>CM062816.1:350407474-351844974 GCA_031772625.1 Pinus tabuliformis
TACTTTCAACTAGTGGAAGCCAATAGATCGATGAAAAACAATATGAACAAGAAGAAGATAAATCAATGGCACATAACACAAGATGTATCTGGGGAAAGCCACTGCTCAAAACCCCACTATCTGTATTGCATATATCAAAAATATGAGTGAAGATACAAATCTTGTTCTCACTAGAACAATTCCGCACAAGTATGCTCAACTCTCTCAGCTCACAAGCTAGCTCTTGGCCAACACTTAGCCAATTCTGCAACTCTCCAAGCCCCTAATCTCTTGTGTAATTCCTAGGATGAATAGCCTGTATTTAAAGGGAATTCATGCTTCCAAAATTGCGCAATCCAAACATAGGATCAATCTCTGATGCATGCATGATATTTACACTCCAGTAAATAATACCACTGATAGTACATTGTCCCTGCACTCTAATTTCAACTGGGTCTTTCTCAAAATTGACATGCATGAGTTTCTGATAAGGGAATCTTCAGTTAACTAGAGTGACACTTGTGGATGCACCGGTGCACCAACTGACTGTTAACTCTCTATTAGTTCCTCAAATAGTTTGAAACTAATTTAACTTAACTTAACTCATCAAACTAAGTGATCTAATTTCCAACTCAATTTAAACTCATAGTGGACCCCTAAAACATAGGGAGAACATATACATGACTTCAGAAAGACTTCCAACTCGAAATTCCTAAGCTAATTAAGTTAATTAAACTTAATTAAGTTAATTAACTATTTACAAGTTGCTATGAGAATAGAATTTGATTTTAATTCTCAGTTTAAGTCAAGGACAAATTAAACTGGAATTTCTTGTTGCCATTTATCAACATCTTTTGTTCTTCTTTCGTAATTAGAATATGTAATTGACTATCTATTTTTCCCAACTTTTTGTGAAGAATTGTTCCTTGCTTGTTTATCATTTCCTTTAATTCCTCCCATCTCCTTCTCAATACCATTAAGGTGAACTTTCAAAGAGAATTTATTTCTTCATTGTGGGTTTGTAACTCCTTATTTGCTTCATTAGTGGTCCCCATTTTTATTTATCTCATGAATCTAGCTTTTCAACAATTCTAACCACTTAATTACTTAAATTTCAAACTTGTATAGTTGTGGATGTATTTTAAAGAAGAATCATATATTGTAATTGTTCATACAAATTGTATGGTTGGAACAATGTTTCCTTGTGGTGGTTGATATGGTGGGTTGATGACTAGTACAAGTGCGATGTTGTGTATAATAGTTATGGTATTGGCATGCGCAAGTGGCAACAAACTACATACAAATAGGTTATAGTGGTTGTACAACATAGTTTACATTTGATTATGTTACAACTATATAGGTTATTGTTCCTACACTTCATATGAAAACCTATATGACAAGTTGATTTTTCCAATAATATAAGAAATAATACCTATATAGAAGTAAATAAACATTGACTTAAATTGACTTGGACTTGGATATACATATCACCTAAAGGGGTGCCTTTTTGCCTTCTAAATGAAAGACTTTATCTTTTATGTATCTTTATTTGCTTATCTTTATTAATTATTTATTGATATTATTATTATATTCATCCTTTTTCTTTATTTTATTTTATTTTATATAATAGAAATTTCACCTTAGAGTTGATTTTAAAGCTCACACAATTTTGGGTTAAAGAGGAAGAAGATCATCACATGGCACACATGATGATACTAAAATTCATCAACTTTTGGCTAGTGTTAAAAGAAATCCAAGCTTGTAATTTCAAATTAGATGTCTCTTTCTTGGAGGATATAATGGTGATTCACCCTTGTGCCCAAGGAATTTTCATCCTAGACATTTTATATTAGATGGGCATAATGTTAACTGGTAGTAAAGGCCCCTAGTTTATGGGCGACATTAGTCTTTTCATAAGTTTATGGAAGCGGACATTTGTTTGATTTGCATACAAAATTAGTATCCTCAATCTTGACCTAGATAAGAATGCCTAATCTCATTATTTAATATTTAACAAAAAATCTCTCATAACCATTAGTAGTACATGGCATGGACAAGTTTATTACGTTAGCCCTAAAGATAAGGGATTTTCTACCTAGTGTCATTGTTCAAACTTTCATTCAAGTATGTGGACAGGTTTATTACCTTGGCCCTAAAGATAAGGAATTGTCTCCTAGTGTTGTCATTCAAACTTGTATTATGTGTGTGGACAAGTTTATTACCTTGGCCCTAAATATAGGGGATGTTCTACTCAGTGTCATCATTCAAACTTGCCTTAATGTGTGTGGACAAGTATATTACCTCACCCTAAAGATAGGGGATTTTCTACCTATGTTGTTGTTCAAACTTGCGTTAATGTTGACTTGAGTGAGGACCCTCTGAAAAGGCATGTTTGGGTGGAAGCATTGAAACAGATATAAGTATTAGACTCCAAATATATTCCTTCTTGGTGCAATGGGAGCATAGGCACTTAGTTGCTACTTTTTTGAAAGGAAAAACTTTTTAGGAAAGAAAGTGACAAAATCTTATATCCACATGGTGAAAGGACCCAATGATTCATCATCGTTGGGTTGAAATAATTAAGAATCATGGTTATCCTTCGCTATTTGTCACTACATATGACCTTATTCCAAATCATTAAATGATTAAATGGCTCATCATTATTGGGTAGAACTAATCAAAAATAAAGATTCCTCTTAGATTGTTGTCATGATATATGATGTCACTCTAAATCGTATATTCAAATCATTAAATGACTTAAGCTCTCGTCATTGTTGAATGAAACTAATCGAAAATAAAAATTGCGCTTAACTAACTGTCATGCTTCATCCCTTAGGGAAATATTATGATCATAACCCATTAATAATAATAAAAGATTTTTCATTTCTAAATAATAATCCCTTCCCCTATCAACACATCGAAGGGAAAAAAATATACCATTTAAAAAATAATAAATAATAAAACTTATAAAAAACTATTTATTAAAATGCAACCATTCTTATTAATAAAAACTTACCAAAAATAAATTTATGAATTAATAAAATTTTAAAATTACATTTATTATAAACCATTATAATTAATAACTATAATTAAAATTTCATAAACAAATCTTTAAATAAATTCATAATAATAGTGATGCAATAAATGTTACCCATCCATTCATATAGTTTGTGATGTGTTCCATTCAAACAAATCCCTCATCAAATTTGTTAAGAAAATGTCCATGCAACAACATTCATGCTCTCTCCTCATTTTCAATGCGTGACACGCAACACACACGGTGCCAGAGGGAAGGAATTGACATGCACGATAGAAGATTGTTACAAGGAATAATGGAATATGCTTTTAGAGCGTCATATTATAATGCAAAGGTCAAGTCCTATGTACCTCAATTAGTGCAAAGTTTTAACCTTTTTTTTCGGTTTTCTAAAGTAATGGCCATGTAATCTTAAAGTTGTCACTTCTATAATATGTTTTATATATATATATATATATATATATATTATAGTTGTAAGAACCGATTATTATATTTTTCTATTTAAGTTTAATTTTTATAAGTATGGATTTAATTTTTATAAGTATGGGATGAAAGTATAGGGTGTATATTTATAATTTTATATTTATAATTATTTTTTTTTTTTAATTATAATTGGGAAATGGAGATGGTCGTGAAATGAAGTCTCACCGATTCCGAGATCTTGTGTTCGAATCTTGTGCTACTCTCCCCCCATAGCGGGGTGAATAATGGACATGTAAACTCGAAAACCAAAGTATTGTATTAGTTAAAATCTCTACTTAAATATGCAACAATGTTTCAGGGGTATATAAAAATTAGAATGTTGGTTGGTAGATTCTAGTTGTTCAAAAATCTTACGTTAGGATAATATATTAGCAAAATCACATCAGAGCTAAGAGACTTAGTTGTATAAACCTTATAGAAGATATCCAATATAACATAAACTTTTGCATTTATTCTAACTCAGAAAAGTGGTGGATTATTATCTAGGACTTGGAAAGCTATAAGCTCCAAAATTAGAGCTTCTACATTCAAATCAAGAAGAATATAGATAGGAGGGCTAATAGAGTTAACAAAGGAGAAAGGAGAAATAGTACCTTGAGCTCCAACTTGTTGCAATTCTTCAATTTGGCTCCTTAAACTGTTGATTTTATCCTCTACTTGTTGTATCTATTGTCAATGCTCAACCAATATTTCCAATACCTAAGACAATTGTGTAGCCAATTAATGACACTATAGTTGCAACTACACCATGTTATCCCAAAGGTCTGTGACTTTGTAGGAAGGAATGCATGAAATTTTCAGCTGGCCCACGTGAGCTTCTAATGTCATCTTCTACAAATTCTTAATTCAACCACCATGAAATCCAAGTTTCCAAAGCCTAAATCCAAACATTTTCTACCTCGAGGACCAGAAGGAGGGATTGTTGTGCGAATTCAACTATCACAAGCCATATTATTATTGTAGTCAAAATTTCTAAATCTTGAACCCAAACATTAACTTCCTCAGGAACCAAAAGGGGGAGTTGTTGAATGTGAATTGTTGCTTGTATTAGTGCATTGTCCATAACCATAAATTCCCATCATCTGGGGTGTCCAAATCTAAAACTACTAATGAATAGGGAAGGGCCAAACCAATAAATGTCATGAGTGCTTTGTGTTTAGGAAGCCCAATTCCATGTGATATATAAGACCTAAATATGACCCTAGAGACCGTTGGAAAATGTGTGCATAAGAAACTAAATGTCATCGTAGATTGAGGGGTGTCAAGTTTCCAAAGCCTAAATCCAAACATTTCCTACCTTAGCGGCAAAAGGAGGGACTATTATGTAAATTCAACCATCATGAGCCATATTAGCATTGTATTCCAAATTTGTAAAGCCTAAACCCAAACATTAGTTGCCTTAGGGACCAAAAGGGGGGTTTGCTGCATGTGAATCGTATCATGTATTAGTGCATTGTCCATAACCATAAGTTCCCATGATTCGGGGCATCCAATTCCAAAACTACCATTGAATTAGGAAGAGCCAAACCAATTAATGTCATGAGGGCTTTGTATTGAGGAACCTCCATTCACGTGGCATATAAGACCTAGACATGACACTAGAGACTGTCAAGTGATGTGTGCATATGAAATTAGCTATCATCAAATTTAGGAAATGGGGAAGTGAGACTCCCTTTCACTAATTCATAATGTGGCTTCCTCTCTATGGGTAGCTAGATCGACTAAGGAGTCCATTGTTGCATTGTTATGTTTGAGTACATGCTTTGCATGGAACTCTAATATGTAACTTAGGGTACAATGAATCTTTTTGAAAATTGATTTGAGTTTTAGATTTGGGGAGAAGGAACCAAAATGGAGATGTGCGATAATAATTTTGGAGCCTCCGACTATAACTAATTTGCTAATATGAAGATAAACAACTTGCATAACTTCTTGAAGCAAATCATATGCCAGTGATTGGTTATTTGAGGATTTTCCTAGACTCCGGAAATATGATAATTTTTATGTCCTTCGGGGCACAATAGCATCCCCCCCCCCCCCCCCCCACCTACCACCCTAAAAAGAAAATAAAGAAGGGCATCATGGTTGGATTTGATCCACTTGTGTGTGCATGGGTCATGATACCATTAATATAATCTTTTTTGGGTGCAACCACAAATTCAACCACTACCTAAAGGTGTCCCCATGGATTTTAGGGTAAATGACACTCACAAGAATTGAACCTTTCCCAATGGTGAAAAGCTCCTCATTTTTCACCATTGGATCCAACTCCTTTGGAATTTTTCGAAAGAAGGAAATGGGGGTGGGATTTGATCCACTTATGTGTATATGAGTCACGAGACCATTTTTAATATAATGTCTTTGGGTTCAAGCACACATTCAACCACTAGATCAAGATGTCCCCATGGCATCAGGGTTAGGCCCTCATGGGAATCGAACCTTTCCCAAGGGTGAAAATTTCCACCATTGGATCCAACCCCTTTGGTCTTTTAAAAATGGAGGACATGGGGATGACCTTTGACCCACTTATGCATGCACAAGTCATAAGTTCATTTAGTACAATCTCTCTAAGTGAAACCACACATTTGACCACTACCTCAAGTTGGCCCCATGGCTCTAGGGTAGTCCCTCATGGGCATTGAACCTTGTCCAATGGTGAAAAAATCCTCACTTCTCACCTTTGAATCCAACCCCTTTGGGCTCTTTATAAAGTAGGAGATGGGTGTGGGATTTTATTCACTTATGTGTGCATGGGTCACAATATCATTTAATATAATCTCTTTAGGTGCAACGACATATTTAAAACTAGCTCAAAGTTCCCTCATGGCTTCAAACTAGTCCCTCATGGGAATTGAAATTTGCTCAATAGTGACAAACTCTTCACTTTTCACCATTGGATCCAACCCCTTTTGGCATTTAAACTTGGATTGTTACACTAAGAGAAGGAATGTGTTTTTACATTTAAGAGAGGATATAAATATCTATGTAGATGTCTATTGTTACTAGCATATATCCATCTTATTCCAAATCTACCTAGAGCCAAGAGGGGTCAAATCTCTCAAGATGCAAACCTCTTTTTGAGTGCAAAACTTGAGAAAAGGTTTACACCTTGAGAGATTTGATTCATCTAGATACTTAGTAGACTCGAAATTAAGATGGATATATGTTGGTTCTTAATAATATTATTTATATTTATATAAATTTATATCTCTATATAGAGAAATATTCTTATTTTTTATTTTATTAAAATCTGATTATATATACTTTTTTTCAGGAAAGAAAAAATCAACAAGTTTTCTATTAATAAAAGTGATTTACATATGTCTAATCTTCATGATAAAAACATCGTCATGATCACAATAGAACACATCCCATGTACATCATCACCTGGTTGATAAAAGAGTCTCTTTTATGCATCAAAAATAAACTAAAACATAGACATTATAAGTTATTCAATTACATCTCTATTACATAAATAGTACTATAAACCATCCTTTAGTTCATCAATGGACATTAGTGAAAATACCTATAAAAAAAAGGAATCTTGCCAGAGGCATGACATTTTCCCATTTAAAAATAAGAGTAGTGGATTGCAACCATCGGTAAGTGAGGCCTTTCTTCGAAATCTCATCAACAAGATAATTTTGTTCCTCGTATATATGTTCAAAAGAGACCCTTTGAAACATATTATTTAAGAATTTGATCCAACTCATCCAATTGCTCAACAACATAGGGTCAAAGGCATATATATCATTTATCCAAGCAATAATGACCTTTGAATCACCATAAAGAAAACCAGTCTCAATATGCAGCCATCTAGCACAAAAGAGTAAACCCTAAAGTACAATAACCTCAGCCTTGGAGTTTGTACCTAACCCATAGTTCCAAGAGAAATGCTAATATGAATCCAAGGATAACATTATAAGAACACTGAAACCATAAATCTAATGTTGTATCATTCAATCAAAAAAACCTGTAGGGAATCTATCCAAACATCTAAAAGATTTGAAACTTCTACATTTTTCATTATGTGCGACATTACCAAATTCATTGAAATGAACAGAAATCATGATGCTATTTCAAGCAATGTCAAGAGGGGCATTTTCAAATATTATGGCATTCCTGTAGTGCCATAAACCCCAAAAGATTAAAAAGGGGATATTCCTAACCTTTGTATAATTTGTCATACATGCCTTAATACATGTTTCAATTCTCATACCTCTAGCACACAAAAACATTTAATTGTTGTAACGCGTTTATCCAAATGACAATGGAAACTAGGCATTGTATAAATAAATGATACACATTTTCATCTATTTCTTGACACAAACAACACCTTCTAGGCCCACAAAATCCCCTTTTGTATAGATTCTCCCAATATATAATCTTGTTCTTCCATACAAGCTAGCCAAAAAATGTTTAAAGGCATATGCCAGGACCATATCTTCTTGAACCAACATATTGCCGCAGACGCCTATGGGAAAGAAGAAATGTGATCATAATCACTTGCATAGTTAAATGTCCCTTTTTAGATTGGACATCCCAAATAAGAGAATCTTCTCTATTCTAGAAGGTAGTATCGGTTGTGTTCAATTTCAATATATAGTCCTGCCATATAATAACTTCATTTCTAGATAAGCCCAACTCCTCAACCCTTTTACACTTTGGGTATAGTTGAAGAGAAACCTAATCATATTGGATTTCATTAATCTATAAAATATCTAATCCGTGGAGGTGTTAGATGATTTCTCTTGGTAAAGTATGATCTCCTTGGACACCATGAATAAGATCAAAACCAACAGCAACCATTGAACCATTACCAATCTCCCAATGTAAATTTCCAATAAACCACTATTTGATTTTCATAAATTCCTACCAAATGTAGTATCCATTTTTTTCTAGGACCCACCCCATCCCTTAACATAAAATGAAGAGGTCGATTGTGTAAATATTTATCCCTTATAATACGCTTCCATATACCATTTCCTAACAGTGCACACTAGAATCTTTTTGCTAATATATCCCAACCAAATTTTTCAAGGTTTTTGAGCCCCCAACCACTCATCATCTTTTGCCTTGTGATATCCTCTAAGCACACAAGATGGAACTCATAACCACCCTATACACCAAACCATAGGAAATTTGACATAATGGAATTAATTTTCCAGATGATATGCTTAGGCAATAAGTATAAATGCATCCAATATACAGAAATATTATGTAATAATAATTGAATGAGGATCATTCTCCCTCCACTCGTCAGCCATTTTTGATGCCACGTAGATAATCTCCCATCAAATTTGTTATTTAAGCACAACCAATCATTGATAAGATAATTGTTTGGTTTCAAATTGAAACCAAGATATTTGAAGCTAGAGTCCATAGAAGAGGAACCAATAGAAAAGATATTATCAATCTCTTCAATTTTGGTTTGATCACTAGATGCATGAATGAGCAGAGATTTTATTTTTTTCATATATAGAACAAAAGAGTCACCAAATTTAGAGGTAATGTGGAAGAGATAACACCATTTATCCGTAGATACTTACCAAAGAGAATAACATCATCCACAAACATAAGGTGAAAAACGAATATCTTATTTGTGATTTTAAGACCAACAAATCATCCCGCCATCTTTGCTGCCAATATTTGTCTGCTCAAACCATCAATATCCAGCAAGAACAATAAAGGGGAAAGACAGTGTCCCTATCTTAGCCCGGATATTCCCAAAATAAATTTATGGGAACAACATTAATCATAACCACATAACTAATAGTGGATACACATGCCATGCTCCATTCAATGACACCAACAGAAAGCCCAATCTTATCCAAAATCAAGTGAAGGAAAGTTCATTCCACACAATCATATGCCTTATGAACATCTAGTTTGAAGATGATATCCTCCTTCTTGCAGACCTTAATGGAATGTATACTCTTGTGTTATGGCCACAACATCATGGATTTGACAAATTTTTTAAAAACCAAACTATTTAGGAGAAATAAATGTAAAGAGTTTTACTTTAAAGCGAGTAGCAATGATATTTGAGATTAATTTATATGTAATATTGCATAATGAGATGGGTCGAAAAACATGAAAGGAGGAGGACTGAGCTATTTTTGGAATGTGAGAAATGAAAATTACATTAACAACACCATAAATCTTATGTTCTTGTCTTGATTCTTCAACTAATTGCAGAAGGACATTTCCCATTATATCGATAAAATGATAAAAATTTTCCACTGTCCAGTCATCTGGGCCAAGGCATCCGTCCCTAGCGAAGGATTTCAACACTATAAAAACCTTTTCGATTGTGATCAACCCACCAATATGCACCTCGTCTTCCATAGAAAACACATGTGGGAAGAATTGGATGCATTCTAATTGATTGTCAATATCCACCTCCCAACGAGCCTAGAAAAATCCTCTAAAAAAATTAATAGCCTCTCTATGTATGTCCATTAAATTATAAACTTTATTACCCGGCCCATCGATAATATCCTAAATAGTATTCTTTCTCCTCTTCTGTGTAGTGAAATGATGGAAAAATTTAGTATTTTTGTCCCCTGCATCAATCCAAATAGCAAGGATCTTTAGGTTCCACTCCTCCTCTTACAGTCTTGGGATATCTCTTTCTATCCTCTAATTCCAAGATTTACAAGTGATGAGCCAAAGGTATAAAATTGGGATCAACAGGGTCATTGAGTCACGCCATGGCCACATCAAAGTCCACCAATTTTGAATAATGTTTTAATTTTTTATACTGACCCATATCTACACCACCTTGTTTAAATTACAGAGCTTGTAGTAGATCGAATCCATCCAAGACATCCCCAAAGAAACAAGCATATTGGACCATGTGTTTGCACCATAATTTGAAATTCTGATTCACATAATCAAGACTAATTGAACTTGAAAGTGAGACCCCGACAAAATCGATCACCATTCCATTGGAGAACAATAGGAGCATGATCATAAAGAATACCAAGGGATATCTAGGAATGCATAAGCCCCAATTGTTTTAGAAGGTTTTCATGTACTAAAAAACCATCCAATCATTTTTTGATATTCTCAAATTGTAGACGCTCGTTCTTCAATGTCAAGGTGAGTGGATTCACGAGAATATCCACAAAATTGTTTTCAACAAAGAGTGTCTAAAAATATGACCCCATGGGGTCCATTTTTTCATCACAACCCCTAGCACTAGAACCCTAAAACCATGAGATTCAGATCCCCTACCTTGATCAAAGACCCAATATTAATTAAACCACATGTGTCCATTCTTTTCCAAAATTCCTTTCTAGAATTATAAGGGGCATAAATCTTAAGAATGTGAAGACAACGAGACAACCCCCTAAAAAAACATGTAAGAAAAATACTTGCAAAATGTTTAAAAGTTGTGAAGTCAACCAAAATTGGATCCCACATAGAAACTAGGCCCCTCGACAGACTAGATGCATTAGTCGAAATAATTTTCCAACCAAGACAAATACTTAAGAAAAATGTCTAATCTTTCTCCCCTATAACCATAGTCTCTTGAAACAGAACAATCATTGGGCATATGGATTTGATTAAATGTGACAGGGAGGTCCTTTAGGGGCACTGAAACAGATTTATTAAGGAAAGAAATGAAACATTGATTTAAACAAAAACATAGAGATACAATGAAACAAAACTTTAATTAATAAATAGAAACTACTGAATTTTTTTTACTTGCAGAAAGGAAACAAACTAGCACAGGCCATGGTAGATTATCACTGAGAAGAGATTTGATGGATACATGCCTTCTAAATTGAGTTACAATGAGGCTCTCAGGCCATTGTATCATGAAGAAATAATGGGGAACCCTAAACATCCAAAAGCTTGTGGGTCCCATTGGGGTTAGTTGGAATGCCAACTTTATAGGGTTGTAACTTTGGCATATGATTTATGTTTGCCGCTAATGATAGCTTGTTGGAAAGGTCTATCTGAGGAAAACAAATTTCAATTACAAATGCAACCTTTAGCCTACATTTTCCCATTTCCCAAAAAAATGTCGTTTAGGGCCTCAAAATGGCTTTAGAAGTTCAGGACCCAAAAAACTGCCAAAATAGGAAACCGTGCTGGAAATTAGGAAACTAAAAAGAAACATTGTCAGGGGTCCAAGTGGAATAGGCAAGTGGCCACCTTGATCATTCCTCCTTGGTTAAGAAGCAATGGTCCCCATTGCATTGCGTGCCTCCATGAGATGGGGAATTTTTTGTTGAACTTGGTCCTTGGTGAGCCACTTGCCTTGGTGCAGGACTTGGCCAACTTTGATAACCCAATACATTTGGATCCTCTATTGGTGAGTGTTCTTAATCTATGTGTCGATGATCTGATCAGTCGTGGCCTATTCAATGCAATTTGGATTGATTTCTATTGGTGTCAACTGCTCAACAATGTCTGATGTGTCCAATGATGGTGGAAAGTATGTTCGAAGGCGGTCCACATTGAATATTGGGTGTAGGCCAAGGAATGGGGGATACTTAGCTTCAAATCATTTTCACCCACAACTTTGGTGATGGTGTATGGCCTGTATCGAAGTGGTCAAATATTCTGATGGGCTTCGGCAAAGCCTTCCTTCTGCAAATGCAACCACACCTTGTCAACCACTTGAAACTTATGTGGCTCCCGATGTTGATCAAGATGTTGTTTGTACTTCTCACTGGCTTTATCCAGGATATCATGATCCTTCTGGAAGATTTGTTGAATGCATTCAATAAACCTAGTGGCTTTATCAGCTTCAGAATGAACATGTGTAGATGATGTCTATGTAGTTGCAAGAGGCATTACAACATCAATGGGGCACAATGGTTGAAACCCCAGGGGCAATTAAAAGTGGTTGTGACCAGTCAAGCTATGGAGAGCTCTATTATAGTTGTGTTGCACATAGGGAATACTCTCATCCCATTTTCATGGATGCTTATAGTTGTACATGCGTAGTATGTGCTCTATCATCCTGTTGACGGCCTCTATATGGCCATAAGTCTGGGGATGGAATGTAGTCGACTTGGTGAGATTAGTGTCCAATAAAAACTAGAGGCTTGGCCAGAATACGATCAAGAACCTACTATCTCGATATGAAATAATGGTTTGCGGGATACCAAAATGTACTCACACTCGTTCGAAGAAGAGTTTGGCATTGTCTTCTGTTGTGATACTCTTCTTGCAAGCAGCCAATATAACCATCCTAGAAAATCTATCAATGACAACAAATACACAGTCATTGCCATGCTTAGTAGATGGAAGGCGAGACATATAATCCATTGAAATGTATTCCTAAGGTTGGTTAGGAATACGTAGAGGAGTGTACGGGCCTTGATTATTAATGGCTAACATGGAAATGACATAGGCAATGCAGGATTTGATATATTTTCCAAAATCCTGCCAGAGTTTTGGCCATAAAATTACTTCAACAATACTACCATTTTTTTATCCAAAACAAAGTGTCCTGCGACTCAACGGTAGTGCGCCTACCAAATCAGCTTATCATGCTCACTTGAAGGAACACAAAGGTTCCCCAGGTAGCATAAAAGTGTGTCCTGGAGGTGCAAGTCTGGTACTTGCTTCCCATACATTAGCATCTGGTATGTGGTGGTGAATTCTGGATCATTTTTGTATAGTTGCAACCATACAAAAGTCTCGTGCCCACAAGAGTTGAGAATAAAGGCAAGTGCCACAACTGGGGGGCAATTGAGGCAATCTACAACATTATTGGTGTTGCCCCTCTTGTATATAATGTTAAAATGGAATTGTTGTAGATATGTGGACAATTTTTTATGGCGATCGTTTTTCAATTTCCCTTGTGTCTAATAAATTGAAGAGGTCAATGATTTGTGTGGATGACCATCTTCTTCCCCATAATGTAATGGTTCCACTGCATGTAAACTTGCACGATGGAATATATATCCTTATCATAGGTGGGGTATTTCCGAATAGTATCAAAGAGTGTCTCACTGTGATAGACCATTAGATGCCCTTGTTGGGTGAGAACTATGCCAATATCTTAGTCAGAGGCATATGTCTCAATTTCAAATAGTTGTTGCAGGTCTAGAAATTTGAGTACTATAACATAGCAAAGATCGTGATTCAATTCAACGAATGCCTTCTATTGTGACTTATACCAAAAAAAAAATTATTTCGCTTCACCCTTGGTAACTTTACTCAAAGGCCAAGTGATATGATAGGACCCACACATGAATCTTTGATAGAAATTGGCAAGGCCCAAAACATTATGAAGCTCTATTAGATTTATTGGGGCTAGCCAATCCTGAATGACTTGTACCTTTGCTGGATCCACATGTACGCCTTGCTCATCAATTATGTAGCCTTGATATTGGACCTGGTTCATGCCAAAGGATCATTTCTCCAAGTTGGCACATAGTTTGTGTTGCCATGGGGTTTGAAGAACCTGTCGAATATGTTGCAAGTGATCTACCCAATGCTTATTGAAGATGAGGATGTGTTCCAGATATACAACCATGAACGAGTTGGTGAAAGGCCGCAAGATGTCATCCATAAAACTCATAAAATTTGTAGGGGCATTTTTCAACTTGAAGGGCATGACCAACCACTCAAAGAGGCCTTCCTTGGATTTGAAGGTGGTCTTCCATACAACTGTGGTTTCTATTGGAACTTGGTGATATCCAGACTTCAAATCAATCTTGTTGAAGTACTTTCCCCCCTTTAGATGGTCAAGAAGTTCATCAATTCATGGGATCGGGTATCTATTCCTGATAATGATTTTATTCAGTGCCCAATAATCAACGCAGAGTCTCCAGGTCCCATCTTTCTTCTGTATGAATATAATTAGGCTCCCATAGGGTGAGGAAATTGGTCAGACGTGCCATTTTTCTAGCAACTCCTGGATATTCCACTTGATTTCCTCATTTTCCAAAAGCATGTGATGGTATATTGGCCCATTGGGTAGAGGTTCTATGAGAGTCAGATCGATTGAATCTTTGACCCAATAGTGTAAGGGTACTCTTGTGGGTGAGCAGAATATGGCCTTATACTCTTCCACAATCTTATCAACTTTCTTATGTTGTGCAGAGGAAAACTTTCTAGGGGACATGGATGTGGTCACGATCTTCCCCTTACTTTGAGAGCGAATTAGAAAGAAAAAAAAAATTATGGTTTGGGAGAGGATCTTACTACATTACTTAGCAAAGATCAAAGAAATGGCAGTAGGTGGGGCTACCTCCGATATCCTATATAATTTTCTTCCCAAAGTAATAACAACAGTAGGAGGTATGGACTCATACATAACATGATGCTTCCACAAGTATGGTTAGCCTAATAACACATCACAAACTTCAAGGGGAGAAACATCACACAGTACCTTGTTTATGAAGGGCTTGGTGTTGTAGGGAAGGTGACACTATTGGCTGATGTGGAGGTATCTCTGTTCATGGAGCCACCATATGGTGTATGGATATGAGTGTGGTGCAGTTAGAAGTCCCAACCACTTAACTACCTTTGCTGAAATGAGGTTCTTCTACAAATGTAACCATACCTTGTCACCCACTTGAAACTTATGTTCACTCGATGTTTATCACGATGTTGTTTGTACTTCGCATTGGCTTTATATAGGATATAATGAACATGTTGTTGGATATGATGAATGTGCTCAATAAACCTAGTGGCTTTATCAACTTTGGACTGAACATGTGCATATTTTTCCTGTGTATTTGCAAGAGGCATCACAACATCAATGGGGCACAATGTTTGAAATCCCAGGCCCACTTAAAAGGGGTTATGGCTATTCGAGCTATGGAGAGATTTGTTATAGATATGTTTCACATAGAGAAATATCTCATCCCATGTTCCTGGATGCCTAGAGTTGTACATGTGTAGTATGTGCACTATCATCTTTCTAATGACCTCTGTCTGGCAATCAATATGGGGATGGAATGTAGTCGACTTGGTGAGATTGGTATTCAACAACAACTAGAGGCTCGACCAGAATGTGCTTAGGAACCTGCTATCCCGATATGGTATAATGGTCCGCGGGATCACAAAATGTACCCACACTCATTCGAAGAAGATTTTGGCAACGTATTCTGCTATGGTACTCTTCTTACATGCAACCAATATAGCCATATTAGAAAATCTATCAGTGACCATTAATACACAATCATTACCATGCTTGGTAGAGGGAAGGCCATACATATATTCCATGGAGATGGATTCCCAAGGTTGGTTAGGAGTAGGAAGAGGAGTGTATAGGCCTTGCTTCTTAATGATTGGCTTGGTGATGGCATATGCAGTGCAAGATTTGGTATATTTTCCTGCACCCTATCGGATTTTTGGCTAATAAAAATACTTTTGTAGTACTGCCACTATTTTCTCCAAACCAAAGTGTCCTATGAACCTACTATAGTGCACCTCCAAAATAAACTTGTCACGCTCACTTGAAGGAACACAAAGGTGCCCCAAGTAGCATAAGAGTATGTCATATAGGTGTAAATTTGGTACTTTCTTTCTATCCATCAACATCCAGTATGTGGTGATGAATTTTGGATCATTTTTGTTTAGTTGCGGCCATCCAAAATTCTCGTGCCCACAAGAGTTGAGAACAATGGTCCGTGCCACAACCGAGGGATGACTAAGGCAATATACAACATTATTGGTGTTGTCCTTCTTGTATTTAATGTTCAAATGGATTTGTTGCAGATATGTGGACCATTTTTTATGGAAATCATTCTACAACTTCCCTTATGTCTGCATAAACTGAAGAGGTTGTGATATGTGTGGATGATCGTCTCCTTCCCCAGAATGTAATGTTTCCACTATTGGTAAGCATGCACAATGGAATACATATCCTTATCATAGGTGGGTTATATTGAATAGTATCAAAGAGTGTCTAACTATGATAGGCCACTGGATTCTCTTTCTAGGTGAGAACTGCATAATAGCATAATCGGAGACATTTGTCTCAATTTCAATTGGTTGTTGCAAGTCTGGTATCTCGAGTACTTGTGCAGAGAAAAGGCAGTTTTACAACTCAACAAATGCCTTTTATTGTGGCTCGAACCAAAAAAACTTTGCTTTCACCCCGCCCTTTGTAACTTGACTCAAAGCCCAAGTGATGTGAGAGAACCCCAACACTAACCTTTGATAGAAATTGGCAAGGCTAAAAAAGATGTGAAGCTTTGTTAGAGTTGTCGGGGATGTCCAATCCCGAATGACTTGGATCTTAGTTGGATCCACATGCACGCCTTGTGCATCCATTATGTAGCCCAAATATTGGACCTGGTTCATATCAAAGGAGCATTTCTCCAAGTTGGCACATAGTTTGTGTTGCCACAGGGTTTGAAGGAACTATTGAATATGTTGCAAGTGCTCTGCCCAACTCTTGTTGAATATCAAGATGTCATCCAGATACAACCATGTACGAGTTGGTGAAAGGCCACAAGATGCCATCTATCAACCTCATAAAAGTTGCAGGGGAATTTGTCAATCCGAAGGGCATGAACAACCACTCAAAGAGGCCCTCCTTGGATTTGAAGGTGGCCTTCCATACATCTATGGGTTCTATTGGAACTTGGTGATAATCAAACTTCAAATCAATCTTGATGATGAAGTACTTGGCCCCCTTGAGCTGGTAATGAAGGTCATCCATATGTGTGATCAAGTGTTTTTCCCTAATAATGATTTTATTTAGTGCCCGATAATTAATGTAGAGTCTCCAGGTCCCATATTTCTTCTATATGAGTACAATTGGGCTCCCACATGGTGAGGAACTTGGTCAGATGTGCTCTTTTTGTATCAACTCCTAGATCTATTTCTTGATTTCCTTGTTTTCCATAAGAGAGTGGCAGTATATTGGCCCATTAGGTAGAGGTGCTCTTGGAGTGAGATCAATCAAATACTTGACCTGACAATGCAAGGGTACCCCTGTGGGTGAGCAGAAGATATCCATGTACTCTTCTACGACCTTATAAACTTGCTTGTGCTATGTAGAGGAACCCTTTATGGGAACCATGTATGTGGCCACAATATTCCCCTTACTTTGACACAGAATTAGAAATTAAACAAATTTCCCGGTCTAAGAGATGATCTTACTGCATTACTTAGCAAATATTAAAGAAATGGTGGTAGGCGGGGCTACCTCAAGTATCTTGTATAGTTTTCTTCCCAAATAACAATAACATTATGAGGTATGGACTCATACACAACATGCCACTTCCAAAAGTATGGTTGGCATAATAAAACATCACAAACTTCAAGGGAAGAAACATCACACAATACCTCATTCGTGAAGGGCTTGAGGTTATAGGTAAGGTGGCATTGTTGGTTGATGTAGAGATCTCACCGTTGATGGAGCCACTCAATGGTGTATGTTTGTGGGTGCGGTCTTTTCGGCAGACCCAACCACTTAACAAACTCTATTGAGATGAGGTTTTTTTGGCTCCCACCATCAACAATGAACTATAGAAGAGAACCCTTCATCCACATCTGTGAGTGGAAGAGACGCTCCCCTTCCTCTAGATCTTCAAGCGCAATCTTCTAGACATTGGTGGTGGTAACGGTGGCACTAGATTTTGCATCAATAATATATTTCCCTTGTTGGATTCTAGATCAAAGTCAAAACATGCATCTGAATCTAAATATCTTAGCTTGACCACCATTGATTGCTTTGGTGCTACACTCATTTGTGTTGTGGGTAGGGCTCTTGTGGAACTCACACCACTTTCCTGTATCCTTCTTCATCCTTGTGGTGTTATTCTTTGCGTGTTGCTTCGATGGGTTGTCCTAGGTCACTCCACCTTGGCTATTTCCTTTGCTTGTGGTTTGCAGGTTCCTTTTCCTTGCTTCGGATTCATAGATACAAAGTCTTTATTCTTCTGTTTAAATTTCTACTCGATCTTGACAACATATTGGTACGCTGCACCAAGTGAGAAGATGTCCAAGAACTCTATTTATGCCTAGATGTATTTGTGTAGATAGCCACAATACTTGAGTACCATATGCCACTCATAATCCTTGATACCCAACTTCGTGCATAGGGTATGAAAAGGAATCATGAAATATGGCATGTCTTAGTCCCTTTCCTATCATAGTGTGGTCCATTTTATGTACTTATCTTCATAGCTCCCGAGAAGGTAATATTTTTTCTTGACGACATATCAAAAAGAATTCTAATAGGGTGTGGCTGAAATTAGTGAGGGTTCCTCCTAATCCCTCTACTCATAGTAAGTTTCCCACCAGTCCTTGACATGGGAGCTGACTTTGAGTAGTGAAAAAGTAATATTTTCCCTATCAGAAAAATTATGGAGTGAAAAATATTCTTCTAGTAGATTTAACCAGCTATCTAGAGCAATATCTACCTCTATCTGGCCTTCAAATATAGGAATGTCAAAGTTAACTTATACCTCAAAGGGGGTGATGCCTCTGAAGTGACTGTTGTATGAAGATGCTTCACCTGTTGATACTTGTCAAAGGATCTAGGAAAAATTATCCATCATCTCATTCCCTTGTCGCTCAAGGGCCTCTTCAAGTAATAATTTGAATGGATCTCCTGCTCCCTTGTCTTTATTTTAATTTTCCAAGGGAGGTCGTCGGGGTCAGCGAGGCCAATCTTGTAAGGGTTCAACCAATTCATGTCCCAACTCTTTATGCCCCAACCTCGATGGGGACATGCATATAAAAACAGAGAAAGAACATACCACTCTGATACCACTGATCCAAAATTATGAAGGAACAAAATGAAATACATATTTAAGCAAAAATGCAAAGATACAATAAAACTAAACTTCAATTAATAAATAACAACTATTGAAAATTGTTTACATGCAGAAAGGAAACAAAGTAGCTCGAGCAATGGTAGCCTATCTCTAAGAAGAGATGTGACTGCTACATTCCTTCTAAATTGAGTTACAATGATGATCTTAGGAATTTTCATCATGAAGAAACAATGTGAGAACCTAAACATCAAAAAACCTAACCCTAGGAATAGAAGTATCAAAAGCTTGTGGGCCCCACTAGGGTTAGTTGGAACGTCAAGTTCCCCGGGTCGTAACTTTGGCATATGATCTTCATTTCACATGCATGATAGCTTGTTAGAAAGGTATATCCGAGAAAAACAACTTCCAACTACAAACATATCGACTTACGTTTTTCCATTTTCTTAAAAAACATCATTTAGGGCCTCAAAATGGCTCCTAAAGTTCAGGACTCAAAAAATTGCCAAAAATAAAAAACTGTCGAAATACGAAAAATATGTTAAAATATAGGAAACTAAAAGGAAACAATGTTTGGGGTGTAAGTGGAATAGGTGGGTGACCACCAATATCCACCTAGATCACACACCTCCCATACCCCTGATATTAAGGGAGATGATTTTCATGAGGGAACATGGGCAACATGTGAGGTTCTCTAAAGGCCCGATAAGCAGAAGAATCCTGAATATATATCTCATGAAGGTCCAGTTTTCCCAAAAAATCCAATGATTTAGTTGATGGATCAATATCCCAGACAAGATCTTTTTGAAACACCTTCGTAGATTTTTACATATAGAAACATTCCTCGTAGAATTTGTGCTAATGATGAGAAGATACTGGAAAACATGAGCCTTGTGGATAGTGAGAGGAACTAAATCCAAAGAATAATGTTTACAAAGAAAATATAAGTTGCTACCAATGGAATTGGTGGGGGAAGGGATCCCCTGATAGGAGCTAAAATGAATGGGGGATGTAGCACATAGCAAAGGAAAATCAACATGATGAGAATCCACATCAACACTACCCACATTTGGAGCATGGTCCAAAGGAGTTGAGCAAGGGACCAATTTCAGAAGGGAATAAAAAAAAATTAGAGGTATAATTAGGGCCCGCCTGAATAGTCTGGTTAAAAAACGAGGGGTGGATCATAATCCAGCGTATCACCATTTTGTTCAAGTATAACAGAATCTCTAATAGATGGTTCACAAACCCCTAAGTTGTAAAATGGAAAGGATGGGGAATTAGATATATATGTACTTGGAGGAGAGATAGGATCACCATTGTCGCATGGCTCAAACCTACTTCCACTCAACAGGCACCATCTTTATGTTTATGTTGAAACACCATCCCAAGTAGTTGATGCCATCAAAATCCTTTGAGATGCTAAGGACATTAATCTAGCACATGACTTGTCTAGTGGCATCCCAGACTTCAAAAACGGATGCCCCAGTAATTAATTTGTTGATGAACAGTGGACGTGCCCCAAACCAGGTCCAATTCTAATGAAAAACAAACCGAAAAAAGAATCTCCACCATAACCCACGCAATGTGCTTATCCATACCAACCAGACCACAGCCATCTGGAAAAATAAACCTGCCAATCATGGTCCTAATCACCACAATGGCTTGGTACCTCCATAGCTCCAAAGGTAACCCTAAAAGCTTAACCCAAATCAAATGCCAAATTGGGATCGAAATAAGTTGGTTGAAACCCACATACCAATGATGTAAATTTAAAAAAAAATTGCCTACTTAACCAAGGTTGCAACATTATCTTATCGACGTCTTCCTGGTGTCGGAAATGGAAACAAAACCACTTGTTCATAAGAACACTAGTTTTTGGTTTATATTTTATAATCGACATCCAAAAAATTTCCACCCATTGCCTCATTTTTCCGTATCCATCTAAGTGAATTCCCAACACCCTACCAGTGCACGCTTTTTAAGCCTAGAGATCTGATCCCAGAAGATATCAGATCTAAAGAGAATCTCCTTAAACTGTATAGATACCTTGACAACTTTCAATTTCCTATTTTTTTGAGTCGACCCACGTGGATTTTTAAACATCCCCTGCAAGCGAAATTCAAAATCAAGTGGATCAAGGCATAGAGTATAAACACGCTTGCTTGTAGGAATAGACTCATGAAAAGAAATTTTTTTATTGTTGTGAAAATCTGGAAATTCCGATCTATTTCCAAGTTGTAAGAGCTCTGCAACCCTAATGGCCAAGGGACCATGAGCTAAACGGTACTTTTCCCCCAAAAAACTGCAGACTGCTGAAAAGCTGCAGACCCAAGACACTAGGAAACAGAGCAGAACGACAGAGGAGGAGAATCATGACAGAATACCAGTAACCAAAAATAGGTGGAAGAAACAAACAGAATGTCAAGACCAATCCTCGAAGCAAGATGGCAGGCAAGTAGTGGAGGTAAATGTTTACCATGTGCGACAGAGAAACCAAGATTCATCATACCGATGAACAAACTGGAGCGATATAGAAGTTATATGAAAGACCATGCACTAATATGCAAGTTCATTGGAGTATGGCTGACAGAAAAGGACCTCACCAAATGGATTCAACAAAAATGGCAGCCCCGAGGCCATATCGAGCTCAAGCTGGGAGCAAGAGGCTTCTTCACGGTAATATTCTCGAACCTGCAAGACAAAGAAAAAGTATTTGAAAATGGTCCTTACTTTCATTATAATGCTCGATTGTTTATGAGATACTGGGAATAATGCTATGACCCAGACAAGGAAAATTTTTGCAGCCCCGGTGTGGGTTAGGTTATTTGGCCTCCCAATGGACTTTTGGGACCCAGAGATACTAGAGGGCATAGGAAACACGATAAGCAGATTTGTCAAAATAGCATAAACGAAAAAAAAAAGGAAGATATACCTCATATGCTAGAATATGTGTTTACATGAATATAGTTGAACCCATCCCAGACACAGTAGAACTAGAATACCATGAAGAGGTCTGGCAGCAAACCCTAGACTACGAACACATCCCATTCAGATGTATAATATGTCATGAGTATGGCCACCTATTTAAGGAGTGCCCATTGAATATAGAAGAGGAAGAGAACAGGCATAAACAGCAGAGGAAAAATCAAGAATACTGGGACGGGTTTCAAGAAGTGAAAAGTAAAAGAAGACAAGTAAGGGAGAATACCAGCGGGGGGAAAGAAAAACAAGCCTAGCCAAGCAAAACAAACAGCTTCGAAGTACTACAAGAAGAAGAAGAAGAAGAAAACAACGAGGTCCAAACAATGGACTATCAGGGGGAGAAAGGAAAGGAAAGCAGCTCGAGTCAAGGCAAACTAAAACCTAAGAGGAAAGCCCAAAGCGAGCCGACAGAGAAGGAGGAGAAGGGAGACAGAGAGAAGATGGATAACACTACAATGGAAATAGATACAAGTAGGGAGAAAAACTAAGCATGGAATAAGAGGTGTTGAGGAAACTATTGAGTGAATGGAGACATCTAGATGAGCGATTCATTCCAGAAGACCAAAAACGACTATACAGAGAAACATTCTAGCAGTATCAAGTTAAACAGGGGCAGGGGAAGGTGGAGACAGTAGAACAAATGGGGATGCAACAAGACAGCACCCAAGACTACCCTAATAAAACGAAAGGCGGAAAGAAAAGAGGTCGAAGAAACCTACAGGAATCTATACAGATTATGGGAGAAATGCTAGTGAACACAGGGAGGGTAGTACCGTTATCGGCGGTATTTCACCAAATAAAACAAGTAACCCAATGATAATCACATCCTAGAATATAAGAGGCCTTAATACTAAAGGAAAATAGAGACACCTAGTGGAAAGGCTAAGAAAAGAAAAACCTCAAATCATGCTGATACAAGAAACAAAAATCACAGGAGGGAGAGTAGGGGAAATCCTAAATAAAATAAAACCAAGGTATGAATGCATGAACATAGATGAAAAAGGTAGTGCGGGAGGCATAGCAATACTATGGAACCCAGCAGAGATCATAGTGGATTATTGGGTAGGCATGAAAAGAATCTTCACGGGACAATTCCAGCTAATTGGAAACAAAGAATGGTTTCTATTCTCTGCAGTTTATGGCCCTCATATTCTAGTGGAAAAAGGAAACTTCCTCCATCAAATACAACAGCTAGGAAAACTTCATGAGGAAAAATTACGGCTGATAGCAGGGGACTTCAATTTGATAACATCAACAGAGGAGAAAAAAGGAGGTTTGTAAAGAGAAGAGCCGAAAATGGAGAGGTTCGGGGATCTTTAAGAAGAACTAAAATTGGTAGACATCCCAACCATAAATGGAAAATATATGTGGAACAACAGAAGGGGAGGGAGCAAACATATAGCCTCTAGGCTAGATAGATTCTTAGCAAAAAAAAACTTCATTGGCAAAGACATATTCTATGAAGCCTCAATTCTTCTGTGTTTAGGTTCAGATCACTGGCCTATTAAACTCGAAATCACAATGAATCAAAAGAATCAAAACATACCCTTTAGGTTTGAGGCATTCCTGCTAGGAGAACCCACCTTTATAGATAAAATGAAAGAATGGTGGAAAGGGAATGAGCAAGAGATAGGAGGAAGAAACCAAATGCACACCTTTCAACTCAGACTAAAAGACCTAAAAGGGAGGATAAAGAAATGGAACAAATAAGAATTTGGTAACATACAGAAGGACTAGGAGATAATTCAAACAAAGATGAAGCACATACAACAACAATAATCGAGGAGCGTAGAAGTGAAGAGCTTGCAGAAGAGGAGGGGTCGCTGATAAACAAACTGGAGGAAAGGAGACAGCAGGAGGAAATTGTTTGGAAACAAAAATCAAGAATCCAATGGTTAAAAGGAGAAAGAAATACAAAGTTCTTCCATAAAGCAATGGTACAGCATAGATAGCAGAACAAAATCTTCTCCCTATTGGATTAGCAAGGCAATCGGCTCACACTAAAGGAAGAAATGGAGAATTGGTTGGTTCAACATTTCAAAGGGCTTCTGACAGAACCAAACATTAGAAGGGAGAATAAAATTAACAAAATTAGTCAACATATCCCTAAATTGGTGAGCAGAGATCAGAACCTGGCTCTACTAAGAGAAATAACTAAAGCAAAGGTGGAAGAGGTAATTAAAAACATGGCGAAGAACAAAGCACCAGGGCCAGATGGATTCACTGCAGAATTCTTCCAAGCAACCTGGGCCTTCTTAAGTGAAGAGAAAGTGAAACTAGTGGAGGAGTCCAGATGCACCAAAAGAATGCACCCGCCCCTGAATTCAACATTTCTAGCCCTGATCCCGAAGACAAAGCACTCGGAAGAACCACTAGGGTTCTGCCCAATAACACTCTGCAAGGTCATATACAAAATCTTGGCTACAATAATGGTCAACCGACAGAAACCCATACTACCTGGCTTGATATCTCAAGATAAAACAAGGTTTGTCAAAGGCAGACAAATAACAGATGGCATAGTGGTGGCACAAGAAGCAATCCGCTCCTTAAAAATCAAAAACCAAAGGAATGCTGGTAAAATTAGATTTGGCCAAAGCCTATGATAGACTGAACTGGGAGTATCTACAAAAAATATTGAAGGCATTCAGCTTAGATGAAAGATGGATATGTTGGTAATTTCAATCATAACCACTCCAGTTCTATCAATTTTACTCAACGGATCCCCTACAGAGGCCTTCAATGCTACCAGAGGGCTCAAGCAAGGTGACCCGTTATCGCCCTTCTTATTTATCCTAGCAGCAGAAGGTCTAGGAAGATACATAAAAGAAAAAGTCTGCAGTGAACACTATACGGGCCTAAGACTCTAGGGGAATGACCTTCCAATAACCCACTAGCAATTCGTAGACAACGTAATGTTATATGGACAGGCATTGCTCAAGGAAGCCAAGAAAATTATGGAAATCCTCACAAATTTCACGAGTGCTTTAGGGACGGAGATAAACAAAGAGAAGTCAGATATCTATTTCTTCAACACCCCAGTACCCTCCCAAGCTTTCCTAGCAAGATCCATGGTATTTAGAATACGAAATTTCCCTACGAAGTATCTAGGATTTCAGCTAAATGACCAGCAGAACAGAGTGGCTAATTGGAAAATCTTGTTGGGAAAGATCCAAAGGAAAATGCAAAACTGGACATTTAGAACATTGAACATCCCAAGTCACGTAATACTGCTAAAATCAATATTACAATCCATCCCAATATACCAATTAACTAGTCAAGCGACCCCTAAAACAGTCTGCTAGAAAATGGTAGACATGTTCAAAAAATTCTTATGGAAAGGACCCAACACGGTAAAAAAATGGGCACTCCTATCCTGGAGCTGGCTCAGCAAACCCCTAAAATAAGGAGGCCTTGGACTCCATGACCCTTACATTATGAATCAGGTAATGGGAGCAAAGTTGTGGTGGAGATGGATATAGGGAGGGGTAGATCTTTGGAAAAAACTATGGGAGAGAAAGTATGACATGCCCAGGTCCCTCAAAGGAAAGCTAAGAAGCCAAAACGATAAGAAAGGCTCTACAATATGGAACCTAGCCAGTGCCAATAGGAATTTGATCAGCAACCATAGCTTCTGGGAAATCAGAGGAGGGGACAAAGCCAACTTCTGGGAAGAAGCATGGCAACAGAGGGGAAAACTCAACAGCTAGCCGTAGCTAGCAGAAATCCACCAATTCACCGATCTCCACGGGGAAACACAGTACAAAACTTCTGGTGCTTAGAACCAGAAGGATACTGGAGAAAGTGGAAACAACAACAGGATTGGCCAGAAGCGCCAGAAACACCCCAATGGAAGCTTTATGAAAAGGAAATGGCAACCAGGAAAATAGTGATAAAAGAAGGATCGGACATCCTAAGATGGGGCCACAGAATCAAAGGAATGTTTACAATAGGAGAAGGTTATCAATTAAAAGCAGAACACAACAGACATCTAGAAACAAATAAATGGGAAAGCATATGGAAAGTAAAAACATGGCCGAAGATTGCTTTCTTCATTTGGATCCTGAGCCATGGGCGAGCATTAACATGGGACCAACTGAAAAAAAAAGGAATGCAAGGCCCATCAATATGTGTCCTATGCCGAGAACAAGAAGAGACAATGGAGTACCTCACCAATGCTTGCAATTACAGCGATAACCTGTGGAAACAACACCATCAACTTTTTGAAATCAATGATGGGAATCCAAATAACATGCAAACAACAATAGAGAACTAGAGGAAAAAACCGTACCAGAACACGATCCTGAACCGAGCTTGGAGACTCTCATTAGGAATTGTCCTGTGGAATATATGGAAAGAACGAAACATATTGATCTTCAAGGAAGAAGGCAAAGAAAAAGTAGAAAAATGGAACCATATAATCCAAAACATTGGAGAGACTATTATGACAGAGAAATGGTTTGACGAGGACTAGAAAACTAACCCGAAGGAAGAAAAGATAATGACCCACCTGAACCTGAAATCAAGCATGTTGCATACATATTCTAGGAAGAACCACACCATCAAAGAGGAGGAAGTAAACCAATTCAAAAGACCACAGAAGGAATTCATCAAACTAAACTTCGATGGCACTACAAAAGGGAATCCTGGCTAGGTAGGCACGGGAGGGGTATTCAGAAATGACAGGGGGAGGACACTCAGAATCTACGCGATGGATTGTGGCAACGCAACAAATAATGAAGCAGAGCTTCATGCCCTGAAAAAAGGGTTGGAAATCGCGATAAGAGAGAAATATCAAAATTATAGGTAGAAGGTGACTCGAAAATGGCAATTGAAATAGTAAAAAAGCTACAGCAAGGAACTCAGTGGGAGAAGATCAGCCGAAGTTGGACAACTGCTTGGCTGGTACATGAGATCAACAAACTAACCAGATATATAGAATACATCCTTCCCACACATGTACGAAGGAAAGGCAATGCCGTAGCAGACAACTTGGCAAATTGGGGAAGCGGCCAGGTAGGCAGAATTGTAGACATAAATGCGGAAGAACTATATCAGATGGAGGAGATGGAAAACTTAGTGAAAATCTTGGAAAAAGACAAGGAAGGGGAGGGGAACCCCCGATCGGGGTGTAACACAAGGGAGGATGTGGGCCAGGGGAGATGGGACCGTGAGCAGGGAGGAAGCGTCCAAGTGAGCGAAAGGACAGGCGAGGGAAATGGAGTGAGAAGATAGGGGCAAGGGCAAGTGGATGGACATGGCAGGGAAAGAATAGACCCCGAGAGAAGGATGGTGGAAACGGATAAGGAGGACAGCGAGGATGGCAGGGGGACCAGCAGGAGGGCGGGCAGAAGGACGCCAGCAAGTGGCAGGGCAAGGGACGAGATCATATGGCAAGAGAAGCCGGGAGTAAGTGAGTATTAATGAGAGGAAGTGAAAGTCAAGATGAAGGGTCACCATTCCAAGGTGACAGCGTAGGGATTAGTGAAGGGAATAATGACAGACATGTGGATGATAAGGGAAAGGACAGAAAGGGGAGGGGAATAAAACATAAGGGAAACCAGTCCATAGACAGTTGCATGTAGAGGGAGGAGATGAGAGCCGGAGAGAGGAAAGGTGGCCGAAGAACAACGTTGTAGCTTGCGGATGGAAGCAGAACAAGTTCCGCGAGTTGGTATGTTGATCCTCTGGCCCTCATATTCTTAAGGCATAGGATGTCTTTCTGCATTAAACTAGGAAATTTGTTCAGGTTAGGGGATGAGTCTGGTAAGGAGGAACCCAGGAATTCCTGGGACCTTGGTTGGTTGAAAACTATAGAATGTGTAATGAAAATCTTGGGGAGTAAGTTAGGAGTGGAGGGGATAACATCCAGGAATGGATAGGTCTCCACCATGGTTACCCCATGAAATGAAATGCGAGAGAGTGAGGCCATCAGGACTTCTGTTGGGGACTCCATGATAAAACCAAAAGGAAAAAATGAAAAACCTCGGAGAGCAATTTGAAATGAGAAAAGAGGGAAACAGGGAAATAGAATTCCATTAGGGGCGGAAGAGAATAGGGTCAGGGATCTGAGGCATAGACCCCTGGAAATCATCCCCATGAACAAGACTCTCTGCGATGCAAGGAATAGTAAACCGGCCTACCTTGGAGGCGATCCTAAGTGGATGCCTCTATCGTGTTGCTTAAGCGACATATGTTGCCGAGAGGGAAAAATGATGACAAGAGATGTAAGAATTAGAAGAAGCCATAACTACGAGAGGGGATGGGAAATTCTAAAAGAAATCTTGAAAAGCATTAGTTCTGGCACTGAAAGGGATATAAAATGTGACACAGGTAAATGGGAAATTGTTTTGATGTTTGCTCATTATCAAACCGATAATCGTAATGGTTATGTGATAAATCTCACCTCACATTATGCCCAGCGCAGGGAGGAGGACAACAAATAGAAAGAAGTAGCCAACAACAGGTACATAGACAACATGGCGAACAGGAAGAGCAAGAGAGACAAAAAGATGGTAGAGAGGGCGAGCGGCTCAAACAAAGAGCAAAGAAAGAGAGGGCGAAAGTTTGGATGTGAACATATGAAAACCCTCATCGATGCCTACATGGCAGGGAACCCACCAAACGTTAGAGCCCAAATTGTTGGATGTGAGCGAGAACTAAATGACAACATAAGGAACCAAGACATCCCCAAGGAGGAATGGGGGAGCATGGTTCCGGACCCAGGGAACTCTTGAGGACGGCACTCTCCCTTCAGACAGACAATACAATAGTATTGGGTCATGAAGAACGTGGTGGCAGGGGCCATGACTCTTAATCGAGAATAAGCAGCAAGCAAAGGACGGAGGTAAAGGAGACACCAAGGAAAAGGATCTCGTCAGGGCAGAACTCCTTAAGGAGATTGCAACAGTCCAGATACAAACTTATAGAAACAACTTGGCATTGGGGAGAATTGAACAAACACTTCAAGACATGAAGAGGAGCGAGATTCTCGGCTCTAGTGCCAAAGTGCCAGCCCCAGTAATATCCTCGGACGAGGATTGAAGTAGAGGTCCAATACATTTTTGATGAAATTTTATGATGAACAACTTTTACTTGTTTAAGCAACAATAGTATAGATAGTAAAGACAATGTTGCTAGATGGATAGAGAAAGACCTTTTCAAAATTTGGACAAGGTTTAATGTAGACAGGTGGCTATTTGATTTCATTCAGGCAAGTAAGCCACCTGGAACAAATGGAAGATCTGATTTTGAATAGTTAATATCAATAGAGGAAGCACCACCAAGTTTACAAAAAAAAAAAAAGTCTAGAAATTCCAAATCGTACTGCAGCAACTAGTAATATTTCTTCTATTTGTTAATTTACTGAAACAAATTATTTGGAGTTGTCTACAGTAGATATCGAAATACATACACGAGAGTCTTCACAAATTAATTACTACGGAAAATAAATGTAAGGAAAATACTAGCACAACAATAACACATTAACGCAATTGTTTTTGGACAATTGTACCCAGAAAAACCCAATGTGGGAAAACCAGTGCGGCAAATTTATTATTCTTCAACAAAATCTCATTTACAATCTACAGATAACAGAATAGAATAAGAATCACTGAGATAAAATTTACAGATAAATTTCTCAACTCCACAATGAATTTTTGACACTCGAGAGGACCGCTGCCCTCACGCTAGCCACACTCTGTCACCCTCTACGTAGTGGTTGCAATGTCTCTGCGTCACTACCTCTACGTGGGTGATCTGGGTCCCTCTTCTATGCTACCTCTTCCTGTCGTTTCCTTCACTCTTGACTATTGTTGATACCCTCTCCCTCTCACCTGCAACTCACCCTCTGATTCGATTCCCTCTTGCTAAACTTTAGCCAGTGAGAAAATCGATCTACTTGGGCCATTGAGTATCTACTTGGTGTATTTTCCAAATGCCCATCAAAGTCCTTCTTATAATCCTCTCGTTGATCAATCAATGGACCATATTAGATTTTAATCAATGGCTTATATCATTTTGACTTGATCCTCGTGTTCTTCTAGAAGTTTCACACCCAGTTTAACTAATACCTTTTAATTATTTTAATTTCCTAAGTTTAGACTTAGGCATCCATTAAAAATAATTAATTATTTTAATAGAAATGTCTCCAGGTGTAATTTCCCAAAATGATTTTTGGGTATTCTGGAATACATGTGTCCTAACCTCCCTGAAAATTTTGATGCTTAGAGCACATCCAATTCTACCAAAAATCAACACTCCCTCTTAGCGAGGAATGTTCTCTAGTAATGCAACATGTTAAAGCATTACCTTGACTATGTAACATCTCCCTCTACACTGCTGATGTCTACCATCACTACCCACCAACTACAATGAAAATGTTTCATTTGTGTTGTTGTTTTCCCAACATACTAATGCCAACTACTGCATATGCACTGCAACTCACTCTCATATATTGCTGCTGCAACTGAGAAATCATCTTTTCAACTATTGAAACTAGTTCTCTACCATACCCATCTACTTCTTGAAATGGATGAACATAGCTCTTCCTAGAGCCTTTGTGAGTATGAATGCTACCTGATCTCTTGTGGGGACATACTGCAGTTGTATTGGCCCACGTTGAACACAATTTCTGATAAAGTGACATCTAATATTAATGTGTTTCGATCGTTCATAAAACACTAGATTCTCAGAGAGTTTGATACAACTCTGATTATCGCAAAAAACACTGGTTTCTTCCATCCTCTTCCTGAACAAACTCACAAGCAGTTTCCTAAGCCATATAGCTTCATACGCAGTCTTGCTGGCTGCCATATATTCTGCTTCTAATGAGTTCAGAGCTACTGGCTTCTGCTTCCTGCTACACCAAGAGATCATTCTTGATCCAACGTTGAAGCAATACCTGAAGGTACTTTTCTGGTCTACTAAACAACCTTCCTAATCTACATTTATGAATCCGCTCAATCTGACGTCGTCTCCTCGGGTGTATTTCAACCCATATCTAACTATTCCACGCAAATATCTAAGAATCTGCCTAGCTGCTACCCAATGCACCCTTTTTGGTTCCACCATGAACTAACTAAGGGTGTTGACAACAAAACAAATGTATGGCCTAGTTTGACCAGATACATGAGCGACATAATGAGTTGTCTGTACAAGGTGGGGTCCACTTCCTTGTCTCTTGATGCATCTATTTTCTTCGAGTTGGTGATCATAGGTGTAGCCATGGGCTGAAAATCCTGCATTCTGAATCTCTTCAGAATATCTGTAGCATATCTTCCTTGCCCGAGGAATATCTCCCCATTCTTTTTCCAAGCTTCCAACCCTAGAAAATAATGCATTAACCCCATATCCTTCATGTCGAATTCTACTTCAAGATTCTTCTTGCAATCCTTTATGAGCCTAGATGACCTTGTTAGAAATAAGTCATCCACATATAATACCAGAATAAGTGGCCCATTCCCCACCATTAGATAGTAGATATTGGGATCATAATCACTCTTGATGAATCCCAACTACTGCAAGTAACTATCAATCTGACCATACCATGCTTTGGGTCCCTGCTTGATCCCATGCAGGGCTTTCTTTAACCTGCATACATGAGTTCTCTTTTCATGAGTCTCGAAGCCTTCAAGCTATTCTATATACACCTCTTCTTCTATCACCCCGTTCAAGAATGTTATCTTGACATACATCTGGTGAATCTCCCATCCCATTTGAGCTACTAGGGATATAACGGATCTAATAGAGGTATATCTAGCTACTAGGGTGAAGGTCTCCTCATAGTCTATTCCTTTCTTTTGTGTGTACCCATTTTCCACAAACCTAGCCTTTTACTTCTCTATACTACCATCTGTAGCATAATTGATCTTGTAGATCCACCTTGATCCTACAACTGATCTATCCTCTGGTCTAGGTACCACTTCCCAGACATCATTCATCATGATTGAATTATACTCCTCTATCATAATTCCCTATTGGTTATACCACTAGTGGTAGGCTCAATTAAATCCTCCTCCTATTCCTATTGTTCCATCTGCCGAGAACTGCCTCGATCTCCTACTCTTTAGGAAATATTGGTGCTAGTTACGGTACTCGATCTTGATATTTCTCCTCGTGCTTGTCCTTCCTGCTGCCCCTGTTGTTGTTGGACTAATCTGCTGACCGATCTTCTGCTCGCATCTCTCAATATTTTCTGAAAGCTCTATCATCCATGAACTTTGCATCTCATCTTACTACAATTTTACTGTTGCTTGGAATGTAGGTTTTGTATGCTTTTGAGATCTTGCTATACCCTATGAAGTACCCCTTTTCTACAGTTTGATCTAGCTTACTATGCTTCTCATATGGAATGTGACAATATGCCACACTTCCGAATATCTTGAGATGACTCACCTCCGAATTTTTCCCTCTAAAAACTCCTTCAGGTGTTTTCTTCCTCAATGCTCTATGAGGAGTTCTATTATGGATATACACCATTATGTTGCATGCCTCTATCCATAAGAATATAGGCAATTCTTGGTCATATAACATAGCTTTTGCTGCCCCTACAATTGATATATTCTTCTGCTCCACTACTCCATTCTACTGTGGATTATATGGAGTTGTCCACTCTCTTTTGATGCCCTCCTTTACGTAGAAATTTGTGAAGTTTTTATTTGTATATTCTCCACCATTATCTAAATGCAATACCTTTATCTTTTTCCCTGTCATGTTTTGTACAAGAGCGTTAAACTCTCTAAACCGATCAAAGACCTCATCCTTGGTCTTTAAGAAATAGATCTAGGTTTTTCTAAAGTGATCATCAATAAAGGTGACAAAGTACTCACCACCGCTAAGAGCTTTCGTGGACATCGGACTACAAATATCTGATTGTATCAATCCCAACATGCCTCTTGCTCTGTTGTCACTTCTGGGAATAGTTCCATAGCATATTTCCCTAGTACGAATCCTCTGCATACATCATCATGCTCAGTACTGAGAATTGGAACACTTGTAACAGATTCTCTGAGAATTCTCAATGCTCCATGGCGTAAGTGTCCCATTCGCCTCTGGAATAGTTCATTCAGTTCTTTTTCCCCATTATGATTACTGCCTATCAGTGACATTGGAGATTCAAGCTGCAATTTATACAATATGTTGCTTTGAGCTCCAATTTGTCTCTTCTTCTTCCAGTTGGGATGCTTGACATACACTTTCCTTCCAATGAAGTATACATGATACCTCTTGTCCTATAATTGGGACACTGAAATCAGATTCATTCCTAACCTCGACACATGTAGTACATTAGTGGCTCTTATGTTGGTTATTGCTTCCGTCTGAAACGCTATGGTGCCTCTCCCTGCTGGAGTACACTTCGTTTTATTTCCCATAGTGATTTGGAAGTCCATTTGCTCTTCTTGATAGCTAGATAATTACTCTCGTACTCCATTCATGTGAGTTGAAGCCCTGCTATCAATATACCAAACACTTGTTGATGCTGAACTTGAAAAACATGTGAATTCTTCTTCCAATCTGGAAGATAATACATTTTTTAAAAATTCTTCGGCGAAAATCACATGGAAAAAAAAATTTCGACGCGTTTCGAACCAACCAGTGTGGTTCATCGTCAGGACAAGTTGAATGAGCAGATCTGGCTATGCACTTTAAATAGATAGGGCAGAATATCCACTGAATCAGATTCCTCGATAAGGTAACAGCTAAAAAGACAACAGCTAGATTTGACCTCATAACGGCTAGGTGAGGTCAAATCTAGCTGTTGTCTTTTTCACTGTTACCTTATCGAGGAATCTGAGTTAGTGGATATTCTGCCCTATCTATTTAAAGTGCATAGCCAGATCTGCTCATTCAACTTGTCGTGACGATGAACCACACTGGTTGGTTCGAAACGCGTCGACAAAAATTTTTCCATGTGATTTTCGCTGAAGAATTTTTCAAAAATTTGATATGGATCACAGAAGTCTCAATTCAATAAGATAATACATCTTGATTATCCATGTTGTTCTATGCTATTCTCCTTTTCCTGATGTTTTTATGACCCAACAACTACTACAGAAGTTTGCGTCCCACCTAAAGGCCACTTTGCGCTAGATCTGCTGTTGTGCTGCTCCCTTTGCCATTGAAAAATCAAGAACTGGAAATTTTACCTCTCTATCAACTCGCTCAGAGAGAGATTTTCCTCGATAATATTGCCCTCCTAGCTTGGACTGCGCAACCCCTCTAGGGATTTGATTTGATAGCTACGCAGCACTTTGATCTCCCTTCTTCTCTTCAATGTTGGGCTCTTCCAATCTTCTCTCTTGCTTCACCTTCACTCTGATACCATGTGAAAATATGGAAATTCAAAATCCTACTGCAGCAATTGATAATATTTCTTCTATTTTTTAATTTACTGAAACAAATTATTTGCAGTTGTCTACGACAAATGTCGAAATACATACGCTGAAGTCTTCACAAATTAATTACTACGAAAAATCAATGTAAGGAAATACTAACACAATAATAACATATTAAACTAGTTGTTTTTGGACAATTGTCCCTGGAAAAACCCAATGTGGGAAAACCGATGCAACAGATGAGGGTTTCTTTTATTATTCTTCAGTAAAGTCTCATGTACAATCTATGGATAGCAGAATAGAAAAAGAATCACTGACATTAATTTTACAAACAAAATTCTCCACTCCACAGTAAATTTCTGACACCTAAGAGGGTCGCGTCCCTCACGCTAGCCACACTGCATCACCCTCTACACAATGATCACTGCCTCTGTGTGGGTTATCTTCGTCCTTCTTCTGTGCTGCCTCTTCCTGCACTCTCGGCCATTGTTGATACCTTCTCCCTCTCACCTGCAACTCACCCTCTGATTCAATTTCCTCTTGCTGAACTTTAGTCAGTGAAAAAATTGATCTACTTGGGCCACTGAGTATCTGCCTAGTGTATTTTCCAAATGCCCATCGAAGTCCTTCTTATAATCATCTCGTTGATCAATCAACGGTCCATATTAGATTCTAATCAATGGCTTAGATCATTTTGACTTGATCCTCATCTTCTTCTAGAAGTTTCACACCCAGTTTAATCAATACCCTTTAATTATTTTAATTTCCTAAGTTTAGACTTAGGCATCCATTAAAAATAATTAATTATTTTAATAAAACTGTCTCTGGGTGGAATTCTTTAAAACGATTTCTCGGTATTCTGGAATACATGTGTCCTAGCCTCCCTACAAATTTTGAGGCTTAGATCACATCCAATGCTACCAGAAATAAGCACTCCCTCTTAGCGAGCAATGTGCTTTAGTATTGCAACCTCTTGAAGCATTACCCTCTGTAACATCTCCCTCTATGTTGTTGATGTCTGACATCACTGCCCACCAAATACTACGCAAATGTTGCATATGTGTTGTTGTTGTCCTTGCATATTGCTGCCAACTAATGCATCTGCATTGCAACTCCCTCTCATCTGTTGTTATTACAACTAAGAAACCATATGTTTCTGCTATTGAAATGAGTTCTTTACCATACCCATTTGCTCCCTAAACTAGATGAACTTAGTTGTTCCTAGAGCCTTTATGAGTACGTCTACTACCTGATCTCCTATGGGGACATATTGTAGTTGTACTGCCCCACGCTGAGCACAATCTTTGATAAAGTGACATCTGATATCAATGTGTTTCAACCGTTCATGAAATATTGGATTCTCAGAGTTTGATATAACTCTGATTATCGCAGAAAACACTGGTCGCTTCTATCCTCTTCCTGAACAAACTCACAAGAATTTCTTTAGTCCATATAGCTTCGCATGTAGCGGTGATGGCATCCATATATCCTTCTTCTATTGAGCTCAGAGCTACTGAATTCTACTTCCTGCTATACCAAGAGATCATTACTGATCCAACATTGATGTAATACTCGAAGGTACTTTTCTGGTTTATTGAACTACCTGCCCAATCTTCATATGTGAATCCACTCAATCTGACGTCATCTCCTTGGGTGTATTTCAACCCATATCTGATAGTTCCACACGCATATCTAAGAATGTGCCTAAATGATGCCCAATGCACCCTTTTCGGTTCCACCATGAACTGACTAAGGGTGTTGACAGCAAAACAAATGTCTAGCCTAGTGTTAACCAGATACATAAGTGACCCAATGAGTTGTTTGTATAAGGTGGGGTCCACTTCCTTGTCTCATGATGCATCTAGTTTCTTCCAGTTGGTGATCATAGGCGTATCCATGGGCCGGCAATCCTAAATTTTGAATCTTTTCAGAACCTCTATAGCATCTCTTCCTTGCCCAAGGAATATCTCCCCATTCTTCTGCCAAATTTCCAACCCTAGAAAAGAATGCATTAACCCCATATCCTTCATGTCGAATTATGCTTCAAGATTCTTCTTGCAATCCTTTATGAGCCTAGATGACCCTGTTAGAAAGAAGTCATCCACATATAAAAACATAATAGGTGGCTCATTCTCCACCATTAGATAGTAGAAATTGGGATTAGAATAACTCTCGATGAATCCCAACTACTGCAAGTAACTATCAATCCAACCATACCATGCTATGGGTGCTTGCTTGAGCCCATATAGGGCTTTCTTTAACCTACATGCATGAGTTCTCTTATCATGAGTCTCGAATCCTTTAGGTTGTTCTATATACACCTCTTCTTCGATCACCCCATTCAAGAATGTTTTCTTGACATCCATCTGGTGAATCTCCCATCCCATTCGAGCTGTTAGGGATATAACAGATCTGATAGAGATATATCAAGCTACTAGGGCGAAGGTATCCTCATAGTCTATTCCTTCCTTTATTCCCTACCCCTTTTCCAAAAACCTAGCCTTGTACTTCTCTATACTACCATCTGCAACATACTTGATCATGTAGATCCACCTTGATCCTAAAACTGATATATCCTCTAGTTTAGGTGCCACTTCCCAAACATCATTCGTCATGATAGAATTATACTCATCCATCATGGAATCCACCCAAACTTGGTGTTGTTTGGCTTCCTGAAAACTGGAGGGTTCTTCAACCTTTGCTACCAAGGCTTGGTACTTATTAGGCTATCTACGCTCCCTCTTGTCAGTTCTCGAAGCTCTGACAAACTCCTTTGCATCCCTCATCATTTGCCATACTTCTGTGCTAGTTCTACCACTGGTGTTGGGAGCCTCAATCAAATCCTCCTCATGTTCCTGTTGTTCCATCTATTGAGAACTACTCGAATTTCCTAGTCCTAAGGAAATACTGGTGCTAGTTACAGTACTCGATCCTGATATATGTCCTTCTGCTTGTCCTTCCTGCTACCCCTGCTTTTGTTGGACTAATGGAACATTTCCTTACTGGTCTTCTACTGGCATCTCTCGATATTTTATGAAAGCTCTATCTTCCATTAACTTTTCATCTCGTCTTACTACAATTTTCCTGTTGCTTGGAATGTAGATTATGTATGCTTTTGAGGCTTCGATATACCCTATGAGGTACCCCTTTTATGTAGTTTGATCCAGCTAAATACACTTCTCGTCTGGGATGTGACAATATGCCACACTTCCGAATATCCTAAGATGACTCACCTCCGGATTTTTCCCTGTGAAGACTCCTTCAGGTGTTTTCTTCCCCAATGCTTTGTGATGAGTTCTATTCTCGATATACACCGCTCTATTGCATGCCTCTGACCATAAGAATCTGGGCAAGTCCTAGTCATATAACATAGCCTTTGTTTCCTTGACAATTGATCTATTCTTCTGCTCCACTGCTCCATTCTGTTGTGGATTATATGGAGTTGTCCACTCTCTTTTGATGCCCTCATTTGCACAGAAATATGTGAAATTTTTATCTGTATATTCTCCACCATTATCTGAACGCAATACCTTTATCTTTTTCCCTGTCATGTTTTCTACAAGAGCCTTAAAATTTCTAAACCGATCAAAGACCTCATCCTTGGTCTTTAAGAAATAGATCCAAGTTTTTCTAGAGTGATCATCAATAAAGGCGACAAAGTACTTGCCACCGCTGAGAGCTTTCGTGGATATCGAACCACAAATATCTGAGTGTATCAATCCCAACACGCCTCTTGCTCTGTTGTCACTTCTGGGAAAAGTTTCCTTAGCATATTTCCCTAGTACGCATCCTCTACATACATCATCACACTTAGTATTGAGAACTGGAACACCTGTAATAGTCTCTCTGAGCATTCTCAATGCTCCATGGTGTAAGTGTCCCATTCGCCAGTGCCATAGTTCATTAAGTTCCCTTTCCCCATTATGAGTACTGCCTATCAATGTCATTAGAGATTCAAGCTGCAATCTACACAATCTGTTGGTTCGAGCTCCAATTTGTCTCTTCTTCTTCCAATTGGGATGTTTGACATACACTTTCCTTCCAATGAAGTATACATCATACCCCTTGTCTTGTAATTGGGACACTGAAATCAGATTCATTCCTAACCCCAGCACATGCAGTACATTAGTGACTCTTATGTTGGTTTCTGCTTCCATATGAAACACTATGGTGCCTCTCCCTACTGGAGTACACTTCGTTATGTCTCCCATAGTGATCTAGAATTCCATATGCTCTTCTTGATAGCTCGAGAAGTACTCTTGTACTCCAATCATATAAGTTGAAGCCCTGCTATCAAAATACCAAACCCCTTTTGGTGCTGAACTTGAAAAACATGCAAATTGTTCTTTCGATCTAGAAGATAATACATCTTGACTATCCATTCTATTTCATGTTATTCTCCTTCTCCTGAAGTTTTTCTGCCCCAAAAACTGCTGTGCTGTAGAAAACTGCGTCCCACCTAAAGACTGTTATGCGTTGGATCTGCTGTTGCGCTACTCCCTCTGCTGCTAACAAATCACGAACTGGAAATCTTACCTCTCTTTTAACTCAATCAGAGAGAGATTTTACTCGAGAATATTTTCCTACTAACTTGGACTCCTTAATCCCTCTGGGGATTCGATCTGCTACCTATGCAACACTTTGATCTTCCTCCTTCTCTTCAATGTTGGGATCTTCCGATCTGCTCTCTTGCTTCACCTTCGCTCTGATACCATGTGAAAATCTAGAAATTCAAAATCCTACTGCAACAACTAACAATATTTCTTCTATTTGTTAATTTATTGAAACAAATTATTTCCAGTTGTCTATGGAAAATACCGAAATACATACACTGCAATCTTCACAAATTAATTATTGCAGAAAATAAATGTAAGGAAAATACTAGCACATCAATAACACATTAACACAATTGTTTTTGGACAATTGTCCTCGAAAAAACCCAATGTGGGAAAACCAGTGCAGAAGATGAGGTTTTCTTTTATTATTCTTTAGCAAAATATCATGTACAATCTACGAATAATAGAATAGAAGAAGAATCATTGAGAGAAATTTTACAAATAAATTTCTCCACACCACAATGAATTTCTGACACTTGGGACGACCTGCTGCCCTCACGCTAGCCACATTGCGTCACCCTATGTGTAGTGACTGCACTGTCCCTGCATCACTGCCTTTGCGTGGGTGATCTGCATCCCTCTTCTGTGCTGCCTCTTCCTGTCATTTCTTACACTCTCAACTATTGTTGATGCCCTCTCCCAGTCACCTGCAACTCACCCTCTGATTCGATTTCCTCTTGTCGAACTTCAGCTAGTGAGAAAATCAATCTACTTGGGCCACTGAGTATCTGCCTGGTGTATTTTCCAAATGCCCATCGAAGTCCTTATAATGGCTCAGATCATTTTGACTTAATCATTGTCTTCTTCTAGAAGTTTCACACCCAGTTTAATTAACACCCTTTAATTATTTTAATTTCCTAAGTTTAGACTTAGGAATCCATTAAAAATAATTAATTATTTTAATAAAACTATCTCCAGGTGGAATTTACCAAAATGATTTCTGGGTATTCTAGAATACATGTGTCCTAGCCTCCCTGAACATTTTGAGGCTTAGATCACATCCGATGCTACCAAAAATCAACAATTGTACACCCAACAAATCATGTGTGTATGATTATTTAATTTCCATGGTAACACATATCATTTCCTCCGGGTCCAGGGATTCACTTCCATGTACGTCTATGCTAGCTATCATTACAATGTGAAAACCAAAGCTTACTACCCAAAAGGAAATAAATAAAACATATCAACTTCCGACAGGGAAATACCAAGAATTGTTAGAAAATATGGAAAACCCTATGAAAACGATATGGAATTAAAATCATAACCACGACCCATAAATGAAGCCAAATGTGATAGCACGACGGATAAAATTGGGACTTGATAGTCCATCTGCCATCAATCCAAGTAGGCCCTCAACAATCTAAAGATAAAAATATGAAGCATGCTCATCGATAGAAGCCATCCATCATAAATAAGACCACCAACTCTAATAGAAATTGAAAATATTACATTAATTGTGCAAATTGACAGTTCAACCAACGAGTGGAAAGGATAGGAAACCCAAAAGTGGCTCAAAATCGAAGAAATACTATAGGAGAAAATATGCATTGCGTAGACCGTCATGCATCAATCCAAAGAAAACAATAATGAAGAAAGATCACCAAAGAATAACCCACTCAGACACATAGATGAAAATATTGTTATCAATTGTCAAACAATAGATATAACACATCCCACCTTTGCCAAGTATGTAAAAAAAACCATGCCACAACATTCATCCATAAACGAACCGCAAATGTAATTCAACCTTCATATTATTAGACACTGAAGAAGAAACATATGAATACCACTTAACCAAAAATATCTTGGAAAACTAGCCCCCACATCCATGTGGCCGAGTCACTGGTGTCTCAGTAGATCAAAACATAAAAAATTGCCCCTACCTATAATAAGCATAAACTATGGGAAGAAAACACACCATCTAAAACATTAGAGGGAGACCATCTTCTATCCATATTGGAAATAAACAAAAAACAAAAGATCACCACAAACACAACCCGTCCCCAAAGGGTAAAAACAGGGTGACCATCGGTGTATATATCTATATATATATATATATATATATATATACATATATAGAGAGAGAGAGAGAGAGAGTTTTATATGATTTTTAATTAAATTTAAATATGAAATTCTAAAGTATAATGGTTAAGGATATGAATCATTATTTTTTTTGTTTGCTAGGCTATGTGAGTCCTAAGATGACTGGCATTCCTAACCCATGGCTTGAGTAGCCACGACCCAAGGGCATTTAAGCCATCAAAATCACTTGGGGATCACACCCAACTTGGGTCATACCAACGCTTAGCATGATTGTTTTTTTTCCCACGGAATTTCGAACCGATGACCTTTTCACCGCGGAGTGCCTTAACATAACATCTTGTCTTTGTCTACTCTACGCCTTGTGGGAAAATATGAATCATTATTTTATTTTATATAGTAAAATGATTTTTAATTTACAACTACTGATTATTTTTTATATATGTTTTACATCTTTATATATATATATATAAATATTTTTATTTCTAATTATATGTTTATTAATTAAATTTATTAAAGTTTTATATGTTTAATATTTATATGTTTTGAAATAGCCCACAAGGGGCAACTCAATTGGTGATCACCATGTTATGAAGTATTATGTAAACCATGAAATCAAGATTCAAATACATCATGGGTCAAAAAAAAAAACCATGTGAGGAAGTTCAATTGGTGATGGTCATGTTATAAAGTATTGTGTAAAACATGGAATTCAAGGTTAAAATCCCTATGGGTCAAACCAACAACAACAACAAAAATCTATATTCTCAAATATCATGGTCACTAATAAAAATCAATATATATTTAAATTAATTTTGATGTGATATGTATATTATGATTTTTTCTTTAAAAATATATTTGTAATTTTGTTAATAGAAACAAAATTGCATTATAACAAATTGAATTGAATCGTAAACCAGGGCTTGAAACCCTAACAATGGCAACAGAGAATACAAAATAGTTGAATCATTCTCAAACCATAGTGGGGAGCGCCTTTGAAATCATTAAAAATGGTGATGAAGGAATTGAGATAGGTGTCAAAGGCATTAATCATGCTTTGCATGAAGTAGAATACTCTAAAATTGTCTCGAATCCAGAAGTAGTAAGGCTACAAAAGCAATATATAGTTGTGGAGTCTGTCGTTGTTGTAGCGGTGGAAGAACTAGATCCCTTGGCCAAAAACTATGGTGATATGCTATTAGAAGATGTCTAATAAAAGGAAATAAGTGGTCTAGGTAGAGAAGCAGACCGATGAACCCTCGCTACACTCCTTACTCGCATGTCATTGGGAGACCCTATGTCAGATTCAATTTTTTTTTATAAATTCTTTGTCAAGCTTCTCTTTAGGCATTCATTGCTCATTGGGGTTTGTTCCTCATATTTAGTTTAAGACATCAAGTTTTTCTTGGAGATCTGAGTGAGTATTCCCTCTGTCATGCAACACTTTTTTTTAAGGTAAGTAACTAGATGATGCTTGCCCTCTCTCAACCTATAACATTGGTAAAGATGTCATTGTTTTTATGGCTCTTCATTTAAGAGGTGGGGTTGTGGGTAAGCCTTCCTCCTCTCGAGATTTTTCTTATAAATATGATGTCCATGCCCAACACCCCCCCCCCAAGGTAGATCAACCCCAAATGGTTCCTAGGTCATGTTTGGTCGAAAATTTTGAGGAAGTTCAGTCCCTAGAAATATCTCACCCTAAGGGTGATCTCCACAAGCTTTATTTAGAGTCACCCTAATATGTAGTTTTAATGTCTTTTGGTCTTGTATGACCAATCTTTACTAATGGATTTATTCTCTATGGACCAAGGATTGAAAGATTATTTTATGCTCAAAAGGATTTTCCATTATGTTATTTGGGGAATTAAAAGATTGTCACTAATATTTATCTAAAGAGCCCTAGTTTTGGAGCAACGTCATACTATTCATAACCCCTTGGTTTCTATATTTTGACCCTTCCACAATTGTTATTATGAAGTAGCCAATATGGGTCTAACTTCCTAATTTTCCTACTCACTTGTGGCACTACTCAATCTTTCAGGGCATTGGAGACTCCCTAGGCCATTTCCTTGCTACTAATGCCTCTTATGGACAGCTTGGAGTATACACTGATGGCTAAATTTGTGTTGAAATCAATATCGCTAAATGGCAGCCAAATCAATTCAATTTAAAAATAGGTGATTTTAATTGTTTCCAGGCTCTAGACTATTAGAATACTGCTTTTCACTAAAGCTTCTATTATTAAACGAGACATTTACAAAACTCTTGCCCGATATTCAAATCTCAATAGAAGTAGAACATCTAAAATTCTAAATCTAAAAGTTGGAAGCCCTACAACCCTCCTCCTATGGAGGGAAAGGCCTATTTTGCTTCAGAGAAGGATGATGAAGGATTTGATGGTGAAATCAATTTTGGGGACAAGGTCTAGCCCTCAAGTCCTTAAACATCTCTTGAGGCTCCTATTGTGAACCATGCTCTTTCGGTAAGCACACAGATAATAAATAATAATGCTTCTTCAGACTCTGAGAAGGAATCTCCTTCGACGCGTAATGATAATCTACATATAGCTTTGATAAACCCATCTTTAAAAGGTTGGGTCGAGGTTTCAAAAAAGAAAAGAAAGAAATATCATCTTGAGGATCAACCCTAATTTGGGTGATTCTCCTTTGAAATTATTTTTTTTCTCCTCTATGTCTCCTTTGCTATTCCTAATATCATACATCTCAACTTTGTTACTCACGGTATATGGCACACTAGGCCAAAAAATGTGATGCAATTCATTTCTAATTGATCAATAGAATTTTTAAACTTACAAAAAACCAAATTGAATTGAATCGATTTATTATTATCATTATTATTGATGAAATAAATATGTGTATTTTCTTCCAACCAAGATGTTACTTGAGAGAGACAAAGAAACCAACAATTGATAAACTAAAAACATAACAAGAGGCAAAATGTTAGGAGGCGTTGTTTATGCCTATAGGCATGTCTTTAGAATAGGGATTCCAAAATTTTAACTTAATTGTCAATAATTATTAGGTGGATGGTAGTGATTTAACCTCCATAGAATATTCTAAAAAATTCTTAGTAGAATACACAAAATTGTTGTGATTTCTTTGCAAAGTAGTTATGCCTTTTTGTCCTTTTAATTAAATTTATTAATTAAAAGAATGTCATAGGAACAAGTGTTATATGAAATGAGTTATGATTTTTTGGGCATGTGGTATAGATAAGCCATGGTATTGGCCCATGGTATCGTAACAAAGCCTATTTAGATTATGAATCTCCATGATAAAGTGGGGGTGAATCTCCACAGTTATGTAACAAAGCCTATTTAGATTAAGAATCTTCATGATAAAGTGGGGTGAAACTCCATGGTTAAGAATCTCATTTTTGTGAGACATTTTTCGGCGTAAATCACATGGAAAACCATTTGTCGACGCGTTTCGAACCAACTAGTGTGGTTCATCGTCAGGACAAGTTGAAGAAACAGATCCAGCCTAGCGAGTTAAATAGTCTGAGCAGAGCCTCCAACGGCTAACTTGACCAACGGCTAGTTTGACTCTAGGACCGGGGTCAAAATTATTTTATTAATTAAATTAGCAATCTCAGGGATCAATAAATATATAAAAAATTTAATGGGTATTAGTTCAAAAAATATTATAAAAATAATAAGTTAATTAGAATTTAAAGGAAAACCAGGACCTTATAAAATGAATAAATATATAAATTAATTTTATTAAAAGAATTATTAAAAAAATTTAAGTTAATTAGTTACATAAAGGGTATTATAATATTAGAATAAAATAAAGTAATAACCAAAGGGATGCTAGGTTAGTTAGAAAATTATTTAAAAAGTAAAAGTTGATTAGAAATTAATTGGAAAATTAGTTATGTAAAGGACCTCATAATAACCTATATGCATAAAATATATAAAAATTTGAAAAGGGTGAGAATTTAGAGGAATTATTAGAAATTAAAAGAAAATTAGTACCAAAGGACCTAATAAGTTATAAGAGATGAGAGAATTAAAGAGTAAAATATATATATATATATATATAATAAATAAATAAAAATACAGATATATAAAAAAATAAATAAATAAATAAATAATAATAAAAATAAAAATAAAAATCAATAAATAAAAACAAAAATAAAATACAGATATATATTTTTTCTCGATAAAACTGAGCTAATTATATTACAAAAATGCCAAAATTACAGCAAAAATTTACATCTGGGCTGAGGCCCTGTTCCTTCAGAAAGATTTTCTCCATGAATTACCAATCATAGCAAAACTGGCGCTGAGAGAGACCAGTTTACCTTCCTTCTGACATAACCGACATTTAAAAACGACATGGTGGACATATGGGTCGACACGGTGGATACATAATTCAACACTGTGGACGCATGAGCTAACATGGACATGTAGACTGACACGTAGACTGACACTGTGGAGATATAGACCGTCACGGTGGACATAAACCCAGTAACAAACATACATAGTGAGCAAAAAGAAATAGACAAAGAGGTGCGTTCCTGGCCGCGAAGACAGAGCGTCTGCAGAGTTAGTCTTCATCCGTGGTATGAGGCTCGTCCATTGCTGGACCTTTAAGCTTCTTTGAGTCTTCCGCATCCGAGCGCAATATCCGCTGAACAGGTTCACTAGGGCCAGCATCATCCTCCTGAATTGGTCGCCTGAAATCGACGTTGGGAACTTGCATATCGACCCTCGGCACCGTCAGATCTTCCAGACGCCCCCGTAAATTGCTGCAATGCTCCACAGTGACCGAAACGATGAGGGTATTGTTCGCCAGCGTGCAGGGGATCCGGTATCGAATGGCTGGGTGTTCCGTATGACCGCACTCCTGAATTTCACCTCTGCCTCTTACATTGCTGCGTCCGACAAGCCTGCTCAGGGGTCTATTCTGCTCTGAGGTAATCTCCACTGAAGAGGAAGGCGAAATGTCAGGCCTCTGAGTGGCCGAACGGCCCCTTGAACCTCCTCTGCGACTGCTCATCCTGAGCCTCTCTCTTGGCATCCAACAATTGCCTCCCAAAGCAGAATTCCCCTGAGAAACCTTGCACCGGGCCAGAGAATGTTCTGCCTCTGCCAGCACCTGCTCGATTCGCTTGAAAGAATGCGGAAGAATGGTTTGGGGTTCAAACTTAATGAAATCCATATTCCTCGATTGCTGCTGCGCATTGAATGGCGCCTGCACAAGACTTGACATGCCAACGACATCACCCTCCGCGAAAAATGGCGTCTGAACCTTACCTTTCCACCCCATTGCTTCACCTTCCGGCGGATTTAAGGAGCCTGTGTACTGGTATGGCGTGGCTCGTCCGGGCTGACAGCTGCCCATGTGACGAGCCACATGCCCCTCACGCGTCATAAACACCCGCATCCGGGAGAATACAAATATATATTAAAATAAATAAAATTAATTAATTAATTAATTAAAATAAAAAATAAATAAATAAAATAAATAAATAAAAATAAAATAAAATACAGATAAATATATTAAAAAAAAAAAACTTAAGGAGGAGGGCGAAAAAACGACTAAGAAGGGAGTGTTGGGACCCAACACCTACTGATTTTCCAGCCATCTTCCCTATTGAGATTGCTTGGCCTCTTTTCAATCTCAAGCGCTTCCCTAAATTTACGATGATGGAAATGCGAAACCCTAGCAATAACACTAGCCTCCTCAATACAAACATGATGATTGGTTTTCTCAGCATGTTCAGCTAAAGCGGAAGACTTAGCTCTCCTATGCTTAAGGTCCGCTGCATGCTCGCTAATCCTTTGATTAATGGAGCGACCAGTCTCCCCAATATAGGGGGTCCCACAGGAACAAGGGATCATATAAACACCTTTCATATCCTTAGGGTCGATAGGATCCTTCACTGATCTGAGGGACATACGAATGGTGTTCAGGGGCCTAAAAGTCACAGGGATACTATGCTTCCTGAGAATCCTTCCAATTCTATCAGTGACCCCTTGAACATACAGAAGATGGACACCTGGAATTCGCTCCTTCGGTTCCCTTTTAGTCAGAGAATTCTTGGAAGCTTTAAGGAAAGCCCTCTCACCCATGTATCTACTATAACCATTCTCAACAAAGACATCAAGCAGATGGGACTTTTCTTTCTCAAAGCTCTTCTTGTCTGAGATTCTTAGGGCCCGAGTAGCAAGGGTATTGAGAACACCCATCTTTTGAGCTGGGAAATGGTGGGAACTGGCATGAAGATACTCCTCCATATGAGTTTTCTTTCGAAAAACTTGATGGGCGAGGGAACCATCACTATTCTTAGAAATAAGAATATCAAGGAAAGGAAGGCATCCATCAACTTCCTGCTCCTTAGTGAACTTAATGGCTGAGGACTGATTGTTGAGATGATCAAAGAAGAGATCAAGCTCAACCTGGCCATGAGACCAGATGACATTTGTGTCATCCACAAACCTTTTCCATAGCTTCGGCAAAAGCCGGGAAGAGTTCAGAGCCTTGGACTCAAAATCCTCCATAAACAGATTAGCAACGACAGGGGAAAGGGGGGAACCCATCGCAACCCCACAGGTTTGCTCGAAGAACTCTCCCTCAAAACTGAAGAAGGTGGAGGTGAGACAGATCTCAACCAACCTGGCCGTGTCAGGATCTGTTAGGCGGTTAATCACCTCCATGGCCTCATTAATAGGGATGCAAGTGAATAGGGAGACAACATCAAAACTAACAAGAATGTCCCCAGGTTCAAGCTTAATGTCCTTGAGTTCTTCAATAAAGGAAGCAGAGTCCTTAACGAAGGACTCTGTATGACCGACTAAGGGCTTAAGCTTTAACGCAAGGAACTTCGCCAGAAGGTAGGTAGGACCTCCAATGGTGTTGACGATGGGCCTTAAGGGGGCTCCTTCCTTGTGAATCTTGGGGAGACCATAGATTCTAGGAGTAATAGGGTTGCTTTCAACGAGCTTATGGTGCAGGGAACTTAATGAGCCAATGGATTTAATGGCCAAAGCCACATTCCTAGGCTTTTCTTTAAATAAATTTAGCCACATTCTCTTATGTGATTTCTACCAAAAGGCTTTTCTTTAAAGATTTTTTTATTTTTTTATTTATTTTTTTATTTTTATTTTATTTATTTTCTGCAGAAAATTTATTTAAAGAAAATTTATTTAAATGGACTCGATAAATTTTTTGCTGGATTTTAGAGAAATTAGATAGGAAAAACCCATCGGAAAAGCTTCCAAAAAGTTGCACTAAAGACAACTTGTTAAAAAATTCTATTACTGGGAAAAAAATAAAAATAAAATCAAAGTCAAACACCAAATAAGGAGGGAAGTAAAAAATTATAAAAAGGAGTCAAGACCCTAATCGAGACCAAATCATTTAATAAATACAAGAATTAATGGAAATAAAATAAACTAAAATAAAAATAATTAATGGAAAATAAATAAAATAAAACAAAAATATACACAAGTCAAAATATATAAATATATATATATAAAATATAAATAAATAAATAAAGGTCGGGGAAGAAGCCAAAGTGTGTAAAGTCCAGGACCCAAGATATTGCACTACGCTTGGGGGAGGATATCCAGTGGGGCAAAACCATGGACATTGTTGATAGAGTCTTGGTGGGTAGGGTTCGAGGGAGGAACTACACCATGGCCAAGCTTAGACAATGGACTGCAGAAATTTGGGGGCAACACATGGCTGAACTGCCTTTCGTTCAAACTTTCGTGCAGGGATGGTTTGCGTTGCATTTTGCCAGAGCTAAACACACCAATTAGGTTTTATCTAGTTTTTGGCTGTTAGGGTCCCACCCTAACCCCCTTATTTATGTCATGGGATCACGTCATAGTCAAGAGTCAATAAAGCCCATATTAATATTTGTAAGTGGTTAACCCGCAATTAATGACGGGACCACAGTTAGTTGCAAGTGGGCCGTAGTATTAGATAGATGGTATTAATAACCCACGGTATTGGCCCGTGGTATTGCATGTATGAGTCATATATAAAGGATAGAGACTCCCTGCGAGGAGCATCGTGTCTTATTTTTGTAGTCGAGCTCTGCTCTATTGGAGGTTTCCCCCTCGAAGAGGCAAGTGAACATTACTCTCTGAATAATAAAATCATTGCTATTTTGTGTTCTGGGTATCTTTTCTTCGCATATTCTGTATTTGGGTATCATTTTGCAGGTTAAGAGCATAACAAGTCATATCAGAGCCTTAGCCTTCCGCACTTGGGGTCTCTCAGATGTGTTCTACACGGAATGTTTTATCAGCGGTCTTAAAGAAGCCATCAAAGCTCAAGTCTTACTGCACCACCCTCCCACATGGACAGAGGCTTGCAAGGTAGCCCGTAACGTGGAACATGCATTAGCAGCCCAATACAGTCGCCCAAATTTCTCCACTAAAGGTCGCCCCCCACAAGCTCACAACACGAATCAAACACTTAAGGTCCAAAAGGTGTCACCTGCGGAAATGGCCGAAAGAAGAAAGCAAGGACTATGTTACTACTGTGATGAAAAATACTCCCCAGGTCATAAATGCAAGGAGCCCAAATTTTTTCAAATAGATGCCACTGACTACAGCTCAACAGAGGAAGATCCACCACTTGAGGAACATGAGGCGTTAGAAGAAGACAACCAAAAGGACAATGTCTCTGACGAACCAGTTATTTCGTTGCATGCGTTGGCAGGGATTTCTTCCCCTCAAACTCTCAAAATCAGAGGTTTTCTTAAACATCGCCCAGTAGTAGTCTTGATTGATAGTGGAAGTACACATAATTTCATCCATCAAAAAGTCGCAGAAGCAGTGCATTGTTTTGTACGAGCAGTTTCTAACTTCCAAGTCCAAATTGCAGATGGGGGCACAATGAAATGTGAAGGCCACTGTGAAAATGTCAAACTTCAAATGGGGGATTATCAGTTGAAAACCCACATGTTTGCCATACACATGGGGGGTTGCGACATTGTCCTCGGCGCTGAATGGCTCCGCACTCTTGGGCCAATCACAATGGATTTCCAGGAGTTATATATGAGTTTTAAGCAGAACAACTCCACACATACCCTCCGTGGACTCCAGGCGAGAGCCCCCTCTATCATCAGCTTGCATAGGATGGAAAAATTGTTAAAAAAGGGCCATCATGGAGTGGTAGCTCAATTTAATGCCATCCAGGTCGTTGAAACCAAGTCTCTGCCAATTCATCCTGAGATGCAATAGATTTTAAATAACCATATGCCGGCCTTTGACAAGCCTCATGAGCTTCCACCCTCGCGAGGGGAACATGATCATAGCATCACCTTGGTTCCAGGGGCCCAACCCCCAAATGTGCGGCCATACAGATATCCGTTCACCCAAAAGAATGAAATAGGAAAAATAATCAAGGAACTTTTGGAAGCAGGTGTCATTCGTCCCAGCATTAGTCCTTATTCATCCCCAGTGGTCATGGTGCTCAAGAAAGATGGGGAGTGGCGGATGTGTCCCGACTTCAGGGCCCTCAATAAGTTGACAGTCAAAGATAAATTTCCCATCCCGGTGGTTGAAGATTTGCTGGACGAACTCAATGGGGCTCAATTCTTCACTAAGTTGGATCTTCGCTCAGGCTACCACCAAATTCGCATGAAGGAAGTCGACATTCCCAAGACTGCTTTCAGAACTCATGAAAGCCATTATGAGTTCCTGGTCATGCCATTTGGTCTTTGTAATGCCCCCTCTACTTTTCAGAGCCTTATGAATCACATTCTCAAACCATATCTCAGGAAATTTGTCCTTGTCTTCTTCGATGACATCCTCATCTATAGTGGCACTTGGGCTGCACATCTTCAGCATGTAGATCTACTCTTGCAACTGCTCCGCAAGCATAAATTATTTGTCAAGATGTCCAAGTGTTCGTTTGGCATGGAAGAAGTTGAGTATTTGGGCCACATTGTGGGGCGTGAAGGTGTCAAGGTGGACCTCAAAAAGATCCAGGCAATGCAAGAATGGCCTCAACCTAAGACCTTGAAGAGCTTGAGAGGATTTTTGGGTCTCACAGGCTATTATCGCAAATCTGTCCACAACTATGGCCGCATAGCGAAGCCCCTCACTCAACTCCTAAAGAAAAATTCCTTCTTCTGGAACAAGGAAGCACAACAGGCATTTACCGCTCTCAAAAACGCCATGTGTTCCACTCCAGTCTTAGCACTACTTGACTTCACCAAATCCTTTGTCATTGAATGTGATGCTTCGGGGACAGGTATTGGGGCGGTCTTAATGCAGGAAGGGCGACCTTTGGCCTTCACAAGCCAACAACTAGGTGGGAGAAATCTGGGCCAATCTACCTACGAAAAAGAAATGATGGCCATCTTACATGCAATCGAGACCTGGCGACCTTACTTATTGGGGCGACGTTTTCAAATCCGCACAGATCATCACAGTCTTAAATATTTTTTGGAGCAACGCCTATCCTCCCCACAACAAAATAAATGGCTCGCCAAAATGCTGGGATATGATTATGAGATCATTTACAAGAAAGGGAAAGACAATAGTGTAGCAGATGCATTATCTCGCCAATTTGAGGAAGAAAGTACTCTGCTAGCAATTTCCCTCCCCATTCCAGAGTGGATTGAAGAGGCTCGCAAGGAATGGTTTTCACACCCCGGGCTATCCCAACTCATTTCTCAATTGCAGGTAGATCCAAATTCCACTTAGGGCTACTCGTGGCAGGATGATATTCTTCGCTACAGGGACAGAGTCGTAATAGCACCAACATCCACCCTCAAAAGTCGCATTTTGGCAGAATTGCACTCATCTCCCATTGCAGGACATTCGGGCTTTCAGAAGACGTATGCTCGCACCAGAAGATCATTTTTTTGGACAGGCATGAAAAAGGACATCCTCACTTTCGTAGCAGAATGCGATGTCTGTCAACACCACAAAGGGGAAACCGTCAACACACCAGGCACATTACAACCATTGCCCATTCCGACATCAATTTGGACGGAGGTTTCTATGGATTTCATTACAGGTCTTCCAAAGTCCGGGAACAAGTCAGTCATCATGGTGGTTGTGGACCGACTGTCGAAGTATGCTCATTTCTGCGCCCTACCCCATCCGTTTACACCAACTTTGGTCGCTCAATCTTTCATGGATCAGATTTTCAAATTGCATGGCATGCCCACTTCTATTGTGTCCGATCGCGACCCTATCTTCACCAGTAATTTTTGGCAGGAACTTTTCAGGATACAAGGCACACAACTAAAACTCAGTACTTCCTATCATCAGCAAACGAATGGTCAAACTGAAGCCGTCAACAAATGTCTAGAAACCTACCTTAGGTGTTTCACTTCAGAAAAGCAACACCTTTGGGTACAGTGGTTACCTCTGGTTGAATGGTGGTATAACACCAACTATCATGCCACCACCAAAATGACTCCCTATGAAGCAGTATATGGTCAACTTCCGCCTTCCCCTACTTCTTATCTCAAGGGGTGCTCCAAAGTACAAGCAGTGGATCAACTCCTACAACACCGCGCAACCATGCTCGCCCATCTTAGAGAGAATCTTCATCAAGCTCAGAACCGCATGAAGCAACAGGTCGACCAGCACCGCTCAGAGCGCCAATTTCAAGAAGGGGATCAGGTCTTTTTGAGGTTGCAACCATATAAGCAAACATCACTCAAAGACAAGGGTTGTCAAAAGCTCTCTCCCAAATTCTACGGACCATACCAAGTACTTCAGCGCATTGGAGAAGTGGCTTACAAGTTGGCTTTGCCACCTACTGCAAAAATCCATCCAGTTTTCCATGTATCGTGCCTCAAGAAAGTGATTGGGAACAATTTCCAAGTTCAAACCAGTCTACCTGAATTGGACGAAGAAGGGTCAATCTGGCTTCAACCCGAACAGGTTCTAGACACACGAGACAAGCACCTGCGCAGCCGCATGATTAAGGAAGTCCTCGTCAAATGGAAAGACACCTCTCCGGAAGATGCAACTTGGGAACCAGCCACTATTCTTCAGCAGTTTCCGCAGCTTCAGCCTTGAGGACAAGGCTAGTCTTAAGGGGGAGGGCATGTTAGGGTCCCACCCTAACCCCCTTATTTATGTCATGGGATCACGTCATAGTCAAGAGTCAATAAAGCCCATATTAATATTTGTAAGTGGTTAACCCGCAATTAATGACGGGACCACAGTTAGTTGCAAATGGGCCGTAGTATTAGATAGATGGTATTAATAACCCACGGTATTGGCCCGTGGTATTGCATGTATGAGTCATATATAAAGGATAGAGACTCCCTGCGAGGAGCATCGTGTCTTATTTTTGTAGTCGAGCTCTGCTCTATTGGAGGTTGCCCCCTCGAAGAGGCAAGTGAACATTACTCTCTGAATAATAAAATCATTGCTATTCTGTGTTCTGGGTATCTTTTCTTCGCATATTCTGTATTTGGGTATCATTTTGTAGGTTAAGAGCATAACATTGGCACATTGAACAAGCCCCCGTGCTCCTCAGAAGATGAAACCCTCTATTCGACCCTGAGAGAGAGCAGTTGGGTGCTGGACCACTGTGGGTTAGATTGCCAGGCCTTCCTCTACACTTCTGGTCAGAGGACATTTTTAGGTGCATTGGGAATGCCCTAGGCACCTACTTGGAGCCTGATAAATCATGCCTGACCACGAGCATCATGGCGCCTGCAAGGATTATGGTCCATCTTGACACTAGAGAGGGACTGCAAGAGAAAATTACTCTGCTCTGGAGACATTTCTCATGAGTACAAATCCTAGATTATGAGGGAGTCCCCTTTAGGTGCACGAGGTGCCACAAGGTGGGACACTTATTTAGGGATTTCCCTCTGAATGGAAAAGAAAAGGCAGCGGACAAGGGGAAGACGATCCCACCCAAAGCTACCAAGGTTCCTGAGAATCGCACCAGTACTGAAGTAGCAGCGACAACGATAGTCAAGGAGAATCTGAAGAAGCGCGACAATGCACCCTATCAGCCTCCCTCTCCTCCTCTGACCAGGGCTAGGGCGGCTGCGCTATCTTCGGGTATGCCTCTCTCTAATCCTTGCTCTTTGAATTTCTCTACTTCGTCTTGTTTTCTAGTATCATCCTCTATTGATCATCATGGTATTGCATCATCCTTCCCAACTCCTCGCTCCTTGGCCTTCTCCCTATAGCCTCCCCCCAGTTTCTCTTGCACCCCCCATCCTTCCTAGAGACGAATTCCCCTGTCCTATCCTCTAACTCTGAGAAGGGGTCTCTTACACACAACTACCCGCTCCAATCACTAACTGGATCACAACCTCATGATTCTATCGGCATCGGTATAGTATCCCCTTCCATCCCTCTGAAACCTCCTCATGGAAAACCCTCCTCCCTCTCCAAATCCAAGCAACAGGTAGGGGCGAAGGTCGTCTCGGGCCGACAACTTTCTATAGACCAGGTTCTTAAAGCACATAACACCCTGGAGCCATCTCCCTCATGAAGCTGCTCTCTTACAACTGTCGGGGGTTAGCTAGCCCTGAGAAAAAACTAGCATTTCAGAGGCTTCTAGGTACTGAACTGGTGGATGTCATATTCCTTCAGGAAACCCTGGGTTTAGCAGTAGTCATCATCACCTCCTAGAATCCATGCTACCCGAATGGTCATTTCATGCCCTTGATGTAAACAGACATTGAGGTGGAATTGCGATGGGGTACAACTCAAGGACCATCAATTTATGTAACATTTGGGGAGGTATTGGTCATATTGGGGTAGACATCTTCTCATTTGAACTTGGCATTGGCATCGGAATCATCAACGTTTATGTCCCATGCCAAAACCAAGAATATTTTTGGGAGCATATGTTGAGCTCCAATCTACTACAAGTGGATAACCTTATCCTTGGAGGAGATATTAATTTCTCCATTGGATACTTAGAATCATGGGGTCATCGTGCTTAGATAGACCCACTATCTACATTTTTTGAAATAATCCTGGAGGACCACAATCTAATCGATATCCCATCTACTAAATTACAACCCACATGGAGGAACAAAAGAACATGGGAGGATAGGTTGGCTAGAAGACTAGACCGCTTCCTAATTAAAGAGCGACTGTTGAGTATGGGGTATAACTATAGGTAGTGGGTTGGATTGGGGGGATTATCAAACCACTCACCGATATACCTTGAAGTCAGAGGTGGCTTGAACAAACCCAAAGCCCCATTCAAGTTCAACTCAACATGGCTAAAAGATGCAGACTACATTAAAGTGGTAACTGATTATTGGAAGTCCCACCCTCCTGCAGCGGGTGGGAATATAGCAGAAGGTTTTGCCCACAATTTAAGCGAGCTGAAGAGATTATCAAAACGTTGGGCACACAACAAGAGACTAATGGATGAACAAACCGTAAGAGGCACTGAAGCTGAGATTGTTGATATGGAGAATGAGCAAGGCCAGGGATACACAACACCTAAACAGAAGGAGAGGCTCACATCCTTAATAGCACATAGAAGTAAAATCCTAAAGGACATGGAAGAATCATGGAGGCTGAGAAGCAGAGCCATTTAGCTTCTTAAGGGTGGTGATAACACAAAATTCTACCACAAGTTTGCTAACGGACAAAAAGTAATTAACACCATTTGGCACTTGAACAATGAGTAGGGCATCAAAGTGAATACCTTTCACCAACTAGCCTCCCTTGGCACTTCTCACTACAAGCAGCTCTACAAATCTCCCCCTTAATGTAACACTGGTTGAAATTATCAGAGTGGCTCAATTGTTTCCCCGGTTCATGGATCAGGAGGATGCATTAGACCTCAACAAGGCGGTCATTATAGGGGAACTCAAAGCCATATTGAAATGATTCAAGCGAGACAAGGGTCCAGGACCAGATGGTTGGTCGGTCGAGTTCTACATTGCTTTTTTCGAACTCCTTGGAGACGACCTTCTCAAGGTCATTGAAGACTGTTGAATCTCTAGGATGATGTATGAGGCCTTCAACACTAATTTCATTGGGCTCATCCCTAAATATGATAATCCTGACTCTTTTGATGACTTCCTCCCCTTCTCCCTCTGTAACTGTATCTATAAAATCATTGCCAAGATCATTTCCAATCACCTCCGTCCCATTTTATCCTCACATATCTCCTCAGAACAATTCACCTTCCTCCAGGATCGACAAATCCATGAAGCTGTAGGAATTGCACAAGAGGTGTTGCATTCTGTACAAAAGAAGAAATTGAAAGGTATGATCCTCAAGGTAGACCTCTCAAAATATTTTGATCGTGCTAGTTGGTTATATATCAGAATTATCTTAACTCATCTTGGTTTTCCCATAGAGTTTATACAGTGGATCATGTGTTGCATAACAAACATAACTTTCAGTGTCCTTATCAATGGATCAGCATCACCTTTCTTCCACTCAGAAAGAGGACTCAGGCAGGGATGTCCTCTATCCCCTCTAGTATTTTTGCTCATTATGGAGGGCCTTAACAGACTCATATTGGAAGAACATAGGATGAGAAGACTACAGGGCATCAGGATTACAGACAGATGCATATTGACCCATCTGCTCTTTGTAGATGATGTGTTGATCTTCCTTAATGGAGGCATTGGGGATCTGACTAACTTACAGAATATCATGGCAATATTTCAAACTTCTACCAGTATGGAAGTCAACAGTCTAAAATCCACTATAATGGTTTCAGGATGCACACCTCATGAAATACAGTTTGCCCTCCACAGATTCCCATTTACTCTTCTGCAGCTGGATGATGGTCTTAGGTACCTAGGGTATTGGTTGAAACCCCTCGGATACAAGATTGCATACTAGACATGGTTAATCTCTAAGCTAGAGAGAAGACTTAATATATGGCACCACAAGTACCTCTCCAGAGCAGGCCAACTAGTTCTTATTAAAGTTGTACTCGAAGCTACCCCTATATATTGGATGTCTCTAGCTTGGAACCCAAGGGGAATACTCTCTAGGATACAAAGTCTCTGCTGCAGATTCCTTTGGAAGGGCAAATAGTCCAGGAGAATCTTGGCCTGGACTAGATGGGAGTTGCTAGCACTTCCAAAGAAATGGGGAGGATGGGGAATTAAAAGATTGGATGATTTCTCTACTGCACTGGCTGCTAAGCTAAGATGGCAACTAGTTACCACCAGCAGCTTATGGACAAGGGTGGCATATTCGAAATATATATCTCCCCTAAACTTGATGGATTGGATTCGTCAACCCAACTAGAACAAGACTGGGATATCTATCATATGGAAAGCAATGATAAACTCCCTGCCTCTTATCTGAGATGGGATCACATGGAAAATACAATCTGGCTCATCGATCCACATTGGATTAGATCCTTGGATCGGTAGTGGCAACACACACAAGCTCCCACAAGATCTTATGCTCCATCGCAATGATGCAGGCATCATCCACATCAATCACATTGCAGATCCTGAGCACACCACCATCTTTCAACAGGCATGGAAGACTGCACAGAGACTACACCTCCCTCAGATTTGGCATCATCAATGGGGGGAATACATTGCTTCATTGATTGAATCACACATCAAGATTGCTGAGGGGGAATATGAGATCATATGGGCCCATGCAAAAAATGGTAGATACTCTCCAAAGGAAGGATACCTTTATATCTCTAATGTCCATCGACCATCGATTATTGAACATTGGTGGAAACACTTATGGAAATTGAAGGCGCCTCCCATAACAAGATTGTTTATGTGGACGGTACTTAAGAACAAGGCCCCCACGAGGAACAACCTAAACAAGAGAGCCCATCATGGACCATCCTGGTGTTGCATCTGCAAGAAAAACTTAGAAACTATCGATCACCTCTTCCTTACTTGCCCGGTTATTGTGGCCCTTTGGAACACCATCCTTAGGGCCATCAATTCCCATTGTCAATGGCAGGGCACATCTGCTCTAGATGCATGGATATCATGGTGGTCATCTGCGGCTTTGAACAAGGCTAGGAACCTACCCCTTCTCACTTGTTGGGCGATCTGGATCATACAAAACCGTTACATTTTCCATAATACCATCCCATATTGGCCCTCTATTATCGCACATATTCTGGACGACTATAACTCCATCCCTGATGACGATGTTGCTCCATCCACTAGGACCATTGTCCCTAAGGTCATCAACCGAGAATACCCCTGGGTATATTTCGATGGCTTTGCACATGATGCAGGTTGTGGGGGGGTGCTTTACTATACCTCTCTGACTCTCACTACTATAAAATACAAATGGGTCTGGGAAGGGGTACCAATAATTATGCATAATTGGTCACTCTAAAACATCTCCTACACTTTTCCATGGAGAAACAATGTAGAAATATTCAAATATTTGGGGACTCCAAAATAGTTTGTAACTAGATAAACAATACATCAAATTGTTATGCATACTCACTAAAACCTATTTTGGAAGAGGCACATAGACTCACTGCACATTTTGATCACTTTGTTTGTCGCCATATCTACAGGGAACACAACCAAACTATCGATCAACTATCCAAGGAAGCTGCAAACCAGCCTCGTGGTACATGGATGATCCAGGAGCAGAGGGACGATGGACACTATTAGTACTACCACTGTCCATACATGGATTACATAGCATAACTGGCTTAGGAGGAGCCTGATTCTCATGTTTATATTTTTTGCTTAAATTATCAACATATTTGTATATTTCGATTTTACTAGCTGTATATATATGACAGACAACTGTACTCCCTACGAGGAGTTTTTTTATCTCTTTTGAACAACACAGAAGACATATTCTCCCTGTGTGGAGAATCATTGATCTTTTTTGATAGGCAAACAACCTCACATATAGCATATGCAATATGCATCTACAATATGTAATTTTCTTATATCAATGAAAATTACGATTTTTCCAAGGGGAAAAAATAGATAATATATATATATATATATATATATATATATATATATATATATATATAGATATATATATATATATATATATATATATATATATATATATATAGATATATATATATATATATAGATATATATATATATATATATATATATATATATATAGATATATATATATATATATATATATATATATATATATATATGTATGTATGTATGCATTAAAAAAAAGAAAAAGTAATCAATAAATACTTAATAAGTAATCAATAAATATGGGGTTGAGGCCCATTAAGCAAATAAAAAAATACTAAAAGGAGTTAAGAACGAATATGATGATTAAATACTTGAGAAAACATGAAGGATCACGAATATAAACTCTAATGAAGAATAAATCAACAACAAATACTATAAAAAGGACACCTATACCTACATAGAAAATAAACAAGCAAAAAATCTCAAAAAGAAACCTAAAAAACTAGGAGGACATGACACGGACCCAACTTCTACTAATAATCCAACCATCATCTCTATTCAAATTATTGGGTCTTTTTTCAATTTCTAGGGCCTCCCTCAATTTACGATGATGGAAATGACTAACCCTAGCAACGACTTGGGCCTCCTCAATGCAGATGTGATGCTTAGATTTATTTGCATGCTTTGCCAAAGCAAAGGAGTGGGTCCTGCCATGCTTGATGTCAGCGACATGCTCACGAATCCTTTGATTAATCGAGCGACCAGTCTCACTAATGTAGGGAGTCCCACAAGAGCATGGGATAACGTAAATACCCTTCATATTCTTGGGGTCCACTGGGTCTTTTATAGATCTCATTTTATGTTTTTTTAAATGTATATATATCTAACTTATATATAATTTCTTTTTATCATTAATAATAATAAAATAATTATTTTAAATAAAGTTATAATTTAGTTAATTCTTATGATTTATAATACTTTATTTTAGCAACTAGACAAGTATGATTAACTAAGTGTTTTGATGCTTATTATGGATTGATGTCTATTAGCATTTACTAATTAATAGACGAAATGATTTTTATTTTTTTCACGGCATTTTTTTCTAGTTAACTTTAACCAAAATTGAGCAGAGATTTTTAAAAACTTGAGTTTAATCACACTCTTGCTTGAAAATGCATCACCAAATTCTGGTAGAAAAAACTATTTCGTCTATAAGTTAAACTACACCTTTAATTTATATGGTTGCACTAGTTTTATTACTTTTTTAATCAAGCCTACATTATGTTTTATTATTGTTATTTTTTAATCTAATGCCATTACATCTCTTACATAGTGGGTTATAAAGTTTTTTGTTACTACAATAATACAAATTGAAAAATGGATAAAAGAATTATAAAATAGAAAATATGACATTCAACTTTTATTATTGTAAATGTGAAGGCTCCATTTTTTATTTCAAAGTGTAAAATTTTGACAAATTTTATATTGTTTAAAACTCCAATCATAATTTTTTTTATGCACATTTTACCAAAGTATTCAAAATTTAAAGAATTTTATATAGTTAAAAAAATTGAAAAAAATTAATCTAAAATAATTTTATTTTATAAAATTTTAAAGATTGAATTTGAAAAAAAATGAAAATTGGTTAATGTCTTTTAGGATAAAATCTTGAAAAATTAGTTTTTTTTTCAATAAAATGGTTATGGGACTACCTAATAGAACTCATTTATATGATTTTTTCCACTATTTTGACTAAATAAAACATGGAGATTTGAAATCTATACCATATTAAGTAAAGTCTTTCGGAGAAAATCACATAAAAAAATCTATACCATATTATTTGAGCTCTCCTTCAACAAACTCTTGAAAAATTAGTTAACAACCAAAATTTAACTCTTAATTTTTTTTTTTCATAACTCTATTTTTTTTCTCGTTAAAGCTATACTATTCTATTATATTATGTACAATAAAACATTACATTCAGAAAGACATGTAGCCCAAGGCCAACTGTGGCGCTTTAGGGGGCAGTTCTCGACTCAGAATTGGCCCTCGCAGGGGCGGCGTAACCAGGCTTAATCTCTTCCAGCACATGACAAAATTCAAAACAGTAATCACATCTTGCAACAGCAACCCACGCAGGGGCTTCAAAACAAAAACAGAGTTTTTCCCTCGCAGGGGCGACAGAGGACCGGTGACAGCATGATTTCGAATCCTGCTAGCAGGACTATGGCAACCAATAACATAAGTGAAAACTAAAAAGACCCAAACAGAGAATCTTGACCTATACCCGACGCAGATGGAAACAGAAAACTTATACCGGACCTGAGCAAAAGAGGATGAAGACGGAGCTTGCCGAGGGTTGCTATTCCTCTGGCTTCTCCTCGAGGATTCTGCACCACCCATATCCTTCAGGGCGGCCTTCCCACTCGTCCACTTCAGCCTTTTTGGAGGTCGACGCCTCATTCTCGTGAGGTTGGGAGGGAATCTGCTCCGGAACTCCCGCTGGTTCTTCCTCAATTGTTTCCGGTTGGTCCTCTGAGGGCGCCTCCTTGCTGCCTGAACCTCCCTCCTCATCCTGAGAGTCCTCAATGAATAGGACTGATATATGTGCATTGATACGAGCATTATTTCTCGAGCTGCCCAGAGTGAAAACGACAGTTCCAAACGCTGGCAGCGGGGGCGGTCCAGCACTGGGACTGCCCGAATCCATGAATTGGCTGACCTGTAAGGGAGTGGCCCCTGATCTTCTATGGCAATAACAACAACAGCAGTGGTGATGAGATTCTGCAGCAGGGTTGCGTGAAGAGCCTCCACGAGCAGAGCCTCGCCTACTAAGCAACCTTTGTCTTGGAGTGACCATATTTGCCTTAACGCTGGAGGAGTGGAGCAGAGCATCAGAAGAAGAATTATCCAGCGTGAGTCGCCCCCCTTCGCAATTGAGACCTCTCCTGGCAGATCCGGGACGAAATTCGATGGCGTATAGTTAGCAATCAACCGGGAGTTCCCACCTGAACCGTTCCACAACTTCGTAATGGCTATCTGCAACAGCAGTAGCTGAATCTTGAAGGAGACGAACGCCCACCGGACGAAATTCCTCAAGAGCCTGGACCACACAAACCTTACATTGCGAATGGGCCTGCAGTAATCCTTTGCCCCTCTTAATCCTTTCAACATTCTCTCGAAAGTAACCCTCCATAACTGCTCTCTGCAACAACAGCTCTTCACCTTGCGCGACATTGAATGCGATGAGCTCATAAGACTAATCTTCATTCCTCGGCGACAGTGTGTAATGACTGTCCTGAATTAACATGGGGCGGCACATGCATGGCATGTGGCCCTTCCCTGGCTAACGTACTAACACCCGCATCCGGGGTTTTTTTCATAACTCTATTATGAAATAAAAAAAACAATTTTAATTTTTCATAACTCTATTATCAAATAAAAAAAATCAAAGTAAAATTAAATAAAATAAACATAAACATAAATACATATTATATTTAAATTCTTTTTAACTATTTTTTAGTTAAAAATAAAAATAATGTTTCACTTTGAAAGGATTCAATTAAGTAATTTTTGTTAATTTCAACTCAACAAAGTCAATTTTATAGAATAATTTTCATAAATAAAAAATAATATACAATTTATGACAATTTATTAAAATTATACAATTTATGACAATTTAAGACAATTTTCGGAAGAGACAAGGACATACAGCCTTTCAAATTAATGAAACTGGGTCTTTGTGTGAACTGACATGCATGAGTTATTTATGAGAGAATATTTAGTTATCTCGAGTACACTACTTTCATGCATGCATTACTGAACTCACAATTAGTTCCTCAAACTGTTTGGAACTAATTTAATTGGACTTAACTAAGTTAATTGAGCTAACTAATTACAATTCATCCTTATCTCCTTAATTAAGGGATAACTTCCTCAATCAAAGGGATAATTGTTGCATGACTTCACAAAAACTTCTAGCTTGAATGAATTTCTCCAACTAATAAACTCAAGATGAATTAATTAATTATTTTCAAGCAGCTGGTGAGACTAAATTCGAATTTTAATTCTCAATTTTAATTCAAGGACAAATTAAAATTGGAATATTCTTGTTGCCACATTTCAACAGCTTATTCGGAATTTGAGAAGGAATATCCTTCAACGCGCAATGATAATCTACATATAGTTTTGATAAACCCATCTTCAGAAGGTTGGGTCAAGGTTTCGAAAATGAAAGGAAAGAAAGGCCACCTTGAAGATCAGCCCTAATTTGGGTGATTCTCCTATGAAATTGTTTCTTTTTCTCCTCTATGTCTCCTTTGCTATTGCTAGTATCATACATCTCAACTTTGTTATTCACAATATATGGCACACTGGGCCAAAAATTGTGATGTAATTCATTTCTAATTGATCAATAGAATTTTTAAACTTACCAAAAAACAAATTGAATTGAATCGATTTATTATTATCATTATTATTGATGAAATAAATATTTGTATTGTCTTCCAACCAAGATGTTACTTGAGAGAGACAAAGAAACTAGTACTAAAAACATAACAAGACACAAAAGGTTAGGAGGTGTTGTTTATGCCTATAGGCATGTCTATTTTAGAATAGGGCTTCCAAAATTTTAACTTAATTGTCCATAATTATTAGGTGGATGGGAGTGATTTAACCTCCATAAAATATTCTAAAATATTCTTAATAGTATCCAAAAATTGTTGTATTTCCTTGCAAAGTAGTTATGCCTTTTTTACCCTTTCAATTAAATTTATTAATTAAAAGAATGTCATATGAACAAGTGTTATATGAAATGAGTTATGCTTTTTTGGGCATGTGGTATATATAAGCCATGGTATTGGACCATGGTATCGTAACAAATCCTATTTAGATTATGAATCTCTCCAAGGTAAAGTGGGGGTGAATCTCCATAGCTATGTAACAAAGCCTATTTAGAATAAGAATGTCCATGATAAAGTGGAGTGAAATCTCTATTTAGATTATGAATCTCCAAGATAAAGTGGGGGTGAATCTCCATAGCTATGTAACAAAGCTTATTTAGATTAAGAATGTCCATGATAAAATGGAGTGAAATCTCCGTGATAAAGTGGGGTGAAACTCTATGGCTAAGAATCTAGTTTTATGATTTAGATTAAGAATGTCCATGATAAAGTGGAGTGAAATCTCAGTGATAAAGTGGGGTGAAACTCTATGATTAAGAATCTAGTTTTATGATTTAGATTAAGAATGTCCATGATAAAGTGGAGTGAAATCTCAGTGATAAAGTGGGGTGAAACCCTATGGTTAAGAATCTAGTTTTATGTTTTTTTTTAAATGTATATTTGTCTAACTTATATATTATTCCTTTTTATCATTAATAATATAACTTTGTTTTTTGGTTTTTGTGTGTGTGTGTGTGTGTGTTTTTTTTGTTTTTTTGTTTTTTTTTTTTTTTAACTAGAGAAGTATGATGAAGTGTGTGTTTTGATGCTTATTATGGATTGTTGTCTATTAGCATTTACCAATTAATAGATGAAATGACTTTTTTAGGACATTTTTTTTTTGGTTAATTTTAACCAAAACCTATCATAGATTTTTAAAAACTTGAGTTTAATCACAATCTTGCTTGAAATTGTATCCCATAATTCCGGTGAAAAATACTATATAGTCTATAAGATAGACTACACATTTATTTTCTATGGTTGCACTAATTTTATTACTTTTTTAATTAAGCCTACATTATGTTTTATTATTGTTATTTTTCAATTTAATGCCACTACCTCTCTTATATAGTGGGGCTATAAAGTTCTTTTAGCTGCAATAATATAATTTGAACAAAAGATAAAAGAATTAAAAAATAGAAAACATGACATTCATCATTTATTATTGGGAAAATGTGAAGGATCCATATTTATTTCAAAGTGTAAAAATTTGATAAATTTTGTATTGTTTACAATTCCAACCATAAATTTTTTTATTCAAATTTTACCAAAGTATTGGAAAGTTTAAGAATTTTATATAGTTAAAAAATTTGAATTTTTTTAAGGTAAAATAATTTTATTTTATAGAATTTTAAAGATGAATTTGAAAAAATGAAAATTGGTTAATGTCTTTTAAGATAAAATCTTGAAAAATTAGTTTTTTTTCACAAAATGACTATGAGACTACCCAATAGAACTATATGACTTTTTTCTACTATTTTCACTAAGTAAAACATGTCTTTGGAGATTTGAAATCTATACCATACCATTTGAGCTATTCTTCTTCAACAAAATCTTGAAAAATTAGTTAACAGCCAAAATTTAATTCTTAATTTTATTTTTTTATAACTCAATTATCAAATAAAAAAGACGAGTTAAAATAAAATAAACATAAATGCATATTATATTTAAAAAGCTCTATGAATCTCCAAATGTCATGGATAACTTTGAAACCCTGCCCACAACGAAAGAAGTTTTCTCTCTAGAAGACATTGATTTTGGGGTTAAACGCCTGGCTAATGGGAAAGCTAAGGACATTGAAGGTTACTAGGCGGAAATCTTAAAAATTGGAGGCCCTGTCCTCATCCCCCACATCCACAAGCTTTTCAATCAAGCAGTCAAGCAAGGGTTCCCTAAGCTATGGACTGAGAGCCTCATTATCCCTATTTTTAAAAATGGGGATACAAATAACCCCTCTAATTATCAGACAATTATGATCAACCCTCTCTTAGCTAAGTTATATGGTAGTATTTTGGAAAAGAAGTTGAGCATATGGCTTGAAAGTGAAGGTAAGTGGGCTAAAGTCCAAGCGGGTTTTAGAAGGCACCACTCAACAATAGACCACCTTGTTACGCTTAGGATCATTGTGAAGGAATGTCGTAATGATAAATCCAATCTCTTTTGTTGCTTTGTGGACTTTAGAAAGGCTTTCGATATGGTTCCTAGAAACAACCTTTGGAATAGATTAGAAGAGATAAAGGTTCCTTTCAAGCTGACAGCTGCTGCTATTAGATTATACGAGAAAGTAATTGCCAAACTAAAGAGCAATGAGGGGTGGTCGAAAGATATTAAGTGTAATATCGGAGTTAAACAAGGTTGCCCCCTCTCCCCTACCCTATTTGGCATTTACATTGACAAGCTCAAAGGTTATTTAGAGGAAGCAGGATGTGCTGGCGCGATCTTAGTCGAGCTAGTCGTCATCCTTCTTCTCTATACCGACGATATTGTTCTCCTCGCAAGGTGTCCATCTGATCTTGATAAGCAACTTAGGCTTCTTAAGGATTTCTGCTCTACAATGGGTATGACTGTTAAAACTGACAAAGCAAAAGTTATGATTATCAAATCCAAGAAGGACACCTATGCTAATTTTATGTATGACAATAATAACTTGGAGGAAGTGTATTCTTACAATTACCTAAGAATTGATATTCATCACAAGCTCAACTAGAAATATAGCATTGAGAAAAGGATTAATGGGGGGTGGAAATCTTACTTTGGTCTTGAAAATAATTGTAAAATGGCAAACCTCATGTTGACACCTAATCCTTGTGATTGGGTGAATTATTGGAAATAGATAAATAGGAAATATGAACAGTCATCGGGAGACGAACTGAACAGTCTCTCCCTCATGTATATAATGAGGACATACCTAATGGAATAAAACAATCAATTTATTTCTGCCCTATGGAGTTACTGCCTGGCCTGACATGGTATCAGAGCCAGCTCCTTTTTTAGCTCTCATGCTCCTTGTAACTCCTCTGTCTGTCTGCCATATTCCTTTACCTGCGCTCTCTGTCTGCCAGAAGGCGTCTGTCCATAAACGTTTTTTGTTCTGCCATATTCCATTTATAAGACCTGCGCCTGACATTCACCTGACAGAGGAACGTTTGTGTTGTTCATCCGAATACGTTGATTGAATCCATAAACGTTTACTATTCTGACATGGTTTCATAAAAAAAAAGGCACTGTCAATCCACAGTGACTCTCTGATCTTGCGACATCTCTCCTGTCAAGAACCAAAATCCGAAATGATGGCACGTCTTCCGCCCTCACCGTCTCTCCGTAGACCTCAATTTTCAAGAATCGTTTTTCAAATCATCCACAGCCAAAGCAAGCGCGCTTGAATAGCTAACCTGTGGCTGATTTCTCTTTGTCGTAATCCAATTCTAAATATGCGCCGGTTGAAACCTGGAAACCTGTGCATTAAAAATCATTGGTCATTCATCTATACCGTTGATTCATTGTGCTGCTCATCCATGCTACGATGGTAGATTTGGTATGTATGGTGTGCGTCATTGATGTGAAGATTAATTGTATGTATAGCCTGTTGCATTGAGCCCCTTCCTCGGTCGAGAACTTCTGTTTTCCGTGTTGATGCGATGAGATGCGAGGCGAGTTGAACTTTAGACGCAGTGGTGCTGCTTCTAATCAGATCTTTCATTGGATTGAAACAGAGAATATCCACATTCCAAACCCTTTTCATGTCTTTAATCATTTTATGAAAAGTTGCAGATAATTTATGCCTGGAGCTAGCTGTTAGTGGTTCTAATACACATCGACTTGTAGGACATTCTGTATCAATCCTTTGATATTGTATGCCATCGTCATCATCATAATTGTTGTGTTTTTTCCGAAAGTGGCAATGGCATGGATGGCCTGACAATGGCATGGAGCAACAGAGAGCTCCACATCTTTTCCAATCGGTTTAGTTTGTAAGGAAAAGTATCCTACAGTTTAAACTCTCATTCATTTAACGTGCGCTATTCGATTGGTTGGTACATAAGATTAATTTATCTGTGGGTTTAGGCTGGTTTTGGGATTCGACCATTATTTTTTTGGTGCACCGGCCATTAATCTTTATTGATATCTCTGTCTATCTAAAAATAAGTTTAATGATCGAGTTGTGACACAATATCTGAGAGTCCAAATATGTCTGTTCTACGTTCTTTGGTGGACGCAGTGCTTTATGTTGTTGAGGGTATTTTTTGGACTTAGTATACTGCAATATTCCAGATGAATGCAAATTGATATTTGAGTTTGTTGTCCAATCATATCAGAATTATATTTTTTTCCATTGAGAATAAAAGTTTTGCAGCAGAAGTTTTTTTAGCTACAGTACGCATTCAATCATATCCATGGTGGGAATAGTTCTCACTAGCAAGGAGAACTATCCTGAATGGTCCCGAATGATAAAACACACCCTCATTTTCAATGAGTTGTGGAAAGGAGTGTGTGTCGGAGAAGGAGACAATGACCCAGTACAGCCTACCTCAGACAAAGAGCTCGTCATTTGGGAAAACAAGAACAACAAAGCTTATGCATTAATCGCAGCATCTGTAAATGAAGAGGTGAGTCACCATATTTCGTCATATTCAACTGCCTTTGAAGCCTTACAAAAACTGAAAGAACTCTATGACTCACATTCTACACTTGAAGTTGTCTAACTCATGATTAAACTCTTCACTCTTGAACTGCAAAATAATGATCCTCTTGCTCTTGCATCTGAAGTAAAGTCTATAATGCATGATATCAAATCCACTAAGGTTGAATTGGATATTCCTCTTATTGCTTTTCTCAAGGCACTTTACCCTACTTACTCCAATTATCTTGAGTCATTGCAAGCAAATGGAAATCTCAAAGATATAACCTTTGACTCTCTTGTGAAAAAGTTTGCTGAAAGAGAGAAAGCTTTTGGCAAAAAGACAGCCCCTGAATCTTCTGAAGAGGCTGTGTGCCTTGCTCATAAAGAAAAGCATCCTTCTCAAGATTATACAAGAGGAAGAGGTGGACGAAGAGGAAGAGGAAGATATTTCAAAGGCAGGGGGGCAGACATTCTCAAGGAGAAAAAGCAGATTTGCACTGCATATGTTGCAAAAGAAATGGATCACATGATGCCTCTACATGCAAGCTACCATGGGACAAAATTGAGCAGAAAAGAAACCAACAGAAAGGTAAAGCTGATGATACAGACAAAGGTAAATCACCTGAATCTACTCACTATGTTGTGGCACAGTGTAACATTGGAGTAAATGAAGATCTATTTAATGCTTCACTTGATTCTTGGAAAAATGATTGGTTGCTTGATTCAGGAGCAACCTGCCACATTACTCATAGAAAAGATTTCACTGACAATGTTGATGGAGCAGTATACTTTGCAGATCAATAAAAAATCAAGTCGTCAGGGCTTGGCACAATCAGGCTTAAACTGCCTAGTCTTCCAGACTTTCTTCTACATCATGTTTTATATCTCCCACAGCTCAAGAGAAACTTGTTGTCCTTGGTCCACATCCGCCAGCAAGGTCACTCCATTCATATGTTTGATGGCAAGCTTGAGGTAAGAAAAGCATCTGACCACTCACTTGTAATGAGGGGAATAGAAGAAGAAAGGCTTATCAAGCTGCAAGGAACCTCTGCTCATGCACAACATTTCTCATACAGTTCTCATCATGAAGAAGGTACACTTCCATCAAGTTTATTATGGAATGCTAGATTTGGACATTTGAACTATGACAGTCTCCGCTTGTTGAAGAAAAATGGTGTTTGTTGGTTTGCCTACAATTCCTAGGAAGCTTAAGCAATGTGATGCTTGCATTCTAGGAAAGCATAGCAAACAGTCTTTTCATGATTCACATTCAAGAGCACATAGGAAACTTGAACTCATTCATTCATATTTATTTGGTCCAATGCCTGTTCCTTCTGCAAATGGAAATAAATATATCATGACATTTATTAATGACTACACCAGAATGTGTTGGGTTTATTTATTGAAGAACAAATCTGATGCTTTTCAAACATTCAAGAATTTTCATAAATGGATTGAAAATGATGCACAATCACATATTGGGTCTATTCGCACTGATAATGGAAAAGAATACACATCAAATGAATTTGAAAACTATCTTCGCCAACATGGGATCAAACATCAAACAACTGTGCCCTATAATCCCCAACAGAATGATGTAGCTGAAAGAATGAATAGGACAATCTTAAATATGGTACAATCCATGCTCTTGTTCAAAAATGTAAAGATAATGTTTTGGGCTGATGCTGTTCTATGTGTTGCATATATAAAGAATAGATGTCCATCTAATGCTATAAGAAACAAGACTCCATATGAAATGTGGTATGGACATGTTCCTTCAGTAAAGCATCTCAAGGTCTTTGGTTCCACCTGTTATGCTTTGATACCAAAGGTACATAGAAACAAACTTGGTGCTAGAAGTCGTAAGTGTATCTTCCTGGGATATTCAAACACCTCCAAAGCATACTGCCTCTGTGATGAAGTAAATAAGAAATTTGTCATATCTAGAGATGTAATTTTCCTTGAATCATCCAAAACTGACAATGTTGTTGAGTGGCAACTTGATCGCTTGGATAGATTCACAAAAGCAAAATCATTTCAAGAATTTGATAATCAGATTCCACATCTTGAAGGGGGGATTCTTATACTAGATCAACATGTGGAATCTTCTTCTGAAGAACACTCTCCCCCGCATGAAACTCCAACAACGGATGATGCTTTAAGTGATGTGATTGATAGAATTGGGAGACTCAATCTTGATTCAGTCCCAACTCAATCAACGGAGCAGCCTGGACCATCTCAGAAAGGTCCCCCAAAGTGGGTGACAAAGACTCTTGAAAGTGTTCATCCTGATGAAGTTGGAAAGACAGGAGCCAGAAATTCAAACCGGCAAAATGGAGGTGATGTAGATGACTCTAATTCACCTGTTGATATGGATGTTTCTTATGATTGTGAATTGAACTTGTCTACAGATTTTGAACCAACTTCCTTCAAAGAAGCTGCTTCTCATGATGAATGGAAAGAAGCGATGCAAAAGGAGTGTGATGCCCTCATAAAGAATGGCACTTGGAAGCTGGTTGATCCTCCATTAGGAACCAAACCAATTGGCTGCAAGTGGGTCTACAAGAACAAGTATAAAGCTGATGGCTCACTTGACAAGCACAAAGCTAGGCTTGTGACAAAAGGTTTTGCATAGAAGGAAGGGGTCGATTATGAGGAGACTTTTTCCCCCACAGCAAAATGGGCTACCATCCGGACACTCTTTGCACTAGCAGCTCAGAACGGTTGGAAAGTCCATCAAATGGATGTAAAAACTGCTTTCTTGAATGGAGATCTAAAAGAGAATGTTTTTATGTCCTAGCCTGAAGGATTTGTTGTGAAAGGACATGAACATAAAGTATGCAAACTTGTGAAGTCCTTGTATGGCCTCAAACAAGCACCGCGAGCTTGGTATGAAAAACTAACTGAGCATCTTCTGAAACTCAATTTCAAACATTTTGATCTTGATGATGCAACTTTATTTGTCAAGAAAGTTGGCAAAACAGTTGTATATCTTGTGGTATATGTAGATGATCTTTTGATGACAGGGAACAATGAAATCTACATTGCATCCATAGAGAAGGAATTGGGGAAAAGTTTTGAAATGACTAATTTGGGCTATGTTCATTGCTATTTTGGCATTGAAGTAACCCAACATCCAAAGTCCATATTTCTTTCTCAAAAGAAATACATTGGAGATATGTTGAACAGGTTTGGCATGACAAAGTGCAATCCCCTTACTACTCCAATGGAACAAAACTTAAAGCTCACATCTATTGAAGGAAAAGAATTTGAGGATGCAACAAAGTATAGACAGCTTGTAGGAAGTCTCAACTACCTAACTACTACCAGACCAGACATTTCGTTTGCTATTGGAATCCTCTCCAGGTTTATGCAAAAGACTTGTGAGGGACATTGGTCTGCTGCAAAAAAGGTTCTAAGGTACTTGAAGGGAACTCGAGACTTTGGAATCAAGTATACACAGGTGGACGACTTCAGCTTGATTGGATACTCTGATTCAGACTTCGATGGAGACAAAGAAACTGGGGTATCTACTTCAGGATATGCTATGAGTCTTGGATCATGAGCTGTCTCCTGGAGATCACACAAACAATCAGTTCCAGCAAATTCCACAACAGAAGCAGAATACGTGGCAGCAGTTGAAGCAACAAAAGAAATTGTGTGGCTCAGGAAAATTCTTGAAGATTTGCAGGTAAAACAAGTAAAATCAACTCCACTCATGATTGACAATACCTCTGCAATAAATTTGGCCAAGAACCCAAAGTTCCATGATCGAACGAAGCACATCAATACTAAATATCATCTGATTCGACATCATGTTGAGGCCAAAACAATCCATCTCCGTCATTGTTCCACAAATGAGCAAATTGCAGACATCTTCACCAAAGCGCTTGGAAGGGAAAAGCTTGAACGATTCAGAATGATGCTTGGACTCACCAACATCCCTTCAGATTAAGGGGGGAATGTTGACACCTAATCCTTGTGATTGGGTGAATTATTGTAAATAGATAAATAGGAAATATGAACAGTCATCAGGAGACGAACTAAACAGTCTCTCCCTTATGTATATAATGAGGACCTACCTGATGGAATAAAACAGTCAATTTGTTTCTGCCCTATGGAGTTACTGCCTGGCCTGACACTCGTAATGTGGGATAAAAAGAAGTTTCTCTTTGAAACTTTAGTCACTCCTGTTATCTTATATGGATGTGAGGTTTGGGGTTGCAACATCTATAGAGAATCTTGGAGAAATATTGAGCAAATCCAGAAGCGCTTTATAACGTATAACCTGAAAATTAAAAGCAATACACACTACCCTGTTCTCCTTATAGAAGTAGATCTTTCCCCTATCGAAAGCCTATGTTAGGGTCCAACCCTAACCCCCTTATTTATGTAATAGGATCGAGTCATAATTATAGTTAAGTAAAGAGTCAATAAAGCCCATATTAATAATTGTAAGTGGTTAACCCACATTTAATGAAGGGACCACAGTTAGTTGCAAATGGACCATGGTATTAGATAGATGGTATTAATAAGAACCATGGTATTACCCCATGGTATTGCATGTATGAATCCTATATAAAGGATAGAGACTCCCCTCGAGGAACATCGTGTCTTATTTTGTAATTGAGCTCAGCTCTATTGGAGGTTGCCCCCTCGAAGAGGCAAGTGAACATTACTTTCTGAATAATAAAATACTTGCTGTTATTTCTCATTGTTCTATGTTCTGGGTATATTTCTTCGTATATTTGGTATTCTGATATCGTCTTGTAGGTAAAGAGCATAACAAGTGGTATCAGAGTGCTTTCCATGGCCGGTGGGATCTCCAATTTTTAGCAATTTTTTTTTTTGGCTAGAGACATGTTCTGGCGTCTTTAAACCACGGGATCTGTCATTGAGCGCATAAACTTGTGGATTTGGGGAGGCATGCATGCAGGAAATAAAAGAGGTGGTCACGCTTGTTGGACTCCCTTGTAACCCCTGTGGGTACCCCTTCGAGTAGTAGCGCATTAGACAGAACCGCGCACGGATTGTCTTCCAAGTACCCTCTGGGTATATCGGAAGCCCCCTAGCTCCCTTAAAACCTCACCATAGATAAACCGTTGGTCGTCTTTCTGCTACAGTACACCGAGAAAAGCACTCGGAGAGATTACTTACTCGTACGATAGGGTAGTTGGGTTGTACGGCTAAGGGTACGATTGATCCTCCTTGGTTAGTGCCTTGAAAAATTGTACTATTGTTAGACCCTTATGTATATTGTGATCTGTAGCACCTGACACTCCTGGAGACCATAGTTCCCTTCTCTATCTCTGGATCACGCATAATCTTTTGCAGATCAGATCTCACAAGTGGGGTTTTGTCGCAACAACAACAATCAGTTCAGTCGTTCAGATCTATCAGATTAGCCATTCAGATCTATCAAATCATCAAATCCGTAGCAACAATCAGTTCCACCATTTAGATCTCTCAGATCCATCAGATCCGCCATCTAGATCTAGCAGTTTGGGCTCTGTAGCCGTCGCAGCGAGTCTGAGACCCCCCGGGGCGCTTACTAGTGACTTAGCCCATAAGAATCAAGTTGACGAGCTGAGCAAGGTGGTCCCATTCAATTGTTAGGGCCAAAAATTTCGAGCGATCCCAAATTTCAAGTACACCGGATTAGTGCATGGTACAAACTAGAGCTCAAGCTATGGCCAATGAGAGGATTGACAGCCTTGAATCACAATTGCAAGATGTCATCTTGCAGTTGAAGAAATTAAAGGAAACACTCTTTAGGGGCAAGGTGGAGGCACAACGCAGAGGCATCTATTGGCAATGAAAACAATGAGGGAGAGTCTAGCCAGTCTCTTCAACTCTTTGGCACCCACCAACAATCCCATCCGCGACCACCCAAGATGGACATGTATAAATTTGATGGCTCTCACCCGGCCGCATGGATAACACAAATGGAGCAATATTTCACACTGAATTACACCCTAGATGATGCGACTTAGCTTAGTGTGGGTATCATGTACTTGGACAATGAAAGATGGCAATGGTGGCAATGGCATCAACATTGCTATGGAAGGCCCTTGACTTGGCAGACATTCAAAAAAGCTCTTATGGATCGCTTTGACCATGAATCTGATTTTTTGGGTCGTCTCACTAAGCTTCGACAGACAGGAACAGTGAACGAATATATTGCAGCCTTTGAAGCCTTAGCTTTCCACACTGGAGGTCTACACAATGAGTTCTACGTGGAATGTTTTGTCGGTGGTCTCAAAGAAGCCATACAAGCCCACGCCCGACTGCACCACCCTAGCTCATGGCCTCATGCTTGCATGATAGCTCGTGAAGTAGAACGTGTGTTAGCGGCCCAGTCCAATCGCCCAAATTTCATCGCCAAGGGTCACCCACACAGGCTCAAAGCACTGCCCAAACACTCAAGGTTCAAAAGGTGTCACCAGCAGAAATGGCAGAAAGAAGAAAGCAAGGATTGTGTTATTACTGTGATGAGAAATACTCCCCAAGGCATAAATGCAAGGAGCCCAAATTCTTTCAAATTGATGCTACTGATCACAGTTCATCGAAGGAAGCCCCACCACTTGAGGAACCAAAGGAGGAAGAAGAGGACAACCAACAGGACAATGTACCTAAAGAACCAATTATCTCACTGCATGCTTTGGCAGGGATTTCTTCTCCCCAAACTCTCAAAATCAGAGGTTTTATTAAGCATCGCCCAATAGTAGTCTTGATTGATAGTGGCAGTACACATAATTTTATCCATCAAAGAGTCGTGGAAGCAGTGCATTGTTTTGTCCGAGCAATTTCTAACTTCCAGGTCCAAATTGCTGATGGGGGGACAATGAAATGTGAAGGCCGTTGTGAAAATGTCAAACTTAAAATGGGGGATTATCAGTTAAAGACCCACATGTTTGCCATACACATGGGAGGGTGTGACATTGTCCTAGGTGCTGAATGGCTTCGCACACTTGGCCCAATCACAATGGATTTCCAGGAGTTATATATGAGCTTTAAGCAGAACAACCACACACATACCCTCTGCGGACTCCAGGTGGGAGCTCCCTCTATCATCAGCTCACATCGGATGGAAAATTTGTTAAAAAAGGGCCACCATGGAGTTATAGCCCAATTTAATGCCATCCAGGCCTTCAAACCCAATTCTCTTCATATTCATCCTAAGATGCAACAGATCTTAAACAACCATCTGCCAGTCTTTGACAAGCCTCATGAGCTTCCACCCTCGAGAGGGGAACATGATCATAGCATTACTTTGGTCCCAAGGGCCCAACCACCAAATGTGCGCCCATATAGATATCCGTTCGCCCAAAAGAATGAAATTGAAAAAATAATCAAGGAACTCTTGGAAGCAGGCGTCATTCGTCCCAGCATTAGTCCTTATTCATCGCCGGTGGTCATGGTGCTCAAAAAAGATGGGAATGGCGTATGTGTCCAGACTTCAAGGCCCTCAATAAGTTGATGGTCAAAGATAAATTTCCCATCCTGGTTTTCGATGATTTACTGGCTGAACTAAATGAGCCTCAATTCTTTACTAAGCTCGACCTTTGCTTGGGCTACCACCAAATTCGCATGAAAGAAGTAGACATTCCAAAGACTGCTTTTTGAACTCATGAAGGCCAATATGAGTTCCTGGTCATGCCATTTGGTCTTTGTAATGCCCCATCCACTTTTCAGAGCCTTATGAACCACCTGCTCAAACCATATCTCAGAAAATTTGTCCTTGTTTTCTTCGATGACATTCTCATCTACAGTTGCACCTGGGCCACACATCTTCAACATGTAGATCTCCTCTTGCAACTACTCCGCAAGCATAAATTATTTGTCAAGATGTCCAAGTACTCTTTTGGCATGGAAGAAGTTGAGTATTTGGGCCACATTGTGGGGCGTGAAGGTGTCAGGGTGGACCCCAAAAAGATCCATACAATGCAGGATTGGCCTCAACCAAAGACCTTGAAGAGCTTGAGAGGATTTTTGGGTCTCACAGGCTACTATCACAAATTTCTCCGCAATTATGGTCGCATTGCTAGGCCCCTCACTCAACTCCTTAAGAAAAATTCATTCCTCTTGAATGATGAAGCACAACAAGCCTTTACAACTCTCAAACATGCCATGTGTTCCACTCCAGTCTTAGCACTACCCGACTTCACCAAATCTTTTTGTGATTGAATGTGATGCTTCTGGTACAGGTATTGGGGCAGTCTTAATGCAGGAAGGTCAACCCTTGGCCTTCACGAGCCAACAACTAAGTGGGAAGAATCTGGGACAATCTACCTATGAGAAGGAGATGATGGCCATCTTACATGCAGTAGATACCTGGCGACCATACTTATTGGGGCGACGTTTCCAAATCCGCACAGACCATCAAAGCCTTAAATTTTTTTGGAGCAACACCTATCCTCACCACAAGAAAATAAATGGCTCGCCAAAATGCTAGGATATTATTATGAGATAATTTCCAAGAAAGGGCGTGAAAATATTGTAGCAGATGCGTTATCCCGCCAATTTGAGGAGGAAAGTACCCTGCTCGCAATTTCCCTTCCCATTCCAGAATGGATTGAAGAGGCTCGCAAGGAATGGTTTTCACATCCTTGGCTCTCCCAACTCATTAATCAATTGCAGGCGGATCCAAATTCCACAACGGGCTACTCATGGCAGGATGAGATTCTTCGCTAAAAGTCATAATATCACCAACATCCACCCTCAAAAGCCGCATTTTGGCGGAGTTGCACTCATCTCCCACTGCAGGACATTCAGGCTTTCAGAAGACGTATGCTCGCACTCGAAGATCATTTTTTTGGACAGGCATGAAAAAGGACATTCTTACTTTTGTAGCTGAATGTGACATCTGTCAGTGCCACAAAGGAGAAACAGTCAAATCCCCAGGCACATTACAACCATTGCCCATCCCGACCTCAATCTGGATGGAGGTTTCTATGGATTTCATTACGGGTCTTTCAAAGTCAGGAAACAAGTTAGTCATAATGGTGGTTGTGGATAGACTTTCTAAGTATGCTCATTTTTGCGCCCTACCCCACCCTTTTACACCGACTTTGGTCGCTCAATCTTTCATGGATCAGATCTTCAAATTGCATGGCATGCCCACTTCCATTGTGTCTGATCGTGACCCGATCTTCACCAGTAATTTTTGGCAGGAACTCTTTCGGCTACAAGGTACCCAACCACATCTCACTACTTCCTATCATCCACAAACTGATGGTCAAACTGAAGCAGTCAACAAATGTCTGGAGACCTACCTTAGGTGTTTCACTTCAGAAAAGCAACATCTCTGGGTACAGTGGTTACCTCTAGCTGAATGGTGGTATAACACCAACTATCATGCCACCACCAAAATCACTCCATATGAAGCAGTTTATGGTCAACTCCCTCCTTCCCCTACTTCTTATATCAAGGGATGCTTGAAGGTACAAGCAGTGGATCAACTCCTATAGAACCGCACAACCATACTGGCCCACCTTAGAGAGAATCTTCATCAAGCCCAAAACCGCATGAAGCAACAGGTAGATCAACATCGCTCAGAATGCCAATTTCAAGAAGGGGATCAGGTATTTTTGAGGCTACAACCATATAAGCAAACATCACTCAAAGACAAGGGTTGTCAGAAATTATCTCCAAAATTCTACGGACTGTATCAAGTACTTCAATGCATTGGAGAAGTTGCCTACAAGCTAGCTTTGCCACCCACTGCAAAAATCCATCTAGTCTTCCATGTCTCATGCCTCAAGAAAGTGATTGGGAACAATTGCAGAATTCAAACCAGTCTACCTGAACTGGATGAAGAAGGGTCAATCTGGCTCCAACCTGAACAGGTTCTTGACACACGAGAATGGCACCTGCGTGGCCGCACGATCAAGGAAGTCCTCGTCAAGTGGAAAGACACCTCTCCGGAAGATGCAACCTGGGAACCAACCACTATCCTTCAGCAGTTTCCGCAGCTTCAGCCTTGAGGACAAGGCTATTCTTATGGGGGAGGGCATGTTAGGGTCCAACCCTAACCCCCTTATTTATGTAATAGGATCGAGTCATAGTTATAGTTAAGTAAAGAGTCAATAAAGCCCATATTAATAATTGTAAGTGGTTAACCCGCATTTAATGAAGGGACCACAGTTAGTTGCAAATGGGCCATGGTATTAGATAGATGGCATTAATAAGAACCATGGTATTGCCCATGGTATTGCATGTATGAATCCTATATAAAGGATAGAGACTCCCCTCGAGGAGCATCATGTCTTATTTTGTAATTGAGCTCAGCTCTATTGGAGGTTGCCCCCTCGAAGAGGCAAGTGAACATTGCTTTCTGAATAATAAAATACTTGCTGTTATTTCTCATTGTTCTATGTTTTGGGTATATTTCTTCGCATATTTGGTATTCTGGTATCGTCTTGCAGGTTAAGAGCATAACAACCTAGCTATGACTAGGCTTCTGTTGTATAAGCACAAGCTCAATAACATAGGAGATCATAGACTTCCCAAGCTAGCTTTAAATTCCAGCCAAAACCAACTAAGGCTCAAACGGGGGTGGTATAAAGACACGAGGGCCTGGTTAAACCATTGGGAGATCAATGAGAATGATGCATTGCAAAACATTAATAACATTAAAAATATTGTTACTTCTAAGTTCAAAGAAAAAATGTGGTGTGAGAAAGATTTAGTGGCTAAAAGAAAATTAAGTTATTATAAGAAGGTCATCAACCCCACCCTAGAAGATCAAAAGTATCTCTCTGTTTTAGCTAGCTCAAAGAAGAAAATTAATATAGCAAAGATTAGAACGAACTCTCATGAGCTCCATAGTGAAATAGGTCGTTGGGCAGTTCCTAAAACACCATGGATGGAAAGAATCTGCCATCTCTGTGATAATAGGAACATTGAGGATGAAAACCACTTCCTCTTAGAGTGCCCCGCGTACAACCACATTAGATCTCAGTTTCATAATCTTTGTCGCAATACTGACCTTCCTAGCCTTTTACAATGTCAAAATTATAGTGAGCTTGGGAGGCTTCTCTCCAAGCTTTTTGAGCATAGAAATAAAATCTTAAATCAAACTAAATAATTTGTTTCTTTAGGTCCGATAGACCAAAGTTTGGTCTCAGTGGACGTTAACCACCATCATCATCATCATTAAATTCTTTTAACTAATTTTTTAGCTAAAAATAAAAATAATGTTTCACTTTCAAAAGATTCAATTAAGTAATTTTTATTAATTTCAACCCAACAAAAATTAGTTAGAAATCAAAATTTAACTCTTAATTTTATTTTTCATAATTCAAAAAACAAGTTAAAATAAAATAAAATAAAGATAAATATATATTGTATTTAAATTCTTCTAACTATTTTTTTTTGGGTTAAAAATAAAAATAATGTTTCATTTTCAAAAAATTCAATTAAGTAATTTTTGTTAATTTCAACCCAACAAAGTCAAATTTATAGAATAATTTTCATAAATAAAAAATAATATAAAATTAATAACAATTTACTAAAATTATACTTATCAATTAAATTTATATATAAATAAATATCATATTTTTTATATATTATAAATAAATTTATTTTTTAAATTATAAATATAATAAAATTATTCAAATATATTATTTATTATTAAAATATTATTTTTACAACGCAAGTACATAAAACAAAATTATAATAAAATTATTATTCTAAATTTGTAATTTGGTTATTTATAGGAGAATCCCTCGAACAATCCCCTCTGCTCCGCTACTTTCTTTTCGGAAGAGACAAGGACATGCAGCCTTTCAAATTAATCTGCAAATACATTAATTTGCAAATTTGAAAGTGACTTGCGAGTAAGTCATTGCCATCTTCATATGAATGGCTGTCTTATTTATCTATCATTATATTCTCTTTTTGTTTAATGAAATTATAAATATATAATATAATATTTAACATACTTATTATATAAATAATTTTGTTATAATTTATTTAAATTAATAAATATATTTATAAATCTATAAAAAATCATACCAATAACTTTCCTAAAATGATATATACAATATTCATAATTGATGCAATTCTATATATATATAAATCATATAGACAATATTCATAATTGATGCAATTATATATATTTTATATAAAGGAATCTAACAAAGAAATCCAATAGAAAATCACATCATACCTTTCCAAAAATCATTCACAAAAATTCCTTGATTTGTGGTGTGTAATTTATGTTATAATCATACAAGAAGGTTCATTTGAGCTTTCAACACATGTAAGGTTAAAGGTCAATATTGGGGGTAGATTTGATTTGTTTTCTTAAGGCTATTGACTTGTGGGTTTGGTTGGTTACAGGGTTAACTTAAAAGTTCGTTGTCTGATATTAATTAATAAGAATGGTTGTTAGTAAGGGGTGACTTTATTTTCCTTACAAAGTTATAATTTTTTTTTAAAGATATTTGAATGTTTTTATTTATATTTTTTTAAATGTGTGTCACATGTTAGTGTAAGTTTAACACTGAGTAACTTCAAATGAATTTAATAGAATATATATATGAATTTCAATTTATGGTGAAGTATTCATTTGGCCAATCATGTTAGTGTAAATTTAAGGTTGAGAAAGATTTAAGTTAACTATATATATGAATTTTAATTTATGGTGAATTTATTTATTTATTTTTATCTAGAAGAATTAGTAATTGGGTCGGTTTCATACTCACATGACATAAGGTCGATTCAGGGAACTGCCACTATAACTTTTGAGTACCTATGTATACCTCTTCCGCAAACATGGGTAAGACAAGGAGATTTGAACCTTGAACCTTTTGGTACATGACACTTCATTTTCACAACACTTGCTAATTGAGTTACCCCTCGGGGGTTCATGATGAGGTATTCATTTGACATATATATATATTTTATGGCTTATTTGAGAAAAAAAATGTTGTAGTTGGGTTCTGTTAGAGTCAACACCAAACGAAAGGATACCAGAGAAACCATATTGACAATAAGGAAGTGGTGACAACTTAGCTAAAAGGCTTGCTTTAATAAGTCCACTTATTCGTGTTGATGATAAAAATCTATTAAACAAAATCATCTTCGAAGGGTAGTGACTTGTGAGTATCGATGGATACATGTGTAGATTTCAAATTGTCCTCAAATGTTAAGTAGATGTTCCAGGTCACACACAATCTAGTGTAACTTATTGTAACAATGCTTTACAGGGGTCAATGTGTTTCAATAGTTTGAAGATTTATACATGTGGCCTATCATAGTCCATATTCAATTGGAGGATGATGGATAAACTATCTTGATAATAGAATAATGGGTGACAATTTAGCCAAAATATCACTTTAATAATTGCACTTATTCATGTTGATAATGAACATTTATTAGACAACACATCTTTGAAGAGTGTTAACTCACAAGTATTGATGCATACATGTGCATATTTCAAAACATGATTGGATGTTGAGTAGTAGATGCTCAATGTCATAAGTATTCTAGTCTAACTTAGTGTAACAATGTTTTCATGGATCTAAGTGTTCTTCAATGTTGTGACAATTTGAACTCGTGACCTCCTAAGTTTACATTGGATCAAAGGACACTAGATGAATCATCTTAGTAATAAGTCATCGGTGACAACTTAACCAAAAGATTACTTTAACAAATGCACTTATTCATGTTAACCGTAAGCATCTATTCAACAAAAGACATCTTGAAAGGGTGTTGACCTGAAAATATAGATGGATAGATGTGAAATTTCAAAGTGTCATCAAATGTCGAGTAGATGATCAATGTTACAAGTATTTTAGTTTAACTTAATGTATCAATGTTTTCATGTGTTTCAATGTGCTTTGATCTTATGATGATTTAAACCCATGACCTCCAAGAGTCCCCATTGGATTGGAGGTTGTTGGAAAAATCATCCCGACAATAGGTGAATGGTGACAACTTAGCCAAAATATTACCTTAACAGGTGCACTTATTCACATGGATCATAAACATCTATTAAACAATATAATATTTAAATGATGCTTACTTGTAAATATGGTTGTATACATTTGTATATTTCAAATTGTCATCAAATATCAAGTAGATGTTCATTGTAGTGTTATAGTCCAACTTGTCTCGGGTTTGTAGCTTGGTTAGTTGGGAGCACAATTTGTTCTCCCTTCCACCCAGGTCCAATTCCAAGGGACATGTTTGACTTATTGTAATAAGAATCAAAGAGTAAGCACCCCTTCCCATGTGACATCTCAACTCTTGATATATGTGGCTTGTAAAAACTTATCATAAATCTTTCCTCAATTACTTTAATGTGTTACAAATTTACTATAATCATATATATATATAATAGAGGAATATTTGCCCTTATTGATTTCAGTTGAATTAACAATTTGTTAATAAGATTTCAAACAAGACACTTTTTAAAAAAATTACTCATGTGGTGGTTGAGTTCGTTGGGTGAAACCCACGAGGTTAGGGGTCAAATCACATCGAGAATATTATCCTGTTATGGTGTGCGACTGAAAGAGTAGACTCCCCTTATCCATGAGTCTCGGGTCTTGCCAAAATTATAAGAAATTAGTATATCTGCTTGCAAGTTGTTGGATATACTCTTGGTGTTATAGTAGAATTGATCCTAGATCTTCTTTAAATTAGGTCTGACAATTAACAATTCACCTTGTACCTAAAAAACAACCACCTTTCTTTTGATAATAAAAAAAAATAACATAAAGTATTTATATTTCTTTTTCGTAAACCTGGACTTCACCAAAATTCTATGTTCTGATTTGTTCAAGTAACATCCTCACAAAAATCCTTAATACACCCGAATTTTATATTTATAAATTTAATTTCATAAAAAGTAACACATTTTTTCTCTAATTTTTATGTTTGAATGAAAAGCGACAAAAATTGAGCCATTCATCCTCCTGCTTAAACAAAATGCTCGGGCTATAATATATGATACTCTGAACAGTGTTGCAGTTATAGTTCACAACTTTTAAATTATATTATGAATTTTCATTATTTAAGTAATTTAAAAAAAATATATCCATGATTAAAGGTCAAAATATCAGTGCCCACTGCCCATGACCAGAATAAGAATAATAATGATGACGCTTCACACGAGAATTATTAAATAATTTTATAAAACTAAAAACATCAAATAATCCTATTAATTATAACATTAAAAAATTCAACTAAAGCGCGTTATAATAGCTCTGTATGAGGTACCCGACGAACGCGGTTGGGGCCCGCGCCTCCATAATCCACGGTGTAAGTGATCACCCACGATGCCAAACGCTGACTCTGCTCGATTTTCCTTCGAAAACAAGATAAACACAATTCTCCCCATTTCTCCTATTATTTTTAATGAAATACAGCCAGCCCAGCCTTGACTGGCCGGGGGCGACTAAGAAGCAAACATTAAGGCAGACAGAAGAGCCTTCCGTTGTGGGGATTCTCCAAGGCCAGCGGCATTCATTTAATCAGACATTTAGCCATTAAGTCTCAGATCAGATCAGGAGCGCAGGAGGACGCAGAGCTGTGGAGTGATTAATAGGTACATATACATTGTGTATATGTAGAGATGTCTTCTCCAACAACAGCACCAGCGCCTGTATCCCCACCACCTTCTAAGAATACATCCCCTCCACCTGTAGCTCAAACATCGCCACCCACATCCCCAGCGCCCACCACTTCGACACCCGCATCCCCTCCTCCCTCTTCTTCACCACCACCGCCCACAGCTCCATCGCCCTCTTCCTCCACCTCACCACCACCACCAAAATCGTCTCCACCACCAACCACCACCCACTCGTCCTCCTCTCCACCACCACCACCACCCCCTCGTCCTCCTCTCCACCACCACCACCGAAGACATCAAATGGGTCTAAGACACCATCCTCTACAGGATCCAGCAACAGCACCAGCAGCAGCAGCAGCTTTTCGACTACTGCCATTGTTGGCGTTGCTGTGGCCGGTGTCGTTGGAGTTCTTTTGCTTTGCATACTCATAGCGTGTTGCTGCAGGAAGAAGAGAAAGAGGAGGCCAGAGTTCATTCCTGGACAGTATTATGGAGCCCCACCTCAACCTCCCAAAGGTCTGTAGCTCTGTAATCTTCTTTATTTTTTGGGTTCTTTTTGGTAATGATAAAAGCATCGATAGGTGTGGTGCACAATGTCCAAGCGCCAGGTGCCATTATAACGAGAATCTAAGGGTGGTTCACCCTAAATATGACAATCCCCCTGTACAAGATCTTAACAATAGCTGGTCCATTTAACAGCTGCTAAAAGAATGCCATCTTCAAAACTGGAAGTCAAGACCTACATGTGGCAAAATCTCCCAAGGCTGTTTTGTGTTATGTGCATTTCTGCTACTTTTTGTGAAGATTTTTTTACTCAACCACAGATTGCATTGCAATGAACAAGGTAAAATTATGAAATTTCATGAAAATAGGCCCCTAATTGTTATGAAAAAATATTACAATACTACATACAAAATACAGGGCAATGAAGGAGAGGGTTTCTCAAATGTTTGTTTTCCAGCATTTTGTTCCAACTTCGCCAAATTGCATGGTTCATGGAGAGGCAGCCTTTTTCTGATTTCTCCATTCAAGGTTCATACAGACCGATCAGATCCATTCTTATCATTTTTCTTTTTCATGATACTTCATCCTTCCTCTGCAGGTTTTCTTCATCTGGCTGCTCATTTTTTATATTATTGAAAAAAATCACCATTTCATTATCAGAATTTGTTCGAAATGCGAGCAGCGCTTTGGTTAACTGGCGAGGTCAATGGACCAGAATTTAGCCGTCGACCAGGGTTTCAATTTAGCCGTGGTCTACCTCTAACCAAATTGTATGTTTAAAAGGAGACCAGATCGGGTTCAAGACCTAAACATTTTTGTTAAAATAGCTACCTTCAGATCTGGCACCGAAGCTATAAGGAAATCCATGTTATGGGGTGCAACCCCAAACCCCAAGGTGTGCTTCTTGAAGAAATTCGAATCCAAATTTCTTTTTTATAAAATTAATCGATCTGAAAAAGATTATCAGCATTTTCCACAAATTTTTCATTTGATTTTTTTTCTTTTTTAACAAATGTTTCACCATATTTTTTTATTTGACATGTTGATAATTCTAAGGATTTGCAGTATTTCTGCACTTACACAAGAAATGGTTCCTTAATTTTCCTTTTACACAATAAATGGTTTCGTAATGTTTTCCTTCTGCATTCTCCAACTATTTGTGGCTGATAAAAAGGAGAAGGAGCTTCTGTGAAAATGATTAAGTTCCGGAGAAAAGATACATTTGCTTGTGAAAATGATATAATAGCTCATAGGAATTTGGTTGTTTCCCTTCATTGTCATCTTATATTGGGGGATAGTTTCACCCCTTGCATTCCCCATTGATTGATTTTGAAGAAGTTATGATGGTATAGTCTGAGAAATCATTCTGTACCTTACTAAGATGTGTAATATTCCTCTCTGCACCTGATAATATTTATTGGGCATTTTCTCAGAACACTTGTATTGTGCATGAATTTTGCTAACAGATCCTTCTCTAAAATTTTGCATCCATATTGTGCAAACATACCCAACACACACATTTTGCAGAATTTGAAGCTTAATATAGACCTTTCATCTGGACTCGCATTACAAAATATAATGCAAACTTTCTTTTATTTATCAGTAGTATATCAACTGTATATTGGCATAGGTTGGATTTTCTAAATTTCTTTGCTTTATTCATGCCATCACCAGTATTTCCAGATTAGCTGACGTTTTTGCGACAATTTATTCTTCTTCCTGTACAGAGACTTCTCCCTTATTCCCACCTTCTGTTACAAGTCAATTGACCGTAAATGTGTTCCTATAATTTTTCTGGGGCAAAAGATTTAACACTTAAAATAAATAAGATGCACTTCAGATAAATCAGATATTTAGTGATCTAAAGCTTACTCCGAAGAAAGTTAATTGTTTTGAAGCGTGCACATTGTTCCAACTTATAAGCCTTAATAAGAGAGCAGTTTTTTTTAACCTGTTCAGATATTTTCTGGAATTCATATTTTACCTAACTCTTCTCTTGGCCATTGTGCAGATGACTATTATGGAGGAAGGCCTCAATACTGGCAAAATAATGCTCCTCAGCCAGGGGATAATGCTGTCAAGATTCGTCCACCTTCATCCCCTCCATCGCATCCTGTCATTCCTAAACCTCCACCATCACTTCCTGACGTCATGCCACCTCCTCCACCTCCCCCACCTGTATTTAGCAGTGGAGATGATTCAAGCTCTGGTTTTTCAGGATCAAAGCAGCCATTACCTCCTCCTTCTCCAGGAATTGGTCTTGGTATCTCAAGAACATTCACCTATGAAGATCTAGAGGTGGCTACAAATGGCTTCTCACGGACAAATCTATTAGGACAGGGTGGATTTGGATATGTATACAAAGGCATTCTTCCAGGAAGCAAAACTATAGCAGTGAAGCAGCTCAAAGTTGGTGGGAGCCAGGGAGAGCGTGAGTTTCAAGCAGAAGTGGAAATAATTAGTCGTGTGCATCATCGTCACCTTGTCTCATTGGTGGGTTACTGCATAGCTGGTAGCCAACGATTGCTTGTTTATGAGTTTGTTCCTAATGATACATTAGAGCACCATCTACATGGTAAGTAATCCTTGTGTAACATTTTTTCCATTGTTCTTTCATCATAATGCATGTGTTTGACTTCCCTTTAATTGTATCGATAGAAGTGAACTGCTCTACAATCGGGGTTATGGGAGGCCTACAACACTTCGATTGTGAATGTGTAACATTAATGAAATGCAGAAAAGGGCCAACAATTTAATTTTCTTGATTTTACCATAATGTCAGAAAAACAATGCATGTTATTTAACAACAACTATGAATAAGCTAGCATAGATCCATTTTAATCTGTCACACGTCTAGAGGGATCAAAAACATTAGGAATTATATCTTGAAGGATAGAAAACTGAATAGATCCAGGGATAAGATGAATCTATGCTAGCATTCTTGACCGTTTGAGGAAAGAGTATTTCACTAGATGCAAATTGTGTCATGCTACTAAAGTCACTAAATGCATAATATCTATTATTTCTTATAAAATTTGATATTTTATGACAGGTAAAGGTCAGCCAACTATGGATTGGCCAACTAGATTGAAGATTGCAACAGGAGCAGCTCGTGGGCTTGCTTATTTACATGAAGACTGTATGCTATATTTTTTTTGTCTTGTTACTGAGGCTGCACTCCTTTATTATCTATTTTTGAAATTGTTCTAATTTCAAAATTTGCAGGTTATCCGAAGATTATTCATAGAGACATCAAAGCTTCAAATATTCTTCTTGATTCCAACTTCGAAGCAAAGGTAAGATTCTGTTTAATTAGCTTGCTCTTTGTTGTAGTGTGTGATAGGCCTCACAATACGTGCTAAAGCCTGATATAACCTTTTGTCACAGGTTGCAGACTTTGGCCTTGCAAAGCTTGCTTCAGAAGGTTTTACTCATGTCTCCACAAGGGTTATGGGCACTTTTGGGTAAAAGACCTTTCCAGTGCATTTTAACTTTGTAGATACCTTTTGTACCTTTATACTCGAGCTCTGAGTCCCTATTGTTTGTCTGGGCAGGTATTTGGCACCAGAATATGCATCAACTGGAAAATTGACAGATAAATCTGATGTTTTCTCATTTGGTGTTATGCTGCTTGAGTTGATCACTGGCCGCCGGCCTGTAGATACAACTCCTTCATTTTCAGAAGACAGTCTAGTGGATTGGGTAAACTTCAAGTCAAAATCTGAACTTACTTCTGTACTGTTTTGACTGCTTAAATCTTCATGTCAACTTATTTTTTAGGTGGGTTAGAATTTATTCTAGATGGTTTAAGTTTTTTATCACTCTGTAGGCCCGACCCTTGCTTGCTCGAGCAATGGAAGACGGCAATGTAGATGCCCTTGCTGATATCCGGATACAGCACAACTATAATGTGAATGAGATGATGCGGGTAGTTGCATGTGCAGCTTCTTGTGTTCGACATTCTGCAAGAAAGCGCCCTCGTATGGGACAGGTCAGTCCTTGCTTGCATAATTTGTTGACTCCAAGTTGTTCTTTTTTGCCTAAAGTTCAAACTGATGGCACCATAATGCTTTCTAAGGAGGTTTTAGTTGTAGAAATACCTGATCTAACAGCAATTATGTTTTTCAGATAGTACGTGTCTTGGAAGGTGATGTTTCTCTTGACGATCTTGATGAGGGAGTCAGGCCGGGGCATAGTACTGTGTATGGCTCAATAGGAAGTTCTGACTATGACACCAACCAATATAGTGAAGACATGAAGAAATTTCGAAAAATGGCCTTAGGCAGTCAGGAACATGGTAGTGACTACAGTGGCGCTACCAGTGAATATGGGCTAAATCAATCTGTTTCTAGTAGTGAATATCTACAAAGTAAGGAAATAGGGTCCAGTGTTGGCAGGTCACAAGTCCCTAGGACTGTTGGGCATTACAGAACTCCTTCTTCAGGGACGAGCCAAGAGTATGTCCCTAGGAAACACACGGACAGAGATTTTCCTTCAGCATTTAGAGATTAGTAGTGGCTTTGCAATTGTTTGCTATTGTGAAATATTACTTAATCTGTTTATTCTTTTGGAATGTTCATTTATTAAGAAATGCGCCCTCGATACTTGGAATCCATGCATTCTTCTTTCATCTCCTCTACAGCTTGTTTTATTTGGGGAAGCTGCTTGTTTCTCTAACAAGTATTATTATCAAAGAATCATAAATGTATCTTGCAGAGCAGCAATCTAATTACTATTTTTTCAAACTAGTGCTTGACTCTTTTTTTCTTGTTTTGAGAGTGAGGTTCCGGTGAAGCTGTATACTGTCTCTTCACGACTGTGTCATCAGCTACTTATAGAGTGCTATATAGCAGATCTTGTGTGGATGATTTTTGTACAGTAGTGCTTATGCGGCATCGGATGATGCATTTATAACCTTCGTTTTTAACCTTTTATATTTTTAGATATAATAAATGTAGTCAACGTATAAAATTTCCAGGAATCAATACAAAGTTCACTGCCTTCATTATGTAGTAATGCATTTCTTTTACATTAATATTATTTGAACAAGTGAATTCTGTGCTTCTCATATCTGCTGGCTTCATGATCAGGTTGGCATTGATTCATCCTAGCTTCTATCTTGTCCACTTGTTCTACGTCCTACAGATTGTTTATTGGCTCCAACCTGTTCATACATGAATAGAAAGATAAATAAAGGGACAATATCATCCATAAATAGAAAGATGGAGATAAGAGAGCAAGCATCATACAAGTGTTTGGCATGTTTGAAATGTTCCGATGACTCTTAGATGCAAATCCCAAAAGAATTACAGAAATAGACCATGGCACAATTAACATCAAGCTAAGGAGGATGCACTAGTATTAATGTAGCATAACTTATAGGACTTCAAAGTCTTATTACATCTGTTTATTTAAAATCTTTTCAAATTTTTTTATTATGCCAATAAAATGAATACATATTGTCAGATGAATGTTTTTAACTTTTGTTCAAACGAGGCAGAAAAGTGAATAACAGCCATAGACTCTTATGTATTAATGTCGCAAAAGAGAACTTGTTGGTTCCCGCTTGTGATTTTTAGCTCCAAGGATGACGATAGGAGGAATTATACGGTACATGGCTGATATGCCTGTCATATGAAGATTCCTGGGTTTTTGGCCATCAAATCAGTCTGTACTATTGTGGATAAAACTCAAATTGGAAAGCAAAAGGATTGATTGATCTCAATTGTGTGCAAAGGTTTTCTTTTTTGTGATTATCATTCATGCGAAGGATTGGGAAACAATATTTGTACCTAGGCCTTTTCTTTTTTTAACTCTTCTGACCTCCAAATGAGATACTGGACTGAGCCCTTCCTTTCCTTCCCAATTAAAGAGGATTCTCGAAAGCCCTAGGCTAGGTAAGACTATACATGCTCATGTTGGAGTTTTGTAGTGAAGAGACTTGGAGGATATAGGGATTATGCTGGAAGTTCCCATCAAATCATCAGAGGTAACCAAGGCCATGAGGTACATGTCTGATGCCTGATTCTTTGTTTTACTGAATATCTCCAGTACTCTTAACAGAATCCATAATATTGGTTACCAAAACACTGAGTGGATTCATATTATAGATTATTGACAAATCCCTTTCCAGTGTATGATATGCCAGGAACATGCACATTTAATGAGGGATCGCCCTAGGCTGCTTGGAAGCGGGAGGGTGGAGTGATAATTTTTAGAAGCTTCCGGATTTGGAGTGAATCAGGAGCGAATTTTAAATAATATATATTTTTATATATTTTGATGCATATATGTCAACAAAAGCATGTAGAATGATGAATTAGTTATAAAAAGCATCAAAACATGGATTAAACGATATACCATCAATCATCTAGTAGGGGATCCCACTACATGGGATCATATCAACATGAGCTACATAAACATTATTTGGCACAGAGTCAAAGGCTCTGTAGATTCCTCTGCAACTTCTTTAGTAGTAGTAGTAGCATCAAAACTAGACGTGAAAACTACAAATCACTGATCAACATGCTCACTCATGAAACTCATCATTGATTTAGCACTACTAGAAATGGGATCATCAACAAGAGCTACATAAACATCATCTAGCTCAAAGTCTTCAGACTTGGATTGCTCAACCTTATAATATGGTAGAAATTGAAAATTTTAACATGCCTAACCAAGGATTTTGGTTTGTGTGGAGGGTTATCTCCTCAACCTTATAATATGGTAGAAAAAACTTAGCATGCCTAACCAATTATTTTCTTTTGATTGAAGGGTACATTTTAGTTAAGGCCATGGTAGAAGAGTTCAACCAACATCAACGAAGTTCAACAATCAATGACACGAACAACAAGGTACTTAAGGGGCTTCATGCTCTTGATCAAATGCCAATCTCATACCTTCATGCATGACAAAATCAATTGGAAACATTGCAATCCCCTAAATCTTTAAATCCTGAAAACCATTAAGTCTGCTGGATTTTTAGTGATATCTAAAATTCTAGTTCCTCCATATGAAATCCAATGAGGTTGAAACCACTCTCAAACATCTTAAATCATTTCATGGTAATGTTAAAAATTCAAGTAAAAGGATGTCCTTTTACTTTAAGAATTTAACATCATCATTGATTGCTGACATTGCTAGTGTTGAAAATCTTAACCACCTGTGAAAGCACTAGGGATGGAGTGAATTTTTTTGGGTGGAGCACGCTCCCGGGGTCACTCCCCTAGTGCTTCTGAGTAGAGCATGCTCCCGGGGTCACTCCCCTAGTGCTTCTGAGCTGAGCATGCTCCCGGGGTCACTCCCCTAGTGCTTCTGAGCTGAGCACGATCTGGGAGCAGATTTGGGGGGGGGGGGGCGCTGGGATTGCCCTTTAAATTAGAAATATAGATAGGATATAATACAGACTTCAAAGGATTTTCCAAATTGAAATCCAAAGCTAAACCACGAAAGAAAAAGTTGAAAAAGAAGCATTTTTTGCAGGTGGCCAATGCCAATAAATTTGGCATTCTATCTTCAATTCAAGGAAAAATGTGAAGGGAAGTAATCAAAGAAGGATGAACAAGAAGTAAGCCAACTGTACAGATCAGTAGTCAAAGCGAATGATGGAGCTGATCCAAAACGGTAGCAGATACGAGGAGGACATGACAACCAATAGACAGTTACAATCAAACTAAGGTTAAAGAGATGACAAGCGAGTCACTGGAGTAGGAAGTTAACAGAAGTTAGTTAGAAGCGGGTGATGAAAATAACATGATCAATACTTGCGGCACACAGGATTTCATTACAGGAGCACGGTTCTGATTACAGCAGAAGATGGCCAATAATAAGAAGAACCATGTGAGGAAACTGTATGATACTCGACCAATCGGGAGGCTAGTCTAGATCAGGGTGAAGATGAAATTATGGAGGAGGTAGGCATGAATGTGAACAATCCTATATTCGAAAGCATTGACTAGAGATCAACAAAATCTTCTTCAAGATAGTCTTAAGAAAAGAAAAAAAAACGAAGTATTCGAAAGGAAGGCTGCTAGGAATCAAATCAAACCCCCTCAAACCAAAAAGGGAATGAAACCTAACCAAGGAAATTTGAGGGAAAGAGAACTTATAGGATCAGGTAAATCCAGTCCTTTTAGTAGGTTTATATCCAAAATGGATTGAATAATTCTTAATGAAACTACTATCACAGAATACGTGGAATTCTTAAAAGAAAAATGGGGCTCTAGAAACCAAATGTAGCTTTCATTCACGGAATGAAATGCAACGGTGAAGAAATGAGCAAGGTTTTCAGAAATTTTTGACGGGTTGTACTTGTATCTCCATACCAAAAAGTGCCATAGGTTATGTAGTGAACTTAACTATTCTATAGGATCCAAGGAAAGTTACGATTGAGGATGAGGGTAGCAAATGGTAAATATGAGGGCTATGCTTCTTACATTTGGATCACCAATCCATGTGCATGCAAACCATCCAACTAAAAAATAGTGTTGGGAGGCACTTAGAAAAGGAGTTGATAAATGGAAAGCACTGGATTATTGGTGGAGTTTACAAGGCCAGTTAGACAGAGACGGAAGGTGGGATTAAGAGCATCAGTGACCAGGAATTCATCTCAAAAACTGATCTCATAGGTCTTCAAATTGGTGGGTGAACTGCCAAAAAAAGATATGTTATTTCGAAATAATAGAAGAATAGACAATTCTTTAATAGTAGAAGGTTGGACAGTTGTTTTGGTAGTGACTCCTCCGTCAACAACAATGTTGACTCTATTCTCAAAGGGGATGGTTCAGGTCACTGGCTACATCTCTCTCTAGTGGATAAAGAATGGAAAGTCTCCCAGATGCCGACTTTTGTTTTGAAAAAAAGTGGCTACTCATGCAAATTTTAAAGACGAAGACTTGGTGTCAGGCAGTTAAAGTTGATAAGGATTTAAAAAAGTACAGGTTTTGGAGGAAAGCCTATAACATGGGCTAAATAATACCTTCACTAGCAAAGGAGAAGGCCATCCAACAACTTATGGAAGAGCATCAAATTCAGGAAGAGGTGTTCTAGAAACAAATATCAACAGTTAGATGGCTGAAAGAAGGGGATAAAAACAAATTCTTTGCACCAAACAAGAAGGAAAAACATTAGTGCAAAGAAAATTAGTGAGTTGTGACCACTTCCGTTATTCAGATGGAGTCAAGGCGAGAGATTGAGAAAGGGTTAGTCTTATTTCATATATCTCCTCACGGTTCCATACATGAACAGAGAGGAATCTATCAGAGAAATATGTGGTGGCATTCAAGCTATGCAAGAGCATCTTAGAGGAAAGAAGGCAACTTTTTTTTGTTTTGTGTCTAGGCTGAGGCTAGGCCGGGGCCAGCCCCTATATTGGAAAGGAGGCAACTTTTGAACTAGTTGTTGACAAGGCTTTTGGATTGGGTGGTTTTCCATAAGACTTCTTTCAAAATTGTTGGGATATAGTTGTGAAGGATGTTTAGGAAGTGGTAAAAGAATCAAAGGAAACGGGGATGGTCCTCGAGACTCTCAACTCTTATTTCCAAAAAAAGAGGAGGCAGAGTCAATAGAGCAATTTAGGTCTATAGCGCTATGCGTATGAACAATAAATTAAAGTCTATCATGGGCAGACTTAACTCAAAAGAGCAGAGGGAAAAACAAGTGGTATGCTGATTAAATTGGGTATTTAGAGTGTATGGTTGACATAATTGGGTCATATCGTTAAGACGCTAGAAAATTATGTTTTGTGAAACTTGGATCCATTGGGTTCATGGTTGCAGCAGCTCTTTGGCCTTTATTCAATCTTGTGAATTATGCTCCAACTACCCCCTTAAAACCGAAGTTGGGGGTATTAAACAGGACATCCACTATCCCTATGACATTTTAATGCTGCTAGAAGAGGGTTAATGGGGACTCTTGCTCAACTTAAGGCTGCCAGGGATCTCAAAGTTGTCAAAAGAAATCTTGCATTTGGAGCTTGTGGATGATATTTTCATGGCAGGAATAAATACACTTGAAAATGTTGGCCTCATATTCAAAAGAAACCTTGCATTTGGAGCTTGTGGATGATATTTTCATGGCAGGAATAAATACACTTGAAAATGTTGGCCTCATATTCACAATTAATAAGTCCAAAATAACAAAATTATGAAACTTGAAAAATATAATTCTTTCTTGTCTTTGATGTGCTCATCAATTCTAGAATAAGTCTATTCTTAATACTTGGGAGTTTGTTGATGTCTATTCTGTTGAAAGATTCTCTCCAACTAATTAGCCTCCTAGATTAGTGTAGTTGAGATATTGCTCAACCGAGAGATGGCATGTCTAAGATAGACAAACTATTTCGAGACATAGTTTGATGTATATATATTGTATTATGATTCTTTGTGAATATACATACAAATCAAGCTAAAAGCCTGTCTCTTGAATTTAAGTTTTTATTTTCTTTAATTATCTTCAGAAAAGTTAGAGACCATTTCAAATTATTTGAATAAGTTGGTGTTAACCTCGGGTGAATGATAAATGGGGCTAAATCTAAAGTATTTTTCTTCAATACTAGATTATTCTTCATATCATAAATCTTTCGTTGACATTGAAACTTTCTTGGGTGTTATGTGGACAGAGCAGTCCCAAAATGAGGCTTGCAGGCATGTGTTTGAATTCTCTTAGAAGTGGATTTGGTGAGAGGGTTACAGAAGCCATCAAATCCAAGGGCAAACCCCCGAAGCAAATTCTTAGGAATGCTACTCAGAACTCAAGGAATAATCTATTGCGGAAAGAAGCTATCAGTGACATTCCGAACAAAATAAACCCATGTCGTGACTTTTGGCCACTGTAATGAAAGTACATCTTTTACATGACTTCGTTTCTAATTATGTATGAATCATTTTGTATATTTGAAAGTTTAACATGGTATTAGGCCAGGAAGATACAAAATAACGAGATATGCTCTGAATGAGAAGATCAGTACTCCGAGTTCAATTCATTGGGAGCCCATGAGTCCGTTTAGATAGAACAGAAGGTTGAAGTTGTCCTCAAGAAGCACAGGAGAGAAAACAGAAATCTGCCATTGGGGGAGGAATACAGAAGATCAGCGAACGGAAAATACACAGATGAATTCAGGAATCTCGATATCAGCGAGTATATTTATCTATTATTCATTCAAATAGAGATAAGTATTTTATTTGGTTCCAGAAGTCCACAACAGAAGGATTTTTATAAAAATATTTATTTTCAGAAAGATATATTTTGAGGGATGGGTTATATTATCAGAGAACTATACGATTCTTGAATAGCTTAAATATTGCTTACACGGTAAGCTTTTCTAGGATATTTTAATAGGTTACATATTGGTTACACTGTAAGCTTTTCTAGGATATTTTAATAGGTTACATATTGGTTACACAGTAAGCTTTTCGAGAATATTTTATAATAAGTTTAAAATAGTTGTATGGAACAAAAGAGGATCCTATGAATGATAAGGTTTTTTTTTGTGTGAAGGAGATTAAGAAACATAACAAAGTTTTTTTGTTTTTTGTGTGAAGGAGATTAAGAAACATAACAAAGTTTTTTTTTTTTTTTTTGTGTGGAGGAGATTAAGAAACATAACAAAGATAACCATAGATGATGAATTTTTGAATTTTGATTTTTAAGTCTTTAGGATGAGAGAATACAAAGGGTTTAATTTAATATGGATATTTGTTTAAATAGGAAAATAATTTAGTAATTTAAAAATTTGTGAATTTAGAGGTTTAGAGAATTTGGGAATTTTACTGGTGTAAGGATAATGGAGAAGTTTTTTGAAAAATGTTAAATTATGATTTTGTTTTATATTTTTGTTAGTTAATTGGTAAAAGATTTAGTATCAGGGAAATTAAATTATATTTATAGTAGAGAGAGTGTTAGAATAAGTAATATTCAACAATATATTAGGAGTGTTAGAATAAACGACACTTAATAATATATTCATAGTTATATTATATATTCTAGTGAGATATGATGAATGACATATTTATTAGGCGATCAACTAAGTTAGTGGATAATAATTAGTGGTGGTAGTTTGTGGAGATTAGGTAGTGCAATTATATAAGACACACATAAAAAGTATTCAACCCATTGTATTAAATGACTTCATTGTAATAAAATCATCTATTTTACACGAGTTTTTTCTAATTGTGTTTAAATCTTTTTCTTGTGCTTAAATGTTTAATAGAAAAAAGAATCAAGTTCACGTTTTCCACAATTGAAATTTATTAAAAAGCTAGATGAAATCCCTATTGCCACATTGTTGCGTGCATTGCTAAAAGGAAAGGTAATCTCCTTTGAGAAATGCTCCTTGGTTGGCCAATTTATAATCTCCTTGGAGGAATCCTCCTTGGTTGACTAATTTTTAGGGCTATGGCCATTGTCCAAATTAGTGGAGTGTTGGGTAGCTAATAATTGGTTGGCATTTATGGATCGAAGGATTTTGATCCACTTTTGCACAATGGAATCTTATGCCTTTAATTTGAGCACAAGGAATACAAATATTTAACTTGTTTGCAATAATTCTTTCATCATGGGCTTGAGAGGGATGTAACTTATTGGCTTTCGGCCTAGAAGTTGATGCCCTGTATGCAATAATCATCTAGGCTTGTCTCCCTCACCTTGCTTTGGATCTTTGAGATGAAAAAGCCCTTCTTGATATTGGAACGTGGTTGGTTGTTACAAGGATAGATCAATCCTCAAGCAATGTTTTCATGCTTGTACTTGGATCCATGTAAAATGGATTATTGGAAAGGAATATTTGAACCCATCAAATTGAAAGTAGATGACTAGACTCACATTCAAGCTCTAGATTAATAACAACTACCATTGTGTTTGATATTTGCTTGTTGTGCTAAGAATCCTAAGCACACAACTATGGAGGTGTTATAAAAAATGAATAAACCTTAGGCCAAGAGGTAGAGAGATGCATTCTAGAGGAAACTATTGGATCGAAAAAAAATAACTTAATTGATGAACAAATTTGAGATCAATTTGTGATGAACCCTAAAAGCTAGAAGCTAGGGGGTACCCTAGAGAAATGCAATGACCTAGCTTGGTACAAATTTGAGATCAATATGTGATGTTCCCTAGCTCTAGTACTCCTATGTGATGTACCCCCTAGCTTGGTATCAACTTGAGGAATCCATTTCATTGCAATGCAATTCTTCAAAATATTCCATTTCCCTCTAGGGCTTCGGTGCTACTAGTGAGAAAATATCAATGCTAGAAACTCTAGAGACTTTCAACCATGGACAATTTCGCTGGAAATGCCAATGTGTACATACCCTCAATCATCTTCTTAGGCTAGAATAATAACAAGTATTAATAGAACCACTAACATTGGATATTTTTCCACAAAGCTCTTCTCCCAATGAAGCAAGAACTCCCACAATGAAAGAGGAACGAATGAATGCACCCTTAAATACCCAAAAAGGCAAGGTTAAATATGCATGCTCTTAACATGCCACATGGCCTTTCCTAAGAATTCCACAAACTACCCATTTCCTTAATTTCAAAGACGGGTATAATAAAATATAAATAAAATGGTGTAGTCTCTCTAACTATCCATCTCTCTCTAGTGCATGGCTCTTTTTTTCTTGTTTTGAGAGTGAACTTAAAGCAAATCTGTATACTATGTCTCTTCATGGTTGTGTCATCTATTACTTATATAATGCTATACAAGATCTTGTGCGGTAGAGGTTGTAAAATAGTGCATACGCAGTATTGGATGATGCATCTATAACACCTTTCGTAAATTTTTTGGAAATCAATACAAAGTTAATTATATTCAATATGCAATAATGTATTTCTTTTACATTAATATTATTTGACCAAGTAAATTTTGTGCTTCTCATATTTGTTTGCTTCAAGATTGGGGTTGCATTGATTCATCATAGATTCTATCCCATCCATTTGTTATATGTCATGCCAACATTGTTTATAAGCTCGCTCTTGTCCATCCATAAATAGAGAGATCAATAAGAGGACAAAATCACATAAAAAGTAGAAAGATAGAGATAAAAGAGCAACAATCATACTAGTGTTTAGCATGTTTGAAATGTTCTTAGAACTCTTCGAAGTAAATCCCAATAGAATTAGAGAAATAAACCATGACAAAATTAAAATCAAGCTTAGGAGCATATACTAGCATTAATGTAGCATGACTTATAGGATTTTACATTCTTATTACATTTGTTTATTTTAAAGTTTATTATGCCAATTAAATGAATACATATTGTTAAATCAATTTATTGTGTTGAGAGGAGCTATGTAGTTGAAAGATGTTGTATTGTTTTTAAATGAATGTAAACATTTAAATGTCAACTTAATATGGGAGAGATGTTGTAGTGTTCATAAAATGAAGCATTAGATCAAACACTAATAATAATAGTAAAGCATATGTTAGCTGAATTAAAAAAGTACTAAATGCAAAAAGTAATAAAAATAATGAATCTATTCAATTCAATTTGTTGTATTGTAATTTTGCTTTTATTAATAAAATTACAAACAATTTCTCTTCATTAAAATTGTAATATACATATCACATTAAAACAAATTTAAATTGATTCATGTAACAATTTTTTTTTTCCACTAGAAAAAAAACTAGAATTTTCATTCTTTTAAAAACGATTCAAAATTACATTTTGTAGACGCACTCCTCTTGCATTCCAAGAAGTGTGATAGGTTTAAGGACATGTTATTGAAAGTTGTTAGAAGACCGACCATACATGTTCTAGTTGAGCTATGAGATGTTTAAAATATACATTTTTCTTTTTACATTGACAATTAGTGAGAAACACCATGTTTTCATCTTTTAAATTTGAAAGAAAAAAAATTATCAAATGCTCTAAAGGAAATATCATATTATTTTGTGTGAGGCATACAACAAAAAAGACAAATATTAAAACCTATTAGTTTGATTAGCTTGCCCTATGAATGAGTGATGATAGAACTCATATGAAGAACCTTTACTTTGCTCCTGTATGTGCCAAAGACCTTGTTTCATGGTCAACCTGTTTTGGAAAGTTTGTCTACCAATGCATTCCGCTCCTTGCATATTTGAGAGCATTCAAAGAAATTGAACGAATCTTTATCTTCCATAAATCTTCGAGAATAGGGATTAAAAGTAAGTTTCTGCATGTTTGAGATCTATTTACCCATGCTTATACGAGCACTGAGTCTCTGTAAACTTGAAATTAGGTTCATCTTTTTTCTTTTGAATAAGCCAATAAATTTTTACATGAAAATAATTATGTCTGGTTACTTGTTCCTCAACTGAATCCCATTTTTGCAAGAGAAGAATGTCTATCAAACTGAAAGAGTACAAAACTACCTCCACTCGTATTTGATGTATCATTGGATGCAACATCAAAATAAGCCCATGGCTTTGTAGGAGAATTGGTACCTTTTTCTCAAGGAAAATGAGCAAGAATTGCAAGAGCTTTTGTTACAATATGCTCATGGATTGACAAATTGTCCTAAAAAATGGCTTTATTGCGTGCTAGGGATTAGGGTCCTATATTTCATAGGAGGAGTTGTTTTTACCCGATGATTTTATATTTGAAAAATGTAAATAATGTTTCATGGTTGAAATTTATTTCCAAAAGAATAAAAATATGCATATAGAAAAGGCAATAAATTGTAGGGGAGAAAAAATATAGAATAAAGAAATGAAAGGAAAAGAAAAGAAAAAAGGAAAAAAACAAAAAACAAAAAACAAAAAATATGTTTGAAAATGTCCCCCTAGTTGAGCTAATCACACTGTTTAATCGTGATTAGGCTATGAATACAATAGGTTAGGTTAGTGAATAAATTAATCACTTGGTTTAATCGTGATTAATTGATAGGAAAAATCAGTAAAAGTGCGCTAAGCTAGTTCAAATGCAACATGGAATTGTTTCTGAATAATTTTTAGGGAAAGTTATTTTTTGATTAACCTTACCTTAAGTAAGGGTTAATCACGTTTTAATGCACTTGTAATAAAGTTGGAAATATGTATTTTAGCCCAAGATAGCACTTTAGAAGAAAACGAATGGCTGAGATCGTCCCCCACCCGGATCAACAACGGGGGAATGTTTTCGGGTGCCCTGAGCCCAACTTTGCTTTTTCCATGGTTGGGGGGGGTCCGAAACTCCTGATATGTAGTAGCCTCTTGACGTTTCACACCCCCCCCCCCCCTTCAATTTTCTCTCATCGCACTCCCCCCTGCAAAAAGTCTCATGCTATTGACGTTTCGCCACTTCCACTCATCACCCACCACGTCGACCTCCTGTCCCCACCTTCCCTCCATGCGCTCTCCGCCACCTCACCCTCGCGGACCCCACTCCCATGACTACTCCTGACTGTTAAAAGTCATTCCGATGACTTATTTCCTCCCAATCCTATGCTTCCACCTGGCGCCCCTCTCGCCATGTCAGCGAGCGGTTGCGGCATTAACTACCTTTCGCTCTTGTGCAACGGACCCGCTCCCCTGTTAATGGTAACAAAATTAATGGTAATTGTGAAATTACTCTATATAATGATCAGAAAACATAAAATTCCTTTCCTTCATCGTGCCATATGATAAGTAGCCTGTTTGATTTTCCCAACCATTACTGTTTTAGACTGTCATCAGGGACCCAGTTCAACATCTTTCCATCTTTTTCCTATTCCAGGTAATCCGTGACCTTTCCTCGTTTCAACAATTCATCATGCCGCCCAAAATGAAACTCCCCAAAGAAAAGGGAAAGAAGCCAGAAGAGAACCCTATGTTGCCCCCACTTGTAGACTTAGATCATGTACCCTTGTTAGACCTGCAGTATAAAATTGCTGAAACCAACTATGAATTTGACTTGTTTGAACTTCACAGTTGGTTAAAACAAAAATTCCTTGACCAAAGCGATGAAATTAATCTGTGGGAGTCTACCCTACCTCAGTTTATGTTCCCACAAACCCATTTCTTCCCTGAGTTTGTTTCTTGGTGCCAATTGAGTTATGTCCCCTCTCAGAGAGCTATCGTAAGTCGCAATGGTGAAGTTTTGATCAGTATCATAGCTGAAGCCATCACTCAAATGCTCCTGGTAACTATCCCAGAGTTAGCTAAACCATTGTTAGTAGACTCTCTCACAAAGCTCTACAAGAATTTAACTTTTCCCCAGAGAGCCAAGATCTTTGAAATTTTTCTGCCTAAAGATGCCCAATTACCGAAAACCAATCCTCCATATTCATCTTCCATGTTCCTTGAGGGAACTAAGCAGATTATTTCCATCATTTCTTACATTCTTAGTTATCACTCTAACTAGTGGGTTGATGAGGCCATGGTTGGCTTCTTATCAATTTTCACCACTGGTGAGAAACCAATTATTTTTAATTACAGTCAATTTATTTTAGAGGCTATACATGATTAGTTTGTTAGATTTTCTACATAGGGAGCTTTCAAATACTCTTCTGTTTTAGTGTACATGTTTATTCATCAACAAGTAGGCAAATTCTCTTTCACCTTGCAGAAGATGGATGAGTAGGGAAATGCTCAGTCAGTCATACAATGTACATCCTTGGTGAGAAAGAATTCCACAAAATTTTCTTTCATAAAATTTGTGGACCAGTTCTAATATATAGTGATATGTCCCCTACATAGTGATGTGGAGCCCAGGATAGGTGAAGGCATTCAGAAGATTCTACATCTCAGTGATCAAGTAAAGACAGGGGACTGGTATTTTTACCAGACATACAAAATTCAAATATATGGGTGTGAGTTGCCACCTTATAAACTATCCAAATTTGTGCATATGAGACTTTTCTCATTATAGTACATTCGACAGATGATTCACATGGATGACCTAGATTTCGTGGTAGCCAAGAAGAAGGCCCAGTTCAAGATTAAAGCCAAAGTGGGACCTTTTGTCTGCAATACCAGTTCAGTTGGTAAGGAAGCAAATTTGTTACTGAAGCAAATGAATTTTAAATTGATTTTCACGTGGTCATATGACCCTTTGGTTTTATCTAAAAGTTAAGGGTGGAGCAAAAGACCACACCTTATTCACATACTCCTCGACCAGAAATCGAGCAGTACATGAACCAGACTCAATGGGTGGAAAACACACTACAGGAGGCAAAGGAGCAGGTTCTCTCTACTACAACCACTCAAACACCCATACCTAAAGAGAAACATGAGAAGAGAGCAAGAGAAGAAAAATCTTCCCCAGTGATGGAAATAAGAGCAAAGGATTTCTTAGTTTATATTAAGAAGCAGAAAACCAACTCTGCAATTTCTTTCAACAGGATAGAGAAGAACTTTAGACTATTGTAAAGATAGGTCCTCATGTGTCTAGCAGAGAGGAGGATATCTTCATAGGATCTCCGTCTTCATCTACTTCCAGAGATCCTCCAGAGACACCAAAGACAATCAATTTGGCTCAAGACACTACTAAGCCCAACATTTTTTCCAAATACAAGGAAATTAAGCAAAGGAATGAAATGCTAAAAGCCTCCACTTATACACAGTTCTAGAAACAAACAGTGGTCTCTTAGGACATATTACTGTTCAGAGAAGGGAAAAATGCAGATAGCATTTCTCGAAGCCAAAGTACCAGCTCCTAGGTCATTTGCAGATTACAAGGAACTTGTGTTCACTTTTGATGCACATCATATTCATCCCATAGACAAGATGGACCTGCACAGACAAACAAGTGAGATGATGTATTCCACACTCACTAACACTGCTATGTCTGCTTCTAAATTACAGGTATCACTAAATAATGTATAGTCCCAACTCAAATTAGAGAAGGTTTCATCCTTAGCTAAGGATACTAGAATCAAGTCACTGGAGCACTTGGTGATAAAGCTGGGATATAGTCCCAAAGGTATCAAGGCAGTTGAAGAAATTCTGAAGAAAAAGGATGTTGATATAGCAACCTTGAGAAAACAATTGAAGCTGCCTACTATGGAGGATCCACAGGCCAAGGAGCTAGGAGAGAGTGAGAAGCAGAAAGAGGATATGTTTAGGATAGTCATCGAGCTAAATAGCCAAATCAGAGACATGGAGATAGAGTTAGAGAAACTGCTCAAAGAAAAAGAGCAGGCATAACAACTGGCCATAGTTCCTCTTACTACAGTTCCAATTGCAGTGACCACAACTACAAGAGCTTCTGCATCTACATCAACAACTACAACAGATTCAACAAGTGAATTGGTCAGAGCCATGGACAGTCTAACTATCCAGGAGTAGGAAATTGCAAAGCTAAAAGCTCAAATTAAGACACTGTCAGAACAAAAGTTAAAGATTGATAATTTTTATGTGGCAGAGTTACAGAAAACCCATCAATTAAATCTAAAAATTGAGCAGTTACATAGTGAATCAGTGATGGGTCATAGTCTGGCCCAAGCCAGAGAACATATATGGATTGAAATTGGTGAAGCCATCATAGAGATATGGCCTTCTATACAGATCATTTTTGAACAACAGGAGTTATTGCAAAAATCCAAAGAAGTAATCAGGCAAACTAGAATAGACTTGGGGCAGAAACCTAGGGAAGCTACAACCCTCATCAAATTTCTAAATTCCAAGAACAGACAAGAACTACAGGAGCTGGGAATTCAGGGCAAAGTATAGACCACCTGGAGGTGAAAAGGATGCAGACCAAAAGGACTCTTATGAATTAGCTGGATAAAAAATGCCAGAATTTAGAAATCAGCATAGACAGATTCCACAAGAAGTTGCAGGTGTTGAACAAGAAAAGTCTACCAAAGTTAACAAATACAAAAAATTAGCTCATGAGCCTAACAAATTACCAGGATAGATTAATCAAGATTGCCCAAGACAAATCAAAGTTTGCAGGGATCAAAGGGCATATCACAGGGAAGGCATTCATGGAGGCATTAGATTTTGATTTATTTATCAGTCATGAGGTCAAGCACCTATTTGTCATCAAGCCAACTTTTCATAAATACACAGATGTGGATGAAAGCTACAAGAAGTTGATTAAGTTTTCAATCCCAAGTGAAGATAGGTGGGAGAAATTGTGCGAATTACTGGAGTAATTCGTAATTGGACAACAAGGCAAACAACACAACAGATTTTGAGGTCTAGTCATCAACAATCTTCCTCAAGCCAACATTCAACAGTTTGAATATTCCTATTATTTTGTTATAATTTTGTTATAAGTTTTAGACATTAATAGGATTCCATATTGATCTTTTGAATCAAGATATTTTGTAAATATTTTTGTATAAGTACTTCAAAAATCAAAGTATCAGTGTTGGGCTTAGTTTTGAAGAAAGGAATTATGTTGTAAAGAATCTCACAGAGCTATTTTTGATCATATCTCAGTAATACAACTCAAGCATTGCAGGATTATTGTGTCAATTTCATTGGTGAAGTGCATCTTTCTTTGTTCACTGTTTTCGTTGTTTTTCATATATGTTTCTGAAATCTAAATTATTCTAAGAAGAGTACAAACATAATTTTTTTAAAAGTATACTATGTATCTGACTTATAAATAATTTCTATGTTTTAAACTGAAAATTTAAAACATAATTCTTAATTGCTCTACTTTTAATTGGATTGCTGAATCCTTTTCTTCTCCTCCACACCATAGATTTTAAAGGATCTAGTGAACTTGCCTACCCTACCCTGTAAGTTTAGCCTGTAAACTTTGTGTTTGATCAACCTAAACCTGTGACTCCATTGACAATGGCCTAATTCCACTATCTCAACCCAACAATACAAAAATCCAAACCTGAACATGATAACTAGCCTAATATAATCAATAAAACAAAGCTAAATCATAATGAGAGATCCCTCTCTGAAACTGGAAAGGTTGGATTTCCAGTTTCCAAAGTGGTTCTAAGGTTACCTCTGTGATTTACTCTGCAACCTCAAAAATTATAGAGTGATAACACTAGGCAGACACCTTAGCATATGATTAGTGGAAGGGCTATATATGCATGAGTAATCAAATCAAAGTGCCATTCTTTCCATGCTACTTCCAGATTTTCCCTTCCTAGATTCAGTTGAGACATGTCGCTTACTTGTAGGCGTCCCACACCTACTTGAAGAAAGGGCACTGCTTGAAATCATGTTCATTTGTTTTTTTGCTTCTCGTATAGAGGGAGCACTATCCTGACCCATTGGCATAACATTGTTGTAGGACATCCTAGGTGGGGACCTTCTTCTCCTTTAGGAACCACATAAATATTATGGCTTTTGCTGGACCTTTGGCTTTCCACACTGCCCTCCACCACCATTTTGGCTCTTCTGAAGCTCTCTCTGCATATAGAACTAAATAACTAAGAAGTCAATAAAAATTGTGCCTCAATGATCCCTGACAAATAGAGGCGAAAGCGGTCAATAAAGATTGTGCCTCGATCACAAACTCTGTTTTCTTGATTCCTAAAATCTTCTATTTTTTTGGGTGTCTTTTGGGCATATTTTTATTTTGTCATTTTTGTTTTAACTTTAATAGAAATTTGTGAGACTTGAAGTTTGAATTGTCAACAAAGGAACAGTACAATCTCACCATCACTTAATCCCACTAAAAAGCCAAAGCATATAATACTTAAACAACACCATTATTTTTTATGTAAGCTTGACAATTCCTTTTCATTCCATTTTAAAAAATAGGCAGGGAATACAAAATTAACATCCATGGTCAAATGGCCTCAACTTGCCCATTGGGAAACCAGGTTTGTTGGCCATCTCACTGCATTATAGGCCATCCAAAATCTAAAAAGTTTGAAACTGTCAAGTAAAGCACTATGAACCTGTAAATAACACCATTTTAATCTTTAGACTGCCGTCATAATTATTTGACGCCAGTGAATGCAAAGATAGGCATGGAGTAGAGCTGGCTCTCATTCATTCAGACATACGTGTAAGTTTTGTATAGAGGTATTTTTAAATTAAAATTTGTGCATAGAGGATGCTTATCATCAGGATTGTGTGAAGCTTGCCTTGATGTCTTTTGGAAAGTTTAATTTCATCAAGTGGCTTCAATCCTCAATCCTCTCTCACGATATTTGAACACCCTGTGCCCTGGCCGAAACTAAACGCATACAAACTAACTAATCTACACCTCATAAATAAGTCCATTTAAATTAAAAAAACTGTTTCAACCCAATGAGAGGGAGTGTCTCAATGTAGCACGGCAGAGAAAACATAAATCCACCATTGGAGAAGGAACGCAGAAGATCCGTGAATGGAAGGGAAATTCGCAGTTGAATTGAGGATTCTCGAGATCAGCGTGTATATCTATATATTATTCATTCAAATAGAGATATTTTATTTGGTTACAAAGGCCTTCATAGACACAAGGATTTTTTATTCTTCGCACAACACAAATATAAAAGTCTCTATTTTCGGAAAGATATATTCTAAGGGATTATGATTATTATCAGAGAATCACATCATTCTTGAATAGATTACATGTTGGTTGCAGGCTGTTCCAGAATCTTTTATAGGTTACGAGAATATTTTAGAAAAGGGTGAAAAGAGTTATGGTTTTGGGTTTATGTTAAATCTTATGAAACAAAAGATGATTATGTGAGGAGATTTATAAACCTAACAAAGATGATAATAGATGATGTATTTTAAGTGGTTAAAGTTTTGAGGATGAGAAAATTATAAAAAGTTTAATTTAATAGGGATATTTGTTTAAATTGATTGAGAATTTAGAAAGAAGTTGAGAATTCTACTTTTCTCAGGGTGATAGAAAAGTTTTTGAAAGATGTTTTTATTATTATTATTATTTTAAAAAGTGAATTTGTAATATTAAAAGGAAACTTGCATTTAATATGAAGAGAAGGTGTTGGAATAAGTAATACTCAATTCTATATTAAGAGTGTTTTAATAATATATTTTCAGTCATAATATATATTTTAGTGATGTGCGATGAAGATCATACTTATTAAGTGATCAATTAAGTTAATAGATAATAGTTAGTGTTGGTAGTTTGTGGAGATTGGGTAGTGAAACTATATAGTCACAAATAAAAAGGGTTCAACTCATTGTATCAAATGACTTCACTATAATAAAATCATATATTTTATATGAGTTTTTTAATAATCATGTCTAAACCTTTCTATTATGCTCAAAAGTTTTAATAGGAAAAAGAAACTATTGGTTGTAGTGGTTGTTCCAGAATATTTTATATGAGTTTTTTAATAATCATGTCTAAAGTTTTCTATTATGCTTAAAAGCTTTAATAGAAAAAAGAAGCAAGTTCACATTCTTGAAATTGGTTAAAAAGCTGGATGAAATCCCTATTGTCACATTGAGACACACATTACTAAGAATAAATGTAATCTCATTCTAGGAATGGTCATTGGTTGATCAATATATAGGTAATATCCTTGTAGGTGTTAGCACTTCGTAATTCCTCCAGGCCGAGCAGAGGAACCCAAAGGTAACCACAAATCAAAATTTAGGTTTGGAAGCTAACCTTTCCAAACCCAGAGAGGGCTCTCTCTTATGAATATTTTGGATTTTAGGTTAGGTCTATAGATCAAGGTAGAATAATTTTAACAGTTTGATGGTAGGGGAGAGGAAAAGTCCATTGGGCATGGAGTCAACTCAAGCTAATGATTTTCAGTGAACAAATGGGAAAATGAAGGATTCTTGAATAGAGGCAAGGTAGGCAATCCTTATGGTGTCTTTGTCAAATTTCATTGTAGAGAGGTGAGTAGAAGAGTAATGAAATTGATAATACCTAAAGCATCTAGTTGAGGATGAATTTTAGATATTATGATGGAGGAAAAAAACACTAAAATATTTAGTTATCTTTAGCAGAGCACCTGAAAGTGAATTCTGAAATACTTTTTTCTTAAGTAAACATTGAACACATAGCATTTAAGCATGGCTATAACAAAAGATAAAGAAACATAAATAGGAGATGAACATCACCATAAGAGACTGACACATGAATCCCTGAACAAGTAGACTTCGGCCTTCATCATTCACTGGAATTTTTAAATGAAACTATACAATGCACAATGTCTTTCTCTATCACACACTGACCCACCCTTTTCTTAGTTAAAAATACATCATATATAGATAAAAAACTATTATTTCCTCCCTTTAGGAACCAAATTGCCCAAAAAGATTCAGTTTCTGCTTGTAGCAACAAATATAGAACTACTTTCTAGAAATTAGGGAACTGTTTTGACTGAGGAAATATTTAATAAATTACATTGAATACATGCATAAATATGAGGCTTGAACCCCCAAAACACCTCAAGGAAATTTTCATAACCATGAGAATCAATTTCATGAGGCTTGGATTCGAATTTCAAGGTCAAACTGTTGACTGTGTGGACGCGCAGCGAATTTGCTGTGCTACTTCCTTCTTCAGCAAAAACGCAGCAAAAAATGCAACGAGCTTATGATTTGCAATATTTTGATCACCTCCTAGGCTTTGAATGAGTCACACATGTGAAAGTCAACCTGAAAAACATGAAATACCTATTGGATAACATCTGTTCAAACTGTAACCTCCCATCCTTGAAAAACATCACCTGCTACAGAAGTGCAACGACTGAGCACAACAAATTTTCACATGTATATATTTGAATAAGTGTTGGGGTCTCTAGCTGAGGAAAACAATTCGCTGATGATGTTGACAACTTTAACAACCTATTAGAGCCTCCATAGACAAGAATAAGTGCCAAAATCTCGGTCCTTTTATAAAAATTTCATACTTTTAATAATAACACAACAAATTTGCTACATTACTGTGTCACTTGCTTCCTTTACAAAACAATTCCAAAAATCAAGAGGGTATGATTGATATAGGATAATGCACTTCAAACAAAAAGGAAAAAAGTAGAATTCATCTTGGTTTCCTGTCTAAAGTCAAACATTTGTTGCCTCAACCAACAAGTCTAGATTTCCTGTTTCTTCCTTCTGGTTTTCTTGCAATGCCTCCTGAAATTGTTGTTTTGTAGCCCTCAGCTCCTTTTTCGAAGTGAGATTTTGTTTGAAAATGTTCTTGAGTTGTCTGTGTAGGCGCAGAGTTCTCTTCAACATATACTTAGCTTCAAACAATCATTAGGGGACTTTTGAGGTCTAAAATGGGCCTCCTAAGAAAAATGTACAACCAAAATAAACTTTATAAGAACCAATAGGATTCAAGGTGATGATGTCAACCATGGGGGATGATTCACCATTTTTGGAGTAAAAATGTAAAAAGATTAAAAAATAATAAAATAATAAAACTACTTTTTCAACTCGTATTTTCAACTTATCTCCCTAAGGTTTTACTCAAATTTTGAGTGGGAGTACTCGTTGGATGAAAAATTTAATTCCTCATCCAAATAGTACCCATGTTGCATGCTTTTGATGGACCCCTCTACACCAAAAATGAGAAATACATGAAAAAAATGTGATTGCAATTACGTTTTTCATGTATTTCGTAGTTTTCATGTAGCAGGGTCCATCAAAAGTATGCAACATGGGTACTCCTTGGATGAGGAATCAAATTATGCATCCAACGAGTGTTTCCACTCGAAATTTGAGTAAACCCATAGGGAGATAAGTTGAAAATACGAGTTGAAAAAATGGTTTTTTCTTTTTTCCCTCTAAAATTTGATGATGTCATCTAATCTTATTTTATTATTTGCACTATTATTTTATAATTTCCTTAGGAGGCCCATTTTATACCTCAAAAATCCCCTAATGGCTGGGTCACAAATATTCAAGTGGTCATGTATCTTCTGTTTCACACTTTCATCTTTTACTCTAAGCCTGGTAATTTCATCTTGATATTTCTTCAATTGTTTCCTTAGCCTATGGAAAGTGTGCTTCCATTCATCCAACTCAGCCTTCTTCTTTTCATGCATTGAATCTCCTTTGATCAAACTTTCCTTCTGTAGCTCCAATTTCTTAGTTGAAGATCTGGTCATAGGGACCCTTGACTGTGAGGTCTCTAGCTCCTAAATGTGCTCTGTTTCTACCTTTATTTTACCTTTATACTTGGTGGAAAGTGGGTTTGTATTCACCACAGGTTTTGCTTCATCAACTTTAGTTGCCTTCTCCAAAATTTTCTTCTTCAACTCCCTGTTGTCATGTTGAAGCTGAGCAATGACCAAATGATCCCTTTTCAATTGTTCCTGTAGTTCCATAATATCCTTATCCTTGTCATCTAAATCAACATTCTCTGATATGGTGCCTTGAGATTTAGTATGTTGTTCAAGTGTTTTCTCAGTGGGTAACCTCTTTGCAACAACTCTTGTGAGAGGTTTCTTGGAAACCTCCACCACCTCAGGAGAGAAATGAAGTTTTTTTCCCATTTTCCTGTCAGATTGATCAACTGAAGTGTGTGACATTTTAACTGAACTCTACTACTAGTTGAACATCCTTTTCTATAGATGAAGGTGTATCTTTCCTACTCCAGGGGCTATCTAAAATTTCATCTGTCAACTTGGATGAATCCAAAAATGTTTGCCATGACTGATTCTTCTTCCTCAACTCTTCCACCACTAACAATTTGATCAAGGAGAAATCAAATACTTTGGGCTCCACTTGACTTTGCTTACGCTGAAATTTATCTGCCATCTTACCAATGGTCCTAAACAAATAAAGAAGGTAGACTTAAAGGGATTTTTCCTGTAAAATGCATCAACAACCTGAAGTGATACTGATAAACCCTCCCAAATCTTCCTTCACAAGTAAAATATCTTTGGATGACCTTGAGTAATTTGCTGCAGGGTTCAAGAAGATATTCTCTTGGCACAATAGCTCCATATTCTTTGTTTTTATACTTTGGCTTTAGGAAATATTTGTAGTTGGATATATCTAAAGGCATGCCCTTGAACCATTGTTCTCCATGCAAAGGGAAACTCAAATATCCAATCTTGGCTTCTACCCTAGTGAAGTTCAAAGCAAATTATTTGGTTAGTTGAACACTGTAACCCTGTATCTTTTCACAAAATCTGATGCAACCAGTCTGCTCAAATGCAACCCTAATAGATAGATTTGAATTTATCAAGGCAAAGTCTTGAGGCTCAAACCTAACTATGTCCCCCCCCTATGATTCATCATGTATAGTGTTGTCATGGCTCACAATGAAAAGGAAATTCTAGGGTTTCGAAATGCAGTTACAATACTCAACAACTTAGCCTAACAAGGGTGCAACAACTATGGAATTAGGGTTTAGATGAGGGCTTATGGAAAATTATGGATGGAAAACCCCTATATTAACAAGTTCAAACAACAAGAACCCAACCCATCAAATAAAATGCAACAATTTGCTGTCTTTATATGCAACATACTTTCCAATACATAGGTGCAACGAGAAAACACAAGGAATTCAAGTTTATCAAGGTTGCAAGCTTTTCTGGTCGCTCTTCTCAATTGCTGAGGATGAAACTAACAACACACAATGTGAATTATGTTAGAAAAGAGAAATTTGGAACCTCAGAGTGATCATGGTATGAGAAAACCTCCAACTTGCAGAAGCACAATGGATCCCCTGCAGCCAAAGTGCAACAACTCTCCTTTGTTGTTCAGAGTATCTAAGGAGAACAAGAAACCTTCTCTTTGCCTTCTTGAGAGACAATCATGTATTTACAATCTTCCATGCGATCCAAAAACGTCCTTTAATTGCAATGATTACTTTTTCAAATTTGGAATATTGAAGCGCATCAAAAAAGAGATGCACAACAAAAAAGGAAAGTGCAGCATCAACTTGCAGTGGTAATATTATGATTGAAATCTTTTATTTGACCTGGCAATTGAATCGAAAAGACACCACTGATCTATTTGAATGATGAGAGAATAATGACCCACTACTAACTTTCACTCATGACTTGGATTATACATTACCCTAGACTTATCAAACCTAAACCCTTTTAAAACTTTGACAACTTGACTTTATTTACCAATCAAGCTTTAGCATATCCTATTGACACTAAGTCTTGAGCTCTATGATATCATATTAGCACTTTACAAATTGACCAAAATAATATAAAAGACTAAGCTTGAATTTGATTACTATAACATTGGACACTAACATTGGCTCCAATGGGGATGAAATCCTCCCTGTGAGGTGCCAAAGAACAACGTAGACCATGTGCCTTTCCCTTGGATTTTATTGACTCTTGAATTGAATCATGACTGACTCATGACTGACTATGTCTTACTATGATAGACTATGGGCTTTTACATCCTGAAAAATTTGCAGCTACTCATCAAAATATTAGGTCCTTGTCCTCGAACTTCAAATTCTGGTGAAAATTGCCCACACCTGCAATACTAGAAATTGAAATGGATATATATAATGAAGTGATCAAAACCAACTAATTTTAGGCAAGGCAATGCTTGAGAAACCTACCATTTATAGGCCCTCCATCAAGAAATCCTCCCTTCAAATCTTGCAACAAATATGCATTACTCCCATGGAAAGTTGCAATCTTGAATGGTCCTTTCCAAAGATTTTCAAATTTTCCATGTTTAACTTTGTCCTCATTTCGAGCATCCCACTCTAGAACCAGATAACCAACCTGAAAATCTTCATCCTTTGTTCTTCAATAAAAAATATTCTTAATTTTATCCTGGATTGCTTAGGTATTGTTATATACTTCCTCTCTTGTTTGCTGCAATTGAATCATTTGATTTATTCTTCTTTGCAAGTCATTTGGCTCTACATCTGCTTCCTGTAACAACTTCATTACTAGAATACCCAAGGAAGTAAGAAAAATAACATATGTTCCATATACCAATTGAAAATGTGACATACAAATTGACTTTTTAGTTTTCACACTATCAACCCATAGTGCATATATCAACTTTTTATGCCATGTTTTCTAATTTTCTTGTAACAACTTATTTATAATACTCTTTTTGATGGTGTTGGACCCACCAACATGTTAGGGGATCTCCCCGGTAAGAAGTCCAAATCAGACCTCAGACTGTTTGATGTAGGAGTCCCAACAATGGGTCGTATGGTAATGCCTTGACCGCAATTTTGCACAGAGGCAAGTAAGATGTCCCTATTGGTAGCAAGGGTGTGACAGCTACGACAAGTCAAGGAAGGTGCATGAGAGGTTCTAACACACGGAGAGTGAGGTGAGTGCACCCCTTGGAAACCTGTAATAGTACTCGGCTTGGAAGGGAACACACAAGCAAAGATGCATCACCAGCTGGAAAGCAAGATAGCGAGCAATCCAAAGTGATGATTAAACCAACAACACATTTGCAACAAGATTTATACAATTGCATACAAAATAGTTCATACACAAACACATAAGTTAAATAACATACATTGCTACAACAACCAGAATAGTCCAACTACAATAACAACATATGCATGAAAACGTGCTGGCTCTATTATATTAAGAAGTGTAAGTTCCAGTCATACAATACATCCATGTCTAACTACTAGTTCCAATAGTGGAATGTTATAGCCACAACCGCATGCTCCTCCAAAGAGATATACTAGCTCTGCGCAATGGAGAAGCCAAGGCGCGTTACAATACTATCCAATCTTTCTCTAAGATACTCCTATCGAAGCTTGGTTGACAAAAAGCCTTTACAATGAGTTATGAGGGACTATTTATAGCAAAGGGTGGGGTGACCCTTGGCATTCCCCTTTGTGACAGTTCATCTACCCTCGTGACACTTCATCTACTCTATGACTGTTACATCCAACTATCAACACTTGAACTTACAATTGACAAGACGTTACATTACAATGCACATGTACCTGTGTGAGACAAAATGGCTTGACAAAGCCATGGAAGACATTACTACGACTCAGACAACCATGGGACGTCCAACTCTTCGACATCCTCGCGATGATCGACAGTAGCGAACTGATGCCAAGATTGGTAGTCTTCGATGGCATCCGTGTACTCCAAGGTGACGTCTTTCTGGAACATGACTCTTGCCTCCATAGCATCCAGGTACATTACTTGGGATCCTCTATCCAACTCGTCTGAAAGCATGCACATCATTGTCTTCAGCGGGGCTAGACCATCAACATACTTGTGCATGGTGTCTGCACTGATTGGAAAGTCTGGGCTGGTGGCTATGCGCATCAACTTGTCAAAGTACGATTCAAGCTCTAGTTGGACCTGTGCCTTTGTCTTCGCCTAGGTGAGAGTCCCAATAGATGGGATTGCATGTGCGCGTACCACAACATCCATACTCTTGAATACACGTGCATGGGAAGCCTGTAGAGTAGTGATGAGCTGCGGGAGCTCTTCATAGTTTCGGATTTGACTCTGGATGCGTGCCTTCAGCTCGACCGCTCTGGGCTTCATCATCTTAGGCAAGTGAAGTGGAGCTCCCTTGTATCTCATCGTCCATATTTGCATGTAATTAATAGTAGCATGCACACTCGACAAGATACGTGCTCTTCTAGCACATCGCTTCTTCCATCTGTCGAGATGGACGACTGCCTTATGCACGGTACCAAACTTGGAATACAATGCCCACATGACTGTGTCAAGGGACAATACTTCATCTAGTATTTCCTTCAATTTTTCTCGGGCAGATGTTGTAACCAATTCTCCTCCCTGCTTGTCTGTCTGTAGCTCCTTCGCCCTTCACTCATTCTTAGCTATCAGAAAACGAACACTTGAGCTAGTGGCTTCGACATAATCTCTGGTGGCATCGGCCAATGCAGCTGGATGTTTGCGCATGTCATACACGATCACTCGTTCCTCATACTCCGCAGGAGATGTATGATCTTCTGGAGTTGAAACTCTGCGAGATTTCACAATTTTATGTTGAGACTCCTTGAATGAGATGTTGTGCATCTCTCCTTCCGGCTGATCTCCAAGGATCTCAATGTATCCTTGGTCACTTAGGACTTGCTCATCTTTTGGATGCGGTGAAGTTGACGGGTCGACCTCTTGGTGGTGAGGCATGAGACCGATGTCTTTCTCTAAATCTTGCTGCTCCATATCCATATCCATTTGTTCAAGTTCTCTCTCTATCTCCTGAGTGAAGTCCTGCTCCTGTGATGGCTCACCCTGTTTGCTTGATGCCAGTTGTTCTGATAAGTCCACTAGTTGTACGGGTGCTATTTCATCCATATGCACAAGTTTCACCCCCTGCTATTCCTGTTCTTTCTGTGCTTCCTTATCCTGTTTGCATAGCTCCTGTTCCTTCCAGAGTTGCTCCTTCAACTCATGCAACTCCTTCTATGTTTCCTCCATTCTTCGTTTCTCTCTCTGCTTTTGCTTGTTCTTCTTATCGCGTTGTTGCCTCTTCGCCTCTATAGCCACATCTTCTTTCTCCACAAGTGGATCTGCTCAGAACTTGCAACTTTTCTCTTCCTCCATGTGATCGACAATCTTCCTCTTGTTTTGTTAGATTTTAAGCTTTTGTGGAAGTTTTTTGTAGTGTCATGATCCGGATTATCCACAGTTTCTAGTTCATTCTGCCAACGTTTCAAACCCCAAAGGGGGTCTATCATCAGGACAAATCAGATAGAATATGAATGAAAGATTATTGAGAGAAAAAAGCCTTGCGACCTGGATATAAATAAACCAAGAACCCTAATTTTATAAAGGCCGACACATGATTTCTTATTTTTATTAATTATTATATTATTATTTTCCTTTTTATAATAATTTTATAATTTTTTTTTATAAAATCTTTATAAAATTCTATTTATAAAAGTTTTATAAAAACTTTAATTAATTATTTAACTATTCATTATTAGTTCAGGTTTAATTATTTTAATCATGAACAAATAAGTTTAATTATTTTATTAATTTTGTACTTTATTTATTAATTATTTTAGTTTTAATTGATTAATTCTTTTTTATTTTTATTTAATTAATTTAAATTAAATTATTAATTATTTTAGCCTTCCTTTAATTAATCAATTATTAATTAATTAACTAATTAATTTATCTAATTAATTAATTAATTAATTTCTAATTTTTTATTTTTATTTATTTATTTATAAATTAAATGTTAATTTTTATTTGATTAATAAATTGACTAAATTTTTGGAGTTAATATAGTTAAATAAATTTGTTTTTAATTAATTAATTAGTCTCCATTAAATTTAATTAAAATCCAATTAAAATTGATAAAGAAATTAATTTATAATACTAATGCTCTAATTTTTATTTAATTTAAATTTTTTTATTTGATTAATATTTAATTTATAATTTCTCTTTTTCTAATATAATTAATTGATTAAATTAAATTAATTAATTTTATTTAATTAATTCTGATTTAAATAATCCTCATTGAATTTAATTAAAATCAATAATTCATACTTCATCCTAATGCTTTAATTTTATTTAATTCTAAAATTTTTATTTGATTAATATTTATTTGAGAGATCTTATTCAGATCTTATTCTTATTAATTAAATTTATTTTCATAATCAAAGTTATTTTTTGGGTTATTATTAATCATTTGAGTAGTTATGTTTAATTTCATAATTTATTTTATTTTATTTTATTTTTTAAGAATTAAATCATTAATTTAATTAATATAATTAATTAAATTAAATTAAATTAAATTAATCAAATTAATTTGTTTTAATTAATTAATTAAACTTTTGAAATGAAAGACCCCTTTTTTGATCCTATGCTTCCAAGGGTCCGGAGGGGTTTATTTGTTTGATCAAAGGAAGCCAATTTCCACTGATTTCACTCCCATTGTCCCTGTTGAGGTTCTGAGGAAATTTCATAATTTCAATGGCCTCTTTGATTTTTCTTTTATGATAGTTGTCCTCTCTTGCAATTACCTTGGCGTCTTCCAAACACACATGATGTTTGGTCTTGGACGAGTGCTCTGCAAGGGCTGATGTACGGGATCTTTCATTCTTTATGTCAGCGGCATGCTCTTTAAGTCTTATTTTCAGAGACCGACCTGTTTCCCCAATATAACTCTTGCCACATGAGCAATCGATCTTGTACACTCCCTTGAGTTATTGTCGATCAATGTTATCCTTAACCGACCTCATCATTTGCCTTATCGTTCCACATGTTGTAAATTGAGTGTCTATGTTATTCTTCCTTAAAATTTTTGCAATCTTATCTGTAATCCCTTGGATGAATGGAAGGTAAACTTTCCCATGATTTTCTTTCTTGTCTCCAGGGGGACGCTCAGAGAGGGCCCTATCCTGAGCCCTTCTTATAGCTCTCTTGATACTCCACTCCTTGTATCTAATGTTTTTGAAGACAGATGTTAAGTGTTCAATCTCATCCTTTAGGTGATCAGGGTCAGAAATCCTGAAAGCCCTCATAGCTAGGGTGTTTAAGACGCTGGATTTTTGGGAGGGATGATGGTAAGAGTCAGCATGAAGATAGCTATCAGTATGAGTTTTCTTCCTGTAGACCTGGTGTCCCAAAGTACCATCCTCTTTTCTACTGATCAGAACGTCTAGAAAGGGGATCTTACCATTCTCCTCAAGCTCCATAGTAAATTTGATTTCGGAAGATATAGAGTTAAGATGATTGAAGAACTTCTCAAGCTCTGCCTTACCATGAGTCCAATTCAGGTTGGTGTCATCGACAAATCTTTTCCACCATGCTGGCTTCAAGTGGAATGAGTCAAGGGCTTTTCTTTCAAAGTACTCCATGTATAGGTTGGCGACAATAGGTGAGAGCGGGGAACCCATGGCGACTCTAGAAATTTGTTCATAATAGTGATCTTGAAAACTGAAAAAAGTGGACCGCAAACAGATTTCTGCAAGCTTTGCCGTTTCAGGATCGGTGGCCATCTTTATAACATGAACAGCTTCATCAAGAGGAATCTTTGTAAACAAAGATACGACATCAAAGCTTACTAGAATATCATCTTTATCCACCCTTTAATTCTTAATAAGCTTTATAAAATCACTTGAGTCTTTTATAAAAGAGTCTGTGTTATCGACCAGAGGTTTTAGGATCTTAGCTACATACTTAGCTAATTCATAGGTAGGGGAACCAATGGTGTTAACAATTGGTCTAAGGGGGACCCCTTCCTTATGGATTTTTGGTAATCCATAGATTCTAGGAATAACCTCACGGGAGGGAATCAACTTCTTTTTTATTTTATCTTCCAGGTTGGTTTCCATGATGGCTTTCCTGACCTGCTTTATCACCTTGGGAATAGGGTTGGAGTTGACTCTTCTATAACTTCTACAACCCAAATGCTCATTCATTTTGTGAATGTAATCTTCTTTATTTAACACAACGGTGGCTCCACCTTTATCAGCTTTAAGAACAACTATCTTATCATTATTTCGGAGAGATCTAAGAGCCTCTCGCCCCTCTTTATTCAAGTTACTCTTTGGGAATTTAGACTTCAACATAGCTAGGGAACATTCTTGTCTTAATATCTCCCTGTTGTTTGATGAAAGACCTTGAGTCCCATTCTCAATGTTGCAAATGATGCTTTCAAATGGAACGTTCTTAGGTGAGACTGCAAATCCCAATCCTTTGCTCAGGATTTTGATTTCTTCAGAGTTGAGCATTATGGATGAGAGATTCACGACTCTCTTATCATGCTTATTTGGAACAATGGGGTTCCCCATAACAAACCTATCATTGTCAGAATTATCACTGGTAGCATTATCATTCTTAATAATTCTATAGCTCGTATTAGCTTCAGCATCAAGATCTTTACCTTCTAAGTTGCTTCCGTTCTTATATATATTATAATCATCCATGATTCTTTTAGCATCCACGTTAATGTTATTGGTATCCTTAATTTCAACATCCTTACTAACGAATTCTGATGTGATAGCAATGTTATTAGTGCTAGGGCAGCCTTTAATGCGCTTCTTCTCGTTGCTGCTGGAATCACCATAAGGGATAGCGTAGGAGACCATGCTACCTGCGTGCTCCACATTGCAGCTGACATCATCCACGATGCTGTTGTTGCTGCCTGTGTGCTCCACAACGCAGTTGGTATCATCCACATCGCGGTTGTTGTAGGGAGCAGTGTAGGAGGTTACTGGTTGAACAGCGTGGGTAGCCTGACTAGCGTTCCTGCGTTCTGCTGGCACCTTCATTTCAGCGTATTCTAATTCAGATCTACTTTTAGTATCAGCTCTGTCCGAATTTGTTTCTTCTTCTATTGGTGAAGTGCTGTCCGGATGAACATCGCAAGGGATCACCTGTTCTGCTGCTATCTTCAAGGCGTTGGGAACAGTGTAAGAAGTTTGAACAGCGCAGGAGATTGGCATGTTCAACTCTTTTCTGCTTACAACATTAACATTTCCAGTGTTAACATTCTCAGCGCTGTTTGCATTGTCTCTTGTTTCTGCTGTTGAATATGAGTTGTCCCTTTCCACAGTAGATAAACCCACGCCTTCCTCTAACTTGGCCAGCTTCCTGGACTGTCTTTCCCTGGCGATTCTACCCTCTGACTGGGCCTTCAATGCAGCTTTCGCATCAATTATTTTCCAAAGATCAAAGCTAATTTTCATAGTAAGTTTTATGCTTTCAAAGGGAATGTTCTTAGGTGAGACTACAAATCCCAATCCTTTGCTCATGATTTTGATTTCTTCAGAGTTGAGCATTATGGATGAGAGATTCTCGACTCTCTTATCATGCTTATTTGGAACAATGGGGTTCCCCATAACAAACCTATCATTGTCAGAATTATCATTGGTAGCATTATCATTCTTAATAATTCTATAGCTCGTATTAGCTTCAGCATCAAGATCTTTACCTTCTAAGTTGCTTCTGTTCTTATATATATTATAATCATCCATGATTCTTTTAGCATCCACATTAATGTTCTTGGTATCCTTAATTTCAACATCCTTACTAACGAATTCTGATGTGATAGCAATGTTATTAGTGCTAGGGCAGCCTTCAATGCGCTTCTTCTCGTTGCTGCTGGAATCACCATAAGGGACAACGTAGGAGACCATGCTACCTGCTTGCTCCACATTGCAGCTGATATCATCCACGATGCTGTTGTTGCTGCATGTGTGCTCCATAGCGCAGTTGGTATCATCCACAGTGCGGTTGTTGTAGGGAGCAGTGTAGGAGGTTACTGGTTGAACAACGTGGGTAGCCCGACCAGCGTTCCTGCGTTCTGCTGGCACCTTCATTTCAGCGTATTCTAATTCAGATCTGCTTTTAGTATCAGTATTGTCCGAATTTGTTTCTCACTGGTATGTTCACCTCTCCTGTTGCTGCTGCTTCTTGTGCTCTCCGAGATGCTACTTCACGCTGCTTCGCTAACCATTCCACAACGAAGCCGACCGGTTCATTGAGTCTAGAGGAGTTGTAACAATATCTCCATGGGTCCTCCTCCACCCAATGACATGCCCCGTGGATCTAGTTGAACTGTACTCTTGCGCAGTGATCTTTCACAAGACAATGCAGGTCATACAAATTGTAACTTCGAAGGTCGAATGGATACTTCTTCATCTGCTCTACTTCAACATCTGCATGCTTGAAACTTTGGATCTTGTATAACCCAATACACAATGGAAGAGCGGCCAAGGTGCCTTCTTCTTTTGGTGCAACCTAGTTTTCAATCTTGCCGAGATGTGATATTCTACTTCCTGCATGACGAGTATGTCCAACGCAAACTTCGGTAGAACATGCAGAGGCTTCTTCGCGCTATACATCTGTATGAAGGTGCCGAATGGTGAGGCATACCAATCAGATATGTCTATCAGTTCCTCCATTGCTACCTTCGACATGTAGGGTGGATCCTATTCGAATATCATCTTGTAAACCGGGGTGACAAAATGATCAGACAACCGTGTGATAACTCCTTTGAAGATGCATTCAGACAACATATTACAATAAGTGTTCACTGCAGTCTCCACCAGTGTCCATGCCCACTTCAAGCCTGGGAACTCCTGTCGGGCACTGATTTCATCCAAGATGTAGGGAGACATGTAGATTTCTGCTTGCATACTTTTGGGTGGCCGTCGAGCCCTTGTTACCTATTCCTTTAGCTGATGAGCCGACATGCCGAACCAGTTACATGATTTTCCCTCTCCAGAGAGTTGGTCCAGTGCGATCACCCAACTCTGTGAGAATGTTTCCATTCTTTCTTGGCCATACAATCGACATGAAAAAATGACCAAGTATTGATACACCTTTTGCAATATCTCCGTCTTGTAGACCTGGTTGGGTGTCATCCCGAATTTAGCGGATCCTTCACCTAGTTCTTCAAAATGTCTATGGAGTTGGCATTTCTTCTAGGTAAGCTGAAGGGAGTCTCCATGATGGTCATGGGCTCTGATATTTGATACATCTCATCATAATCTTGTGCCCTGAAGGTAGAAATATCCGTCTCGCTGACACTGCTCAATGTCATCGTCTCAGGATTAGTGTGCGAGACGATCCAATGTATCATGTCCACACATTGGAATGCGGGGTATCTGCATGCAATCTAGTACAAGCTGGACTTGTGGATGTTCACATATACCTGGAGGTCTTCGAGGTCTTCCCCAAATGTGCCCACAAATGCATCGTTGACCTCTTGCCATTTCAGCTTGATGTCCTTATCTAGAACCAACTTGGTATATTCATAGATCAGTAGACTTGTGGACACTCACTCAACTTCTGCTCTAGTTGTACTTTCGTCAGTTTCCTTTAATTTCTAGGTAGAGAAGCTGTCTGTTGCCTAGGATTGCACAATTCCTGGGCTAAGCAGCCCTGCTAGAGGAATTGCACAATTTTCTCAGTGAAGCTTGACTGGCAGATTTGCGCAATTCTGGAGCCCAACAGGTTGCAAGACTGAATTGCACAAATTCTGGAGGGAAGGCTGGTTGCCCTCCAGAATTGCACAATCTCTTGAGGGAGCTCCTCAACCTACAGTTGGACAGAGTATGGAGAAACAACCTGTGAGGGGAATGCAGCAAGATATGATGGACATGCTATCTTTCTACAAGAAAATCACCGAAGCTTGTGTACTTAACGAAGCAAGACATGATGCTATGAAAGGTTGGAAGGGAGGCTTCAAAATGAAGCTAAGGTAAAATTCCCCCCCCTAACCTATTTCTTTTATTCAGTAGTTCGGGCTGCTTCTGGTGTGCCGCCCACTCCTCTTTCCTTCCCTGCGTGCGCATCGGTATGCCCCGGCGGCCCTGCCCTCGCACCATGCCTGCATCTCTTTATTTCTAAGTCAGTTAGGCGTAACGTATTTGAAGAGGAAAAAGTCAGTCGCGGGTAAGAGAAGCGGGCGGGAGATCGCGTAAGGAGAGGTACGTTAAGTGACTCGCCTCAAAAAGGGCTCGGAACGAAGATAAACGGAGTCGCTCGATAAAACCAAAGGCCCTTTAGGGTGAGGTACGTTAGTGACTCGACTGACAAGGAGAGGTACGTTAGTGACTCGACCTATGGGAGAGGTACGTTAGTGACTCAACTGACAGGGAGAGGAACGAATGCTCGACTATAAGGAGAGGGACTCACTATTCATATGGTGAGGGATAGGAAAGAGAATATCGAGTAAGTCGCTGTATCAAATAGCTACGCCTTACTAAGTAGGCCGCTATATGGTCATGATTTATATGGAAGGAAGGATGTCTCGCCAAATGACTATTTACCCACCCACCCCAATCCCCGGGGAAGGCACTAGTCTCGACCAACGGGAGAGGAATGATGGCATAGTGCAAGTGGATCTACTGGTACTGCTTCACCGACTTCTGGATCAACTGGATCACCGACTGCTATACGGGCCACTTTCACTCCCAAAAGGTCATATCTATCGTCTTGATCCCCAAACTGGTGATACAGCGCGTTTTTTCTTAATCACTTTCTATTTGTCGAGGTCTGGCAATCTCGATTTTGACAGATCTGGATGAATTTGGGTTTTCATTAACTGGTTGGGATCGGCTCATCGATCTGTTGGTTCAATAGCTGATCAGGTGAATCCTTCAATGGTAAAGCCTCACCTTAGCGGGGCCGATCATCAGTGGGTGTAATGGCTAGTCTGGGTATTGAGTCCAGCCAGTACCAATCCAGTCAATCAACCCTTGGATCATGGATGGGATCATACCGATCCATCACGTGTCAATTCAGCTTTCGTTGCAGGGTGCAATAGAGTCGGCTTGCCCCGCGTCTCCGACGGCGATAACTAGAATCTCAAAACCTGATCAAATAATTGATTGGTGTGTTAAGCGGGCTCGACATTTATCAGATCCTAATCATTCTAAAGCAGACCCGGAGTTGAACATCCTAATTCATTCGGAAAGTGAATTGAAATACTAACTAAACGAATTGGTTGGAAGGACCGGAAACCTAATGAGATGACCATAAATAGGACTCATAGAAGGATTAGAATCAATCAAGAGGACCGGAAAGAGGACCGGAATCTTGGCAAGCACCCAAGCAACCTGGGCAATCCTGTGGCAATCCTTTCAACCACCCATAAACCACCCAACCTGCCTGGCCGGGCCGAGAAGAAATTCCCGTGTTGTGTTGACGAGGAGGAGAACGTACCCTATCGGTAAAGAGCCCTATCGGTAAAGAGAGATTTCTCTTTCAATCAAGAAATATATATTAGTCACTTCATTAACAATTTCATATGGATCATAGCGATGGTCATGTTTGGATCGGCGTCTGACAATGTCGTGCCAAGGCCTAGTCGGGGCTCCCTATCCTGGTGGGTATGTACTTTTATTCATTCGAGGGGAGAAGCGATGTCGACCTTGTATCAGCGGCGGGTTACCCAGCGCCTTATCTCCCTCACTTAATACTAACTCTCATCCGCCAGAAAGAGAAGTGCATAAGGGAGCCCTTAACTGTAATTGGAAATCAACCCCTTTGCATAATAATATTGTAATGAGCGAGTGAGAAAAGGTGCTTTATTTAAAATCCCGATCATATATTTCAGTTCCGAGAACCGTTGGGTCCCCTTGCCTGCCCGTAGGGGAAGGATCGAGCTGTCCAGCGTATCCCGCTGGCACCCAAGAGAGGAAGTCGAGTAGAAGTAAGCAATATAACGGTTCGGTTCTCCGTACCAAGGAAGCGTAGTCTATGTCCGGCCCCGAATAAGATAGCAAGCTTCCCCTAACACATGATCCCTTCGTAATCTCGTCAGCTTTAGTAGATTCCAGTGCGACCCTGCCTGTCATAGGGAAATTGAATGAAATGCTGAATTTCATTACCGGCACTCCCTTCCTAGCATGAATGAACCCATGTGTCTGTCTGTATGGCAAAGATCCTAAGGTGCATCTTGTAAGTAACGATCACATTTTGCTGGTGGATCAACAGGCTAGAAAACCTCGCTTGGGTTGTGACCGACCTCCGGAGGATACCTCATGGTTACCCTTGCTTACTTCCAGTTTTCTGAGACCTGACAAAAGGCAGTTAGAGAGACCTCCCTTGACAAGGAAAGATGGGTTCCGAAATATGGGTGGGTAAAGCAAGCCACCTTCGGTCGTGTGGCTCATATAGCTCTCGCCTATGAATAAGAGAGATTAGTCAGAGAGAGATAGAAGTTGGGAATAAGAGATATCAGTTAGGGAGGGAGAAGCATATATGGGCATATGTCATTAGGCATGCCTACAATATCCCAATTCCATCTGTGATCTCCGGAGTCCTGCGTGTGATGTAAGGTTTCGAGGGTGACACGGTCATAAAGTCTCAATTCGTTATCCTTTACTTCGGAACATTACATCATTAATACAGTCCATTGTCTCGAATGGATATGCTTGCAACTATATTTATCCCACTCATAGGTTATTAATAGTACGACGCGTGCTATTATTGGTGTGCCTTGACTGCCAGTAGAGGATCCGTAGCCTACTAGAAATTTTCGGTCATGAGCTTATCATCCCAGGTCGGAACAAGTTGATAGAATCCCATCTCCCATTTTCCTCCCCATGTTGCCACCCAAGCAGGGACATGGGGTAGCAAAAAAAGAGTTAGGGTTTCTCTTATGCTATTTTGGATATATTGAGGCCTCCATCCCCGGGAGGCCTGCACAATGGGCTATTAGCTTATTTTCTATATTGGTTCTTCCAATATATTGGTGTTGGTGTAGGGGTAGGTCTCCATACCTAGAGGCCTGCACGATGGGATATTAGCTCAGTGGTAGAGCGTGCCCTTGATAATCACGTCGTTGTGCCTAGGATGTGAAGGCTCTTAGTCACATGGATAGTTCAATGTGCTCATCAGCGCCTGACCTGGAGATGTGGATCATCCAAGGCACATTAGCATGGCGTACTCCTCCTGTTTGTTCGAACCGGGGTTTGGAACTGAACTTATCCTCAGGAGGATAGATGGGGCGATTCAGGTGAGATCGAATACAGATCCAACTTTTATTCATTTGTGGATCTGGGCGGTTCGGGAGTGCCGGTGGTTATCCACCTCGGATCCTCTCTTCTCGAGAATCCGTACATCCCTTATCAGTGTATGGATGGCTATCTCTCGGGCACAGGTTGAAGTTTAGCCTAGATGTGGAAAATAGAGCACCTAACAATGCATCTTCACAGACCAAGAACTATGGGATCACCCTTTTCATTCTAGGTAGGGTGACGAAGGGATCATACCGTTCGAGCCTTTTCATGCTTTGGAGGTCCGTAGGAAACCGCAAATGATAGGATCTTCTCATTATTCCCTAAAGGAATAACGTGAAATCAAATTCTATCAATTCATTTTCCGTAGGGCCCAGTAGATTGGATCTAGTCATAAGAATAGAAGAATGCTTGGTGTAAATAAAAATAACTCCTTGGTCTTCGACCCCCCACTATGAACAACCCTTGGATCAGTGCAACGGATGGGATGTCTTTATCCATCTCCTCACATGGGAGTAGAGCAGGTTCGAAAAAGGATCTTGGAGTGTCCCGGGGTTGGGCCAGGAGGGTCTTTCAACGCCTCCTTTTCTCATCAAAAGTGATTTCCATTTGCTCGCCGTTGGCTCGGTGAGGAAATAAAAAGAAAAGGGGAACAAGCACACTTGGACAGCGCAGTACAACGAAGAGGAAGTTGTATGCTACGTTCGGGAAGGATGAATCGCTCCTGAAAAATAATCTATTGATTCTCTTCCAATTAGTTGATTGGATAGTATCGCAGGTGCGAGGATTTACTTCACGGGCGAGGTCTCTGGTTCAAGTCCAGGATAGTCCAGCTGTGCCAGGGAAAATCGTAGGAAGAAAAAAAAGCATCTTTTTTTTTTTTTTTTCATGTATGGACCACTTGGTCCAAGTACGGGGGATATAGCTCAGTTGGTAGAGCTCCACTCTTGCAATTGGGTTGTTGCGATTACGGGTTGGATGTCTAATCGTCTAGGTGGTAATGATAGTATCTTTTACTCGAACCGGTGGCTTAATTTTTCTCAGTAATGGGGAATAGGACCAAAACATGCCACTGAAAAACTCTACAGAGACAAAGAAAGATGGGCTATCAAGAACGTAGAGAAGGTAGAGTGGGTAGTTGGTTAGATCTAATATAGATCGTACATGGGCGATAGTTGGAGTCGAAGACTCTCCTAGGGTTGCTTCATCTGGGATCCCTGGGGAAGAGGATCAATTTGGCCCTTGCGAACAGCTTGATGTACTATCTCCCTTCAACCCTTTGAGAAAAAAGTGGTAAAAGGAAAAAAATCCATGCCATGGACCGACCCCATCGTCTCCACCCCGTAGGAACTACGAGATCACCCCAAGGGTGCCAAAGACATCCAGGGGTCACAGACCGACCATATACCCACAGTGGAGAACACATTAGCTGTCCGCTCTAGTTGGACAGGAAGGGTCAGAGAAGGGCAATCACTCTTAGGACCAAAGAGTCGGGTGGAAAAAGGGGAGAGCTCTCCATTCTTGGTTCTCTTGTAGCTGGATAGCCCAGAACTACAAGAATCCCTAAAATGGGATTTCAACTCAGCACCTGTTTGGAAGAGTTGCTCTTTGGAAAGTAGAGTACGTTGAAAGTTGTGAGCTGTGTTCGGGGGGGAGTTATTGTCTATCGTTGGCCTCTATGGTAGAATCTAGTGGGGGAGGCCTGAGAGACGGTGGTTTACCCTGTGGCGGATGTCAGCGGTTCGAGTCCGCTTATCTCCAGCCCGTGATCCTAAATGGTAAATGGTATATGATACCACAATATTATTTAGATCTGGTAGTTTTATTTATTATTTCTCGTTCATGGACGTTGATAATATTTTTCCATTTGGTAGCACCTTAGGATGGCATAGCCTTGAATGACAAGGTTGAATCAAATGAGGAAGGGCTTACGGTGGATACCTAAGCACCCAGAGATGAGGAAGGGTGTGGTAAGCGACGAAATGCTTCGGGGAGTTGAAAATTAGCATAGATCCAGAGATTCCCAAATAGGTTAACCTTTTTCACTGCTGCTGAATCCATGGGAAGGCAAGAAACAACCTGGTGAACTGAAACATCTTAGTAGCCAGAGGAAGAAAGCAAAAGCGATTCCCATAGTAGCGGCAAGCAAAATGGGAGCAGCCTAAACTGTGAAAACGGGGTTGTGGGAGAGCACAATATAAGCTCTATGCTTCTAGGCGAAGCAGTTGAGTCCTGCACCCTAGATGGTGAGAGTCCAATAGCTGAAAGCATCATTGGCTTACGCTCTAACCCGAGTAGCATGGGGCATGTGGAATCCCGTGTGAATCAGCAAGGACCACCTTGCAAGGCTAAATACTCCTGGGTGACCGATAGTGAAGTATTACCATGAGGGAAATGTGAAAATAACCCCCATCGGGGAGTGAAATAGAACATGAAACCGTAAGCTCCCAAGCAGTGGGAGGAAAATTAGATCTCTGACCGCGTGCCTGTTGAAGAATGAGCTGACGACTTATAGGCAGTGGCTTGGGAAACCACTTAAATGGGAATTCAAACGCACTTTCTCTCCACTTTCCGCGACCAATCAAGGTGCGAAGCCGCTCTCCCGACGCCCCCCGTCCACCTAGTGAAACCAAAGGGGAGGTCATCTTTCATCCTTTTTTCACTGACGAATGGTACTATCTATCCTTATTTGGAGCTATATGGGCATGGCCTGCCTGACTACATTACTTGACTTGCTAAAGATTGATTATCTGTGGGCCATCCCAGTATAGGGCTTGCTTATGAGCTTGTTGACGTTGGTGGGATGGTGAAAAGGCTATCTATATACCTAACTTCCTAACTCCCTCACTCTTTATAATCTTCCCCACTACGGATGGACCTGCGTGGATAGAATAGTAGTTATTACCGGTCCCATTGAAAGGATATCAAATAGAAAGTCTCAGTCAATAATGGATATCGAGCCTTGATCCTTAACAGAAAGACTTCAATGTGTAGAGATTAGTTATAGGGTAATTGGTTACAAAAACGTGAAGAATTGGTCTTGGACTATTGGCATGAAGGGAGGTGCCTGAAGCCAGATTCCCCACTATGCTCTGCCTGCGACTGCCGGATTCCGAACCGATCGATCCGATATATGATCCGACATCCATCCCCGACACGCTGATCTTACCTTTCTATCTTTACAAAGAACCGAAAGCTCAGTTATCCGGGTATAACTAGAACCCAATCGCCAGTTCATGGTCTTGCTCCTACTATTTGCCATTAGCCGAAGCCGTGGGATTGTGTCTAGTGGGTCTGTATGGTACCTGGGCCTGAAAATAGACTCTAACCTTCTCTGGATTACCTTACCTCTGCATAACTGAAGGAAGCTAGAACCTGTGAGCTGCCTGTGAACCTGGAACTGGTAAGCTTGGTTGGTACTAAAGATCTCGACATAATATTCCACCCGGAACTGAAGTGGTCAAATTGAGCTAAAGCCAAGACTTATAGAACACTTCATTTCATAAGGGGCTTTCCTTGATGCAGGCTTGGGTGGGGGGCATATGAATGAGTGAGTGACCCCTATGAAGGAGTAGGGCGATGGCGGCCTTTTAGTCGAGCATGCTAACACACCCTTAGATACATTTTAGAATGAATAAGCCATCCTTGACTTCTGAGGACGATTCGTCTCTCTTGATTGAAGAAACTATTTACATAAACATAAGAACTCAAGAGGATCCTAAAATCCTGAAACTAGGAAAGGTTCTATTGACGCAAAAATAAGAGACGTACACTCAACTCTTGATTGAGTTTAGCGATGTGTCTACCTGGTCTTATGCTGATATGCCGGGTCTAGATACCACTGGGTGGATAAATGCGGATCGCTGCTGGGAGGTCCAACCACCCTAAACTTTTCTCTTCGGCCATTCTCCCGGGTGCAGAGCAGATTTGTGAATTTGTTACGGCAACGTAATATTTGTCTCATCTTTTTTATGGCGAAATTACGTATATAACAACGGAAGTCCTTCCTCCGGTACTAGGTCAACCAAGAGTTCCAGTCCCAATCTTGAATTCAATGGCGAAATTCGTGATTTGATCATATTTCACAGACTATCTCCTTTGGGAGAAATAAGTACATTCGCGTAAATAAGAAGAAAATGATCTAATTCCTCTCCTTATCAGTCGAGCCCCCTGTCGGGTCCTTGCACTCGGAAGCGCAAGACCCTCCGGACCATCACTTTCTTTTCATTTTCATATATGACATCTAGGAAGAATTCGATGTATTTTTTTATGGAGAGGATGCGTAAGCATGGCTCGACCACCGCCCCCCCACCCAATAAGTAAAATGAATTCACCTCTAGGTTAGAATTCTATTCTTTCAATAAGGGTGAATTGGGGTTCGAATCCCCAGGTACCCACCTTTCCGTCTGTTCGTGATGCTGGGTTGCCCAAGCTTGAAGTGGTTGTAGCCGCTACAACACTTGGCGACACACTGGTAGAAGTCCAACTCTCTGAACAGACCTTGTTTGTGAAAAATAAGTCTAACATCTCCAGAAGTATTATTCAGTTCTCAGTTCTTCTTGGTTTCCACACTTGATTGATTGTAAAATGTAGCATCTGCCAAGATCTTGGTCGATTGACACACATTCCAAGCCAAGGCAACGCAGTTGTTTCGATTGGGGTTGAGGGGTATATTGGTGCACAAGTAGTATAGTCATCAGAGTCTTAGTTTCATCGCTGGTGTTGCTCCGCTGCCAGCAGGCCTGGACAATACCCCAATAGAGTCACGCAGGAACACAAGCATCGCTCCACTGCCAGCGAGATTGGCCAGTGCCCCGACAGAGTTACTTGCATCACCTCTCTGCGCAGGAAGCCTTCTCTTCTTTCACCTTATTCATTTTTTGTTTTTCTCAAAATTTTCACTTTTCATTTTTTTCATAACTTTGCATAACACTTATTCATTTCAGGGGTGGAAGAGGGATTCCAAATTATTGAGAGCAGATGAGGTTTTTTTCTTAGAAAAGTAGTTTATTATATACCTCTAATGTGCTTGTTAAGGTTTCCCCCCTCACCTTACTCTACTTGACTGAGCTGTCAAGGGTTAACCCAAAACAATCGACTAGAGTAGGTGACATTAGTTAGTGCACAAGTGTTGTGTTTTCACCAAGGTTCAATTCGAACAACACGTATTTTCCATCGACGTATCATGGAAAAAAAGTAACAAGTTCTTCACACAGAGGTAGGAGGACAGATAACCAAGTAGTGATAGCTGCACAAGGCCTCTATACTTTACCTAGCTTGTTTCAAGAGTCATACATGGTTTCATGCGAAACTAGCCTATGAACAAAATAAACAAACAAACAACAAAGAAAAGAAGAAACAAAAGGAAATGCGAAAGTAAAGTAAGCAAACAAGCATGAAAACAAACAGGCAAAGCAAGTAATCAAACAAACATGCAAGCAAACAAACTGAAAGAAAACACTACTCCTACTCCTAAGCTAATGGTGCATGTGCATGATCATGTGAAGTTTTCCAATGCAACCATTGGTGCATTGGTTGACCCATTTTGGTGAAGGCTTGGTCCGCGAGAAACCCAGTTGTGCGAACCAGTAGACAAGAAAGATATAACAAGGAAGACAAACACAATTCATGTTTCAAAGTGTCCACAAGGCATAAGTTAGTGCAAGTACATGATGTTAGGCCCCTATAATACTAGTGATTCCCCCATTAATATTTTCATTGTATCCCTTATTGTTATTATTGTGCCCCTATTGTCCGCATATTGTTATTAGTATGCCCCATAGAAACCCACTACTGTTATTTTTGTGCCCTTATGTTATTATTGTTACGTCGACTTGATTTCATTATGACCCCTTGGACTCCTATATATAGAAGGGAGGTTTAGTCATTTGTATCATCCAAGAATTGTTCATTTGTGTAATGTAAAGGAGGTTTCCCCCTCGAAGAGGCTGAATTCTAAGGTGTTGATCTATCTTTTCTATCTTCTTGTGAGCTGGTTTCCTAACATTTTAGTATCAGAGTTTTGGATTCTAGGGTTTCTCTGCTCCAAACAAGTCATCGTGGAATTTTTGCTATAACTTTTTTTCGGTGATGTTTCAGAAGCTAAAAAAAAACCCATTTGGGTCACAATCGTTCTGAACTTTGGATCCAAATTTCAGAGATTGTCTTGCTATATTTTCGGAGATATGATTTGAGGAAGTTGGAGTTTTTACAGACTCCCGAACTACATTCCAAATAGGTGACCTGGGGAACATCGTCATAAATTTTGTTTTGAGCATCAAATTTAAATTTCGTAAGAAGTTTAAGAAAGAGGATGGCCTGTAGTTTTTTTGTATCAGCTTCATGTACTAAGGTCAAAACAGTAACACATGGCACATCATACAAGTTCGCTCTACTGAACTAGTCTATAATTATGTCATCGTGGGAGATTTCACATAACTCTTCCTTGGAGAATCCAATCTTGATCAGAATTGTGGGGTTAGAAAGAGGACTCAAAGGGCTACCATAGAACGTGATTTTAGATATTTGAGATCCGTAGTTACAGAGATAAAACAGATTCAATATCAAGCTCTTACAAAGTAAAAAAAAAAAGTGTGTTGTTTTTTTGAATTTTGCATAAGATTGGTTAGAAAAAGTAGTTTGAAGGAATTGAAGGGGAATAGTGAAGAATTATTAGCACTAATTAATGCCCCAAAAAAAGAAAATGGAAACACCTAGTAAGCAACTTGAAAGCTCTAGCATGACTCGTGAAGAAGAGGAAGAAATGCAACATGATATATCAAAATTACAAGACCAAGTACAAAAAATTTCACTCTCACTAAAGGTAAATGAAGCCAAGATGAATGGCGTGGAAGCTAATATGAATGGCATGTAAGTTAATATGGATGGCTTGGAAGCTAAGATGTATGGTTTAAATAAAGGCGTAGAAGCTAAGATGAATGACATGGACGGTAAGATGAATGGCATGGACGATAAGATGGAAGAATTGAAGATAAATTTGAATAAGTTGCTACAAGAAATGGTCACTAATGGTGAAAAGGTAGTAAAGGAAACTCATGACGAGAACAAAAGAAATGTTAATCATGATTTCATAGACTCTAATGTTGGATTGAAGACCCACCATGTTCCAAAAACCGATATGAGGAAGTTTGATGGCAAGGATCCCGGAACATGGATACTACAGATGGAGCAATTTTTCAATCTCCATAATGTGAAAAACACATAAAAGGTACGTATTGCAACTTTATATTTAGAACCAAATCAGTTTGTATGGTATGATGGCTTTGCTCTCGTAAACAAATTGTCACTTGGGCAATTTTTACGGAAGAAATGATAGCACATTATGAGGATACAAAAAGAAGAAGGCATTTAGGTTAGCAAGAAAAATGGAAAGCAAAATTATGACAACGAGGAAGCCTACCACTCACAATTATAAATATGGAAGTGTTTTTGCCCCTAGCCTTCCACAAACTACAAGGTTGACACCACAACAATTGGAAGAAAAAAGAGCAAAAGGGCTTCGTAACAGTTGTGATAGCAAATACACTAAAGGTCATAAGTGTGCCGAGAAGAAATTATTCTACATAGATTGTGAAGAGGAGGAAGAAAAGGGATAAGAAATGTCAAAAGAAGAGGATATACTCTAGGAAAAAACTATAGATAAAGAAGAAATGAATCCGACCATATCTTGTAATGCATTGGCTGGAATTACCACTCCTCAAACTATCAAGATAGAAGGACATGTCAAGAAGAAAAAGGTAATAGTGTTGATTGATTTGGGAAGTACCCATAATTTTATTCATTGCAAGATAGCAAAGGAATTGAATTGCTTCCTATATCCAGCACCAGAGCGTCAAGTGATGGTTGCAAGTGGAGGAACCATAAATTTCTCTGGAAAGTGCCACAATATCAAGCTATCCATGGGAGAATATGTATTGAATAGCCCAATGCTTTCCATTCCAATGGGTAGTGTTGATGTTGTACTAGGAGTCCAATGGCTACAATCCTTGGGTACAATAGCTTTTAATTTTCAAGAAATTTTCATGAAATTTTGTGTGGAAGGAAAGGAAGTTGAACTAAGGGGTATTGCAGGGAAATCGGGAAAGATAATTAGCTCTAACGGTATGACAAAGCTTCTAAAGAAGGAACAACTAGGTGTAATTGCACAATTATGTTCGCTAGAGGTTCCCACATGGAAATCATCTATTTCTCCAGATATCCAAAAAGTATTGGACAATAATTCCAAGGTATTTGAGACTCCCAAAGGTATCCCACCTATTCGTGATCATGATCATGCTATTCATTTGATTCCAGGAAGCATAAACATATTTGTGGACTTGTCACGGTGCTATGCGACACTGCGTGCAGATTTGAAGCATACACATACTCTTGACTGTGACATGAAAGAAAACAAAAGAAACAAAGACAACTTGAGTCACACACATGTGCTTGAAACGTAAGATTCCTCCAATGCACGAGGGATGGGATCGTGTAGTTCGAGTGGAGGAAGCATGATCTATGTGTGAGATTAATATTCAATGCATACAGATGAGTGATGAGGAGCCTCGGGTGATTGAATAATTTCCTGACCAGAAGTGAAACCAACCTCAGGACAATGAGGGCCTGACATAACCGTCAGCTCAAGTTGAAGTGCCCCGAAAGTCTGGGGGGTTTCGAATTCATCGTCAGATAGATCATCATAAACCAGTGGCTTCGAAAAATCAATTGCGATAGAATCATGATCGTGATTGAATATGGGAATAAATGGATCACAACAGCCACGATAAAAAAATCAATGTTTTCATCGACATCCTCATGATCTGATGAATCAAATAGAGGGGTAGATGAAAAGCGAACAAATTCATCCTATGTGTTTCTGGAAAAGTCAGATGAAAGATCAAGTGGATTTTCAATGAATAACTCATCCTCTCTATTGTCGAATGATAGGCTGACATCCGGTGTGTCCTGCGAGTGATCAACAATGGGTGCATTCGTAGATGGAGATACACATGCGAAATCATGGATGACAGGTTCACCAAAGATATCAGGAAAGAATGGAGGAGGCTTGGATGGAAGGGAGTCATCCTTCGTTGAGTGTTGATGCTCAAGCTCCTAGTCATGCTCCTCATGAATGACAATGCATGTTGGTTGTGCAACACCAACTCCATCTATGGATTGATCCTCATTCACAACAAGTGTAGAGTCCAGAATGGAATAACAAAAAAGAGTATCATTCGGAGGAACAACCGAGTATGAAGATGAAGGTTGTGGTACGAAATGCATATGACAACCAAATCTGTGCGAAAATTAAGCTAAGTGATGTTGGGAGGATGTAACACCTGAACAGATGTGTGAGTATGATCTCCCGCATCACTCTGCAATGGTGGAGCTGTTTGATGAGGGGACGACGAAAAGTCACTTGTGACAGTGACCGTGTCCGTCTGTGATTGTGCAACTCCATCACTGAAGAATGTTGAGTGAGGCTTGAGTTCAAACTTCTTCTTGGGACGAGCACATTTCTTAAGGCAATACAGTCCCAAAGATAGAAAAATTTCATCTGGCTCTTCGGAGCTTGAAACTACAAATCGCAGAAGCGTTGCCAAAAATCCATAGGTGATTCTTGTGGAGCCTTCCATTGTTGTAAAAGTTTTTGGTCAAGATGTTCTTAATCAAAATGATAGAAAGTATCTTCAATGATATCACAAAAGTGCTCGAGTGAGTGCATGCTATCAGCTGGTAGGTTGCACAGCCACTGATGTGGAGATTCGCAAAGTGTGTATGCAAGCAATATACTAGCCTGTTCGTCAGAACATCCATATTCCTCATGAAGCATGGAAAGGAAGTTATGTAAGAACTCAGGCTAGGCCACTTCGTCTTCACCATCATACATGTATGTGGAAAAGAGATCAAAGAACTCCTTCGTGATGGTAACAGATTCGGCATGCGAAAAAAATCACAGAGGGAGAAGAGTGCAAGACTCCATGATAGATATGAAAAGATTCAAAACAATATGAGAGGACATAACTTGTCATCTGGCCCTCCTTCTAGCACCAGAAATGTTGACGGTGCTGGACCTGCCAACATGTCAGGGGATCTCCCTGGTAAGAAGTCCCAATTAGACCTCAGACCATTTGGTGTAGGAGTCCTAGCAGTGGGTCATACGACAATGCCTTGACTGCTATTTTGCACAGGGGCAAGTAAGATGTCCCTGTTGGTAGCAAGGGTGTGATAGCTGTGGCAAGTCAAGGAAGGTGCATGAGAGGTTCTAACACATGGAGAGTGAGGTGAGTGTGCCCCTTGGAAACCTGTAATAGTACTCGGCTTAGAAGGGAACACACGAGCAAAGATGCATCACCAGTTGGAAAGCAACATAGCGAGCAGTCCAAAGTGACTGTTAAACCAACAACACATCTGCAACAAGTTTTATACAATTGCATACAAAATAGTTCATACACAAACGCATAAGTTAAATAACATACATTGCTACAACAACCAAAATAGTCCAACTATAGTAACAACATATGCATGAAAACGTGTTGACTCTGTTATATTTAGAAGTGTAAGTTCTAGTGATACAATACATCCATGTCCAACCACTAGTTCCAATAGTGGAACGTTACAGCCACAACCGCCTACTCCTCCAAAGAGATATACTAGCTCTGCGCAGTGGAGAAGCCAAGGCGCATTACAATACTATCCAAGCTTTCTCTAAGATACTCCTATCAAAGCTTGGCTGACCAAAAGCCTTTACAATGAGTTATGAGGGACTATTTATAGCAAAGGGTGGGGTGACCCTTGACATTCCCCTTTGTGACAGTTCATCTACCCTCATGACTCTTCATCTACTCTATGACTGTTACATCCAACTATCGACACTTGAACTTACACTTAACAAGATGTTACATTATAATGCACATGTACCCATGTGAGACAAAATGGCTTGAGGAAGCCATGTAAGACATCACTATGAATCAAACAACCATGGGAAGTCCAACTCTTCGACATCCTCGCGTTGATTGACAGTAAAGAATTTATGCCAAGATTGGTAGTCTGCGATGGTGTCTGTGTACTCCAAGGAGACATATTTCTAGAAACTAACTCTTGCCTCCATAACATCTGGGTACACTGCTTGGGATCCTCTTTCCAACTCATCTGAAAGCATGCGCATCATTTTCTTCAGTACGGCCAGACCAAAAACATACTTCTGCATGGTGTCTGAACTAATTGGCAAGTTTGGGCTGGTGGCTATGCACATCAACTCGTCGAAGTAAGAGTCAAGCTCTAGTCAGACCTGTGCCTTTGTCTTTGCCTGGGTGAGAGTCCCAATAGATGGGATTGCATGTGCATGCACCACACCATCCATACTCTTGAATACATGTGAATGGGAAGCCTCTAGACTAGTAATGAGTGGTGAGAGTTCTTCATAGTTCCGGATCTGACTCGGATGCGTGCCTTCAACTCGACCGCTCTCGACTTCCTCATCTTAGGCAAGTGAAGCAGGGCTTCCTTGTATGTCATTGTCCATGTTTGCATGTAATCAACAAAAACATGCACGTTCAACAAGATAGGTGCTCTTCTAGCACATCACTACTGTTATCTGTTGAGATGGATGACTACCTTATGCACGGTACCAAACTTGGAATACAATGCCCGCATGACTGTGTCAAGGGACAATACTTCATCTAGTATTGCCTTCTTCAATTCTTCTTGGGTGGATGCGTTAACTAATTCTCCTCCCTGCTTGGCCATCTATAGCTCCTTCGCCATTCACTTGTTCTCAACTATCAGAAAAATAACACTCAAGCTAGTGGCTTTGGCATAAGCTCTGGTAGCATCGGCCAATGTAGCTGGATGTTTGCACATGTCAGACATGATCACTCATTCCTCATACAACACAGGAGATGTATGATATTTTGGAGTTGACACTCTGTGAGATTGCACAACCCTATGCTGAGACTCATCGAATGAGATGTTATGCATCTCTCCTTCTGGATGATCTCCAAGGATCTCAGTGTCTCCTTGGTCGCTTGGGACTTTCTCGTCTTCTGGATGCGGTGAAGTTGGTGGGTCGACCTCTTGGTGGTGAGGCATGAGGTCGATGTCTTTCTCTAACTCTTGCCACTCCATATCCGTATCCATTTGTTCAAGTGCCCACTCTATCTCCTGAGCAAAGTCCTTCTCCTGTGATGGCTCACCTTATTTGCTTGATGCCAACTGTTCTGATGAGTCCACTACATGTACGGGTGCTGTTTCATCCATATTCAAAAGTTGCACCCCCTGCTATACCTGTTCTTGCTATGCTTCCTTCTGATGTCCGCACTACACTTGCTCCTTCCAGAGTTGCTCCTTCAACTGATGAAACTCCTTCTCTGTTTCCTCCATTCCATGTTTCTCTCTCTGCCTTTTCACGTTTCGCTTGTCGCGCTATTGCCTCTATAGCCATATCTTCTTTCTCCACAAGTGGATCTTCTCAGAACTTGCATGTTTTCTCTTCCTCCATGTGATTGAAAATCTTCTTCTTGCCCTTATCGTGCATTGGTATGTTAACCTTTGTTATTGCTGTTACTTCTAGTGCTCTCCGATATGCTACTTCATGCTGCTTTGCTAACCATTCCACAACGAATCCGACCAGTTCATTAATTCTAGAGGAGTTGTAACAATATCTCCATGGGTCCTCCTTTTCCCAATGACATGCCCCGTGGATCCAGTTGAACTGTACTCTCGTGCAGTGATCTTTCACAAGACACTGTGGGTCATATAGATTGTAAATTCGGAGGTTGAATGGATATTTCTTCATCTGCTCTGCTTTGACATCCACATTCTTGAAACTCCGGATCTCGTATAACCCAATGTGCAGTGGAAGAGCGGGCCAAGGTGCGTTCTTCTTCCGGTGAAGCTTAGCTATCAATTCTGCCGAGATGTGATGTGCTACTTCTTGCATGATGAGTATGTCCAAGGAAAATTTCGGTAGAACATGCGAAGGCTTCTCTGTGCTGTACATCCGTATGAAGGTGCCGGATGGTGAGGCATACCAATCAGATATGTCTATCAGTGCCTCCATTGCTGCCTTTGACATGCAGGGTGGATCCTGTTTGAATATCATCTTGTAAAACGGGGTGAAAAAATGATCAGACAACCGTGTGATAACTCCTTTGAAGCCACATTCAGACAACATCTTACAATAAGTGTTCATAGCAGTCTTCGTTGGTGTCCATGCCCACTCAAGCTCGGGACCCCTGTCGGGCATAGATTTCATCCAAGATGTAGGCGGACATGTATATTTCTACTTGCATACCTTTGGGTGACTGTCGAGCCCTTGTTACCTGTTCCTGCGGCGGATGAGCCAACATGACGGACTAGTTACATGCTTTTCCCTCTCTGGCCAGTTGGTCCAGCATGATCATCAAACTCTGTGGGAAGGTTTCTGTGCTTTCTTGGTCATATAGTCGACATGAAAAAATGACCAAGTATTGATACACCTTCCACAATATCTTCGTCTTGTAGACCTGGTTGGGTGTCATCCTAAATTTAGCCGCTCCTTCACCCAGTTCTTCAAAATGTATCTGGAGTTGGAATTGCTACTGGGTAAGATGAAGGGAGTCTCCATGATGGTCATGGGCTTCAACATCTGATACATCTCATCATAATCATGTGCCCTGAAGGTGGCAATCTCCATCCTGATGACACTGCTCAATGTCATCGTCTCAGGATCAGTGTGCGAGACGATCCAATATATCATGTCCACACATGGGAATGCGAGGTATCTGCATTCAATCTGGTACAAGCCAGATTTGCGGATGTTCACATATACTTGGAAGTCTTCGAGGTCTTCACTAAATGTACCTGCAAATGCATCATTGACCTCTTTCCATTTCAGCTTGATGTCCTTGTTAGAACCAACTTGGTATCTTCATAGATCGGTAGACTTGTGGACACTTACTCAACTGCTGCTCCAGTTGCACTTTGGTTAGTGTCCTTTGATATTGTTCTCTTAGATGCCATTGATCCTGAACTGCTAAGAGGTGGACGAACACCTGCAAGATCTGGAGACAAAGAAACATGCATGGTAATAAATCTATTAGTGAAAACCAAAGAAAACTTGAGGAAAGACATGCAACATACTTGGGGATTGACTAGAAAGGATTGCGTAATTTCTTCTGGGGGGCTGGATGAATGGCTACCAGAATTGCGCAAAAGATAGTCTAGGATATCTAGGAGGCTAGCTGGCTATTGGATTTGCGCAATGCGCAATCCAGGCTGGCCTACTGGCTGCTAGAATTGCACAATGTGCAATTTCAACTGGCAATGGTTGCAAGCCCAGTGACTACATTATGCAATTTTCTGGGCCAACAGTCACTGTACCTCAGAATTGCACAATGCAAGACTAGAGAATAGCTCATGGAAAGAAATGCGCATTTCATGAGAGGAAGACCAAGCCTTCCTTTTTAGGATTGCACATGCTGTCTTGGTGAGGCAGAGTTTGGGCTAAGGTTGTCGAGATCCGCCGATGGGAAACTGAAAGAAAATGTGAAAGTGAATGCATGGTGATACCGAGTGTAAGAAGAAGTGAATCATCATGCATGCAAACAGTGAATGAAAGATTCAGAAAATGGAACAGGATGCATGTGGGTGAAGTGAGTCGCCTAATCGACGACTATCCATGAAAAACAGTTTCATGCATGTGACAACAGTGAGATGTTAATGAAAACTGAAACGGTGCTAGTACAAGCTAGTATGCATGTAAACGACAACAAGTGTTCACATAAATCAAGTAAACAACACTCATACAAGCGAAAACACAAAAGCGACAGAAATGCTGCAAATGACAAGTTAAGACCACTTACCTGTGAAACAACAGGCAGAGTCGAAGAGTCCTGGATGTGTCGAAGAGTCTTGGATGTGATGTGGGATGTCAGAGATCCAAGATTATGTGAAGAAATGAGCTCTGAAGCATCGAATAAATAAGTTTAAAGCACATGATGCGTATGCCACAAATATAGGAAAAAGCGACACTTGGAGGAAAGCTTCTAAAACGATCTTTGCATGTAACCTCCAGTTGCTAAAAATAGCTCCTCAAAATCTAGGGATGCTTTTTTCATGTAGCTTTTTCTATTCCAGGAAAAAGTAACCCATGCATGCAAGTCAAGTTTCCTTGGTCCCGGGTGGAACCGGTCAACTCAACTACACATGCAATAGTCTTCTTAGTTGGGAGAAAAAAATGCACATTTCTGGGAGGGAGCTGGGCTGGCTGCCCAGGAGATTTGCACAATTTCTAGGCAGAGCAGCTGACTGCTGCCCAGGATTGTGCAATTCATGGGCTGAGCAACCATGATGGGAGGAATTGCACAATTTTATCAGTGAAGCTTGACTGACATATTTGCGCAACTCTGGAGCCCAACAGGTTGCCAGATAGAATTACACAATTTCTGGAGGGAAGGATGGTTGCCCTACAGAATTGCGCAATTTCTGGAGGGAAGGCTAGTTGCCCTACAAAATTGCACAATCTCTTGAGGGAGCTTCTCAGCCTGCAGTTGATAAAGTCCGGAGAAACAACCTATGAGGGCAATGCAACAAGCTTTGATGGACAGGTTGTCTTTTTGCAAGAAAATTGCTGAAGCTTGTGTATTTGACGAAGTAAGACATGCTGCTGTGAAAGGTTGGTAAGGAGGCTCCAAAATGAAGCAAAGGAAAAATTTTGGAGGGTGGTTGTAGCCGCTACAAAAATTATCCAAACTCTTATTTGAAGACTTAGCTAAACCATTACCTATGGGTAATATGCAGTAGAGTGACTAAGTACAATATGATATTTATGACATAATTAAATCATCTTCTTGGACTTGAAAACAACATCATTATCATCGATTATTCTATGGGGATAACCAAATCTTGAGAGGATATTACCTTCCAGAAACTCAACGATGACTAATTCTGTTGCCTGTCTGGTTGGTATTGCTTCTATGCACTTTGTAAAGTAGTCTATGGTTGTCAGAATTCATTTATGTTGAGCTGAAGATGATGGATGAATTTCCCCAATGAAATCCAGAACCCACTACTAGAATGGTGCTTCAACTGTAATTGGTTTTAGGGGTAGAGGCAAAAGATTCTTTTTTCCTTCAAATTTGAGATTCATGGCAGCTTGAGACTTTTTTATAAACATCAGCAAATAATGTTGGCCAGTAAAAACCAACCCTCAAAATTGTTAGCTGTGGATTTCCAAAAATGGTGGCCTCCACAATCCCCTTTATGAAATTCTTCCATAACCTTTTATGCTTCATCCTCTAGCAAACAATTCAAAAAGACACCTCCTGTTTTTAAACCATCTCATAAAAATATAGAAAAGATAGATCAACGACTTAAAAATCAGCCTCTTCGAGGGGGAAACCTCCTTTACATTACACAAATGAACAATTCTTGGATGATACAAATGAAAAGACCTCCTTTCTATATATAGGAGTATAAGGGGTTGTAATATAATCAGAGCCGACATAACAATAATAATGTAAGGGCACAACAATAACAATAGTGGGCTTCTATGGGGCACAATAATAACAATATGGGGACTACATGGGCACAACAATATAATAAGGGGGTTGTACTAATAATAATAAGGGCTTACACTAGTAGTATAGGGACCTAAAATGCCCCTCTCCTTCAAAAAGTGTTGTCTTGAATGCTTGAGTAGTTATGGATGCTTCTGTATAAAATTCTTGTCCTCCCATGTGGAATCTTCAGCTAGTAAGTCCTTCCACTTGATGAGATACTCTGAAATTGATCGATTTCGTAGCTGTCAGGTTCTTGTTTCTATGATTGCTTCAGGTTCCAATATGATTTTTCCTTCCTCGTCAAGTTCCGAAAATATTTTTTGAACTAGGAGCTTGCCACCTATAACCTTCTTTAAGCATGAAACATAGAAAACTGGGGGCATTGGGGAAGATGTAGGAAGCTCCAATTTGTATGCCATCGTACCAATCTTTTGCAGCACCTTGTAAGGACCATAGTACTTTGGTGATAATTTATTATCCTTCTTAGCTTGCTTGAGGAACATTTATTTGTATGCTTGTATTCGTAAAAATACCCGGTCACCTATATCAAAACTTCTTTCACTGCGATGTTGATCTGCCTGTTGTTTCATTCGATTCTACGCGAAAGTGAGGTTATCCTTTTTCTTCTTAATATGTCCTTCCATATTGAGAGTTTTAGGAGTGGTAATTCATGCCAATGCATTACAAGATATGGTCAGATTCATTTCTTCTTTCTCTGGGGTTGGTTCCTAGTGTATATCGTCTTCTTTTGACATTTCTTGATCCTTTTCTTCCTCCTCTTCACAATCAATGTAACAAAATTTATTCTCAGCACACTTATGACCTTAATTGTATTTTCTATCACAACTGTAACAAAGGCCGTTTTCTTACAATTGTTGTGGTGTCAACCTTTTAGGTTTTGGAAGGCTAAGAGAAACAAAACTTCCATCTTTATAATTGTGAGGTAGGATTTTTTTTTTTTTTTTCACAAAGTGGGTTGCTGTATTAAATTTTGAAAAGAAAAAAGAGGGAGCTTGGACTCCTGAGATACATGATATGCCATGAAGTGCAAGGAGTAGAGGAGTTATAGGTTGGACAAAATTCCTCCTTAGTCTTGCCTTTTTTGGCTTTGAGGAAAACTAAATAGAAGTAGATTCTTACATACTGGAGCAAAAAAAAACAGCATTTGCAAAACATAGCTAATCTATATTAATGTGACTGATGTGCCGCACTGTGGATTCTTCCGAATTGTCATCTACACTGATTTTCTTGGTGCTTGAGGAGCTTGGGGCAACTGCATTGCGCTTTTCCATCATATATTTCAGTATTTCGATGGACTCTTCCGCATGGCTGCACCTGTTAGATAAGTGGTTGAACTGCTCATGTAGTGAGGAAACCCTGTGCAGAAACAGATTGATATCAACTTGGTACTTTTCGTTGATGATGCGATTTTGGCTATCGATCTTTGCATCCAAGAGCTTCTGATGAGCTCTTATTTGCTCTAGATCGGCTTGAAGATCTGCACAATGAAGACAGTCCTCGCTCCGAGCCATTATTGCAAAATAAGGATGTAACAGAGAGAACTGGGAGAACCGAGACACGGTTGTGAACCGTTGCGCTTGAAGGCGGACAGTAGAAGAAGTAAACGACACAGAGGGAAAAGGAGAAACCAGAGGATCTAAGCTCATACGAGAGTCCAAGCCAAAAGGAAAAAGGGAGGGCCTCAGGGAAGAAAGCTCGATCCGAGATTGCAGAAGGAAAGGGAAGAGGAAGGGCGATGAGCAACAGGAGGGATGGGTGAAATATATAGAGAGGCGGGGACGACGAGGGGCAGTCACAGGGTAGGAGGGAGGAATAGAGGAGGGGCACAGGAAAGCATGAGGCCTGTCCTATGTAGTCAGAAAGGCATGGTCGATTAGAAATAAGTCAGCTAGATTACTGATTGAGGTCGAGGGAATGAAAGTGTCGATATTGTGCCAGATCCCAAAGCGGATCTTGATCTTGTTGCCGATTTGAAGGACCTGTAGCCAATTCCATCTGTCAGAGCTTTGATATTTGCTACAAATCGCATTGATACAAATAGAGATCTTGGTCATGGTAAAGATTGTTGAGTCTCCTCGGCGTTGCATAGAAGGCTGCCCATTGGCCTGTCGCAAGCCCTGTTGGCATGCGTATCAACTTGTTTATTGAGAGAGCGTAGGATATGAAGAAAGCTCAAATTTGTCATTGATTGATGTAAAAATTGACAACGTTGAATGATCTGTTGTAGGAGAACATTGGGGGATTCCTTGTTCTGAGCCATTAGACTGATAACCACCACCGAATCTCCAAAAATTTTTGCTGTACCTATACCAAGTTTGCTGAGTTGGATGAGCCCTTGATATAGGGCCAAAGCTTCTGCCCTATTGTTGGAAATTTTCCCAAGTCCCCATTCATAAAAGAGAATGCGATCCCCGTTGGCATTGAAGATGACTCCCCCTGCTCCTGCAATTCCAGGATTTGACTTTGAAGCTTCGTCGAAAAATAGATAATAGTTGTTGCAGTTTTTTAACCATATTGCAAACTCATCATCCTTTAATCTGATTTTCCATCTGTGGGGTTCCTTGCTATGCCGGTCTTTAGCTACATTGCCATTCTGATTGCTATTATTTTTATCCAGTAAGTAACTGATAAAATTCCGTTCTTCAACACTGAGCATAGTGATATCTATGTTGCTTTGATTTTTGGCGGAAATGGTTTCTAGGGCGAGGCTCCTTGCCTTATTGCAGAGAGTTCTTATGGCTGAATCCTTGTCCTTGAAAACTTTACGATTTCTAGCCAGCCAAATGTTCCATAACATAATGTAGGGGAGGGTATCCCAGACCCTTTTCACTATGTTGTTCTTCTTATGCTGTCAGGGAAAATCCTTTTTCCAATGGTGGATCACTTCTCCTATGGAGTTCTGGTTATTCCAAGGGATATTGTCAATATGGGATAAATTTTTCCAACAGGTGATGGCAAAGGGACAGGCAATGAAGAGGTGTTGTATGGATTCTTCGACAGCTTGACAGTTGGGGCAGCGAGAAGGGCCACTGATGCCCCTCTTTTGCAAATTATCTGCAGTGAGGATTTTCCCCTTTAGAAGGGTCCAAATGAAGAATTTAATTTTTGGAAGGGCCTCGAATTTCTAGACCATTTTCCAGTGGTTCCATATGGGCGTAGGATAATTGCTGTTGCAGATGTGCTGGTGGGCAACTTGAAAGTGTAATTTGATCCAGTTGGGTCCCATCGAAATCCATCTAGTTCATTCTTTTTTGTAGGAGCTTTACTGTGGAGATGAGATTGAAGAATGGATAAGCTTGCTCTGAGGTCATTGGGGATGGCTGGAAAGGACCACCCTAGCCATAGATGGGAATGTGGATCCCAGTGAGAGATTTGATCCAAATGATGGATGCCTATGCTGTCAAAAAAAGTGAGAATAGGATTGATTCCATCGTGACTGTTTATTGGCTGCTGTCCCATTATCTTATCAGCTCCAATATTAATATTGGCTCCTCCCTTGGGGACTTTAGAAATGTTCTGAGCCATGAAAGGAATTGCTCTTTTACATAAACACCATATTTTAGAAGAGTCTCTGATAGGAATATCTTGGTCAAATAGCTGCTGTCTGGGGAAGTTCAAATATTTAACTTCCAACACCCTTTTCCACCAGGCAGAAAGACCGGTTATAAATCTCCAAGCAATTTTACCTCCAAATGCAAGGTTTAGGAATTTGGGGGATCTGATACCAAGACCTCCTCGGTCTTGGGATTGAATGACTTGCTTCCAATTGACCAAATTGAATTTCTTTTTGTCATTTTTCCCTCCTTGCCAGAGAAATTGGCGGAGGATGACTTCCATTTTGTAATGAAAGGAAGCTGGAGCTTGATGAAGTGAGAATTGATATAAAGGTAGAGAAGAAATACCTGATTTAAGAAGGATGAGGCGACCAGCTAGATTGAGCCAAATGGATCCCCATTGCTACACTTTTCTCTTCACCTTGTCAATGATGGTGTCCCAAGTTTCTGCCTTCAAAGGTCCTAGACTCACTGGCATGCCCAAGTAGGTGAAGTGAGTCCAGTCATAGTTGCAAGGGACTCCAAAGGTATTGGAAATATTGTGAATGACCTGAGCTGTTGTATTCCATCCATAAATGCAACTTTTCAGCTGATTGACCAGACCGCCAGAGTACCTCATATATTTATCTAAAAGAGTCTTGAAGCGCCGAGCTATTGTGATGGAAGCTCCTCCAATTAGCAAGGTGTCATCGGCAAATTGCGAGTGGTTTATATTCTTGACTCCATTCCCAAATTTAATTCCTGTGATGAGGCCCACCCTACGGTTGAAATCCAGTGCTTTACTAAAGGATTCAACCATCAGAATAAAAAGATAAGGAGAAAGAGGGAAACCTTGTCTAAGACCACGAGAGGATTGGAAAGCTTCACCCGGTCTACCATTAACAAGAGGAGAAATCCAGGGTCCAGATATGCAAGCTGTGATGAGGTTTAGAAAGGCCGCATCAAATCCCATCTTCTTTAAGACAGCTATGAGGTAGGAGTGTCTTACTCTGTCAAAAGCGTTGGCCAAATCAAGTTTGAGGATGAACCCTTTCTCGTTTCTAGATTGACTCGAGTGAATGGCTTCTTGAACGAGGAGAATGGAATCAGTTATTTGTCTATTGGCCAGGAACCCTCCTTGGTTTTCAGAGATAAGAGAGGGGAGAAGGGGTTTAAGGCAGGTAGCTAGGATTTTGGTCAGAATTTTGTAGGAAGAATTGCAGAGGGAAATGGGTCGGAAACGAGAAAAGGAAGCAGGGTGATTTTCTTTAGGAATGAGAGCAAGATGAGTGGCATTGGTATATCCTCCTATTTTACCCTTTCGTTGGATCCATCTGATCATTTTTGTCAATTCTTTTTTAATTACTCCCCAGAAAGCTTGATAGAAACAAATGGGAAAGCCATCAGGGCCTGGAGCTTTATCAGGTTGGAGAGTCCAAATCGTTCTTCTGATTTCCTCCTCATCAATTTCCTTGTTCAAGCTGTCATTCATTTCCTTGCTGATTCCATTAGGCAGATATTGGAGTAGATCGGCATAGTCCTCTTCTCCTTTTGTTTCAGTTAGAAGATCTCTGTAATGCTCTGTGGCAGCCTTTCGAATGGCCTCTTGTGTGGTTTGCTGGTTGCCCTCAACATCTAAGATAGAGCTTACATTGTTCCTAATTTTTCGTGCAGTGGTCTGTTTGTGAAAGAAAGTTGTATTCTTATCACCCCCTTGCAACCAAAGTTGCCTTGAATTTATTCTCCATTTTAATTCCTCTTCTCTATTTGCATGACACAACTGTGAATAGAGGTTGCTTTCTTGTTCCTTATTCTCCTGAGAGAGGCCATGCTCTTCTATTGTTCTTTGAATACAGTCTAGATTATTCTTGATTTCCTTTTTAATCTCCTCGGGCTCCTTATAACTAGTTTTTGCCCATTCTTTGATAGCCTGCTTGGTTCTTCTTTGTTTGGTTTCCCAAATGAAACCAGGAGAGCCTTCAACGTGCTGATTCCAAGTATGCTGAACAATCTCTTTGACTGCTGGGATACAGTTCCAGAGGGGGCTATATTTAAACGGAATGGGTCCAAGGGGGTAGTGGGTTTCCAGAGTGAGGGTTATAGGGTAGTGATCAGAGGTTGAAAAAGGAAGAATGCTAGCATATCCCACAGAGAAGGTAGAGAGAAACGAAACATTAATTAAAATCCTGTCCAACCTTTCCATTATGTTACCTATGCCCAGCTTGCGATTTCTCCAGGTATACCTTCGATTTTTTGGAGCCACATCCACGAGATCGTGGTCTTGCATGATATTTTCCAAACAAATTCTGAAGGGATCAGGTGTGAAACAACCTCCTCGTTTTTCGTTGGCATGTAGAATAAGATTAAAGTCGCCTCCCAAAATAATATTAGAATTTTCTTCGCCATCGATGCTAGCCTTAAGATCGTCCCAACAACATTCCTTTTCTCTGAAGTGATTGGGAACGTAAATATTATATATAATTGCAATCTGATTGTCTACTCTGTTTTCCAAAACAGTTTTGATCCAATGCTGATGTAAAGATTCTGATCTGTAGTTCCATTTGCTGTGATTCCAGAGTGTGGCGATTCCTTCGGATGCTCCTCTTGATTCACTGATACTGCCTTTGTACTGCTTCTGTTGTTCTACAATTCCTCTCATTTCTTGCTGGCCTTGCTTTGTTTCCTGAATCAAAAAAATTTCTGGTTTCTCACTGTGTATAAGATCTCTGAGGGCTGAAACCTTGGAGGGGTGCCCTAATCCCCTGCTATTCCAAGACAAAACTTTCATCATTGGGTATTTGGGGTACGGAGAGGTGCTCGCCCCCCTTGATCCTTGTGAATTGTCTCTTTGTCATGTTGCCCCAGGATGTAAGATTCTATGGGAGTTTGGGTGCCCATTGCTATGTCTTTCTGAGCATTCTCGTCTCTATGCTGCTTGGCCGATTTCCTACCTGGTCCAGGTTTCTTATAAGATTCACTAGTAGCTCCATGGTCTTTGGAGGAACTCCTGGTAAGTCTGATGAGCGGAGGATCAAGTGAAGCCTGAGATGAGATGATCAAGGGAGGAGAAGGTTCAGAAGCTTCAGATTGAATCAAGGGAGGGGGAGAGGGGTCCTGGGGAGGAATTTCAGGGGGAGATAAGACCAGAAAGGGGTTAGATGAAGAGGGGAGGGGTGGATGATCAAGAGGGGAATGGGCATATAAGATAGGGGAGGATGGAGAGGGGTGAGATGCATTTGGTGCCGAAGGGCCAGTTTCAGGGGGGCTTTGGATGAGGAGGCCGACTTCCTTTTTTTGACGGTTTCCCATTGTTCTTCTTTTACGCTGTTCTCTGCATCAACAAGTTTAGTACAATGATTGGAAAAATGGCCATATTCATGACATACCTTACATTTGAATGGTATTTTCTCATAATCCAGCTACTGGATATGGCTCCACTCATCCACTTTAAGTATAATGGCTTCAGGGAGTCCTTTGACAAGGTCCACTTCAACAAAAATCCGTGCACAAGCCTGCATATTTTCTTTCGGTTCGCTGCGATCAATATGTTTGCTGACTGCGTTCTTGATGGCATGCACCGATTCATCTCCCCAACAGTGGAGAGGGAGGTGAGGGAGCCAGACCCAAACCAGAACAACACTGGGGACATCCAGTTCAGGGTCAAAATCTGGGGTCCATTTGTTGAGATACAGGCCTCTGGAATCCATGAAATAGGGCCCGTTTCTGAATATTAAATCCTTATCCTCTTTGGATTCAAAGTGAAAGGTAAAATACCCTTTCCCACAAAATCTAATGGAGATTTTTCCTTGAATTTTGTTGGACCAATTTCTTTCAACCCATCTTTGCACAGTTTTTGGAGATGGCTAGAGACCTGTAAATTGACCGATGAGACCTTTTTCTGCAAGAGACAGTGCAACCATGCGGGGAAGGGCTAGAGGTAAGTGAACTTCTTGAAGCACATCTAGCTTCTTGACGAACTTAGATAGAGCTGGATGAGGGCGCTGCAGTGGAAGAGATTTCACAAGATCAGAGAATGCTTGTTGTGGATCAGCCCCCTCTGATGGAGGATTTGGAGGGGCCATGGCAGGAGGTCGCAGGCCCAGGCGGCCGCGTTGATGGAAGACCTAGCGCACGCAACAACGTTCAACGGGAGAGCGTTCCTTACAATATTCTCTTTATCTATGTAAATAATTTACAATTAGGTTTCTCCATTTTTTTTCAACTGAATAAAGAGGTCCCGTGAGGTAGGATTTCTTGTTGCCATAATTTTTCTTTTAATTTTTCTTTCCAGCCTAAATGCCTTCTCCAATGAATCAGGTTCCCAAAGACGAACCTCATGTTGAATGCTATCATTTAAAGTCCCTAGGAAGAAATCAATCCTTTGCTTCTCTGGCATATCATTTACCCTTATATTCATTTTTTGGAAGTCCTCAATGTGCTCTGCCATTGAACCCTTTTTTTTGAGATTTATCAATTGGCTAAAGAAGGTGTTTCTCTTTGTATCCTCATAATGTGCTATCATTTCCTCCGTGAAAATTGACCAAGTGATAAGTGGTTTGCGAGAACAAATCCCTTCATACCATAAAAATTGATTCGGTTCTCGATATAAAGATGCAATACATACTGTAACAGTTACACATCATGTAGATCAAAATATTTCTCCATCTGTAGTATCCATTTTATGGAATGCTTGCCATCAAACTTTCTCATATTGATCTTTGGAATATGGTGGGTCTTCAATCCAATGTTAGATTCTATGAAATCATGATTAACATTATTTTATTTATTTATTTTTATTTTTATATTTATATATATATATATATATATATATATATATATATATTTTGTTTATATTTATATTTTTTTATTTATTTAAATTTATTTATTTTTTGTTAATTTATATTTATATTTATATATTTTTTATTTATTTATTTTTTCTTTCTTTCTTTTTGATCATGAGTTTCCTCTACTACCTTTTCTCATTAGGAGGCCTCTCTTATAGCAGCTTTGTCCCACCTTCCTTCAAACCTTCCATGTCTTTCTTCAAATATTCCATGCCTTTCTTCAAATATTCTTCCATACCATCGATATTAGCTTCCATGGAACATATAAAAATATTTATCTTATCTTCGATCACATTCTTCAAATCATTCATCCAATTTTTCTTACTAGGTGTTTCTATTTTCTTGATTTGAGCCATTATTTTTCTTGCTTTTAGGAGCTCGATATTTAAATGACTGTAACTCTATAATTTCAAATCTTCAAGTTCTAAAATTTTGGCCTTTGGTAGCCCTCTGAGTCCTCTTTCTAACCCCACCATTCTTATCAATATTGGATTCTTCAATAAAGAGTTATGCCAAATCTACTAGGATGACTTGATTATAGACTGGTTCAGTAGAGAGAACTTGTATGACCTGCCACGTGTTACTGTTTCGACCTTCGGAACTGAAACAAATACATAGAAAATTACAATCCTTCCTCTTTCTGTAACTTGTTACGAAATTTCAATCTGATGCTCAGAGAGAAAGTTATGACTATTTTCCAAAGGTTACTTGTTTGGAATGTAATTCGAGAGTCTGCACAAACCTTAATTGTCTTGGACCGTATCTCCAAAAATATAGCGAAACAAGATCTAAAATTTGGACCCGAGCTTCATCAAGATTTCAGATCAAATGGGTTTTAATTTCAGAGTCGGACCCTTCGTAGAAAAAAATTATAGCAAAAATGCCACGTTGACCTGTTTGAGATGGAATTCTGGAGCTTGCAAAAACCCTAATTTCCTCGGATCATATCTCCGAAAATGTAGTGAGACAAGATATGAAATTCAGACCCGAGGTTCAAAATGATTTCAGCTCAAATATTTTTTAATATATATATATATATATATATATATATATTTTATATTTATTTATTTATGTATTTATTTATTTATTTATTTTTATTTATTTATTATTATTTATTTTTATTTTATATATATATATATATATATATATATCTATATATATATATATTAATTTTAATTTTAATTTTATGATTTTATGATTTTATTTTATTTTATTATATTTTTATTTATTTTATTTTATTTTATTTTATTTTTATTTATTTATTTATTTATTTATTTATTTTTGTCTATAGCTTCTAAAACTGCGTAGAGAAAACGTTATATCGAAAATGCCACGATGACATGTTTGGAGCAGCGAAACCCTAGAATCGAAAGCTCCGATACCAAATGTTATGAAACCATCTCACAAAAAGATAGAAAATATAGATTAGCGACTTAAAAAAATCAGCCTCTTCGAGGGGGAAACCTCATTTATGTTACACAAATGAACAATTCTTGGATGATACAAATGACAAGACCTCCTTTTTATATATAGGAGTCTAAGGGGTCATAATATAATCCGAGTCGACATAACAATAATAATGTAAGGGCACAACAATAACAATAATGGGCTTCTATGGGGGCACATTAATAACAATATGGGGACTACATGGGAACAACAATATAATAAGGGGGTTGCACTAATAATAATAAGGGGTTACACTAGTAGTATAGAGACCTAACATCTCTTGAGTCTTTCCAATACAAATATTGATTTAAAATGCAAAATTTCACAGCTTTTAGTTTCAAAAATCTTGCCTTTGTTTTTGTCACTTATAGAGGAGCCTGTAAGTGTTGTAAAACATAAACTATATCAACATACCATGGATAGGAAATAATTTTTTCAGATACCTGTTGAGGAATTTCTGAATTATTGTCATCTGACAAACCAACCATGAAATTTATGTTCAATATATTTAGATTTGAATCAACCATCAATTTTGCCAACCCTTGACCCTTTACCCACTTAGTAGGCTTGATTTCCACATCATACTCAAGAATAACTACTATCCATCTACCTCTTCTACTTTTAAGCTCAAGTTGGGTCATAATATCTTTCACAACAACATTTGGGACATAAGAAATCACATGTGAATGAAGTACATAAACTCTAAAATATTTCAAGGCTTTAATCAATGCATAAGCCTGTTTCTCCATAATATTGTACTTAAGAGAAGAATCTATCAAACCCCTACTAAAGAAAGCTTGTTCATTACCTTGCTGATTTTTTTGCATTAAGACTGTTGCAATTGTGTGTTCTGATGCAAAAGAGAAAAGGATAAAGTCTCTAGTATAATCTGGACTAGTTAAGATAGGAGCACTAGCCAAGGCCAATTTTACGTCCTCAAAAAACTTCTTTGTTTCAACTCTCCACTTGATTTCACTTTCCTTTTTCAGCATATTAGTCAAGAACCTTATAATTTATGCTAAGTTAAGAATGAACCTTCTCAAAAAATTAAATCTTCCCAAAAAAGGCCGAACCTATTTCTTATTCCTTGGAATGCCAATTTTCTAAATTGTAACAACCTTGTTTGGATCAATTTTAATTCCATCCTATGAGATTATATGCCCCAATTATTTTTTTGACTTCTTCAGATTTAAAGATATGCCAAAGTTTTTGCACTTGTCAAAAACCTATTTTAGATGCTGCAAATGTTCAAAATCAGATTTTGAAAACAAAGTGATATCATCAAGGTAAACGACAATGAACTTATCCTTCTCATCAACAAATGCAATGTCCATGGCTCTTTGAAAGGTAGCCTCTGCTTTCATCCACCCAAAGGGAATTTTGGCATACATAAAGGTTTCCCATGGTGTGATAAAAGATGTTTTTTCCTAGTCATCAGGGTGCACCAAGATCTGATTGTAACCCAAGAAACCATCAAGTATAGAAATCCTCTGAGATCCAACCACCTTTTGCAGTATATGGTCCATATTAGGCAAGGGATAATTATCTTTAAGAGATAATTTGTTGATATTTGTGAAATCAACACAAAGTCTTCACCAGTCTTCTTTCTTACAGGGATTAAATTAGCAAGCCATTTTGAAAATCTTAAAGGAACAATAATTTTGGCATCAAACAATTTTCTCACTTCTTTTTCAATAAGAGGAAGCAACAAGGGATTGATTCTTCTCAGTTTTTTCTTAAAATTCTATTGATCCTACTTAATTGGTATTGTATGTTGGATAATTCTCTTATCATACACTTTGAGGTCTTCATATCCCCAAGAAAAAATATCTGAATATTCCTTCATAAGATCAAGATATTTCTGTCTATCTTCATGGGTCAAAGATATGGAAAGCTTGACCATTTTAGGCTGATTTCTGTCCCTATATTGCAGTCCTCTACTTTAGTTTTAGTGGGAATGACTTTGGGTTTCTTAGCTACATCATTATGATCAAATAACTTCTCAAGAGAGACCAAACCATTTAGTATTATATTATTCTTGAATTGTATGACCTCAAGATTTGCAACTTTATTTTCAAAACCATCTAAATCTGAACCAAAAACCCATTGTTCATCCTCATCAAAATAATTTTCCTCATCTATGCGCAAACTGGAAAATTCCTCTGACATTTCCAAAAAAATATTAAGCTGCTTGTCATTTTTAAACACTTGCCAATATTTTACATTGTCTGGGATTGTTGGTGTATGTTTGAATTCTATTTCATACTTCCTATTAGGATAGGTAGGAATATTAAACACACTCACTGAAGTGGCCAATGCATCATATATCATATTCTGTCCTCTAGGAATCAAAGAAAAATTATATTATGAAAAAAGTTGCAGCATTTCTAGGACAACATTCCTATAGGCTCTCATCCTGGGGTTTTTAGTCTGATACTCACCTTTGATTTGATTTATAGTCAACTTTGAATCCCCATGAACTGAAATCCTTTTTGCCCCCAAATATTTCAAAACCTACAATCCCAAAATCAATGCTTCATACTCAGCCACATTGTTTGTACAATCAAAGGCTAGCTTGAAAGAACATAGTTTTGACTTGTCCATCTTTGGGCTAACTATCATCACACCATCTCCAATCCCTTCTTTGCTAACCGTTCCATCAAAATCAATGTTCTGAAGGTCATCACCTTCATCATCGTGCTCTGATTTAATTTCCTGCAATTCACCTTCTTTCTCCTCTGATAGGCTGACCTTGTTTTGACTTTCTTCCTCCAAACACAAATCATTATACAATATAAAAGAATCCATATTAGAATGAAATGATTAAATAGGATGAATATTAGGCCTTTCCTTTCCACTTACCATGTATTTCATCAAGGTATCCCTGCACAATCTCCTTGGTTGTCCATAAACAAGAATTGTGGCATATGACATATCCATATGTAAATTACATTTCAATTTTGCAGCCAATGACCTTGATAAAAGAATACCGAACTTCAGAGGAATATCAACAATAACTATAATTTTTGCTAGAATTTGAGTGAGAGAGACAACCAAATACTTGATTAAACACAAACATTTCACCTTACTCGAATCAAAGGAAAATAGGTCTTTATATGGCCTTGTTATGTCCAAACCAAGTTTCTCCATAATAACCTTTAGAATTAGGTTATTTGATGCACCTGAGTCTAACATTTCATTATGTAGGATCAAATCATGTACATTCAAGCTAACATAGAAAGGTGGAACATATCCATCTTGAGAATCTCATTCAACTTTTGGACCAAACAAAAGTTCAGGATGATCATAATTCAAATTAACAATATATAAAACATCTCATATCTTTAGTGCTTTGACAATTTGACTTTTGTATTTCTCATTCTTGATCATTTCATTAAATGGAATGGATATTTTGATTTTAGATATTTAATTTTCTAAATTGAAAGAATATTGAGTTTTCTCTACCTCTTTGATGGCCGTGTCTTTCTTTTCTGCAATCTCCTTTGTAGGATCAACTTTCTTCTGGCTGGAAGTAGGTGTATTAGCTTGGCCTTTCTTTGGAGGATTTATTGGAACCTTCTCGTTTCTCAAGTTATACTATCTTTGTACTTCCATGATTGCATTTTGGTACCCTTTCTTGTAATCTTTTGATTCCATGAGCATGATATCTTCCTGTGGCTGAAAGAACAAGTCTTGTTCTTCTTTTGTCAAAAAGATTGTTTCCTCCTCTTCACCAAAATAATGTATCTGATCTTGATCTTTTGTTGTTTCTTCATCTTCTGCAAAATTCTCTTGGAAAGGAGGCTTGATTTGTTGCTAATCTCCCTGATTTCTTTGTTCTCTTTGTTTTATTTGAACTTGAGGTCTTCAAAAATTTGGATTTCTTACTTGAGGAGGTGCCTGTTGTTCTCTAACAACAACTTTTTTTTTCCAAAGTCAATCTTTCCACCAACTTTTCCACTATTTTCACCATAACATCCAGCTTGTTATTTGATGAAGATGAAGGCTCCTCTTTAACCACTCCCCTTTTTTCAGCTTTCATTTTGGCCTTTTTGTTCAGTAGATTTTCTTCCACTCCAACAAAATTTCTTTGCATATCCTCCAATGTGGCTGGATTCCTTTCTTTGAGCTGATAAGAAAGCTCAACATTGAAACCATTAGGGTAATGAAACAAAGCCAACATTGGGGGAGGTTTATCTCAATAGGTATTGAGTTATACACCTTATTAAATCTGGCTAAAAAATCCTGAACTAATTCTCCTGGACCTCTCTTTAGGTTGTCATACTCAACTAATATCTGTAGGGGGTTCTTCTTTACTTCCCATCTGGCAAGGAAACTTTGTTCAAGCTGCTGGAAATTGGAAATGCTTCCAATTAGTAGGGTTCTAAACCATTTCTTGACCTCCCTTGAAAAAATTTGAGCAAAGAGTATCAACTTAACATCTTCATGGTCTACCTATTCTAGGTCTATAAAGTCATTCAACTTATCAAGATGTTGTTGTGCTGTAATAACTCTTGTACCATCAAACTAGGGCAAGCGTTGACCATAATTTTGTGGCAAATCATGCAATGGACCTGGTAAATTTAAAGGAGCATATTGAGCAACCATGATTGTGTGAGGTGGACTTGTGCTAACCTTTGGGATTTGTAATGAGGATGAGTGAGGTAAGGAGGCTGTTTCTTGAAAAATTGATGAGGAGGAAAGAGTGAAACAATAGGAACAATAGGACCAGAACAAGATGGAATATTCAATGGAGAAAAAACTATTAGAACATGATGATGAAATGTGGAAGGATTAGAAGCAACTTCTTGCAACTGATGCACAAGATGTTCTAACTTATGAAATTGTACCCTACCATCCCTATCTGCTTCTGATACACTCCCTTTCTGAAAAGAAATATAGGATTTTAGCTTAGCCTGACCAAAGACTATTTCTGTTAGGTTGGTTTCTGATTTAGATATGAATAAAATTTGTTCAAATTTCAAATCAAATTGAACCTCATCAATTGATTTTATTTTTGTAGGGAGGGACAAAGATATTTCTAGAAAATTGGTATATGTTTCTTTTGCAAGCTTATTTTTCCTAAAAAACTTCTTTGGACTGGTCAAAATCTCAGGTGGATTGGGATTCGGAAGATGCCTAGTATGTATTCTTCTTGAAGACAAATTTTCATAAATAAAATGATTGCACTTGGTTCTGGAAACACTAGTACTTGGGTAAATATTCATCTTGTTCTGTCTCTAGTTCACTGTCACCCTCAGGAGCCAGACTTGTTCTTAAGAGCATATTTTCCCAGGGAAGTTCTCAAGCTTTGCGATCTCGAAAATGATGCCAGTATGCTAGCACTTTTTAATTCATCCAGGCTAAGGAGAGGAACCCAAAGGTAACCAAAAACCAAACTTTAGGGCTCGAAGATAACCCTTCCAAACCCAGAGAGGGCTCTGTCTTATGAATTCTTATGGATTCTAGGCTAGGTATATATACCAATGTATAATAATTTTAACAATTTGATGGTAGGGGAGAGGAAAAATTCATTGGGCATGGAGTCAACTCAAGCTAATTGTTTTCAATGGATATATGGGAAAATGAAGGATCCTTGAATAGAGGCAAGGTAGGCAATCCTTATGGTGTCTTTGTCAAATTTCATTGTAGAGAGGTGAGTAGAAGAGTAATGAAATTGATAATACTTAAAGAATCTAGCTGAGGATGAATTTTAGATATTATGATGGAGGAAGAAAACACTAAAATGATTAGTTATCTTTAGCAGAGCACCTGAAAGTGAATTCTGAAATAATTTTTTCTTAACTAAAAATTGAACACATAACATTTAAGCATGGCTATAAAATAAGATAAATAAACATAAACATGAGATGAACATCACCATAAGAGACTGACACATGAATCCCTACACAAGTAGACTTCGACCTTCATCATTCACTGAAATTTTTAAATGAAAATGTACAATGCACAATGTCTTTCTCTATCACACACTTACCCACTATTTTCTTAGTAAAAAATACATCATATATAGATAAAAAATTATTACTTCCTCCCTTTAGAAACCAAATTCCCTAAAAAGATTTAGTTTCTACTTGTAGCAATGAATATAGAACTACTTTCTAGAAATTAGGGAACTGTTTTGACTATGGAAATATTTAATAAATTACATTGAATATATGCATAAATATGAGGCTTGAACCCTAAAAAAATCTCAGGATTTCAATTATAACCATGAGAATCAATTTCATGAGGTTTGGATTCAAATTTCAAGGTCAAACTATTGACTGTGTGGAAGCGCAATGAATTCACTGTGCTACTTCATTCTTCAACAAAAACACAACATAAAACACAACGAGCTCATGATTTGCAAGATTTTGATCACCTCCTAGGCTTCTGAATGAGTCGCACATGTGAAAGACAACTTGTAAAACATGAAATACCTATTGGATAGCATCTGTTCATATTGTAACCTCCCATCCTTGAAAAACATCACCTAAAATAAAAGCGGAATGACTAAGCGCACAAATTTCACCTATATAGATTTGACTAAGTGCTGGGGTCTCTAACTGAGGAAAACAGTTAGATGATGATGTTGAAAACGTTAAAAAACTTACTAAGCCTACATAGACAAGAATAAGTGCCAAAATCTTGTTCCTTTATCAATTTTTTATACCTTTAACAGTAGCACAACAAATTTGGTGCGTTACTGTGTCACTTTCTTCCATTACAAGCAATTTCCAAAACTCAAGAGAGTATGATTGATATAGGTTAATGAACTTTAGACAAAAATGAAAAAATAAAAATTCATCTTGGTTTCTTGTCCAAATTCAAACCTTTGTTGCCTCAGCCAACAAGTCTATATTTCCTCTTTCTTCATTCTTGTTTTCCTGCAATGCCTCCTGCAATTGTTATTTTGTAACCCTCAACTCCTTTTTCAAAGTGCGATTTTGTCTGCAAATGTTCTTTTGCTGTCTATGTAGGGGCATAGTTCTCTTCAACATATACATAACTTCAAACAATGTTGGCTCACAAATATTCAAGCGGTCATGTGTCCATTGTTTGGCACTTTCATCTTGTTCTCTAAGCCTCTTAATTTCATCTTGAGCTTTATTCAATTATTTCCTCAACCTATGGAAAGTGTGTTTCCCTTCATCCAAATCAACCTTCTACTTTTCTTTCATTGATTGTCCTTTCATCAAAATTTCCTTCTGTAGCTCCAGTTTCTTAGTTGAAGATCTCGTCATAAGGACCCTTGAATTTAAAGTCTCTAGCTCCTGAATGTGCTCTGTTTCTGCCTTTCCTTTACCTTTAGACCTGGTGGCAAGTGGAGTTGTCTTCATCACAAGTTCTGCTTCATCAACTTTAGCTGCCTTCTCCAAAATGTTCTTCTTCATCTCCCTATTGTCATGTTGAAGTTGAGCAATGACCAAATGAGCCCTACTGTTCTTGCAGTCCCATAATCTCCTTATCCATGTCATCTAAATTAACATTCTCTGATATGGTGCCTTTAGCTTCAGTATGTTGTTAAGGTGTTTTCTCAATGGGTAACTGTTACACAGTATTTTGTTACACCTCACACACTTCCTAGTGACATACCCAAAAGTGCCCAAAACATGACCATCATGCAATGTACTCATTTAGATATGTAGCTTAGATCCTCCCTAAAACACTGATTGGAAAATGCCTTGAGCTTCCCCTGAAGGAAATATCTCTAAAACCCTAATTTGAGAATCATCACTCTTATGAGACTGAAAACCGTGATGGTTGCTAGTTGCATTATACTAGCCCCGCGATGCCATCACTCTGTTTGGTTGTATACCTGTGATGATCCCTAAAATGAAGTTTTCCTAAAGAGGATGAGAAGCTTCGTGATCTAGAAGCTTTCAGTGTGACGTGCTGGAGGTTGTTTGGTGTGGATGAGTTCGAGTTATCCCAAATTGGTCTCTTGGTCTTATCCCTATGAGCTACCTCCTTGAGATGAGGGCCTAGTCCTATCTTTGGAGAGATCCTAACTCCCTTTCCCTGCCTATATATTCATCCTCTCCCATTCCCAAATGGTTGGTCTTTGTCTATTTTCACCCTTATGCTAAGATTGTGCCTATATTCTACTAATTTGGCTTGGAGAAGGAGTGCTTAGAGAGACTGGCTTGGACTTGGAAATTCATTCAAGGAGAGCCTATTGACATAAAGGCTTGGTTGTATGCTTCCTCCTTTATTCTATTAATATACAACTGCTGGTTCATTTTCCCTAAATGTGTATGCTCATGTATCATTTAGTTTAATGCTCCTTGATCTGTTAAGTAGGTTACTTTTGAATACGCTATTTGTATTTGCATGCCTTGTTGTGTCTTGATTTATTGTGTAGGTGCATAAAAACTATGAGAAATAGGAACGAGCCCATGATGCAGGTGATTCAAGGTCTTCAACAAAGGAAGACGTGATAGCATCAGAATGAGGTAGGCCATTTCCTTCGTCTTTCTTTTCAATTGTAACTTAGGAAAGTGTTCAGTAGATTGTCACATAGGTTGCTAGTCCCACTCATTGGGATAGAGGGATCGTCTCTGTCCATAGAGAGGATTGCATAGACAATAAAATGACGACTCCACTGGGGAGGCTATAACCTTTTCCATCCATTCCTTCAATCAGATCCTATGACTAGTTAGACCAATTGTCAATTTCTCCGCTTGACTGCATCAGTCTGGGTTTATACCATCACTGATTATTGCCTTAGAGTGATAAGTCTGGATTGTTTCTTGGAATCTTTTTTTCGCATATTCTTCACCCATCGTGGGTTTAGCTCTAATAGTTGTGTTGACATCGGGGGCTTTTACTTGTACAACCGCGATGATTTTTTTGTTTTTTTCTTAACTGTTTGGTCGCGTTGAAAATCATCACTATTTTTTTGTAGCAAAGTGGTGCTGATGACCTTGACCGTCGCAGGTTTGGTTATGCAAAGTAGCAATGATAACCCAATCATCATGGATTTAGGTATATAAAGTAGTGCCGATCCTTGAATGTGTGAATTTTTAGAGTTTTTGCATTAGAATTCAGTGTGTCTTGGCCCTTAAGGTCTTTTCCCATCCTGTACACTTAGATTTAGCAGTGTTTTTGATTGAGTGTCTTGATTAATTTGCAAAATTTTTCTCATTGGCTTTGAAGTGAAATCTGATTGAGTTCTAGGGTTCCTAGTCAATTGGTCATCACTTGCTGCTTGTTGGTGTCATTGAGATGTTTGTTTTGTTGATTGATTGAGTGTTGTTTTATGTGGAAATCTTTGGAAACATCATTTTGCATTTGTTTTAGCTTGTATTTCGAAATTTACTTTTCATGAAAATTCATTGATTAGTTGCATTGAAAAGTTATTTTTTGAGATTCATCATTGAAAATATATCACATTTTTTGGTGTTTGAAAGCTAAATACTGTATTTTAGGTGCATCAAATCATTCAAAATGAAAAGAAAATCATAATTCATATAAGTGAATCTTAGTAAAGACAAAATCGTTTTGCTTTCAAAAAGTTGCATTTAGGATAGTGAAAAGTGAAAATATTTTTTACTTTTGGCATTGCATTTGGAAGATGAAATTGAAAGTTAGAGGAAGGCATGTTGTTTGATGCATTTTGTTTGATGTATTATTGATTGAGTTTCATCCCTGGGTTAGTCTAGCTTTCATTGAAATGAAAAGTTTTCCTTTTCTCATATAGTTGCATCTTAAGTGTTCACGTGACATCGTTTTGAGCCTTAAAACCAAAACTTAATTGAAGATAAACTTAAAATTTACCTAAATTAGCCTAAGGAGCATTTGGAACTTAACACAAATATCTAGAGGTCTAGGCTAGAAACGTGTTCCGATGTCTTTAAACATAGTAGCTATCATTAACTGCTTGCAGTGTATCCCGTGGGTGAAATCCCGTCCTAGTATGGAAGTATATAAAAGGTTCTCCAGTACTTTCGGGTATATCAGAGGCACTTCAGTATGAAAAGTATATAGGGACACTCTCATCAAACAGTTTTGTATTAGATAGCACTAACATGGGGTTGTGATGCTCGTGTCGTCGCGTATATAATAGGAGACCCATTAGGTTTCTATCCATTAGCCACAAGTAACCAAGTCAGCTGCCTCGTAAACGTGATACACCGAACACAACATTTGGGGAGATTGGACGCTGTATGTTAAGTCCTTGGTTTCAGTTGGGGTGTATATTGCAGTTCATAGATACTTGGTAAACCCTCTTCCCTAGATTACCCAATTTTGATTTATTTTTTCTAAAGTTCTAAAATCAATTAATTGACCACGGAACAACATCCTATCTATGGAAATACTCCTTAGTAGATCTTAGGTTGATATTGATGGCAACATTTTCAGAGTTTACCAGTTAAGGAAACCCCTCTGACATGAATCCTAGTTATTTTCCTTCTTTTGGAAATACTGGTGCTCCTTATATGGCAATGTTGGCCCTTCCTGGATTGACCATTGGTTTGCCAATTTGGTTATTTTCAACCTCGGTGATTCTGAGAGTCGAAACTGCTTTTCAACCAAGTTCTCCGCTATGTGAACAACATCAACCTCATGTCGATCCTAAAGTTGACCCCTCACCTTCTTCACCTATTTTTTCACCTCGTTCTTCCTCTTCGCCTAGTGAAAGTTTGGATTCTAGTAACCCGAAAGCTAAGAAGAAGAAGAAGAAGAGGACGAAGAAGAAGAAACCAAATAAGAAAGAGGGAAACCAAATAATTATTGTTACCAATGCAAGTAATGAAGAAAAATCTTCCAATGAGCCTTAGAAAGTAAAATTCCCTTGCATGTTAATTAAGGGTCACCACCTTCTTTGGAATTGTCATGGTATTCCCAAGGTCTTAGAAGTGTGGTCCAGAATTTCACATCAACCTTCGTCACTAGCATCTGGAAATCATACTGGTGACAAACCTTCAACTAGTAATAGAAAATCCCATGGGAAAAAACAAAAAGTGAAATTTCCCTATAAGTTGTGTGAAGGTAATCATCCCATTCACCTTTTTCCTCTTATGGATGAAGCTTCCAAAGAGTTGGAAAACCTTACAGCTTCTCAACCTTGTCTTCCGGTTGGTTATCAAAATATTGCCCCTGATCCTTTTCTACTTGATCCAGTGATTTATTAAAATTCATCTTTGGTCAACCCCACTCTCTCTGAAAGTGAGTCTCGTGAGTCCATTCTCAACCAACCATTTGTCAAGAAAATGGTAGACTTGGTTCCGCCTTCAGCTAATTGTACCTTTCAGGTAGAGAGTGAACCCCGTATCGCTCAGGTTCTTATGGTTTCTTCAGTTTCGAATGAACAGGGGGGAAATCCTCCCATTTCCAAGGTGCATGATATTTTTTCTCATAATCCCATAGTGCAAGAGGGAAGCTCTCACATTCCTACGACAACCCCTCTGAGTAGTTTAGTCACTTCTTTTGATTGGAGTCAACTGGCAGGATATCACCTTCTGTCTTATGTGCCTTTCCAGATTACAGTACAGGCTTACCATATGGACGTACCTAGCACATTCATAGATGAGGGCACATATGTTAGCATTCTTTCCTCCACTGCTTGGCAAGATTTAGGTTCTCCTCAACTTGTCCGCGTCACCCAGAATTTGTTAGCTTTTAATAGAGGAACCAATGAACCTTTAGGGATCCTTCCTAAGTTACCTATTACTTTGGGAGGAAAGACTGTATATATAGATGCGATGGTTGTCCAAGGCCCTTAGATTTTAATCTACTCCTTGGCCGTGACTATGTTTATGTCATGGGAGTTCTTGTCTCTTCTCTCTTTCGAGTGATGTTTTTCCCATATGAAGGAAGCATTGTGGTCATTAATCAACTTACATTCATTGGTCCTCAATCAAATCCCACTCAAACATCATCCCTAAATGGTTCTTATGTGAAAGAGGTATCATCCCCGCCATAGGTTAATTATGTGGCCACCTGTTCCATCCCCACATCTACTAGTGATCTATTAGGTGATGTTGTATGCCATGTACTGGGGCATTGGAACCTGATTTTTCCATTGGATCTCTAGACATGTATCCATTCTAGAGTGTTCTTCTCCCATCTAATGAGAACCTCTTGGAAGCCATGGCCTATTTTGTTCTATGATTAAGACCTGTGGAGAAGAGTTCCTTGTCTTGTGTCAAGCTCGTTAAAAAATGAAACAAGGGCCATGGAGCAGAGTTCCTTGTCTTGTGTCAAGCTCCTTAAAAAATGAAACAAGGATCATGAGGATAGTTCTTTTACTATGTCAACCTCATTAAAAAATGAAATAGGCCCCCATGAGGATAGTTATTTTACTATTTCAACCTCGTTAAAAAATGAAATAGGTTGTGAGCATGGTTCTTTTCCTGTGTCAAGCTCATTAAAAAATGAAACAAATCCCCTTCCAATTCGAGTCTTTAATTAGATCTTGTAAAATCCCAGTCGAGCCTTTCACTTGATCTTGTAAGTGAACCTTCATTCCATCCACTTAGGTGAATGCAATGAAGCTTGGGGGCATGTAATTCAAATTGAGTCACGATGATGGGGGCATGAAATCTTATTCCAAGCATAGTTTATCTTTGTTTCAAGCTTGTGTAAAAATGAAACCAAATACAAGCATAGTTTTTCCCCATGTTTCAAGCTTGTGAAAAATTGAAACCATCTTCAAGTATACTCAAGCATAGTTTCCCATGTTTCAAGCTTGTGTAAAAATGAAACTATTCCCACTTTACATCTCACGATTTCCATTTCTATCAACCGCTTTTTGCCAGATGAGCCTTGGTTTTTTCATTCCAATGTCACCATCTCTTTGGCTGATCATATGCTTTCAATTGGTTGTTTTACCCTTTCCTAGGGAATATCTACAATGAGTGGTCTTATTAGCTAGCCTCTTGACCTTTACATGTTTTGAGTAGTTCCATCATCACCGAAACTAGTTGCTATCCTTTTATATCATTCGTTCCTCCAGGCGGAGTCATCTTTATGCTCTTTTCTGAATCTCGAAAAATGAAAATATCACTGAGTACTTGTCTTTTCGAACTCGTTAAATTAAATGAATTGACATCGTATCGGTATACATTTACCCATTTTTCGGGCTAAGATTGACTATTTACAAAAAAGGTACACCTTGATTAACATGGTTAAGAGGTTCTCTCAAATATTATTTTCTACCTTTTCGGGTTCGAGAGACAAATCACAAAAAGGGACTTGATGGAGTTTTCTTTTTCGTCTCTTTTTCAAACTCTCTAAATATGAAAAAGACACCGAGTTAATCTTCTGTTGGACTCGTAAAAAATTAAATGACGAAAGACTTGTCACCATGACGAGCCCGAGTTTCTCCTTCCTAGGACTCGTAAAACTTATTAGGATGGATTAATTCAAAGAATGAACTTATACGGCAAGCATACGGTATCCTCTTCAAGCTTGTGTAAAAATAAAGAGGTACTCGCTAGGAATAGTGGGGAAAATGAAAGTGAAACATCTCTTGTATAGGTAGCATGTCGCTCTTGAACATGGCACTCATCTGTATCTCATGTCGGGTTTGGGATATCCTCGCTCAATCGCTTGTATTTCCGGGTATGGGTAATATATTTTACCTCTCATCTGACTATTCCACTTTGTCGTTATGACCCTTGGTCCTATATTGAGTCTAATTCTGCCACATTCGAGAGTCGTTTCACCAATATGTTTAAGAGAAGTCCTATCTACAATCTATTATCTATACATTGTATGACTCTTTGCTATAGTCTTGTATCCTATTCATTTCATTCCACTTTATTCCTCATTTCATGTTGATGATGGGGGAATAATCATGACCCTCCTTCAATGAGTCACTTCCTGTCGACTTCAGTTCATTATCCAGGGAGCTGACTTAGAGACTCCCTTTTAGTACCTTAGAGCATGCCTTAATGGCAAGTTCTTCGCATCCGAGGATAGGTTTTCATCATTGACCTTTGATTGGGTGATTCCACGAGTGTTCGACTTCAGCTTCATTTTCCACTTTCACTGATTATACTGTCGTACCTTGAGAGCCATTTTTATTATTGGTGGTTTCTCTCGTGTCTGTTAATGGTCCACATCATTGGTAGTTAATTAGGTGGTTTTCTATCATGTTCGAATTTAGTGCATTCATTCACATGTTAGAGTTCGTACTTCTATCAGGTTGGGATGGAGCGCAAGACCTTGAGTCTTGTCTGATATGACTTACGCTACGTGGAATTATGTATTATTCATGATTGTACACATGTTTCTGCTATGTGGATGACTATGACCATATCGTGGGACTTTATATTTATGATGATCTGTCTATAGCAGGTGGCTACGTCCATACCTTGGATCTTAGATTTACAGATGATCCTTCTCATTCAGCTGGCTGCGCCCATCCCGCAAATATTTTTTATAGTCCTTTATCCGAATGGCTATGTCCATACCGTGGATTCATGTTTGATATCAGATATGTATATGTATATACGTCCTTGATTTCTAGGTCTCCTGACATTGTTTTTTCTCTTCCTTGCAAAAGCTAGTAAAGCATCTCAGCCATCACTCCTTGTTCTGCCTTCATGCTTTAGGGGCATCTGTTACACAGTATTTTGTCACACCTACCACACTTACCTGTGACATACCCTGAAGTGCCTGAAACATGACCATAATGCAGTGTACTCATTCAGATATGCAGCTCAAATCCTCCCTAAAGCACTGATTAGAAAATGCCTTGAGCTTCCCTTGAGGGAAATAGCTCTAAAACCCTAATTTGAGAATCATCGCTCTTATGAGACTGAAAATCATGATGGTCGCTAGTTGCATTATACTAGCCCCATGATGCCATCGATCTATTTGATTGTATACCCATGATGATCCTTAGAAGGAAATTTTCCTAAAGAGCATGAAAAGCTTTGTGATATAGAAGCTTCTAGAGCGATGAGCTAGAGGTTGTTTGACATGGATGAGGTTGAGTTCTCCCAATTTGGTCTCTTGGTCTTATCCCTATGAGCTACCTCCTTGAGATGAGGGCCTACTCCTATCTTTGGAGAGATCCTAACTCCCTTTTCCTGCCTATAGATTCATCCACTCCCATTCCCAAATGGTTGGTCTTTGTCTATTTGCACCCTTATGCTAAGATTGTGCCTATATGCTACTAATTTGGCTTGGAGAAGGAGTGCTTGGAGAGTGTAGCTTGGACTTGGACATTCACTCAAGGAGATCCTATTGACATCAAGGCTTGATTATATGCTTCCTAATTTATTCTGTTAATATACAACTGTTGGTTCATTTTCCCTAAATGTGTATGCTTATGTATCATTTAGCTTAATGCTCCTTGATCTGTTAAGTAGGTTAATTTTAAATATGCTATTTTTATTTTCATGCCTTGTTGTGTCTTGATCTCTTGTGCAGGTGCATAAATGCTGTGAGTAGCAGGAATGAGCCCATGACACAGGTGATTCAAGGCCTTCAACAAAGGAAGACGTGATAGAATCAGAACGAGGTAGGCCATCTACTTCGTCTTTCTTTTCAATTGTAACTTAGGAAAGTGTTCAGTAGATTGTCACGTAGGTTTATAGTCCCACTCATTGGGCTAGAGGGACTGTCTCTGTCTGCAGAGAGGATTTCGTAGACAACAATAACCTCTTTGCAATAACTCTTGTGAGAGGTTTCTTGGAACCTCCACCATCTTAGGAGAAAAATGATTTTTTTTGCCCCTTTCTTGTCAGACTGATCAATTGAAGTGTGTGGCCTTTTGACTGAACTCTCTACTACTAGTTGAAAATTCTTTTCCATTGATGAAGGTGTATATTTCCTGCTCTAGGGGCTATCTAAAATTTTAGCTGTCAACTTGGATGAATCCAAAAATGTTTGCCATAACTGGTTCTTCCTCCCCGACTCTTCTACAACTAACAATTTGATCAAGGAGAAATGAAATAGACTGGGCTCCACTTGACTTTTCTTACCTTGAAATTTATTTTCCATCTTATCAATGCTCCTAAACAAATAAAAAGGTAGACTTAGAGGGATTTTTCCTGTAAAATGCATCAACAACATGAAGTGATATTGATAAACCCCCCCCCAAATATTCTTTCACAAATAAAATATCTTTTGATGAACTTGAGTAATTTGTTGTAGGGTTCAATAAGATATCCTTTTAGCACAATAACTCCATATTCTTTGTTTTTGTACTTTGGCTTTAGGAAATCTTTGTAGTTGGTTATATCTAAAGGCATGCCCTTGAACCATTGTTCTCCATGAAAAGGGATCTCTATAGTAGCTGAAATGGTGACCTCTGACACTGGGAAACTCAAATATCCAATCTTGGATTATACCCTAGAAAGTTCAAAGAAATTTTTTTGGTTAGCTGAACACTGTAACCCTGTATCTTTTCACAAAATTCAATGCAACCGGTATGCTCAAATTCAACCCTAATAGCTGGATCTAAATTTATCAAGGAAATATCTTGAGGCTCAAACATAACTATTTATCCCCCTCTATGCTTCTTCCTTTCTTGTTTTGTCATGGATCATAATGAAAAGTTAATTCTAGGGTTTCAAAATGCAGTTACAGTACTCAACAACTTAGCGCAGCAAGGGTGAAACAACTATGGAATTAGGGTTTATATGAGGGCTTCTGGAAAATTCTGGATGGAAAGCCCCTATATTAACAAGTTCAAACAACAAGAACCCAACCCAAAAATCAAAAAGCAACAATTTTTTTCTTTATATGCAGTGGACTTTCCAATACACAAACACAACGAGAAAACATAGTGAATTCAAGTTTATGAGAGTTGCAAGATTTTCTGGGTGCTCTTCTCAATTTCAAAAGATGAAACTAACAACAAACAACAAACAACATGAATTATGTTATAGAAGATAAATTTGGAACTTGAGAGTGATCATGGTACGAGAAAACCCTCATCTTGCAAAAGTGTGACAGATCTCTTGCAACCAAAGCGCAACAACTCTCCTTTGTTGTTCAAAGTATCTAAGGAGAACAAGAAACCTGCTCGATGCCTTCTTGTGATCTAATGCATGTATTTACAATCCTCCACATTTTTGAGAATGCAACAAGATGATGGAGCTTAGTGGAAAGGACTCGCCTTCACTAAGTGGGCCCGTAGGCAAATTATGGCGCAAAGTCTATTTTTAGACATATGGATCATGGTCTATGAGTTGCAGGATGCTATTTATGGATGATTGGTCATGTTGGAAAAAATAGATGGACTTCTATTTCTGGTTCACAGCAGTGTGATCAAATTCTATTTTTAGACCGCCAGGCTAAAAATAGAAAAGTCAAATATTATTGTCTCATAATAATATTTAGACTATAAACTTTATCTTATTCTCTTGGAGCACTTCAGTTTGAGCTACAGATGTGGCACATGCAGCTGTCAAAAGGAAATACGCTTTTCTTGTGAGTCAGTTGAGCTATTGCATGGAGGACTTCAGTTAGAACTCATGCATGTGAGTTTTCTGGAGTTGGATGTGGAGTTGATGGAGTTGTGTTTAGTTTGACTTGGTTGAACTAGTTGTAATTAGTCTAACTGCAAATAGACTAGTGATGAGTTGTGTGAATTAATTATTAACTCATAAAGCAACTAAATAATACATCAGTTAACTCAGTTGCATGTCAGTGCATGTACAGTTCAGTGGAGACAGGTGTTAGAGGTTGAGATTGTTATCAGTTGTGACTATAGTTGTGCATGAGATCTTGCACAATTAATGGATTGAGTATGCCCATGAGGATTGCACAGTATATGCCCAGTATTATAGCCTGTGCTCACATGATTTTCAGTGTGAGCGATTCTCAAGCATTGTGCAATAGAGGCAGGCAAAGCAGCGGAGGAGATTTGAACCTGTGACTTGTTCGGATCTGAGCTAGTTTTGTGTGTAACAGGTGGAGATAGTGCTGGATAATTGTGAGGAGTATTGTACTATGTATTGTTACATGTTCTCAATCATTATAATATACAAATAGTGTGGGGTTTTCAGCTGTATGCTTTCCCCATGTTACATACTGTGTTAATGTGTGCATGCGATTGATGTTTCATTGTTTTTGATGCTGCTAAATTGATGATCAACGTAGAGGAGGTTATGTATTGTGCATGTATTCCACAATAGTGTATAAATGGGATAATATCTATGAATAAGTGTTTATTATTCAAAATTTCTACATGGTATCAGAGCTGTTGATCATCAGATCTACTATTCAGAAAGTGTTTACATCTTATTTCTTCAGGCAGAGTTTGTAATCGGGCCAGGTAGCCTCTAGATTCATCTTTGCTTTGGAAGGTGAGATATCCGATAAAAGCCCATATAGTCAATCTCTATACGAGAAATACCTTTTTCTCACGAATCTTAGATCGGAGGCGGTTGAGTTTGGAGCTGGTGGAATTCGAATTTGCAACAGTGTTTTCTTGGTATCAACGTGGCAATGTCTTTCAATGGATTGCGATTGGAGTATGCTCTTGAGGGCAGCTCGAACTATATTGCATGGAAGGACAGGATGGAGGCAGTGTTGAATGATAATGGGCTTAAGGATTTCATAGAGGCTGATGTCCCAAAGCCTACTGATGCTACTCAAGTTGATGGTTGGCAAAAGAAGAGAGCAAAGTGTCGAAGGATTCTGTTGGAGGGCGTGAAGGATCACATTGTGTCCAGCCTGCATGGAAAGGCTTCTCCATACTTGATGTCGAAAGCGTTGACAGATCTATTCCAAAGCAAGAGCGATCAGAGCAAGTTGGCACTCAAGGATAAACTCAGAAACATCAAATGTGAGAAGGGAGACAGTATGCCCAAGTATCTCACGAAGTTCACTCAGTGCAGAGATGAGCTGGGAAGTGTGGGGGTGACTGTCGATGATGAGGACTTGGTGAGCTTGGCTCTCCTTGGTCATCCGAAGAGTTGGCATTCCTATTAGGACTCTTTCAATGGTCGGGAGAAATTTCTAGGATGGGAGAGACTTTGGTCAGATCTTGTGCAGGAGGAGATCAGGCGGAATACCAGGGACGAATCTTCATCAAAGGGAATTGATGAAGAAAATTGCGCTTTGGCTGCCAAAGCAAAGAAGGGGAAGAGCAAGAAAGCTTCTCAGTTTGGTGCGAAAGGCAAGAAGTAGGACATGTCCAAGGTGAAGTGTTTTCACTGTCACCAGCACAGACACTATGCCACTAATTGTCTGCAGAAGAAGAAGAACAAGCAAGCTGCTGGATCTGCAGCAGGAGAGGCTCTAGCCTCGCATTTTGAACTTGATTCTTCATTGATCGCATGCTTGGTTTCAAGTGTGATGGGATCGGTGTGGTTCTTGGATAGTGGTGCGTCTTTTCACATGACAGGAGATCGAGATTTGTTTTCTGATCTGGAGGACAAAGATCTTGGAGTGCACATTGAGATGGGCGATGATGGTAGATACAATGCGACCAGTATCGGTACCATTTCCTTTGAGAGGGAGTCTGGTAAACCCTTCGTATTGAAGGAAGTGATGCATGCTCTAGGATTGAAGAAGAATCTTATCTCTGTGGTGATGTTAGAAGACAAGGTATATGATGTTGTTTTCAGCGAGGGAAAGGCTTTCCTACGCAGCAAGACAACTGGAGAAACCCGGAAGATAGGGGTTCGAGTGAGGAAACTTTATCAGTTGCATGTAGATGGCTGTGAAACAATGGCATGCAAGGCATAAGGATTGGTGAGCCTGGATGATGGCAAGCTGTGGCATAGGAGATTGGGTCACCTTCACCATGGAGCCTTGAATATACTACAACAGATCACTACAGGGCTTCCTAAAGGCACTCTTGCGCAGTCAGATCAGTGTAAGGGGTGTACTTTGGGAAAGTTTGTGAAAGCCACCTTTCACGAGAAGGATAGTCGTGCCACGATGATCCCTGAGAGAATTCACACAGACGTGTGTGGACCTTTCTCAGTAGCTTCGACAACAAAACACAGGTATTATGTGATTTTTGTTGATGATTTCTCTCGTAAGTGCTGGATCTTCTTCATGCAGAAGAAGAGCCAGACATACTCAAAGTTATGTGAGTTCAAAGCACTGGTCGAGAAGGAGTCAGGGAAGAAGGTGAAGGCTCTTAGGAGTGAAAATGGTGGTGAATACATCTCTGGCGAGTTCAAGGATTTCTGCAGTGCAGAAGGGATTCGAAGAGAGCTCATAGCTCCCCATAACCCACAACAGAACGGGGTTGCTGAGCGGAAGAACAGAATGATCGTGGGTGTTGCATGGGTGATGTTGCATGATCAGGGCCTACCCCTTCACTTGTGGGCGGAAGCATGCAATACAACAGTTTATGTGCAGAACCGTTGTCCTCACAGGATACTTGGCATGAGTACACCCGAGGAGGCTTATTCTGGTAAGAAGCCTGATCTTTCTCATTTGAGGATTTTTGGTGCTAATGTTTACATGGATGTGATAAAGGATGCCAGGAAGAAGTTGGAGCTGACCGCAGAGGTTGGGATATTTGTGGGGTACAATGATATGCCCCACAACTATCGTGTGTATTTTCCATACAGTGGCAAGAATGTTGTGCGACGGGATATAAAATTTCAGGAGGAGAAAGCCATGAAGTGTTCGCTTGAGAGGGAGCTACACTTGCATGCAGATGAGGAGCTATTAGTTCTTAAGGATGAGCTTTAGGACGTGGATCAGCCACAGGATGAAGTTCATGGAGTGGAAGAGACCACTCATGCAACGCCAACCATCAGAGGGCGAAAGTGCTTGACAGAAGCTGAGCGACTGGCTCAAGATGCAGAGAAAGTTGTGGAACCACCTACAGCCCAACGCAGGCAGAGACAGTCACCTGATCGGTACACTGGATACATGGCTCTTATGAGAAAATGTGTTGTGACTGAGCCATCCTCTTTCGAGGAAGCTGTGGAGGATTCCGCATGGGTAGATGCCATGGTGGAAGAGTATGATTCGATTGTCAGAAATAATGCATGGGAGATTGTTTTTAGACTGGGAGGGAAATCAGTGGTGGGTTCGAGATGGATCTACAAAGTTAAGCAGGTAGCTGACGGGAGTGTGGAGAAGTACAAGACAAGATTTGTTGCTCGAGGCTTTTCACAGATAGAGGGGATCGATTATGAGGAGACATTTGCACTTGTCGCAAGGTATTATTCCATATGGACGATTCTTGCTCTCTCAGCGCATATGGGATGGCAAATTCATCAGATGGATGTGAAGACTGCATTCCTCAACGGAGTCATTGAGGAGGAGGTGTACATTGAGCAACCCGAAGGTTTCGAGATCTTCAATAGCGAGTCGCATGTGTGTAGGCTGAAGAGAGCGCTGTATGGGTTGAAACAAGCACCACATGCTTGGTACACACGGATAGACAACTATTTCACTGGACTTGGATTCTCCAAGAGTGAGGCGGATCCTAACCTATACCAGATTGTGGTGGAGGGTAAGTTGCTTATCATTGTAATTTATGTAGATGATTTGATTCTAACGGGTGATGAGCTATTGATACTTTCATGCAAGGATGATCTTTCTAAGGAGTTTGAGATGAAGGACTTGGGCCTCCTTCATTATTTCCTGGGATTGGAAATTTGGCAGCGCAGTGATGGACTATTTGTTTCTCAGGGTAAGTATGCTCGGGAGATACTGGAGAAGTTCAACATGTGTGGCTACAAGCCTGTTGATACTCCTCTTCCTAGAGGTTGGAGGAAGGAGGATGCCACTTCGGCAGAAGAAGTGGATGCCACTGTTTATCGACAGTTGGTGGGGTCGTTTATGTATCTGGTCAATACATGACCCGATATTTGCTATGCTGTTAACCAGCTGTCACAAGCTATGGTTAAGCCAACCAAGCTCTTCTGGAAGGCGAGCAAGCATGTACTATGCTATTTGAGAGGCACATCAGGATATGGATCTTGGTACAAACATGAGGATGCAGATTGGGCAGGGACCTCAACAGACGACATCAGGTACCATCATATCAGAGATTGTGTGCAGCGGAGAATCATGTTACTTTCATACACTCCAACAGAGGATCAGGATGCTGATATCTTGACGAAGGCGCTCACCAGGAGAAAATTTGAATACCACCGAGGCAGGATAAGGGTTGCTGATAATCCATATCTTGTTGAGAGGGAGTGTTGAGAATGCAACACGATGATGGAGCTTAGTGGAAAGGAGTCACCTTCACTAAGTGGGCCCGTAGGAAAATTATGGCGCAAAGTCTATTTTTAGACATATGGATCATGGTCTATGAGTTGCAGGATGCTGTTTATGGATGATTGGTCATGTTGGGAAAAATAGATGGACTTCTATTTCTGGTTCACAGCGGTGTGATGAAAGTCTATTTTTAGACTGCCAGGCTAAAAATAGAAAATTCAAATATTATTGTCTCATAATAATATTTAGACTATAAACTTTATCTTATTCTCTTGGAGCACTTCAGTTTGAGCTACAGATGTGGCACATGTAGCTGTCAGAAGGAAATACGCTTTTCTTGTGAGTCAGTTGAGCTATTGCATGGAGGACTTCAGTTAGAACTCATGCATGTGAGTTCTGTGGAGTTGGATGTGGAGTTGATGGAGTTGTGTTCAGTTTGACTTGGTTGAACTAGTTGTAATTAGTCTAACTGCAAATAGACTAGTGATGAGTTGTGTGAATTAATTATTAACTCATAAAGAAACTAAAGAATACATCAGTTAACTCAGTTGCATGTCAGTGCATGTACAGTTCAGTGGAGACAGGTGTTAAAGGTTGAGATTGCTATCAGTTGTGACTATAGTTGTGCATGAGATCTTGCACAATCAATGGATTGAGTATGCCCATGAGGATTGCGTAGTATATGCCCAGTATTATAGCTTGTGATCACGTGATTTTCAGTGTGAGTGATTCTCAAGCATTGTGCAATAGAGGCAGGCAAAGCAGCAGAGGAGATTTGAACCTGTGACTTGTTCGGATCTGAGCTAGTTTTGTGTGTAACAGGTGGAGATAGTGCTGGATACTTGTGAGGAGTATTGTACTATGTATTGTTACATGTTCTCAATCATTATAATATACAAATAGTGTGGGGTTTTCAGCTGTATGCTTTCCCCAGGTTACATACTGTGTTAATGTGTGCATGCGATTGATGTTTCATTGTTTTTGATGCTACTAAATTGATGATCAACGTAGAGGAGGTTATGTATTGTGCATGTATTCTGCAATAGTTTATAATCGGGATAATCTCTATGAATAAGTGTTTATTATGCAAAATTTCTACACACATGATATAAAACTGTCTGTTAATTGCAATGATTGCTTTTTCAAATTTGGAATATTGAAGCGGAGTAAAAAAGAGATGTGCAACAAAAAAGGAAAGCACAACATCAACTTGCATTGGTAATATTATGATTGGAATCTTTGATTTGACTTGGCAACTAACTCGAAAAGAAACCACTGGTCTATTTGAATGATGAGAGAATAATGGACCACTAATAACTTTCACTTATGACTTGGATTATACATTACCCTAGACTTATCAAACCTAAACCCTTTTAAAACTTTGACAACTTGAGTTTATTTTCCAATTTAGTATATCCTATTGACACTAAGTCTTGATCTCTATGAGAACATAACAACACTTTACAATTTGACCAAAACACTATAAAATACTAAGCTTGACTTTGATTATTGTAACATAGGACATTAACAATAGGAATGATCCTTTTTAAAATTGACCAATTTATTGGTAATATCCTTGAAAGGATGCTCCTTGGTTGACCAAATTATAATATCCTTGTAGGAATTCTCCATGGTTGACCAATTTGTAGGTAATCTCCTTTCAGGAATTCCCCTTGGTTAAACAATTTATATAACTATGGCCATCCTCTAAATCAATGGAGTGTTTAGTAGAAAATAATTGGTTGGCATTGATAAATGGAAGGATTTTGATCCACTTTTGCATAAGGGAATTTTATGCCTTTAATTTGAGCATAAGGAAGACTAAAATTTTTCAATAATTCCTTCTTCATGGGATTGAGAGGGATATGCTTTATTGGATTTTGGCCTAGAAGTGGATGCCCCCTATGAAATGCTCATGTAGGCTTGTCTCCCTCACGTTTCTTTGAATATTTGGGAGGACAAATGCCTTCTTGATATTGGAACTAGCCTGGGTGTTATGGGGATAAATCAAATCTTATGCAAGGTTTGCATGCTTTTACTTGGATCCATGTATAGTGGATTTATGGAAAGGAATATTGGAACCCATCAAATAAAATATAGATGATTAGACCCATATTCAAGCCCTAGATTAATAATAGACACCATTTGATTTTGATAAACACATAATTATTGAGGTGTTGTAAAAAAATATATAGACCTTAGGCCAAGAAGGAGGGAGATTCATCCTAGAGGCAAAAATTGGATCGAAAAAAGTAGCTAAATTGATAAAAAAAAATTGAGATAAATATGTAATGTGCCCCTAGCTTGGTATTAATTTGTGACGAACCCTGAAAGCTAGAAGCTAGGGGGGTACCCTAGGGAAATGGAATAACTCAACTTGGTACAAACTTGAGATCAATCTATGACAATTCCCCTAGGTCTGGTACCAATATGTGATGTACCCCCTAGCTTTGTATCAACTTGAGAAATCCATTTCTTTGCGTTGTAATTCCTTAGGCTATTTCATTTCCCTCTAGATCTGTAGTGCTATTGGTATAAAATCTCAACATTAGAAGCTCGAGAGGCTCTCAGGCATGGAAAATTTCACTAGAAATGCCAATACATACAAACACTCAATCATCTTCTTTGGGTAGAATAATAACAAGTATTAACACAACCATTAACAATGACTCTTTTCCACAAAGCTCTTTTTCCTCAAGAAGCAAGAACTCCCACAATGAAAGATAATAATGAATGAATTTACCCTTAAATAATAATAAAAAGGTAAGGTTAAATATGCATGCTCTTAACATGCCACACGGCTCTCCCAAGAAGCCCACAAGACCACCCATTTCCTTACTTCCAAAGATGGGTATAATAAAATATAAATAAAATGGTCTAGCCTCTCTAGCTACTGTTCTCTCTGTAGTGCTTGACATTTGTTTGTCTTGTTTCTAGAGTGAAGTTCAAGTGAAGATATATAGTTTGTCTCTTCAAGACTCTATCATCAAATTCTTATAGAGCTATAATAGATTTAGTGCGGGTGAGTTTGTAAAATATTGCATATGTAGTTTTTGATGATGCATTTATAACACCTTCCATAAAATTTCTAGGAATCAATACAAACTTCACTGTAGTCAATATGTAATAATGCATTTCTTTTACATTAATATTATTTGACCAAGTAAATTTTGTGCTTCTAATATTTGTTGGCTTCATGATTGGGGTGGCATTGTTTCATCCTAGCTTCTATCCCATCCATTTTTTATATGTCCCATGAAAGTTGTTTATAAGATCCTACTTGTACATATATAAATAGAAACATAAATAAGAGGACAAAATCACATAAAAATAGAAAGATGGAGATAAAAGAGTAACTATCATACAAGCGTTTAGCATGATTGAAATGTTCCCAAAAATATTTCATGTAAATCCCAAAAGAATTAGAGAAATAAACCATGACAAAATTAATATCAAGATTAGGAGCATATACTAGCATTAACTTAACATAAATGATAAGATTTCACATTCTCATTACATTTTTTTGAAAACAATTATTATGACAATATAATGAATACATATTGTTGAATGATTTTGTTTAATTCAAATGAGTTAGAAAAGTGAATGGTAGCCATAGATTCCTACATATCAATGTCATAAATGAGAACTTACTTGTTCCCAATTGTGATTCTAAGCTCCAAGGATGACAACAAGAGGAATTATACAATACATGACTGATCATACATATCATATATAGATTCTTAGGTTTTGGGCCTTTGAAATAGGTTCTACGATGGTGGATAAACTCAAATTGGAAAATGAAAGCATTGATTGATCACAAATTGTGTGCATATGAGTTTAGTTTTCGTGATTTTCATTAACATGAAGGTTTGAGAAATAATTTTGGAAGCGAGGTATTACTTCTTTGATCTCCTCTAACCTCCATATGGGACACTTGACTGAGAAATTCCATCTACTTGAAGAGGATTTTCTAAAGCCCTAGGCTAAATAAGACTATACATGCTCCCATTGGAGTTTTGGAGTGAAGAGACATGGAAAATATACACAATACACCGATATTTTCCATCAAGTCAGAAGAGGTAATCAACGCCATAAGATAGAAATCTTATGCTTGATCCTTTGTTTTAATGAATATCTCTAGTACCCTCGTGTAGTTTAGAATCATTAGAACAATTTTGAAGTCTAAAATGGGCCCCAAAACAAAAATGTACAAACAAAATCAAATTTATAAGAGTCAATAGGATTCAAGATGATGGTGTCAACCATGGGGGATGATTTAACATTTTTGGAGTAAAAAAGTAAAAAGATAAAAAAATAAAAAAATTTTCATTATTATTTTACAATATTCCTTAGGAGGCACATTTTAGATGTCAAAATTTCTTAATGCTTAGATTACTAGAACACTAGATGGATTCAAATTATAGATTAATGACAAATTGTTATAGCATCATTCAACACTCCTGTAGTTCTGATGCTCTGGTATGGACTTGAGAAACCCTTTCCCATACATACTTGATCATTTATTAAAAAACAATATTTTGAATTCCATACACAGTTTTACCCTTTAAAAAGTGCGCACACACGCGGGTACTATAATACAGAACCCGCGTATATGATTTAAAATATGAAAAAATAAAATAGTATCCTACTTTTTGGGCAGGGTTTATGGGTTTCTCCGAAATCCCACCTACAGGAGCCCGTGGCTTAACTGAATCTACTGATTTCTGGTGGTATTTATACACCTCATGGGAAGGCCTAATCAAGGATAGAGGATATCGACATTATAGTCCTTTTGTCCCCAGATCAAGTCTAATTTTCCCTATTCCTCCTACACTCCGAGTCATAGGAAACCCTTGTTTCCTTGCATATATGCTTATCCTTCATTATATGGAATCCCTTTGCACATGCTTGAGAGGTGATCTTTGAGGCTTGGGTTGGACAGATCCACAGGATGGTTACATTGGTGATGTGGTCGGATTAAGTTGTATCTATCCACTACTCTTCGCTGATATCAATAAATAAGCTCTGTCTTATTTCTGATATGTTATGATCTCATGCTTTTATGATTCATGTGTAGTATGTCATGATTTATATGTTTATGCTTGATGAGCTAACATGTTTATTATGCACTCTCTTTGAACTACTTGCTATGTATATGCTTCTCTGAACTGTGTTGTAGGTCTTCTCGCTTGGGAGGAAGTAGAGGGTTTGGCCCCCAAGAGATCGACATCAAATGTAGGACCTACGGGTACTCATCTCAAACCCAATTTTGGTAGTTTATATAATTTTCTTGCTTGAACATATGCTTCTTGTTGATTATCTTCCTTCGATCTGTTAAGGTTGTCAACCTTTACCTTAGGGATTTTTTTCCCGCCAATAGAACTGGTGACTTTGTTGGGGAATATATTATCCATTTGGTCAGCTGTTAGTCTCAAGAGGCATATGTATTGGTCTTACTTCCAACAATATGGCTGAATACAGTGTTGTCATTAATTTACTATCTGAAGCAATATCTTTTGGTACTGAATCGCTAGTGGTTTATTTGGATTTGCAACTAGTGGTGTCTCAATTAAATAACATATATCATGTAAGAGATCCTTTATTACATCACCAATTTCTAAGAGTGATATTATTACAAAGATCATTTAATTTTATTACCTTTATTCATATTCCATGATCATAAAATTCACTTGTTGATTCTATAGCTAATCAAGAATTAGATGGGTACGTTAATCATTCATCACATTAAAATAAAAAATATCATAAAATAATCTATATATATGATAAAATCATTGCAAAACCATTAGTATTTAGATAGGAATAATATGTCAAAAATATTACAGAATGCAGAAAAATGTCCTACCAAATTATGGCTTAAGCCTGATCGTGTTCATAAAACGATAAATCATCTAATCTAAGTCTATGGGCCCTAACCTGGATGAGAATCACGGAAAAAGATGATGGAATTCGTCAACCGTCGGAAGAACCACACCCACTCCCGTGGTATTCCTACCACTCATCTCTGAATTGACTCAAGGAGATCCTCTATGACTGCCATGGGAACCTGGCGAGTCAAACTCTCAAAGTTCCTCTCGATTGCATGAAGGATTCTCTCAGTCTATGCTTCCACTCTCTCCATGTCTCTGCTGCGACGTGTGTGCTTAGGTAGACCTTTAGGTCTCACTGGTCCAACATATGCATCATGATCAAATAATCTTGTAAGATTTTTGTTTCACAAAAATATAGCTTTAACTTAAGATCATATCAAAATCTAAAAAAATCATATAAGAATTTGTTTTTACCAATATCGCCCCATGAAGTGCCCTTAGGAAGTGCCAGATATGGGTCCTCTCGATAATCTATGCCTGCATAAGGGTAGTCATCTATAGCTACGACTTGTTTCTCCCACGAGAGGAAGAACTCATCGTCAAATTCTTCTTGAGTGACTTCGCCTCCGCCAAGTCGCTTGATCAAGTCTGCCCATCTAGCCATCATCGGATCCTTGGGACTGCTAATGGCTGTAGACTATCTGGGTCAAAGTGCTAGGACTCTCTCAAATAAAAATGAGAAAAGTATGTTGCCATATAGAAAATGCTTTATTTTTCCTCGTCTCACTGAAGACAATTGCTTCTTCATGTAGGTCAAGAGCCCCGTGTACCAATCAAAGACTTTCAGATGAAGGCACTCTACTACCAAGAACATGGAAGGTCAAGAGGCTTGATGTAGTGATGCTGAGCCTACTACCCTGACAATGGTAAAGAGGATAATTTTTACTCATATGCTCCTTACGTTTTTGTTCAAAATCTTTGACCCGACCTTATCCGTATTTGGTGCACAATAGAGATCTATGCAATCTGAAGCATTCAAGCCTCCTTGGGCCCTCTCTTTTAGATCAACTACTTCCCCTCTTCGGGAAAGTCCTATGATGAAGTAAATATCTTCCACCTCAATCTGTAAAGGCATCTGATCAATCATAAAGAGCTCTTTCTATGGATCCTAGTAATGAATAAGCATCTCTAACAATCGAGTTTGGGTTTTCATATTTGACATCATAAAAAACTTGAGCAATACACATCCTCTCAATGCATCCAATGCCATAGGATCATTTAAAACCTCATTGTAAACATCAATGTTCTCCCTCTCTTTCCAAACAATTTCCATCCTACAAATTTGAGCAAATTCATCCATTAGAAATTGATTTTTTCATACTTATCTGCACGTACACAACTTTCTTAAGAGACAATCGTGTATAAAACGTGAATTTTCCTTTGGAAACCCGCATGTAGGGATTTATGTATGCAGTTTCCAAAGAGCCAACCCACGTACACATAAAGGAAAATTTTAAAACAAAAATTCTACGATGAAAATCGACTGAATTCATTCAAAATCCAATCAAATGGACAAAATTGTGAATTTAGGATTACCTGGAAGCTTTGGTTGATGAATTGGTTGAAGAAATCAATGAAATGGAGTTGCCCAAGTTTTCTCCCAAGCTCTCAAGATCTCAACACTTGCAAGTTAAAATGAATTTTCGGTGAGTCAAAATGTCTTTTTATATTAAAAATTTAAAACCCACTTTTATAAAGTTCACAACTTTTAACTTTATTATTTCATGAACTTTTTAACTTTTTGGCTTGAATTGTTGGGGGAAGTTGTTTTCCAAGGTAAATGAATACTTTGTGACATTTTTTCACCACTTCGACTCCACGGTCGTAAACCTATCATGGAAGGTATCGTTTTAATCACTAGCATATAGGTTAGGACATATCACTTTTTCCGCTGCATTATGCATCTTAACCTCATATTGCAATATTTTTCCATAAGGTCGACCCCATTATGTTGCGGTTTTTAAAGCACTTTCACTCGTTGTCTTATAAAATCGTAACATAGTGGTAGAGACATTCCTTACATGGGCTTCCTAGTTAGATCTTCTTTAGTATATGTTGCCCATGCTGCAAGAATTGTTTTGGCACGGGAGTCCTTTTTAGTCCTGGCATGACTTTGCGATGAAGCCTCATTCCTATTCTTCTTCACTATCATTATGGATTTATACCATAGAGGCTCCCATGTGTCAAGTTGTACTGCTGCATTGCATATTGGATACTTGTACCCTTTTGGCCTTAAGCTGGCTTCACTTGGGCTTGTGTATAAGCCACTTTTGACCATGACCTTTCTTCACATTCAAACCATGCATTCATTAGCCTCTTCGACTTGACACCTTTTTTCCATGGAAAGAACATTCCTTTAAGTGTTGTTGACCAATATTCGCCACCTTGCGTTGAGAATAGGAATGTTTAGTCTTAGGAACTAGTGCATATGCCTTTAACACTTGTTTTCCACTCTACTATAGGCAATCTTTTATTCCTTTTCAGGCTTTAAATATATATATATTTTTTTTCCAAAAAAAAGAGATGGAACGAGACTTTTAATTCCATATTTGATGGAAACAAGAGTAAATTATGTCACCCTTGAACAAATCACTCAAAACGAGTCTTTCCTCCAGTGGGATTGGACTTAGTTTGACTTTAGGAGAGCCATAACCTTGTTCTTGAGTTAGTTCTTCTCCGGTTGGTTATCTCTTCCAATCATATGGAGAGTTTGTCAATGCCTCCTGCATTGCAAACTTGTACAAAGTTATTTTATGTTGCCATAGAGTCACATTTAAGTTGTGCTTTTGTTCAAGGGATGTCAACCCTTGTTAGCTATTTTGCGGTGTCTCTTGACACATTTTCAGTCGGCCATACCTGGCATATCAAGTTATCTTCAATATCACATCAGTTATTCGGTCCTTCTCTCATGCTAGTTAAGAAGGTCTCCATTGACTTCTTGCTGGTGGGTCTACTCTTATCGACTCCGACAAATTGCTCTGAGAGTAGGCTTAGAGCCACACCCTGGACCTATTTACATCATTGATAAGTGACCTTGTGCTCAACATTGATCAATATCATGGGTCTTTGACTGAGTGGTTTCCCATATGTTCGATGTTAGCTTACATTATCACATATCACACATTGGGATCCGTGTAGTACCTTGGTTTCCATTTGACCCTATTAGTGGATTCCTCACCTTTGTGTCAGCTCTCATTATTGGTTGGTCCAGAGGGTTTCTTCTGAGCACTAGCCACATCTTTTGTATGCCAGAAACGTACTTCAAAATGGTTACTTCATCTCTTTCTTTTGAGTTCTTCCAAATTATTGGCTTACAGGTTACAATCACTCTGGATGATGTGGGATGCCTTATTTCCTTCCTTCCAGTAGATCTTTTCCCAGATCATTACTAAGGGAACAAGATCTAGAGTCCTTTTTCAGTATGTTAGGGTTTACAGTTATCAGTGGCAGACTCCTTCGCTATTGACAGTGAGAATACATCAATGTCTCCGGATTAATATATTCTCTCAAGTGTTCAACTTCAACACATTTATTCACACTTGTTATATTGTAATGGGGTACCTTGACTCTCATCATCATTATTAGTGAGTTTTCTCGTGTTTGTTAACAATACACATCAATGACTGGTAATCAAACAATTTATCACATGGTCGAATTCATCTCATTTATTCCCATAGTGTACAAATGTACCATTTGTGGTTGGTGAAGACCTTAGGTTATGTCAGCATCTTGGTTCACTTGTTAGCTCCTTCATTTTTTTCTAGTGTTACCAGCCACCCTTGTATGTTATAGTTCATCACAACATCATCCTATATGTTGACGCCCAAGTTTATATTATACCACTATTCCACCTATATGACTTGGTACAATTATGAGGATCAATTATGCAACATCAATGATCACACATTCTTCGAGCATCATTGATAATATTTTCTTCTATATGTGATATATAGACATAGCTCCGTTGTGTTCCTTTGCAGCTTTGATTAGATGATCCATTATGTATTCTTCAGTCTTATCTATACACTTATGTATACATGTTGGATCTTCTCTATACTTGATCAGCAGACATGTTTTAATATCTATGAGCATGGGTATGATCGCCTCATAAATGAGTCTTCTTTGTAATTCCTTCCAGAGGTTTTCAGTGGGCTGGAATCTGGTGATCTCCTCTTAGGTCCTCAAATGATGTCTCTTTGTAATTAATACATTTCATCCATCATGTACCCTTTCTGACCTCATATATCAGGGGGTATATTTTATAGCATCATTCAACACCCTTGTAGTTCTGATGCTCTAGTATGGCCTTGGGCAACCCTTTCCCATACAAACTTTATCATTTATTAAAAAACAATATTTTGAATTCCGTACGTGACTCTACCCTTTAAAAATCATGTACACACGCTGGTACCATGATACAGAACCCGCACATGATTTAAAATATGAAAAAATAAAATAATATCCCACTTTTTGGGCAAGGTTTACAAGTTTCAACAAAAGACCACCTACAAGAGCCCATGGCCTAATTGAATCAACTGATTTATGGTGGTATTTATACACCTCATGGGAAGGCCTAATTACAGTCAAGGATAGAGGATATCGACATTATAGTCTTTTTGTCCCCAGATCAAGTCTGATTTTCCCTGTGCCTCCTGCACTCCCAGTCATAGGAAACCCTTGTTTCCTTGCATAGATGCTCATCCTTCATTATATGGCATCCTTTTGCACATGCTTGAGAGGTGATCTTTGAGGCTTGGGCTGGACAGATCCAGAGGAAGGTTTCGTTGGTGTCGTGGTTGGATCAGGTTGTATCTATCCACTACTCTTTGCTGATATCAATAAAGAATATTTGTCTTGTTTTCGATATGTTATGATCTCATGTTTTTATGATTCATGTGTAATATGTCATTATTTATATGTTTATGCTTGATGACCTAACATGTTTATTATGCACACACTTTGAACTACTCGCTATGTATATGCTTCTCTGAACTGTGTTGTAGGTCTTCTCGCTTGGGAGGAAGTAGAGGGTTTGGACCCTATGGGATCAACATCAAACGTAGGACCTATGGGTACTTCTCTCAAACCAAACTTTGGTAGTTTATATAGTTTTATTGCTTGAACGTATGCTTCTTGTTGATTATCTGCCTTCGATCTATTGAGGTTGTTAACCCTTACCTTAGGGAAGTTTTCCTGCCAACAAACCTCTCCAAGAACTTTCATCTCGAATACATGTGACAATTATCTTTTAAGGTTTTTAATCAAGTTAGCAGTGTTGGATGTGATAATTATATCATCAAAAAATAAAGAGAATAAAGTAATATGTCCATTTATATATAACTTGATATACAAATTATGATCGTTCTTACTTTTTGTAAAACCTTATCGAAGGAAGAAATTGCCTATTTTTTCACACGACCTACGTTCCTGTTTTGATCCATATAAGGCTTTCTTCAACATCCAAACAAGATTTTCTTGATCATGTTTCACAAACTATTATGGCTGAAAAAGGTAAACCTCTTCTTATGAATATCCATTAAAAAAATTTGATTTCACATCTAACTAACGTAATTTCTAATCATATTTTGTGGATAACGCTATTGCCAATCTAATTTTGTTTAGTTTTCCACTTGTGCAAAAGTATTTTCATAATCTATACTTATTTTTGTTAATAACCTTTTGCAACCAATATTGCCTTCTATTTTTTTATGCTACCATCAACTTTAAATTTTAATTTGTAAAACCACTTTGATCCTAGAGGGACATTATTTTTAGGCAACTTTGTTACTTCCCATGTTTGTTTTTTCATAATAAAAATATACTCTTCTTCCATAATTTTCATACATTCTTTATAATCCTTGGCTTGTTCAAAATTTAGTGGTTCCGCTAATTGAGTCATTAAATCATAGTCCTTGTACCTTATAGGTTTCATGTTGACCTTCTTAGAGTTGACTCTACTCTGGGTAGTTCCTTTATCTTTTCTTCTACTTTGTGGAGTATCTCCATCTCTACTTCTTAATGCAGTATGAGTACTTGAAGTGTCCATGCTACTTGAGTCTTCATCTTGCACCTATTTAACAACTTCTTCTTTGACATCTTCATCATTTTCTTCAAGTATTTCCACACATCATGATCATATTCTTTTCTTCTTTGATATACAAATTTATGAAATTCAAATTCATTAGTGATGGGAGCAAACATTTATAAGCTTTATAGTTTGTACATTAACCAACAAAAATACATATTATTTCTTTCGCATCCAATTTTCTTCTATTATCTTTGGGAATGTGTGATGATGAAATATTCGCAAAAATTCTAAGATGTCTGACTGCATGTTTAAAATCATAATAAGCTTCAAATGGTGTCTTATGTTATAATATTTTAGTTGGACTCCTATTTTTGAGATATACAACAGTGTTGATAGCTTCTACCTAAAATCCATTAGATATACATCTACCTTTGATTATACTTTGAGCACATTCAACCAATGTTATGTTAATTCTCTCATCTACTCCATTTTGCTGAGGTGTATGTGGTATTGTTTATTGCCATAGAATTTCATTGGTATTGCAATATTTGATGAAATTTCCTAATGTATACTCTCCCCCTTAATTTGGTTTGAGAATTTTGATGTACCTTTTTTTTTCAACCATATTCCTCAATTCTTTAAAATAATCAAATACATCACTTTTCTTTCTAATAAAATACATCCAAGTATATCTAGTACTATCACCAATAAAGATAAGAAAATAATATGCTCCTCTAAGAGACAATGTTTGCATAGGAATACACACATTATTATGTATTAATTCAATTTTTTTTTTCGTAATTTATCATTTCTATATGTGTAGGAATCTCTTCCCCATGTTATTTACCTAGAGAACTTCCTTCACATTTAATATGTTCATACTTAAGATTTGGAAGGCCCTCCATACCATTGATGCAACAACACTTCATTTGACGTGGATACTGATGTTTGATTTTAGACTTTTGTGATCCATACCGATTTTGATAAATTCTTTCAGATTAATCACATCATGAGTTTTTGGTCGATGTTTTGAACCATCTAATGTGGTTCATCATCATGACAAAGGTGAAAAAATCAGCCAGTTAGAATGTTTAAATAACAAGGATGCATTTGTTCTAGAGTTAGCCATTAGGAAATAGCTGTTATGAATTATCCGTTAAAAAAGTAGTCGAATAAATTTATTATTAGTTTGTTATGTTTTATTTTAATTTATTAATATTTTTAGTTAAAATAATATTGAATTCAAAATTAGTTAGATTAATTTAATAATATAATAAGAATTGAATATTTGTAAATATACAATTAAAAATAAGTTTAATATGGTTATTATTAAAAATGAATAATATTTAACAATTATATTTAAATATTATTATATTAAAATATTGGATAATATTTTAATGGGGAGGTCAAAGTGTATATAAATTGCAATATAAAAGTAAAAATAATCAATTATTAGTTATTATATTTATTATTAAAAAAGAAAAAAATTACGAAAAGAGGGCGGGGATCCAACTTCTACTTAACATCCAACCATCGTCCCTGTTAAGATTAATAGCACACTTTTCATTTTCAATGGCTTCTCAAAGCTTCCTATGATGGAAGTGACCAATCTTCGCGATGACCCGGAATCCTCGATGCAGACATGGCGATTGGATTTCACTGCATGTTCAGCTAAAGTCGAGGAACGAGAGCGGTTGTGCTTAATATCTGCTGCATGTTCTTGGATTCTCTGGTTAATGGAGTGACCAGTTTCCCCAATGTAGGGAATCACACAAGAACATGCGATGGAGTAGACCCCTTTCATGTTTTTATGGTTTACAGTGTCTTTGATGGATCTAAGAGAATTTCTAATGATATTAAGGGGTTTGAAGGTAGCGGAAACTTTGTTCTTTTTGAGGATATGAGAAATATTATTGGTGGTCCCTTGAATAAAAGGAAGTTGAACACTGGAGATTGTATCGTCACGAGAAGGTTTAATCCTTGATTTTTTACTAGCCCTTAGAAAATCTTTGAGGCCTTGTTGCTTGCTATAGCTGTTATTTTCAAAAACTTTCTGAAGATGAGATTTTTCCTCTTTTAAGTGATTCTCATCAGAAATTCTTAGAGCACGGGTCGCAAGGGTGTTGAGAACCCAAGTTTTTGTGCTGGAAAATGATGAGAACTGACATGAAGATACTCTTTGCGAAAAGCCCGATGAGAGACAGTAACATCATCCATTCTAGACAAGCCCATTATTTACAAATATTCAATTCTTATTATATTATTTTAATTAAAAATATTAATAAATTAAAATAAAACATAAAAAATAATAATAAATTTATTCAACAATTTTTTCAACGGCTAATTCATAACTGCTATTTCCTAACGACTAACTCTGGAACAAATGCATCCTTGCTATTTAAACATTTTGACTGATTTATTTTTTCTCCTTTTTCCTGATGATGAACCACATTAGATGGTTCGAAACCATTGACCAAAAACTCATGATGTGCTTAATCCGAAAGAATTTATCAAAATCATGGATGATAATGTCAATGATTGATGAATTCTCCTTGTTACGTCAAACTTATAAAGTACCCCAACTCTCATTCCTATTGCGACAACTTTATAGTGACCCTACATATCCTTCACTACACATTGAGATTTCACAAATTCAACTTTTAAACCTTGATCTACTATAGTGGACACTGAAATGAAGTTCTTTATACCTACTATATGCATGAAATTGTGGGTTTTTTTCTCCTATCCTTCTACAAATGTTACAAATATGTCTCCATGTATTTTATTTCATGGCATTTGTTATCTCCTAGACAAATATTAACACCATTAATGTTTTCATAAAATATATCACACCAGTCTCTACATCATGATATGTGATTTGATGCACCAAAATCTATGAACAAAGCATTGATATCATTGGTTTCAATAGATAAGGAAGCATTAGAAACAAACTTTTTCAAATTTTGAATTCATTACTTACGGAGTCATCATTATCAACAAAATTTATTAAATTTCGTCTATGTTTTGATGAATCATACCTCCTTTTAGGACAATCTCTAACAAAGTGACCAATATTTTCCACAGTAGTAACAAGCATCATTATTCTTCACATTTGCATTTTTCTTGTAGGTGGAGGTCCTTGAAATGAATTATGATGTGGCTTTTCTCCTTTATTTTTCTCCTACCATTTTCCTTTGAAAGGTTGTTTTCCTTTCACTACCAAATAGATATCAAAACTTTGATACATTTGATTAAGGTTCGTTCACCTATCTCCCTCTTGCATGATAATGGGTCTACCAAGCCATCAAAAGTAGGAGCCTTTTCCCTTGTTGCAAGACTCGTGATGAACATTTGATATTCATCTAGCATGTAATTTAAAGAATGATGACTAAATCAATGCTAGATACCTTCCCACCTATGCCAACAAGTTTATCTTTAATTTCTTTGATTCTGGAAAATTAAATTACCAATAAGTTCATTCTCTTCCAATTTTATATAGAGAAGCCTACTCTTCAATAACAAGATTTGATTTGTATTCTTCATTTCGTAGAGATCTTTGAATGTTGTCCATGTCTCATTGCAGGTCTTACATTCTCTAATATGAGGTATGATGTTGTCCTTTAAGGACATCAACAACAACACTTTGGCTCTTGTCTCTCATTACTCCTAGTCTTGCAATGATGTTGTGGTGGTCCCTGGGGCTTTAGATTAGCTTTGATCACCACATGCAATCGATCAGACATTGTATCCTTCATCAATGTGTGCATTTTAAACTTCCATTTTACATAGTTTTCACCATCCAATTGGTTGATTCATATAAGTAATACTATGCCAAAGAATAAGCCATCCATCTGAGCACACTTAAAGAATAATTCTCACAAATTTAAACTACAAATAACCTTTTGTTATTATGCAATGATACCTTATATATGAAATCTCCTTCTCATATACAAGTTATATGCAATTTTTTTAATTATACCGTCTCTTAACTTGCAGGTCTACACCTTCACACATGCAATTTTACATAGATTTACACTTATTTGCATAGTCACACTCAAAGCAAAGCATTCAACCTCCACTACCTTCTACAATTTATCTCAAATTTATATTTTAACAACTATACATATTGGCTTGGCACTCAGTTAAATTAGAGAGCTAATACTCACTCACACAACCAATACCACGACACTTTTAAGCATTGGAGAGCTTCAAGTACACATAAATCGAACTTCTAGTAATGAACAATGTACTCAATTCACTTCCACATGGTTTCCAACAAGCTTGATACACAGGCTTACACAACTTTCCCTTGCACAACTCAACTCACTGCATGCATTTCATGGGCTTGGTTTTCAAAATAGCCACACATGCTTGGACAAATTTACATCTTGACACATCTTTACATTTGAAGCACATGCTTTCCACAATTTTTTATTCAGTTCAAAAACTTAACAATGTTTATGATGGCACAACTGCCTATCATAGCTTATACACGCAATATTTAGACACTTTAAGTCCAACTTAACCACACAACTTAGCTATGACACAACAATTGATTGTGCACTCAACTCCATCACTTCTCTCACATTTAGCTGTGATACCAAATCAAAGACACAACCTAAGAGATTATTGCTCAGACAATAGATAAAATTGAATTGAGTTATTACTCAAACAACACAATTTATAGGAAATTCAACAAATCAAAGAAAGGATAATTCAATTAGTTTAAGCTTAGACACTCTCTACGTAAATCTAGAAGAATCTATTTCAATGTCAACACAATCTAATAATTTCTCAATTATTTTGAACACTTACCTTGTGTTAATATCACTAGAATAATTCATTAATTGAGTAAAAAAATGTCCTTTAACTCTGGATCTATTTTACTAAGTGTGGGAATTTCCAGCAAGAGAAATTGCTTCTTAACATACACATGTGATGGTCCTAAAGCCTACCCATTATGAGACAATGAGATTTATTTTATTTAGTGAGGGTAGTCAAGTGTTAGGTGGAATGTCGAAACTAGAAATCGTAGATTATCCAATAGACATAAAATCATTTGAAATTTTTACTTCAAGGACATAATTATTGACCTAAAGGAACAAGAAATTGTTCATGTGGATTTGGAAATCAAACTGGTTCACTTCCAATAACGATAATGTAGCTTATTGGTATAATCCTTTTGCATTACAAATGCACTTGTGTCTTTTAACTTTGACACCCAATTGGTTTGGAAATCTTATGGCATTGAACATTTGTATTGAAAGGTTAATTTGAAAGATAGAATATATATATCTAGCCAATTCCACATTCTCATAGCACTGAATAAATGATTGGGTAAGTAGATTGTGTGAAAACAATAAATCACAATTTGGTGTGTTGGTTGCATTATGTTTTTTTTTCCTTAACCCTAAATATCATATTTGGATGAGTAGGATGATACCTTGATAAGTACAATGTCTTCAAATATATTTATCTATGATTTTTGGGTGTATATATGACTCCTTTAATGTGCAAGTGGAAGCATCAAGTCTTTGTTGCAGGCAAGTTGCAATGATTTTGGCTTCTTCGTCTAACCTTGCCAATCTTAGTTTGTTCTCCTCCAAGAGAGAAACAATAAATGGAAATGAATTGAATGATAAATTATTGTAAAAGGGCATACCTTATCATTAATGCATTCTTAGTTATAAAATAATGTCATATATACAATTTATTGTTTTAGTTAACTATTTGAAATTTGTTGGAGAGGATATTAAATGAAAATTTATATGCCACCCATGCAATTTATAAAGTGGACAAGATAAAACAATATAAATTATATTTGCATTAGGGATGATATCAACCATAAATGGTAAATATTTTTGAGCGAAAGGAAGAAATCTACTTTCTGTAATCATATTTTCGACTTCTTTCTATAAATTTACTCAAATCTAGAGTGTAGGTACTAATTGGATGTAGAATTAAATTTTACATCCAATGAGTAATATCCATTCCACATGCTTTTAATGAATAGTGAGCTAAACTGGAAATACATGGAAAAATATGTTTCTTGGAAGAAGCACATTTTTTAATGTATTCCCATTTTATCTCATTGTGAGTATATGATAATTATGTTGAATTGGTATTTTGTGAATGTGAAATTTAATTTGAAATCCAATGATTATTGCATCGAGACATGAATTCTACAACCTAGGATGACCCTGATGTGTAAGTATATCACATCCTCAAAAAATAATATAAATAATTTTTTCTAATGTTAGCCAAAACATTCGCTTTAATCTTAGTTATATATAACTTGAATTTTTTTATTATATATAACTTCTTTTTTAACCATAATGAGTAGATCTTTTATTTAAATATGGTGCATACCCACTATACAAGTGTTCTCTATAGTGCTTACAAAAATTCCCATTCACAGATCTCTTATCACTGTAAATTCTACAAAATTGAAGTAACACAAATTTACATTTACATTTTGTCATTTGATAACCAAGTAAGAACAAAAAAGGCTAAAAGTATAAAAGTCTAGAGGCGCTGGACTGTTCAAGTCCAACTCGATGGAGACTACTTTGGAGTTCTTGTATAGGTCTTGTTCAGTGGATTCCTCCTCATTGTTCTTGCTAATATCTGCCACTGTGAGTTTCAACTGCTCAATTTGTTGATGCAGTGATTCCACTTCATCCTCCAGCTGATGGATTCAGACCCTCTTCTCTAGATGTCTCTTCTATAATGTGAGATACTCTTGTTGCTGAATGTAAACACTGTGCCGCAAAGCCACCATACCTTCTCTAAATTCCAAGTGCTCCTGCTCACAGGTGGTGAATGTTGGCCGAATTCTCCTTTCATCTTGATGACTTCTAACACCTTGCCGACCCGACCTCGACCTCTGGCTCCCCCAAGAGCTTGAGCATGGATTGTCTGCTTCACTCTGTCCCCTCAGATCCATCTTCACACATCCCAAAATGTCGCAATTATTTTTGTTCCCTGTTAGGAAACCAACTCACAAAAAGATAAAAAGATAGATCAACGCTATAGAATTCAGCCTCTTCGAGGGGGCAACCTCCTTTACATTACACAAATGAACAATTATTGGATGATTCAAATGAAAAAACCTCCTTTCTATATATAGGAGTCTAAGGGGTCACAATATAACCAAGCCGACCTAACAATAATAATATAAAGGCACAAAAATAACAATAGTGGGATTCTATGGGGCACAATAATAACAATATGGGGACAATAGGGGCACAACAATAACAATAAGGGATACGATGACAATAGTAATGGGGGAATCACTAGTATTATAGGGGCCTAACATGCCCCTCTCCTTCAAATAAGTGTTGTCCTCAATGCTTGAGTAGTTCTGGGTGCTTCTGTATAAAATTCTCATCCTCCCATGTGGAATCCTCAACGGGTAAGTTCTTCCACTTGATGAGATACTATGAAATTTATAGATTTCATAGCTTTCGAGTTCTTGTTTCTTTGACTGCTTCAGGTTCCAATATTATTTTTCCTTGCTCATCAAGTTTTGGAAATATTGTTTGAACTGGAATCTTGTCATCTATAACCTTCTTTAAGCATGAAACATGGAAAACTGGGTGCACTTAGGAAGCTGCATGAAGTTCCAATTTGTATGCCATAGTACCTATCTTTTGCAACACCTTGTACGGACCATAATACTCTGGTGATAATTTATTATCCTTCTTAGCTTGCTTGAGGGACATTTGTTTATATGGTTGTAGCCGTAGGAATACCCAATCACGTACATCAAAACTTCTTTCGTTGCGATGTTGATCTGCCTACTGTTTCATTCTATTCTGCACCAAGGTAAGGTTATCCTTTAAGAGTTGGAGAACTTGTTGCTGATGCTCGATGTGATCTTCCATTGCTTGAACCTTATAATTTTCTCTTAAATATGATGTGATGGATGGTGGATGATATCCATAAATTGCCATAAATGGGGTCATTTTTGTTGCAGTATGGAAGGAAGTGTTATACCACCATTTAGCTAGAGGCAACCATTTGACCCATTATGTCTATTTATCAGATACAAAGCAACGAAGATATCCTTCCAAACATTTGTTTACTATCTCAGTTTGCCCATCAGATTGAGGATGATAAGATGAGCTATGAGCTAACGAAGTCCCAAGATAGGAAAATAATTCTGTCCAAAATTTTCCAGTGAAAATGGGATCTCTATCGCTTACAATAATCTTTGGGTTTCTATGTAGCTTTTGAATTGTTTCCATAAATGCAGTAGAAACTGTACTTGCTTTAAATGGATGAGATAACGCACAAAAGTGTGCATACTTGGTAAGTCTGTCAACTACCACCATGATAACACTCTTTCCTTTGGACTTGGGTAAACCTGTAATAAAATCCATTGAAACCTCCTCCCAAAATTGGCTTGGAATGGATAAGGGTTGTAATAGTCCTGGGGTCTTAATTGTTTCAACTTTATTTTGTTGGCAAACCAAACATTTCGCCACAAACTTTTGAATATCTGATTTAAGGCCATCCCAAAAAAATTCCTTCTTAACCCTGTGGTAGGTTTTTAGAAATCCTAAGTGCCCTCCTAAGGGAGAGGTGTGCAATTCCCTAAGAATCTTTTGTTTGAGTTGGGAATTCTTACATAGGTATAACCGATCCTTGTACCATAACGAATCATTTTTCCAGCTAAATGTATCAGATGTACTAGGATCTTGTTGTATCTTTTGAATGAGTGCCCACACTTCCTCATCATTCTTCCATTCATCCCTTGCTTCGTTTATCCAATCTGGTTGGATAATAGAATAGCGCAAAGAAATGCTTCCACATCCTCGTCCTTTCTTCAGAGTACATCTTCCACAACATTTTGCTTCCCTTTTTTGTAGATGATTTCAAAGTCATAGCCCAACATCTTTGTGACCCATTTTTCTGCTCTTTTGAAGATAATCTTTGTTCCAAAAAGTATTTAAGACTATCATGATCTGTTTTAACCTTGAAGTGTCTTCCCATTAGGTAGGGTCGCAATTTCTTAAGTGCATGTAGTATTGCCAACATTTCCTTCTCATAAATAGCTTTGTGTAAATACTTTCCTTTGATTGGACAACTTTTGAAAGTAATGGGTCTTTGTTCTTGCATTAAAACAACACAAATTCTGTTTCCTAAGGCATCACATTCCATAATAAAGGTTTTTGTGAAGTCTAGTGTAGCTAAGACTAGTGCTTGGCACATTGTCTCTTTAATATGTTCAAAGGCCTTCGTTGCTTCTAGAGTTCATGAGAATGCATCTTTCTTCAATAATGTTGTTAGTGGTGCTGCTATTCTCCCATAATTCTTAACAAACTTGCGATAATACCCTGTCAACCCGAGAAATCTTCGTAGATGCTTTATGGATGTGGGGATTTTCCATTCCTTAATGGTTTTAATTTTTCTAGGGTCTACCTTAACACCTTCATGAGATACAATATGACCCAGATATTCCACCTCTTGTACTTCAAAGAAACATTTGGACATTTTTGCATATAATTGTTTCTCCTCCAATAGTTTGAGCACCATGTCAACATGTTGGACATGATCCTTCCAAGACTTGCTATAGATTAGTATATCATCAAAAAATACTAACACAAATTTTCTAAGGAAGGGTTTTAAAATGAAATTCATCAAACCTTGAAATGTAGAAGGTGCATTAGTAAGGCCAAAAGGCATGACCAAAAATTCATAATGACCCTCATGAGTTCTAAATGCTGTTTTTAGAATGTCTTCAGTCTTCATTTTGATTTGACGATATCCTGAATGAAGATCCAACTTGGTGAAGTAAATTTATCCATGCAATTCAACCAATAATTCATCAATGACATGAATGGGAAATTTATCTTTAATAGTGAGCTTGTTGAGCTCCCTATAATCTGGACACATGTGCCATTATCCATCCTTCTTGTGAACCAATACTACTGGAGCAGAGAAAGAACTTCGACTAGGTTGAATTATACAAGCCTCTAGCATTTCTGTAACCATATGTTCAATTTCACTCTTTTGGACATAGGGATATTTGTAAGGCCTGATGTTTGGAGGTGATCTGAATTTGAAACTACTTGTAAATGCTTAGCAAGGTATTCAATTCAGTAAACATACATGTTTAAGTGATGTACATGTCTTGCAGTTAAAAACAAATGAGTTTTTCAGCTGTTTATGACCCTTTTATGTGTAGTAGAATTAATTCATTTCTTTGTTTAACATACTAAAATAGATTTATTCAGGAAAATAACTCAACCACAGATGCAAAAGAAACTGATAACGTAGTTCACCCCTCCTGGGCTACATCTGCCGGGTCCAAGGCTCCCAAATGGGCATGTCCTTGATTTGATTAAAAGCTCAAAATGATTGTACAGCTGAATAAAAGCCTCTACAGGTGAAATAAACTATAAAAATGGATTCATAACACTCAAATCCTTCAGGATTGACTACTGGTTCACCTCCAATGGGTACCTGCAACCCAATACAGCTCTCACAATGATGGGCCTTGGTGGCTCCTAGAACTTCCACGGAGCAAATACACCTGCAAACGACCTCTGATTTCTCTCTCACTTGTGCCAATGGCTTCAGAATCATCTGAATACTCAAAATCAAAAAAAAATTCGTCCAAAAAGGACTTTCCTAGCCAAAGTTATGGCTCATTGAAGATTTCCTCCAATTTGGCCTAGAATCACTCCAGCTAACTGTAGTGGAAGTTCAGTTAGCTCCGCCAATTATGGCGGGACCGCCCAAATTTGGCGGTCCGCCAAAATTCCCGCCAGTCTAACCGCGCTTTAACCGTTTGCAATTACTGTGCATGGGAACAAAATTCCGGCGGTGGTTAAGCACCTCGGATTCCGTGCTGACTGGTTGTTTAACTGGTTGTTTAACGCACCATTTAACCCGCATATGTGAACACGTTTAATGAATAAGCGGTGACCGTTGCCATTACCCGCGCGGTTTAAGGACTCAAGCCCACGGTTCTTCGGCGCTGTGGTCATGTGGTATGGGGGGGCTGGCCCCCTTTTGGGCCCCCCAAACTTACATCAAACTTCAATTAGAAGTCTGCTGGTCCATTTAACAAGACCCACGGTTCTGGTGCAATGGTAAGGCGTAGCATTAGTACGCGGGAGGTCGTGTGTTCGATCCTCCATATGCCCAACTTTTAAACTGCACCCAAATATACACTGACATCACCCTGAGCCACGTGGCGGCCTTCGGATTTGCCACGTGGCAGATTTCCATTCGTTGCCCAAATTGGAATATTCTATTTTAATTTTTTTTGAAAAAAATTCAAAATCTCAATGTTATTGGGCAATTCTTCTTTTTGGCATAACTTTCTCATACAACGACTGTTTTCCGAACCGTTCGCGGTGCCGGAATCAGGAAGAATATATCTATCTAGTTGTTTAGGTTCACCACAATTTTGAACACTTTGAAATTTGAGATATCACTGAAGTCCTGGATCAATATCTGATCACTCCTCCCCATTAGGATCTTTTGGACCCCAAAAGACTGATATACTGATCTGAACAGTAAATGAGAGTATAACACCCTCTGCTTTCAGCCTCTATACACTTGCTTGCATAGCTAGTGCCTTTCAACAAAAACTCGAAGGTAGACGACACTTCCCTTCATGAATGCGCTTGTCCTCCTGTCAAAAATTGTCTTCCTTGAACTCATTTAGGATTTACAGAAGGTAGCTGAACATCGCTTCCAAGCCGCTTCCATCATGGTGACTTTTGCTGCTGCAAATCTTCTTCTGTAGACGATGTCGAAAGAAGATAATAACTTGATGAATAAATTCTTGTTTCAACAAAAGAAACATCTTTCACATCCTGTGAATCAACATTGGATCTATACATCATGTTTACAAATGATCGACTAAATCACAAGTCGAAAAAATCATGCCTTTCAAACATTTGACCCTTCAAGTCAAGCATGTACAAAAAGGATTTAAACGATGCTTTTACAAAGATCAACCACTTCATCATTTCTCCTCTTTACAATCTTGGAGATAAAATTAACTTTTTCCAAGTCAATATTACATTACACGCATGGTTAAAAACAAAGTAATCAACCCTGCAAGTTAATCACACATACATGTTTAAAATACAAGGAAATCATCATGATCCTTGTGCTCATGCATATCATTCTCATGCACCCTGTGCTCATGCATATCATTCTCATGCATGCAGTTTATCCTTCAACTTTCTCTTAAGTACAATCATAAGTACAAGATCCTCGATCACATGTACATGTACTTTCAAAGCTGAAATGAATATAACTTTCACTGCAATAGAGTGAGTCTCATACTCAACTTTTCCATCCTGCAACTTGCATTCCCTTAACAAAGAAATGCATTCAATCAAAAGACATGCAACTTTAATTGGATAAGAATTCTAACCATTTCTTACCAATCCATTTCAAAGGTGCTTCCTTTAACTGCACATCAATATCAACATGTGTATCATCCTGACACATATCAATGATGGAAACTTCCTTCCCATTCTTTCCATACTCTTTCTTAAATTTCTTCAACTTTCGTGGAAGCATTGTTGGATTCAGAGTCCAACACCTTTCAGCAGTATGTCCATGCTTATGGCAATAAGTGCAACACATGTTCATCTTCTTGACAACATGATTTGCATTATTCAATGGAACTTTGGCTTCTTGCCTCCTTTCCCTCAAAAGTTTCCTGTATGTTGCCATTCTTTTCCAACATCTAGAAACATTATGGTTAACCAAACCACTAAAAGAACATGCAATTCTTTTCCAATGTTTATGTGGAAATTTTCCATGCTTTACATGATCAAAGGAAGTGTGATGGAAATCAGATTTACACCTTTCTCTTTCACCTTCATTACCTTCATAAGGAGGTGAATTAAAAGAAGAAGAAGCTCCCTTTGGAACACTATCAATCCCTTCAATGGTTTTAGAGCTTTCACCACTTTCTTGTTCAAGTGCATGCTTATGCACACCTTCTTCCTGCAAAGCATGTTTCAAACTATTGCATTCCTCAAGGATACAACCTTTACAACCTTGAGATAGAGAACCTGAAATGAAACTCCTTCTAGGAACTGTTTCAATTGCCTTCATGGCTTCTTTGGAACTTCCTTCATAAGATTGTCCATAGCCAAGACCTAAATACTTAGGCCTTACCTCAACCATTATTGGCTCAACTATACCCTGTGCATGTTTGCCCAATCCGTTTCCTTCAGATCCCATTTTGGACATCAACTTGGACCCTATGCCTCTGGTATGTTTCTCAAAAGAACCAACATAAACATTCTTATAAGAATTTGAAGAAAAACTAGAATTGTTTACCTCTTATTCAAGCTGATACTTGGCTAAGGCTTCTTTGGCAATAAGGAGTTGTGTCTCCAACTCATGCATCCTTTCCAGATTCATGTTTGCAATATGAAGTTGGCCTTCCATTTCCTGCAATTGGTCAGAAAGCAACTGCTTCTCTTCCCTCATGGAATTCAACTGCTCTTGAAGTCTAGAGCTCTTTCTTTCATCCTCATACATTTCTCTCACCATATTCATCATGATGAAAAATTATTGCTTCAAGCCTTCATCAAAGAATCTTGTGAAGGAGGATGATTTTGAGAACTCACTTATGGAAGTTGTCATTATAAAAATGAACAAAAGAGCTTCAACAAAATTCAGAATCTATTAACAAATTCCTGAATCAAATGATTGCAGAGTCAAACTCTTATTCAAACAACCTGTTTTGCATCAAACTTCTTGTGCTTCACGGATTGTCTTGAGGTCCTTGGGGTAAGGAAAATATCTGTTATTCCTTTTTGTCTTCTCCAAGACTTAGCTATTCAGTGGCTATCCCCAATCTTCTGCAAACTCAAACAACATGCAGTTTGCAAAGTAGTAAAGCAGTCAATCTTCAACACTGCTTAAAACACCTTTCAAGCTATACAATCAAGCTATTGTGATCAAAACTTGCAAGACAGTCAAAATATCCTTGCACAAAAACAATCAAAAGACAACTACACCAGAGATTGACTGAAAAGAGCATTTATCTACTTTGCAATTGTATAACAAGAGCATTTCGAAGGCTTCCTGGCTCTTTTCAGGCTCTGTCTATAGCTTTATTTGACTGCTTTTGATACAAAGAAGCAACAACCTGCTCTGATACCATCTTGATCTGAATTTGAAACTACTTGTAAATGCTTAGCAAGGTATTCAATTCAGTAAACATACATGTTTAAGTGATGTACATGTCTTGCAGTTAAAAACAAATGAATTTTTCAGCTGTTTATGACCCTTTTATGTGTAGTAGAATTAATTCATTTCTCTGTTTAACATACTAAAACAGATTTATTCAGGAAAATAACTCAACCACAGATGCAAAAGAAATTGATAACGCAGTTCACCCCTCCTGGGCTACATCTGCCGGGTCCAAGGCTCCCAAATGGGCATGTCCTTGATTTGATTAAAAGCTCAAAATGATTGTACAGCTGAATAAAAGCCTCTACAGGTGAAATAGACTGTAAAAATGGATTTAGAACACTCAAATCCTTCAGGATTGACTACTGGTTCACCTCCAATGGGTACCTGCAACCCAATACAACTCTCACAATGCTAGGCCTTAGTGGCTCCTAGAACTTCCACGGAGCAAATACACCTGCAAACGACCTCTGATTGCTCTCTCACCTGTGCCAATGGCTTCAGAATCTTCAGAATCTCAAAATAAAAAAAAATTCGTCCAAAAAGGACTTTCCTAGCCAAAGTTATGGCTCATTGAAGATTTCCTCCAATTTGGCCTAGAATCACTCCAGCTAACTGTAGTGGAAGTTCAGTTAGCTCCGCCAATTATGGCGGGACCGCCCAAATTCCTGCCAGTCTAACCGTGCTTTAACCATTTGCAATTACTATGCATGGGAACAAAATTCCGGTGGTGGTTAAGTGCCTCGGATTCCGTGATGACTAAGCGGTGAACACGTTTAATGAATAAGCGGTGACCGTTGCCATTACCCGCGCGGTTTAAGGACTCAAGCCCACGGTTCTTCGGTGCTATGGTCATGTGGTATGGGGGGGCTGGCCCCTTTTGGGCCCCCCAAATTTACATCAAACTTCAATTAGAAGTCCACCGGTCCACTTAACAAGACCCATGGTTCTGGTGCAATGGTAAGGCGTAGCATTAGTACGTGAGAGGTCGTGTGTTCGATCCTCCATATGCCCAACTTTTAAACTGCACCCAAATATACACTGACGTCACCTTGGGCCACGTGGTGGCCTCTGTATCTGCCACATGGCAGCTTTCCATTCGTTGCCCAAAATGGAATATTCTATTTCAATTTTTTTTGAAAAAAATTCAAAATCTCAATGTTATTGGGCAATTCTTCTTTTTGGCATAACTTTCTCATACAGCGACCGTTTTCCGAACCATTCATGGCACTAGAATCAGGAAGATGAGATCTATCTGGTCATTTAGGTTCACCACACTTTTGAACACTTTGAAATTTGAGCTATCACTGAAGTCCTAGATCAATATCTGATCAGGAGGAAAACTTCTTGGAATCAAATTGATAGCATGATCATGATCACGAATAGGTGGGAGGCCTTTGGGAGTCTCAAATACCTCGGAATAATTTTCCAAGACTTTTTGGAGATCTGGAGAAATGGATGATTTTGATGTGGGAACCTCTAGTGAACATAATTGTGCAATTATGCCTCATTGTTCTTTCTTTAGAAGCTTTGTCATTCCATTAGAGCTGATTATCTTTCCTGGTTTCCCTACGATACCCCTTAATTCAATTTCCTTTCCTTCTGAAGAGAATTTCATGAAAAGTTCTTGAAAATTAAAAGCTATTGTACCTAAGGATTGCAGCCATTGGACTCCTAGTACAACATCATCACCACCCATTGGAATGGAAAGCATTGGGATATTCAATACATGTTCTCCCATGGATAGCTTTATATTATGGCACTTTCCTAAGCAATTTATGGTTCCTCCACTTGCAACCATCACTTGACACTTTGGTGCTGGATATAGGAAGCAATTCAATTCTTTGGCTATCTTATAATGAATAAAATTCTGGGTACTTCCCGAATCAATCAACACTATTACCTTTTTGATATGCCCTTCTATCTTGATAGTTTGAGGAGTGGTAATTCCATCCAATGCATTACAAGATATGGTCAGATTTATTTCTTCTTTTCTAGGGTTTTTTCCTGGTGTATATCCTCTTCTTGTGACATTTCTTGTTCCTTTTCTTCCTCCTCTTCACAATCTATGTAAAATACTTTCTTCTCGGCACAGTTATGACCTTTAGTGTATTTGCTATCACAACTGTAACAAAGCCCTTTTGCTCTTTTTTCTTCCAATTGTTGTGGTGTCAACCTTGTAGGTTGTGAATGGCTAGGGGTAGCAACACTTCCATATTTATGATTGTGAGTGGTAGGCTTCCTTGTTTCCATAATTTTTCTTTCCATTTTTCTTGCCAACCTGAATGCCTTCTCTAATGAATTTGGTTCCCAAAGGCGAACCTCATGTTGGATGTTATCTTTTACCCTTATATTCAATTTTTGGAAGTCCTCAATGTGCTCCATCATTGAACCCTTTTATTTGAGGTTCATCAATTGGCTAAAAAAAGTGTTGCTTTTTGTATCCTCATAATGTGCTATCATTTCATCTGTAAAAATAGCCCAAGTGACAATTTGTTTATGAGAGAAAATCCATCGATACCATAAAAACTGATTTGGTTCCAAATATAAAGTTGCAATGCATACCTTTTGTGTTTTGCACATTATGGAGATCGAAAAATTTCTCCATCTGTAGTATCCATGTTCCGGATCCTTGCCATCAAACTTCCTCATATCGATCTTTGGAACATGGTGGTTCTTTGATCCAATGTTAGAGTCTATGAAATCATGATTAACATTTATTTTGTTCTCATCATGAGTTTCCTTTACTACCCTTTCGCCATTAGTAAGCATTTCTTGTAGAAACTTTGTCAAATCTGTCTTCAAATCTTCCATGCCTGTCTTCAAATCGTCCATCTTAGTTTCCACGCCATCCATCTTAGCTTCCATGCTGTCCATCTTAGCTTCCACGCCATTCATCTTAGCTTCTACGCATTTCTTTAAACCATCCATCTTAGCTTCTACGCATTTCTTTAAACCATCCATCTTAGCTTCTACATCTTTCTTTAAATCATCCATCTTAGCTTTTGTTACTTTTTGTGCGAGTGACATTTTTTGTACTTGGTCTTGTAATTTTGATATATCATGTTGCATTTCTTCCTCTTCTTCATGATTCATGCCAAAGCTTTCAAGTTTCTTACTAGGTGTTCCCATTTTCTTTCTTTGGGGCATCAATTACTGATAATAATGCTTCACTATGCCCTTTGAATTCCTTCAAACTAGTTTTTCAAACCAAGCTTATGAAAAAATTGAGAAAAAAACTAAACACCTTTTTTTTTTCACTTTGTAGAAGCTTTTTATTGAATCTGATGTATTTCTGTGATTTTAGCTCTTCCAGTTCTAAAATCGCGACCTACCATAGCACTCTGTGTCCTCTTACCAATGCCACAAGTCTGGTCGAAATTGGATTCTCTAAGAAAGGTTTACGCACAATCTCTGAAGATGACCTGATTATATACCTTTTCAGAAGAGCGAACTTGTATGAAGTGTCATGTGTCACTGTTTTGACCTTTGGATCTAAAAAATATATAAAATAAACTACAATCCGTCCTCTTTCTATAACTTCTTACGAAATTTCAATATGATGCTTAGAGAGACATTTATGACAATTTTCCCACAGTGACCTGTTGGAATATAATTCGGGGTTTGTAAAAACCCTAACTTCCTTAGACTATATCTCTAAAAATATAGCGAGACATGATTTGAAATTTGGAGTCAAGGTTCTGACTGATTTCTTCTCAAAAGGTTTTTTGTTTTAACTTCTGAAACTTCACAGCGAAAGAGTTATAGCGAAAATCCCATGATGACCTGTTTTAGCTTAAATTCCAGAGCTTGCAAAAACCCTAACTTCCTCAGATCATATATCCGAAAATATAGCGAGAAAAGCTCTGAAATTCAGACCCGAGGTTCAGCATGCTTTTGTCTCAAATGGTTTTTTTTTTGCTTCTAAAATGTCGCAGGAAAAATTTATAGCGAAAATTCCACGATGACCTATTTGGAGCAGTGAAACCCTAGAATCCAAAGCTCTGAATACCAAATGTTAGGAAACCAGCTCACAAAAAAATAAAAAGATAGATCAACGTTGTAGAATTTAGCCTCTTCGAGGGGGAAACCTCCTTTACATTACACAAATAACAAATTATTGGATGATTCATATGAAAGAAACTCCTTTCTATATATAGGAGTCTAAGGGGTCACAATATAACCAAGCCGACCTAACAATAATAATATAAAGGCACAGAAAAAGCAATAGTGGGATTCTATGGGGCACAATAATAACAATGTGTGCACAATAGGGGCACAAAAATAACAATAAGAGATACAATGACAATAGTAATGGGGGAATCACTAGTATTATAGGGACCTAACATTCCCCCAGAAGTCCGGGATGTCCTTGACCCACCAGTCTACCTTACGGACTAGCCACACCACCCTAAGGATATGAACCAAGACCCCCTCACAGACCTTAAGAGTAGAAACCTTCTCACCATTAGCAGACTCAGAGCCAACCAAGATCAACCGGACTTCCCAATTCAATGGAATATCATTACCAACCCCAACAATGGCATATTTCCTGTCAATTACACTTAGGCCAACTACACCACAATGATTCTCTAGCTTGAGATGATTCACAACGACTGAAGTGTCAAAGACTACTGAAATATGATAGTCATCCCTTTGCAGGTCGACGTCCAAAATTTTCTTGAGGGATTGATCCAAAGACCCCTCCTAGATCAACAGAATAGCAATTCCCAACACTACGCTACCCCTCAAACCAACCACAACCCTTAGACCCACAAATACCTGCAACTTCACACTCAAAAGTTCTGACTCACCAGGCTCCCTGGAATTCTTCCCAGTAATCCACTGCCCACTACAAACACTCAACAACCTCATCTTCAGCCTCAAGGCCTATGCGAAGGCCACCTGAGCAGGAAGGGTAATTAACCCATGCAAAATTCTCTGACCATTGTTCCTCATGTCACAATAACAATGCTGTGAGATGTTGCAGTTTCTGTTGAGGAAACTAATGGGGCTATGATCCCGATGATCTTCCATTAATTCCCAGCCTTCCTCCTTAATTTCCCAGCATTGATCCTTGTACTTCATTCTCCTTCTGAGTTTCCTCCCACAAGTGTTCATGATCGATCTTTGTTCAAGAAATAAATGTTGCTCCTCTCTTCCCCTTATCCTGCACAGATAACCATGGTGAATGAACAAAAAATGTACCGAGATCCCTGTTATTAATAGAGATGGTACCTGAGTGACGATAACATACACGTTGTGGGTGAAAGCATAGGACACTCTTTCCACGAGGCTCTTAAACAAGCCAGGGAACAAAAGGAGATGCTCTACGGGGCCCAAGTGGTGGGGGTGAGAGGTGGGAAAGGAATGAGAACATGATGGAATAGAGGGGAGATGAGACAGAATAAAAGAGGGGCACGACTAGGGAAAAGAAAGGGGAGTGTTGGGGAGAAGGGATGAGAAGGATATATAGGGGATATGGGGAGAAAAGGGAGGGGGAGAGAATGGGCAGGGGAGGGAGAGGGATAACGAGAAGGAGAGTAGACCGTGGAGTCAACCCAATGAATTGATAATCAAATTCCCTAATTCTAAGGTTTGATATCACCCAAGAAATGCTTAACGCCTACACTATCCAGGAATTATAAGTCATTAACTAAATTATGGGATACTAGTCATGCCCATGACATCATTCACTGTGCTCCTTTCTTCTATCAATTGGCAAGCAAGGTTAGCTTGTTTGTCGGCTTCTTGATTATTTCCTCTTAGAGTATGGAAGAATTTCATCGAATCAAAGAATGGGATCCTCCCTTGGGGTATCTTGATAATTTGGTTTAATATTGTGTTTTTTGCAAACGAGGCATAGTTCATATGCTGTATTATAATCATGGAGTCTCCCAGGACCTGCATGGTTTTTATTCCATTCTTTTGAGCCCAGGTGAGGCCCAAAAAAAATCCGTACACTCTAGATTGATTATTTTTCTTCCATCCAACCCCCCAATCATCTCTATCTTCAATGATTCCTTCGGGATTAATGAGAATCCACCCCCCTCATGCCACCCCATATTACATATAACTTTTTAATCTTATTAATGGACTAAGATTAATTATTAAAAGAAAAATGTATTATTATATATAATTGGAATGGATAATAAATTATCTCATGTTTTTAATAGCTCTTTTATCATATACGTGAATTTGAATTGATCATAAATTTACCTTTAACAAAAATGTTTACCACATTAAAGTTCCAAATTAGGTAAAATTTTAAACATCTTTACTCTTTACTAAACCAAATACCACTTCTAAAATCAAAGGAAAAAGATTAATTCAACACTAAGAACAAAATATTTTGCTCAAAAATATTTTAATATTTCTTTAATTAGATATTTGTAAAATGAACCTTTAAAAGGAAAAACCATATATATTAATTTGATGTAGTTTTATTATAAATTTTGTTATCATGCCATGTAAAAGAGCTTCATTAATATAATATTGATATTAAAATATTAATATTAATATTAATATTATTAAATTTAATAACTTTGGATTAATACAATATTAAATTTAATATAATATTAATTTTTGTTATATTATAATATATATTAATATATCATGATACATAATTAGCTCTAGATATATATGGAGGGAAGAATAAAGGCATAGAGTGATAGAGGTGGAAAGATAGAGGGATTGACAAGGGAGAGATGGATATAAAATGAAGGAGCGGGGGGAGAAGGAATGAAGAGAGAGAAAGAGAGGAGTAAGAGATTGAGAGAAGGGTAAGAGAGAGAGGGGGAGACACAAATATGGAGGGGGGGAGAGGAGGAGAGAGGGAGGGAGATAGTGATAAGTTTGGAGGGAAGAGAGAGAGAGATGGAGGCATAGAGAAGCAGGTAGGAAAGAAAGGGATAGAGGGGAAGGAGCATAGAGAGGACTTGAGAGGGAGGGACAAATATATGGATTTCGAGGGGGAGAGAGGGAGTGAAGAAGAAATACATACACATACACACACACATATAGAGAGATAGATAGAGAGAGAGAGAAGGGGGAGATGGAGAGACTGTGTGTATGTTTTGGGGTGAGATATAAAGACAAAAGAAGGAGAGATGGAAGGAAGGGTGAAGAGAAGGAGAGAGGGAGGGATATAGTGACTGAGTTGGGGAGAGAGAGAGAGAGGTGGGAGAGAAAGGGAGAGAGATGAAGGAAGAGAGAGAGAGGACGTGAGAAAGAGAAAGAGAGAGGAGAGAGGGAGGGTGAGATAGATATACATGCAGAGAGAGAGAGTATGTGTGTTTGGGGTGGTGAGATAAAGAGATAAAGAATGTTAGATAGAGGGCTATATATATATCTATCTATATATATATATATATATATCTATCTATATATATATATATATATATTAGATAGAGGGCTATATATATATCTATCTATATATATATATATATATATATATATATATATATATATATATATATATATATATATATATAGATATATATATATATGGAGTGGGGAGAGAGGGAAGAAGATTTCATGCACTAGATGCATTGATTTCAATGTAGATGGTGTTTTCTAATACTATTTGATTTCTTGCACTAGATGCATTGATTTCAATGTAGATGTTGATTTCTAATTATATTTGATTTCTTGCACTAGATGCATGGATTTCAATGTAGATGTTGATTTCTAGGCTTATTTGATTTCTTGCATTAGATGCATTGATTTTAGTGTAGATGTTGCTTTTTAATCTTATTTTATTGCTTTCATTAGATGGATTAGATGTTGTTAATCTTGAGGCTATAAATTATTAAAAATATTTTTCAAGATTAGATGGAGGGGGGAGAGAGGGAAGAATATTTCTTGCACTAGATGCATTTATTTTAGTGTAGATGGTGATTCCTAATCTTATTTGATTGCTTGCACTAGATGTATTGATTTCAGTGTAGATGTTGATTTCTAATTATATTTGATTGCTTGCACTAGATGTATTGATTTCAGTGTAGATGTTGATTTCTAATCCTATTTGATTGCTTGCACTAGATGCATTGATTTCAGTGTAGATGTGGATTTCTAATCCTATTGGATTTCCTGCACTAGATGCATTGATTTCAGTGTAGATGTTGATATCTAATCTCATTTGATTTCTTGCATTAGATGCATTGATTTCAGTGTAGATATTGTTTTCTAATCCTATTTGATTGCTTGCATTAGATGCATTAGATGTTAATCTTGAGGCTATAGATTATTAAAAATATATATTTTTCAAGATATATTTAGTAATACCTAGAGGGACACTATTAAGAATTAATTAGTTGTCAAAAGTTGTGATACCTAGAATTAAAATGAAATAGATGTGAAAAATCAATCCTCCTACAAAGTGCAAATTAATCCTTGACAAGATTGTCTTCCTTCATTGCCAACTAATTACTAATAAACAATTACATATATTCAAAATTACTAATAGATAACTGCGTACAACAATGTATTCAAAATATTTATAAGAGGAAAATATATACTTATAAACATTCAAAATAAATCAAAATATTCTCGAAAGAGACGTGCTAATTGTTTGGATGTAAAGATTTTATTAATCTCGCCACTCATTAAAAAAATTCAAACATACGTTATTCCTTGACTTTGCAAAATAGACTATAGATAAAAAAAATCATCAAAATATTCTTGAACAAGCCAACCATCTTGTTCATAAGTTCATCCTTCAACTTGGAACTTTTCAATTTCCAGTTTGTATGAATGGTGGGCCCAAAGAGTTCCAAGTTTAGGTCATACATGTGCGTACATAATATATTGTTTCTTGCAAAATGATATTATCATTAATTTAAAATAATTACAAACTATACATGAATTTCTATTAGATTGTACTTAATATTTAAAACACTTCTTAAATACTTGGAAGTTTCTCTAATTTCATGGGGACATGGTCATCATCTACAAAATATGCAATCGATAGTGTTCTTGTGCTAGTAACATTGGAATATCCAAGAACGCTCACTCCAAAATGTGTGATGGGATCATACTCTGCATCCACAACAACATGTGCATATTTTGGCATATGTTGTTCACCGAGTGTACAAGTCTTAGTGACTGGTACATCACTCACAAGCGAAGCATCAACGTTGTTACTAACGTCGGGCCCTGTTGGGAGCGGGATCCCCGAAGGGCAGTTTTGGGGCTAAAAGCCCATGTTTAAGTCAAATTTTTGTAATATTATTGTAAATAATCCACATTTTGTGGTCGTGGAGCATGAAGGTGTTATGTGTCACAAAGGGTAGTCCACCCTTAGTTTTGTAATGTAAAGTAAACTGTAAGAGATCTACCCATGGTCCGTGGACAATGGGATTGTATAAAAAGAGCTAAGCTCTAAAGTAGTTAGAGGCATCGAACAACAAAGAGGGTCATATCTTTAGAGCAAGAAGTCTAAGTCTTGGGTTGTAGCATAGGTAGAGGCTCTGCAGCTGAGTGCACAGAGGCCTAGGGTAGAAGTCCACAGTTGAGTGTGCGAACCCCTGTAGCTGTGTGCGCAAGGTGAACAGAGTCTGTAACACTTGGAAGATATTAATAAAAGGAGTTATTCTGAAATTTCTGTGTATTTGTTTTGTTGATGGGTTTGGATATTTTGTGTATGAATTTCCTTTATTATGCTTCTATGATGTGTGAATGAATACAGTTAAATTGAATAATTAAATACAATTAAGAATATCTGATTACGTGGTGATAACTTTATGTATTCGAAAAAATAAGCAAATATTTTAGGGTAAATGAGGAATCCGCATACCGCATTGCCATAATAGCGCGAAATTACTTGAGCCCCTGGATAGGGCTGCGTGAAGGTCGATCGTATATTTTCGCGAAGGTATTGAAATTCGAAATAGAGGGTTTGTCTTACAAGCCCTAGAGCGAGATCACCTGCGAAGGCAGGGATAGAAGAGATCAAACGACATCACAACCATCTTAGGACGCAAAAACTTGGTTCCAACATCCCCCCATATTGCTTCAGGTGAGACTTTAGTCTGCATTCCACGGGCTGATGTCGATAGGGCCAGTAGTTTATGGATTTGTTTGGCTAATTAATGCTGAACGTGGGTAAGGCCCCCTCAAGCCAACAAATGGTTCCATTGCCGGGACCAGAATCTGCATAAGAGATGTGTGATGTCATATCACTGGAATCCAACTGGTTGGATAGAATGATCCATGAATTCGCAGCACAGGAGAACAGAAACACGTGACTAACAAAGGAATAGTGGTTGGACTATTACCTGTATACAAAGATCCACGCGTTCTTTTTCTTCTCTTTCCCTATTGATCAATATGAGTGGATCGTAAAGCTAGTAGATAGCCAAGGAAGGTGGAAACTTGACGGTCCTATTGTGTGGACCCCAGAGCTAGTGCAAAGGTTGGAAGCATTGGAGGATAAGATCACCCACGCTGTAAATCATTAGCTCGATCACATCATAGGAGGATTTGTGAATGAATTCGCGGTTGACACCTTAGTTAGCTATAACAAGGTGGAGTGACACTTTTTCAAAGGACTGCGAGGTAAGTACGTAAAATATTTGAATACTTGGATTAAAATGTTGTTGTGTGAAAAACAGGTTATGCAGTTACCTTGATGTTCGGGACTACGTGAATTGGAAAAAATTATAGGAACGAAGGAAAAAGGGGTCCAGAGTATAGCCCCTTCATTTCACCTCCATGAAGTGACGAAGAAGGGATAGCGAAGGTTTTTCCATGAAGTGCTATTCAGTTAATAAGACACGGATTCCCATGAATACCACCTCCACCCACACCACCTCCGACTTCACCACTGTCACCTCCAATTTCACCTATACCACCTCCACCTCCACTGTGGTTCAGTATGGAAAATACAATGAAGTTTCCTTTGTTCAAAGGCTTGGGAAATGAGGACCCGAACCAATTCTGGTTTGTTGTGAGGGCTGTATGGGAAGCTCAAGGTGTTACAGATGATCACATAAATAAGGCGACACTGGTTAGTGATCTATAATATCGTGCACTAACCTAGTATATTAAGTACTCTAACGATAACCCGAATGCTGGATTAGCAAACATCCAGGTGGCACTAAATAGGGAATTTAGTAGGCCTAAATCTGAGGTGCATTATTTTGTGGGATTCAAAGAGATTGTGATGCAACCAGATGAGACACCTTGGGAACTAGATCAGAGGCTAAAATTTACAATCCGCGAAGCCAACATGAATTTGACAGATGGGCAACATCGCGAGTGGTTTGTGGCCTCACTACTACCACACCTAAGGAGTGTGCTATCGCAGTAGACGATAAAAACTCAGGTAGAGGCCTTGGAGATTGCCATGATACTACATGAGACTCCGATGCAAGATCTTAATCTAGGAGTTTAGTAGATCCATGCGCAACTGAAGAATCTATGCCTTGAGATGCAAAGTTTGAAGAAGGACAGGGCGGTTCAACCAGAGGTACGCGAGGAGGTATGGTGCTTGAAATGCAAGAGTCAGGGTCATGAAAAAGACCATTGCCTGGACTTTGAAAATTACATTCCAGGAGGAGGACCGATGCCTTTAAGGCCAAAAGCTTAAGCAGAACCTAGCGCGGGGCCTGCATTATGGTGCACTATCTGTTAGGTATCCAGAAAACATGCCATGAATAATTGTCACTTGCTACAGAAGTATGTACAAGCACCAATAGTTGTTCTGCAACTTTTGTAGATAAATATGACATGATGAGCGTACTTGCAGGAGCTATGAATTGATGATGGATAGAACTCCTACTTATAGGGTTCAGGCCAAAATGCGCTCCCTTGACCAGAATGTAGGGATGGCGCTGACAGGATTTCAGGGGTGAAGATGAGGCTGAGGTGGAGGAGGACTTGGTAGAGGTCGAGGACAATTGATTTGATACAATTGTAGAGGACCAGGGCACTATGCCCGTGATTTCACTAATCCAACGTGTCCATCATGTAAGTATTGCATCCTATTTGATCATGAAATAGAAGACTGTCCTACGTTGATAGCTAGGATACGTGAAAAAGGGGCGCTACCACCTCCGATAACTAAAAAATTGTAGATGATGAGGTCTAAGCTGCTCGAGGAAGATCCAAACATAAATATAGTGCTCAGGAAAGGAACCGCAACAGGAGATGACAAGGGGGAACAACCAGAAGACAATACATGGGTTTAAAAAGCCCCAGCAAAAGAGGCTGATTTTGATTTGGAGCGTGCTTGTGAAGCCTTCATGGAAGTTAAGAAGCGCTTCGCTAAGGCCTCCACCTCAGGAAGAAAGGATAAGCTTGAGCCAGAGATGGACCCCTCTATGCTCACAACCTTCCTAGAAACCTGTATGAAGTTACTACGTGATAGTAGGGCTATGAAAGGGTTACAAGAACTCATTAATAGATGCATTGTAACCACGCTAGGTGAGTCGCACGTAGTACGAAAGATTGGCAAGCATAAAACAAGGACGGGTTGGGATATGAGATTGACTGCACAGATAGGAGAGTATGAAATGGATCAGGTCATTTTGGAGCTGGGATCAGATGTGAATGTCCTACCAAAGCAGACTTTGGAGTGAATGGGGAGACTTGTGGTGCAATGGTCTCCGATTCAGCTAAGGATGGCGAATCAATAAAAAATCATCCCCATGGGGCGACTGTAGGGGGTGACCGTTGATATTGAGGGAGTGAGCGTGCTGGCCAATTTTGAAGTAATAGAGATAGTGGATGACAACAATACCTACCCTGCGCTCCTGGGAATTGACTGGGCTATTGATATGAATGAGGTAATCAATATGAAGAAGTGAAAGATGATCTTTGAGAAGAAATTGCTGTGCATAATAATACCCCTCGATCCTGATGAAGGATCGTGTTATACAGAACCTGTTCGTGATTATGAGAGTGATGATGACCTAGAATGTAGCTATAAGATAACGGTGCGAGACCAAGATTGGGTGAATCCCACTATAGATGGATGGATTACATGGGATTGTGAGAGTTCCTACACTTTAGACTCCGATGAAGAAATATAATGTTGGAAGAATCGGTTACATGAAGTAACTATGCTGAATTGCAACATGATGACCCGGTCGCTGCATTGTGTGTCATCAGAGGTAAGAAATCTACCTATTTATGATGGTCTGAATGAGGTAGATATCTTTTTGGATGCATTTAAAAGGGAGGTACTAGAAAAGCAGTGCTTCCAGGCCTTGGACTGGGCATTGCGCGCTACGCCCGCAAGATGGTGGGGTACGCATAAGGGAAGCTTTGATGATTAGTGCGAATGTAGGAGGATGATGAGAACATGATTTAGGAAGCCTAAGATGTGACTAATAAATAATTACAATGGGTAGAATGATCCATGCGCATTTGTCCAAATGGACGTAAGCTTACGGAGAAAAGCCCCAACCTGAGTGGGTGCACCTGTTCCGTCATACCCTAGATGTTATCCCAATGAATTGGTACATAGAAACAGAGCTCCACCATGGGGCAAGTGAATGGGATATCTTGCGTGAAGGATTCATGATGATATTCAGTTTTGAGGACGGGTTTGACAGTATTGATGAAGCGCTACAAGAGGTGAGAGTAGCTATCTTTAGGATACCGCAGGATCCTTTAGACCTGATTTAGCTTGAATGGGCTACTTAGCTGAGTCGCGTGCTCGAATGTTATAATGTAACTGTTGAAGAAGAGGATGAGGATCCACGGAAGATTAACATTCCATAAACAGAAGTCCACCGCAAGGTTCAAGGACCGCAGATTGAGAACCCTGATATAACCGTGCAGGTGAAAATGAAACAAGTGAACATTGGTACGGAGACAGAACCCAAATTCGCAAAGATTGGAGACTACTGGGACGACGCGACGGTGGATAAGGTCGCTGAATTGCTCTTCGAATACCAGGACTTATTCCCGACCAAGTTTACGGATCTGAAAGGAATAATCGAGGACCTAGGAATGATGAAGATCACGTTAAAGCTCAACGCGAAGCCAGTTAAGGAAAGGCCCTACCGTCTCAATCTGAAATACAAGGAGAAGGTCCTTTAGAGCTAGAAAAGATGCTAGCGGTAGGCATCATTGAGCCTGTGGAAGAATCTGATTGGGTAAGCCCAATGGTGGTACAAGAGAAGAATCATAAGGATGAGATAAGGATATGTGTCGATCTCAGAAATTTGAATGACCTTTGTGTGCATGATCCTTTCCCGACTCCATTCACGGATGAAGTGTTGGAAAATGTAGGCAGCCAGGAAGCATATTCGTTCATTGAAGGGTTCTATGGGTACCACCAAATCAAAATTGTGCTGGAGAATAGGAACAAGACAACCTTTGTGACTGAGTGGGGTTGTTTTCAATACACTGTAATGCTGTTTGGATTGAAGAATGCACCTGCAATATTTTCGCACGTGGTTGTTGCGACATTCAAGGAATTTATTCACAAGTTCTTAGAGGTATATTTTTATGACTGGACTGTATTTGGGTTGGTTAAGTGCCATGTAGCAAGCTTGTGCCTGATGCTAGATACCTGTCGAAGATAACAGATCGTTCTTAATCTCAAAAAGTGTCTGTTTTGAGTTCCTTTTGGGAACCTATTGGGGCATGTGGTTTGCAGACAAGGACTGATGGTATACCCCACGAAGATCATGGTGATATTGAACTTGGATGCACTGAAGAGTGTGAAACAGCTCCGCACTACTGTGGGACATACGAGATATTACAGAAAGTTTATCAACAGCTATGCCCAGATCACCATGCCTATGGAAAAATTGTTAAAGAAGGATGTCACATTCTGCTGGAACGATGAGTGTAAGAAAATATTGGATATATTTAAAGAAGCGTCGATTCAAGTCTTCCTAGACTGGAAGAAAAAGTTTCATGTACATGTCGACGCGTCATGCATAACGCTGGGGGCAATGCTAACACAGGCTGGCAGAGAGGGCTTGGACCATCCTATCACGTTCGCAAGCCATAGATTATCCAAAGCATAGAAGAACTATTCTACGACTGAACGCGAGGGGCTAGCTATGGTGTATGTGCTCCAAAAGTACCGACACTACTTGCTAGGAGGTCATTTAAAGATGTATATGGATCACTCTGCGTTGAAGTACATGGTCAATAAGCCTGTGTTGGGGGGAGCAAAGCTGCAGATGGCTCTTATTGTTCCAAGAGTACGATTTTGAAGTTGTTGTGAAGCTTGGACAATTGAATGTGGGACTAGACCATCTGTCACGCATCAAAACAGGGAAGGGACCTACTAACTTGGAAGAAGGATTTCCTGATGTGCAACTATTTGTAGTGCGCGTCGCAGATGGTCATTTTGAGGATATAATACACTTCCTAACAATAGGAACTGCACCCGAAGGATACTCTGTCTAGTAAAGGAAGGAATCAGTGGTGCGAGTGACATATTTCTCTAGCATTGCTGGGCATCTATACAAGATGGGGACTGACGAGATATTGCGACAGTATGTACCTAAGTTCGAATGAAGAAACATCCTAGAGGATGCTAATGGGGGTGCCGCGGGAGGACATTATGCAGGGAGAGAAACTGCGTAGAATATTCTACGTGCCGGGTTGTGGTGGCCAACCCTTCATGATCTGGAATTTGATCCAAGATAATTAATTAAGGTATTATAGACTCATGTGCCTATGTTACTTTATGCAATGGATCGATAAGATTGAGAAATACACAAGCACTGAAGTAGTTAGAGAAAACATAATAGGCAAACATATAAACACAACAAGTTTAATAAGGAGTTCACCCAACACTCCTGGGCTACGTCTCCTGGTCCAACCTTTAGTGGTAGCCTCTCTATTATGTTTTCAAAGCAGATTTTTTACAACAGTGAGCTCAATTTGAGTCTCACTCAACAGATATAAATTAGTAGGACTGTACTTGGATTCCCCAAGTCTCTGGAGTACACAGACTCTCCTTACTGAACTCGACCTCTACTAGTCACAATAGTATGAGCCCAATCTGAGACTCATACATGAAATGCATATACATAGGAGTTTGCTTGAACCTCTCAAGCCTTCTCTGGAGTACATAGACTCTCTGAATCTCTCTCGCTCTATCTGGCTTGATGTTGCCTTCAGGTCAGCTCGGCTTCTTCTCTCTATTCTCTGCTTTTAGCTTTCTGTGTCTAACTTACTCTTCTTCCTTCTCTATTAGTTTGTGGCTTTAAAGCCAGTCTGCTTTCTGACTGTTCGTTTCCGCTTCCCGGCTTTCTGGTTCTCCTGCCTCTGTTAGTTTTAATTCCTCTATTCTGCGTCATCATCACTATGTAACGCTCCACAGGGAGGTGGCCACCTATTTTATAGTGAACTAAGTGTCAGTTCTCTTGGAAATGTTTGAATGATCGTTATTTTTGTTTAACTCCTAGAACTCTCATGAACATGATTCCTCTGCCAACTCATCGTTCATATCGGACTTCAAATCCTATGCACTCAGCCTGTATACCCCGTTGAATCCGGTCATCCATCGGATCGCATTTCCGTCGTCGATTTGGAGCCTCCAGATCCTACGGTCTCCGTCCATATCGGGTGGGTAGGTAGCATGATGCTTACCTGTCTGATGTGAGCGGTTTTCTCTCTCTTCTGCCAGATGTGTGGCACCCAATGTATGGCATCGGGTGGGACTCGGTTGAAACCGCTTACCGCTCGAAGCCCTTCCAATATCTTGTTGGTTTTTATGTGGGACCTGCCTCTAATAGAATCGGTGCAATATCCGTACGATTTTTGACTTTTTGGGTCCGGGTCGCTCGAGGCTTTTCCATCTTTGAGGGGTTTTCCCGACAATATGCAATTAGCGACTTGTCACTAATCGCATATCAGAAACTCCCCCGTTTCTCAAAAAGACCTCCCGTTTTGCTGTTTCATGACAACGTGCGTTACCATGGGCCAACGATCTGCGTGCTTGACCGAGGGTCCTCATTGCTCTGCGCTGCTCAAAAATTACAACCGTTCTAAGGATATTTTTGATAAGCTCGACCTTTGTAAGTCTTTGAAACTTTGGCATGAATTTTACAGAGTTATGAAAACTTAGAGAGTGTTTTAGGATCCAATTCGGATCACGATCTTCCCACTGAAAAATATTTTGGACCACCAAAAGTTGGTTTTTAAATATCCATCAAGTGAGGGTATAGATTCCTCACTTGCCCAATTTCTATCCATTTTGCACTGCTTGGTTTTGAACCTTTGAGCCCAATCCTGAGGTACTCAACATTCCCTCTACGCGTGGTTCTTACCTTCCTGTCCAGAACTATATCTTCCTATATCTCATTGGGATATTTAGGCAACAGATCATCAATAGAAGGCAATTGACTCTGCTCTTAGGGATCTTCAATCAATGAAGGTTTAAATAGTCTCAAGCTGTATGCATTAACAACTGAGTAGATGTGCATGTAAGCTGGTAAATCAAGGCGAAAATCATTCTCATCAATTTTCTCAAGTATCTTGAAAGGTCCATACCTTATTGGCTTCAGCGTTTTACCTTCACCTTGCATTCGGTCTTTGTTGATATACAGCTAGACTTGATCATTAGCTTGGAAACTATGCTCCATCCAATGCTTATCCTGCCTTGCCTTGTACTTGGCTTGGCTCTTTTCCAGCTGTTCCTGTACTGCCTGGTGAATCTCTTGGATTTGTTCAATGAACTTGGTTGCCTTGTCCACATCACTGTGTCCATCAACCGCTATGTCTTTACCAAAGAAAAAATCCAAGGGATACCTTGGTGTGAAACCAAAATAGGTCTCAAAAGGAGATCTCCATGTAGAAGAATGTTTAACTTGGTTGTAAGCATGCTGCACATAACATAAATGTTCATCCAAAATCTTGGGATGCTTGCTACAATAGCCTCTGAGCAACTGGATCACTGTCCTATTGACCACTTCTATTTGGCCATCTGTCTGCAGATGAAAATCTATACTTTTCTTCAGTCTGGCATCCATCAGTTCCCACAAGCTCGACCAAAATTACCCAAAAAATCGGGTATCTCGATCAGATATAATGGAAGTGGGTAATCCAAAATGAACCCATACATGCTGAAAGAACAACTTTGCAGTTTGTTCAGCTATAATTTGCTTGTTACATGGTATTAAAATACACATTTTGCTGAACCTATCCACAACAACATATAAATAGTCATGACCTTTTCTAGATTTAGGCAGTCCTCCAACAAAGTCCATGGAAACACTTTCCCAGGGATGAGAAGGAACTGGTAGTGGAGTGTACAAGCCTAGTTTTCTATTGTTGGGCTTGCTTTTAGCACACATAGTACACCCTCTTACATATCTAGAAATTGTCTCATTCATTTTTGGCCAATAACAAAATCTTTGCAACTGTGCAATTGTTTTACTTACACCAAAGTGGCATAATATTAGAGAAGTGTGTGCTTCTCAAATTATCTTTACTCTTTTAGTTTGTGGAATGCATAACTTTCCAAAATAATACAAGAGTTGGTCCTTAACATGATAATCCAATTCTTCTACTTGTTTGCCATGGCTTAAAGTTGCATATACATATTTAAAATCTATATCTTGGGCATACTGTTCAATGTAGCTTTCATGCAATACTGAATTATGCTTAAGTATAGTAGATGCATTTATGATTGGTCTAGACAACATATCTGCAACTTTATTGTGTATGCCCTTTTTATATCTGATGACAAGATGAAACTGTTGTAGAAAACCCATCCACCTATAGTGTCTTGATTGCTGCAACTTAGTTTGGGAGTGTAAATACTGAAGTGGTTGATGATCAGTATTTATAACTATCTCTTTGCCCATTAGATAATGTTTCCACCCTTTCACACTCTGTACTAATGCATACAATTCCTTATCATATGTGGGATAATTAACTACTGCAGAATTAAATGTCTCAGAATGATAATATGGGTTTATCATGCTGCAACAACACTGCTCCCATGGCATAGTCACTGGCATCTGTTTCAATCTCAAATGGTCTTTGAAGATTGGGCAGTGCTAGTATTGGTGCTGTACTAATCTTTTCTTTTAAGGTGTCGAAGGCTTTCTGCTGTTTGCCTCCCCACTGAAGCACCTTGTTCAATTCGGTTAAAGGATGTAAGGGAGCTGCAATCAAGGAAAAGTTAGAAATAAACTTTCTCCAATACTGTGCTGCTCCTAGGAATCTTCTAACTTCTATAGTAGATTTGGGTTTAGGCTAGTTTATAGTGACTGCAACCTTAGAGGGATCTATCTTCAATTCACCAACCCCTACAATATGACCCAAATAATTCAAAGATGTTTTTCTAAATTCACATTTTGAGAGCTTAACATAAATATTTTCTCTTTTCAAAACATCTAGAGTCTGCTTGACATGCTTTAAATGTTCTTCCCATGTTTTACTAAATATAAGAATGTCATCTAAATATACAATGACAAAATCATCAATAAAAGGTCTGAGTACATCATTCATTACTCTCATGAAAGTAGCAGGAGCATTAGTTAAGCCAAAAGGCATAACCAACCACTCATACAATCCCTGCTTTGTTTTGAAAGCAATCTTCCATGCATCTTGCTCTGCAACTCTGACCTGATGATAGCCACTATGCAAGTCCAACTTGGAAAAATAAACAACTTCTTTTAACTGATCTAATAGATCATCTATGCGAGGAAGGGGATAACGATTTTTGATCGTTATCTTATTTAGTGCTCGGTAATCAATGCACATTATCCATGAGCCATCTTTCTTTCTCACCAAGACAATAAGAGACCCACATGGTGATGTGCTAGGTCTTATGAACCCTTTCTCGAGTAGCTCCTGTACCTGCATCTTTATTTCTGCATTCTCTAAAGCGGACAACCTGTACATTCTGATGTTAGGAAATGGAGCATACTGCTGCAAATTAATATCATGTAATATTTCCTTTTTGGGTGGCAGACCTTTAGGTTCTTGAAATAGTATATCATATTCTGAAGCAACTTTTTCTAAATCAGCTTGCTGTTTAGCATTACAACCCTCAAATACATTGGTTTTATCAGGTTTCTTTTCCTTTACAACCATCAATAAAAATTGTTTACATGATTTTACAATTCTTTTCATCTGCCCTGAGTTTATGAGAGTATAATTATTCTTGAGTTTATGAGCTCTTAAAACATATTCGATTCCATCTTTAACGAGTTGATACTTGTTTTCAGCTCTATACAAAATAGCTTTCTTATCATACAAGTAAGGACTTCCTAAAACAATTCCACATATATCCAAAGGAACTATATCTAACTCAACCTCATCTACAAATGCTGACCCAAAAGAAAACTTAAGTTTACATTGTCTAGTCACTTGTAGCTTTTCTTTATCACATAAATAACCTAATGGATATGGCGTCTTGTGAGGTGTGGTTAGTAATCCCAGCTTCTTTACAATTGCTTCAGAAATTATATTTACTTGTGAGCCACTATAAAAAAAAGTATCAATCTTTTGATGCTTGGAAATAACTCGAATATGAAAAAGCTCATGTCTTTTCCTGTCCTTTTCTTCATTATCAGTAGATTGTGCAGAATTACTAATAGATGCTTCAGAATTTTTACCTTTTATACCTATGGCTGCGATCGTTGTTTCATCTCCTGAGTCTGACCCCAAATCCTTTTGAATAGCTGTAGCAGTCTTCTTATTTTTTCCCTCGAACTTCTTGGGTCTGAGCTCCGGATGTAGAATTTAGCAATGTTCATCATCATGCCTATCATTCTTACAGTGAGTGCATGAAGATTTGGTCTCTTGTACAGTATTTGTCTTCCTCTCTTTCCATTTCTATTTTCTTTTCTCCTTATTCTTGCTTGCAGTGGGTTTTGATGATCCCCCAACTTCTGGGTTCACATTCTTGCCTCTAGCCTCTAGATGTGTAGCCTGAACATATACCTCATCTATGCTAGTGGGATTAAACATGAGAATGGTATGTCTTTAATAACTATGTAGACCACCTATATACTTCAGCAAAGTTTCAGGTGAGTCCAAAGAAATGCCTAGAATCAAAGCTCTTTTCCTAAATTCTTGGGTGTAGCCTTATACACTTTACCCTTTTAATTGACGAAGAGTTTGCCAGCTCATCATGGCTTGCTGCATATAAGCTAGTGGATAGAATTTCTTTTTACTTGCAGAAACAAATTCATTCCAGACAGAAAGAATTTTACCATGATTTTTCATGTCAGCTTGTGTCCTGCCTTCCCACCATACCAAGGCAGTGCCTCCAAAGGCATAGGCTGGCCAGCTGAATGTTGCTTTTGTCTGAATCAATGCTCTGCACCTTGCAATACACATCAATCTATCTAATCGAATTATCCAGCTTCTCTGCATTCAACTCTCCATCATATATCGGCAAATCAAATTTAACATCTAATTTAATCAAAGATGTTTTCTTTTTACTTTCAGGGATACTAGGAGGTGTAGGCAACTTTTCTTCTTTCCATTTTCCTTTAGAATGGTCATGGAGGAGAGATTCTTATACTCCTTTATCTTGTTTGGAGTTTTCTGAATCTTCTTCTCTACCTTTCTTAAATTATTTATACATTTCCTCCACCATGGCTCTCATGGTCATAAAACTGTCCATGAACTAGGAGTCTGATTCCAAGGGAATTTCTTCTGACATTTTCCTCTTAGGGTCGACTCTTCCAATTTCAGGGCTAGCTTCAAACAACTATCCTTCTCCTAATTTAAGCTTTGATGTAGTTAGCACTCAACAACAAAATCCAGCACACGCTTGTCTAACCTTAGTAACCTAGAGCTCTGATACCACTTGATCTGGAATTTGATCGAAGACAATTAATTAAGGTATTATAGACTCATGTGCATGGATGTGCCTATGCTACTTTATGCAATGGATCGATAAGATTGCGAAATACACAGGCACTGAAGTAGTTAGAGAAAACATAACATGCAATCATTAAAACACAACAAGTTTAATAAGGAGTTCACCCAACACTCCTGGGCTACATCTCTTTGTCCAGCCTCCAGTGGTGGCCTCTCTATTATGTTTTTAAAGCAGAGTTTTTACAATAGTGAGCTCAATTTGAGTCTCACTCAACAGATATAAATTAGTAGGATTGTACTTGGATTCCCCAAGTCTTTGGAGTACACAGACTCTCCTTACTGAACTCAACCTCTACTGGTCACAGTAGTATGAGCCCAATCTGAGACTCATACATGACAAACATATACAAAGGATTTTTCTTGAACCTCTCAAGCATTCTCTGGAGTACACAAACTCTCTAACTGTCTCTGGCTCTGTCTGGCACGATGCTGCCATCAGGTCAGCTTGACTTCTTCTCTCTGTTCTCTGCTCTTATCTTTCTGCTTCTAACTTACTCTTCTTCCTTCTCTGTCAGTTCGTGGCTTTAAAGCCAATCTACTTTATGATTGGTCATTTCCGCTTCCCGGCTTTTTGGTTCTCCTGCCTCTATCTGTTTGAATTCCTCTGTTCTGCATCATCATCACTGTGTAACGCCTCACAGGGAGGTGGCCACCTATTTTATAATGAATTGAGCGTCAGTTCTCTTGGAAATGTTTGAACAATCGTTATTTCCGTTTAACTCCCAGAACACTCACGAAAATGATTCTTCTGCCAACTCATCGTTCATGTCGGACTTCAAATGTTATGCACTTAGCCTTTATACCCCGTTGAATCCGGTCATCCATCAGATCACATTTCCGCCGTCGAGCTAGAGCCTCCAGATCCTACGGTCTCCATCCATATCAGGCGGGTAAGTAGCATGAAATTTACCTGTACGACATGAGAAGTTTTCTCTCTCTTCTGCCAGACGCATGGCACCCAGTGTATGGCATTGGGTGGGAATTGGTTGAAACCGCTTACCGCTCGAAGCCCTTCTGATATCCTACCGGTTTTTGTGTGGGACTCGCCTCTGATGGAATCGGTGCAATATCCATATGGTTTTTGACTTTTTGGGTTTGGGTTGCTCAGGGCTTTTCCATCTTTGAGGGATTTTCCCAGAGATATGCGATTAATGACTTGTCACTAATCGCATATCAGAAACCTCCCCTGTTTCTCAAAAAGACCTCCCGTTTTGATGTTTTGTGACAACGCGTGTTACCATGGGCCAACGGTCTGCACGCTTGACCGAGGGTCCTTGTCGCTCCGTGCTGCTCACAAATTACCACTGTTCTAATGATATTTTTGATAAGATTGACCTTTGTATGTCTTTGAAACTTTGGCATGAATTTTACAGATTTATGAAAACTTAGAGAGTGTTTTAGGATCCAATTCGGATCACTTCATTAGGATTCAAAAGAATATTACAAGGCATGTGATGTATGTCAAAGAACAAGCATGCCATCGTGGAGGGATGAAATGCCTTTAAATCCACAACTGACGTTGCAACCCTTTGAGAAGTGGGCAATAGATTTTGTAGGACCCATTTAACCAGAAGGGAAGACAGGGGCAAGGTACATTATCATTGTGACAGAGTATTTGACTCGTTTGGAGGAACCACAGCCAGCGAAGGATTGCACGAGCACGACAGCCATGAAGTTCCTATTTGAGCATGTACTGACATGATTTGGATGTCCGAGGATCTTGATGAGTGATCGTGGTATGAACTTCTTGAATGAGATGATCAATGCAATCACGGAGGAATTTCAGGTATATCATTAGAAGAGCACACCTTATCACCCACAAGCTAACGAGATAGTGGAGGTGTTCAACAAATTGCTTGAAAACACACTAGCCAGTGTTTGCAATGCTCAGCGAAGTGTTTGGACCTACGCATACCTGCAATATTGTGGGCTTATCGAACGACATGCAAGAAATTGACGGGAAAAACCCCTTTTAGGCTTGTCTATGGTGTAGAAGCCGTAATGCTTATGGAATACATTGTGCTTAGTCTATGCATAGCAGTGCTCACAGGTATGATGGATCACGGAGCCCTGGAAGAGAGGCTCACGCAATTGATGAGCTCGAAGAAGAAATATTTTTGGCTGGATTTCACCAGCAGGTCCAAAAGTAGCATGAAAACGCATGGCATGATCGACACATCAAGCTGTGCACATTTAAGTTAAATAATATGGTTTTATTGTATGATAGTAAGTTTTATAAATTTCCAGGAAAATTCAGGATGCACTGGTTAGGTCCTTATGTTATTAAGGAGATTACCGACGAAGGAGTGGTACAACTAGTCAAGTTAAATGGAGAACCCTTCCTAGGAAAGGTGAATGGAAGTCACTTGAAGCCATACACTGACGGTCTGACCATGTGACTAAATGAAAATAGAACAGTCTTAGCACTCTAGGCAACTGAAAGGACGTGTGGGATTATAAACTACACTGCCCGAGTTGGGCAACTACGTGATTGGAAGATAGTGCGAAGCAAGGACGTATCACTGGGTCCACGACAACACGGAGGGAGCTACGCTACCCAGGGAGAAATCGTAGAGGTCGACTAGAAAGTGACCATTAAAGTCACTATTCATAAAAAGACGATAGAAGTGAGGCCAAATGGAGTGGGCAGTCGACATTTAAGACAAAACTTAGGGCTTAGATCCTTAAAAATATACTGCTAATCTGGCATTAATGAATGGATTTCGGGGGGAACGGTCGGAAAAACAATGAACATATGGCCTTATAGAGGAACGCTACCATCGCCACTGAGGCCGAGGTGACCAGCCAAAGCAAGAAGATCATATAGGTCATGGAGGTGTTGTGAAGTAAAATTATAAGTGCAGACACGAACGAATTCCTTTAGCCTGATAATGGGTCTAGCCACAACAGATACATTCTATGGAAGATTTCCTTAGATTAGAATCAATCAAGAGGGCCTACCTCTTGGTTGCTTATCCTGCTTGATGATGTCCTCGCTTGCTTGCTCTAGCAATCTCTCGCTTCTTTCTTTAAGCTCCTGAAACAAGTAAACAACAACAACACACAAACATAATAATAGACAAATTGAAATTCAACCTAATTGATGAGTCAAGAAGCATCAAGACACAAATATGATATTACAAAACATGTATGAAATCAATCGATAGTTGCATATATTAATAATAATGAAAGAGAGATTACAACCCCTCATCTAGACGTCAGTCTTCCTCTGACAAGACCAGGTTCCCACACACTTCTGCTAGCATTCCATGATGGCTTCAAACAATGATAGTTTAAAGGCTCTTCCCTTTAGACTTCACTCCAAACCAAACACAATTCTCCCTCACACAACTAGATGGCTACAACTAGTAATAGCTTGCTTGTCTAATCAAAATAGTATACTCACACTCAACCAACACTCCAACTAGGTTGTGCTTGGGAAGAAGGGAGGTTTATATAGGAAATATGGATGGGAGATGGATCCTCTTCTCATGGGAGAAGGAATTATTCCTTGAAGTAGTTCCATCATTATAGGGGAAAAGAGGCCAAACTGTCATCCTCGAACCCATCCGGCCAAACAATTTACCATACTTCCATTACGAAGCTTCTAGAGATGGAAGCTTCGGCTCCAAATATAAAAAAGTTTCCATAACAGGACTGGTACGACTAGAACACAGGTTAGTCGCACCGATCGGCATGGGGAATAGTGCTAATCTCTGCACATCAGCACAGGGGAGATAAAGGTCATTAGCGTTGGCCTTGTAAACTGGGAAAAATAGAAGTTTCAGGGGAAATGGTGCAAAATGGAAATGATCTGCCCATGAAGAGGGACATAATGGGAATTTCTCCATGAAGTATGTTATCACTTAAGAAAAAATTTCTAAAATTTTGAACATCAGTTTGATTCCAAAGGATTGGTGTTAGTCTCGGTCTAGTCTTTCCATGGTTTGTTTTAGAGTCTAGGACCTAGAAGGGAGTCTTATTGGCATTGTCAAATAGGGTCAACACTCTGTTTTTACCTATCATTGGTCCCACATCACACATAAGTTTCCATGTGTCAAGGTTTTCATGCACTACGAAATTTCCTAGGAGTTTTCGTAGTGCAAAACCCAGAATTTGCATTAGCTGCGTTACGAAATCGGGGATTCGTGCAAATTCATGCCAAATCTCACCTAGATGTCCAATCCATCAGAATCCGTTAATATTACATCATCAACTGTCAGTCCATGCACCATGCCAATCACATGCAACCGCTCATTTTCATCATTAGATTCGTTAGGTGTCTTGGTACGCATGGGTTTCAAATTTCAAAAAAGGGTCCAAGTGCTTTCAGTTATGATCATGTTTTTTTTCATGCATGAGAAGCAAATTGACATGCATTTGATCAGAATTCTTTAAAGTCCAAGCGAGGCAGCTCCCCTTTCCATTTCAAGTGAGGAAGTGATCAAGATTAAGACGGTGCAAGCTCTTTCAATTTTAATTTTGCAGGAATTCCATGGAGATGTCTACAGAGAAGAAGGATCATAGGTCAGGCAGGTGTCTAAGGAATGAGCCTGAAGGTTTATATGCTCTCTTGAGGACCAGTGAATTTGAACAAGCTTTCAAGCAGGTTGGCTGTTGGAGATTTTATGAAAAAATTCAAGGAGGCGACATGCAAGTCACCAAAGAGTTTGCTTTCAATTTCACAGGATTAAATTCGAAGGTTGGAATGCTTGAATTACCAATATCTCCAGAGGTTATATCCACAATCACTGAAATTTCAAGGGGATAGGGGATGTGGTTTAAAAACTTCAAGTTTGATATGACTCTTTGCAAGGAATTCTTAAAGCCAGAGTTTGTTGATTCAGACCTAATCAAGTCAATGCCCAGGAGCTTGGTGAAGGATTCATATGCTAATTTGCTTACCTGCATACAGAGATACTTTACCTGTGAGGGGAGATATCATAAGGTGTATTCCTATCACTTCAAACTTCTGCTTCATTTCACTGGAAAGATATCTCTGGATTTGCCTTTCTATCTATTTCGTAGCCTAGGAAAAATGTGTGACAAGGTTCAATTGAATAAGGAAGCCTGTGAGACCTTGTTGTTCCATCATGGCTTAGTCAAATTGATTGTTTTACATGAGCTCCAGAAAATAGATAGGGAGTGGTCCATTTTCTTGTTTATGTATCGCTTCAGAACTAAAACTGGTCTCAACCCTAAGGCTACGGGGATTTCTTCACCAGCAGTAAGTCATCGGGAGGAAACAAGATCAAGAAGATTTGTGAAATTGAAAGCTACAAAGCAGGTGAAGGAGCCTATGAGACCACTAGTAGTTCAAGACACCCCTCAACAATCACAGAAAAAGAAGGTTCAGATCAAAGAAGGTGTACAAGAGCAATCCACAGGTGAAATGGTCCAAAGAAGAGTAACCAGGAGCCAACTAGCTAGAGAAAAGGGTAAGACAGTGATTATTGATGGGAGTCCAGCTTCAAAAGGAATTTTGAATGATTTTCTTCAAGCTATTGACATTGAAGAATCTTCTCTGGTTCGAGCAGACTTAATTGGAGCAAGTAAAGGCAAAACCAAAAAAGGATAAACTTCTAAGAAGCTCAAATTTGATGATCAGGCTTCTGAATTTGTTTTTAATCCAAGAAGACCCATGACAAGGCATTCAAAAAGGATACAAGAGGCACAGCCAGAAGCAAGTGAGACAGGAGAGGTAGAAAAATTACATGAAGGACCTATGGTTCCATCATAAACATCATCACAACTGCACAAAGATAACATAGGTAAGGCAGTTATCACTCAACAGGAGGAATGTAGTTTTGAAGAGTTAAAAAAGAAATTGAAGCTTGCCAATATTGAGATTGCCAAAATTAGAAAAACTTCAAGGAAACATGCAATGAAAAAAGCCAGTTTTAACAAAATGGAGGCTCTGTGGGAAGATAAAGCAGTTTCGATTCCTGAAGTAGTTAGCTGTCATGCTCAATATTTCACTTGGACGGTTCCTGCAATAAAAGAAGCAAGATACATTAGAAAGGTCAATGCAAAATTGAGAGCTAGAATCTGAATTATGAAGAGGCAAATCGAAGATCTGAAGATACAGCTGAACCAGCCTGAAGGACATCCTCAACTAAGAAAAACTACATAGTAAGTAAGGCTAATCCTAAACTTTTGATGTGGATCACATTTTTGAAGTTTACTTTGAAGAATGGTATCAGTTTATTCAGTTTTGAACAACCCCATGGCATATGGAAAATCCATTTCAAAATAAATAAATCTCAGGAAAGTCAAATTTTGGCATAAAACTGTGTTTTTGAAATCACATAGCAGTTTCATAGCGTGCTACGAAACTACTGTCAGTGATACCTAATGCACAACAGTTTCGTAGCGTGCTACGAAACTGCTATAACTGCACACCATGATTTTGTGGGCTAATTTTGAGAAGAAAAAGGAACTCTTTTTGAAGATGGGCTGCTGAAAAGGATTACTTACAGGGTTTGAACATCAAGTAAGGGAAAAACAAGGAAAGGAAAGATATTTATGAACTCCAAACTTTATGTTATGAAAATGGTCATTATTTCGTAGCTAGAACTATTCATGATGTTTTAGGCAGCATTAAAGAAGTTTTTGTCTTACCACGTGTATAGGAGCAAGGTCTACAGCTCATGGAAAGCAAGCTAATCCAATGCATGTCATTTGATTAAAAGAGGCAACATGGTCAGCAGAAGGATTCAAAGACAAGCATAAGGATGGAACTCTAAAAAGGAGGAACTCAGTTTCCTTGTTTTTAGCAGTCAAATTCCGAGGGGATTCTGAGCAATTGAAAACTCATATTGGAAAAGTGAAAGAGGTTATTATTCCTAACATACTGAACTACAAAAATGTCCTTTAGTTTCTTCAAATTCATTATGAGCTAAGAGAAATTGTTGACTCAACTTGCTTTATGAAACTGTTGTAGGAGCAGTTTTTCACAAATCAGAATTTTCCAATTTACACCTGATATTCAAAGACAGTTTCTGGGCAGTAGGAAAGGTATTGCAAAAAACCAAGAGAGTTTTTTTTTCAGAACTAAGTGGTCTACAAAAGCCTCCTTCGGTTTTTCAAAATACATTTTTTATGAGGAGATAAGAGCTTTGTCCCAACACCTATTTTTCAGCCAGAACATAACAAGGAACAGTCTCCTAGTTTCCAGGACAGATGAAGGAGAAGTTATTAAAGGCTAGCCGGAGGGTTATGGGCATCATCAAATTCGAATTCATGGAGTTATATGTGTCAAAATTAATTTTTAATTCCTAGATAAGGTTGTTTTAATCATAATAAGGAGTTACACTCCTAGTTGTATTAGGTCTCTAGGACTATTAGTTAATAGCTAGTTGTAATTAATAGTTTGTTTAAAGATCAGTAGTTGTCAAGTCTAAAGAAATTCGAATTACCCTCATACTGGAGGAAAGAATCCAAGATTTTAATGGAACTCTATATATGACAAGAGATGTAATGCCTCATGGTTGGAATTTTTGTAAATAATTTGCATATTGTGCTTTGTGTAAGACTCTGTTTAAAGTAATACAATATTTGGCTTTTCTTCTCAGGATTTAAATGGAATTCAATGTTCAAAATGTCTTATGGTTATCCTCTTTTCATTACTGTTGTTGGGAAAAGTATCTATTCAGAACGCCCCTATCCCACTCTAAGGTGTGACAGTGCCTTAGCAACAAACAAGGAAAACTACTTGAGTATTCTTCTTTATGAAATGTAAATGAAGAGGAAGGATGTAACTAACCTGTGTCTTTCGCTAGTTTGTTGATCCAATCGCTCCTCTCTTCAATAGCTCCCAGCTCCCTGCTCCCTTACCGGCTCAACTTCACCGAATTCCTGCAAGATCACAGAAGAGAGAAACTACACGAAGATATAGATTTACATTCATTAAAAAGCTTAGGATCAGATTAAGCTAAACATGCAAATATAACAAAGCATCATTGATACACAGCATGTCGGAGAAACTCAAATAATTTTATTGATATGATAAGAAAGTCCAAGAGGAGATACAACCAAGTGAGTCCCGATCCAGCATCTACCTCCCAACAAAGGAATCCCTTCCTCTCCTCCAACAAAGCATAAATCACCCAATGTACTAATCTCAATCTCAAACCAACAACAGTTCTCTGCAAAGTACAAAATTCCCCCCCTCTGGATCTCTGGGATGAGGGATCCATATATAGATGTAAGCAGAGAGGATGAGTCAGCTTATGTTTTGACTTGTGGCTTCTCTCTGTCAGTTCTTGCTTCCACTTGGAGACTGAGAGCCTCTTACTCATCACTGGTCGAATTCAGTGAGGCAAGTGTCATTGGAGAAGATTCTGGAAGCTTCCATTGTATCTCCACCTCGTTGAATGACTCTGCCACTTGTCATTTCCCGCTCAACGCACCTGGGTAGTGCATTCAAGTGTGTTGCAACGCACCTAGCCAGTGTATTTGGGTGCTTTGCAACGCAGGCAGCTAGTGGAGCATCTGAATTGATCCTGATTTGACTAGTTCTGAGTGGTTTTTGGTGGAGAACTTCTGGGAGAAGCTGTCATTGGTTGACCTTGTTCCTTTAGGGGCAGGAAAAACCTTTTAGGGACTTTGGATCCCTTGGATTATGGACTTTTCATGCTCAAAGCTGTAAGGCACAAAAATGTCTATAACAGTTGCCCCCTAAAGTATGAGGCCGTTTATCGGGTGAAATGCTTTATTAGGAGGATCCGAAGTTCTTTCAATGCTGGGAGGAGACCTGTAATAAGATACAATACAATACATTATTTTTCATACTGTTTTCATGATCTAGCTGAGGCGGGCATCCCCATGCTCAGCTTTATAAATTCATTTTTATGTACATAGGACAGACAATCGTCTGATGGTAGACTGATGATTCTGATGAAATCATCATCCTTTTGGTAGGATGATTATCTATTCTGCAGTGCTGTACATGTCAATGTCTTTATTTTTCCTGAATATATATCGCAGCTCGGATGGATGAAACTAGATCCGGGGTCTTCAATCTCGTCCGATCTTCACTCTGAGTACAAGTCGATCCATGTGAGAAATGTTTTGAAGTCGAACATGGAAAGACATCGCTTGATTACCAGTCAATGATGTAAACTGTTAACAAGTGCGAGAGGAATCACCGATAATGATAATGACCCTCAAGGTACTGCAGTACAATTCACGTGGTGTGAATAAAGGACTTGGCGTCGAACACCACGCAAAATCTTTCGGTCGAAGGTCATTGATGTATACCTGTCGCCGGAAGTGAGAAACTTGCCATTGAGGCATGCAAGCTTCAAAGTACTGAAGGGGGTGTTCCTAGATCAACTTCTTGGATAATGAGTTGATGTCGACAAGAAGCGATCCGTCAAAGGAGGGCCTTAATGAATCCCACATCAATGACACGGAACGGAGCAAATGATTTTGATGGAGGTGAAAACGATCTGATGATATATGGTTCAGGGTGGCGGTCATGAAAGAATGAAGTATAATGTATGGTAGTGGATGGGACACGGGTGACTTCTCTGGATGACCTCTCTTGAACATATCGGCGACACTTATATGATGGATTGGTAGCATTTACCCCAAAGGTGGATGGTATGGCGAGACCATGGTGATGTGACCGGTGAATGAAACAACCCAACCCGACTCAGGCACGGAGTGGAAGTGTCATGTTCAAGAGCGACTTGCTACCAATAAAGGTTCTTTGAGTTTCTTCCCAATTTTTCCCTAGTCATTGCTGACCAGTACCTCTTTATTTTTGTCAAGCTTGAGGAGGATAACATATGCTTGTTCTATAATTTTCCCTTCGGGCAAACCCATCGCTATGTTTTAACGAGCCTAGCGATAGTGAAACTCGTTCTCGTCTAAAGACAAGTTTGTCGCTATTAATCTTTTTAACGAGTCTAACGACAAAGATAACTCGGTCCTTTTCATTTTTAGAGAGTCTGAAAAGGTACGTAAAGTTAACTCCAGAATTCCTTTTTCGTCATCTAATCCCTTAAGTCCAAAAAAGTATAAAACAATACAGAAGGGATGAAATTTCGATAGTTTTAACGAGCCAAACAAAACAAGCGCTCGATCTTTTTGTGCAATAATCCCTCAGGTCCAAAAATATTAAAATCTAGAGGAGGGATAGCTCTTCCTGTCGCTTTTACGAGCTGGAAGGCCAAAACTCGGCAATCTTTTCATATTTTACGAGTCAGATGAAAAGAGCTTAAAGAAGACTCTTTTTTTGAGGAACGAGTGATAAAATGGGTAGCAGCTGATTCGTGGTAAGGGTTGGAATTTTCCAAGCACGGCAGTGTCACAAGGATGGCTAGTGAAATCACTCTTCGTAGATGTTCCTCAAAATGGGTAAACAATCAAATGGATGTGAATGATCGGCCAAATGAAAAAGTGGAGGTGACGATGCAAACACGACCAAGGCTTTAATGGCTGATAATGTTACATTCATGGTGGCTATTTACCGGAGGATAGTTCATTTTTTAACGAGCTTAAACGCGGGTTGAAACACTTGCTCGGTCTTATGTTTATTTTTTAACGAGCATGAACTATGTGCTAAAACTGCTCGAGGTGGGTTTATTTTTTAACGAGCTTGAACCCTGCGGTAACACTGCTCATGGTGGGTTTATTTTTTAACGAGCTTGAACCCTACAGTAACACTGCTCGTGATAAGTTTGCATGCCCCCAGCATAATAACGCAAATCAAGGTGCATGCCCCCCAAGCTTCATTGCATTCAACTTGGTGATTGGAATGAAGGTTTACCTTTGAGAAAGGGGATTTGTTTCATTTTTTAATGAGGTTGACACAGTAAAAGAACTATCCTCATGACTCCTTGTTTCATTTTTTAACGAGGTTGACACGACATAAGAACCGTCCTCGGAGTCCAGATCCATTAGATATAGAAGGTTTCATATTCCACTGTGGCCACTTCCGCCAGATTACTCGGAGGCGGTAGGGCAAAAGTACCCATTAAGGCAGGGTCTTTTAGGAGACCTACTCCGATATTTTGGAGCGAATGATTGCTTCCATGGATCATTGGAATGCTTCCAGTAACTTGAGAACCATTGGGGAGGAAGTTTTGCTGATCGACGATTGTAATCCCTCCTCGAAAGGGAAATGCAATCTTTCTGAAATAGGTCGACACAACAGCTGCCATGGCATATATCCATGGTCTTCCTAGTAGGATGTTGTAGTCAAGATTCCCATCTATGACTTCAACATCTATTTCTACTGTTTTCCCTCCTAGTTCAACTTTCAAGTTATTTAGGATACCATATGGGGTATATGTCCTTCCGTCGAATGATTTTAACGTTGTCGCAGACCGTGACAAGGTTGGAGATCCTAAAGTTTTCCAGCAACTCATCGACATAATACATGTAGATGCCCCCTCATCAATAATTGTTTGATGAACAGTTTTGTCGAGGGCTTTCACTTGAATAAGGAAAGCTAGTTGAGCTGGTAACTGAGGGTCATATCCTTTATGATTAAAGGCCACAAGATTGGAATCCATTGGGTCAATCCCACCTATTGCTGATAATAAAGCTTGCTCTTGGGAGAGGCAATTTTGCAGTACCTCAAGTGTCGACATAGCGGACGGAGATTGGGCCAGGTCCTCTATTATATTATAATTCTGTGCTATTTTTGCACGAGGATTAAATGTCAATTTGTGCACTACTCCCTTTGGCGACTTTATCATTTGTTCAGGAATGATGGGTGGCACAACTTTGGTCAAATTTGTTGTCAAACTACTAGGTTGTTCATTAGCCTTGTTATTCGACACCTGTGGATTCCCGTAATCTTTATTCCTTGCCAAAGCATCATTTTGCTGCTTTGAGATAGACAACATAAGCACTTGGGATCGGGAAGCATTTTGATTAGAAACCAGTTTGCTTCCTGGGCTTGGAAATGGACCAGTCAGTATTGCTGAGGTTTTTGAACTCTTAAAGAGTTTCTTAACTTCAGCTTTATGTGGACAATCTCTCGTCCGATGATCCTCGTCGCATATATGACACCCCGCAGGGGGTTTCCTTTGCCCAGAAGGGTTTGTAGAAGGCTTTTCAGGAGATGACTCATCCTGCTTCCTTTTTCTTCTTGGCCCCTGGTTGCTTCAGTTGTTTGCCCTTGTCAGTCGACACGGCATTTACTTCCGAGGCAAGAAGTTCCTCATTTGCATTTTGACTAGAAATCTTACAGGCCTTTTTAGATGTAGCCTTTGTCGATTTCGTGTCTGTCGTGCCAATCACGCCATCGATGGCATGAGAGTCATTGTTTGATTTAGGAGGAGGAGGAACTGAGAATTCCGGTCTAGGGGCGTCAGGTATTTTATTGTAGAGCGTGCCGCACTGAGTGTAAATCAAGTCCAAATATTGCGCACGAGCGATAACTTTCTCTTCTGTGACGACTCCCCCTTTTGCCACATCTTCCGTGATGGAAGGCAGTAATGACTTAATAAACCATTCAGCTAAAGCTGATCGGGAACATACGTTTTCACCATTCTACGACGACGTCGCCATTCATGTATATGATCAGATATGTGAGTGGCCGTCGTTTGTTTGAAGTTGGTAAGAAGTTCGGTTCCCGTTTCATACCTTATCGGTAACTGAAAATGGGTTTAAAAGGTTGTGGCTAGGGTACTGAAGTTGTGGAATGAAGCTCTAGGCAATTCGATATACCATTTTGCTGCCGGACCAGTTAACGTCCTCTGAAAAAGGTGAAGCCTAATCGAATCATTGTTTAGGGTGTTTGATGAACACCATAGATGAAATGTCATTACGTGATTCGATGGATCTTCACCTGGATTTCCATTAAATTTAGGAATATTTGATGGAAGTTTATGAGGGATCGCTGGCCACCAAGGGGCGTAAGCAATTGGATCATTTGTTAATCGGTGTAAATCAGGTAACTCTAAAGTTGCCACGAATGGTAACTGTTGATTCAGGTTAGGTGAAGCATACCCAGGATATGATGGAATTGCCTGAGCAGTTGGCCTTTGCATACCAACATAATGCAGTTGATGCTAGTATGATTGATATGGTTGGTGGACATGACCATTGTAAAATGGTTGATTTTGACCGTTTTGAATGTACGGCTGTCCACTGTTCGCAAAGATCTGCTGCTCAGAACCTTGGTATACTTGTTGGAATTGTGGTTGTTGGTATTGCACCAGCCACGGTTGTGAAGCCATGTTCTGTTGCGCTATACTAACCGTTAGACCAAGGTGTGGGGTAATTGTACCTGTCTGGACCTGTTTCGTCCCACTAGTTGGCGATTGTGGTCGAGTCACAGGGTCAAGGGGTTGTTGCATTACAACCTGAGAAATCTGAGGTTGACATACAACAGGCAGCGTTTGAACTTGTGACACTGTGACAATAGCTGGTGTAGTCGGGATGTTCGACATAGGTACACATTGTTGCATATAATACACAATTCTTGGTTGTTGGGGTAGTATAGGTACCCAACCACTTGATGTAACTCCAGTATAACCTGAATACTATTGTGAACTCCCGTATGGATATCCTCCCGGAGGGGGTAATGAAAGGGCATACTGCCCCCCATACGACGGTAATCCGGAACTCAAGGGGATTGTTTGCGCTTGGGGACTAGATTGCCCAAATTGACCTCCAAATGGATCAATTTGGCGAGTCTCAACATAAGAGTTGCCGGATATTATTCCGGAGGAACAAACAGGAACGGACCATACTATCGAAATAGCCCCTGGATGGACTCCTTCTAGCGGTTGTGAGCTAGTCGGGACATATGGTACGCCGACAAACATTGTCAGAGTGACGGCAGGGAGTTCTGCTGTCGCTGTGTCAGTCGACACAGTCCTAGATGTTGACGGTTGTTCAGACATTTTGAGTCTATCCAAAATATCACCTAGCGATTCTACAGGAACTTCCACTGGTGGTAGACTAACTTCTGATGTCGAAGGAAATAGAGTGACCCCGACTCCAAAATGTGTTGGAGTACTCGCTTGTGGATCTTCTACAATTTCCTCTATCGCAATCAAACCAGGTGGAAGGGGAATACCATCAGGTCCGTAAAATATTTCTGGTGCCGAAGAAGGGGTTGAATCGACAGCGACAGATGTTTGAGGAGCAAGACTTTCGGAACCGGTTGCAGATGGAACTGGTTCAATAACACAAGTGTTTTCTCTCAGACTAGGATCAGTATCACTGTCCCTCTGTGGCTGTTGAACTTCTTCTGTAGAGGCAGGGTTTCCAGAAATGTTTGGAGTAACCAGAATCTCGGATGTTGTTGGACATTTGTTTTAACTTTAATAGGAGATTTCGAACCAGTTAAACGAGTTCGCTTTGTCCGTACTGTTTTCGATTCCGGAGACAAAGACGGTTAACTCGTAAGCCTCCGCGAACAACGGGGTTTCAATTGACTTTCTTCCACGATTGCGGATTACTCGATCAACTAAAATACAAAAGGGGAAATATGTTTCCGAATTAAATTAATTTTAGACACTTTTAGACACAACTTGTTTTTTCAGTTTTTAAGAGTCGAGAAAAAACAAAAGATGACTCTAGTCTCCTTCGATTTTTAATGAGCCTGAAGTGACAAGTGCTCAGATGGACCTTTTCCTTTAAGGAGTCTGAAAAGGAACGAAAGGGACTGCTCTGGAGTTCTAGGTAGAGGGTGTGCCAAACCAATCGCAAAACCGCAGAATACTTTTTAGGGTACGGGAGGTCAATCTTCCCGAATGCTGTGTTCAGTGCATTGCGATCAGTAGGGCGGCCGACATGGCTTCCTATGGATAAAGGTTTTATGCCTATAGGGGTCTCCCAATATATACTCAACGGTACGTGGGAGCACAATCCGTACTGGCACTTATCGTCTCTCAGGAAGAATCACCCAACCATCAGTGAGGCCGACAGTCACCAGGTTTTACGACGCCGGAACACGTCTCTAGCCTAGACCTCTATGTTGTGTGTTAAGTTACAAAGCGTTGTTAAGTTCATTCAATTTATTTTAGGTTGATCTTTCTTAGAAGTTTACCTTTTTGGATCACCACGAGATGTAGATACAATTCCTAAATGCAGTCTAAAGATGATAAGCAAGCTTTTATCTCTTTTCAACAATGAAAATCCTAGCTACAAGGGGAAAAGAAAGACACAATCTTTTCTCAAAGAGCATAGAGCACACTGTAAATGCACTTTTTCCTAAATCAAACCATACAAACTATCAATATGCAAATGCACAAATGCATGTATTTGTTTTCACTTTCTTAATATTGATGCCTAAAAAGAAAGTTGTTGTACAAATTCGAGTTCGATTTCAAGTGAAAAACACAAACAAGCTTCTTTTCGAAATCAAAAAGACGATTACGACACTTTATGATTTTGAAGTAAACACTTGTTTCGACACTAGAAATTCACAAATTCAAACAAAAAGACAAAAGTAAAAGCGCAATCAACTGTCAATAGCAAACACACTTACTCCTAAGATCAAAGCGACACTTACGTCAGGTCTAGATCTAAGGGCGACAGTATGACTAGTTTACTTTTGTAATGGGAAACTGCAAATGATGTAACAAATACACAAAAACAAATACAGTTTCTTTTATACAACTGAGGCGGAATTAAGGCAAAGAAAAGGGGTTTTCAGATAGGTAAACACACTGATAACAGGCTGCAAAAATCAGAGATAAAACTGAACAAAATGAAGCAAAGAACCACAACTGCACAGGGCAAAGGCTGATCAGCGCACCTGTTGCACAGAGAAACTAAATTGCAGTGCAGGTAGCCCTCTCGGGACCTGCGTTGAAATGCAGAACCTCTTCACAGAGCCTACGCTGAAGCAGAAATGAGAATTTTCTCTGGGTTCTGGGTCACGGTTTGCAGTTTAATCTATGGTTTTTGGCCGGATAAAAGCTATCAATAAGGTACAATTAGAAGGATGATTTAAAGGAGGACTAAGAGCTATCACAAAGGGCAGTTAGAGCATCTGTGGATCAGCTGTTCAGATCATAAACAGGCCCAGTGAATGGACTAGAGTAGTAGATCTCTACTTTGCATTTGTAAATGGAAAATGCAGTTCGATTCGCCACTCCTAAGTTTATGAGAAGAACAACAATAGAAACACAAATAAACTAACTAGATACGGTCCCCAGCGGAGTCGCCAATTTGTTGTTGGGAAAAGTATCTATTCAGAACGCCCCTAACCCACTCTAAGGTGTGACAGTGCCTTAGCAACAAACAAGGAAAACTACTTGAGTATTCTTCTTTATGAAATGTAAATGAAGAGGAAGGATGTAACTAACCTGTGTCTTTCGCTAGTTTGTTGATCCAATCGCTCCTCTCTTCAATAGCTCCCAGCTCCCTGCTCCCTTACCGACCCAGCTTCACCGAATTCCTGCAAGATCACAGAAGAGAGAAACTACACGAAGATATAGATTTACATTCATTAAAAAGCTCAGGATCAGATTAAGCTAAACATGCAAATATTAGAAAGCATCATTGATACACAACATGTAGGAGAAACTCAAATAATTTTATTGATATGATAAGAAAGTCCAAGAGGAGATACAACCAAGTGAGTCCCGATCCAGCATCTACCTCCCAGCAAAGGAATCCCTTCCTCTCCTCCAACAAAGCATAAATCACCCAATGTACTAATCTCAATCTCAAACCAACAGCAATTCTCTGCAAAGTACAAAATTCCCCCCCTCTGGATCTCTGGGATGAGGGATCCATATATAGATGTAAGCAGAGAGGATGAGTCAGCTTATGTTTTTACTTGTGGCTTCTCTCTGTCAGTTCTTGCTTCCACTTGGAGACTGAGAGCCTCTTACTCATCACTGGTCGAATTCAATGAGGCAAGTGTCATTGGAGAAGATTCTAGAAGCTTCCATTGTCTCTCCACCTCGTTGAATGACTCTGCCACTTGTCATTTCCCGCTCAACGCCCCTGGGTAGTGCATTCAAGTGCGTTGCAATGCACCTAGCCAGTGTATTTGGGTGCTTTGCAATGCAGGCAGCTAGTGGAGCATCTGAATTGATCCTGATTTGACTAGTTCTAAGTGGGTTTTGGTGGAGAACTTCTGGGAGAAGCTGTCATTGGTTGACCTTGTTCCTTTAGGGGCAGGAACAATGCTTTTAGGGACTTTGGATCCCTTGGATTATGGACTTTTCATGCTCAAAGCTGTAAGGCACAAACATGTCTATAACAATTACTTACAGTAACATGAATGTATGATTACTTAGAATTCATTGGTTATGCTCTAACTTCCTTCATACATTTGTGGACTGTGTTTTCCTTTATGCTTCTAATGTACTCTCCATATGTTGAATTCTAGATGCCCTGACTTCCATGTAAAGCTAACATTATTGTCATACTGAAACATTTTGACTCCATAAGCCCAATGGATATTTACTGACTATGTTTCAACCATTCACATTTCTTCATTTGTTTCATAGAGTTAGCCATCTAATCCATTATCAAAATCTTTAACTTATTGAGAGAGCCCTCTCAGGTTGAGGAGGCTAAGCCTTAGCCAAAAGTTGGTTTGAAACAGTTACTCAAGGTATACCTGATCAGTAGCCTATCAGGGTGAGGTTTTGTGATAACAAAGTCAAAGCATGCGGGGTTCACTGTAGAGGTCCTCTAGGATCAAGGAATGGGGAGTACAGGGGCAGTGACAAAATTCTGTGTAACAAATGCCCCCTAAAGTGTGAAAGCCAAACCAGAGTGAGGGATGAAATGCTTTATAAATCTGTGCGGGGAACTGGTCTGTCATCGAAAAACCTGCAAGTAAGTACAGATACATATACATAAATTGAGATCTCTGTCAAATGATACATGAATTGTGGCATGGACGCAACCATCTAGAGAATGATCATGTAAATGGATCCAGGTATGGGTGCAACCATCCATCAAAGAGGATCATAATGAAACCAAGGTATGGTCGCAACCATCCAATAATGAGAAGCATCACATATGATAACTCATGGCCTAGTTGCAACCAGCCATATGAAAGAGACATGAATATCATCATAAGCCATGTCACACCACTTCGAAACCTGGACTTGTGTGATCTGAGTCCAGGGTCTTGTGCTCCAACACAACCTGATCAAAGTACAGATCCTAGCATGTGAATATATGTGTTGATGTCAAACATGCTAGAAAGTCGCTTGATTACTAGTCAATGATGTAAACTATTAACAAGCGTGAGAGAAACCACCAATAATGACAATGGCCCTCAAGGTACTATCAACATAATTCATGGAATGTGAATACAAGAACTGAAGTAGAACACCCATGAAATCACTCGATTGAAAGCCAATGATGTGAACTTATTGTCGAGTGCGAAGAACTTGCCATTAAGGCATGCAAGCTCTAAGGTACTGGAAGGGAGTCTCTTAGTCAACTTCCCGGATAATGAGTCAATGTCGACAGAAAGCGACCGTGTCGAAGGAGGGCCATAATGAATCCCACATCATTAACGCGAGACGAGAGGATGCAAAATGTTTTTGGATGATATGGAGAAACAAAGGTAAGTGTAACTGAAAAGGACAACTCTTGAACATATTGGCGACACAACTGGAAGTTTGGAAGCTTTTGGATCCATAGGATCAATGGTCATAATGATGTGGTAGAGATCAAATGGAAGGCAAAAATGAATGACCCAAACCCAGGAAGGTCAACGATGCAAAGGAGGATGTCCCAAATCAATAAGAAGCAAAGAGTGTCAAGTTCAAGAGTAAGCTACCAACACGACTCGATAGATTTCCAAAATTCCCCCCCACCATTTCTGGCAAGTACCCCAACTATTTTTTAGTCACAAGCTTCAAGGGGATAAAATATGCTTACACTGTAAGTTAATCCTTCAGACGAATCCAACCTAGTAAGTTTAACAAGCCATAGGAAGGAGAAGCTTGTGTTCGTCATGGTGACGAATCCGATGTCGTTTAATATTTTAACGAGTCCGACAAAGGTGTAACTCGATATATTTTTCATGTTTAGAGAGTTTGAAAAAGACAGGTAAAAGAAAACTCTGCATGGTCCCTTTTCGTACATTTGTGTCTCTCGAGCCCGAAAAGGTAGAAAAATCACTTGACCATTTCAGTCAAGGAGTACCTTTTTCGTAAATAGTGCATCCCATATCGAAAAAGGGGTAAAAATATACTGGGCACACGACATTTCGCATCCATTAATGAGTTCAAAATGAGAAGGTCTCGACCATATTTTATCTTTTAAAGGGTCAGAAAAGAGCTAAAAGTGGACCCCCCATTTTTATTCTCTTTAAGAGTCAAAAAGGAAAAAAAATACTCAGCAATGTTTTCATATGAGTTTAACGAGTCGAGAAAAGAGTTGAAATGTGACTCATCGCCATCGCCAAACATCCATCACCTATTGCTGCACAAGTAAGGAAAATCGTATTATCGAGTCCTTGAGGTAAAACAGGTCAAAAATATTTACAAAACTTGATATTTCATGAAAAAACGAATAAAAAGGGGAAAAGTAAATATATTTTTACCATTTACCATTTTACCTTTGCAGTGAAGACTTTTTACCCACTTTTGCCCTAGCTTTCCCACAGCAGATTATGGGAGATCCGAGAGTTTAATTGACGAGTTGTCAGTTCCAGGTAACATCCGAAGCCCTGAGCTCCATTTTCATGCTATTCATTTATGTTTTTAGCCATTTTTAGGATTTTTAGGGAGGTTTTTGGGAAATTTTTTCTCCCTCGATTGGCGCAATTTCCGAGCACAGGATCGTGCCGACCGAGGGTTATTTGCATAACCATCCATGCCGACCAGTGCAACTATTTCTAAAACAGGCGCGCCGGTGCTGTGGATAGGGAAAAATCATTTTTTCTCAAGAAATGACCGTTAAAATTTGAATTTTATGTGCCAAAATTGATGATTGACTCAAATAAATGGCTTTTACAGGAGAGAAATTGCTGAAAATGGTGGATTGGAAAGAAAGAGAACATGAAGACGTTGACACCTATGGATCAAATGATCCAAATTTCCTGGAGGCTTTGAGGGCTTGCGGGCTCCTCAAATTTTTCCTTAGACCAGGGATGCAGGCCCAACCCGAGTTGCTTCGATACTTGATAAGAGTTTGGGATATTAATCATGAGATTTTTGTCTTTAGGGACCAGGAGTTGGAGTTGAAAACTTCAGATATCTACTTCATCAGTGGATTGTCTCGCAGAGGTGAGCTAGTGAACTTGTATGGGTTATGTCCGAGCGGGGCAAGTATATCTTCCCTGCTTGCTGAACATTGTCATGAGGCCTTGAAATTCAAGAGTGGGAAGATAGAGATTTCCATTGTGTGGGATTTGACACTGAGGGTGCTTCTATTGACTATTAACAGAGTGGCAGGATCCCAAGTGGAACATGAGACTTGCAAGTCGAAGTTCCTTTATGCTATTGACTGCACAGCTCCTACGGTCTTCAACTGGGTAGAGGCCATGAAGATGAACATCAAGCAGCAGTTGTCCAAGGCCAAGGTGGGGAATCTAAAGCAATTTGGCTTTGGATCAGTACTTGTGACTTTCTTCTTGGAATGAGTGCCACTGTTCCAGTATCATTTGATTGAGGTTGATCCTCCTGCGCCATGCGATCTGTGGAATTAGAATATGTCATACTGACCGACATTATTCTCATGGATACAATGACAGAAGAACATCATGGAGGATTGGCCGTACAGTGACATTGATTTCCGTGGAGACCCAGATATTCCCTTACTAGATGGGGAGGACTTCGATGACGAAGGTAAAAAAATCAAATTTTTGATTTTGATGTTTTTTAATTGTTTTTGGTATATGCATGCTTATAAAATTTCTCTTGTCTATGCAGATGTTGGACTAGAGCGGCCAGCCGGGATGTCCCCGATAGCCAGGCACGTTCCCCATCCTATTGATGTTGTCACCCCTTATTAGGAAGGGAGCGATAACGAGGAGGAGATTGTGAGGAACATGAAGGGGTTTACTCATGGTATCCCAAAGTATGCTCAGATAGGAGACATGCCTCAGCGGTACCAGAGGCACACAGTGGGAGTCTCAGATCAGATTCGCCAATTACTGAGTCATGTCGCACGAGATGTCTCGTGCTATCATGACCACCATGCTGAGTAGTTCCTAGGTCCAGTACTTACATATTTTTTGAGTCCTATGTGCCATAAATGTACAAGGCTTGCGAGATGCTGATGTTATTATAGACATACATATTATTTTTTGGGTTCTGATGTATCAAACATTCTCACATACATATATATGTTGTATTTTCCTGTCTATTATGGTACAAATGGTTTGTCTAATCTTTCACATGTTTTGCAAATGTCTATCCAACACGTAATTAGCTAATGCATCTGTTAATGTATTCATGCATTTAGGAATATGATGATATGTAATATAATCAAAATTACTTTCCAATAGACAGATACGGAGATACATTCATAATATTTGAGGGTTCCTAATGGAATATTGCTCGTTGAGTTGAAGGATGACAAGCTGTGAATCCAGGTTGACAACCAATTCTCTGATGCCCAGAGTGATGGCTTCTGATAATAGTTCGATGACTGCACTGTATTCAACAATGTTGTTGGTTGTACGACCTAAGAAGATACCTTGAAGGTCAATCAACTCACAATTAGGGTTGTAGATAGTCCATGCCGCAGATGATAGGTTTTGGGTGTTTTGGCAAGCACTATCGGCGAAACGGACGTGAGAAGTTGCAAACATATGCAAAGCAAGAAAAGCATAGTAAACAGGAAATATGTTTGAAAACTATCACACAATACCACGCTGTACAAAGATGAATCACACACTAATGTATATAAGTAACCATGCAAGATGTCCTAGGCATAGTACCTTTTTAGGTTAAGCCCGTTCTGGGGCTTATCGAGAGGATTTCCTTCATAATCAATAAGCTCATAGGCTCCTTTCTGCAAAACATGTTTTGCAATATAGGGCCCATGCCACATAGGTTTGAACTTTCCCGCCCCCAGATTATCGTTAGATTGGTCATATAACAAGACCAAATCACCCTTAGAGAAAGCACGATGGGAGACCGACTGATCGAAATGGGATTTGACCCATTTATTTTGTGTTTTGATGACCAAGGCAGTGAGACAACGAGTCTCATCCAGTCATTCTAAATATAAGAGGCGTTCTTCTTGAGGTGATGTTTCGACAACTAACTTGAGCGAAGGAATCTCACATTCAATAATGTTTCTTCCAGACCATAGACTAGCTGGAATGGTGTGAACCCAGTTGCATCTTTGGTTGAAGTTCGGTAGGCCCACATAGCTGAAAAAAGCATGAGATGCGCATGGTGAGAAAAACCTTGTTCATGGCTTCAACTTGGCTGTTGGCCTGAGGGTAATATGGGGTCGAGCTATCATGGCGCAAGCCTAATTCAGATGTCAGTTCTGCCATCATGTACTCTCTAAAATGGGAGCCATGGTATGTGACAATGGCTTGGGGTACACCGAATCTGGAAATAACATGGTCAAAAAGAATTGAGCCGCCGTCTTACCATATGTCGAATATGTAGGCATCTCTTTGTATCATTTGGTGAAATAATCCACAACGACGATAATATAGCCATGCCTCCCGATTGAATGAGGGTTACATGTCATATAATTGATGCCCCATTTGGCAAAGGGACCAATGATAATGACGGGGTGTAGATGAGTAGGTGTGGTGCACATCTTGTGTTGGTAAATTTGGCATTCTTGACACTTGCAGATAGCAAGAATGCAGCCTTTGAAGATAGACGGCCAGAAATAACCAGCACGAAGGATTTTCTGAGTTGTAGCATAACCAGACATATGACCACCACATGCCCCCTAGTGGCAATCATTCAGAGATATTTCAGCTTCCTCGATTGTGAGGCATTGACAAAGAACAGAATCGACACCGACACGGTATAAAGTGTCACCAATAATACGACAAGGTTGGGAATGATGCCAAATCCTTCGACGATCATCTTGGTCAACGCGGACTAGAATGTGGAGGTTTGGAGATACACGATGATATCACCGTACCATGGATCAAGGGTGCTAATAAGGAAAAGGGTCTTATTTGGGAGTTGTTCATCTTCACTAGTGTTGATGCCTCGAAAATCGCTGAAACAACATTGGGGGATAACCACCCGGTCCGGACCTTAAAAGCAGAATTGTTGTGGTAAAAACACAACACCCCCCATTATTGATGCATCAGCTTCGAATAATGGGGACCCTTTCTATAAAAATTTTGGCTAAGCACCTTTTTGATTTTTATTTTAATTGATTACCCTACGCTTTCGTTAATTTTTAGTTTTCTTTGGATTCTTGTTTTGATTGCTTTGTTAGAATCGATTTTTTATAAGCTTCACATTGACGCTTGTTTCACCTCATTTGGTCAACTGGTTTGAAAATGACACTCCTTTGAAATCTCACCATTTATCTAGCCTGGGTTAAAAATACATAAAATGTACAATATCGTATTTTGTAAATAAATTTGTCCAATAACGCATTCAGTTTAAATATTAACTCGTAGAGGGTTTTACTAACATTTTTCATTATGCAGCCAAATAATTAAGCATCGAGACTTAAGAAATTCACTCCAATTTTCTAATCAAATCTTAATCTCGAAAAACCAAATATTCAAGTGGCTGTAGTTTATTTTTATTTTTCATTTATTTTTTAAGTGGCTGTAGTTTTATTTTTAGCTATAGTTTAAAAACTTATGTTCATAAAATCAAAACAAAAAAATGAAAATTTAAGTTTATAATTAAATTTTAAATTAATTAATATATTATATAATTAATTTAATTAAATTAAAATTTAAAACAAACAAAAAAAGCCGATGGTCATACCCTCCCGAATTGCCGATGCGAAAAGGAATAAAAAACTTTGCCGATGCGAAAAGCCGAAACACTTCTCCACGCCGAAATGCCGACATACCCATAAGCCATACCCCCGATGCGATATCGCATCGGGGAAGTTCACTTGACATGTTTTAATTAGCCCCTCCATCCCCCGATGCGATGTGCCGATGAGAAATGTGCCGATAACGAAAAGGAATAAAATCAAAATTTTACATGGTTGGTTCAACGAATTATTCCTTTAAATTCTCACATATGGTGTATGTTAACATATGGTGTGATATGTTTAGTTTAATATGTTTTAATATATTAACATATGGTGATATGTTTAACGTATGAGTAATAAGTAGTTTAGGTTAGTGTAGTTTACATATTAGTTTATATATGTGCTGTAGGTTAGTGTAGTTTATATATTAGTTTATATATGTGAGGAGTAGGGTTAGTTAATATATATTAATTAGTTTATATTAATTAATAATATGTAATATATTATATTATTTAAATTAATATATATTATTTAATTAATAGTTCAGATTAATTAATTTATAACATGTAAATAATTTATTTAATTTAGATTTAAATATTATTTAGAAATAGTTTTTAATTAGATTTAATTTGTTTATAAATAGTTAATTAGATATTTGTTAGTTAGTTTATAATTAGCAATTAAATTAAAATTAATTAAGGACTAATTCAGGATTTAATTTTTAATTCAAATTCTCATTTTTTTAGCCCAGCAACAGAATTTCCAGATTTACATCAGATTTGACCCATCAACTTTGGAAGCTCATAAATTGAGTTCTACTTGGCCAAATGAGGCCCAGGACGGCTCATTGGAAAGAGAAAATCAAGGAGAACATTTTGGAGGAGGTTTCACCAACAGAATTGATCATTTATTGGGCCAAAAATCAGGCAGAAGATCAGGCTCCGAATTTTGAAAACAAAATCAATTTTCTGAGTTATTGTTTTCAATTTCATTTGTCCAAAGCCTCTTCTAATTGCAGATCCATTGGCCAATAATATCCTTTGCCAATAAAATCATTCCAAGCATCAATACGTAGCTTATATTTTGTTTTTAATTTATTTAAATAGAATTTGATTAGGTTTGATTTAACTGCCAGAAATGATATTTTGATTGCATTTTTAATTTATTTTGATTTCTTTTGCAGGAAAACAGTGGAAAAGATATGAAGAAAAGATTTCAGTCAATGAGAATGCTCCAGCAATTGAAGATCAGAATTTTGAGCAAGTAAAATTGGATTTGGCAGATTTCTCTTCACCAATCTTTCCTCTCAAGAATTCCTTTACAGATAGTATAAGTAATAGATTGCAGAATGTAAAAAGGGGCTGCTCTCCTCTGCAATTTTAGACTCCATGCAAGCACTATTGTAATTGGAATTTAGAGTTGTAGGAGAGAGGAGTGAAAAATCTCAGATCTGGGGGGATTATTGAGGATTTTCCTTTTGTATCTTGAATTATGTGTGAAGGGCAGAGTTTGCACTATTGTGGCTCTAGTTTTGAAGGCAGAAGTTCAAGCAATGTAAAGGGCTGTTGGAGACCAAGAACAGAGAAATGGATGCAATAAAATTGGTATTTCTAATACTATTGTTTCAAATATCAGTTTTAATTTTATGGTGAGAGGAATGTGTCATTTTATTCATGTTTGTGCACTATTGTCAATATGGGTAATTTGCCTCAATCTTTTTATTATGTATCTCTGTTTTTTATGGATTAATTTCTCATTTTGGAGTAACTACTTACTCTGAAATCTGTCTTATGAAACTGATTTATTGAATAATAATGTGTGTGAACTATTTCTACATATCATTATTCAATTATTGGATTTATTGATTTGATAATCAATATCATTTTGAGAACTACTTCCTGAATGTTGTTGATTTATTATTTCAGTTTTAAGGTCTCAATAGGATGTGTTTTGGTAACCATAATATCAGTTAATTGAACTACTTCATTAACTTGATATTCATTATAAACAAGACATATCTAAATCCCAATACTTTAATTATCTTGCTCTTAGTTGGGTTAGATCTATATCTGCCTAATTAAGATAGGATTTAGATTAGTTTCTTTTGCTTGCATCATAGAATAAGCTTGCATTTAGAGTAAATTTTACATTTTGTTAAGTCCTCTCCTCAAAGAGGCAAAACTTTAGTTGTGGCTTGGCTGAGCCCAAATCAGCTTAAGGGTCATTCTCTTGCCTGATCAGCAAGGAGAAGTGATCTGATGTCCCTGTTTATTGGTAGTTAAAGATACATTATAAACCAATAGCAATAGGGAGAAGGTAACTGGACCTAGATGAACAGTCGGAGCCACCACACCAAACGGAAAAGGAGCTGCTTTTAAGGTCCGGACCGGGTGGTTATCCCCCAATGTTGTTGCAGTGATTTTCGAGGCATCAACATTTTTGGCGCTAGAAGGAGGGTCTGAGAAAATTTGTCTATTGGAGTCTTTTTCAATTTTAACATTTTGTTTATGGCTCCTCTTAAACTTCCAATTTGGAGTTGTATCCATGGACGTGCATCCTCCAATACTCCACCCGAAGTGGTAAGACTCTTGTCTCAGGTAAAGTTTAATGGTAAGAGAAATTCTTCTGCTTTTAACCATGTCCTTCAATTTATTCAAAATGTTTCAAATTATGATTTTCAAGGAATTGATGAAGGCATTTTATGCAGAATTTTTACTCTCACATTTGTGGCAAAAGCCAGAAGCTGGTACAAAACTCTTCCAGTTGCCTCAATCCATAGCTGGGATCAATTTGTTACAATTTTCATTTGTAAATTTGACGGCTACGATTATGAACTGGTATGTGAAGAAATTGAATATCTACGAAGGTTTAAAAATGAGTCTGTTAATGATTTTAATATGCGATTTCATTTAAATTGCTTAAGATTTAAAGACGAAGATAAACCTACGGAAGAAGAATCATTAGATTGGTTTAAATATATTTGTTCTCTTCCAACCATTACCAATCCATATGAAATTGATTCAAGCTTTGTTCCATCCCCTTCCAATACAAATGAGAATCCCAATTTGGATGTGCAAATAAATGGTGATGAAGTGGTTTCACAAAGCTTGAAAAATATTTCCATTCAAATGCAAGAAGACAACAACAAAAATTTTGGAGGAAAAGCCGCCTTGAAATCTGAAAGCTATTTTGAAGTAAATTCGGAAAATCAAATCGCAAATCAGCAAGTACAAGCAGCAATCAAAGCAAATAAAATGCAAACTGCTGTACAAATTTCTGAATTTCTCCATGATGAACAAATGCCGAAATCAGAGCAGCAAAGCAGCGTTCTTCAATAAAGCATATGCACGCAAAGGAATGATCTGCAATCTGAAATTTACAATGAGCATAATGCACAAGAGCTCTCAAACAGAGACAATTTTAAATGCATTGTTTTAGGTTCACACTTTTCCCTTTATCCTGATATTTTCAATAATGGTAATATTTTTCCTCTTGATGTTAATGATATTCCAGAAATTAAAGAGGCTGATCTAAATGAATTACCATTAAGTTTTTATCAAGATAAAGAAACAATAATTGATCATTCTTTTGCCACTGATGGACATGAAATTCTTGTCCCTCCTTGTTTTGATATATTGGATGAGATTGAAGGAAATTCTAGAAAATCTTGTGAGGTCATTTATGATGATTACTCTGATATTGAGGATGTTGATTTCAATTATTCTCAAGAGAATCCTCATGAGAAAATTCAAATAACATCTGAGAATGAGGAACACTTCAATTTAGGAATTATCCCAACTAATCCTCATTTTAGAGCAGCAAATTATCTTCATGATTTCACCATTCAAGAAAAAATTCCAATTTATGATTCATATCAGGATCAAACTCCCATTCCTATTCATAATCATAATTCGTTTTTTATTTCACAAGTTGGAATTCGAAATCACCCAAATTCCATAATTCTGGCCATTCCTTGTGAAAATAAAATCATTTCAAAACAATCGCAATTGTGCTGTAACATTAGTTGTAAAAATAGTGATTTCATTTTAGTTTTTCTTTCACAGCTATTTTGTTTAAACTTAGATTTATTTTCTGATTTTATTTTGCAAAATTTTCACACTTTTCGCTGGCATATTGAATACCTTACTATCAAACACTCAATTGATGCATTGCCCAATTGGGAAATTCAAGTTTCATATTATAATCATCAGCATCGAAAGATATTAATATTCCAATTTATATCAATGCTAATGTTTCATCAAAAGCTTCTATCTTTTCAAAGGCAATGTCAACAAGAGAATGTATTTTTGCAATCTGGCCAGCAATTCAATTCAATTAATAAATTGCCATTTTATTTGAAAGGCTTCCATCCATTTTTCATTGACTCATTTGAAAATTGTTTGGAAATTTTTCCTTCAAGGAAAATTGTCAATGATTTAACATTTGTACATAACACTAACAAATTTTTTCAGGTCAAAGAATCTAAATGCTCATCTTCATAATCTGGCCTGTTATCTCTTCCTTTGAATATTTCTCAATCCTTGATAGAAATCCATCCAGATTTTTATGATCCAATTGGTAGTCAATTGGAAAGGAAATTTCAGGAGAGAGAGATTTTAATTAAGTTCCTAACAATAACTGTACATTCTGATTTCATATTTATTTTCCTTAGTTTAGTCAAATCTGTATTTTTATTACTAACATTTGAACTGTACATAAACGCGGGAATAAAAATGAGAGAATGGCTACACTGGAAATATGACTATACCTAGTCATTTTCATGTACATGGTTAGAATAGGAGTAGAATTAAATTAGTTAGTTTGTTTTATGTAGTTAATTTATTTGCAATAGTTCTGTAGATTAAAAAATAAAACAAAGCAATCAGCCTTCTCATACATGTTCAGTGGAAACATTTTTCCTTATCAGAAAATTTTAATTCTTGCTTTCCTTTTTGAAATTTCTTATAGCGATTTCTCTACTCTGCCTATTTTGAATAATGTCTTGATCAAAGTCAATTAAAATTGCACTTGACATCGATTGCCTCAAAGCCACTTTTCTTCATTTCGGGATTTCCTTCTAAGATTTTCTTTTGAAATTTATATAGTGAGGATTTGAGGATATAAAAGCTTCATGATCCCATTATCCTATGAGATGTATGATTGACTATGATAAGCCTAATTCTAATTCAATCATTATCAGTCAATCTAACCTGTCACGGCAATCATATGAAGTTCATATTATATTCCTCGGAATTTGCCAAAAGCTGATCTTAAGGATGCCCATTTTGCCAAGTGCACACATTTAAATCTGTTTTGATATTTTTCTACAATTAGTGGCTTAATCTCATTCTAATCTTTAGTTTATTATCTGATGCTGTAAAAACGCATCATGTCTATTTACTAAAGGCATTATTAATAATTCACTATAACAATACAGATTTTTCTCAAGATTAATTCGGAGTGAGCAGAGGTAATAAATTGTTACTTCACTTCGAAAGGGAAGCATAGTTTCATATTTATTTCTGGTAAATTTTATATTCCATGAACATGAATGATTGATTTCATTTAGGCTGATTGCGCACTTAGATTTAAAATAAATAATGAGATGATTTTACTCAAAGGAAGAGTTTGAAGATTTATCAGGTAAAATTTACAGACAAATTCTTTTCAGGTACGCATTTACAGCTTTATTTTCATCCATTATTAGTTCTCTTTTCCTTAGTTTATTTTTGATTCGTGTTCTGTTTTATTTGCAGGTTTTCATTTGTTTTCAAAACATGAAGTAAGCAGCAAACTCATTCCAAATTTGCAAACAGGTTCAGGGAAATTCAATTCTGATTCATTAGAATTTAAGCATTTTTTTTTAGCTTTGCTTTCATTCATTAGAAAACCCAATTGAAATTTCAAGGAATATCATAAGACCATTCGCATCATAAGATTTCATCGGAAGTAGCTCTTAGCATTTCTTCGCTCATCAAAGACCTCCGATGTATTATCTTACTCATATGTCATATTGCATTTCGCTTATCGGAGCTTTCCAAGTGAAGTATACTTCCATGAACATGAATCGCCGATAATCGAGTTTACTGATATTGCGATAAACACATAATTCCGGACCCGATATGAAATTCAAAGCAAATTCATAAACTATCGCGTCCGTTCAGTCGCAATAATGGTAGGAGTATAACTTTAAAGGAGGCCGATATTCCGGATCCGATATGTTATCAAATTTTCAACATAAAATTATCGGGTCCACTCTTCATCACATATCAGCATATTGAGAATTGTTAAATCGTGCGCATAACATTGCCGATCGCGATCGCCGATTAGCCACGTCATTCATCGCATATCGGCATCGCAACAATCATATTGTGTTACATCGGGTGCTTAAGATTGCTGATCGCCGATCGCCGATTTACGTCATCCATCGCATCGCCGATATCGCAATCGCTTCCTTGCAGTTTTATTTATGGCCGATGTCTCGGATCCGATATGTTATTAAAATCCCATCATAAAAAGTAATCGGGTCCGCTCTTCATTGCATATCGTCATCGCAAAAAAATATATTGTGTTACATCGGGTACCTAAAGATTGCCGATCGCCGAGCTACGACTTCCATCGCATCGCCGATATTGCAATCATTTCATCACATTCTTACGCTCACATCACCTCTTTGAATCTACAATGTGTATTTTGCAATATGGGAAGCACGATGCAATTTATTCTCTGATCCCCGATATAATATTTCTTTAATGATGCGATCGCTTCATTTCATTGCACATGTTCTTATCGGCAATTTGCCATTGCAATCTCTGATGCAATAGCTTCCAATGCATGCCTTTGAGCTATTAACATTTAATCGATATATGGCATAGCAATAAAGGTGAAGTTCTGCAGATTAAATTTGAACCATGGTGAAGAAACATGTTATGTGAATCATCCGATACGGCAATGTGTTATTTTAAAAGCGAGCTTGGGTAACCAATATGGTAAGAAAGCAGTTGATGACCAATTTGCAGCATATCCAAATTATTTCAATTTCTCATACATTTTAGTTTAAATATATAATTCCATAATTAAAAATGGAATTCAAGACCTCTCTATCTTCATATTTAAATTTTATTATCGTAGATTTGGTCTTGATTCCGAACTATTTATAAAATCATGGAATTTATATGAAACTTGTAATATTTTGAGAAACAGTCATCACTGCAAATTCTCATTCTCATTTTTGATGCATTTGCTTTAATTTCAACTCCCTTGAACACTAGGCATTTCATTTTTACGTTTTACTGCTTGCTTTAATGTAAATAAAATAAATAATGATGTTGGGTTACAAGATTTTGGTTAGTGTGACTTCTTCATGTTTTTAATGTTAATTAAAATAAGAAGTCAGTCAGTTTGGAAAAATTGACACCTTTCAGGTAAAATAAAAAACAATTATCCAATGGTAAGATTCATGTGCCCACTTTCATTAATTCCCATTTCATCACTCTAGTTTCAATTTTTTGTTTTTAAATTATGCTGATATAAAACTCTGTTTTGCAGCTCTTCACAAAATTTTTCAATCTTCTGCCGGATCATATTTTCAAAGTCCATACTCTACTCCTGGCTTTATTTCAATAAGCAGCGATAATCTTCATCGAAACAGCTACACCAGGAAGTTTCTGAACCTTTAATCTGTTTCTTTAAGCATTCCTTTTTAGAAAATGATTAAGATGATGCTTGGGAACAAGAAGACTCATATCAAACAGAAATTATTCATTGTGGTTGAATTTTACGATCACTGTTATCTAAAATCCTAAAGCATTCACAACTCTGCAAGGTATGTTTTTTTTTAAATCTCAACATAAGAAAAATAATTACATGCTTATTTTCCTTTTCATATGGTTGAGATATTCATATAAACATTCTTGTTTGAGTTTATCTTTTGAAGCTTGGATTTTCCTTTTCATTTCTAAAAAAAAAAAATAAAAAATTTCATTTTTGTTTTGATTGCTGATTTCTTTTCTCACTTTAGCATAAGAATTCTTTTCTTTTGTTTTCAGTTTTGATTTTGGTGACTTTGCCGTGATTTATATGGAAGGCCTTCTTGTTACCTAACTATGGTCAGCATTCATGGAGAAAAAATTGTTAATAGTCACCTATTAGCTTTTCTTTAAACTCTTAATGAAGTTTGATTTTCTTATTATAAAAGTAGACATACTTAAGGAAGAGATTACCAATCAAGAGAAGTTGGCAAAGTATCATAAAATCTGAAAAATTTCTTTTTCATCAAATTGTAATCATTTTGAGATTTCAAAATTTTATTAGGATCTTTCAAAATTCTATTATCAGTCAAGAAAAGTTATTTTTAACCAAGTAAAGACACTTTACAGCAAAGCACCTTTAACTCTGAAATTGTCATTCTTAACTCTTAAGGAGTCAATGATTCTCCCTGTCCCAAAGAGTCTTATTTTTCTAGAGAATAATCCAGAAATATATTTAAACTTAAAAGATAAGAGGTCTCATCGTGAGCCTGCTTACCATGATCATAGGGGAAAATAGGCTGACATTACCAACACTGCTAAACAAACCAGGGTAATGGCTTATGATGCAAACAATTATAAGACAAGGGGTCTCATCACGAGCCAGCTTGTTCAGCCCAATTTTAACCAGTGAATGGCATTGTCAACTATCTGGCTACCATACTAGGACAATGGCTTTTAAGATTTATTTAAAAAAAAAAAAAATAATAAAAAAAATAAAAATAGAAAAGTAATACATATATAAATGGATTTATCTCTAGATCAATAATTCTTAAACAGATGGGATTCTGAATCATTTATGATTAAAAGGTAACCTTGTCGAAACTATAGATGTTTGCTGGCAGCAGTGGCTCTACCTATGACAAAGGAGTATATTTTAAAAGCTAAGCTGTAAAGTGACCCCTGCTTTATCTCTATAACTAATTAAGGATTGATGTAGAGTTTTGAAATATTTTAATGTATGAGAAATTTTAAGAAAAATTACAATTAGATGATTCTTGCTTTTATTCAGACTAATGGACTTAGTCAAGTATTTCACGCAAAATTTTCTCTTCTTCAATTATTTTTACTTTAATTTTAGGAAAATCTCATTCATAACAAGAAGAGATAACTGGTTCTTCTCCCGTCTGTCGCCAATTGTTGTGGTAAAAACACAACACCCCCCATTATTGATGCATCAGCTTTGAATAATGGGGACCCTTTCTATAAAAATTTTGGCTAAGCACCTTTTTGATTTTTATTTTAATTGATTACCCTATGCTTTCGTTAATTTTTAGTTTTCTTTGGATTCTTGTTTTGATTGCTTTGTTAGAATCGATTTTTTATAAGCTTCACATTGACGCTTGTTTCACCTCATTTGGTCAACTGGTTTGAAAATGACACTCCTTTGAAATCTCACCATTTATCTAGCCTGGGTTAAAAATACATAAAATGTACAATATCGTATTTTGTAAATAAATTTGTCCAATAACGCATTCAGTTTAAATATTAACTCGTAGAGGGTTTTACTAACATTTTTCATTATGCAGCCAAATAATTAAGCATCGAGACTTAAGAAATTCACTCCAATTTTCTAATCAAATCTTAATCTCGAAAAACCAAATATTCAAGTGGCTGTAGTTTATTTTTATTTTTCATTTATTTTTTAAGTGGCTGTAGTTTTATTTTTAGCTATAGTTTAAAAACTTATGTTCATAAAATCAAAACAAAAAAATGAAAATTTAAGTTTATAATTAAATTTTAAATTAATTAATATTATATAATTAATTTAATTAAATTAAAATTTAAAACAAACAAAAAAAAAGCCGATGGTCATACCCTCCCGAATTGCCGATGCGAAAAGGAATTAAAAACTTTGCCGATGCGAAAAGCCGAAACACTTCTCCACGCCGAAATGCTGACATACCATAAGCCATACCCCGATGCTATATCGCATCGGGGAAGTTCACTTGACATGTTTTAATTAGCCCCTCCATCCCCCGATGCGATGTGCCGATAACGAAAAGGAATAAAATCAAAATTTTACATGGTTGGTTCAACGAATTATTCCTTTAAATTCTCACGTATGGTGTATGTTAACATATGGTGTGATATGTTTAGTTTAATATGTTTTAATATATTAACATATGGTGATATGTTTAACGTATGAGTAATAAGTAGTTTAGGTTAGTGTAGTTTACATATTAGTTTATATATGTGCTGTAGGTTAGTGTAGTTTATATATTAGTTTATATATGTGAGGAGTAGGGTTAGTTAATATATATTAATTAGTTTATATTAATTAATAATATGTAATATATTATATTATTTAAATTAATATATATTATTTAATTAATAGTTCAGATTAATTAATTTATAACATGTAAATAATTTATTTAATTTAGATTTAAATATTATTTAGAAATAGTTTTTAATTAGATTTAATTTGTTTATAAATAGTTAATTAGATATTTGTTAGTTAGTTTATAATTAGCAATTAAATTAAAATTAATTAAGGACTAATTCAGGATTTAATTTTTAATTCAAATTTTCATTTTTTTAGCCCAGCAACAGAATTTCCAGATTTACATCAGATTTGACCCATCAACTTTGGAAGCTCATAAATTGAGTTCTACTTGGCCAAATGAGGCCCAGGACGGCTCATTGGAAAGAGAAAATCAAGTAGAACATTTTGGAGGAGGTTTCACCAACAGAATTGATCATTTATTGGGCCAAAAATCAGGCAGAAGATCAGGCTCCGAATTTTGAAAAGAAAATCAATTTTCTGAGTTATTGTTTTCAATTTCATTTGTCCAAAGCCTCTTCTAATTGCAGATCCATTGGCCAATAATATCCTTTGCCAATCAAATCATTCCAAGCATCAATACGTAGCTTATATTTTGTTTTTAATTTATTTAAATAGAATTTGATTAGGTTTGATTTAACTGCCAGAAATGATATTTTGATTGCATTTTTAATTTATTTTGATTTCTTTTGCAGGAAAACAGTGAAAAAGATATGAAGAAAAGATCTCAGTCAATGAGAATGCTCCAGCAATTGAAGATTAGAATTTTGAGCAAGTAAAATTGGATTTGGCAGATTTCTCTTCACCAATCTTTCCTCTCAAGAATTCCTTCACAGATAGTATAAGTAATAGATTGCAGAATGTAAAAAGGGCTGCTCTCCTCTGCAATTTTAGACTTCTGAAAGCACTATTGTAATTGGAATTTAGAGTTGTAGGAGAGAGGAGTGAAAAATCTCAGATCTGGGGATTATTGAGGATTTTCCTTTTGTATCTTGAATTATGTGTGAAGGGCAGAGTTTGCACTATTGTGGCTCTAGTTTTGAAGGCAGAAGTTCAAGCAATGTAAAGGGCTGTTGGAGACCAAGAACAGAGAAATGGATGCAATAAATTGGTATTTCTAATACTATTGTTTCAAATATCAGTTTTAATTTTATGGTGAGAGGAATGTGTCATTTTATTCATGTTTGTGCACTATTGTCAATATGGGTAATTTGCCTCAATCTTTTTATTATGTATCTCTGTTTTTTATGGATTAATTTCTCATTTTGGAGTAACTACTTACTCTGAAATCTGTCTTATGAAACTGATTTATTGAATAATAATGTGTGTGAACTATTTCTACATATCATTATTCAATTATTGGATTTATTGATTTGATAATCAATATCATTTTGAGAACTACTTCCTGAATGTTGTTGATTTATTATTTCAGTTTTAAGGTCTCAATAGGATGTGTTTTGGTAACCATAATATCAGTTAATTGAACTACTTCATTAACTTGATATTCATTATAAACAAGACATATCTAAATCCCAATACTTTAATTATCTTGCTCTTAGTTGGGTTAGATCTATATCTGCCTAATTAAGATAGGATTTAGATTAGTTTCTTTTGCTTGCATCATAGAATAAGCTTGCATTTAGAGTAAATTTTACATTTTGTTAAGTCCTCTCCTCAAAGAGGCAAAACTTTAGTTGTGGCTTGGCTGAGCCCAAATCAGCTTAAGGGTCATTCTCTTGCCTGATCAGCAAGGAGAAGTGATCTGATGTCCCTGTTTATTGGTAGTTAAAGATACATTATAAACCAATAGCAATAGGGAGAAGGTAACTGGACCTAGATGAACAGTCGGAGCCACCACACCAAACGGAAAAGGAGCTGCTTTTAAGGTCCGGACCGGGTGGTTATCCCCCAATGTTGTTGCAGTGATTTTCGAGGCATCAACATTTTTGGCGCTAGAAGGAGGGCCTGAGAAAATTTGTCTATTGGAGTCTTTTTCAATTTTAACATTTTGTTTATGGCTCCTCTTAAACTTCCAATTTGGAGTTGTATCCATGGACGTGCATCCTCCAATACTCCACCCGAAGTGGTAAGACTCTTGTCTCAGGTAAAGTTTAATGGTAAGAGAAATTCTTCTGCTTTTAACCATGTCCTTCAATTTATTCAAAATGTTTCAAATTATGATTTTCAAGGAATTGATGAAGGCATTTTATGCAGAATTTTTACTCTCACATTTGTGGCAAAAGCCAGAAGCTGGTACAAAACTCTTCCAGTTGCCTCAATCCATAGCTGGGATCAATTTGTTACAATTTTCATTTGTAAATTTGACGGCTACGATTATGAACAGGTATGTGAAGAAATTGAATATCTACGAAGGTTTAAAAATGAGTCTGTTAATGATTTTAATATGCGATTTCATTTAAATTGCTTAAGATTTAAAGACGAAGATAAACCTACGGAAGAAGAATCATTAGATTGGTTTAAATATATTTGTTCTCTTCCAACCATTCCCAATCCATATGAAATTGATTCAAGCTTTGTTCCATCCCCTTCCAATACAAATGAGAATCCCAATTTGGATGTGCAAATAAATGGTGATGAAGTGGTTTCACAAAGCTTGAAAAATATTTCCATTCAAATGCAAGAAGACAACAACAAAAATTTTGGAGGAAAAGCCGCCTTGAAATCTGAAAGCTATTTTGAAGTAAATTCGGAAAATCAAATCGCAAATCAGCAAGTACAAGCAGCAATCAAAGCAAATAAAATGCAAACTGCTGTACAAATTTCTGAATTTCTCCATGATGAACAAATGCCAAAATCAGAGCAGCAAAGCAGCGTTCTTCAATAAAGCATATGCACGCAAAGGAATGATCTGCAATCTGAAATTTACAATGAGCATAATGCACAAGAGCTCTCAAACAGAGACAATTTTAAATGCATTGTTTTAGGTTCACACTTTTCCCTTTATCCTGATATTTTCAATAATGGTAATATTTTTCCTCTTGATGTTAATGATATTCCAGAAATTAAAGAGGCTGATCTAAATGAATTACCATTAAGTTTTTATCAAGATAAAGAAACAATAATTGATCATTCTTTTGCCACTGATGGACATGAAATTCTTGTCCCTCCTTGTTTTGATATATTGGATGAGATTGAAGGAAATTCTAGAAAATCTTGTGAGGTCATTTATGATGATTACTCTGATATTGAGGATGTTGATTTCAATTATTCTCAAGAGAATCCTCATGAGAAAATTCAAATAACATCTGAGAATGAGGAACACTTCAATTTAGGAATTATCCCAACTAATCCTCATTTTAGAGCAGCAAATTATCTTCATGATTTCACCATTCAAGAAAAAATTCCAATTTATGATTCATATCAGGATCAAACTCCCATTCCTATTCATAATCATAATTCGTTTTTTATTTCACAAGTTGGAATTCGAAATCACCCAAATTCCATAATTCTGGCCATTCCTTGTGAAAATAAAATCATTTCAAAACAATCGCAATTGTGCTGTAACATTAGTTGTAAAAATAGTGATTTCATTTTAGTTTTTCTTTCACAGCTATTTTGTTTAAACTTAGATTTATTTTCTGATTTTATTTTGCAAAATTTTCACACTTTTCGCTGGCATATTGAATACCTTACTATCAAACACTCAATTGATGCATTGCCCAATTGGGAAATTCAAGTTTCATATTATAATCATCAGCATCGAAAGATATTAATATTCCAATTTATATCAATGCTAATGTTTCATCAAAAGCTTCTATCTTTTCAAAGGCAATGTCAACAAGAGAATGTATTTTTGCAATCTGGCCAGCAATTCAATTCAATTAATAAATTGCCATTTTATTTGAAAGGCTTCCATCCATTTTTCATTGACTCATTTGAAAATTGTTTGGAAATTTTTCCTTCAAGGAAAATTGTCAATGATTTAACATTTGTACATAACACTAACAAATTTTTTCAGGTCAAAGAATCTAAATGCTCATCTTCATAATCTGGCCTGTTATCTCTTCCTTTGAATATTTCTCAATCCTTGATAGAAATCCATCCAGATTTTTATGATCCAATTGGTAGTCAATTGGAAAGGAAATTTCAGGAGAGAGAGATTTTAATTAAGTTCCTAACAATAACTGTACATTCTGATTTCATATTTATTTTCCTTAGTTTAGTCAAATCTGTATTTTTATTACTAACATTTGAACTGTACATAAACGCGGGAATAAAAATGAGAGAATGGCTACACTGGAAATATGACTATACCTAGTCATTTTCATGTACATGGTTAGAATAGGAGTAGAATTAAATTAGTTAGTTTGTTTTATGTAGTTAATTTATTTGCAATAGTTCTGTAGATTAAAAAATAAAACAAAGCAATCAGCCTTCTCATACATGTTCAGTGGAAACATTTTTCCTTATCAGAAAATTTTAATTCTTGCTTTCCTTTTTGAAATTTCTTATAGCGATTTCTCTACTCTGCCTATTTTGAATAATGTCTTGATCAAAGTCAATTAAAATTGCACTTGACATCGATTGCCTCAAAGCCACTTTTCTTCATTTCGGGATTTCCTTCTAAGATTTTCTTTTGAAATTTATATAGTGAGGATTTGAGGATATAAAAGCTTCATGATCCCATTATCCTATGAGATGTATGATTGACTATGATAAGCCTAATTCTAATTCAATCATTATCAGTCAATCTAACCTGTCACGGCAATCATATGAAGTTCATATTATATTCCTCGGAATTTGCCAAAAGCTGATCTTAAGGATGCCCATTTTGCCAAGTGCACACATTTAAATCTGTTTTGATATTTTTCTACAATTAGTGGCTTAATCTCATTCTAATCTTTAGTTTATTATCTGATGCTGTAAAAACGCATCATGTCTATTTACTAAAGGCATTATTAATAAGTCACTATAACAATACAGATTTTTCTCAAGATTAATTCGGAGTGAGCAGAGGTAATAAATTGTTACTTCACTTCGAAAGGGAAGCATAGTTTCATATTTATTTCTGGTAAATTTTATATTCCATGAACATGAATGATTGATTTCATTTAGGCTGATTGCGCACTTAGATTTAAAATAAATAATGAGATGATTTTACTCAAAGGAAGAGTTTGAAGATTTATCAGGTAAAATTTACAGACAAATTCTTTTCAGGTACGCATTTACAGCTTTATTTTCATCCATTATTAGTTCTCTTTTCCTTAGTTTATTTTTGATTCGTGTTCTGTTTTATTTGCAGGTTTTCATTTGTTTTCAAAACATGAAGTAAGCAGCAAACTCATTCCAAATTTGCAAACAGGTTCAGGGAAATTCAATTCTGATTCATTAGAATTTAAGCATTTTTTTTTAGCTTTGCTTTCATTCATTAGAAAACCCAATTGAAATTTCAAGGAATATCATAAGACCATTCGCATCATAAGATTTCATCGGAAGTAGCTCTTAGCATTTCTTCGCTCATCAAAGACCTCCGATGTATTATCTTACTCATATGTCATATTGCATTTCGCTTATCGGAGCTTTCCAAGTGAAGTATACTTCCATGAACATGAATCGCCGATAATCGAGTTTACTGATATTGCGATAAACACATAATTCCGGACCCGATATGAAATTCAAAGCAAATTCATAAACTATCGCGTCCGTTCAGTCGCAATAATGGTAGGAGTATAACTTTAAAGGAGGCCGATATTCCGGATCCGATATGTTATCAAATTTTCAACATAAAATTATCGGGTCCACTCTTCATCACATATCGGCATATTGAGAATTGTTAAATCGTGCGCATAACATTGCCGATCGCGATCGCCGATTAGCCACGTCATTCATCGCATATCGGCATCGCAACAATCATATTGTGTTACATCGGGTGCTTAAGATTGCCGATCGCCGATCGCCGATTTACGTCATCCATCGCATCGCCGATATCACAATCGCTTCCTTGCAGTTTTATTTATGGCCGATGTCTCGGATCCGATATGTTATTAAAATCCCATCATAAAAAGTAATCGGGTCCGCTCTTCATTGCATATCGTCATCGCAAAAAAATATATTGTGTTACATCGGGTACCTAAAGATTGCCGATCGCCGAGCTACGACTTCCATCGCATCGCCGATATTGCAATCATTTCATCACATTCTTACGCTCACATCACCTCTCTGAATCTACAATGTGTATTTTGCAATATGGGAAGCACGATGCAATTTATTCTCTGATCCCCGATATAATATTTCTTTAATGATGCGATCGCTTCATTTCATTGCACATGTTCTTATCGGCAATTTGCCATTGCAATCTCTGATGCAATAGCTTCCAATGCATGCCTTTGAGCTATTAACATTTAATCGATATATGGCATAGCAATAAAGGTGAAGTTCTGCAGATTAAATTTGAAACATGGTGAAGAAACATGTTATGTGAATCATCCGATACGGCAATGTGTTATTTTAAAAGCGAGCTTGGGTAACCAATATGGTAAGAAAGCAGTTGATGACCAATTTGCAGCATATCCAAATTATTTCAATTTCTCATACATTTTAGTTTAAATATATAATTCCATAATTAAAAATGGAATTCAAGACCTCTCTATCTTCATATTTAAATTTTATTATCGTAGATTTGGTCTTGATTCCGAACTATTTATAAAATCATGGAATTTATATGAAACTTGTAATATTTTGAGAAACAGTCATCACTGCAAATTCTCATTCTCATTTTTGATGCATTTGCTTTAATTTCAACTCCCTTGAACACTAGGCATTTCATTTTTACGTTTTACTGCTTGCTTTAATGTAAATAAAATAAATAATGATGTTGGGTTACAAGATTTTGGTTTGTGTGACTTCTTCATGTTTTTAATGTTAATTAAAATAAGAAGTCAGTCAGTTTGGAAAAATTGACACCTTTCAGGTAAAATAAAAAACAATTATCCAATGGTAAGATTCATGTGCCCACTTTCATTAATTCCCATTTCATCACTCTAGTTTCAATTTTTTGTTTTTAAATTATGCTGATATAAAACTCTGTTTTGCAGCTCTTCACAAAATTTTTCAATCTTCTGCCGGATCATATTTTCAAAGTCCATACTCTACTCCTGGCTTTATTTCAATAAGCAGCGATAATCTTCATCGAAACAGCTACACCAGGAAGTTTCTGAACCTTTAATCTGTTTCTTTAAGCATTCCTTTTTAGAAAATGATTAAGATGATGCTTGGGAACAAGAAGACTCATATCAAACAGAAATTATTCATTGTGGTTGAATTTTACGATCACTGTTATCTAAAATCCTAAAGCATTCACAACTCTGCAAGGTATGTTTTTTTTTAAATCTCGACATAAGAAAAAATAATTACATGATTATTTTCCTTTTCATATGGTTGAGATATTCATATAAACATTCTTGTTTGAGTTTATCTTTTGAAGCTTGGATTTTCCTTTCCATTTCTAAAAAAAAAAAAAATTAAAAAATTTCATTTTTGTTTTGATTGCTGATTTCTTTTCTCACTTTAGCATAAGAATTCTTTTCTTTTGTTTTCAGTTTTGATTTTGGTGACTTTGCCGTGATTTATATGGAAGGCCTTCTTGTTACCTAACTATGGTTAGCATTCATGGAGAAAAAATTGTTAATAGTCACCTATTAGCTTTTCTTTAAACTCTTAATGAAGTTTGATTTTCTTATTATAAAAGTAGACATACTTAAGGAAGAGATTACCAATCAAGAGAAGTTGGCAAAGTATCATAAAATCTGAAAAATTTCTTTTTCATCAAATTGTAATCATTTTGAGATTTCAAAATTTTATTAGGATCTTTCAAAATTCTATTATCAGTCAAGAAAAGTTATTTTTAACCAAGTAAAGACGCTTTACAGCAAAGCACCTTTAAACTCTGAAATTGTCATTCTTAACTCTTAAGGAGTCAATGATTCTCCCTGTCCCAAAGAGTCTTATTTTTCTAGAGAATAATCCAGAAATATATTTAAACTTAAAAGATAAGAGGTCTCATCGTGAGCCTGCTTACCATGATCATAGGGGAAAATAGGCTGACATTACCAACACTGCTAAACAAACCAGGGTAATGGCTTATGATGCAAACAATTATAAGACAAGGGGTCTCATCACGAGCCAGCTTGTTCAGCCCAATTTTAACCAGTGAATGGCATTGTCAACTATCTGGCTACCATACTAGGACAATGGCTTTTAAGATTTATTTAAAAAAAAAATAAATAATAAAAAAAATAAAAATAGAAAAGTAATACATATATAAATGGATTTATCTCTAGATCAATAATTCTTAAACAGATGGGATTCTGAATCATTTATGATTAAAAGGTAACCTTGTCGAAACTATAGATGTTTGCTGGCAGCAGTGGCTCTACCTATGACAAAGGAGTATATTTTAAAAGCTAAGCTGTAAAGTGACCCCTGCTTTATCTCTATAACTAATTAAGGATTGATGTAGAGTTTTGAAATATTTTAATGTATGAGAAATTTTAAGAAAAATTACAATTAGATGATTCTTGCTTTTATTCAGACTAATGGACTTAGTCAAGTATTTCACGCAAAATTTTCTCTTCTTCAATTATTTTTACTTTAATTTTAGGAAAATCTCATTCATAACAAGAAGAGATAACTGGTTTTTCTCCCGTCTGTCGCCAATTGTTGTGGTAAAAACACAACACCCCCCATTATTGATGCATCAGCTTTGAATAATGGGGACCCTTTCTATAAAAATTTTGGCTAAGCACCTTTTTGATTTTGATTTTAATTGATTACCCTATGCTTTCGTTAATTTTTAGTTTTCTTTGGATTCTTGTTTTGATTGCTTTGTTAGAATCGATTTTTTATAAGCTTCACATTGACGCTTGTTTCACCTCATTTGGTCAACTGGTTTGAAAATGACACTCCTTTGAAATCTCACCATTTATCTAGCCTGGGTTAAAAATACATAAAATGTACAATATCGTATTTTGTAAATAAATTTGTCCAATAACGCATTCAGTTTAAATATTAACTCGTAGAGGGTTTTACTAACATTTTTCATTATGCAGCCAAATAATTAAGCATCGAGACTTAAGAAATTCACTCCAATTTTCTAATCAAATCTTAATCTCGAAAAACCAAATATTCAAGTGGCTGTAGTTTATTTTTATTTTTCATTTATTTTTTAAGTGGCTGTAGTTTTATTTTTAGCTATAGTTTAAAAACTTATGTTCATAAAATCAAAACAAAAAAATGAAAATTTAAGTTTATAATTAAATTTTAAATTAATTAATATTATATAATTAATTTAATTAAATTAAAATTTAAAACAAACAAAAAAAAAGCCGATGGTCATACCCTCCCGAATTGCCGATGCGAAAAGGAATTAAAAACTTTGCCGATGCGAAAAGCCGAAACACTTCTCCACGCCGAAATGCTGACATACCCATAAGCCATACCCCGATGCTATATCGCATCGGGGAAGTTCACTTGACATGTTTTAATTAGCCCCTCCATCCCCCGATGCGATGTGCCGATAACGAAAAGGAATAAAATCAAAATTTTACATGGTTGGTTCAACGAATTATTCCTTTAAATTCTCACGTATGGTGTATGTTAACATATGGTGTGATATGTTTAGTTTAATATGTTTTAATATATTAACATATGGTGATATGTTTAACGTATGAGTAATAAGTAGTTTAGGTTAGTGTAGTTTACATATTAGTTTATATATGTGCTGTAGGTTAGTGTAGTTTATATATTAGTTTATATATGTGAGGAGTAGGGTTAGTTAATATATATTAATTAGTTTATATTAATTAATAATATGTAATATATTATATTATTTAAATTAATATATATTATTTAATTAATAGTTCAGATTAATTAATTTATAACATGTAAATAATTTATTTAATTTAGATTTAAATATTATTTAGAAATAGTTTTTAATTAGATTTAATTTGTTTATAAATAGTTAATTAGATATTTGTTAGTTAGTTTATAATTAGCAATTAAATTAAAATTAATTAAGGACTAATTCAGGATTTAATTTTTAATTCAAATTTTCATTTTTTTTTTTTAGCCCAGCAACAGAATTTCCAGATTTACATCAGATTTGACCCATCAACTTTGGAAGCTCATAAATTGAGTTCTACTTGGCCAAATGAGGCCCAGGACGGCTCATTGGAAAGAGAAAATCAAGGAGAACATTTTGGAGGAGGTTTCACCAACAGAATTGATCATTTATTGGGCCAAAAATCAGGCAGAAGATCAGGCTCCGAATTTTGAAAACAAAATCAATTTTCTGAGTTATTGTTTTCAATTTCATTTGTCCAAAGCCTCTTCTAATTGCAGATCCATTGGCCAATAATATCCTTTGCCAATCAAATCATTCCAAGCATCAATACGTAGCTTATATTTTGTTTTTAATTTATTTAAATAGAATTTGATTAGGTTTGATTTAACTGCCAGAAATGATATTTTGATTGCATTTTTAATTTATTTTGATTTCTTTTGCAGGAAAACAGTGGAAAAGATATGAAGAAAAGATCTCAGTCAATGAGAATGCTCCAGCAATTGAAGATCAGAATTTTGAGCAAGTAAAATTGGATTTGGCAGATTTCTCTTCACCAATCTTTCCTCTCAAGAATTCCTTCACAGATAGTATAAGTAATAGATTGCAGAATGTAAAAAGGGGCTGCTCTCCTCTGCAATTTTAGACTCCATGAAAGCACTATTGTAATTGGAATTTAGAGTTGTAGGAGAGAGGAGTGAAAAATCTCAGATCTGGGGGGATTATTGAGGATTTTCCTTTTGTATCTTGAATTATGTGTGAAGGGCAGAGTTTGCACTATTGTGGCTCTAGTTTTGAAGGCAGAAGTTCAAGCAATGTAAAGGACTGTTGGAGACCAAGAACAGAGAAATGGATGCAATAAAATTGGTATTTCTAATACTATTGTTTCAAATATCAGTTTTAATTTTATGGTGAGAGGAATGTGTCATTTTATTCATGTTTGTGCACTATTGTCAATATGGGTAATTTGCCTCAATCTTTTTATTATGTATCTCTGTTTTTTATGGATTAATTTCTCATTTTGGAGTAACTACTTACTCTGAAATCTGTCTTATGAAACTGATTTATTGAATAATAATGTGTGTGAACTATTTCTACATATCATTATTCAATTATTGGATTTATTGATTTGATAATCAATATCATTTTGAGAACTACTTCCTGAATGTTGTTGATTTATTATTTCAGTTTTAAGGTCTCAATAGGATGTGTTTTGGTAACCATAATATCAGTTAATTGAACTACTTCATTAACTTGATATTCATTATAAACAAGACATATCTAAATCCCAATACTTTAATTATCTTGCTCTTAGTTGGGTTAGATCTATATCTGCCTAATTAAGATAGGATTTAGATTAGTTTCTTTTGCTTGCATCATAGAATAAGCTTGCATTTAGAGTAAATTTTACATTTTGTTAAGTCCTCTCCTCAAAGAGGCAAAACTTTAGTTGTGGCTTGGCTGAGCCCAAATCAGCTTAAGGGTCATTCTCTTGCCTGATCAGCAAGGAGAAGTGATCTGATGTCCCTGTTTATTGGTAGTTAAAGATACATTATAAACCAATAGCAATAGGGAGAAGGTAACTGGACCTAGATGAACAGTCGGAGCCACCACACCAAACGGAAAAGGAGCTGCTTTTAAGGTCCGGACCGGGTGGTTATCCCCCAATGTTGTTGCAGCGATTTTCGAGGCATCAACAACTAGTAGGGAGAGCTTTGGAGGGAAAGGAAAAAATCAATTCAGCGAAAACAAGTGAATTATTAGATTTGGCCGTAGTGAAGACCAAATCAAATTCTTGTAGGATAATGATCCATTTAGAATACTTTCCCCCTAGCAACTGATGAGTCAGGATATAGGTCATAGGGTTGCATTCAGAAATCACTGTAGTTGTATGCCAAAGAATGTAATGCTGAAAACATTGAACAACTTGAACGATAGCCAAAGCAAATTTCTCGACATGTGCATAACGTGTTTCAGTGTCGAGGAGATTCCGGCTAAGGTAGTAGATCACATGTTCGTTGCCTTCATTGTCATATTGAAAACAACACCATAGCGATGGTGCTAGGGGCTAAAACTAGCTAAAGGAAGTAATCTCGATAATAGTCTGGTGGATGTAATAATTTGGGCCACCTTGTCCCATGCAAAGGGCGTTCCTTGTTTGAGAAACCGGGTAAATCCTATAGCTAGCTCAGCATAGTTGGCTATAAAACGAAGGAGAAAGTTGGCCTTTCCTTGTAGGCTATGAAGTTGGTGTAGTGAAGATGGAGGGGGTAAATTTACAATGGCCTCAACTTTTAACAGATCCATGCGAATTCTGTCCTTGGAGAAGATAAAGCTGAGGAGTTGTCCTTATTCCATGCAGAAAACAAATTTGTGTGGATTTAACTATATGTTATAGTGTCTGCAGCATTGAAAAATCTTCCGAAGATGGTCTGGGTGGTCTTGTCGCTTACGAGAATGGGTAAGAAGGTCATCCAAGTAAGGCCGGACAATGGCACGAATATCATGAAACATATAGGACATTTCTCGTTGAAATGTGGCTCCAACATTTTTGAGGCCGAAAGGGAGATTCTTGTACGTGAACGTACCCCATGGGCAGATAAAGGCTATCTTTTCTTGGTTAGCCAGTGTGATATTGATTTGGTTATAACCTAAAAAATCGTCCATAAAGGAAAAGATCTCGCTCTCAGCACATTCATCAACGATTTGATCAATGAAGGGAGTAGGATACTTGTCTTTAGGACTTGCACAATTTATATCTTGATAATCCATGCAAACACAGATTGTGCCTTGTTTTTTAGTCAACAGGACAATATTGGACACCCAGTGTGTAAGGGGGATGGGATAGATGAACCCATCTTTGAGAAGATTTTCAACTTCACCCTTAATAATATCGGCCTTCCTAGGATGCACCGGGAGAAGCCATTGGCGAATGGGCTTCGCGTGCGGACATGTTGGTATTCATGGACCAAAATGCTAGGATCGATGCCAGGCATTTCTTCGTAAGACCATGCAAACACATTACATAATTCCTGAAATAGACGAGTATATGTCTTGATCTCATCCAAAGAACAAGATACCCCAATATGAACATGTTCAACGACACCGAGTTTGATAGAAATGTCAACCGGTATCATTTGGGTAATATCACCCAAATTTCCTTCTGACCATACTTCATGAGTAACAGTCGGTGGTGGAAATGGAGAAGAGGACTCTTCGAAAGCGGTAGACATGGCCGTCGGGCGAGGCAGGAATGAGGATCGATGATGGGTATCGATCCATGGTGGTTCCTCGAGAGACATGATTTCCATGATACCTTCATCGGCAAGAGAGGTCTCGACTAAGGGATCAGATGATTCCAAAGCACCAAGCCAAGGGGATTCAGAATACATATCGAGATAGGTCTTCGACATATGAGAATCAGAGGATGCAAATTTCAATTCCAAAATAATTTCCATGTAATTGACTTTAGTGGAACTAAGCGGTATGACCTTGCCCCAAGCATCAACAAGATCTAGTGCAGGTATGACCCTGGGATAAGATTTGACTGAGACCATGTTGACAGAGGCAACATGAGGAGGTGGGAGTGGAAAAATTCCCATTAGGGTAGAGTCTTTGAATAGACCTGCCCCCACACTCTCATAGGGAGCACGAGAGTGCTTGACGTATGGAATGTTGCCATTCAAGGAGGTAGAGGCAAAGAAAGACAACTGATTGATGGTGACAATCTTCCCTTTATGGGGAAGTGGATCACCTGAAACAAAGAGGAGGCCACAACATGCATGGCATGAGTCCAACTTCGGCCAAGTAGAAGATTATAATTGAGATTACCGTCAACGATCTCTACTTCAACTCGCAATGTCTTGCCTTCCAGGGAGATGGCAAGGTTAGGTAAGAAACCAAAGGGTCGCAAATCACGCCCATTGAAAGCTTCCAAAGTGTTCAGAGATTGGTTCAGTGCAAGGGAACCAATATCCTTCCAGCATGCAGTTGACATGATGCAGGTGGAAGCAACTTCATCTATGATAGTGTGGTGGATGGTCTTCTCGTTAAAGATTACCTGAATAAGAAAGGAAATTTTATGAGGGAGCTACGGAACATGTTTCTCCAGATCGAAACAAATCAAATTAGAATCGGTGGTATCGATGCCCCCGATAGTCGACAAAAAATATTTTCACTATGATGGGCAGCTTTGGAGTACCTCAAGGGCCGACATGGCTAACGACACCTGAGCCAAATCCTCAACAATATTATAGTGTTGAGCGGCTCGGGGGTTGGGATTATACGAGGATTTCCGCAGCACACCTCGAGAGGGCAGCCGTGTAGCAGAGTCAATGTTGGGGAACTCGATTTGCAAAGGGCTCAAACTCGGGGTGGAAGAAGAAGGACAAAATTATTTTTCTTTCCCAACTACCGGAGCTAGAGATTGATAATATTTCGATCGGGTATCCACATTAATGGCCGTGCTCATCATGAACACTTGAGATCTACAGGAAGCAGATCAGGGTTAGTCTACCATTTGAGTCCACTGAGATGGAAATGGATCTTTAAGGACATCAGGGGTCCCTTTGAGCAGGCAACTAACTTCAGATCATCGTGGAAAATCCTTAGTGTAGTGATCCTCCTCACAAATGAGGCAAGGATACTTAGGTTTCCGTTGTGAAGATTCTCCAACAGACGATTTGGGAGGACCCTATTTCGGGGCATCGACTTTAGCTTTTCCTTTGCCTTTATTTTTTAATTTTGAGGATTTTTCCACTGTGGTAGAGTGGAAAACATGAACCTTTGAGGTTTTACCAGGGTCTGGTAGATTTTGAGATGAATTATTAGGAGAAAAATTCGAGACTGACTTCTATTTGGAAGAAGATTTAGTGGGGGTCTGGGATACTGAACCAATAACTCCATCAATGGGAGGAACAAATCATGACTTTGATGCTGCGGGATCAGATAATGACCATGGAGCATTGGGTAACAAATCGTATGAGGTGCCATATTGAGAGTAATCCAAATCCAAGTACTGGGCATGGGCAATGGCTTTATCTTCAGTGACGCATCCACCCATAACTATAACATGAGCAATTGGGGCTACGAATGATTTGGTAAACCATTTAGTGAGCAACTGATCAGCTATCTCGAACTTGATCAGGCAACATCTATGTCTCCGTTCATGGATATGATCAGAGATGTGCATTGCAGTGTCTTGCTTAAGCGATGTGAGAAAATAGGTGCCAGTTTCATAATGAGCTGACAACTGAAAATGTGTGAGGAAAGCCATGGCTAACGAATTGAAATCAGGGAAAGTAATTTGAGGTAGCTTGATGTAAGATTTCATTGTAGCATCAGTGAGGGGTCGTTGGAAAAGATGAAGATGAATGGAATCATCCATGTATGAGTTTGATGAGCATTAGAGGTGATATGTCATCACATGGGCCTGAGGATCTTCTTTAGATTTTTCATCGAAATTTGGGCAATCACTTGGTATCTTAGATGACATCGGAAGCCAGTATGGCGAATGAAGAATCAGATCATTCATAAGACGTGATACATCTGGCAACTCAAGTGTAGCCAAGAAAGGTAATTGTGTGTTAAAAGGCATAAAAGGTTGATAGGTGGGCCCATAAGGAGGAGCCCATCCCTGCTGGTAAGGATTTTGACCCCACAGTGGGGTAATTTGGCCATATGGGATCTGAGGCTGCCCCCATTGTGGATTACCTTGACCAAAGGGAGGATTTAGACCTTGAACACCTTGAAACTATCCATGCATAGGTTGCTGATAGGCAACGTATGGGTTAAAAGGCTGTTGAGCCTGTTGACCTTGGACATGTGGGTATGGGACCTGTTGTCCTGGAACATAGGGCTGTTGGGCCTGTTGTCCCTGAACAAGAGGGTTCTGGACTTGCAGTCCTTGGGCATAAGGTTGATAAACTTGTTTTCCTTGGATGTAGGGGTTTTGTACCTGGTGCCCTTGGCCGACAGGATTCTAAACCTGTTGACGTTGGACAAGAGGATCCTGCACCTACTATTGCAGCATTTGACCTTTACCCTATCCTTGCAAGGGTTGATCTTGCTGATATGTATACAAGGGTTGCTGCTACTTGGGTTGATTTTGCTATTGTAAGGGCTAACCTTGTGGTTGCAAAATATTTCCCTAGGGCTACAGAGGTTGGCCCTGTGAGGGTATGGGTTGAGAGGTATGCAGAGAATATTCTATTTGCTGCTGCGTGGCCTGCTGCAACTATTGAAAGGACTGACCTTGCGGTTGTTGCATGTGACCTTGCTGTGGGATAATCTGCACTTGCTGTTGCGCGGAAAGCCCTTGCTACAACAAAGGTTCCCCTTGTGGTAACAAAGGCTACCTTGGTTGGTGCAAAAGCGGTCCTTGCTGTTGCAAGGGTACTTGTACCCGGGAAATTACCGCACTGAATCTAGCCGTAGCTAGGCTGTATGTACTGCCCAGGTTGGAGGGTGTAAGGTTGATTAACCAATCCTTGAGAACCATATGGAATGTAAGGATTTTGGTATTGGAATTGAGCCCCATAGGGCTGCTGATACTGAACATTGCTTGATCCAGATGGACCACCAGGATTCTAAACCTGTTGGTATTGGACATTGCTTGATCTAGTAGGGTCAGCAGGGTTGTAAATAATACCATAAGAGGGTTGGTTTATACCAAGCATGTGAGTTTGTGAGCCACTCACATTAGTGGCACCTGACACCATAAAGACATTTAGTTTCTGCCCCCTAGACGGTGTCACAATCTAGCCACTCACTAATGGGACAAAAAAACTAGCAGAGACAATCTTTGAAACCGCTGGTTGAGACTGACACGTAATTGGGATCGATGATACGAGAGTGTTCGGGATGGTGGGTTGCACTGGGACTGAAGTAAAAACTGGTTTGAATTTGTGTTCGTGACAAACGGACTTGGCGTAGGCCTGACGCCTGATGCCCAAACAAAATTATGGTAGAGTGATGAGGCACTAGGTGTGCCTAAAAATAAGTGTCCCAAAGACACATAGTCGGATGGAAAATTGGCGGGAATACTTTCTGCATAAGGGAAACCCTCGGGAGGGAACTACAACTGCAATTCTTCCCCCTCAACAGTGTGTGGAGTAGAAACTTCAGACTCATCTGGAGAAGTGACTGGGGCATCGCCTTCGGATTCCATGTTTGAAAAAAACCGACGACGAATGACCGGACGTGTACTGGGGGATAGTTCCAAAGGAACACCCAGTTAGTCATACGAAATGTAAGGATGTTGCAACGATATCTCAACAATGTCATACAGAGGGTTCGGAGGATAGATAACCAGTCTAAGCTGACCATCAGTGGTCAGCGAGTTCTCTAGAGTTCGAACGGGATTATCCAGAGATTCTAGGCTAAGATCAACAGATGACCCTGAATTGAGGTAGGTGGAGGATGAGATTACAATGGTTGAACACTCAAAATAATTGTGAGTTCAACATTGTGGTCCTCAAGTGACTCTGGTAACTAAGGAAATAGCTCCTCAGTCAATCTTTCAGATGGATGAAAGGAAGAGGAATTGGGTGAACCAGATGGTTCAGCCACGATGACCTTGTCTTAGTCAATAGAACAAGTAACTTCAAGGATTTAAAATGTCCTTTTAAGGGAACTCACGATTTGGTCAAAAAGACTAACATGATGTTTTGGATCATGGGCAATCAATTATTAAGACACATACATGACTGATGTTCTTTCATTTTTAAAGAGTCAAGAAAGAAACAAAGATGACTCTCACTTTTGATTGGAAACGAGCTCAAAAGGACAAGTGCTCGGATGATATTTTAATTTTAATGAGCCAAAAATATCAAATGACTACTCTAGATGATCTAGGTAAACAGAATTATGAGGCAATCGGGAACTGCAGAATACCTCTTAGCAAAAAAAGAAGTACGAGCAGATAATCTCCCCGAATACTGTGTTCAGTGTATCACGCTCGCAAGGCAGCCGACTCGACTTCCTAAGGATAAAAGGATTGCAGCCTAGTGGTGTCTCCCGTTATATACTCGATGGTACGGGGAGTACAAATCCATGCTAGAGCTATCTAATGCCGAAGCTAACGACAACTGCTAGGTTTACAGATGCTGAAACACATCTCTAGCATAGACCTTCTAGATATGATCGTTAATGTCAAATGCGCCTTAGGTTAATTGAATTCATTTTAGAGTTGATTTTGATTTAAGTTTCAGTTTTCAGGTCTTAGCAATGCTACTCAAAAAACCTAAAATGCAACTAAATGGAACAAGACCCTTTCAATTCGATGAAATGCTTACACTAAAGAGGGTAGAAACTACTCATTCAAATGCAAAAAATCAAGCAACTGAAAATGAAATGATCTTTCACTACTTCACTTTTTCGAAAAATAAACTAATGAAAAATGCATCCCAATTCCTAATTTCCTGACAAGCACTTATCTATCAGTCCTTTCAAAATGAAAAAATTTCTCTTCCTATTTCAAATGTTGATGCAATTCTAGTTTTTTAAGAGATGAAAATCATAATGATGCAACAAGCTAGAATTTCACATTTTCTCATGAAGCAACAAAACAAACTTTTCACATACAATCTTTCAATGAAATTTTTTTGAGACTATGAGCTCTTCAAGCAGATGCAAACATGAAAGAGAAGTTCATTCAGATCATGAAACACCGAATTTACCAAAAAAAAGACCGACAATGTAATCTATGCCAGGAAAAGACGTTTAAACTAGTGAACAAAACCTTTTCAAACTCGTGAAAAAATAGGTTAAAGTCGTAAAAGGGACCAAAAAACAAATTTAAGGAGAAAACACACCTAAAACCGAACTTGATGAGTCCACAAGATGCTGAATGGATGACTAGATAGATGTCCTAGTGTCTCTATCCATTCAATGAATCGATCAATTAAACAACAAGATGACAAGCGATGACAAGCCAACAAGCAAGAAAAACCAAATGAAAAGTGGCTTCCTAATCAGGGAGAAAACCGTCAAAAGGGTTCATGAGGCACAAGAGAAGAACACTATAGCCAAGATTGGGGTCTAGCCCTAATCTTCACTTACAGAGATCAACACAATTGCCTAACTGACAACAAGCACCAGAGGCGGGTTAGCGCGACTGTTCCTGTGCAATTCACGTTGGTCAGTGTGATTGTCAGGTGATTAAATGTGCCATCTAAGGGAACTAAGAAAAAATATATTTTTTTTCAAAAAACGACCAGATTTGCTACTATGAATTTTTAGACTTAGGCCAGTAAGAAGGAGAAAATAAACATAACCAAAGGGAAAACATGAAGCTATCAAAGTTATCACAAAATAATGAAATCCAAAACAAATAAAAGATGGGGTCTCCCCTGTGGAGTTGCTAATTTGTGGTGAAGTAAAATTATAAGTGCAAACACAAACGAATTCCTATAGCCCGATGATGGGTCTAACCACAACAGATACATTCTATGGAAGATTTCCTTAGTTTAGAATCAATCAAGAGGGCCTATCTCTTGGTCGCTTTTCCTGCTTGATGATGTCCTCGCTTGCTCGCTCCAGCAATCTCACTTCCTTCTTCAAGCTCCCGAAACAAGTAAACAACAACAACACACAAACATAATAATAGACAAATTGCAATTCAACCTACTTGATGAGTCAAGAAGCATCAAGACACGAATATGTAATATTACAAAACATGTAGGAAAACAATTGATAGTTGCATATATTAATATCAAAGAGAGATTACAACCATTTGTCTTGACTTTGTAGTCTTTCTCTGACAAGACCAGGTTCCCACAAACTTCTGCTAGCATTCCATGATGGCTTCAAACAACAATAGTTTAAAGGCTCTTCCCTTTAGAATTCACTCCAAACCAAACATATTTCTCCCTCACACAACTAGATGGATACAACTAGTAATAGCTTTCTTGTCTAATCAAAATAGTATACTCACACTCAACCAACACTCTAACTAGCTTGTGCTTAGGAAGAAGGGAGGTTTATATAGGAAATATGGATGGGAGATGGATCCTCTTCTCATGGGAGAAAGACTTATCCATTGAGGTAGTTCCATCATTATAGGGGAAAGGAGCCTAAACTATAATCCTCAACTCCATTCGGCCAAACCATTTACCAGACTTCCGTTACGAAGCTTCTAGAGTTGGAAGCTTTAGCTCCAAATTTAAAAAAATTTCCATAACAGGACCAGTGTGACTGGACACAGCTCAGTCGCATCGATCGGCACTGGGAATAGTGCTAGTCTTTGCACATAGGCACGAGGGAGAAAAAGGTCATTAGCGCTGACCTTGTAAACTGGGCAAATCAGAAGTTTCAGGGGAAATGGTGCAAAAGGGAAATGATCTACTCATGAAGAGGGACAAAATATGAGTTTCTCGATGAAGGCAAAGCATGTGGGGTTCACTCTAGAGGTCCTCCATGATCAAGGAACGGGGAGTATAAGGATAGTGATAAAATACTGTGCAACAGGAGGAGGCCTACAAAATGGTTCTGGAATTGGCCATTCTAGAGGAGTGTTATACAACAAAATGACCCCCTCATCAGCACAGAGGGGAAAGACATGATAGCTGAAGCAAAGACCAAGATCACAAGCCTTGTTTCCACACTAACACTGGCTAAACACTGTCAACATGCTTTATAAAGCTTCTCTGTAAGCCTAAAGGAGCCTTAGTGATCCTACTAACTCTAGTTGTTAGTTCAGGAACAATGTTAGTGGATCCTAATGAGCATCTATAGGTCAAAGGAGCGAATTGACTCATAAATATCTCTATATTCCCTCCTAAATCCACTCAGAAAAGCAAGGAAACATCTCAAGTTTGACCTATTTGTGGGATTTCTAAATCTTAATGAAGGAGGAAAATGGGAAAGAGCTGAAAAGCACGACAACATCATTAATTTTACCTTAAGAGACTCATGGAGGAACTTGGCAGCCCTAACTAAATTGCTACATAAGAAAAGCTAGGGCTATGGTGATACAAGTTACATCATTTGAAATGATAACTTACTTGATTATCGAGCATAGTCTCAAATCTAAGCATAAGAAGTTGGGAAGAAGGGAGAGAGAAAGAGAAGCTGGAGGGGTAAGGGAAGGCTGATGCAATAGATGGTTGTAATCACTCTTCCGACATTAACATAGAACTGTATTTGTACTCTCTACTCCGTGGTGTTGGTACTATCATTCATTTAGTTGTTTGTCCGGTACCTTTTAGCATGAGTAGCTTAGTTATGTGTAACTAGATGTCTTTTATATATTCATATATTACTTGTCAAGGTTGTATGTTGTGATTATGCTTTTCTCTTCTATGTGCAAGACTTGATCTGGAGCCGACCTAGGGGACTTTCTCTTATCTGCATTGTGCTCTCCAACAAATCTACATGGAGGCTTGAGGTAATCAATCTGTTTTTCTTTGGTAGTTAGTTATTGTTTACGAACATGCATGTAACTTTATGACAACTGAAGATAATATTACAGTCTGCCAAAGGTCTCGGGAAAACCTTTGAGGGTATCTCCATTCTCCATACACCATGCATTTTATCCTATAGCAGAATTGGTGACTCCACTAGGGACTATACATTTAGTTCCTAGTTCACCCAGACAATTCTCAGTTTCCTCCTCCTTCTAAGACCTCCCCATACTTCTGCATTCCTTTTCTGGCCCATCAAGACCTTGCTGCATTCTTCCCCCACATATTCAGCCTTGGATTTGATCTTAAAAGCCCTGTTTTGAACTCTTTTCCCACACTAACGCAGGTTAGCAGAGTAAACAGATCTTTATAAAACTCTGTGTCTGCACAAACAACACATTAGTGGACCCAGTAACTCTCTGTGGCCACTGCTATAGAGTGTTAGTCCCCGAAATTTTGACATGCAGCTGTGTCTGTAAACTCAAAGGAATGGGAAACCTACTCATGGACTGAAAGAGGATATGCAGCTGGATTTTGTTAGCAAGATCTGTGTTCTGAAAGAAATTTTTTTTTAGGAAATAAGTTTTTTTTTCTTTCTTAATTATTTATTTATTTTTATAAAAGAAAAATCCACATTTTTTATTCATTCTTCTGCTTAGCTAGTTAAAGTCTGCGTTATTTTGGTTTCAAATAGTTGTTAGAAAGCATTAGAAATATTTCTGTTGGTTATGCTACGTATTAATGACTAGGATGCGTGGAACAAATATGAATGTATACAAGACTCTCACTCGTAGAAAACAACTTATTTCATCGAATTGAATATTTTCAAGCATTGTATTTTGCATGATTTTTGAGTCAGAGTCCCACCACACATCATAATTCAACACCCTTACTGAAGACACTAAAAAAGTACATAGAAAATTTACCTAAAATCAATTAGTAACTCTTTATAGAGAAAATAAACATTACTTCAGGCTAGGATCTTGGGATAGGCAGTGTGAGTAAACTGCCCAAGATCAGAAATAAAAAATAATGTCATTAAAAGAGAGAAAATTACTTCTGCACTCATACTACCGGGACCACCCCAGTCAAAGCGGAGCTAAATAAGAGACAACATCAGACTGTAAGTGAAGGTAGCCTGCCTTCACTTGCAACTCCTTTAGGTATTATGTGTATTGGGGATCCCTTCGAGGATTTCGGTGCTGAGTTGGGGATTTAGGTATCCTGCCCACATAGCATACTATCTGCAAATATGTTCCCCCGATAGTGTCTGTGATTTGAGGTATACTTAGTGGCCATACTTTTAGGGACTTACACAAGGTGACTGGGGCGAGCTGCCATGGTACCGAACACAAATGGACCTACTCTGTCTTCAGTTTTTGGGAGGGTGCTCGTCTTCACGAGAGTACTTGGCCCCTCAATCTAAGGTTCAAGCGAAGCTCTAGAGTAACCACAACTGTACATTTGGACAACCCTCTCTGTTATTCATTGTGATACTTTGTTTCATCTCCAGTGATCAATGCTTATCAGACAGGGTCATTTCCCTCTGTTTGCTGATTGTTTGGCTTAGTATATTTTTTATATTTATTTTTTATTTTTTAGGCACCTGAATGTTACCATTGAGACTTTAACAAATATCATGATAAAATTTATTGATAAAAATTAACAATCATCGTGGCTACATCTGGCCCTCATCGTCAATCTAGACGATTGTTAGGACTTCCTCCACTCATTATGGAAGATCCGCCGAGCTCCAGTGAACTGGATTCCCCATCTTTGGGAAATCAGTCTCCAAGATCTCACATAGAATCTGTTTGGACAACCAACGATTCAAGCTTACTAGAGGATTTCTTTACTGCAGGATTTCTTCCTCCCTATAACCCTCTGATCACGAATCTGTTGGACCCACTCTTGGTTCACATACCCCCTGTGTCTTCAGTTGGAACAATTCCATCCATCTCGTCGACGACTAACAGGTCATGGAACGTTTTGCACACTTTTGTTCCTCCACCACTTCCCCAGTCGAAAGTCACTACAACACCATTGATGGCGAACCCTGCTATCCCATTTGTCCAAGGTAAAAACCCTCACATGACACCCTCTACGAGTGGAACCTAGCCAATGCTGGGTTCCACCCCTTTAGTGTCAAATTCTATACCTTCGACAAGTGCTACATACAACGCTCCTTATAACGCTCAATATAGTACAGTTAGTGCGGGTCCCTTCAACCAACAATATGGTTGGCGCCCATTGTATAGTTCTAATCCCCAGATTCAAGTAGCTGGGGGCACTCCCAAAATGCATATACCGGTTGGGAACGTAGTAGTTCCCCCTCCATTTTCAGGCATGCATGGTCAGTCACTGATTGACATGAGCACTCCTTATGTTGGTCAAGGACATATGGTTAGTTATGTGGCAGGCGGGAATCCTCAAGGAGGACCCAACCAATCCATGGGGGTACCCTACTCACAACATCAAATGAGTCAAGGGGTCATCACTTATACTGGGGGCAATGCTATACCCCAACATAAAAATCCCCATGGAAATCCACATTGCAATGCTATACCCCAAGGCAACTACTATACCATGCAACCTCTGTATAATATTGGGACTCAAACGATGGGAGGACCACAAGGATCCTCAAGTCATATGTCATCACCTTGGTCCGAGTCGGGGGCATCACACACTTTTCCTTTATTGGCAATGTTAGATATCCTTGACTTGTACAAACTTATAAATGACCCCATCTATCATAACTTCCTTTGGGCGCCAATCTCGCATAAAATACCAAAAAAAATCCCCAAGTTCGAAGGGAAACAAGGGGAGGATACGGGTACCCATATCACCACCTATCATCTTTGGTGTGTTTCTAACTCCATGGTGGATGATAGTATCCGGTTACGTCTTTTTCCTCACACCCTCACTGGCAATGAAGCCAAGTGGTACATTGAGTTACCACACACGTTAGTAAATACCTTCGACGCTCTAGCGATGGAATTCTTAAAACACTTCCGGCTACCCATACGCTATGAAACCGGGACAAAGCTCCTCACTTCATTATGTCAGGATACTGCCACCCACATCTCTGATCATATACATGAATGGAGATGTAGGTAGAGGTTAGTCAAAGCTCCCCTCCCAGACTATCTCTTAGCGGACTGGTTCTGCAAGTCCGTACTCCCTCAAATCGCTAAGGATGTCGCCTTATGTGGTGCTGTCACAGAAGACCAATCCATATGTTGTGCCAAACACTTAGATCTGATATGTTCACAGTCTGGCACTCTTTACGACGTAATCTCCAATGCCCCTCGCAACTCCAATGCTTCTGTTACTCAGCACCCCAAAGCACAGGCCGACGGGATTATCGGCGCAACCTCTGTGACTGCTATAAAACAACTCAACGGTCACATTTCCCAGATGTCAGTGGACCCCTCTACCAAATAGACTGCTCTTCCTATCACCATGATAAAATCTATGTAGCCTACGCAAAAACCGCGTGGTAAGAACAAGAAGAATAAGAAAAAGACCTCTCCTTCTACGGAGCAGTCGACAAAGCAGAAAAACCCAAAACAGAAGGCTGCTACGCCTCCTGACAATGGAAAGGATAAACCCGCTAGATTCCCTTGCAAAATCTGTGTTGAAGACCACATGACCTATCGCTGCCTACATCTTCAAGAATGCACAAATTTCATTGCTAAAAAGGATACTGGTAGGACCCCCGTTGTCCTTAATAATCCTTTCCCCGCTCAGCAATAGTGACACCTCAAACCAACCCCAACCCCCAAAATGGGGCAATGGTGGTTCACACATCCTTCAGCTGGTGAAGGATCCTCTACCGTTTACACCTTTGAAATGGTAGATCTACAAACAAGAGCCAAACCCTATGGAGCTCTTGTTGGTCATGTAGAGGAACCTTCCTCAAGTCAAAACCCACTACTGCCCAACGATTTACATATTGAAATGCCGGTTGCTGACCTTGTGATTCACCCCCCTAAAGGGGCACTTCGATGCACAATGCATAATACATCTGCACATACCGCCCAAAACTACAACATTGTAGAAGATTTGGCACAAGCACCATCGGCTATGTCGGCGCTCGAAGTATTACACACGTGTCCAGCACAAAGGAAAGCTTTTCTTTCGACTACTGGTGGTATCAACCCACAGGATTCCATGCTTCCAATTTTTGACATGGAAAATTGTAAACCTCCCCTTTCCCCCAACTTGCATTTCAGGCGCAAATTTTCTCAAAATTTAAAGGTATACACAGAACTGTCATCAACGAAGGTGCTTCTACCTACTGTAGAAATTTTGAATAATTTAACACATATTCACAGAGATTATCCTGATCATACAATTATAAGCTCCTCTACGTTGATCATCAATTTACAGAAGCATCAATAACAATAAAACATCAAGAGCATTCACACATTAACACAGTATGTAACTCGGGGAAAGCATCTCGCTAAAAACCCCACACTATCTGTATATTAATGATTGAGATCATGTAACATTACAAAGTACAATGCTTATCACAAGCAATCCAGTACCAGCTCCACCTGTTACACACAATACAGCTAAGATCTAATCTCCAAATCTATTCCACTACTTGCCTGCCTCCACTGCTCAATACCTGCTCAAGAATGAATGAGAATGGTCTACCAAACTCGTATTTCACCTCCAAAGAATCACTCAAAATGTGTAAGACGTGAGCAGAAGCTACAAACTGGGCAAATACATGAGCAAACTCATTGGCATACTCAATCCTTTGATTGTGCAAGATCTGATGCACAACTATAGTCACAACTGATAGCAATCTGATTCTCTAACACTTGTCCCTGCTGAACTGAACATGCATTGACATGCAACTAAGTTAACTGATGTATTCTATAGTTGTATTATGAGTTAATAATTAGTTTAACAACTCATCATTAGTCTATTTGCAGTTAGACTAACTACAACTAGTTTAACCAAGTCAAACTGAACACAACTCCATCAACTCCACAATCAACTCCACCAAACTCAACTGATTGAGTTCTAATTGAAGTCATGCATGCAACAACTCAGCTGACTCATAAGAAAAGCGTACTTCCTTCTGACAGTTGCATGGGCCACATCTGTAGCTCAAACTGAAGTTCTCCAAGAGAATAAGATCAAGTCTATAGTCCAAATATTATTATGAGACAATAATATTTGACTTTTCTATTTTTGACAGCCAGTCTAAAAATAGACTTTGATCACCCACACTGTGGTCACCCACACTTTGGTCACCCACATTGTGATCACTCACACTGTGATCACCCACACTGTGATCATCCACACTGTGATCATCCACACTGTGATAAAAAATAGAACTTGTGCCATAATTTGCCTGCGGGCCCACTTAGTGAAGGCGACTCTTTTCACTAAGCTCCATCATCTTGTTGCAATATCAACACTCCCTCTCGACAAGATATGGATTATCAGCAACCCCTATCTTGCCTTGGTGGTACTCGAATTTTCTCCTGGTGAGAGCCTTCATTAGAATATCAGCATCCTGATCCTCCGTTGGAATGTATGAAAGCAACATGATCCTCCGCTACACACAATCTCTGATATGATGGTACTTGATGTCAATATGCTTAGATCTATCATGAAATACAGGATTAGCCGAGAGTTTAATGCAACTCTGGTTATCACAGTAGGATCCAAATGAGAACCGAACAAACCAACCAGGATCTTCCTCATCCATATAGCCTCGCATGCAGCCAAACTTGCTGCCATATACTCGGCCTCCACTGAACTGAGTGCCACGGATCTCTGCTTCTTGATGTACCAAGAAACTGCTGTCGATCCAATACTGAAGACCCCTCCTGATGTGCTCTTTCTGTCCGTTGGGCTCCTTGCCCAATCTGCATCCGTGAAGCCACATAGCTTCACCTCATCCTCCTGTCTGTACCACAAACCATATCCCGATGTGCCTCTTAAGTAGCGCAATACATGTTTGCCCACCTTCCAGAAGAGCTTGGTAGGCTTAACCATAGCTTGTGAAAGCTGGTTAACCGCATAGCATATATCAGGTTGTGTATTGACCAAATACATCAGTGACCCCACCAACTGTCGATAAACAGTGGCATCCACTTCTTCTCCCGAAGTGGCATCCTCCTTCCTCCAACCTCCAGGAAGAGGAGTATCAACAGGCTTGCAGCCATGCATGTTGAACTTCTCCAGTATCTCCTGAGCATACTTGCCCTGAGAAACAAACAGACCACCACTATGCTGCCATATTTCCAATCCTAGGAAATAGTGAAGGAGGCCCAAGTCCTTCATCTCAAACTCTGTAGCAAGATCCTTCTTGCATGACAGTATCAACAGCTCATCACCCGTTAGAATCAAATCATCAACATACAGTACAATGATAAGCAACTTATCCTCCACCACAATCTGGTATAGGTTAGGATCTGCCTCACTCTTGGAGAATCCAAGTCCTGTGAAATAGCTGTCTATCCATGTGTACGAAGCACGTGGTGCTTGCTTCAACCCATACAGCGCTCTCTTGAGCCTGCACACATGCGACTCGCTGCTGAAGACCTCAAAGCCTTCGGGCTGCTCAATGTACATCTCCTCCTCAATGACTCCATTGAGGAACGCAGTCTTCACATCCATCTGATGAATGTTCCATCCCATCTACGCTGAGAGAGCAAGAATCATCCGTATGAAAGAATACCCTGCGACAGGTGCAAAGGTCTCCTCATAATCGATCCCCTCTATCTATGAAAAGCCTCGGGCAACACATCTTGCCTTGTACTTCTCCACACTCCCGTCAGCTGCCTGCTTGACCTTGTAGATCCATCTTGAACCCACCACTGATTTCCCTTCCGGTCTAGGAAAAATCTCCCATGCACTATTTCTGACAATAGAATCATACTCTTCCACCATGGTGTCTACCCATGCGGGATCCTCCACATCTTCCTCGAAAGAGGATGGCTCATTCACAACACACTTGCTCATCAGAGCCATGTATCCAGTGTATCGATCAGGTGACTGTCTCTGCCTGCGTTGGGCTGTAGGTGGTCCTACAACTTTCTCTGCATCTTGAGCCAGTCGCTCAGCTTCTGTCAAGTGCTTTTTCCCTCTGATGGTTGGCGCTGCATGAGTGGTCTCTTCCACTCCATGAACCTCGTCCTGTGGCTGATCCACATCCTGAAGCTCATCCTTAGGAACTAATAGCTCCTCATCTGCATGCAAGTGTAGCTCCCTCTCAAGCGAACACTTCATGGCTTTCTCCTCCTGAAATTTTATATCCCGTCGCACAACAGTTTTACCACTGTCTGGCAAATACACACGATAGTTGTGGGGCGTATCAGTGTACCCCACAAATATCCCAACCTCTGCGGTCGGCTCCAACTTCTTCCTGAGATCCTTCGTCACATGCATGTAAACGTTAGCACCAAAAATCCTCAAATGAGAAAGATCAGGCTTCTTACCAGAATAAGTCTCCTCAGGTGTACTCATGCCAAGTATCCTATGAGGACAACGGTTCTGCACATAAACTGCTGTATTGCATGCTTCCGCCCACAAGTGAAGGGGTAGGCCCTGATCATGCAACATTGCCCGTGCAGCACCCACAATCGTTCTGTTCTTCCGCTCAGCTACCCCGTTCTGCTGTGGGTTATGGGGAGCTATGAGCTCTCTACGAATCCCTTCTGCCTTGTAGAAATCCTTGAAGTCATCCGAGATGTATTCACCACCATTATCGCTCCTAAGAGCCTTCACCTTCTTCCCCGACTCCTTCTCAACCAGTGCTTTTAATTCACAGAAATTTGAATATGTCTCGCTCTTCTTCTGCATGAAGAAGATCCAGCACTTACGAGAGAAATCATCAACAAAAATCACATAATACCTGTGTTTTGCTGTCGAAGCAACTGAGAAAGGTCCACACACGTCTGTGTGAATTCTCTCAAGGATCGTCGTGGCACGACTATCCTTCTCGTGAAAGGTGGCTTTCACAAACTTCCCCAAAGTACACCCCTTGCACTGATCTGACTGCGCAAGTGTGCCTTTAGGAAGCGCTGTAGTGATCTGCTGCAATATCTTCAAGGCTCCATGGTGAAGGTGACCCAATCTCCTGTGCCACAACTCGCCATCATCCCAGCTCACCAATCCTTCTGCCTTGCTTGCCATTGCTACGCATCCATCTACATGCAACTGATAAAGGTTCCTCACTCGAACCCCTATCTTCCGGGTCTCACCAGTTGTCTTGCTGCGCAGGAAAGCCTTTCCCTCGCTGAAAACAAAATCATACCCCTTGTCTTCTAACATCGCCACTGAGATGAGATTCTTCGTCAATCCTGGAACATGCATGACTTCCTTCAATACGAAGGGTTTACCAGACTCCCTCTCAAAGAAAATGGTACCGATACCGGTCGCACTGTATCTACCATCATCACCCATCTCGATGTGCACTCCAAGATCTTTGTCCTTCACATCAGAGAACAAATCTCTATCTCCCGTCATGTGAAAAGACGCACCACTGTCCAAGAACCACACTGATCCCATCACACTTGAATCCAAGCATGTGATCAATGAAAAATCAAGCTCAAACTGTGAGGCTAGATCCTCTCCTGTTGAAGATCTAGCAGCCTGCTTGTTCTTCTTCTTCTGCGGACAATTAGTGGCATAGTGTCCATGCTGGTGACAGTGAAAACACTTCACCTTGGACATATCCTACTTCTTGCCTTTCGCACCAGACTGAGAAGCTTTCTTGCTCTTCCCTTTCTTTGCTTTGGCAGCCAAAGCACAATTCTCTTCATCAGCTCCCTTTGATGAAGATCCATCCCTGGTACTCCGCCTGATCTCCTCCTGCACAAGATCTGACCATAGTCTTTCCCATCATGGCAATTTCTCCCGACCATTGACAGAGTCCTGATAGGAATGCCAACTCTTCGGAAGACCAAGGAGAGCCAAGCTCACTAGGTCCTCATCATCGACAGTAACCCCCACACTTCCCAGCTCATCTCGACACTGAGTGAACTTCGTGAGATACTTGGGAATACTGTCACCCTTCTCACATTTGATGTTCTGAGTTTATCTTTGAGCGCCAGCTTCCTCTAATCACTCTTGCTTTGGAATAATTCTGTTAATGATTTCCACATCAAATATGGAGTAGCCTTTCCATGGAGGCCAGACACAATGTGATCCTTCACGCCCTCCAACGGAATCCTTCGACATTTTGCGGTCTTCTTTTGCCAAGCATCAGCTTGAGTAGCATCAGTAGGCTTTGGGACATTCGTCTCTATGAACTCCTTCAGCCCGTTATCATCCAATACTGCCTCCATCCTGTCCTTCCATTCAATATAGTTTGAGCTGCCCTCAAGAGCATACTCCAATCGCAATCCGTTGAAAGACATTGCTGCGTTGTCACCAAGAAAACACTACTGCAAATTCGAATTCCACCAGCAACCAACTCAACCGCCTCGGATCTAAGATTCGTGAGAACACAATATTTCTCGTATAGAGATTGACTGTATGGGCATTCACTGGATATCTCACCTTGCAAAGGAAGGATGAATCCAGAGGCTACCTGGCCCGATTATAGCCTCTGCCTGAAGAAATAGAATGTAAACACTTCCTGAATAGTAGATCTGATGATCAACAACTCTGATACCATGTAGAAATTTTGAATAATTTAACACATATTCACAGAGATTATCCTGATCATACAATTATAAGCTCCTCTATGTTGATCATCAATTTACAGAAGCATCAATAACAATAAAACATCAAGAGCATTCACACATTAACACAGTATGTAACCCAGGGAAAGCATCTCGCTAAAAACCCCACACTATCTGTATATTAATGATTGAGACCATGTAACATTACAAAGTACAATGCTTATCACAAGAAATCCAGTACCAGCTCCACCTGTTACACACAATACAACTAAGATCTGATCTCCAAATCTATTCCACTGCTTGCCTGCCTCCACTGCTCAATACCTGCTCAAGAATGAATGAGAATGGTCTACCAAACTCGTATTTCACCTCCAAAGAATTACTCACAATGTGTAAGACGTGAGAAGAAGCTACAAACTGGGAAAATACATGAGCAAACTCATTGGCATACTCAATCCTTTGATTGTGCAAGATCTGATGCACAACTATAGTCACAACTGATAGCAATCTGATTCTCTAACACTTGTCCCTGCTGAACTGAACATGCACTGACATGCAACTGAGTTAACTGATGTATTCTATAGTTGTATTATGAGTTAATAATTAGTTTAAAAACTCATCATTAGTCTATTTGCAGTTAGACTAACTACAACTAGTTTAACCAAGTCAAACTGAACACAACTCCATCAACTCCACAATCAACTCCACCAAACTCAACTGATTGAGTTCTAATTGAAGTCGTGCATGCAACAACTCAACTGACTCATATGAAAAGCGTACTTCCTTCAAACAGCTGCATGGGCCACATCTGTAGCTCAAACTGAAGTTCTCCAAGAGAATAAGATCAAGTCTATAGTCCAAATATTATTATGAGACAATAATATTTGACTTTTCTATTTTTGACAACCAGTCTAAAAATAGACTTTGATCACCCACACTGTGGTCACCCGCACTTTGGTCACCCACATTGTGATCACTCACACTGTGATCACTCACACTGTGATCACCCACACTGTGATCATCCACACTGTGATCATCCACACTGTGATCAAAAATAGAACTTGCGCCATAATTTGCCTGTGGGCCCACTTAGTGAAGGCGACTCTTTTCACTAAGCTCCATCATCTTGTTGCAATCTCAACACCTACATCACGTTGGCTTCATGTTGGCTCGCTTTGGGTTCTCCAACCCTATCCCCACCATCAAATTCCCTTAAAGCTTTCGACGACCACACTTTCATCCCAAAAGGTTACCTAGCTAGCTACCCCATCACCTTGTATGGGAAAACGGTAATGGTGGACATAGAAGTCGTAGATAAAAAGCTTGACTATAATCTCTTGCTGGGTCGCAGTTGGATGTATGCCATGACGGCCATTGTGTCTACTATCTTTCACATCATCCTATTTCCATTGGATGGAAAGGTAGTCACAGTGGACTAGCTATCCTTTTGCACCCTTGATTATTCCCCGTTACCAAGCGGCTCTGTACCACTAGTAGGTGGTGTACCTGACTCTTACATTAGTATCGGTACTAGTCTACTGAAGGCTTCTTCCCTCATGAGTTGTTTCCCTATTTAGACACCCAAGGTTTCACAGACGGTCAATATGCTTTCATCCATTCCTCATGAACAGACCGATCCATGGATCCTACTGGCTCCTTCAGACATTGACACTTACAGAGAACAAATGCCGCTGTCACAAGTTGAATTGGCCTACCAAACCATTCAATCAGCATCCGAATCTCTAGTCACTTTGGTTACGACAAAACGGTACCACTGCCCCTCCCATAATAGCTCCTTCTTTAGATCCACTCAATCAAGTCCTACTTACGGACGAAGCTATTAGAGAAACCATGAGTTTAGAAGAGCGACATTCATGTTTTGATATTTGATTCGGACATGATGCCTCTTCAAATCCTATCCCTTGACATACCATAAATCGTTTCCTCACCCTATACGGCTATCCAAACTTTGGAGGCAGAAGGAAACATGGGCAATATTTCAAGCACATTGCTCATTGATATTTTTGTCACGACAGGCATCATGGAAAACATAAAGATTGGAGCCGAATGCAATCTTAAGGAAATTGTGAGCTGCACCTACCATTTTAAGGATTTTGGCAATGTTTTCCCTTGGTATTATGAGGAAATGCATGGCATAGACCCTTCTATTATCAAGCATGAGATTAAGAAAGATCAAGCATTCTTTTTATGGTATTTTTCTTGCTCACTAATCCGAAAAATCCTCGAGTCTCCTTCTTCGGGCTTGCTAAACTACCATGAAGAAGATTGAGCATTCTTTTTATGGTATTTTTCTTGCTCGTTAATCCAAAAAATCCTTGAGTCTCCTTCTTCAGGCTCGTTAAACTACCATGAAGGAGATCGAATGTTCTTTTTATGGTATTTTTCTTGCTCGTTAATCCAAAAAACCTTGAGTCTCCTTCTTTGGGCTCGTCAAACTACTACAAAGAAGATATGAGTGCTTTGTTTTATGGGATATTTTACTGCTCTCTAAAACTAAAAAATCCCCGAGTTTGTCATCATTGGGCTCATTAAACACATACGACTACGGTCTGAGAAACTCTTTTTCAATCTTTTTCTTGCTCATTAAACTGAAAAAGATCATTAGAGCATTCCTTTTAGGTGCTTTTTCTCGCTCATAAAAATGAAAAAATCTCGAGTTTTTTCTTTAGGCTCATTAAAAATTTATAAATATGAACCGAGCATTCTTTTAGGTGCTTTTCTCACTCGTTAAACTGAAAAATCTCAAGTTTTTGTCACCGGGCTCGTTAAACATGTACGACAGCAACCAAAGCACTTGCTTTTTTGGGACCATTTCTCACTCTTAAAATCGAAAAAATCCCCGAGTTTTTTCCCTTCTTCAGGCTCGTTAAATCTACAAAGAAGGAATGAGCAGTTCTTTTACCTCTTTTTCCTTTCTCAATAAACTGAAAAAGATACCTTGAGTTTTCTTCACTTGACTTGTTAAAATTTGATGAAGGTATTGAGTTTGTCGTCGCGTGACTCATTAAAAATTCATGACGAAAAACAAGTTTAGTCCGTCTCCTCTTACTTGTAACAAAATGAGGTCAACTTCTATTGAATATAGGTTTCTCTTTATCTAGATTCAATATGTTAACTCATGGAAAAGTAACCGATCCAGGTATACTATTAACCTTTTGTCACACCCGATTAACAACTATGACAAAGGGACCACCCTGGAGTCGTTCTTTATGATCTTTTCAGACTCTCTAAATATGAAAAGACCACCGAGTTGTCTCATCTGGACTCATTAAATTAAACAGACAAGATATAGAGTCGCTCTTTTTACGATCCTTTTCAGACTCTCAAAACATGAAAAGATCGACGAGTTTGCCTGTCTGGACTCATTAAACTAATCAGATGGGACATGGTGTTATGAAACCAGCTCACAAAAAGATAGAAAAGATAGATGAACACCTTAGAAATAAATCTCTTTGAGGGGGAAACCTCCTTTATATCACACAAATGAACAATTCTTGGATGATACAAATGAAAATACCTCCTTTCTACATATAGGAGTCTAAGGGGTCATAATATAATCAGAGCCGACATAACAATAATAATATAAGGGCACAGTAATAACAATAGTGGGCTTCTATGGGGCACAATAATAACAATATCGGGACTACATGGGCACAATAATATAATAAGGGGGTTGTACTACTAACAATAAGGGGTTACACTAGTAGTATAGGGACATAACATGCCCCTCTCCTTCAAAAAGTGTTGTCCTCAACGCTTGAGTAGTTCTTAATGCTCATGTCTAAAATTCTCATCCTTCCATGTGGAATCTTCAATGGGTAAGTTATTCCACTTGATGAGGTACTTTGAAATTGATCAATTTCGTAGCCGTCGAATTCTTGGTTCTATGAATTCTTCAGGTTCCAATATGATTTTTCCTTCCTTGTCAAGTTCTGGCAATATTGTTGGAACTTGGATCTTCGGCAACTTTTGAATGAGTTCCCACCCTGCTTCACCATTCTTTCATTCATCCCTTGCTTTGTTTATCAAATTTGGTTGGATAATTATACCAACCTATACTATTTTTGCAACCATATGTTCAATTTCACTCATTTGGGCATATGGATATCTGTAAGGCCTGAAGTTTGGAGGAATACTTCCTGGAATCAAATGAATAACATGATCATGATCACGAATACATGGGAGACCTTTGGGAGTCTCAAACACCTTGGAATGATTGTCCAAGACTTTTTGGAGATGTGGAGAAATAGATAATTTTGATGTGGGAACCATTAGTGAACATAATTGCGCAATTACGCCTCGTTGTTCTTTCTTTAGAAGCTTTGTCATTTCGTTAGAGTTGATTATCTTTCTTGGTTTCCCTATGATACCCCTTAATTCAACTTCCTTTCCTTCCAAAGAAAATTTCATGAAAAGTTCTTGAAAATTAAAATCTATTGTACCCAAGGATTGTAGCCATTGGACTCCTAGTATAACATCAGTACCACCCATTGGAACAGAAAGCATTGGGCTATTCAATACATATTCTCCCATGGATAGCTTGATATTATGGCACTTTCTAGAGCAATTTATGGTTCCTCCACTTACAACCGTCACTTGACACTCTGGTGTTCGATATAGGAAGCAATTCAATTCCTTGGCTATCTTATAATGAATAAAATTATGGGTACTACCCAAATAAAAAAAATATTACCTTTTTCTTCTTGATATGTACTTCTATCTTTATAGTTTGAGGAGTGATAATTCTGACCAATGCATTACAAGATATGGTCAGATTCATTTCTTCTTTCTCTGGGGTTGGTTCCTGGTGAGTATCTGTTTCTTTTGATGTTTCTTGATACTTTTCTTCCTGATATTTCATTGCTTGAACCTTCTTCTTCTTGATATGTCCTTCTATCTTGAGAGTTTGAGGAGTGGTAATTCCTTCCATTACAATACAAGATATCGTCTGATTAATTTGTTCTTTCTCTAGGGTTGGTTCCTGGTTTATATCCTCTTCTTTTGACGTGTCTTGATCCTTTTCATCATTAGGAGGCCTTTCTTGTAACAACTTTGTCCCACCTTCCTTCAAACCTTCCATGTATTTCTTCAAATATTGCATGCCTTTCTTCCAATATGCTTTCATATAATTGATATCAGCTTCCATGGCATAGATAAAACTATTTATCTTTTGCTTCTCTAGAATATCATTTACCCTTATATTCAATTTTTAAAAGTCCTCAATTTTCTCTACCATTGAACCCTTTTGTTTGAGAGTTATCAATTGGCTAAAGAAGGTGTTGCTCTTGGTATCCTCATAATGTGCTATCATTTCCTCTGTGAAAATTGACCACATGACAATTTGTTTACGAGAACAAAGCCCTTTATACCATAAAAATTGATTCGGTTCTAAATAATTAGATGCAATATGTACCTTTTGTAACAGTGGTACACCATTGAGATCAAAATATTTCTCCATTTGTTGTATCCAATTTACCGGATCCTTACCATCAAACATCCTCATATCACCTTTTCTTAATTTTGGGCGCTCGATCTTGAAACTACTGTAACTTTGGAATATTAGATATTGTAGTTCTGAAATCGCATCCTACAATAGCCCTCTGTGTCCTCCTTCCAATGCCACCAGTCTGATCGAAATTGGATTCTCCAAGAAAGAGTTATGCACAATCTCCCAAGATGACCTGACTATATACCTTTTCAGAAGATAAAACTTGTATAAAGTGCCACGTGTCACTATTTTTACCTTCGGATCTGAAAAATTTACATAGAAAACTGCAGTCCATCCTCTTTCTGTAACTTCTTATGAAATTTCAATTTGATGCTCAGAGAGATAGTTATAATGATTTTCCCTAGGTCCCCTGTTTAGGATGTAATTTGGGCGTCTTCCAAAACCCTAATTTCCTTAGATCATATATCTGTAAATATAGCAAGACAAGATTTGAAATTTGGACCCGAGGTTTAGATCGATTTCATATCAAATGGGTTCTTTTTCTTTTGAAACTTCGTACCAACAAAGTTATAACAAAAATTCCACGATGGCCTATTTTAGATGAAATTCTAGAGCTTGCAAAAACCCTAACTTCCTTAGATCATATCGCTGAAAATATAGTGAGACAAGATCTAAAATTTTGACCTGAGGTTCAGCGAGATTTCTCCTCAAATGGGTTTTTGTTTTATCTACTGAAACGTCACAGAAAAACAGTTATAGCAAAAATGCCATGATGACCTATTTGGAGCAGCGAAACCCTAGAATCCAAATCTCTGATACCAAATGTTATGAAACCAACTCACAAAAAGATAGAAAATATAGATGAACGCCATAGATATAAGCCTCTTCAAGGGGGCAACCTCCTTTATATTACACAAATGAACAATTCTTGGATGATACAAATGAAAATACCTCCTTTCTATATATGGGAGTCTAAGGGGTCATAATATAATCAAAGCCGACATAACAATAATAATGTAAGGGCATAATAATAACAATAGTGGGCTTCTATGGGGCACAATAATAACAATATGGGGACTACATGGGCACAACAATATAATAAGGGGGTTGTACTACTAACAGCAAGGGGTTACACTAGTAGTATAGGGACCTAGCACATAGAGTTTCTCTTTTCACGGTCCTTTTCAGACTCTTAAAATATGAAAAGATCGATGATTTTACCTGTATGGACTCACTAAACTAGTTAGACGAGGAAAGTAGACAATACAACTGCATTCAGTATTAGAAAGCATGGTTTGGCAGTAGTCGTTCCCTTGAACATGGTGCTCCCTCAGATAAACCTTCCTTGTGACAACCTCTCAATATGAATCCTACCATCCTATGAGTTTAGCCTAAATACCTCAATGTTCTTGCATCTCCGTATCCTAACACTCTTTGGTGTTCATGAATCTAGTGCTGCATGGTTAAAACCATTGTCGTGCCTTCTATTGTTCAAGGGTTAACCATTTGTTTCCTCCATCAACCCATCAAGCATATCCTTTTATCATGCCCTCTGTTGTTTAGACCCAATGCTCAAAGATTCCTCAAAAAACATATCATTCTTGTCCCGTTTCGTGTCGATTGATGTAGGACACATTATTGCCTACCTTTCGATAGGTATCTTCCTATTGACTTCAACACTCTATCTAGGAAGGCAAACTAGAAACACATTCAGTGCCTTGGTACTTGCAGACCTTAGTAGAGGTCACCTTGTGTTTGATTAGGGGTTCTCATTATTGGCTCCTGGTTAAGCGATTATACAAGTGTTCGATAACAAGAACATTTTTCACACTCGCTAGATTATACTGTGCATCTTGGAGACCATCACCATTATTGGTGGCCTTCCTCACATCTGTTAACGGTCTCCAATATTGATTGGTAATCAAAGGTTTTCGTGCATGTTTGAAATCAACACATATATTCACATGTATCGATCTATGTTGTTCGGTGAAGAGGAAATCAAGACCTTAGGCAGAGGCTTGCATCACTCAACCTTGCTTCCTCTCCCAAGTTGTGTATATTGTTTTTTGGAGACAACTCATCAGAATGATCCTATTATGACACCGGATTTGCGTTGTGCTTATCGGCGGCCAACATTGTCATATCTCTTTTATGAGAAAATCACTCTGACATAGCTACTGAACGTGGAAATTCCTGACTCAGGACATGATTTTAGTCATTATATATATATATGTGCTGTATCAGGTTTCCCATATCGCCCGAAGCTCTGATGCTCTCTCTCTCCTTTTTCGAAGAAGGAAAATACAGTTAAGTAAAGTATTTTTGCCATCGTTGCAGCCTCTGATCTCATACTTTAGGGGGCATCTGTTATATAGAAAAATGACCCCCTCATCAGCTCAGAGGGGAAGACATGATAGCTGAAGTAAAGACCAAGATCACAAGCCTTGTTTCCACACTAACGCTAGCTAAACGCCGACAACATGCTTTATAAAGCTTCTCTATAGTGACCCTACTAACTCTAGTTGTTAGTTAGGGAACAATGTTAGTGGATCCTAATGATCATCTAGAGGTCAAAGGAGCGAATTGACTCATAAATATCTCTATATTCCCTCCTAAATCCACTCAGAAAAGCAAGGAAACATCTCAAGTTCGACCTATTTGTGGGATTTCTAAATCCTAATGAAGGAGGCAAATGGGAAAGAGCTGAAAAGCATGGCAACATCATTGCTTTTACCTTAAGAGACTCATGGAGGAACTTGGCAACCCTAACTCAATTTCTACATAAGAAAAGCTAGGGCTATGGTGATAGAGGTCAGATCATTTGAAAGGATAGCTTACTTGATTGTCGAGCATAGTCTCAAATCTAAGCATAAGAAGTTGGTAAGAAGGGAGAGAGAGAGAGAAGCTGGAGGGGTAAGGGAAGGTTGATGCAACAGATGGTTGTAATCACTCTTCTGACATTAATATAGAACTGCAGTTGTATTGTCTACTCTGTGGTGTTGGTACTATCATTCATTTAGTTGTTTGTCCAATACATTTTAGCATGAGTAGCTTAGTTATGTGTAACTAGATGTCTTTTATATATTCATGCATTAGTTATCAAGGTTATATGCTGTGATTATGATTGTCTCTTCTATGTGTAGGACTTGATCTGGAGCCGACTCAGGGGACTTCCACCTAGCTGCATTGCACTCTCCAGCAAATATACACGGAGGCTTTAGGTAATAAATCTATTTTGCTTTGATAGTTAGTTATTGTTTATGTACATGCATGTAATTTTGTGACAGCTTTAGATAATATTACAGTCTGCCAAAGGTCTTGGGAAGACCTTTGAGGGTATCTCCATTCTCCATACACCATGCATTTTATCCTATAGCAAGGAGACAGTCAAGGTCTACATCCGTAAATTGGCCATAGGGGGGCACAAGACTTGGAAAAAGATGGCGTGGGTTCAGTTGGAGTTGAACTTGTAGATTACAGAGCTCCAGTTGTGGGCTCAACCTTCAACACCACCAGATTTAAAGGAATAGTGGGTGACCGCTGTCATAGAAGTAGTCGCGGTAGTGGAGAGTGAAGTAGCAGACTGCACCTAGTTGTTCGAACAATTGTTTGAGGTCCTGACCGGCTTGTAGGAGGACCCAAACATCCAAAGGCTAGAAACAGAAGCACACAAACTCCAACATAACTATGACGAAGTTAAGGGCCCAACGCAAATCGTCGCGCTGACACAGAGGTTAGCCAAGCTGCAGGAAGCCAAGCAACTGAAGGAATAGGTGGACACAGCGCTGCACAAAGAAGTAGTGCTGAAGGTGCGACTAAAGCCTTGGCTGGAAGAAGCTTATGCAGTCACAAGAAACATTGAAGGCAAGCTTGTGACTCTAAAAGCGACGGAACAACAACTTCAGGTTGATAGCACAGGGGCAGTAACCAAGAAAACAGTTGAAGATGTGAAGTAGGTAGCATCTCAGTGCACAAATGAAGTTGCGGTCATCAGGGTCGAGTAGGATGGTCTTCACGCAAAGATCTCCGCACTTACCGAGTGACTCGAGGGCAAGTCGCAATGTTTGCGCTGGGGACGTGTTGGGAGCGAGATACCCCAAGGGAAGTTTTGGACTTAAAATCCCATGTTTAAGTCAAATTTTTGTAATATTATTGTAAAGACTCTGCATTTTGTGGTCGTGGAGCGTGAAGGTGTTATGTGTCACAAAGGGTAGCCCACCCTTAGGTTTGTAAAGTAAAGTCAGGTAAGAGTCTACCCATGGTCTGTGGAACAGGGGATTGTATAAAAAGAGCTAAGCTCTAAAGTAGTTAGAGGTAATGAACAAGAAAGAGGGTCATAGTTTTAGAGAAAGAAGTCTAAGTCTTGGGTTGTAGCCTAGGTAGAGGCTCTACAGCGAAGTGCGCAAAGGCCTAGGATAGAAGTCCACAACTAAGTGTGCGGACCCCTGCAGCTGTGTGCGCAGTGTGAATAGAGTCTGTAACACTTGGAAAATATTAATAAAAGGAGTTATTCTGCAATTTCTGTGTATTTGTTCCATTGATGGGTCAAGATATTTTGTGTATGAATTTCTTTTATTATGCTTCTATGATGTGCGAATGAATACAGTTACATTGAAAAATTAAACCCAATTAAGAATATCTGATTATGTGGTGATAACTTTAAGTATTCGGAAAAATAAGCAAATCTCTTAGGGTAATTGAGGAATCTGCATGGCGTGCTGCCATAAAGTGTGAAAGTACCTCAGGCCCAGGTTAGGGCTGCGTGAAGGTCGATCATATAATTTCGTGAAGGCATTGAAAGCCAGAACAGAGGGTTTGTCTTACAAGACTTGGAGAGAGATCACCTGTGCAAAGGCAGGGATAGAAGAGATCAAACTACATCACAACCATCTCAGGGTGCAGAAACTTGGTTCTAGCATCCCCCCATACTGATTCGAGTGAGACTTCAGTCTGCACTCTGTGGGCTGATGTCGAAAGGGCCAATAGTGTAGGCATTATGATACATGTGTTGCCCTTGATGGAAACTCTCTCAGATGACAGTTCACAGTGCAGCAGGTTAACAACAAAAGATTACAGATTAGACTCCAAAGAATGAAGAAAGAGAGGTATACGCTGGTTCACTTTGTCCAAGAAGCGTATACATGCGGGTTAACAAAAAAGAAGAAGCATATACCGTATACATGCACTTACATAGGAGGAAAAGCGTGTACATGTTGGAAAACCAAGTATTTGATCCAAGGTATTGGTCCGAGGTATTTGGTCCGAGGTATTTGGTCCGAGGTATTTGGTCCAAGGTATTGGTCCTAAGTTGTTTTGGTCTAAGGTATTGAGGAAGGCCTAAGAGTATATAAGGAGGAGAAGATAATTAGGCCAGGTGTGCAAAAAATAAGATTCTAAGGAATACTTCTATTTGAAGTATATTTTATGTTGCAGAGTTATGCTTGGGACTAGATCTGAAATATTCATCTGCACCTTGAGTTCAATATTGGATCAAGAATCATGAGACTTGAAATGACTTATTCTTGAATGATCTGATATTGGGTGAGACTAGATCTAATGTTTTGCGCCTGTTCTATTCATTATCTATCATGATCTGGGTTTTCCTGAACTCTGGAATTGCAGCAAAGTTCTAAGTCAATATTTGCAGATTTATACGCAGGTTCATCTCAACCAAAGAGTGTATACATGCAGGTTCGGTTCTTTCAAGTAGCGTATACAAAAGAAAAGATTCCTTTCAGATCTGATTGATCTATTTGATAAAATTATGTTATTTTACTGCTATTTGTCAATGAAATCTTCTCAGATATAAATGTAAAACTAAATGCATAAGGAGGTTAGCATTTGATTGATTGATTGTATAAGTTAGAAGAAGTGATCTCTATCCCCGCCTATGTAAAGCTCTGAAAGTTGAGAGTATATATTCAGAATATTGATAGTTGGTACAAACTTGATTCAAAAGTTTATGTTTGCAGTAGTTTTGAAGGTATACATAGGTTCAATTAACGAAAATGGTGTGTACACGCAGTTTGGGTGCAGCCAAGTAGCGTATACACTCTAATGCGTGATTTTTGAGTTTACAACTAGTTCTGAATGATGATGTAGGGTTCTGGGTTCAACACAGTGTTCTGGTGTTAGTGATCTGATTGTTCAAATTATCTGAATATTGGTTGATGCAGTTTAAGTTTAAAAGTTATGATGGGTCTAGTGTGAAAATTTGATGAAACGTGGTCTTCAGATTGTGGTGTTGTGATCCAGGAGTATCCAGTCTGAAAATTCATTAAACGTGGTCCTTGGTGGAAGAGTCGAGTTTTTCTGTAGGCTAGCACCTACGTACTAGTAAACATATTGGCTAGTACAAGAGCTAAGGGGGTTGTAGCTCCCTTCCAGTAGAAGTTGGAGAACAAGGGAAGGTTGTAACCTTCTGTAGGTAGAAGCCTGCGTACTGGTATGAGTCTGCACCAGTACAATATTGTAAATAGATTTTCTTATTATTAAAAGAAGACAGAGATTACAATAGCAGGTGGTTTTTACCCACATTGGGTTTCCACCTTACATCTTGGTGTTCATGTGTGTTGATTATGTGTGATGCTTTATTATTATTTTACTGCACTATCTAATAAATCTCTGATATACTGCTTTAAGATCAACACATTATAAATTGTCTAAATCACAAGTTCTCTGGATATACGCTAGTTTCCTTAATCACAATCGCGTGTACACACTAGTTCACTTCACTAAAGTAGCATATATAAATCTGTTTGGGAAATAAAATTATTGATCTGATAATACTGATTCACCCCGCTCTCATTATTATTTCCAACAATTGGTATCAGATCCAGGTTCTTCAGAAGAAGCTTGATCGCTTGAAGAGAGATCCATCATCATGAATAATCAAGAAAGTATGGGATCCATCAGACTGCCAATCTTCGATGGGAGCAACTTTGTTTATTGGAAAATAAGAACCACAACCTATCTACAATCGCTTGGAACAGATGTTTGGGAAATTGTGGAAGGAGGATATACATTTCCAACAACAATTCCTACAGACGCGGCAAGTAAAAAGCAATATGAAACCAATGCCAAAGTTGTCAATACTTTATTGGGAAGTCTGTCACAATCAGAGTTTGTCAAAGTCATGCAGCTCAAATCAGCCAAAGAAATATCGGACAAAATCATTTTGAGCTATGAAGGAGACTCTAAGGTGAAACATGCTAAGCTTCAATCTCTCATAATTCAGTATGAAACTCTTAAGATGCATAGTGATCAAAGTATAGCTAGTTACTTCTTACGTATAGATGAGGTTGTTAATTGTATGAAGAATCTGGGTGAAGAAATAAAGGAAGTTACCTTAGTTGAGAAAGTTTTGAGATCCTTATCTATTAAATTTGAATCAAAAGTGTTTGCCATAGAAGAAAAATAGGATCTACAAGATATCACTATGACACAACTTCACGTAATTTTAATTGCCTTTGAGATGACAAAATGAGGATGATCAGATATGAGAGAAGCCACATTTAAAGCATCAAAAAAAGGAAAGGAAGAACACAATGAATCAGGACATATTTTAGAAGAAGAAGATGAAGTAAACTTTTTCAAGAAGCATCAACGGGGTTTTGGAAGGTCTAGACATAAGATACTCTTCCAATGCTTTGCATGTGGCAGAGTCTGTCATTATGCTGCCAAATGTCCTCATAAAGATAAATATGAAAAAGGAAAGGAATATGAAAAAGGGAATAGAAAACAAGTTGTGAATAAAAGGAGTTACTATAATCATGAAGATAGTGATGGTTTATCTAATAGTGATGAAAATGAAACTGGACAAGATTACAGACTTCTCATGGCTTATGATAGCAATGATTTTTGGGATAGTTTAGAAGAGGATAGTGATGGTTTATCTAATAGTGATGATTATAGACTTCTCATGGCTTATGGTGATGATAATTTTTGGGATGATTTAGAAGAGGAAGAACTTCATGAAGAGATCTCTAAACTCAAAATCTGTTTGGAAGAAAAGAATATGATTATAGATACCTTGACATACCAACTTGATGAAAAGGAAAAACACAATGAAAAACTAGAATGTGAAATTGTGGGTATAAGAAAGGATCTTGAGAAAACGAAATCTCTCAATCTTAGATTTTCTAAAGGATCAAAAACATTAAATGAAATTATCAAAGTTCAGTGTTCTCCTCTGATAAAGACAGGTCTTGGATATACTGAAGAAGCATCTCAATCACAGAAGTCATCAACCTCCACCAAAATCTATCTTGATGCAGCAAATACCAGTGAACGGTACGACAATCTTCAGCAAAGGCATAAAGCTAATCACCAGGTAAATCATACTCAATTTACTCCAAGAATGAATAAAAGTTACAACCAACCTCAGGCAAATCATACTCAATTTTCTCCAAAGATGAATATCGATAGAAACTACAATCACCAAGTTAATAGATTCGATAGTCGTAGGAACTTGTCTAATGGGCAATGTTTTTCATGTCATAATTTTGGGCACAAAGCTTCTCAATGCGTTTCTTACAAAACCATCATGACTAGAGAAGCACGAAATCAAAGGAATGTAACATGAATCAAGAGAAGTTCCTATAATAACTTTTCTTCTCTTGAAAATGAAATAGAATGCTCAATCTGTAACAACTTTGGGCATGAAGAATCTGAATGCAGGAGAAAATTTCAGCAAACATCTCAAAAGATGCAAACGCCATTAAATCCCAAAATATGGAGAAGGAAAAAATCTCAAACAAAAAGATCTGGTATAGCCTTGTATGCAAAAGGACAAGAAAATCAGTGGTACAATGATAGCGGATGCTCAAAACACATGACAGGTGACAAAGAAAAACATCACTCATATAATGCCTTAGAAAAAGAAAAGAATGTCTCATTTGGAAATGACACTCGTACTTCCATTAAAGGTAAAGGTTCTGTGTTTTTGAAAGAAAAGGTTAAAGCTAGAAATGTTATGTATGTAGACGGTTTAAAGCATAACCTGTTGAGTGTCAGTCAAATGTGTGATCAAGGAAATTAAGTGGTGTTTCGATCAAACATATGTGTTGTTCATGAGATTGATATAAGAGAGACCATGATCAAAGGTACAAGAATGCCAAACAACTTATACATACTCAAGGGAGGACAACAACATTGCTATCTAAGAAAAAATGATGAAAAATGGCTGTGGCATAGAAGATTGGGACATCTAAGCTTTTCTCAAATAAGAAAAGCATGCAGACTCAAGGTTGTTCATGATCTTCTAGATATCAGCATCCCATGAACTACAATATGCAAACTATGTCAAATCGGCAAGCAAACTAGAGTTCATTTCATGGAAAAAGAAGAGTCAGCTATTAAGCCTCTTGAACTTGTCCATACTGATTTATGTGGACCATCAAGGAAAAAGTCACCTTGTGGAGAAGAATTTACTTTATTTTGTTCATTGAATATTTTTCCAGAATGTGTTGGATAGGTCTTCTAAAGAATAAAGATGAAGCATTTGAAAAGTTCCCAAGCCTTCAAAGCCTTGGTTGAAAATGAATCAGATTGAAAAATAAAATGCCTCAGATCTCATCGAGGAGGGAATTTACATCCAATGAATTCTTTGAATTTTGTGAACAACATGGAATAAAAAGGCAATTGTCCACTGCAAGGACTCCTCAGCAAAATGGTGTGGTAGAAAGAATGAACAGAACAGTTCAACAAATGGCTCGAGCTATGCTAGATGAATATGGAACTCCTGCAACCTTTTGGGGTGAAGCTGCATTAGCTGCCGTGACTATTCTCAACAAAGCAAATGTTTGGGTAAATAGCAACTCAAACTCCACATGAACTTTGGTATGGGAAGACTCCTACTGTAAAATACTTCAAAGTCTTTGGAAGAAAATGTTTTATCAAAAGGACTGATGAAAAACTTGGTAAGTTTGAACTCAAAGCAGATGAAGGTATTCTTCTTGGTTATTCTTCAAGAAGTAAAGGATACAAATGTTATAATAAAAGACTTGGGAAAATTGTTGAAAGCATTGATGTTGTAGTTGATGAAGCATGCAAAAATCCAAAATAGATAAAAATAGAAGATTATGACAATGAAGAAGATAAGGATTATTTTACTACATAAAATCAAAATGATATTGAAGAAGAAACCAATGAAGCACCAGAAGAAGAGATAATGGTAGAAGAAAAGACTCTATCTAGGTATATTCAGAAAAACCATCCAGAAACTCAAATTTTAGGGGAAAAAGAGGCAGGTGCACAGGCAAGAAGAACCATTACAGGGACCTCAAGCTATCTAGAATTACTATCCTCCACCAAACCTCAAAATTTAAATGAAGCATGCAAAGATGAGTGTTGGGTCAAGGCCATGGATGAAGAACTTGAGCAAATTGAAAAGAATCATACTTGGGAATTAGTTCCTAGACCTCATGATAAAAATATTATAGTAACTAAATGGATATTCAAAAACAAGTTGAATGAAAATGGAGAAGTCATTAGAAACAAGGCCAGACTTGTTTGTAAAGTGTATGCTCAACAAGAAGGTATAGATTTTGAAGAAAGTTTTGTAGCTGTTGCCAGACTTGAAGCCATAAGGATGTTTCTTACTCTTTCTAGCTTTCAGAAATTCAAAGTATACCAAATGGATGTGAAATTAGCTTTCCTTAATGGAGATGTAGAAGAAGAAGTTTATATTGAACAACCAGAAGGATTCATTTTTGGAAATGATGCAAAACTTGTATGCAGACTCAAAAAGGCTCTTTATGGTATGAAGCAAGCTCCAAGGGCCTAGTATTACAACCTTGACAAATATCTACACCAACAAGGGTTTACAAAAGATTCAGAAGATACCAATCTATATACAAAGATTGAAACTGATAAATTGCTAATTATTATTGTTTATGTTGATGATATCATTTTTGGTAGCAGTGAAGAATCCATGAGTCAGAATTTTTCTTCAGTAATGCAGTAAGAATTTGAAATGTCCTTGCTTGGTGAACTTACCTATTTTCTTGGTCTACAAGTTCAACAAAATAAAGATGATATTTTTCTTTGACAAACCAAATATCTCAAATTGATCTTGAAAAGGTATGGAATGGAAGATTCTAAACCTATATGTACCCCAATGGTAACAGAATGCAGTCTGAGCTCAAATGATGAATCAACAGCAATACATCAACCAACTTATAAATCCATGATTGGCAGTCTGCTTTATCTAATAGGTACCCAACCTAACATCATTCATGCAGTAGGAATAGTTGGAAGATTTCAAGCAAATCCAAAGGAATCACACCTGCAGGCAGTCAAAAGAATTTTCAAATATCTTCAAGGAACTCAGGACTTTGGTTTATGGTATCCTAGAGATTCAGATCTTACTCTTCATGCATATACAGATGCAGATTGGGTAGAAAGTGTTGATGATAGAAAAAGAACTAGTGGTGGTGCATTCTACATGAGTTTCAGGTTAGTGTCTTCGTTAAGCAAGAAACGAAGTTCAATTTCTTTATCAACAGCTGAAACAAAATATTTGGCTGTTGCATCTTGCTGCACACAGCTACTTTGGATGATGCAAACTTTGCAAGACATTCAGATCACAAGTACTCCACCCACCTCCATTCTATGTGATAATACAAGTTCCATTAGTATTTCAAAGCACATACCCATCAAGTACCATTTTCTATGAGGAAAAGTGCTTGAACAAAAGGTCAAATTGGAATATGTTCCCTCCAAAGAACAGGTAGCTGATATATTCACTAACATGGAAAATTTTAGGGGCGAATGGCCCTTTGGCGAAATTAAGGGGTTTAAAATTTTTAGTGGGCGAATATTTTGTATCATAGTACATTTTTACAAATCACCTCAAATAGCCCACCTTATTTTAAGGTAGAGGGTAAAAAAGGTAAATTTAGCCCTTGAAATTAGGAGTTACAACCTTCCATTCGCCCTAATTTTCAAGAATAGGTTTTATTTAAGTGAATCCTATGGGCCAAATACCATATTTATAAAAGAGGAATGGTAAATTAATAAAAATATAAATAAATGAGAGGTATGGTAAATAAATAAAACATTTTTTATATTTACTCCATAAGTCACCTTATATACATGCAAGGGTGTAAACAAATAAAAATATAAGTAAAGTGGAGGTATGGTAAATAAATAAAATGTCTTTTTATACTTACTCAAAAGGTATGGTAAATAAATAAAAATATAAATAAACTAGACGTATGGTAAATAAATAAAACTTCTTTTTATATTTAGTCCATAACACTCGTTCTATTTATGAAGGCTCAAAAAAGAGGTTTTATTTAAGTGAATCCTATGGGCCAAATACCATATTTGTAAAAGAGGTATGGTAAATTACTAAAAATATAAATAAATGAGAGGTATGGTAAACAAATAAAACACTTTTTCATATTTACTCCATAAGTCACCTTATATTTACTAACACTCAAAAAATGCATTATATTTAGGTGAAACCTATGGGCAAAATACTATGGGACAAATACCATGGGCTAGACTATTATTAATACCAGGCAAAAAAACATTATTAACCCTAATATTAGTATTAATAAAAATAAAAATGGCACATGGTATTGGCCCATGGTATTCACCAAAATGGCACATGGTATTTTTCATATCCCCAGATTATTGTAAATATATATATATATATATATATATATATTTTTTTTTTTTTTTTTTCTTGGTAAAGACTAAATCTATTAAGTAGAAAATATAGTACAATCAGGAGAAGCAAGAGACCAGCAACCGGAAATGATGTGTCCATCAACATCGGTTCCGGTGAAAAGAATCAAACTAAGGGCAATAGCAGATAACTTGTAATCACAGACATACTAACTGACCTTTACCCCGTAGGGGTAGAAGCTACAACACATTGTTTTTTCCCTTTCTTCTTGTTGACTTTTATCCAGCCATCCTGGGGAGGATGAGCTAAGACAACTTGAAGACTGGGAATCGGAAATTCCTTTTCTGATTCAGAGGAGGTCTCATGACTGCGTTTCTGGGCGATTGCTATGTCCTGGGGATGGCCCATTGTATCCATGGGGGGATCCATCGGCTGAGGCTCCTGATCAGGTTCTGAGTCGCTTTCCCCATCCTTCGGACCTGGGGAGCTGGGGCTCCTAGTTGCCGGAGGGCAGGGAGCCCAACGCTTAGGCTTGGATTTTGCGTTGAATCCCTTTTTCGATCTTGCTGTCAGCGATGGGCAGGAGTTCTGCAGGTGCCCTGTAAGGTGATAATGGCAACATCGAAAGGCCGTGTTTTCATAGTCTAGACGCTGAGTCCATACAGAGTCTTTGATCTTGAGATTGATTTGCTCTGGCAATCCCTTGCTTAAATCTAGCTCCACACAAATTCTGGCATATGTGTAAAGACCTTGTATTTCCCTCTCGTAGTCTCCCATTACGAAGCTACCCAAAGTGTTGCCTATTTGCCTGTATACCCCTGTGCGCCACAGGTGAATTGGGAGATTAGGAATTCTGATCCAGACAGGGGCTTTTGTGATAACTGCAGATGCTGGATCAAAGTCTGGGAACCATGGAGTTAAGAAGAGGCCTGCTGAACCCATGAACCAAGGGCCCTCTTCTAAGGCCTCTTTGTAGTTCTCGAGATTGTCGAACAACACTATAAAATATCCTTTAGCAGTAAATATTTTATTTTTACCACAGTAAAAAAAGAACATTATTTGTTGTATGAACTTATATTTTTGATTATTTAATGGAAATTAAAAAAAATGATGATGATGATTTCCTAGTAAGAGGAATATCATGTAACTTATGTGGAGGGAAGTTAAGTGATGGAAATGAAAAAAAAAATGGTTGCAAACCCTAACTTCCCTTTCCCCAACCGTGGAAATGTTTTCCAGGAAAAGGAGGAAAGGGGGGGGGGGCTGCACTGTAGAGGACACGCAGCAAGAAAGGGCTAAGGGTTTTACCATGTCTGGTGAGGACCAGATGGTAAGAGCACAGAGCGCTGCAACTAGCAAAGACAGTCATCCTTGAGCTAGCTAGGGGGGAGATGGGTCTCGAAACACAGTGTCAAGGTCGGGTGGATTGACTAGCTACAAAAGCAGTGGTGACCAGATTCAAAGACACAGAAAAGGATAGCTCGTACAGAAGGTAACACAGGTACGTCTCAACCTGAGCCAAAAGAAAAAAAAAGTTGTTTTTCTTTCTGTAGTTGTAAGTTCTTTTAATAGACAAGTGGTTCTAGGTATTAAGTATTAACTGAAGGAGTAGTTGTGCATCTCTTCCTTTTAATTAAAGGGGTCAAACTTAAGACTTCAGGGTGTCTGTCTCTGTAGAATAATACATTCATCTTTTCAAAAAAAGAAAAGAAAACTGAATCCATTCGGTAGTATTTATTAAAAGCTGACAGATAAAAGTAGCAACAGAGAGATATAAATCATACGATAACCAGTAAATCAAGAAAGTAGAGGAACCATAGAGAAACAACTTTAGGGGTGCTGATAGCCACCAAGGATTAATTATGAAACAAACAAGCAGGTTTTGTGCTTTACGCAACTCAAATCGCAGGGCAGCATGATTTGAAAGAATAACATTCTTTGGCAGTCAAGAAACCCCGGGAACCCAAAAGAGTGAAACAAAGACCTTCCTAGGACTAACGCAAGTGGGAGAGTCAGAGAGGGCTGTTGTGAGACACAAAATCATATTACTGGGTTATTGCAAATATGCGAAACTGTGGAAACATTTTCCAGAAACTAGAATCTCTGACAGTTTCCGGGTTAAACCAGAAATTGAAACCCTTTGTTTTTATGCCAATATTGAGTTCCCTGTAACGCATGAACAAAGACTAAGTAAAGGAAATAACCCCAGTTCAGGGGAGTGACAAGACAAGTAAGTAAGAAGAGGTAGCTAAGATCCGTATAGGGTTGAAGCTGTATACTAAGCCGTGGCCCTGAGGACAGGGGCTTGACAGTGGACCCTGTAACCCTAATCTGCCTTTGAAGAAAACATGAAGGAGAAACGATCCTCCTGGCGGTGAATACCCATACAAGAATCCATAAGACTGAAGAGGTTATGTTATTTACGGTCTGAAAAGCAAACTCAGTGGTATACATTGAAAGGAAAACTTAGTAAGGAATAGGGCCAGAACCCTCTGTGGTTAATACCAGAACCTTACAAATGAACAATCTAGCTGCAAATGGTTAAATGGGGTTTGGACTGTCCGAGACTGCATATTTATCGAGAAAAATTATACTTTACTACAACCCAAATATTTCGTAAACAGAACTGTGATAGGATGAGTAAACTATACGCAGGGGTAAGTAAGGAACCAAGTGATGCAATATATAAATTCCTGTAGACAAAGCGAAGCAAAAAGAAACAAGCCCGTAACTGTATATATAAATTTAGACAAAATACAAACTGTATTCACTCAAAAGTGGGCTTCAACTTCTAGTTGGAGTAATCCTACCAACAACGGATTTAAATTTACTAGTACATGATTAAAACCCCGCATAGCCATCAAATAAAACAAACAGGAAACTACATAGTTACAGAGTAGAAGTAAATGTCCAAGCTAATGAGCACGTCGTGCTTATAAATGTTTACATCCAGGTAAAACCCTTAATTAATTAAAAAAAAACCCTGGACCCTATCTAAACTGTCAACTAAATTGCGCAACTGACACCACCATTTAGCATGAACCTAATCTGCCTTAGGGTTTCATATTCTGGCCAGAGTAGGCACATACCCATATCAGGTGAAGCCATTGTTGTAGGTGTGTTGTTTCCAAGCAACTCGAGCCATTTCCAAAGCAACCTCCTGCGTATGATTTGTAGGAAAAATATGGTTAGAGTACCTAGTAATTGTGAAAAAACATTTAGCTGAAATAAGCAAGGAGATAAAACATAATATCAAATGAACAGGCCAGCGTGAGAGTAACAGGATTACCTGTAAACTTATCAGACCATCATCAATCAAGAAAATGAACCGGAGCAAACATAATTTGGCTCAAAAACAAAGCTACGGATTGAGGGCGTTCCGGAGCAGGTTTGCGGAAGGGCGGCATAGCCAAATGTGAGCCATCCTGACAAAACTTGAGAATGGTGAAACTCCAAGTTAGAAACCTCTGTCAGATCGCTAGAAGGAAGCTGCACCATCGATCTGGGCGGGGATTCCAACTGAAGCTGACGCAACCGGACAGTCCACCTCAAATCTTGTACAGAATAGTGCAGGCCAAATTTAATAACACCCTGACCTGGCATGGCATGCCACGTGATGGAGGCGGGGTGTATCAGATTAAAATAAATAAGAGCTGAGTGGTTCACACCCCGATAATTAACTTTTTCCATACGCCGAAAACCACTCCTTGACCTCAGTGCAGCTGTAGTAAGAGAAATATCTAGAGCCGCGTAACAAATCTAAATAATGAGGTACGATAGACAGCTCAACACTTTATAGTTACCCCTCAATTGCAGTAGAATTTGACAGGGTAAAAAAAATTATGATGGAGACATTACAAGTGGTATCAGAGCTAAGTTGCAAAACTGTGGCCTGTGGGCACTGGAAGAATAAAAAAAAAGGTCAACATATTGTATATTTATAATTTAGTTCATTTTTAATGAGTAAAAGAACAACTAATGTGATAAACATTTACTGTTGCTTGTTTGTGGTAAGCACAGGTAAACAGGATTGACAACATGAGGAGAATAGACAGGGTGTCACACAGGTTTGTGGCAGGCCAGGGACCCGCAACGGGTCTTGGAGGCAGCCCTGAATTATGGGTACAGCTGGGTGAGGAGGCGCGCAATACCAACTAGGCAATTTTGGAATCAGTACAGGAGCTGAAGAACGAAATGGCCCGATTACGGGAAGATAACGCAAGGTTAACTATGGAGCAGGAGAGGATCATAAAGAGCCTATCTGACAGACAGAACCAGCAGCCACCGAACCCCAGCATTGAGCAACAAAGAATGTCAGGAGAACAGAATCACCCCACCGATCCCGAAGAGTTAGAAGGAAGGGAGGAGGAACGCTCGAATAATTCTTCTGAACACCAGATATCCAAAAGACAACGGATTGAGTTGCAAGGGGAGTTCCGTAAAATCAAGCCACCACACTTCGATGGAGAACAGGAGGAAGCAGCTGAGGTCTAGTTGATGAATATGAACAAATACTTCCAGCTGTATGAATACGATCATAACCTCAAGGCACGTTTGGCCATTTTCCAGCTACAGGGAAAGGCCACCTTGTGGTGGGAGGAAGTTAAGATGGTAAAAGGGGTAAGAGAACAGACTGTCACTTGGGAGAAATTTCAAAGATACTTTAAGGAAAGGTACCTGACTGAGTGCTTCTATGACGAGAAGGCAAGGGAATTTCATGACCTACGTTTGGGGCAACAAACTATGGACGAATTTATTACTCGTTTTACCTCCCTACTTCGCTATGTGCCCTATATCCGGGAAGAGAAAGCTAAAGTACAGAGGTTCGTCAGCAGCCTACCCATAAGTATGAGGGAACGAATTGAATTTGACAACCCAAAGACAATGGATGAGGCTATACGCAAAGCCCGAATTTGCTACCAACAGAGCAAGCAAAAGGGAGAGCTTCTGGGTAAGAAATGGGGAGATAAGAGGAGCAACAAACTGGTTGGTGGTACTAAGAGTAACCGTGGTGGAAGTAATAAAGGATTCACTAAAGGGAAAACCAACATAAACTCACAGAAGAGCTCACTCCAATTAAAGCTCCCCAATGAGTCCAGAATTAATGATCAATCCGGAAAAACAGACAACGACGGGACAACAAGGTCCCCAGTGCAGTGTTGGGGCTGTGGAGGCCCTCATTATGTGAAAAACTGCCCTCAGCGAAAGGGAGCTGAGTAATTCTCCCAGGTCTATGAAGCCTCAACCATTGGTGATGTAGGAAGGAGTCTGCCAAAGATTAATGCCACTCTAGAAGATCGTCAGGCGGAGTACTAGATGACCATGGTGGAGTTCGAAGGTAAGCTCTCAGACCTTGCTGTAACTGTTTTAATTGACCTTGGTGAAATATTAAGTTATATTAGTCCTAGAATCGTGAAGCACTATAAGTTGCAATCTGTTAAGTTTAAGGACCCCTGGCTAGTTCAATTGGAAACAGGGGAAAAAATGCAGGTAGTGGCTAAAGTAAAAAATTGCCCTCTAAAAATAGCGGGACAGACAATGACAACAGATTTAAACGTGCTTCCCCTTGGATCGTATGACATATTGATTGGTATGGACTGGTTAGAAAAACACTGGTTCATAATTAATTGTAAAACCAAGACAATTAGTTATAAGGATGAGCTTGGAATAAAACAAGAGATGCAGGGGATTAGGCGGCCAGTGCAGATTCGGCCCATAACTGCCTCCCAGCTAGCCAAATGTATCAGAAAAGGATGTCATATTTATGCTATCCAAGTGGGGTACGCTAATTCAAAAAATAAAACAACCACATTAGAAAATATTCCAGTGATACAAGAATTTGCCGATGTATTTCCGGAGGAGATTCTTGGGCTACCACCCAAAATGGACATAGATTTTACCATTGAACTGGTGTAAGGAGTAGCTCAAGTCTCTCGCGCACCCTATAGAATGAGCGTACCAAAATTGACAGAGCTGAAGATGCAATTACAGGAGCTGTTGGAAAAAAAGTACATTCGCCCCAGTGTGTCCCCTTGGGGAGCCCCAGTATTATTCGTTAAGAAAAAGGATGGGACTCTCCACATGTGTATGGACTATCGTCAGTTAAACAAATTGACAATTAAAAACAAGTACCCCCTACCTCGCATTGATGAACTGTTTGACCAGGTGAGAGGGGCAACAGTGTTCTCAAAGATTGATTTGCGGTCAGGGTATCACCAAATCCGGATCAGAGAGGAAGACATAGCTAAGACAACTTTTAGGACTCTGTATGGCCACTACGAGTTTGTGGTGTTACCCTTCGGGTTGACCAATGCCCCCGCCACCTTTATGTGCCTGATGAACAACGTGTTTCGCTGGTATTTGGATAAATTTGTGCTGATCTTTATTGACGATATATTGATTTACTCTCGGACTATGGAGGAGCATCAGGAGCACCTCAGGTTAGTATTACAAACCCTCCGAGAACACCAGTTATACGCTAAGTTCAGTAAATGCGAATTCTTCAAAGAACAGATATTGTACTTGGGCCATATCATTACTAAGGAGGGAATCGCCGTGGATCCCGAAAAGATAAGGAACATTATGGAATGGCCAGTACCCAAAGATGTGGCGGACATCCGATCCTTCATGGGATTGGCAGGCTATTATAGACGGTTTGTAGAGGGATTTTCAAAAGTAGCTTATCCAATTACATCCTTACAGAAAAAGGGAAAAAATTTCAAATGGGCTCCTGAATGTCAAAGAAGCTTTGAACAACTCAAATACTTACTCACCACGACACCTATCCTAAGTATAGCCGATCTTAACAAAGATTATGTGGTATGCACTGAAGCAAGTAAAGAAGGAGTAGGAGGCGTGCTGATGCAGGAGGAAAAAGTGATAGCATACCAATCTAGGAAGTTAAAAGAGCATGAGCAGAAATATTATGCTTATGATCTAGAGTTGGCAGTTGTGATTCACGCCCTGAAAATGTGGCGACATTATCTAGTGGGAAGAAAATTTCTGCTATTGACAGACCACCACAGTCTGACCAATTATTTTAGCCAGCCCACATTAAATGCAAGGCAGGCACGGTGGGTGGACTTCCTAGGCGGTTTTGATTTTGAGATCAAGCATCTAAAAGGGAAGGAGAACCGGGTGGCGGACGCTCTGAGTCGGAAGTTGCATTGCCTATATGAGATTTCTTACAGTGAAGGGAAAAACCCCTTTGGGGAAATGATTAAAAAAGCAGCTGAACAAGATACTGTTTATTAGCAAATAAAACAACAAGTACAGCTACCGAACAACAAGGAAAAATAGTCAGATTATGCTTTGGATGCTGCTGGAATGTTGTATTATAAAGGAAGGCTGTACGTACCCAATCAAAACAATATTAAAAATCTGTTATTGGATGAGTATCATAAGAGTCATTATGCTAGAAACCCAGGTTATCAAAATATGATCACCGCACTTCGAAAAGAATATTATTGGCTGGGCATGAAGAAAGAGGTGGCTGGGTACTTGGCCCGATGTCTTGAGTGTCAGCAAATTAAAGCCGAACACCAGCATCCAGCGGGTTTATTACAACCATTACCCATTCCGGAATGGAAATGGGAAACCATCTCCATGGACTTTATAACAGGTTTGCCTAAGTCAAAGAAAAATAATGACTCCATCATGGTGGTTGTTGATAAGCTAAGTAAGGCAGCACATTTTATACTGGTGCAATCTACATACAGAGCGGTGCAGATCACCCATGTGTTCATGCAAAACATATTTAAGCTGCATGGGTTACCAAAGACCATAATTTCAGACCGGGATGTGAAATTTACATCGGTATTTTGGAAAACGTTGTTCGAGGAATTGGGAACTCAGCTGAACTTTAGTACAGCATATCACCCTCAGACTGACGGGCAAACTAAACAGGTGAATCAGGTGGTAGAAGATATGTTGAGGGCATATGTGATGCAGCAACCAACCAAGTGGGAGGACTATCTTCACTTGGTTGAGTTTGCATACAATAATGGCTACCACTCATTATTGCAGATGAGTCCTTTTGAGGTGCTATATGGGCAGAAGTGCTGCACCCTGTCAAGCTGGAGTGGACCGGAAGATAGAGTGATGTTAGGTCCCGAAATGCTCAAGGAAATGGAGGAATTGGTAAAAAAGGTGCGTTCTAATCTAAAGGCGGCTCAGGATAGGCAAAAGAACTTCACTGACTGGAAAAGGAGGTTTAACGAGTATCAGGTCGGTGATCATGCGTATGTGAGGATTCGAGGAAAAAAGAGCACATTGCAGTGGAGTGGGTGCACTAAGTTGGCACCTTGGTATTGTTGGCCATTCCAGATCTTAGCCAGAATTGGGCTGGTGGCTTACCAGCTCGCTCTGCCTAGTCATATACGAGTCCACAATGTCTTTCATGTTTCCGCGGTAAAAAAATATGTGTATGATCCTAAACATGTGATTAATTGGCAGGATATTCAGGTGAGAATTATCTCCGGTAAATCAATCTAAATGTTTCCTCTTTAAGGAAATACTGACTCAGGAAGTTGCTTATTGCAGGTAGAACCGGAAGGAGAAATCCAAGTCGAATCGCTGAGCATCATAGACCGGAGAGAAGTCACGCTATGGAAGCGGGATATTACCCAAGTTAATGTGCAATGGCAGCACTTTGGGCTGGATGAGGCCACTTGGGAGGACGAGGAGCTCATGAAACATGCATATCCAGGGCTGTTTACAACCGGAAGACATCGGGACGATGTCTAATTTCAGGGGGGGGATTTCATATCCCCAGATTATTGTAAATATTTTATTTTTACCACAGTAAAAAAAGAACATTATCTGTTGTATGAACTTATATTTTTATTTATTTAATGGAAATTAAAAAAAATGATGATGATTTCCTAGTAACAGGGATATCATGTAACTTCTGTGGAGGGAAGTTAAGTCATGGATAAATGAAAAAAAAATGGTTGCAAACCCTAACCGCCCTTTCCCCAACCGTGGAAATGTTTTCCAGGAAAAGGAGGAAAGGGGGGGGGGGGGCTGCGCTGTAGAGGACAGGCAGCAGGAAAAGGCTAAGGGTTTTACCATGTCTGGTGAGGACCAGATGGTAAGAGCACAGAGCGCTGCAACTAGCAAAGACAGTCGTCTTTGAGCCAGCTAGGGGGGAGACGGGTCTCGAAAGACAGTCTCAAGGTCGGGTGGATGACTAGCTACAAAAGCAGTGGTGACCAGATTCAGAGACACAGAAAAGGAGTGCTCGTACAGAAGGTAACACAGGTACGCGGTCTTAACCAGAGCCAAAAGAAAAAAAAAGTTGTTTTTCTTTCTGTAGTTGTAAGTTCTTTTAATAGAGAAGTGGTTCTAGGTATTAAGTATTAACTGAAGGAGTAGCTATTCATCTCTTCCTTTTAATTAAAGGGGTCAAAATTAAGACTTCAGGGTGTCTGTCTCTGTAGAATAATACATTCATCTTTTCAAAAAATAAAAATAAAACTGAATCTATTTGGTAGTATTTATTAAAAGCTGATAGATAAAAGTAGTAACAAAGAGATATAAATCATACGATAACCAGTAAATCAAGAAAGTAGAGGAACCATAGAGAAACAACTTTAGGGGTACTGACAGCCACCAAGGGTTACCTGTGAAACAAACAAGCAGGTTCTGTGCTTTACTCAACTCGAATCGGAGGGCAGCCTGATTTGAAAGAATAACATTCTCTGGCAGTCAAGAAACCCCAGGAACCCGAAAGAGTGAAACAAATACCTTCCCAGGACTAACGCAAGCGGGAGAGTCAGAGAGGGCCGTCATGAGGCACAAAATCATATTACCGGGTTATTGCAAATATGCGAAACTGTGGAAACATTTTCCAGAAACCAGAATCTCTGACAGTTTCCGGGTTAAACCAGAAATTGAAACCCTTCTTTTTATGCCAATATTGAGTTCTGTGTAACGCATGAACAGAGACTAAGTAAAGGAAATAACCCCAGTTTAGGGGAGTGACAAGACAAGTAAGTAAGAAGAGGTAGCTAAGACCTGGATAGGGTTGAAGATGTATACTAAGCCGTGGCCCTGAGGACAGGGGCTTGATAGTGGACCCTATAACCCTAATCCACCTTTGAAGAAAACAGGAACGAGAAATGATCCTCTTGGCGGTGAATACCCATACAAGAATCCAAAAGACTAAAGAGGTTATGTTATTATGGCCTGAAAAGCGAACCCAGTGGTATACATTGAAAGGAAAACTCAGCAAGGAATAGGGCAAGAACCCTCTGTGGTTAATACTAGAACCTTACAAATGAACAATCTAGCTGCAAATGGTTAAACAGAGTTTGGACTGTCCAAGACTACATATTTATCGGGAAAAATTATACTCGACTACAACCCAAATATTCCATAAACAGAACTGTGATAGGATCAGTAAACTGTACGCAGGGGTAAGTAAGGAACCAAGTGATGCAATACATAAATTCCTGTAGATAAAGCGAAGAAAAAAGAAACAAGCCCGTAACTGTATATATAAATTTAGACAAAATACAAACTGTATTCACTCAAAAGTGGGCTTCAACTGCTAGTTGGAGTAATCTTACCAACAACGGATTTAAATTTACTAGTACATGATTAAAACCCCACATAGCCATCAAATAAAACAAACAGGAAACTACATAGTTATAGAGTAGAAGTAAATGTCCAAGCTAACGAGCACATCGTGCTTATAAATGTTTACATCCGGGTAAAACCCTTAAAAAAAAAAACCCTGAACCCTATCTAAACTGTCAACCAAATTACGGGGCAGACATCACCAATTAGCATGAGCCTTATCCGCCTTAGGGTTTCATATTCCGGCCAGAGTAGGCACATACCCATATCAGGTGAAGCCACTGTTGCAGGTGTGTTGTTTCCAAGCAAGTCGAGCCATATCCAAAGCAACCTCCTGCGTATGATTCGTAGGAAAAATATGGTTAGAGTACCTAGTAATTGTGAAAAAATCTTTAGCTGAAATAAGCAAGGAGATAAAACATAATATCAAATGAACAGGCCAGCACGAGAGTAACAGGATTACCTGTAAACTTATCAGACCATCATCAATCAAGAAAATGATCTGGAGCAAACATAATCTAGCTCAAAAACAGAGCTGCAGATTGAAGGCGTTTCGGAGCAGGTTTGCGGAAGGGCGGCATAGCCAAATGTGAGCCATCCCGGCGAAACCGAGAATGATGAAACCCCAAGTTAGAAACCTCCATCGGATCACTAGAAGGGAGCTGCACCGTCGATCTGGGCGGGTATTCCAACTGAGGCTGACACAACCGGACAGTCCACCCCAAAGTTCGTACAGAACAGTGCAGGCCGAATTCAATAACACCCTGACCTGGCATGGCATGCCACATGATGGAGGCGGGGTGTATTAGTTAAAATAAATAAGAGCTGAGTGGTTCACATCTCGATAAGTATCTTTTGCCATATGCTGAAAACCACTCCTTGAGCTGTAGTAAGAGATATCTAGAGCCGCGTAGCGAATCTAAGTATTGTGGTACGATAGACAGCTCAACACTTTATAGTAACCCATCAATTGTAGTAGAATTTAATAGGGTAAATTTCTTTTTATGATGGAGACATTACAGTATTGACCCATGGTATTCACCTGGAATATTGCCTATTAAATGGGGGAGTTAAACCAGCATAGATCCATCTTTACTCTGGATCTACTAACCCCCGAGAGGTATCAAATATCGTGATATGCAAACTAGCATAGAGTGAAAAAATATTTGATCCCTCTCAGGGCTTGGTGGATCAAGAGTAAAAATGGATGTTGTAATTTAATGTATGTTAAACATTTTAGCTTGGTTAAAATAAAAAATAAAATAAAAATCAACTATTAATTTTATTAATTTTTATAAATTACTAATAGTAAATTTTAAGCTCCAGGTTTATGATAACCCATGGTAATACCATGGTATTCATGTGATCATAGACTATTTAAAGGGGAAATTCTATCATCTTAGATCCATCTTAATTCTAGGTCTACCAAGTGCTTAGAGGGATAAATAGATTTCATCCCCCTAAGAGTGGTAGATGCAGAGTTAAGATGGATATAGGTTGGTTTTTATGATAATGAAGATATTAAATAGACTTAGGAAATTATATTGTAAAAACATCTTAAGGTGAATGGTTAAAGCATAGACATTGGACAAGTATATTTGTATACTTCTGTTTTAAACTGAAACAAATCCAGGGCTAAAAGGAATAGATTGATTGCACTAGTCATCCTTCTATAACTTGCCAACATAGGTTGGAGTAAACAGATTGTAATTTGAGTAATTTTTCTAATTGCAAACATGAACATACTTTTGTATTGGCAGGGTGGTTACGAGGTCCCTAGAAGTGATGAATTTGAATTTTTCTTTGTTTTATATATAGTATTAGGTTTTTTCTCATGCTTTCTGTGAATGACACGGGTGAATTTTATCCTCCACCCACTAGGTTATCGATATGTAATTTTGGTAATTTTGATTTCAAAAGGTATTTTAAAGAAATGCAATGATTTCATTTGTGTATTCAATAAACACAATATTCTAATGGAATTCTGCATTTGTGGTTTACCTATACATATTCCATGGAGAAGTATTAGTGGTGTGACATCAATTGTGCTCAAGCAGAGGCTTTAGTTTTACTCTTTTCTGGAAGCAAATACTTTCTTCCAACATTTTTGAGTTCCATGAAAAATTTGAAAGTCCTAATAGTATTCAATTATGGGTTCAAGAGAGACATAGTATTCAATTATGGGTTAAAGAGATCCACACTGAATGATCTATCAACCTTATCTTCACTTAGTTTAAGACTATTCACTTGGAGAGGCTGTATGTGTCCCCACTTCAAGAGCATAGTAAAGTCATGTAGAACTTAGAGAAGCTATCTTTAAGCTTTTAGTGAAGATTGGAAAAATGTCTGGGTTCAATAACACCCAGTCGAGCATTAAGCTTCTAATAATGCTAGATTTTAACCTGGAGCACTTTTGTGACTCGGAGGAGATGCCCCCTCGTATTTGTGACACATCTTCAGTTATGAATTGGACTATTACTAACTGTCATTTCCTTCGAAAGTTACCTGATGACTTGGGGAACCTAAACTCTTTAAGAATATTAAGGAAGGAAAAAAAGTACATTATGCTAAGTTATCTTATTCTTTTCAAGTTTTTCTTGGATATCTACCACATTTTAGGTAGGAAAGTACATTTTGTTAATGAAAATTTGTCTTAATAGAAAGGCCCAATTTCAAATTCTAATGCTTTCAAAAGACACTGTATAACTGTAATGTTTCTAAAAGGAAAGCATATTTTTTCAATTTAAGTATCATGATCCCATATTCCAACTTATTTTTTAGTAACCCATTAGGCTTTGTAGCTTTGAATAAATCCATGTCTTTTGATAAGATCCTCTTCCAATTTAGAACATAGTTTCCTTTTGGCAATAACCACATACAATGTCTTGATTTTTTTATTGAGAAAATAGAGGTTGTGAAACAAGCCAGTGCGGTACAAGGACTTGATTCATTGATTATGTATCAATTATGGCTCTTGATGTAACAATGTCTTGATTTTGTTGCTTGAAAATAGAGGTTATGCTTTACTATTTCACAGAATTTCTTACAATCTTTCCATAAGTATAGATTTGTAATCTCAGTCACTGAGGGATGACAATAATGACAAAGGCAATATTCCATGGTTTGAAGCTCCCCTCTTACTAAATATTTAAATATACCACCACAATTTAACTGTTAGTTAAAGGAATTGTATTTGATTTGTAAACAATTCATTGCTTGATTTATAGATTTTGATTTTTTCCCTTTTTTATTTTTTTCTCAGATTTGGTATGAGATATCTTCCAAGATTTGGGTTCCCTAGTTTCCCCACCATAGCTACGAGGCTCAGATGCTATCACTAAATATTCTCAGAACGTTACAACTTTTCCAGTAAGTGTGCTTTGAAACATCGTTGTTGCTTTTCCATGGTGTTAATGCAAATTAGCACTGCAACTAGCCACATTATTTAGATTAAGTGCCAAAATCTAGGTGGTCTTGTAATGGTGGAGTGATTGTTTTGTAGCTACTAAGGACATATGCATTTTTATCTCTTATGTTGTCCTGAGATATTCAAATTCGGAATAAGAATTGAGGTCTCGTTTCCACTGTAGATTGCAGTCAGTTTCTTGAACATAATATATAGTAGATTATATTTTACTAATCAACTGTGGATGTGATCCCTCGCAGGAAAGGAAATTCAAAGTGACTTTGATTTCACATTGATTTGTCAAAAAATCCACACAAGAAAGCAGATTCAAAGTGACACTGATTTCACATTGATTTGTAAAAAATGAAGGCAAGAGAAAAGGAAAATTTGTATTCAACAATGCTCTTAATTTCATATGTACATGCACAGACATATTAGTAGAAATATTGAAGGGTTGCCTAAGTAATATTTTCCATTCCACTACATTCTTTATAGCTTGTAAATAAATAACTCGGAACAATTCATTACGCTACTTGTTATTCTTTATTAATCAGTGGTTAAGATTTTGATATTGAACTGGCTAAGATTTTTCTTCCTTCTGTGAAATTGTGTGTTCTATAATGCTTATTTTCCATTCACTATGTATAGCATATAAAGTGTGTCTAATGGAGTAGGAAGATTGGAAAGTCTTGTGATCCTTGAACTATGTTACAATGCAGAAACCCAATGGGGCAGGGTAGGTGCATCCCCACAAAGGGGTCACAAATACCAAAGTTGGTATTGGCTAGTGCCTTGAGCTAGAAAATTTCCTTAACCCTTGTATTAACAGTGAATCTGGAGAGGATTCTAATATTATCTTTATAAGATTTATGAATAAAATTCATGAGACATGAGCTAGGATGTCCTTGCAAGGTGGTTGTTGATTATTGGAAGCTATGATGGCCATTATGTCAGGCCACGTGGTCACACTCCCTTGATCGTGAGCACAATTGTGATCAAGATGGAAGACTTCATAGTCTAGATTGATTGTTTAGCAGTGATAGTTAGTGGGCTCATTCACAAAAGCTTCTATTTCACTAATCCTTTTTATAGAGTTGTCAGATTCAATTTCCAAAGGTTTTAATTACACTATAGAGTTGAGTTCTGAGAGAGTTGTGATTCACAGTGTTAAGAATCGCAGTTATGACACTTGAATGAAGACAAGCATAGTAGAGGTATCAAACTCTGTTAGAAGCTTACCTGCATATTATAAGGGACTTGGTTGGATTTTTTATAATTTTATAAACAAGTTCCATGTCGTGGAAATGTGAAAAAAAAACAATGATATTGCCACCATGTGGCTCTTGTCATATATAGTTTTATACTTTTCAAAAAATTCTCTAAGAGTTCACAATGCTAAGATTCACTAGGACTTTACAAAGTTTTATTATTTAGTGAAAGACTTGCCAAGATCTTACAAGATTTTATAATTGAGTAAAATATTCGCCATGCCTGGTGAGAGATTCGCCAAAAAATTATATATACATATTATATTATTGATAAAATAACCTTCCATTTTTCCTATATACCATGGAGATTCGCCCATTTATTATACATATAAATTTGGGGGGGTTCTTAAAATTTTCCCTATTCACTAAACCACTACCCAGAGAAACATTTGAATATCTCAGACAAAAACTGCGAGTAGTTGTTGCATCATCCTACTGTTAAAATCTAGTTTTTTAGAAAAAGGTTATTATACGCGGGTTTCATGAAGTATAGTCGCATATACACACGGGTTTCTATGGGTGAAGAGGGGCAATGTTTTTTAGTCAAGAAAACAGTGGGGCAGACTCTGTTATGGGTTCTTTGTCTATTGTTGATGATTACAGTCTATCGATATGTTGTGTTCATTAATTTTTATCTGACTGACAAAGATGCCTTAATCATTGACTTGTTAACAATGCACAGGTAGCATAGGTTCACGGGGATCATTAGCCTTCATACGCATTTTACATTGTCGGCATCATGGTTGCTGAGTCCAACTATGGCTTTAGATATTTATACCATTTGTTTCTTAAATCAGGTAAAATTCTAGGGTGTGATATGTCTTCTCATACATTTGAATGAGTCCTATTGAACAAATGATGTAATTTGTATCCCCACTTTGCATGGGATGTATGATGTAATATTTATTGTATTTCTGTTATGAAACCAGCTCACAAAAATATAGAAAAGATAGATCAATGCCTTAGAATTCATCCTCTTCTAGGGGGAAACCTCATTTACATTACACAAATGAACAATTCTTAGATGATACAAATGACAAGACCTCCTTTCTATATATAGGAGTGTAAGGGGTCATAATATAATTAGAGCCAACATAATAATAATAATGTAAGGGCACAATAATAACAATAATGGGCTTCTATGGGGCACATTAATAACAATATGGTGACTACATGGACACAACAATATTATAAGGGGGTTGTACTAATAAAAATAAGGGGTTACACTAGTAGTATAGGGACCTAACATGCCCCTCTCCTTCAAAAAGTGTTGTCCTCAATGCTTGAGTAGTTCTTGATGCTTCTGTATAAATTCTTGTCCTCCCATGTGGAAACTTTAGCGGGTAATTTCTTCCACTTAATGAGATACTTTGAATTTGATCTATTTCGTAGCTTTCGATTTCTCGGTTATATGACTGCTTTAGGTTCCAATATGATTTTTCCTTCCTTGTCAAGTTCTCGCAACACTGTTTGAATTGGGATCTTTTGCAACTTTTGAATGAGTTCCCACGCCTTTGGGCATATGGATATATGTAAGGCCTGATGTTTGGAGGAACACTTCATGAAATCAAATGAATAGTATGATCATGATCACAAACAGGTGGGAGGCCTTTGGGAGTCTCAAATACCTTGGAATGATTGTCCAAAACATTTTGGAGATCTGGATAAATATAAGATTTCGATGTGGGATCCTCTAGTTAACATAATTGTGTAATTACACCTCGCTGTTCTTTATTTAGAAGCTTTTTCATGCTGTTAGAGTTGATTATCTTTCCAAGTTTTCCTTCAATACCCCTCAATTCAACTTCCTTTCCTTCCCAATTTTTTTTCAAGAAAAATTCTTGAAAATTAAAGGCTATCGTACCCAAAGATTGTAGCCATTGGACTCCTAGTAAAACATCAACACCACCCATTGGAATGGAAAGCATTGTGTTATTCAATACATATTCTCCCATGGATAGCTTGATATTATGGCACTTTCCAGAGAAATTTATGGTTCCTCCACTTGCAACCATCACTTGACACTCCGGTGTTGGATATAGGAAGTAATTGAATTCCTTGGCTATCTTACAATCAATAAAATTGTGGGTACTGCCCGAATCAATCAACACTCTTACCTTTTTCTTCTTGATATGTCCTTTTATCTTGATAGTTTGAGGAGTGGTAATTTCTTCCAATGCATTACAAGATATGGTCGGATTGATTTCTTGGGACTCGATGTGATCTTTCAATTCTTGAACATTTTTCTTCTTGATATGTCCTTCTATACTGATGGTTTGAGGAGTGGTAATTCCATCCAATGCATTACAAGAAATTGTTGGATTCATTTCTTCTTTCTCGATGTGATCTTTCACTTCTTGAACCTTTTTCTTCTTGATATGTCCAATCTTGAGAGTTTTAGGAGTGGTAATTCTTTCCAATGCTCTACAAGGTATGGTCCGATTCATTTATTCTTTCTCTAGGGTTGTTTCCTGGTGTATATACTCTTGTTTTGATGTTTCTTGATCCTTTTCTTCCTCCTCTCCACAATCAATGTAAAATAATTTCTTCTCAGAACACTTATGACCTTTAATGTATTTGTTATCACAATTGTAACTGTTAGAGTCGGTCTAGTAGCCCTCCATCAGCGATCAAAGCTCTTTGCATTTGCATAAGTAGGTGTCTCATCACTGTCATATTATTGCATTCCATTAGGCATGCCATAACCCTGATGGAGGGGCTTGTGTCATTTATTCCCCTCTTGGCTTTGCTGGATCAAGTTTGTTTCAGTTAATAAATTCCTTACAGGGTCATTGGTCTTGTCTTGAAATCAAGGTCCTAGGTCTAGGGTTTAGTCCAATTTTGTCTTTTGAGGTCAATAAATGCCCAGCAGGCTAGAGGGATGTCCAGCAAAGCATCACTTCAAATGATTTCATATTGTACAGCTAATTTTTTTCTTGAGTTCAAAAACCCTGTTTTTGAAGGCAAGGTCATTTTCTCATTTTTTGTAAAAATGTGTAAAAAATTCAAACTCTCCAGAAGTTGGCATGCAGCCTTGGTCTCCTTTGCCAAGACTCTTCAGAAGCTATCCCTGCAAAAATTTGCAAGAAAAAGCATCATTTCAACCAATTTCATGTCAAAAAGGAAACCACAAGTCAGCAGCAATTAGTTTCAAAAAGTGTCATTTTATAAACATTATAAAGTGAGTTTGAGGGGAAATAAATTTAAATCAAGCTTATAAAAGCCCCTCTCTCTTCATTTTGTCATTAATTTGCCTCCAAGACTCCAAGAGCAAGTGTGAAAGGCGATTTAGTGTGAAACTGGGCGAATTGAGAAATAGAGCCTGTGCGCTACGCATCAGAGCTCGCGTGCTACGCGTTGGGCGTGCGCTACGCGTCAGGCCCCGTGCGCTACGTGTTGGGTTTCACCTACAGCAAATTGCCAACAAGCTTCAAAATGACCTCAAATCTCTTAAGTTTTACAGGTAGGCCTCAAATCATCAATGTTTTTTGCTTGCTAAAGAAAAATGAGCATGGAAAATGTGTCAAATGCCATCAAGTGTGAAGCATGAAATTCATATATATTATGTTTAAAAATTTCAAATTGCAAGTGAAGCTAGGGTTTTGAGTTCGCTGCCCAAGGTAATCTTTTTCACTCCCTCATTTCCCCACATTCCCATTATCACTTCCCTTGTCACTTTCACACAATTTCCCTAACAAAAATATCAAAAGCCCTAAAACCCTACCCCTATCCCTAAAATTCAATAAAATCTCCCTAAATCCTACCTCCTATCAAACCCCTACAAATTATGATTATGTGATGATGTATGTGTCATAATTCCTTCCCTAAATTCCCTTTTTTATATATTTTCCCTAAATCCCCTCAAAAGTCCCCCTCCCTAACATCTCCCTTGTGTTTTTTTTCCCCTTGGAGCAGCATTCAAGCAGTCAAAACAATAGGTCATTTGTGCAGAAGCAACAGTACATTTCAGCCATTTTGCTCTTGAAACCATGTCAGAAACCGAAACAGACTATGAGCAAAGTGATGACCGTGAGTCAACACTGGAGGATGATGTGCCAAGGAGGCCTCATAGGGGTGGTAAGGGTGGTCAACATGTGAGAGAGGAGCCCACCTCTTTGGCCTATTTGCAAGCTTGTCCACTTGCAGTCACATGTTTCCGTCATCAATCATGCTATGGATATTGCGAGAGAATTTCCCAAATTCAACACCACAGGGAATTGGTCCGCTTGTTTGTTTTGCATTTGCACAACGGGCATGTGAATCTTGCAGGGGTGGATTTTACATTGTCACCTGAGGTTGTTGCTCAAGCAACAGGGATACCCAATGTTGGAGAAGAGTGGAACAAGCGCCAGTTGTTGGACAGATTCCAGTATGAGCCCTACATTAAACCTGTATATATAAGGCACCTAACTGGTGTGTTTCCTTTCAGATTCTTGAGGGATGAGTATGCGCCCTTGATGAGGCTCATCATTCGCTATTTGACCTGTGAGGGTAGATTTTCACGTTTGTATTCGTATCATATCCGCTTGTTGATGCATTTCACACGGGTACGGATGATGAACATTCCTTTCTTCATGTGCCGGAATATTGAGAGGATGGTGCCCTTGGTGCAGAGAAAGAGCCCAACACAGCAACACAGGAGCAACTACCATTATGCTTTGATCAAGATTGTGGTCATGCATCAGTTGGCCCAGCAAGGTATTCCATGGGAGGATTTCATCTCTCGAGATTTCTTCACAGCGCCACCACCACCCCCTGAGGTTGTTCATGAGGATGGAGGACCTTCACAGTAGTATGACATCCCTGAGCCCAGACATGTCAGCTCCCCTTCATTGATCACATATCAGAGAGGCCACAGGGCCTTATTTGCATCAGCTCGACGAGTATTTTCTCCACATCAGGTGGAAGGGGTCTCGCCTTCTTCATCAGCACCGTGAGTGTTATCTCCATACCAGGTGGAAGGGGCCTCGTTTCCAACAGCAGCACATGTATTAGAGAGGGGCAAGCAGCCCATGATTGAGGAGGGATTGTCAAGTGATCCAGATATTGACATCATTGATCTTGACACCCATTCTCCTAGCTCGGAGCTTAAGAAGATCATTCAGCAACGAGAGGCTGAAAATGACTTGTTGCAGCAAAAATTGGAGATGGAAAATTGGACAATCACATATTTAGAGCAGCACAACAAGAAATTACAGGATGAGCACACTCTCGATGAGTTGCGGAGGATCCATGAAGACCGCAACTTGGCTCGCAAGAGACCCGGTGATTTGGTACCCATTGAGCGAGAGGCTATGCTTCTCCGGGTCAATGCTCATTTGGAGAGGTTGTTGGCCAAGGCTAACAAAGATAAGGACATGATCCAGAACATGAAGAATCATTATTAGGCTCGGATGCACGTATGTAAAGCAAAAATGAAGGTGCTCAAAGGACGGTTGGCCAAGGCACTAAAATGAAGAAAAAGGCCCGATCCCCTCCACATCTTGGCTGAGGCTTTCTTGAAGGAGCATGGTGCTAAATGACTTACCTCTAGCACAAATTTCAAAAAATTTTGAGCATTTTTGGTCATTTGTGATTTTTTTGGGCAAAAAACAGGTTTTCCTCCCCAACGCGTAGCGCCCTGCGCGCTACCCTGAAGATGGGAAACTCCATTTCATGAAAACTCAGCATTTTTAGATTTTTCATGCAAAAATACACTTGCTCAGCAATTTCCAAGAGATTCCATCAAGTTTTGAGCCTCCAGAAGGTCAAACAACAAGCAAGAAATGACTTTCTGCCACCTTTTTGACACACAAGAAGCAGTCTTGGGAGATTGCAATTTGGGAGGGGCAAATGGTCACCAAATTTAGAAATTCCACTTGGGTTGGAAAGTAGTCATCTAGACCTTTCCAACAAGCCCACTTTTGCCTCATTTGGACTCCGGGAAGTGCCTCCAAAGCAGGCCCAAAGGCACGCTACGCGTTGAGATTCAGGGCGCTACGCATCAGGCTATTTTCACAAAAATGCACCTACAGCTCAACAAAACGCAGTTTTGACTAGGTTTGACTTTTTGGAGTGGATTTTGATCCTCCTTGATGTAAATGATGTAATTTTATGATACTTTGACACTTATTTATCTCTTCTAGAAGATTCATTCATGAAATAGGCAAAAATTTAGTGAATGAATTGGTTTCCTAGCTTATAGAGGCAAGTTGTTTTGACTGCCTAGATTTTAGTGCTCAGTTTGGAATTGGTTGAAACAGCTCCTAGGATAGTGAGCTCGACCCCTAGAGGCAAGGAAAGATGTTAGATTTCCTATATTATGTACTTTCTTGGTCATTTTCATGGTTGGACTCTTGAGGGAGAAAGCTTCTATTGTATTACTCATTGTATCTCTGCAATTTTGGCAAAGGAAGAAAGACCAGGGTTTTGCAGTCCTTTTTGGGATTCCTGTGGTTACATGTATTGATGGTGTGTTTCTCTTTGTACTTGTAAGTTTTTTATGTGAAACATATTCTTACTTTTCCTTCTGCAAATTAGGCAAATGAAGTGTTAAAGTAGAATTCATGATTTCCATGCTTTGCTCTTAAGTTTGCTTAATATCAATGTTTTCATCTGTTTAAGGAGAATTCAAGGTGATTGCTTGCTCTCCTTAGCTCCTCACCAGTCATTCTCATCCATCCAAATCTTTCAAAGGCATCAATACAGTCTCCTATCTTGCCCCAAAGAGCCCCCTGCGAAAACTGTGTCCAATCCCCGAACCCAAAATTGCCTTTCCCCGATTTTCCACCAAAATCCTAAAAATCTCAAATCAAAACTTTTATCAGTTTACTAGCCTAAAATCAGTGTCCTTTATTGGTTATCTCCGCCCTTTGAAGATCTTTGCTGAGATATACCGGAGAGAGCCCTCTCCTGCCCCGTAGGGCTAGCTACGAGGCTAAGTGGTTTGATGTTGCCTTGGAGTTTGCCTTTCTCAGCCTGAGGTGAAATTTCAAGCACTAACAGTAACAAAGACCATTTTTTTTTTATTCCAATTGTTGTGGTGTAACCCTTGTAGTTTGTAGAAGGATAGGATAAACAACACTTCCATCTTTATAGTTGTGAGGGGTAGACTTTCTTGTTGCCATAATTTTGCTTTCCACTTTGTAAGGAATCCCTTTTTCTCTTTTTTCTTCCAATTGTTGTGGTGTTGCTCTAAAGAAGGTGTTGCTCTTTGTATCCTCATAATGTGCTATCATTTCCTCTATGAAAATTGACCATGTAATAAGTTGTTTACGAGAACAAAGCCCTTTATACCATAAAAATTGATCCAGTTCTAAATATGAAGATGCAATACATACCTTTTGTAATAGTGGTACACCATGTAGATCAAAATATTGCTCCATCTGTAGTATCCAATTTACTGGATCCTTTCCATCAAACTTCCTCATATCACCTTTTCTTGATTTCAAAAGCTCAATATTTAAATGATTGTAACTCTATACTTTCAGATCTCAAAGTTCTGAAATTATCTCTTGCAGTAGCCCTCCGAGTCCTCTTTCTAACCCCACAAGTCTGATCAGAATTTGATTCTCCAAGAAAGAGTTATGCCCAATCTCCTAAGATGACCTGATTATATAATGTTTTAGTAGAGAGAACTTGTACGACATGCCATGTGTCACTGTTTCAACCTTTGGATCTAAAAATTATGCATAGAAAACTATAGTCTGTCCTCTTTCTGTAACTTCTGATGAAATTTCAATTTGTTGCTCAGAGAGAAAGTTATGACGATTTTCCCAAGGTTTCCTGTTTAAGATGTAATTTGAGAGTCTGCAAAAACCCTAACTTCCTTAGATCATATATTCAAAAATATAGCCATACAAGATCTAAAATTCGGACCCGAGGTTCAAACCAATATCTTATCAAATGGATTTTTGTTTTAGCTTCTGAAACTTCATAGAGAAAACGTTATAGCAAAAATTCCACGATGATCTGTTTTAGATGAAATTATGGAGTTTGCAAAAACCATGACTTCCTCAGATCATATCTCCAAAACTGTAGTGAGACAAGCTCTGAACTTTGGACCCGAGGTTCAGCGAGATTTCATCTCAAATGTGTTTTATTTTTAGCTTCTGAAATGTCACAAAAATAAAGTTATAGCGAAAATTCCACGATGACCTGTTTGGAGCAGCGAAAATCGTAGAATCTAAAGCTCTGACACCAAATGTTATGAAACCAACACACAAAAAGATAAAAGGATAGATCAACACCTTAGAATTTAGCCTCTTCGAGGGGGAAACCTCCTTTACATTACACAAATGAACAATTCTTAGATGATACAAATGACAAGACCTCCTTTCTATATATAGGAGTGTTAGGGGTCATAATATAATTAGAGCCCACATAATAATAATAATGTAAGGGCACAATAATAACAATAATGGGCTTTTTTGGGGCACATTAATAATAATATGGGGACTACATGGGCACAACAATATTATAAGGGGGTTGTACTAATAAAAATAAGGGGTTACACTAGTAGTATAGGGACCTAACAATTTCTGTCATGTATAAACATTTGGTATATCCCCACTTGGTTGGGAGATGGATGTCTGTATGAGTCTTTCGTGACAGGAAGGTCATACTCACATAGTTGAGTTATAGGGTCATGTTATGGTTTTGGAAAATATTTTTGCAGACTCTGCATGTGCTTAGGGTGAGCATGGACGGTTTTAGTACATCTTAGCATGTACAAAGGGGAGCTCAATCATAGAATTCAGCATGTACTCATGGGGAGCGTGGAAAACATAATGTATGTCAAAGGGGGAGAATATCTTGGTCCTCCCTTTGCCCTTGATGTCAAAGGGGGAGAGTGCCTTGGTGTTTTTGTTGCCATCAAGTCCAAAGGGGGAGATTGTTGGCATTATGATACAGGTGTTGTTTTTGATGGAAACTCTCTTAGATGACAATTCACAGTGTAGCAGGTTAACAACAAAATATTACAGATCAGACTCCAAAGAATGAAGAAAGGGAGGTATACGTTGGTTCACTTTGTCCAAGAAGCGTATACATGTGGGTTAGCAGAACAAAAGAAGCTATAATGTATACACGCACTTTCACAGGAGGAAAACTGCGTACATGTTGGAAAACCAAGTATTTGATCCAAGGTATTTGGTCCGAGGTATTTGGTCCAATGTATTGACCCTAGGTATTTGGTCTAAGGTATTGGTCCTAAGTGGTTTTGGTCCAACGTATTGAGAAAGGCCTAAGAGTATATAAGGAGGAGAAGATCATTAGGCTAGGTGTGCAAGCAATAAGATTCTAAGGAATACTTCTATCTAAAGTATATTTTATGTTGCAGGGTTATGTTTGGGACTAGATCTAAAATATTCATGTGCACCTTGAGTTCAATATTGGATTAGGAATCATGAGACTTGAAATGACTTATTCTTGAATGATCTGATATTGGGTGAGACTAGATCTGATGTTTTGCGCCTGTTCTATTCGTTATCTATCATGATCTGGGTTTGTCTGAAGTTTGGAATTGCAGCAAAGTTCTGAGTCAATATTTGTAGATCTGTACGTAGGTTTGTTTCAGCCAAAGAGCATATACACGTAGGTTCAGTTCTTTCAAGTAGCATATACAAAAGAAAATCTTCCTTTCAGATCTGATTGATCTATTTGATAAAATTCTGTTATTTTACTATTGTCTGTCAATGAAGTCTTCTTAGATCTGAATGTAAAAATGAATGCATAAGGAGGCTGGAATTTGATTGATTGATTGTATAAGTGAGAAGAAGTGATCTCTATCCCCACCTGTGTAAAGCTTTGAAAGTTGATAGTAGATATTCAGAATATTGATAGTTGGTACAAAATTGATTCAAAAGTTTATGTTTGCAGTAGTTTTGAAGGTATATGCAGGTTCAATTAACGGAAATAGCATATACACGCAATTTGGGTGCAACCAAGTAGTGTATACACTCTAATGCATGATTTTTGAGGTTACAGCTAGTTCTGAATGATGATGCAGGGTTCTGGGTTTAGTACAATGTTTTGGTGTTAGTGATTTGATTGTTCAGATTATCTAAATATTGGTTGATGCAATTTAAGTTTAAAAGTTATGATGGGTCTAGTGTGAAAATTTGATGAAACGTGGCCTTCAGATTGTGGTGTTGTGATCCAGGAGTATCTAGTCTGAAAATTCATGAAACGTGGTCCCTGGTGGAAGAGTGGAGTTTTTCTGTAGGCTGACACCTACGTACTAGTAAACATATTGGATAGTACAAGAGCTAAGGGGGTTGTAGCTCCCTTCCAGTAGAAATTGGAGAATGAGAGAAGGTTTTAACCTTTTGTAGGTAGAAGCCTGCATACTGGTATGAGTCTGCACCAGTACAAGATTGTAAATAGATTTTCTTATTATTAAAAGAAGACAGAGACGACAATAGCAGGTGGTTTTTATCCACATTGGGTTTCCACCTAACATCTTGGTGTTCATGTGTGTTGATTATGTGTGATGCGTCATTCTACCTTTACTGCACTATTTAATAAATCTCTGATATATTGCTTTAGTATCAACACATGATAAATTTTATAAATCACAAGTTCTTTGGATATACACTGGTTTCCTTAATCACGATCGCGTGTACACGCTAGTTCACTTCACTGAAGTAGCATATATAAATTTGTTTGGGAAATAAAATTATTGATCTGATAATACTAATTCACACCCCTCTCAGTATTATTTCCAACAGTCCGCACTCCACGGGCTGATGCCAAAAGGGCTAGTAGTGTAAGGATTTGTTTGGCTAATTAACACTGAACTTGGGTCAGGCCCCCTCAAACCAACAGGCCCCATAGTCACACCATGAGGGTTGTAGTCCTTCAAAACTCCTGTAAAATAAAGAGATTTTTTTATAAAGGATGGGATAGTTAAAATCATAAATAAATAAATGGGATAATTAAATGAGTTGCTTACCCCATAGTGATAAATTTGGCCCATCACAGTTTTGATTTTCCCTTTCATCTCTTCTGTCTATGGCTAAACCAGAATTAAAGAACTAAGTTTCTTATTTACTTTTATTGGAAGCTTCCTTATTGTTTGGATCTGATCGGTGGACAAAAAAATTGCTTCTTCATTAAGCACTTCCTTAAGAGAACCTGTGGATTGCTTTGAGGTTGGTTCCTTCCCCTTGTCACCCTAATGATCAAATAAGTGTAATTTGTCATTTTTTTCCACCATCCCCAACTATAAACATTCAAAGATTTGAATTTTATGAAAAATTTTAGATCAAATAAAAATTTCAATTTTTTACATAAGAGGGGAAGTTTAGCCAGTTAAATACTTTCTCGTAAATATTATGATATCTTGAAAGTTCATTATGACATATTAAAAAATTAAATCAAGCAATTCATCCACAATTAATCATCATTATATTAATAAGAAAACCACTACTGACATATGTCTAAATTTAAATAGAAACTTCACATTATATCATGGGAAATATAAAAAGTTCTTCATTTATATAAAAAAAAAATTATATCATTATATTAATATGTTGAGAAATGACAACAAGAAATTCCAGTTTAATTTGTCCTTGAATTAAATTGAGAATCAAAATTGAATTATATTCTCATAGCAACTTGTAAATAGTTAATAAAGTTTAATTAACTTAATTAGCATAGGAATTTCAAGTTGGAAGTATTTCTGAACTCATGTATATGTTCTACCTAAATTTTAGGGGTCTGGTATGAGTTTAAATTGAGTTGTAAATTAGATAACTCAGTTTACTGAGTTATGTTCAGTTAAATTAGTTCCAAATTGTTTGAGAAACTAATAGAGAGTTAACAGTCAGTTGGTGCACTAGTGCTCCACAAGTTTCACTCTTATTAACTGAAGATTCCCTCGTCAGAAACTCATGCATGTCGATTATGAGAAAGACCCAGTTGAGACTAGAGTGCAAGGACAATCTACTATCAATTATATGATTTATTGAGTTGTATAGATCATGCATGTAATCAGAGAAGGACCTATGTTTGGATTGTGAAAATTTGGAAGCATGAATTCCCTTTAAATATGGACTATTCATCCTAGGAATTAACACAAGATATTAGGGGCTAGGAGAGTTGCTGAATAGGCTAAGGATTTGGCTTGAGCTAGCTTGTGAGCTAAGAGAGTTGAGCATACTTGTGCGAAATTGTTCTAGTGATAACAAGCTTTGTATCTTCACTCATATTTATGATTTAATGCAATACATTAGCGGGGTTTTGAGTAGTGAATTCCCCCAAATACATTTTACGTTATGTGCCATTGATTTATCTTCTTCTTGTTCTTATTGTTTTCATCGATCCATTAGATTCCGCTGGTTGATAATAGAAGTAGATTATTGTCCTGTGCTTTAGTACATTGCACAAGATTGTGAATCTACATGATTTTCTATATGGTATTAGAGTTGAAGATAATATACTAGATGGGATTTTGAGTTTTGGGTTACAGGTGAAATTCGAATTTGCAATACGTACTTCAGGATCAGCAAATGGTGTTCTACGATTTGCAGCTCAAGTATGCCTTGGAAGGAAGATCGAATTTTATATCCTGGAGGGGCAGAATGGAGGCTGTGCTAGAGGATAATGGCTTGAAGGAATTCATTGATCAAGAAATTCCTAATCCAACAACATTGGATGCACAAAATTTGGCCGAATGGAAGAAGTGTGTGCCGAAGATGAGGCAGATAATCCTTGAGGTAGTTTGAGACAACATTGTCTCGAGTCTCCATGGAAAGGAAACTCTGTATACTATGTGGAAAAAATTGATGGACTTGTATCAGAACGATAGTGACAAAAGGAAATTGGCACTGAAGGACAAAATTCGAAAAATCAAAATGGAGAAAGGTGAGACAATTCCAAAATACTTGACCAATTCATTCAGTGTCGTTATGAACTTGGAAGTGTTGGAATCATGATTGTCGAGGATGATATGGTGAGTCTTTCTCTTCTAGGACTCCCAAAGAGTTGGCATAGTTATCAGGACTCTGTCAATGGCCGAGAGAAGTTGCTAGATTGGGAACAACTATGGTCAAATTTGATGCAAGAGGATATCAAGAGGAATAATAGGGATGACTCTTCATTAAAGACTGATGATGAAGAGAATTGTGCCTTAGCAATTAAGGTGAAGAAGGGGAAGGGAAAGCTTCCCATTCCAAATTAGATTCTTATCATGGAGGTAAGAAGAAAGACATGATGAAAGTTAAGTGCTTTCATTGTCATGAGCTGGGCCATTTTGCTACAAATTTTCCACTCAAGAAGTCCAAGAAGAAGTCCTTAGGAGGAGCGGCGGGTGAGACTTTGGCCTCTCAATTCAAATTGGACTTTTCCCTCATTGCATGCATGGTGTCATCAATGATGGGAAGTGTATGGTATTTAGATAGTGGAGCTTCATTCCACATGATTGGTGACAAAGAGTTATTTAGTGACCTGGAGGAGAAAGATCTCCAGATGCATATCGAGATGGGTGACGACGGGAAGTATAGTGTTACTAGATTGGGCACAATTACTTTTTAGAGGGAGCATGGGGCTCCATTCACCTTGAAGAATGTTATGTATGTGCCTAGGCTAAAGAAGAACTTGGTATCTTTTGCCATGCTTGAGGATAGAGGCTATGATGTGATCTTCTTGAAAGGAAAGTTTTTCCTTCGACACATCACCATGGGTCAAGTAAAGAAGATAGGGATTCAGGTGAAGAATCTTTCTAAGATGGAGGTAGAGGAGTGTATTTCTTTGAGCACAAAAGAAGAAAGGGTGTAGAGTCGAGACATTCGCGAGTTGTGGCATAGGCGATTGAGCCACTTGCATCATGGGGCTTCGAAGATATTGCAATAGATCTCTATCGGTCTTCCCAAAGGTACGCTTGAGAAGGTTGATACAAGCAAGGGGTGTAATTTTGGAAAATACACCAAGTGTTCCTTTCACGACAGAGAGAGTCGAGCATCGACTATTTTATAGCAAGTCCATTCAGATGTGTGTGGAACATTCTTAACATGATCCACAACCAAACACAGGTAATATGTTATATTTGTTGATGACTATTCTCGAAAATGCTGGATATTTTTTATGCAGAAAAAGAATCAAACCTTCAAAAGGTTTTGTGAGTTTAAAACATTGGTGGAGAAAGAGTTGGGCAAGAAGGCTAAATATCTATCGAGTGATAACGGTGGTGGGTATGTCTCAAATGAGTTTAAGAACTTATGTGCAGTGGAATGGATTAAACGGGAGTTGACATCACCCCATAACCCTCAGCAGAATTGTTAGGTCCCTATAATACTAGTGATTACCCCATTACTATTGTAGTTGTATCCCTTATTAATATCGTTGTGTCCCTATTGTCCCCATATTTTTATTGCTGTGCCCCATAGAATCCCTATATTGTTATTTTTGTGGCTTTATATTATTATGGTTAGGTCGGCTGGGTTATATTGTGACTCCTTAGACTCCTATATATAGAAAGGAGGCTTTGTCATTTGAATCATCCAAGAATTATTCATTTGTGTAATGTAAAGGATGTTGCCCCCTCGAAGAGGCTGAATTCTAAGGCGTTGATCTCTCTTTTCTATCTTTTTGTGAGCTGGTTTCATAACATTTGGTATCAGAGCTTTGGATTCTAGGGTTTCACTGCTCCAAAAAGGTCATCGTGGCATTTTCACTATAACCTTTTTTCTGTGACGTTTCAGAAGTGAAAAAAAACCCATTTGAGAGGCAATCGTACTAAACCTTGGGTCTAAATTTCAGAGCTTTTCGCACTATATTTGCGGAGATATGATCTAAGGAAGTTGGTCTTTTTGCAGACTCCTGAACTACATTCCAAACAGGTGATCTGGGGAAAATCGTCATAACTTTCTCTATGAGCATCGGATTCAAATTTTGTAAGAAGGTACAAAAAGAGGACGGACTGTAGTTTCTTTTATATATTTGTTAGAGCCAAAGGTTGAAACAGTGACACGTGGCACTTCATACATGTTCGCTCTTCTGGAAAGGTCTATAATTAGGTCATCTTTGGAGATTGTGTATAACTCTTCCTTGGAGAATCCAATTTGGATCAGACTGGTGGCATTGGAAAGAGGACACAGAAGGATACTACAAGTCACAATTTCAGAACTGGATGATCTGAAATTGCAGAGATACATCAGATTCAATATAAAGCTTCTACAAAGTGAAAAAATGTGTGTAGTTTTTTTAATTTTTTTTTGCATAAGCTTGGTTTGAAAAATTAGTTTGAAGGAATTCAAAGGGCATAGTAAAACATTATTATTGGTAATTGATGCCCCAAGGAAAGAAAATGAAAACACCCAGTAAGCAACCTGAAAGCTCTAGCATGACTCATGAAGAAAAGGAAGAAATGCAACATGATATATCAAAATTACGAGACCAAGTGCAACAAGTGTCACTTGCACAAAAAGAAATAGAATCTAAGATGGATGGTTTAAGGAAAGATGTAGAAGCTAAGATGGATGGTTTAAAGAAAGGTGTAGAAGCTAAGATGGATTGTTTAAAGAAAGACGTAGAAGCTAAGATGGATGGCATGGAAGCTAAGATGAATGGCATGGATGCTAAAATTGATGGCATGGATGATAAGATGCAAGAATTGAAGATAAATATGAATAAGTTGCTACAAGAAATGGTCACTAATGGTGAAAGGGTAGTAAAGGAAACTCATGATGAGAACAAAAGAAATGTTAATCATGATTCCATAGACTCTAATGTTGGATCGAAGACCCACCATATTCCAAAAATCGATATGAGGAAGTTTGATGGCAAGGATCCTGCAACATGGATATTACAGATGGAGCAATTTTTTGATCTCAATAATGTGAAAAACACACAAAAGGTACGTATTGCAACTTTATATTTGGAACCAAATCAATTTGTATGGTATCAATGGCTTTGCTCTCGTAAACAATTATCACTTGGGCAATTTTTATGGAATAATTGATAGCGCATTATGAGGATACAAAAAGCAACACTTTTTTTAGCCAATTGATAAGTCTCAAACAAAAGGGTTCAATAATGGAGCACATTGAGGAGTTCCAAAAATTGAACATAAGGGTAAAAAATATTCCAGAGGAGCATAGGATTGATGTGCTCATAGGGAATTTAAAGGATAATATCCAACATGATGTTTGCCTTTGGGAACCTGATTCATTAGAGAAGGCATTCAGGTTAGCAAGAAAAATGGAAAGAAAAATTATGGCAACCAGGAAGCATACCAGTCACAACTATAAAGATGGAAGTGTTGTTACCCCTAGCCTTCCACAACCTATAAGGTTGACACCACAACAATTGGAAGAAAAAATAGAAAAAGGGCTTTGTTACAGTTGTGATAGCAAATACACTAAAGGTCATAAGTGTGCTGAGAAGAAATTATTCTACATAGATTGTGAAGAGGAAGAAGAAAAGGAGCAAGAAAGGTCAAAAGAAGAGGATATAATCCGGGAACAAAGCCTAGATAAAGAAGAAATTAATCCGACCATATCTTGTAATGCATTGGCTGGAATTACCACTCCTCAAACCATGAAGATAGAAGGACAAATCAAGAAGAAAAAGGTAATAGTGTTGATTGATTTAGGAAGCACCCACAATTTTATTCATTGTAAGGTAGCAAAATAATTGAATTGCTTCCTATATCCAACACTAGAGTGTCAAGTGATGATTGCAAATGGAGGAATGATATATTGCTCTGGAAAGTGCCATAATATCAAGCTATTGGGAGAATATGTATTGACTAGCCCAATGCTTTCCATTCCAATGGGAGGTGCTGATTTTGTACTAGGAGTCCAATGGCTACAATCCTTGGGTACAATAGCTTTTAATTTTCAAGAACTTTTCATGAAATGTTTTATGGAAGGAAAGGAAGTTGAATTAAGGGGTATTGCATGGAAACCAGGAAAGATAATCAGCTCTAACGGTATGACAAAACTTCTAAAAAAGGAACAAAGAGGTGTAATTGCACAATTATGTTCGCTAGATGTTTCCACATCGGAATCATCTATTTCTCCAGATTTCCAAAAAGTCTTGGACAATCATTCCATATTTGAGACTCCCAAAGGTCTCCCACCTATTTGTGATCATGATTATGCTATTCATCTGATTCCAGGAAGTGTTCCTCCAAACATCAGGCCGTACAGATATCCCTATGCCCAAAAGAGTGAAATTGAACGTATGGTTGCAGAAATGCTAGAGGCTGGTATAATTCAACCTAGTCAAAGTTCTTTCTCTGCTCCAGTAGTATTGGTGCACAAGAAGGATGGATCATGGTGCATGTGTCTGGATTATAGGGAGCTCAACAAGCTTACTATTAAAGATAAGTTTCCCATTCCTGTCATTGATGAATTACTGGATGAATTGCAGGGATCCATTTACTTCACCAAGTTGGATCTTTGTTCAGGATATCATCAAATCAGAATGAAGACTGAAGACATTCCAAAAACAACATTTAGAACTCATGAGGGTCATTATGAATTTTTGGTCATGCCTTTTGTCCTTACCAATGCACCTTCTACATTTCAAGGTTTGATGAATTCCATTTTCAAACCCTTCCTTAGAAAATTTGTGTTAGTATTTTTTGATGATATACTAATTTATAGCAAGTCTTGGAAAGATCACGTTGAACATGTTGATAGGGTGCTACAACTATTGGAGGAGAAACAATTATATGCAAAAAGATCCAAATGTTTCTTTGGAGTACAAGAGGTGGAATATCTGGGTCATATTGTATCTCATGAAGGAGTTAAGGTAGACCCTAGCAAAATTAAAGCCATTAAGGAATGGAAAATCCCCACATCCATAAAGCATCTGCGAGGATTTCTCGGGTTGACAGGGTATTATCGCAAGTTTGTTAAGAATTATGGGAGAATAGCAGCACCTCTAACAACATTATTGAAGAAATATGAATTTTCATGGACTCCAGAAGCAACAAAGGCCTTCGAACATCTTAAAGAGGCAATGTTCCAAGCACCGGTCTTAGCTACACTGGACTTCACAAAAACCTTTATTGTGGAATGTGATGCTTCAGGAAATGGAATTGGTGCCTTTCTAATGCAAGATAAAAGACCCATTGCTTTTGAAAGTCGTCCAATCAAGGGAAAGTTTTTACACAAAGCTATTTGTGAGAAGGAAATGTTGAAAATAATACATGCACTTAAGAAATGGCGATCCTACCTAATGGGAAGACACTTCAAGGTAAAAACGGATCATGATAGCCTTAAATACATTTTAGAACAAAGATTATCTTCTGAAGAGCAACAAAAGTGGGTCACAAAGATGTTGGGTTATGACTTTGAAATCATCTACAAAAAAGGGAAGCAAAATGTGGTGGCAGATGCACTCTCAGAAAGGATGAGGATGTGGAAGCATTGTTGTGCGCCATTTCTATTATCCAACCATATTGGATAAACGAAGCAAGGGAGGAATGGAAGAAAGATGAAGAAGTGTGGGCACTTATTTGAAAGTTACAACAAGATTCCAGTACATCTGATACATTTAGCTAGAAAAATGATTCGTTATGGTACAAATATTGCTTATACCTCTGTAAGAATTCGCAACTCAAACAAAAGATTCCTATGGAATTGCACACTTCTCCCTTAGGAGGGCACTTAGGATTTTTAAAAACTTACCATAGGGTTAAGAAGGAATTTTTTTGGGATGGCCTTAAATCGGATATTCAAAAGTTTGTGGCTGAATGTTTGGTTTGCCAACAAAATAAAGTTGAAATAATTAAGACCCCGGGTCTATTACAACCTTTATCCATTCCAAGCCAACGTTGGGAGGAGGTTTCAATGGATTTTATCATAGGTTTACCCAAGTCTGAGGGAAAGAGTGTCATCATGGTGGTAGTTGACAGACTTACCAAGTATGCACAGTTTTGTGCATTATCACATCCATTTAAAGCCAGTACAGTTTCTACTGCATTTATGGAAACAATTCAAAAGCTACATGGAAACCCAAAGATTATTGTAAGTGACAGAGATCCCATTTTCACTTGAAATTTTGGAAAAAAATATTTTCTTGTCTTGGTACTCAGTTAGCTCATAGCTCATCTTATCATCCTCAATTTGATGGGGAAACTAAGATAGTAAACAAATTTTTGGAAGGATATCTTTGTTGCTGGATATTTTTTATGCAGAAAAGTAATCAAACCTTCACAAAGTTTTGTGAGTTTAAAACATTGGTGGAGAAAGAGTCGGGCAAGAAGGTTAAATATCTACGGAGTGATAACGGTGGTGGGTATGTCTCAAATGAGTTTAAGAACTTATGTGCAGTGGAATGGATTAAATGGGAGTTGACATCACCCCATAATCCTCAGTCGAATGGAGTGGCCGAGAGGAAGAACAAAAGCATAGTAGGGGTAGTGAGGGCAATTGATGGGCTTCTAAATTAGACATAAATTTTAAAGGCCCATGCCTCTAAGCTAAACATAATTTAAGGCCCATATGACCATCCTTCAGCACATTAAACCTCTCTTTTTGCATTAGATAATGTATTTTTAACTTTAATATGTTCATTAGGAAGGTTTATGGATAATTGCATTATTGTACCTAATATTATCTATTTTTGTGGAATATTGTGAGAATATTGGGCAGATTATGAAGATTTGGAGGAGGAGATAATTTAGGGAATTTCTCCCTACTATAGGAGGATCAATATTAAATAATAAATAAATAAGATATTATGGAATTATGGCACAGATTGTGGAGCTCCAATGATTGAGAAAATATAGGAATGTGCTCCCTACCATTCAATGCAAATTCTTAGTATTAGGTACTAGATCCACTAATCAAAAGATTTGGTGGGGAAATCTTCCTCCTTTCATGGGGAATGATTAGTAATCATTTTGTATAAGTACCAAGTTGAATTTTCCTCTAGAGGTTATTTTAATTAGTCTTCTTGTGGAGAGAACTAATATTTTTGCAGCTCCATTGTCATTTCTTGCAGGGATGTAATTGTATTGATGGAAATAATGAAGATTTGTGACATGTTCAGCTTCTAGATCTTGGTATCCTTCATAGGACTCTAAGTTTCCTTGGGATGGCCATCCTTAGAGCCTCAGATCCCTTTTGTATCATTTACTTTTCTTCCTTTCACTTCTTATTCACATGCATCTCTTGTTCTTGTCTTTTTTCTATTTATGCATTTAGTGTTAATGATTTCTTGTTGTAGGATTAGATTAAATGGTTGAAGTAAGTTATTTTGCAGGATCACAAGCATGATTTATTCTTTGGAATAGATTTTGAAGGTCATAGTAATAATTGAGCTACTTGGATTAGTTTGCTTATTCCCAAATCTAGATTTCTGGAAGTCTTTTGTGGCAAATAACAGTAAATTTTTGTTATTTTTTAGAGAATGCTAACAAGCTTCAATTGAGTTTATTACACTTGAATTAGATCACAATTTTTTTTTAGTTAATAACAAAAATTACAGCATTCCATTTTCACTTGATTAGGTTAGGCATTTGATAGATTTACTAGCTCACTAGTTCTCGAATTTCTAGATTTTAGACTAGTAATTTTCTGCCATTTTTTAGCATGGGTTAATAGATGTCTTTTTGAGTGATTCCACTTGGAATGCATACCTAAGAAATCCTAGTCAATAAAAAAGTTTGTTCCACCCAATTTGGATTTGATTTGGTTGGTCATTCGGTGAATTATAACTCCCTATAGAAAATTTGTTGTTTCCTGTAGTAGTACTACATGAAACCCTTTAGTAGCCTTCCAACATGTATATACTTGCCCATATTCTCTCAATAAGCTTGGTTATTGTCCATTAGGGTTGAATAAATACCCCTAGGATCTAAATCAATGATTAGGGAAGATGAAAGACCACTTAGGACTTGCCTCTTTACCCATGAAAAACATTTAAGTAATTTGGGTTAATGGTCAAAATTATGAATTCGATAATACAATGACGATTTTCTTGATTGCCACATCCAGTGAATTCTATTAATGGATATACAATAATTGAAATGTAATGGTTGATATTTAGATCATGATATTTTATTTATGCAATTAGAATATTTTTTTTTTCCTTGTACTTTCTTTCTTGCAATAGTTTAAGGTTTCCATTTCGAGCATTTCATTTTTTGCAATTAGTTTAGGATTTGATTTCAGTACATGCACTCCATTACATCATGAACCACAGGTTGATAATTAAATTTGGTAGTCTTGGGAGTTGCAACATTCTTTGTTGCAATACCAAGGCTCATCACTTTTTGGCACCGTTGTCGGGGAGGTGTCAAAGTATGCATTTTTTCCCCTAGTTGATTCATTTCTTTTTACTTTTTTTTAAAACAAAAAAAAGATTTACATTAGACATATTTTTTTTCAAAAACATAAAAATGCATTGCGTTAGTTTTTTCATTCAACCATAAAAAAAAAAAATTCTCCAATACCAACCCACCCCCCATTTGATCAAGTGGTGTAGTAAGAGTCACATCACCATCCACTTTTGCAGGTAGAAGAAGAAGAGATGGAAAATAATGTAGAAGAAATGGATGGAGATGATGACAATGAGGAAGATCCTCTCGGATTTCCCATTCAAGATATTGATGGTATTGTGCACATGAAGAACATCCCTCCATATTTTCTTCCAAAATTTCATGGTCTAAAGTTAGAGGATCTAGAAACCTTTCTCTTTGAATTTGAAATTCTTTATAGTTTTTATGGGTACTTGTTAAACACTCAAAAATTGAGATTGTTTCTGGAAAAATTGAAGGATAGAGCTCTTAAATGGTTCATGAGTTTAGGGACTAATTAAATAAGATCATGGAATGATATGAAAAATATATTTCTAGAAAAATATAAAGATCATGATATTAAAGAATAAATATTTAGAATGAATAAAAAAGAATATGAGAGCCTTGAGGATTTAATAGAGAGGTTCATGTACAATGTTAAGAGGGGGAAATTACATAATTTAGGGTCCGACACACTAAAAACCCTCTTAATTAGCACAATTAGAGATGAGTGGATTGATATTCTTGATCTCATGAGTAGAGGTGATGTATACCAATTATCATTTGAATAAATTTGTGAAACATGCAAACACATATCAAGAGGAAGGGAAAGAGTAAGTAAATCAGCATCAAGATTGGTAAGTCAAGCTAAAATTGGAAATTTGTTTGATGAATTTAAAACAGAAATTCTTAGAAATCTAACCAAACAAGTAGAAATGTTAAGAATGAAATATGGGGAAAAATAAGATGTCGATATTTGTGTTGTCCATGCAGAATCATATGCTATTAAATATTGCCCCTTATTACCAAGGTTGAAGGAAGTTTACCAAGAGGACAATGGAGAAAGTCAGTTTCCAATGCAACTATGTTATGTAGCTCCAAGAGGACCATGCAACCTAGTCAACCTAGTATGATGCAAAAGCCTAATTCACAATTTCAAGGTTATGCATACCTACCTAAAGTAATTGGAACACACCCTTTCCTTGGCAACATTGGCCATTTCAACCCCAAAACCAATCTTGGCAATAACGTTGGCAAGGAACTTATGGGAGCCATCCAAAATATCCTTAATATTTTCCTCAATATCCTCCATACTCAACTCCATGTTATCCCTACCATCGACCTCCACCACAACCACAACCCCAACCACATCCATCTCAAATATACACTCCCAGTCAACTACTTGTACCGCCATTTCCAAACCCACAAAATGAAGTAGCTCAACCCACTTATAATGCTGAGGTACAACACTTCCAAATATCTCCTTTTGATCTCAATGGCATTCACCATAGCTCAGGAAGAGTATTGCAAAAAAGAGATTCTCTTGATATCATTGAAGGACCACATCCAGAAGAAGAAGATTCAAATGAGAATACCAAAGGATCATGGGTTGCATTTGATGAAGAGCAGACATCAAAATCAGAGATTGAGAAAGTTCCCTCATGGTTACCATCAAATCCTCCATGTGTTCAAGAGAACAATCAACAAAAAGAGGAATATTTGAAGGTCATGGAAGAAGAAGACATCCAAGATGATCCAACTGAGCAAGTGGACTAGGGGCATCACAACTATATTGAAATATGGTTCCAGATAGTCATTAAGTTGCAACAACACTCTCTTCTTCAACTGTGCTTGATATCATCAAAGTCAAAGTATTTGATCTCTCAAATTCAGGTACATGTCAAAGCATACATTTCAAGCCTACACATCAGTTTGTCTGTCATCTTGATGTGCATATGGCTCCATTGGAAGTATTATTATATTTGAAAGTGATTTTGTTTTTCAAGTAGGGTAGGGTAGAAAAAATAAAAAAAATGAAAAATAAGAGAAAAAAAAAATATTAGGTGAAAACCTCCTTTGAGGTGCCTAAGGTTGACTCATTGATTGAAAACCTCCATGAGGTGGTCAATGGGTTGGAAAAAAAGAAAAAAAGAGAAAAAGAAAACATCCTAGGTGAAAACCTCCTTTGAAGTGCATAGACAGACCTACTAGTTGAAAACCTCATTGAGGTGGCTAGTAGGCTTAGGAGAAAAAAAGGGAAAAAATAAAAAATCTTTGCTCCATAGATCTATTTGATGAATGTAGGTTCTCTCCAACATCTACAAGCAACAAAAACAAGTTGGCACAAAAAAGAAAAGAAAAAATTGGTCAAAGTTCTAGTCAAAGGAAGTCAAACTTGGAATTTCTCCTCCTTTGCTCAGATTCTCCAGAAGGGCCAAGGCCATGCCAATACATCAGCCTCATATATTTACACCATCCACTCATCATTACCAAGCTTTTACCACTCATTTTCCTTTCTGTCCTGAAATACTACATGGATGCTCTGTTTTATTACAGGAAACATAAATATATAGAGCAGAAATTTATTTTTGTCATATCTTGAAAACCATGCATCCATTTGACAAGGTGTTTCATGTGGATATGTATATGGATGATGGTAACATGCTCAAGTGATTTCAGCAAATTCCATTGCACATTTTTCGATAAATCAACCTCCATCACCTACAACCAATTTTGAATTTTCTAGGCATTCATGCATCCATTTAAATATTGTTTCATGGGGAGATGCATATGCATGATGGTAACAAGCCCAAGAAATTTCAGTGAATTCGAATGCACGGTTTCCAAGAAATTGACCTCCATAAACTTCAACCATTTTTAATTTTTCTTGAGATTCGTGCGTCCATTGGCCAATTTATTTATTTATTTATTTGTTTATTTATTTTATTTTATTTTATGGGGAGGTGCATAAGGATGATGGAAACATGCTTAGAAAATTTCAGGTCAATCCATTCTACCATTTGGGAGATATGGACAAAACAAGGCAAATCTATTGTTTCCTGTAGTACTACTATAGGATGTCCTAGTTCTACTATAGGATGCCCTGTTTTACTACAGGAAACAGGCCGAAAGATTAGGAGATGGTAGGAAAGGTAGAATGAAGTGTGGGAAAGGTGTCTAATGGTGGAATATGGTATAGGGAAGGTGGACATCACCCATGGTCAAGCCCGTCACTCCAAGAAGGCCAGATTTGACTAAGATAGCTTGCTCATGGTAACTGGAAGACATAGGTTTAGAATCACCAACTATGAATACCTGTGCAGAAGCAAAAAAAGGATATTATCACCTCCAGAGGACCATGGATCGATCATGAGCTCAACAGTAACATGCATGTCTCTCCAACAACCATCAGGTAGGTACAGGTATGCAATATTCTTGACCTCTTCTCTTGAGCATATTATAGCTATAAATTTGTTGTCAATGCATGAGAGATGAGGTTTTATAAGCTAAGGATGGGTCAGTAGTCTTAATCACCTGCAACTAGTTAATTGCAGCTCACTCCTTCACTCATGCAATGTGGAAAAGCCAAATTATGAAGGGTGATGATTTCGAGTAATGGGGGTAATAATTAAAAGAGGAAATTTGTGCAAATGCCAAGTCACAAAAGCACTCCAAGCCTTCCATCCATTTTATATCCACTATCGATCCATCATTCATCCATCCCATTTCATAAGAAAAAAATTAATATTTTTCAAGAACAAACCTTACACTCTGTCTCACCCTGAAAATTTCTTGAAAAAACAAACAAAGCATCCTCTCCATTTTCAAAGACCTACACTACCCCCTTTGAGCCCAAGCATCATCCTCCAACCCCTCTACATCACTTTTCATCACTCCCATATATTTAGAATACCCTAAAGGAAGAAGGAATTACTGCTACAGAAAGGTAGAATGCTACTAGAAGAAGGAAGAAAGGAACACATTGTGCTAAAACCCAAAATGGCAATGCCTAAGAGAGACCTAATAAAAACATAGAACTCCAAGGCCATTAGGTAATAATATAGGCCACAAAATAGAAGAAGTCAACAAAAGGAAAGAAGACATTCACTATCAAAATAGAACTCAAACTGTAGTGATGAAAAGAGGTTTTCCAAGAGGTCTCTAATCTGTTTATAGCTTTTTTCCAAGGCCTAAAATATGTTATAGAAATGGGAGAAAGACATGGAATTCAAGTTGAGGGCCTACCCTAGGTTCAGACTATCATTTATGCTCAAAACATGTTTAAACAGGGTTTCCTGTAGTACTACAGGAACCACTACAAGGTTTCCTATAGTGCTACAGGAACCACGACAGGGTTTCCTCTAGTACTACTATAGGAAACAACATAATTACTACACGATGTCCTTGTTCCCATCTAAAGGCGTTTTGAAGGTTTAAGAGTTGTCCAAATGGTGGAAAAAGGTAGCAGAAGGTTGGAAAAGGATGCGAAAGACCTTGCCAAACTGAAAAATATTCAAGAACCCATCTTGAATAAGGGGAAGAAGTCAAGCTAATGGTTTGAAGAAACACTGTGATTTTTTCTATGCACAAACAATTTTTGAAAAATGAATGAAAATGGAATGAAGGTTTCAAGCGAGAGGATATGAATGAAATGGATCTACAAGCCAACAGAGTTCACTTGCAAAGAGGAAAGTTATATTTTTTTGCTTGAAAGACTATTAAATAATCACGAAAAGAACAACTACATTTTTGTACTTGTACTTGCAAAACTGATCTGATAATCACCCTATGAGTGATCTCAGTTAAGAATTTATTAAATGAAGTTCTTACAGACTCATATGTTGGTGTGTGTGTCTATGTTATTTCAGCAACGGATCGATTATATTGCAAATACACAGACACTTGAAATGGAAAACAACAAAGAAATACAGTAAGCCAATACAAGAACACAAGAAATTAATAAGGAGTTCACCCTATCCTCTAGGGCTACATCTCTGGTCCAGCTTTTAGTGGTGGCCTTATTTTATTGTGTCTTGAAGTACAAAATTACAATGAAGGAGCTCAATATGAGTCTCCTAAAACAGATTGGCTTGGCAGGGTGGTTCTTGGATTCCCCAAACCACTAGAGTACACAGACTCTTTTCTTTACCAGCTCTTTGACCTCTTTGGTCTGACAAATCCTCTTAGGGATGGCTTGAGTCTCTCAAGATCTCTGGTGCTCGACACTGCCTTTGTTTAGCTCAGCCCTCTGTCCTCTTTCTGCTTTTTTCCTTACTGGTTCTTCTATTCTCTGTCTTCTGTCTTCGGTGTTCTGTCTTTCGGTTCCCGACCCCTCCTCTTTGTCTGGTCTATACATGGCTTTAAAGCCATTCGAGCTCATAGCGGTTCACTTCCTCTTCCGCCTTCGTCAGATCGCTTGCTTGCAGCTGCGCTTGGAACTCCCTATTTCAGCGCCATCATTAGGCTCTCAAGGATGGCCACTCATCCTACTGCGAACTGCGCCAGTTTGCTTCATCGGTTCAATTCTTTAGTTACGTCGTGGAATGAGTCTTCTGCCACCTTGGCGGTCAAAGCGGACCTCAAGTTCTTCTAAATCGTGGCTTAACCCTCCATCAATTCCGTCTTCTCCATCAGGCGCGATCTCAACCATTAGATTTGGAGCCCCCAGATCCGACGCCATTCGCTCATCCTGCGTGGTTGACTAGCTCAACCGTTAGCGCGCGATGAGTGGTAGTTTTCTCTCTCCTCCGCTTGCCACGTGTCGGGCACTGAGTGGAATCACTCCTTTTTCATCAAAACTTCTTACCGCCCATGGATGTCCCCAATCAATACCATCGGTTTTGGAGCAGGTCCTGCCTTTAGTGCTTAGCCTTTTTTCCCACGGTTTTCCTGGCTCCCACGTGACCGAGTGCTTAGGGCTTCTCCATTTTGAGGGTTTTCACCCAGCTATTCGCGAATAAAAAACTCCCTCTGCTTCCTGATCCGGGCCTCCCAGGGGATAATTTTGCCTCCCGCACAGTCTCCATGGGCCTCGGTCAACGCGCTTTGATTGAGATCCTCGTCATTCCACGCTATCTGCCACTGCCACTGGTTTAGAGGTATTTTTGATCGCTGTTTTAAATTCTTTGAAGTCTGTCCCAACCTGGTACAACCATGGCTCTGCTAATCATTCTTTATGGATCCAATTCGGGTCACGGCCTTCCCACTGAAAAGCTTTTGAACCACCAAGAGTTGGTTTTCTTTCAAGCATCGACTAAGTGAGGGTACTTTTGTCTCACTTGCCCAATCTCAATCCACTTTGCACTACTTAGCTTCGAACCTTTGAGTCCAATTCTGAGGTACTAAACATCTCCTCTGCGCATTGCCCTCACCTTCCTGTCCAAGACTGTGTCTTCTTGCAATTCATTCAGATATTCAGGTAGCAGGTCATCAATAGAAGGCAATTGACTTTGGTCTTCAGGATCCTCAATCATTGAATGTTCAAACAATCTCAAGCAATTTTCATTTATGACTGAGTAGATGTGCATGTAAGCTAGTAGATCAAGGCAAAAAGCATTTTCACCAATCTTCTCAAGTATCCTAAAAGGTCCACACCTGATAGGCTTTACATTTTTACCTTCACCTTGCATCCTGTCCTTGCTGATATACAGCCAGACCTGGTCACCAACTTAAAAACTATGCTCCATCCAATGCTTGTCATGCCTTGCCTTGTATTTGGCTTGGCTCTTTTCTAGCTATTCTTGTACTTCCTGGTGGATCTCCTGAATCTGTTCAATGAACCTAGTTTCCTTGTCCACACCACTGTGTCCATCAAGCCATACTTGTTCCATGTGGGCCAATGGATAGAATTGCTTCTTGATGGTAGAAACAAAGTCACTCCATATAGAGATAGTCTTACCATGTCTTTTCATGTCAGCTTGGGTTCTACCTTCCCACCAAACTAAGGCAGTGCCTCCTAGGCGTAGGCTTGCCAACTGAATTTTTCTCTTGTCTGAATCGATGTCCTGTACTCTGCAATACACATCAATTTGTCTAATCCAATTGTCCAACTTTTCAACTTTTAACTCTCAATCATATATAGGCAAGTCAAATTTAACATCTAGCTTGATCAAAGATGCTTTCTTATTATGCACAGGGCTATTAGGAGGTGTGAGAAAGCTTTCCTCTTTCCTTTTTCCTTTTGAGTGGTCATGGGGATGAGACTCATCTTCTTCTTTGTCTTGTTTAGAACCTGATGAATCTTCATCCTTATGCTTTCTAAAGTCCCTATACATTTCTTCTACCATAGACTTTATAGCTAGGAAACTTTCTATGAATTGAGGGTCTGGCCCCACAGAACCTTCCTCTGACATTGTCTTCCGAGGATAGACTCTCCCAATTTCAGGATTAGTTTTGACCAACTCTCCTTCTCCTAATTTGAGCTTTGATCTAGTGAGAATTCAACAGCTAAACCAACACAAGCTTGTCTAACCTTACAACCTAGAGCTCTGATACCGCTTGATTTGATAATCACCCTATGAGTGATCTCTATTAAGAATTTATTAAATGAAGGTCTTACAGACTCATATGTTGGTGTGTGTGTCTATGTTATTTAAGCAACGGATCGATCAGATTGCAAATACACAGACACTTGAAATGGAAAACAACAGAGAAACATATTAAGCAAATACAAGAACACAGAAAATTAATAAGGAGTTCACCCTATCCTCCAGGGCTACATCTCCAGTCCAACTATCAATAGTGGCCTTCTTTTATTGTGTCTTGAAGAAGAGAATTACAATGAAGGAGCTCAATATGAGTCTCCTGAAACAGATTGGCTTGGCAGGGTGGTTCTTGGATTCCCCAAACCATTAGAGTACACAGACTCTTTTCTTTACCAACTCTTTGACCTCTCTAGTCTGACAGATCCTCTTATGGATGGATTGAGTCTCTCAAGCTCTCTGGTGCTCGACGCTGCCTTTGGTCAGCTCGGCCCTCTATCCTCTTTCTACTTTTTGCCTTACTGGGTCTTCTCTTCTCTGTCTTCTAACTTCGGTGTTCCATCTTTCGGTTCCTGACCCCTCCTCTCTATCTGGTTTGTACATGGCTTTAAATCCATTCGAGCTCATGACGGTTCGCTTCCTCTTCCGCCTCCGTCGGATCGCCTGCTTTCAGCTACGCTTAGAGTTCCCTATTTTGGCGCCATCATCAGGCTCTCAGGGATGGCCACTCGTCCTCTTGCAAACTACGCCAGCTTGCTTCATCGGTTCAATTCTTCAGTTACGTCGTGGAATGAGTCTTCTGCCACCTTGGCAGTTAGAGCGGACCTCAAGTTCTTCTAAATCATGGCTTAACCCTCCATCAATTCCATATTCTCCATTGGGTGTGATCTCAGCTGTTAGATTTGGAGCCCCCAGATCCGACGCCATTCGCTCGTCCCGCGTGGTTGACTAGCTCGACCGTTAGCACACGATGAGCGGCGGTTTTCTCTCTCCTCCGCTTGCCACGTGTCAGGCGCTGAGTGGAATCGCTCCTTTTTCATCAAAACTGCTTACCGCCCTTGGATGCCCTCAATCAATACCTCCAGTTTTGGAGCAGGTCTTGCCTTTAGCGCTTAGCCTTTTTTCCCACAGTTTTCCTGGCTCCCACATGACCGAGTGCTCGGGGCTTCTCCATTTTGAGGGTCTTCACCCAGCTAATCGAGCATCAAAAACTCCCCCTGTTTCAATATCCAGGCCTCCTAGGGGCTAATTTCGCCTCCCGTAAAATCTCCATGGGCCTCGGTCAGCACGCTTTGACCGAGGTCCTCGTTGTTCCACGCTGGCTGCCATTGCCACTGATTTAGAGGTGTTTTTTATCGTTGTTTTAAATTCTTTGAATTCTGTCCCGACCTGGTATAGCCATGGATCTGTTAATCATTCTTTATGGATCCAATTTAGATCAAAAACTTATAGCCAAGATTATTAAGAGAAAGAACTGAGGAATGCACAAGAGAGAGGCCACGAGGGCCATGAATGAGATCACTAAATTTCTCAGAGGATGAGCAACACTTTCAGCAGGGGGTTTGAAGGGCCTCTAAATTAGACATAAATTAAGGCCCATGCCTCTAAATTAAACATAAATTAAGGCCCATTTGACCATCATTCAACACATTAAACCTTTGCTTTTGCATTAGATAATGTATTTTTAACTTTAATATGTTTAGTAGGAAGGTTTATGTATAATTTCATTTTTGTGCCTAATATTATTTATTTTTGTGGAATATTGTGAGAATATTGGGTAGATTATGAAGATTTGGAGGAAGAGATAATTTAGGGACTTTTTCCTTACTACAGGAGGATAAATATTAAATAATAAATCAATATGATATTATGGAATTATGGCATAGATTGTGGAGCTCCAATGATTGAGAAAATCTAGGAATGTGTTCCCTGCCATTTAATGCAGATTCCTAGTATTGGGAACTAGATCTATTAATAAAGGAATTTTGGTGGGGAAAGATTCCTCCTTTCATGGGAAATTATTCCTAATCATTTTTTATAAGTACCAAGTCGAATTTTCCTCTATAGGTGGACTTTTATTAGTCTTCTTGTGGAGATAACTCGTATTTTTGCAGCTCAATTGTCATTTCTTGCAGGGATGTAATTGTATTGATGGAAATAATGAAGATTGGTGACATGTTCAACTTCTATATCTTGGTATACTTCATAGGACTTTGAGTTTCCTTGGGCTTGGACATCCCAGGAGCCTCAGAGCCCTTTTGTATCATTTACTTTTCTTCCTTTCACTTCTTATTCACATGCATCTCTTGTTCTTATCTTTTTTCTATTTCTACATTTACTGTTAATGATTTCTTGTTGCAAGATTGGTTTAAATGGTTGAAGTAAGTTATTTTTTAGGATAAAAATAATTATTTAATCCTTGGAATAGATTTTTAAGGTCATAGTAATCATTGATCTACTTGGATTAGTTTTCTTATTCCCAAATCTGGATTTCTGGATGTCTTTTGTGGGAAATAATAGTAAATTTATGATATTTTTTAAAGCATGCTAATGAGCTTCAATCGAGTTGATTTCACTTGAATTAGATCAAAAAAAAATTCTAGTTAATAATAAAAATTACCCCATTTCATTTTCACTTGATTAATTCAGGCATTTGATAGATTTACTAGCTCACTAGTTCTCAAATTTCTAGATTTTAGACTAGTAATTTTCTGCCATTTTTAGAATGGGTTAACAGAGGTATTTTGAGTGATTCCTCTTGGAATGGAGACCTAAGACATCCTAGTCAATAAAATTTTTTTTTCCATCCAATTTGGATTTGATTTGGTTGGTCATTCGGTGAATTATAAATCCCTATAGAAAATTTGTTGTTTCCTATAGTAGTACTACAGGAAACCCTATAATAGTCTTACAACATGCATATACTTGACCAAATTTGCTCAAGAATATTGGTTATTGTCCCTTAGGGTTGAATAAAGACCCCTATGCTCTAAATAAATCATTAGGGAAGACTAAATACCACTTAGGACTTGCCTCTTTACCCACGCAAAACATTTATGTGATTTGGGTTAATGGTCAAATTTATGAATTAGATAATACAATGATGTTTTTCTTGATTGCCACATCCAATGAAATCTCTTAATGGATCTAAACTATTTTAAATGTAATGTTTGATATTTAGTTCATGATATTTACTTTATGAAATTAAAATAGGTTTCTTTCCTTGTATGTTCTTTCTTGCAATAGGTTAAGGTTTCCATTTTGAGCATTTCATTTTCTGCAATTAGTTTAGGATTTGATTTCAGTACATGCCCTCCATTATATCATGACAACAAAGGAAGGATGCATTGTATGCTACACATATAGTGCCTATACCTCTTAAGATTTTATGAACCCCTGGTTGATAATTAAAGTTGGTAGCCTTGGGATTTGCAACATTCTTGTTGCAATACCGAGGCTCATCAGCGATGTTGCATGATTAGGGTCCACCACTACACTTGTGGGCTAAGGCATGCAAAAAAATGGTTTATGTTTAGAAATGTAGCCCACATGGGATACTTGAGATGAAGACACCAGAGGAGGCTTATTCCGGGAAGAGGCCAGATGTTGGTCACTTCAGGATTTTTGGGTCATCAATATATTTCCATGTGACCAAAGATGCATGGAAGAAGCTTGAGCCGACAACAGAGTTGGGGATATTTGTGGGGTACACTAATACACATCATAACTATCGGGTGTACTTTCTTACCAGTAGGATGAAAATGGTTCACAAGGATGTTAGATTCAATGAGGAGAAGGTCATGTGAGTTCCCCTTGAGAGGGAGCTTGAGCTACATGCAGACGAGGAGCCTCAAATTGATGTGGAGAAACCACATGCAGAGGATCCAAGAGTGGAGACATCAACTCAAGAAAAGTATTCGAGAGAAGGAAAAAGCATACCAGAGAGGTTGACAGATTGTTGGATGATGCATAGGAGAATGTCAGAGCAACCACTTCTCAGCGCAAGCAGAGGAGGTCACCTGAGAAGTACACTAGATACATGGCTTTTATGGGTGAATGTGTGTTGGCTGTGTGGGGCCTGACCTGGGTTCAACGTTAGTTAGCCAAAAAATTCCCTACAGTATTGGCCCTTTCGGGATTAGCTCATAGAGCATGGACTGAAGTCTCACCCGAAGCAGTATGGGGGGATGCTGGAACCAAGTTTGCGCACCTTGAGATGGTCGTGATGTCTGTTTATACCCTATGTTCCTACATTCGTGCAGGTCACTAAGTTCTAGGGCTCTGTCAGTCTAGCCGTTTATTCGCCCTTCAATAGCTCCACAAAGGAAATACGATTGACCTTTGCATAGCCTTAACCCGCGATTCAAGTACTTTTGCGCTACTATGTCGATAAGCTGTATAGGTTCCCAATTTATCCCAAGTGTATTACTTATCTTACTAAACAATCACTGTTAGTGCCGCATAAACAAATATTCTTACTTGGTTCAATTAGCTAATATAGTCACATAAATTCGTGCATCACATGAACAATGTAAATTAAACCCAAAACACAATATAACCAAATGTATTAACAAGAAATAGAAACACGAAATTTGTAGAATACTTATATTTATTGATATCTTTAGATTATTACAGACTCTATTTTCCCTGTGCACATAGCTGCAGGGATCCACGCACTCAGCTGCGAACTTCTACCCTAGGCCTCTGTGCACTCAGCTACAGAGCCTCTACCTACGCTAAGACCTGAAACACTTAGACTCTACTACCAAGACTCCAAGACTTATTTTCTTCTTAACTTAACTTAAGACTACTTATATCTTACTTACTCATCTCTTTCTATACAATCCCATGGTTTGTAGACCATGGGTGGATCTTTACAATCGACTTTTAGAATTTACAAAATAAGGGCAAACAAACCTTTATGACTCATGACACCTTCGTGCTTTGCGACCACAAAATACAGATACTTTACAACTTCATTACAAAATTTGACCCAAAACATGGGCTTTTAGCCCTAAAACTGTCCTTGGGGGATCCCGTTCTCAACAGGCCCTCAACATAAACATCATGACTTGCCCTTGAGTCACTCTGTGGGTGCGGATATCTTAGCATGATGACATCCCAGTTCAACCTGTATGACCGTTACCTCGGTAGTACACTGTGTGGTCGCCTACTTCACTTCTTTGACCATCTTCTCAATCACTGCTCCTGAACTATCAGCCTAAAGTTTCTACTAAGTTGCTTGCAGATTCACAAGCTTTCCTTCAACAGAGGATGTGACCGAATAAGCCTCATCCAACCAGGGCTTCAGTCACGCCTTCAACAATACCTCCTTGTGCTACGCTGCATCTACCTGTTCTTTCAACTGTTTGGCCTCCTGCAGCTTTTCCAATCTTTACTTGAGTGCGACGATTCACACTATGCCTTTTACCTCGTCATAGCGTTGCTGCAGTTCTCTCTCTTCTATCTCCATCCACTGTACATTAGGGGTCCTCCTGCAAGCTTGTTAGGACCTAAAACGACTGTTCAAAAGGTTGTGTGCAGTCTGCTAACACACTGCCAACCATCGCTATTGCCTTTGTGACAGTGGTTGCATGCTGCTCCTTTACTTTTGGCGAAGTTAAAGGTTGGGCCTTCAACTATAATTTGGTAATCTGTAGGTTCAAATCTAGCTGAACCCTATCCATATATGTGTAAGTGTCTCGTACCCCTGTAGCAAGCTCGCGGACATGCACCTCGACTGGTTCTTCCTTAGGAATAGCCAACTCCGGGACCATTCAGCATGCCTCCTCCATGAATTGAATTATACGCTTGTTTTGGTTTGTTACCTCGGTCACGGCGATGATGGTAGAGTCTCGCTGTAGGGCCATTTGCTCATTTTTAATCCTCTGCTCACTGATCACCTATAGAGCATGGTGTTCATGGGCCCTCAGCCCTACAATCACTCCATATTGTAATAGGTGGAGCGCCTTGGCAGGGAGCGGTGCCAGATTCAACCCTACTCCCTCGAGGGCGCTGACAGTGGGTCTGTCAGCTTCATTCTCCGTGGTCAATGCTCTATCAGGTAGCACTATCGTGCTGGAGACCTTCTCACGCAACATGTCGGCAGCTTCTGAAGTGCCAATAGTGAGGATGGTGAACACCATGCCAGCCTGTGATGTGTAGGTCTACAGCTCCTGCAAACCTATCTGGATGGCCCTCAATATTAGTTGCTGATGTTGCTCGAACTGCTGTAGGGCCTCTGTGATGACATCTCGCACCGTGTCTATAATGTCATGCAAATCACCCTTTGTGAGGGTGATTAGTTCTAGTGACGTCTTAGTGGTCTTGGATTTCTTCCTGAACCCTCCTTTTTCTTTTTCCCTTAGACGCTTGATGTGGGTGGACGTCTCCTATGGGTCCGTGCTGTGTTGCTCTATCTGCTCATTCATTTCTTCCTCTATGTCAGGCAAAGGCAAACTTGCGCCTTTTCTAGAGCCCCACTCTGTTCCACCTATATTTTTCTCCATCTACTGGATGGCATCACACTCCACCTTGGCCTTGTCAACGGCCTACTTCTTCCTCTTCTCGGCCAAATGCGTCCTCTTGAGCTTGGCCTCCTCTTTCTTGCGCTGTGTGGTAGACTTGCTCGTCCCCACTACAATGTCTGATGTAGTGCACCACTCTGCCAGCCAACGATCAAGCACTGCATCAATGGCATCATCCATTGCAAAGTAAGGCAAGTCATACCATGTTTGTGCAGGGTCCTTCCGTGCCCTGATTGACACATGGTGAAAATCTGCCTTGAAATCTGCATACCCTTGCAGGTTGGAAAACACAGTAGGTGACAACCGTGGTTTGTAATTGATGGCCATGTGGATGTTCATCTCCATCAATATCTAGAAGATCTTGCTATCCTTGATGTGCTGCACATCCTTGGTCACCCATAACAAAGCGTACTTCATTGCTTCCATGCTACTAGCACAATAGACAACAAGAGCCATGCGTAGTAAAAGGTCTTGCTGAGCTCCTGTGCCTCGCGGTAGTTTGCAAGGAACTCACCATAGAGATAGTGTGCCCAATTGAATTGGACTCCTTCGGTGCATGAGGCTACTAGTGTGACGACAGGGGCCGACATCTTGTCTGTGCGACACTTCCTCATCACCTTTCCTGCCAAAATCTATGTGGCCACCTTTACGGTAGGGTCATTGATACTGGAGATGGAATATCCACGCGACTTCTTCACAAGCTTAAATTTCTCCTTCATGGGCTTCATGAGGGCCTGCTCACCACCTTTTCTGCCAAACATCATGGCCAGATTTTCTCCTGTGTAGGGTAGCTGCGTGATCCTATGGATCAATCTGTCAGTGATGGTGATTGGCTCCTCCAAACACAGACACCCATCATGCACAAAGCATAGCAGCTGCTTGATGATCAATACTATAATCGAGGTATGGTTATAGTGCAACACCCATAGCAGGTTAAGTAGACCTGCCTTTTCTACTCCCCTGAGCCACTTCCATGGTTCCAATGTGGTCATCCCGATGGTTGTGTCGATAATGTGGCACATTAGCTACTCGGTTGCTAAGTGCAGAAACTTCTCATGGTCAGCTAATTCCCAGTCTTTGAGCTTTAATAGAGGAACCCATCCTAAGCATGGTCCTTCAAAGACAATCTCGTCCAGTAGCAGAGGGGTTTGTAAGGGGACCTTGCTCTCATCTATGTATTTTAGCACCTTAGTCTTGCCCTTGCAAGGAGGGACGTACTTAGGCAACTGAGTGATAGGGTAAGCACCCTAAACTTCAACTTCCTCCACATCTATGCCCAAGTCCTCATCATCCATCAGGATGTATTCAATTTCTTCCTCCAGCTCCAGATTGATGGCCTTGCCCTTTTCCTGTGTGGTGGGCTTGTCCTTTGGTGGGTTTCTTCTCGGTGATGCACGCACTAGTATTGCAGGCTGCTTTCCATTTTTATCTTTCGTACTCTCCTTGGTTGGGGTCGGCTTCGGTCTACGTGTTCATGGGGATTTCAAAACTTCTGCTAATACTTTTGCAACCTCTGAGGCAACTTCTTTTGCCTCCCTAACAACCTCCGACATAGCCTCCTCGACTCTCACTGCTTCGGTGTCCATAGCTTTTTTGGGTGTTGACATGATGTTATGCAATAATTCCTATGTCACCTTTGGCAATGTCTCAAATACTGAACTTGCTATCAAAGCTTCGAAGTTCTCGCGATTCATGTGCGCCTGAGAGCTCAACAACTCAATTCTCAAAATGGAAAGTGTTTTTTGCTGGGTAGCCACCTGTAATTTATAGGGCATTTTGAATTCAAATCCGACCGTTCCCCCCACATTTGGTTCATTAATGCCAGATTGGTGGCAGAAAATCAAGGATCTAACCCATAAATATTGTCTTAAATGCTGGTTGCCCGCTCCATTTGGCTACATTTCTACCATAAAATCATGAACAGTGACCTTAACGGTCACTTTCTGACTGAATTGCATGATTTATTCCTGGGTAGCACAGCTCCCTTCACGCTTTCGCGATCCCTGTGAAACTTCCTTGCTTCGCACAATCCTCCAATCATGCAGCTCTCCAACTTGGGAAGTGTAGTTTATAGTCCCGCGCCTCCCTTCAGCTGCCTAGAGTGCTAAGACTATTCTACTCTCATATAGTCACATGGAAAGACCACCAGTGTATGGCTTCAATCGGGTGCCATTCACCTTCCCTGGGAAGGGATCTCCATTCAATTTAACCAACTGAACTGCTCCACCGTCGGTAACCGCCTTAATGACATAGGGCCCTGACCAATGCATTTTGAACTTCCCTGGAAATTTATCAAACTTACTGTCATATAAAAAAACTAAATCATTTACCTGAAAGGTGCACAGCTTAATGTGCCGATCATGACATGCTTCTTCGCGCTTCTTTTGGACCTATTGGTGGAATCCAGCTAGAAATATCTCTTCTTCTAGCTCAGCTAGCTGTGCGAGCCTCTCTTCCAGGGCTCCGTGATCTGTCATACCCATTAGTGCCGCTATGCGTAGACTAGGCACAATGTATTCCATGGGCATCACTGCTTCAACAACATAGATAAGCCTAAAGGGTGTCTGTCCAGTCAACTTCTTGCATGTCGTCTGATAGGCCCATAGTATTGCGGGTATGCGTAGGTCCCAATCACTTCACTTAACATTGAAAACCTTGGTCAGCGTGTTCTCCAACACTTTATTGAATGCTTCCATGATCCCATTAGCCTGTGGGTGATAAGGTGTGCTCTTTTGGTGATATACCTGAAATTCCTCCATTAGTGCGCTGATCGTCTCATTCAGAAAGTGCGTATTGCGATAACTCATCAAATTATTTGGACACCCAAATCGTGTCGATACATACTCAAAGAGGAACTTCGTAGTAGTCGCACCTGTACAATCCTTCACAGGTTGTGCCTCCGCCCATCGAGTCAAATACTCCGTCATGGTGATAATGTACCATGCTCCCATCTTCTTACATTGGGGTTGAATGGGTCCCACAAAATCTATCGTGCATTTCTCAAAGGGTTGTAACATCATCTATGGATTCAGAGGCAACTCATCCCTCTGTGATGGCCTGCCCGTCCTTTAACATACATCACATGCCTTGCAATAAGCTTTTGAATCCTGATGGACGGTTGGCCACCACAACCCTGCGCAGAGAATCTTCTGTGCAGTTGCTCTCCCTACATAATGTCCTTCCGCGGCACCCCCATGAGCGTCCGCAAGGATACTTCTCCTTTCAAACTTTGGTATATATCTTCGTAATACTTCATCAAACCCCATTTTGTACAGATTCCTAACAATGAAAAAAAGTTTGTTGCATGCACCACTAACTCCTTCTTCTGCTAGACAGTATAACCTTCCAGGGCAGTTCCTGTCGTTAGGAAGTGTATGATGTATTCAAAATGCCCATCCATGATGTGCACTACAAATAGCTGCATGTGAGGCAATCCCTCCTCCAAATTAGTGGGCTCTTCCCCTGTTTTGATACACGACAGAAGGTTTGGTCCCGCGTTCAATCATCCAGGATTCACAATAACCTCAAAATCATACTCCTAGAACAATAACAACCATCTACAGATTCTCCCCCCCAACACAGGCTTATTGACTAGGTATTTTAACGCAAAATGATCTGTATACATCTTAAAATCTCCACCCAGCAAATAATGTCTAAACTTCTAGACTGTGTATACCATGTCTAACTCTTTGCGCTCGGTGGTGGAATAGTTCTTCTCAGCGTTGGATGACCTTCTTCTTGAAAATGCTATAGGATGGTACAATTCTCCTCCGCCAGCCTGTGTCAATACTGCTCCTAGCGCTATACATGATGCGTTGACATGTACATGAAACTCCTTCTTCCAATCTGAGAAGACTAAAATCGGGCGGTGACCATCTTTCCTTTCAATACATCCAAGATTTTCTTATAGTCCTCATTCTAGTAGAATATGACATCCTTTTTCAATAACTTCTCCATAGGCGCGGTGATCTGGGCATAGCCCTTGATAAACTTTCTGTAATACCTAGTATGTCCTAAGGTTGCGCACAACTATTTCGCACTCCTACGTGCCTCCAAATTAAGTATCACGGTGATCTTTACAGGATCTACCATCAGTCCCTGTCTACAAACCACATGACCCAATAGAGTCCCAAAAGGAACACAAAACATGCACTTCTTTAGATTGAGCACGATATGGTACCTTCAACAGGTATCTAGCATCAGGCGAAAACTTGCCACATGGCATTTCACGAGCCCAAACATAGTCCAGTCATCAAAGTACACTTCCAGGGACTTATGAATAAATTCCTTAAACACAACAATGACTACCTGCAAAAAAATTGCAGGCGCATTCTACAATATGAAAAGCATTACAGTGTATTGAAAACATTCCCACTCAGTCACGAAGGTCATCTTGCTTCTATCCTCTAGCATGATTTTGATCTGATGGTACCCAGAGAACCCATCAGTGAAGGAATATGCTTCTTGGCCACCTACATTATCCAACAACTCATCAATGAACGGATTCGGGAAAGGATCATGTACGCAAGCATCATTCAACTTCCTGAGATCTACGCATATCCTTATTTCATCCTTCTGCTTCTTTTCCTATACCACTATCAGGATTACCCAATCAGATTCTTCTACGGGCTTAATGATGTCTGCTGCAATCATCTTGTCTAGCTCTAAGCGGACCTTCTCCTTATACTTCGGATTGAGACGGTAAGGTCTTTGCTTAACCAGCTTCGCTTTTGGTTTTAACTTGATATTCATAATTCCTAGGTCTCCTATTATCCCTCTTAGCTTCATAAACTTGGTAGGGAACAAATCCTAGTATTCACAGAGCAATTCAATGAACTTATCCATCGTTGCGTCATTCTAGTAATCTCCAATCTTCATGAATTTGGGCTCCACCTTCGTACCAATATTTACCTGTTTGATTTTCAGTGGCGTGGTTATATTAAGATTCTCAATCTGTGGTCCCTAACCCTCGCGGTGTCCCTCTGTTTTAGGAATGTTAATCTTTCACGGATCCTCATCTTTCACGGATCCTGATTTTCCATCCTTAACTGAATTGGAGACCACTGCAGTGCAGGTCTTCCCATCCACTCCCAATTCTAGTTTGGTAGGGCGTTCGCGTCTAACCCCAGATCCAAAATAACTTGATCCATTTCATATTCTCCTATCTGCGCGTTAGTCTCATCTCTCGTCCTATCCTTTATTTATGCTTACCAATCTTTCATACCACGTGAGGTTCACCTGGAGTGCTTTCGGCGCATCTATTTATAAGCTCCTGTAATCTCTTCACAACCTTGCTATCACGCAACAACTTCATGCAGGTTTCTAGAAAGGTCGTAGAAGGGCTATCTCCTAATTAGGCTTATCCTTTATCCCTAAGGTAGAGGCCTCAGGGAATCTCTTCTTTGCGTCCATGAACGTTTCACATGCATGCTCCAAATCAAATTCAGCCTCCTTTGCCAAAGCTTTGCGAACCCATGCACTATCTTCAGGTTGTTTCCCCTTATCATCACCCGTTGCAATTCTACTTCAGAGCACTATATTCACATTCGAATCCTCCTCGCGAGGCTCAGAACTCATCAGAATCCTCCTCGGTAGCGCTGCTTTATCGCATATCCTTGCTATCAGCGTAGTATAGTCTTCTATCTCATGATCAAACTAAGTACAATATTTTCACGATGGTCACGTAGGGTTAGTGCATTCGCATGCATAGAGTCCTGGTCCTTTGCAATTGTAGCAGATTAGCTGTCCCCAACCTTTACCAGGTCCTCCATCGCCTCGCCCTCATCCGTGCCCCTGAAAGCCTGTTCGCGCCATCCCCGTGCTCTGGTTAGGGGGGCTGCATTTCAGCCCGAATCCTATAGGCGAGAGTTCTATCCATCATCAATTCATAACTTCTATAATTGCGATCATCATGCCCTACTGATGTGTAGAAGTTGCATAACAGTTGCTGCAGTGTTTGTACAAAATTCTATAGCAAACGACAGTTATCTGTTGTATGTTTTCCTGCTACCTGACATATAGCACACCACAACTTAGGCCCTGGGCTCTGTCCTGCTTGAGCTTCTGGCCTCAAAGGAATCTGTCCTCCTCCTGCAATATATTCACAAAGACAGGGAAATGGTCTTTGTCATGCCCCTAGCCTTTACATTTCTGGCACCATACCTCTTCGTGCACATTCGGTCGAACTATTCTGTCTTGCTTCAAACTTTGCATTTCAAGGCAATGATTTTGCAACTGCGCATGGATCTGTTGAACCCCTAGATTCAGATCTTGCATTGATGTTTCTTGTAGTCTCATTGCAATCTCCAAGGCCTCTGCCTAAGTCATAATCTTCTGTTGTGAAAATGAAATCCTTAGGTGTGGTAGGAGTGAAGCCACAAACCACTTGCAGTGCTGTCCATTTTTTAAATTCATATTAGCTTCATGGATCTTACACTTCAACCTCTAATCCAATTCCCAAGGTGTCTCACCTGGTTTCATCGCGATTTCCTTGAACACTACAATCTACTGTGCCTCGGATTTAGGACAACTGAACTCTTTATTCAACGTGGTCTAGTTGTTCGCCACCCCAGCATTTGAGTTATCATTAGAGTACTTGATGTACCAGGTTAGTGTGTGATCCTGCAAAGCACTAACCAATGTTGCCTTCTTCATGTGATCATCTGTAATGCCCTAAACTTCCCACACAGCTTTCAAGACAAACTAAAACTGGTCCGGGTCCTCATTTCCCAAGCTAAACAAAGGCAGCTTCACTGAATTTTCCATGTTGAACTGCGGTGGAGGTGGTGGTGGTATGGGTGAAGTCGTAGGTGATGGTGGTGAAGTTGGAGGTGGCAGTCGTGGTAGTTGCTGTCTTATTAACTGAATTGGATTTTGCAGAGAAGCCTACGCTACTCCCTCTTCGTCACCCAATGGAGGTAAAATTAATGGACTATATTCAAGACCCTTTCTTCCTTCGTTCCTGTAATTATTTCCACTTCGCGTAGCTCTGAACATCAAGATAGCTGCATAACCCATTTTTTGCACAATAACATCTTAATCCAGGTATTCAAAGACTTCAAGTACTTACCTCGCGGACCCTTAAAAAAGAGCCGCTCCACCTCGCTGTAACTAACTGAGGTATCGACCCCGAATTCAGTCACAAATCCTCCTATGGTGCGATCGAGCCAATGATGGACAACACGAGCAGTCTTATCCTCAAAGGATTCCAGTCTCTATACTAACTCTGGGGTCTAGACAATAGGACTGTCAAGTCTCCAACTTCCATGGCTACGCACTAGCTTCATGATCCACACGTATAGCTCAACCGGAAAGGAACATAAAAATATCTCATGGATTTCTGTATATATATACCTACGCAGCCACTGTTCCTTTTTCAGTCGCAGATTTTTGTTCTCCTGCGCTGTGAATTCGTGGACCTTCCTGTCCAACTAGTCCTTGACCTCTTTCTTAGTTGGATTTCAATGATACAACATCACACATATCTTATGTAGATTTTGGTCCCGACAACGGAACCATTTGTTGGCTGTGTGGGGCCTGACCCAAGTTGAGCATTACTTATCCAAACAAATCCCTACACTACTAGCCCTTTTGGCATCAGCCCATGGAGCGTAGACCGAAGTCTCACTCGAAGCAGTATGGGGGGATGCTAGAACCAAGTTTCCGCACCGTGAGATGGTCATGATGTTGGTTTATACCCTCTATTCCTAATTTCGCCTAGGTCACTAAGTTCTAGGGCTCTGTCAGCCTAGCCCTTTATTATGCCCTTCAATACCTCTGTGAAGGAGGATGATTAACCTTCGTGCAACCTTAACCCGCGATCCAGGTACTTTCACATTGCTATGTCGGCAGGATGTATAGGTTACCAAGTTATCCCAATTGTATTACTTATCTTACTACACAATCACAGTTAGTGCCACGTAAACATATATTCTTACTTACATTCGATTAGCTAATACAGTCACATACATTTGCGCATCACATGAACAATGTAAATTAAACCCAAATCAAAAAATAACCAGTTGCATTAACAAGAACTAGATACACATAATTTTCAGAATACTTCTCTTTATTGATATCTTCAAATTATTACAGACTCTATTCGCCTTGTATGCACAGCTGCAGGGGTCCGCATACTTAGCTGCAAACTTCTACCCTAGGCCTTTGCGCAGTAGCTGCAGAGCCTCTACCTATGCTAAGACCTGAAACACTTAGACTCCGCTACCAAGATGCCAAGACTTCTTTTCTTCTTAACTTAACTTAAGACTACTTAGAGCATACTTACTTAGCTCTTTTTATACAATCCCATGGTTCACGAACCATGGGTGGATCTTTACAACTGACTTTTACACTTTACAAAATAAGGGCAGACAACCCTTTATGACTCATGACACCTTCGCACTCTGTGACCACAAAATGCGGAGACTTTACAACTTTATTACAAAATTTGACCCAAAACATGGGCTTTTAGCCCCAAAACTGTCCTTGGGGGATATCGTTCCCAATAATGTGTTATGACAAATCCATCTTCCTTTAAGGAAGCAGTGCAACAACCAGTTTGGTTTGATTCCATGGTGGAGGAGTATGACTCCATAGTTTGTAACAATGTTTGGGATGTGGTCTCCAGAGCGAAGGACAAGTCAGTGGTGAACTCTTGTTGGCTTTACAAGGTAAATCAAGCTGCAGATTGTAGTGTGGAGAAGATTAAGGCTAGATTTTTGGAACATGGCTTTTCTTAGTTAGAGGGGTTTGACTATGTTGATACCTTTTCTCTTGTTGCAAAGTACTCATTGATCAGATCTATATTGGAACTATCAGCAAAGATGGGTTGGAAGATACATCAGATAGATGTAAAGACAACCTTGATTAATGGTATGATTGAGAAAGAGGTGTACATAGAGCATACTGAAGGTTTTTATACATTTGACAATGAGTCGCATGTGTGCTGGCTCAAGAACGCACCTCATGTTTCGTACACCAGGATAGATAACCACTTCATCGGGTTAGGATTCACAAAGAGTGAAGTGGAGATGAACCTGTACCACAGAGTGGTGGAAGGTAAACTGTTGATCATTGTACTTTATGTTGATGATCTCATACTGACAAGTGATGATCAGTTGATCAAGTCTTGCAAGGAGGACCTTGCAAGAGAGATTGAGATGAAGGACATGGGGCTCATGCATTAATTTCTTGGCATGGAGGTATGGCACAGAAGAGGGAGTTGTTTATGTCTTAGGGAAATTATACCAACGAGATACTCAGGAGATTCCGCATGGATAGTACAAACCCATGGAGATTCCTCTAGTAGGTAACTAGAGGAAGGAGGATGCTACTTCAGGGGAAGTAGTGGAAGCTACTGTTTATAGGCAGTTTGTGGGTTCACTCATGTACTTGGTGGACACATAGTCGAATATGTGCTATGCAGTTAACCAACTTAGTCAAGCGATGGTTAGGCCTAAAAAGTTGTTGGGTAGCAGAGGTCCCGCATAACAGTTTTGGGGCTAAAAGCCTATAAGTTAGGATAAAAATATTGTAAAACTCCGAAATATGCGGAGCGCGAAATGTAAAAGGTCAGGTCAAAGGGTTATCCACCCAAGAAATAATATAGAATAATAGAAAGTAAGTCGACCTACCCATGGTCTGCAAACCCTGGGAATGTATAAATAGAGCGGGGCTCTAAGGGTAAAAGGCAATTTTTGAATAGATATGAATGGTAGTGTTATGGGTCTATGAAGAATATGTTAGGCCCCTATACTATTAGTGTAGCCCCTTATTGTTATTAGTACAACCTATTAGTTTCAGTCTTTCCAGCCTTCCTCCAGTGATCAAATATGCTCTTACAAAGTGGTCTCAGAGTGTCAAGGTCAAATTTTGTCATTTCAGTGAGTCTTCAAGCAAAATTTGGTCACTAGGCATTAGGTCTAGGGTTTGCTTTCACTCCTTCTAAAGTTGTCCAAATGTCGGTCCATATCATCATTCAGCTGAGTCTATCATCATTCATAGTATTTTCATTATCATGTCAGTGTCTAATGAGTCATTTTACACCTTGTTCATGCTTCAGTTGCGCCCAGGCAAGGTCATTTCCCTCTCCTAGGGTTTTGAAAGCTAATTTCTCTTGGATGGTCAAATCATTAGCGAAACTTGTATCCAGATGTTCATACACCTTCCCCTATCCTTCATATACCTTATCAAATGCTTTCCATTACTGAGGTCCCCCAAAATCCTCATTTTTGCACAAACCCTAGTTTCTTGCCACAACTTGGCAATTTTCTAGGTTTGACCTGTGTTTTGCCCTTTTGGACCCCTTCCCTTCACTCAATCTCTGAGATTCTACTTTCCCCTGCTTCCTAACATCCCTCCCTACTTCCAAAAATTTCCCCAAGAATTTAGAAGCCCCTTATCCCCTTCATTTCGCTTCATTTCGACAAAATTCCTTGTTTCACACATCGGGACAAGTTTCACTCAAAAGATGTTTCAGAAAAATCAAAGATGAATTTTTCAAAAATGAGAGAGGTTTTTGTCCAGAACATGCCAAAGAAGAAAAACCTTCTTCACATTTTTCACAGGTGTCATGGTTTGAGAGAAATGTCAAGAATACCGTTGCTTCAGGAGAATCAAAGACACCTCTGAAGTGACTTGGGAAAATCAAGTTTTCTCCTAGCTTGGTTGGCCAAATGATTTTATTGATGGGTAAAATGATAACTAGACACAAATTTCTTTCCAATGAGCTATCATGAGCTAAATTTGGGGTTGAGGAAGACATTCAAAAGTTGACTGCAACAACACTCTTCTTTGAGGCAGCCTCATTTGGCACTTTTTGACCAGTCTTGGGAGATTTGATTTTTGATAGGGCAAATGAACTCCAAATTGAAAAATTCCAGTTGGGTTGGAATGTAGACTCAAATACCTTTCCAACAAGCTATCCTGTACCCGATTCTGACACTAGGAAGGCCTCCAAAAGCCTCCTGCAAAAGCGCGCGACCTGTTGGGTGCGCGCGACCTGTCAGGGGGGTCTTACCAGTTGAGAAAATACACTGGCGCGACCTGTTGGGCGCGTGCGACCTGTTGGGAATTTATCCACAAAAATTGCCTGTAAACTGCCAAACATCCCCAAATTTCTTCAAGATTGTAGGTAGGCCTTTGATCATCAAAGTATTTTGCTTGATAAGGAAAAATGGGCATGAGAAATGTGTTTTAATGCCATCAAGTTGAAATGAGAAGTTCATGTATATTCGCTTTAAAAATGTCAAAATTACAATCGCCAGATCAAAGGAGGTTGGCCAAGGAACTAAAACGACGGAAAAGGCCCGATCCACTCCAAATTTTGGCCAAAGCCTCTTTGAATGAGCATGGTACTTTATTGGGGACTCCCAACCCAAATTTCAAAAAATTTTGAGCATTTTTGGTCACTTATGAATTTTTGGGCAAAAAACAGGTTTTTCTCCCTGATAGGTCGCGCGCCGCGCGCGACCTATTCGATGGGCAACTTCATTTTGGGAAAAATCAGCATTTTTGGATTTGTCATGCAAAGATACACCTGCTCAGCAATTACCAAGAGATTTCATCAAGTTTTGAGCCTCTAGAAGGTCAAAAAACAAGCAAAAAATGACTTTCTGCCACCTTTTTGACAAACAGGGAGCAGTCTTGGGAGATTGCAATTTTGGAGGGGCCAATGGCCACCAAATTCAGAAATTCCACTTGGGTTGGAAATTAGACATCCAGAACTTTCCAACAAGCCCACTTTTGCCTCATTTGGACACCTAGAATTGCCTCAAACGGAGCTCCAAAGAAGTGCGACCTATCAGGATTAGGGCGCGACCTATCAGGCAATTTTCATAATTTTTCACCTACAGCTCAGGAATTCGCCCAGCTTTGGCCAGTTTTGACTTGGGATGGGATTTTTCACCCTCTTTGATGTAATTAATGTATTTTCATGTTGATATGACACTTATTTACCTATTCTAGAAGATTCATTCATGAAATAGCAAACATTTAATGAATGAATTGGTTTCCTAGCTTATAGAGGCAAGTTGTTTTGACTGCCTAGATTTTAGTGCTCAGTTTAGAATTGGTTGAAACAGATCCTAGAAGGATGAGCTCGACCCCTAGAGGCAAGGAAAGATGTTATATTGCCTATATTATGTACTTTCTTGGTCATTTTCATGGTTGGACTCTTGAGGGAGAAAGCTTCTATTGTATTACTCATTGTATCTTTGCAATTTTGGCAAAGGAAGAAAGACGAGGGTTTTGCAGTCCTTTTTGGGATTCCTGTGGTTACATGTATTGATGGTGTGTTTCTCTTTGTACTTGTAAGTTTGTTATGTGATTCATCTTCTTACTTTTCCTTCTGCAAATTAGGCAAATGAAGTGTTAAAGTAGAATTCATGATTGCCATGCTCTGCTTTTAAGTTTGCTTAATATTTATGTTTTCATCTGTCTAAAGAGAACCCTTGAAGGTTTCTTGCTCTCTTTAGCTCCTCACTAGTCATTCCTATCCATTCACTTAATTCAAAGGCATCAGTACAGTCTCCTACCTTGCCCCAAAGAACCCCCTACAAAAACTGTGTCCAATCCCCGCACCCAAAATTGCCTTTCCCCAACTTTCCACCAAAACCCTAAAAATCCCAAATCAAACCTTTTATCAGTTTACTAGCCTAAAATTAGTGTTTCCTCATTGGTTATCTCACCCGTTGAAGATCCCTACCGAGATAGACCGGAGAGAGCCCTCTCCTACCCCGTAGGGCTAGCTACGAGGCTAAGTGGTTTGATGTTGCCTTGAAGTTTACCTTTCTCAGCCTGAGGTGAAATTTCAAGCGCTAACACAACCCACTTATTATATTGATGTATCCATGTAGTGCCCATATTGTCACTATTGTGCCACATAGAAGCCCACTATTGTTATTATTGTGCCCTTACATTATTATTGTTATGTTGGCTCTGATTATGCTATGACCCCTTAGACTCCTATATATAGAAAGGAGGTCTTTTCATTTGTATCATCCAAGAATTGTTCATTTATGTAATGTAAAGGAGGTTGCTCCCTTGAAGAGGCTGAATTCTAAGGTGTTGATCTATCTTTTCTATCTTTTCTTGAGCTGGTTTCATAACAGAATATATGCACATCTGGAAATCCGAGTCGAGGGTATTGGGTGGTAGATAGAGGCTCTGCAGCTGTGTGTGCAGAGGCCTGGTAGAGTCTGCAGCTATGTGCATGGACCCTTGCAGCTGAGTGCACAGGGTAGATCTAGATGTATCGATGATAAAGTGGAAATAAAGATAGGCTGGTTTTGAAACACTGTGTTAATCTAAGCTATTGCGGATATGGTTAATTTATGATTGATATTTCTATTGAATCTTTATGCGTATGCTTATGTTTTGGGTTAATGCAAATATGTATATTTGTTAAATGCGTGCACTGGTTATCTTGATTAAATGTTTGATTAAAGACCATCACAAGTAGATCTGATCTGTAATAACTCTTTAAGTAATTAGTATTGAGGAATAGCCCTGTCTCAGATGCGCGGAAGCAGAATATCGCAAGGCTACAGAACGGTGCGCGAGACATCCTGACCACATCTAGACATCCCAAGGGTGTGGAAATCTAGTTCCAACACCCTCCCCTGCTACCTCGGGTGAGACCTTAGCCCGCGCTCCGCGGGCTATTTCCGAAAGGGCTGGTAGTTGCGGGATTTGTTTGGCTAAATAACTCTTCCGAGCCTAGGTCAGGACCATATAAGCCAACAAATGGTTCTATTGCTGGGACTGGGATCAACCTAAGGGGTGTCTAATGTTGGAACGCTAGAATTCTATAGAGAAAGAATTTGATGATCGAAGGGATCAGGAGCAGTAGTAGTTCAAAGTACATAGATGCGCAAACCAGAGGTTAAAAATGATGAGCACAATCCAGCTACCAGTATTCAAAGGAGCAGGAAGCGAAGATCCAGAACAGTTTTGGTTCATGGTAACGTTGGTATGGGACACACACAGAATTATGGATGATAATATCATAAAGGCTACGTTAGTTAGCACGCTACAGGACCGAGTGCTGACATGGTACATAAAGTACTCAAGCGATCACCTAACTGCGGGGACAACAGAGATCTAGACCGAACTAAAGAAAGAATTTAGCCGGTCGAAGTCAGAAACACAGTTGATTATAGGGTTCAAGGAGATCGTGATGATACCTGGTGAAACCCCATGGGATCTGGATAAAAGACTGAAAAGTACCATTCGCGAAGCAAACATGACACTATCAGATGCACAACACTGCACTTGGTTTGTGGTGTCATTAACACCACATCTAAGGACGACTTTGTCACAACAAAAGATCTCAACCTAGGCTAAATCATTGGAGACAACGATGAGGTTGCACGAAACTCCGTTATAGGACCTAGGGTTGGGAGTTTAGAAAATCCAAGCACAGATATAAAAATTGTATCTGGAAATGAAGAAGTTAAAATAGGAACAGGAACCTCACCCAGAAGTCTGGGAGGAAGTATGGTGTATAAAGTGCAGGAGCTAGAGGCATGATAAAGATCATTTCCCGGTCTTTGTGAATTATGTGGCAACGGGGGGACCAACACCATTGAGACCAGAGGCACAGGCAGGGCCAAGTGCAACAACTCCGCTCTGGTGCGCAATCTGTTAGGTGGGAGGAAAACATAACATAGATAATTATCATCTACTACAAAAATTCAACCAGAACCCCACCAACGCTTTTGCAACTTTTGTATATCGGTGGGCCACGAGGAAAGAGACTGTCATAGCTACCAGTTATTGATGGACCAGTCACCTGCCTACAGAATGTATACTAAGGCATGAGGTTAGGATCCATCTGTGGAAATCGAGTGCGGTGGGTTCCAGGGACATGGACGAGAATGGGGCAGAATGGGGCCAGGAAGGGGTCGTGGGCAGCTAATCTGTTACAACTATAGAGGACCAGGACATTATGCACGGGGTTGTACCAACCTAACCAAAATATCATGCACTTACTATGAGCATTTCGATCATGAGTTGATAGATTGTCCCACACTGATAGTACAGATTCGTGAAAAAATGGTAGCGCCACCTACGACGACGCAAAACGTGCAGATGATGAGGTCCGAACCCTGTGACAAAGACCCCAAAGTAATCATGGGACTAAGAAGTGGCACGACCATAGGAGAGGATAAAGGGAACTTAACTAAGGAAGACGTAGGGGTGGGCAGGGAGACATATCTGAAAGCTAGGGAGAGCTTCGCGGAGGTCTCTACCCCAAGTAGTAGGGATCAACCTGAGTCGGACAGGGATCCCTCGATGCTAACTACCCTTTTATAGACATGCATAAAATTTCTACGCGACAATAGGGTGGTTAGAGGCTTGCAAGAATTAATAAATAGGTGCACGGGGATGTGAGAACCTAGCATGGTCCGAAAATTAGGAAAACACGCAACATGGATGGGGCAGGAGATGTGATTAACGACACAGATTGGTGACTATGAGATGGATCAGATCATTCTGTATTTGGGTTCGGATGCAAATGTACTACCTAAATAAACTTGGGAGAGCATGGGTAGGCCTACGCTACAATGGTATCCTATTCAATTACGGATGGAAAACCAACATAAGATCCTACCCATGGGAAGGTTGTAGGGGGTTATGGTAGATATAGAAGGCGTGAGCACCAGGACAACCTTTTAAGTAATAGAAATCGTAGGTGAAAGTAGCCCTTATCCTGCATTGTTAGGAATAGACTGGGCCACCGACATGAATTGGATTATTAATTTAAAGAAGCGGACAATGATATTTGAAAAGAAATCGTTCCGCGTAGTCATTCTGCTAGATCCAGCTGAAGGACCGCGCTACATTAAACCCATGTGCAACGAAGAAAGTGATGATGAATTAGATTGTATCTACAAAATTTCTGCACAAAGGAAAGAATGGGTCAAGCCAACAAAGGAAAGAAGAATATCGCGGGGCTACATAGATGATCGGTGGCGTAACAGGTTGAATGAAGTAACCATGTTACATTGCAATATGATGACTAAATCTCTATATTGCATTAGGGCCCAAGATAACGAACTGCCGATGTATGATGGGATGACAATCATAGATGAATTCCTGATCAAGTTTGAAAGTACGGTATTGGAGCAAAAAAGGTTTGATGCATTGAGATAGGCGTTGCGTGCGACACCTACGTGATGGTGGGGCACACATGAAGGAACTTTCGAACATTGGCGCGATTGCAGGCACACGATGCAGATAAGATTTGGAAGCCAGATCTACGAATAATGGAGAAATACGATAGACGTAATGACCCACGCATGCAGCTTACCAGATGGATCAAAGCCTATGAAGAGGAGCGTCAACCAGAGTGGGTACATTTATTTTATCACACCTTGGATGTCATTCCCAGGAACTGGTGTCGGGTTATTTATATTCTTTCCATGACTAGCCCACGTAGTTAGCTGGGGGGTTAGAGGGGGGGTGGAGCCCCCCTTCGTTGCATTGATTATGTAGCAGGGGGGGTCACAGGGGTTTTGAGGCATACCCATAACCCCACTTTATGGGGTCCAGGGCAGCGCCCTGGAAAATTTTGGTTTTGGACCCTATGTTAGGATGGGTGGACCCACCTATGGTTTTGTGCATGATTTTTGCACATGTTTTTTGGACGCGATGGTTTTCAGTCCATGGTATTGGATGTGATGGTTTTTTGGTCCATGGTATTGTATGCTTCAACATGTATAAATATGTATTGTAACATTGAAAGGAACATAATGAAAGATCAAGCTGGTAGTCCCAGTTTTGGGATCTAGGGGAAAATCTCTATGTATATGTGTTTTATGTGTTATACTCTCGCATTGTTTATTTTCTGTGTCTTAGAATTCGTATGCAGGTAATTTCTGTATGGGGTTAAAACCTACATTTGGTATTAGAGCTGTTTTGACTTCAAGGGGACGCATTTGTTGCTGAGGGGTTTCGCTCGGGCCTGTGGTAGACCCTGTTCAGTGGGAGATCTACGAGATTGATTCTGGTGGTGAAAGAAGATGGCGAACAGTGGAAAGATAAAGATCGAGAAATTTAATGGTCAAAGTTTTGAGTTGTAGAAACTCAAGATGGAGGATATGTTAGTGGATAAAGATCAGTGGATCGTGATAGATCCGAGTACTAAACCAACGGGAGTTTCTGATGAAGAATGGAAGAAGTTGGATCAGAAGGCAAAGAGCACAATACGATTGTGTGTCTCAGATTCAGTATTGCTGAATGTATTAGGGGAAGCTATGGAGAAGGCTTTGTGGGACAAGTTAGGGACTTTATACCAATCTAAGTCTCTGGTGAATAAACTGTTCATGTGGAAAAAGCTATATAACCTAAGGATGAAAGATGGAGACTCAGTGACAGAGCATCTAAACGCATTTAATACTGTGGTAAGTCAGTTAGAATCTGTTGATATTAAAATTTCAGATGAAGATAAGTGCATCAGTTTGTTGTGTTCTCTACCAGATTCGTGCGATAGTATGGTTATTGTAATATGTAGAAATGCAACTGCCTTGCAGTTTGATGAAATAGTCTCATCCTTGCTGATGGAGGAGATGAGACAGAAAAATGTGGAGAGCCAGAATGGTGATGCCTTGTCTGTATGAGGACGGTCCCAGAACAGAAACAAAAATAAGTCGTCAAGCGGGAGATCTAAATCTAAAGGGAGATCTAAATCTCCAAGAAAACCTGTAAAGGTGGTGTGCTGGAAATGCGGAAAGGAAGGGCACTACAAAAGGGACTGTAAATATAAAGCTCCTGATAAAGGAAAGGGATCTGATGATGCTCCTTCTGCAGAGGTGAAAACCATCTTAGATGAAGGTGGGGATGTGTACTTGGCTTATTCAAGTACACATGTAGATCACGAGGCATGGTTGATTGACTCAGGTGCATCCTTTCACTTCACTCCCCATAGAGAGTGGTTTTGCGAGTATGAGAAATACAATGGTGGTGATGTCTTCTTAGGGGATGATAGGAAGGCTAGAATCATTGGTCGCGGAAAAGTAAAGTTGAAGTTGCAAGGTGGAAGGGTTAGAACACTTCCAAATGTTCTGCATATTCCTGCATTTGCCAGAAATCTGATTTCTGTAAGCAAGTTGGATGATGCAGGTGTAAAAACAGTGTTCGAGAAGGATACCTGTAAGATGGTTTGGGGGCACTGGCATTGATGCGGGGAGTTTGAATTGGAACTCTGTACAAGCTGCAAGGTAGCACCGTTGTGTTGGTCACTTTAATTGCTTATTGAATTAAACAACAAAGTGCGACATTAATTGTCAACCCAGGGAAGTCTTGTTATTTCAAAGGCAACTGCGTACTATATGTACTCAATTTTAAAAGCAACAGAAGTTATAGTATAAACAAATCATGCCTTAAATTAACAAACTGAAGCTCCACTCTGCATTACAGCAATTACACTCTGTTGCAGATGGCTATCAGAAAAACGCTTAATTCTAATAAAGAAATGGAAAGAATCAATCTGCAAAAGAAAACAATGGCTGTGCTGTAACAGAGAGTCAGGACCCTATCCCCCAGAGCGGGAATCTCCAGCACCTGCCTCTGATTAATTCAGCTTGCCAATTCACTCTGTAACTTAATCACCAGTGAAACAATCATCTAACAATTAACAGAAACAGAGTTTCAGCAAAGGTATTATAAACAATGTTCAACAAACAGTACTGTTAACAAGGCATGAATAAAAGGCACGCTTAACACACTACAGAAATGTAATGGGTGAATCTTGTGATGAAGGTGGGTCCGATCCTTCTCACAAGATTCCCCAAGAAACAAGAACTAGAAAAAGATGTTCAGAACAAAACTTTATTCATCCATCAATATGTCATATTACAGAAAAGAGTTCCAGTCCTGTTCCTTCAGCTAAGCCTTTTTCCACACTCTGTTCATCCCATTCTAATGTAGATGTCTCCTCTTTATATAGAGGAGACATTTATTACAAAAGATTTACATTCTTCTAACCCATTATACAAAAATAGGGAAGTCAATTCCTTGTCAATGAAATGCTGTTACAATAATGCTGTCTTTAGATATAAGCGTTACATCCAGTGTAACAACTTCTTTGGTGATCAGTCTCGATTCCTTTGCTGCCGTCATATTTAGAACGCGGATCTCAACTGTTTCAGCATCGTGATCCGCGTGCCATTTCTGTTGTTTCAACAACTATAAAATAGTCTTCTGGCTGTTTCAGCATCACAGACTGCACATCATCCTTTAACTGTTTAACACTTAATAATTCAAAGATTAACTATGAAGATGTCGTGATTATATGATAAATAATTAAACGTATAGTGATGAGAAGAATCATTACATATCTTTGAGATATTTGGGTGAAAATACTAACAAAGGCTTTAAATATAAGTTTGAAAGGGATGGTATCATAGAAAAATATATGGTAAAAAAGGGACAATATGAGGTCCTAACATCCCCCCCAACTGAAGCAATTGCATGTCCCCATGCAACATCTACTCTGAATCTGAATCAGAATACTGGGATGTACAGTGAAAATTACTTATACAGTAAGTATAAAAGGTGCTATCAGTTGAATCTCTGAAACCCTGGACACTCTGTAATCTCTGCCATGCTGCAAGCTCCTCCTTTTTGGGCACCTTGAAGTAGGCCTTATATTGCTGTACTGGTAACCAGAGAAGGGGAAAGTGAAAATGATAATCCAACCATTTGTTACCACATCGCTGAATACATTTAACATAATTAGGCACACGTGAAATAGATACATGAAGATTGAGAGGGTGAAAAGGATGGTATTACCTTATTTCCTTAGGGTAATGTTCCCAAAACAAATTGTTTGCTTGCATGGCAAGAGATCCTTTCTTCTTGATATACTGCTGACATTCTTCTAACACTGCTACCTGTAATTCGCTGATATGCTCGGTCATTCCTGGTTCTTTTATAACCCTATGATGTTCAACAATGAAAATAGCAGCATTCTGTGGTTCAGCTCGAATCCACAGAAGGCGATTTTCTTCATTATGTTTTGTTGAAAGAAAAGCATTTTGCCATGTAAGCTGATTGGCCATAAAAGAGACCAAGGTTCTAATCTCAATGTCACCAGCTACAGTAATCAAATTAAACTTCCTATCATCCGGCATGGCCTCATTATGGAGATAAAGTTCACATAAGAGATTCTGTTCGCTGACTGACGCTGCTGCAAAGGTTTCAATAAACTGCTGGGGTGTAGACACTTCATGAGGTCGTCCATCTCTAATAGATTTTATCTGAAGGAATGCTAGGCATTCTGCTAGGAACACAAAATAATTAAAAGATGGTTTTCTAATAGCCAGAAGTCTTTGAACTAATTCAAAGATAAGAGATAGCCTAGTTTTTAACTTTTTTTTTTCCTTCTGCTGTGCATGGAATTGTTCCAAGACTTCCCAATTCTTATATGCATGGTTCTGCCATACTGATTTTTGTGCCTGAAATGCCCGTTCTTGTGACAAGGCATACTCTTTCTTCCATATAGCACTGAGTTCTTGAAAGCTTAAAGTTTGAGTAAAGACAGTCTCTACACAAAGAGGCTCAGTCTGGGTAAATACTGTCTTTGTAGACTTTGGTGCAGGATTCTCAACTTTAACAACTGGGGTAGGCCGGGGTACTTGCAGTTTCTCTTCTTCTTCAGAAATCTTTGAAGGCCCTGCTAGTTCTTGTGTAACAGCAGGGCATTCCTTTTTAACTACAACAGGAGTAACTGCAGGAGTAGGTCCAGACAATGGAACTTCAACTATCTTATAACCACCTCGAGAATAAAGATCACCACATTGGTTGCACATGTATTCCTCATACCGATCCTTATCCGTACTTCTCTTAGCTGCAAATGCTATCTGGGCCAAAGTATACAGATTCAGTTCTCTTTCATAAGCTTCCCTTGCTATCATTAACTCATGCTTATAAGCCTCAATCTCAGCTTTCAGAAACTCATTCTCCTATTGAAGGGAAGCTATCGTGACTGGGCCTTTTGTAGCAGTTGCAGTCTTCGTGGTTGGTTCAAGTGGATGGGAGGATGGTTGTTTGGTGGCAGCTTTATCATTTATTTCTCCAACAGGTGGTTCTTGTGTGACAACTGCTGGATCATCGGCTGGTTTTGTAACAGCTATATCTTCCTGAACATGAAAATTCTGTATACCGAGCAACTGAGTGACTAGTTCTTCCGTAGCAGCAGTATCCTGGGTATCAACACTTTGCTCATTGGCAGGTGGCTCTTGTGTATCAGCTGTTGAGTCAATAACAGCTAAGTCTTGTTCAGTTTCCTATTCCTGGTCATCAGCAAGTGGTTCTTGTGTGACACTTGCTGAGACAGTGGCTGATTCAGCTGTATGTTGATTACCCATTTCCTGTTTATCAGCAGGTGGTTCTTGTGTAACACCTGCTGAATCAGTAGCTGCTATGTCCTGATGTGTTTCCAGATCATGGTCGTCAGTAGGTGGTTCTTGTGTAACACCTGCTGGACTAGTAGCTGGTTCTTGTGTAACAGCTACATCTAGGTTGTCTATTTTTGGCTCCTCAACAGGTGGTTCTTGTGTAACAGCTACATGCAGTACATCGTCCTGGGTATCTACTTTTGATAAGTTAGCAGCTGGTTCTTGTGGAGCAACTACGTCTTCTGAGAGGAATGATGTCACAAAATCCTGGACGTTTTGCATTTCGGTACCCGAGGGTGAGGAAGGTAGGGATTCGGGGTTTGGTGGGGTATGGGGTTTTAGAATAATGGGTGGAGCATCTAGGATAGGGGTCTCTATTGCTGCTGCGGGAGACGTCCTCCTTCGTCTTCGAGGTAAGGAGGCAGGAAAAACAGAGGTTTTTCTTTTATGGATGGCCTTCTCTGGGGTAGGAGGAACACTCGAAATAGTAGCTTGTTTCATTGAGGCCCTTGTTCATCTTTTTGTTGAAGGGATAGCTGTTTCTTGTGTTTTTCTTTTCCTTCTTAGCCTAGCCAGGGGAATGTCATCGTCTGAATCACCACTGGGAATATGGAAAGTGGGAATGGATGATTCAGGTAAATTATGGGACGGGGTTGATACACTAGCGGGGTCAATTGGACTGGCTGTTGTGGATGGCTGAGGAATTTCATCCTGTACTTGGGAAGTCTCAGCTGCTGCCTGAGAAGTTTCAGCAATTTCTTGAGGAATTGCAGCAGCTTCCTGGGGTGGGTTATTAAGGGGGAGAGGGTTCTGCAGGGCAAAGCCCCTGAGGATTAAGAGCTGAACCAGGCGATGGTGAGTAATGGAGAGGAGTGGGTACCTTGCATCCTTGGAATAATATGACATATTCTTTAGACACCCAAGTAGATAGTACTGCATATTCAATAAACGACCATGTCTTAAATGATTCAATAATACAAAGTCATGCTGGTACACTACTTGGTAACATCATTCGCAAGTAAGATAATGCTTGACAAATTCTGCAACCTTTTGCTATGGAGGTGGTAATGAACGTAGTGCAACACCTCTGCCTTTAGGTTCGACCTGCTCCCCAGGTAGAAGAAAATCTTGCTGAGCATTCAGAATTAAGTGTTTTCGGCTAAACCAGCGGATGCCATTGGCCGGTAATCCTGAAACTTGTGCTATATCCTCCTCTGTTACCGGAATTCACACTCCCCGAACAATAGAATAGTCTTCCTTTAAATTAAGTGCAAATTCCAGGACTTGGTGAGAGTCAAATTCCTAGAGTCTCCGGAAGTAATCCACCTAGCCTTCTTGCAGAAAAATTTGATATGCTTCTGGGTAAAGCTCCAATAAATCCGTTGAACCAGGTTCATTTCGGACAGCGTTACCTCCCATAGTTATTGGTTCGGTAAAATGCACAATACAGAGCCGAGTTACCGCAGCCGAGATAGAGTAAGATATTACAAATGGGGTTATGACAGAATAAAACCGGGACGGGGTGATGAGACTCGATCGTGTTAAAAAGAACAACGATGATTGGCATATCGGGTAATTATTGCGAAACTTTTATATTCCCCCCCAACTGCGGCTAAAATGATGATTTTTTTAGTGTACGACGATTTCGGCAATCATATCGTGATCTTCTCATTAACTATAGTTTAATATTTACACATAAACACGCATACCTCACGTTTTACCTTCGATTGCTGTGCTGAAAGTCCATTTTTGTCGTTTAGTGGATCACTAATGGTTATTAGAATAGGTTATAAGATATGAGGGTATTTATATAAAATGATTTCTTTCATGCACAAGAGGTGATGGCGAAGGAACTCAATTATCAGGATAAATGGCTGATTCTCTGAGAATGGATAATGTTATGTATTAATTATTTTTGAGAGAAATTGATGCCTCAATTATGGGAAAAATGGGAAAATTGACGCTTTTTCGGAAAATGAGAAAAAGTCGGTGTTTCCAAAAAAGAGAAGAATAAGGAAAAATTGTTCTTTTAGCGACAAGGAAATGGGGAAAAGTTTGTGTTTCAGCAACGGGGAAAAACGAGGGAAGATTGGTGTTTCAGCAACGGGGAAAAATGGGGGAATATTGGCGTTTCAGCAACGGCTGAAACTGGTGTTTTAGCAACAAGAAAAGAGATGCTGTCGTTAACGAGGATAGGAAAATGTTGCTAATGGATAATGAATTGAAATGGAATGGCCATGTTTCCCAAACTGAAACCTGATCCTGCTTGTAATGCAATTACTCCTTCAACCAGTCTTCAGATTAAGTCCTGCAAAATAAATTGTAATATGGCAGCCCTTGATAGGGATTATTAGTTAAGTAATCTAATCTAATACTAATAAAAATAATGCAGAAATTAAGTGCAATGAGGGGCAAGAGACTCCCCCAAGAAAATGTAGTGTGAATCTACCATGCAAGTGGCTTTAAAATCCTCCTTAGAAATTTGTTGCTGGTATGGATGAAGCTGATACCCATTTACTAGCAATGGAGTTCTAGAACCATCAATTGTTAGGAGCCTTACTGTTCCATTGGGAAAAACAGTGTCTATTTCATAAGGTCCCAACCACCTTGTTCGTAACTTTCCTTGAAAATTTTCAAACTTGGAATCATATAGTAAAGCCCAATTACCTTTTTGGAATTGCTTATGTTTAATAGCTTTATCATGCCACTTGATTCTTTGCTGCTGAATCATAGTTGTTTGATGGATGGCATCCAACCTTTTTTCATCCAATTCCTACAGCTGCTACAACCTAGCTGTCTATGCATCAGTTAAATCAAGGTTAACAGCTAAAGCAGTTCTTAAAGTTTTAATTTCAAATTCCACAGGGAAAACAACACTTTTACCGTAAACCAATTCATAGGGTGAAAAACCTGTAGTGTTTCTCCAAGTAGTTCTATAAGCCCATAATGCCTCAGGCAATCTTTGAGACCAATCTTTCCTATTCTCTTTCACAGTTTTTGTTAAAATAGCTTCTATGACTTTATTTGTACTTTCCACCTGACCATTAGCTTGGGGGTGGTAAGGTGTAGTCATTTTATGATTGATATGATATTTTTGAAGCATATCTTTGAAACCATGTGAATTGAAAGGAGGTCCTCCATCTGTGACTAATTCTCTAGGCACCCCAAATCTAACGAAGATTTCTTCAAATAAAAAGGTTAAAACAGATTCTTCATTAGCTTTGATTAGTGCCTTAGATTCCACCCATTTAGTCATATAATCTATACAAACCAATATATAAACTCTTTGGTTGGATGGAGGGTTGATGGGCCCTACAAAATCTAGAGCCCATCTTTCAAAAGGTTCAAGTATTACCTGAGGGTTCAGTGGCATTTCATCTCTATGGTTGGGTTGGCCCATTCTCTGACAGCTGTCACAGGCCCTGACATATTTCTTTGCATCCTTGAAAAGTGAGGGCCAATAATAACCCATCCTGAGAATTTTATGTGTTTTTCTCTTATCAGCGAAATGCCCACCACAAGGGCCATCATGACAAGCCTTCAATATGTCATAAACCTCATCTTCTCTAATGCATCTTCGGATCTCCTGATCAAGTCCTGTATGAAAATGACACCCATTTATCCAGCTATACCTGGCACTTTGTTGAATGATCCTTCTTTTCTCCCTATGTGATAGGTGTGATGGTAACTTCCCTGCAACCAAATAATTGGCAATGTCTACATACCATGGTGAGTGAGCAGATACTGAAAACAAATATTCATCAGGAAAGGAATCATCTACTGGAGTATTATCATCAGTTTTTATCCGAGAAAGGAAATCAACAACCACATTTTCTTTACCTGGTCGATCCACAATTGTAATATCAAATTCTTGTAGTAACAATAACCACCTTGTAACTCGAGCATTTGTAACAGATTTATTCATTAAATACTTAATAGCTGAGTGGTCAGTGTGAACAAAAGTAGGATAACCAGTAATATAATGTCAAAATTTATTAATAGCATAAATAACTGCTAAAAATTCTTTCTCGGTAACTGTGTAATTAAGTTCAGCAGGGGTCATATTCTTACTAATGAAGTAGATAGCATAAGGAAGATTGTTTTCTTCTTGACCCAAAACAACTCCAATTGTAGTGTCCGAAGCATCAAAGGATATGTGAAAGGGAAGTTCCCAATCAGGTCCCCTCAGAATAGGAGTTGCAGACAACTGATGCTTAAGTTCATCAAATGCTTTCTGATAGGCATCAGTCCACTTAAATTCAGAATTTTTCATAAGTAACACAAACAAAGGGGAAGCTATTTTAGAGAAATTTTTGATAAATCTTCTGTAATATCCAGCATGTCCTAAAAAGATTCTTACATCAATTTGTGTTTTAGGAATAGGAAGGGTCTGTATTACCTGTACTTTGGATGGATCCACCTGAATCCCAAGAAGTGAAATGAAGTGCCCTAGTACAATTCCTTCGTTCATCATCATATGACATTTTTCAGTGCTCAAAGAAAGATTAGCTTGTATGCATCGTTTAATTACTTTCTCAAGGTTTTGTAGTGCAACTTCAAAAGTCACACCATAGGGGGTGAAATCATCCATAAATATCTCCAAAGAATCATTAAGCATATCAGAAAAAATTCTTATTACTGCTCTTTGAAATGTTGTTGGAGCATTACATAGTCCAAATGGGAGAACTCTATAGGAAAAAGTTCCCCAAGGACTAGTAAAGGTGGTCTTGTCCTAATCTTGAGGTGCAATTCTGATTTGGTTATATCCACTAAAACCATCTAAGAAGGAAAAGAATTTCTTCCCTGACAAACTGTCCAACACCTGATCAATAAAGGGCAAGGGGAAATGATCTTTCTGGGTGGCTTTGTTTAAGGCTCTATAATCCACACACACTCTCCATTTCCCATCTTTCTTAGGCACTATCACCAATGGAGAAACCCATTCACTTTCAGATATGGGATATATAAGCCCTGCATCAAGCAACTTTTGAAGCTCTTCCTTAACAATTTCCCTTAGGTTGGGATTCATTCATCGCTAGGGTTGACAGACTGGTCGGGCTCCCTCTTTAATATAAATACGATGAGTACATAATTTAGGAGAGATCCCCTTCATGTTTGTGTAATCCCAGGCGAATGCTTCTTTGTTTTCACGGAGCAACCTCATTAGCTATTGTGTTTCAGGATCTGATAAATTGGGGTTTATGTTTAATGTTTTGCCAGGTTCAATTTCTACTGTTATGCTTTTAGGGGAGATAGAAGTTGATGTTTGAGGTAAATCTTTAGATTTAAGCTTTTGCTTCGTTTCAGGATCCAGAATTGCAGTTAACTGATTATGTGCTTCAGAAGTAACTGAGGAAGGTTCAGAAATAAAATTACTAATTACTTCGTCTTCTATGGTATCTTTAAGAGTTAAGGCCTGTCCAATGGTCAAGATGGATTGAGTATCATTATCCTCATAGTCTAACCATACAGAATCATCATTATTAATCATAGGTGTAGCATGAGGGTACAACGTAAGCTGCTTAGTTTCACAGCCATTAGAAATTGTCATTGAACCTGATCTACAGCTGATAAAAGCATCTGTTGTAGCTAGCCAGGGTCTCCCCGAAATCAGAGGATGCCCCCCCAACTTTGCTTTAGTCTGTAACACCACAAAGTCAGCTGGGTAATTCTAGGATTTAACTGAAATAATCAGGTCTTCAATAAGCCCCTCTGGTTTGATTATGGAATGACCAGCTAATTCCAGGATAGTTGGTGTTTCTCTAATTACATTTTTCAATTGTAACAGTTGTGCAATTTCAAGGGTCATGATATTTATAGCAGCACCTAGGTCTACCAGAACTCGTGAAACAATAGTTTTTCCAACCTGTACTGTGACCGTAGGGTGACTAGGGTCACCATATTTTATATGAGGGGCTTTTCCTGTCATTAAAGCAGCTATATCTCCCATCACATGAACTGTAAGGGGATATTTAGCCTTCCTACCAGGTTTCTTAATGCAAATGTCTCTAACAGTTCTGGCATAGATTGGTACATCTCTGAGTACTTGTAAAAGTGGAATTTTAACATACAGATTCTGCAATTCCCCTAAAATGTTAAAAGCAGGTGGCTCAGGCATCTCAGTGAGAGCCAAGTGCTCAGGGAATGGTGGTTCTGTTGTTTCAGCAGTTCCATTAGAGGATGGCTTGACTGTTTCAATAGTTTTATTGGAGGGTGGTTTGACTGTTTCCACATCCTTATTAGATGATTTACTCTGTTTTGATTCCTCTTTCTCAAATTCTGAAGAGGTAATATCATCTATAATTGGCTAGAATACTCTCCCAGATCGTAAATGAATATCATTGCATTGCATAGGAGATGTAGGCAGGTTCTGAATGTCGATAACTTGCACAGCTTTATTGTTATTTGGGTTAGGGTTCGGTTGTACAGGCAACTGAGGCTTCATGGTCTGATTATTTGACGAGGTACCTGCCGGAAGAGAAAGTTGTTGATGGAATTGAGGAAATTGATTTGAGAATGGAGTCTGTTGAGCTCTCCAGTTTGGGTTCCATTGGTTAAAATAGGATTGCTGTAGAAGCCAGGGAGTCCACATTGTAGGGTCTACAAAGGGAGGGTTTGTTTGCTGCATGGGTGGGAAATTCATTTGATTAAAGGGTGGGTATTCCATTTGGTTAAAGGGTGGGTAATTTGCTTGATTAAGTGAAGGATAATTATTCCAACGATTAAATGGCATACTAGAATTTGTACCTTGTCCTCGTGGTTGCCATTACCTCCTTTGTGTCAATAGATAAACTGCTTCAGCTTCTTCCTCCGTTGGTTGTAACGCTGCGTTTATCCCTGGTAAAGAGGGGCATTGTTGAGTTTTGTGGTCCTTTTCACAAATGGTACAGATTGGAACCTTGTCCAATGGGCATTCCCTCAATGGATTTTTTTCCCTGCATTAGAGTATAAGATGGCCAAAGCAGCTTCTACCTCTTCCTGCTTCTTTTTAACCTGCAAGATATCAATCTGTGAAGCAAAAGAACTTAACATCTCAGTTTTGAATTCCTCAAGTAAACTACCTATTTCAGCCCTTGTTGCTCCACCACTAGCTGATTTCTGGACCCTTGAATAAGTACTATCCCTGCTCTTTGATTTATTTGCAGCTCCTCTTGAACACCTCTTGCAGAGGTTAACAATTTCGTCATACGATTCTTTGAATATATCTCCTTTACCAAGCATATTTAACATATCTAAACAATCATCTCTTACCCCTTTCAATAATATTATTTTGAGAATATCTTTACTTACATCGGGGTGCTCAGATCTCTACAGATTATACTGAATTCTTTCCACAAAGTCCTCCAGATTTTCATCCTCCTTCTGAACCATCTTGAATAATTCCTCCCTTTTTTCTCTTGTCTAGCAATAGTCTTGGTATTTGGCCGGAAATTTCTCCTTCATCTAATCCCATGTCGTGATCACATGAGCTCCCAAGCTCATAAACCATCTTAGTGCATTCCCTTTTAATGTTGCTGGAAACAACTTCAATTTCTGAGTAGGATTAACATAATCATAGCTTCTACACAATATATCAAATTCAAAAAGAAACTCATCAGGGTCTTCAGAGGATAAACCATGGAAATTGGGTAATGCTGAAAGTGGGATATTCTTCATAGGAGTTGTTCCTCTGGGGAGTTCCCCAATAGGGAATTCCAGGGTGGAGAGAGAATTCTCTCCCCTTCCTTCTCCTCTACGACCTCCACCGAAGAGTCCTTCATTGTTATCCTCCATTGGTTGTTTTCCTAATGCGCTTGCCTGGTCTTCAGTGCTTTCTGTTGGACTCTCAATGTCCTGAACTGGTTCCTCAACTTCAGTATCTTCTATTGGCACTTCAATATTTTCTACTAGTCCTTCGACTTCCTCCACTGGTTCCTCAATATATTTTGGTGTTTCTATAACCCTTTCAGGTCCCACTACTTCCTCTATTTGATAGTCTGTTTGGAAAGAGTGTTGGGTCTGTGGCCTTCGAGAGCTTAACCTCTGGGATGTCTCAGCTTTTGAAATAATATCATCGATGAAAGTTTTTCTTCCTCCTCTTCCTTTGCCCTTGCCACCTGTAGGATTAGTTTCCTTGCGTCCTCTCATGCATTCTACATATGTACAGAAAAATCATCAGTACTATTAAAATCTATAATTTCCTTCCCTGGCAACGGCGCCAAAATTTTGGTCACTTTAATTGCTTATTGAATTAAACAACAAAGTGTAACATTAATTGTCAACCCAGGGAAGTCTTGTTATTTCAAATGCAACTGCATACTATATGTACTCAATTTTAAAAGCAACAGAAGTTATATTATAAACAAATCACGCCTTAAATTAACAAACTGAAGCTCCACTCTGCATTACAACAATTACACTCTGTTGCTGATGGCTATCAGAAAAACGCTTAATTCTAATAAAGAAATGGAAAGAATCAATCTGCAAAAGAAAAAAATGGTTGTGCTGTAACAGAGTCAGGACCCTATCCCCCAGAGTGGGAATCTCCAGCACCTGCCTCTGATTAATTCAGCTTGCCAATTCACTCTTTAACTTAATCACTGGTGAAACAATCATATAAAAATTAACAGAAACAAAGTTTCAGCAAAGGTATTATAAACAATGTTCAACAAACAGTACTGTTAACAAGGCATGAATAAAAGGCACACTTAACACACTGTAGAAATGTAATGGGTGAATCTTGTGATGAAGGTGGGCCCGGTCCTTCTCACAAGATTCCCCAGGAAACAAGAACTAGAAAAAGATGTTCAGAACAAAACTTTATTCATCCATCAATATGTCATATTACAGAAAAGAGTTCCAGTCCTGTTCCTTCAGCTAAGCCTTTTTCCACAGTCTGTTCATCCCCTTCTAATGTAGATGTCTCCTCTTTATATAGAGGAGACATCTATTACAAAAGATTTACATTGTTCTAACCCATTATACAAAAATAGGGAAGTCAATTCCCTGTCAATGAAATGTTGTTACAATAATGCTGTCTTTAGATATAAGCGTTACATCTAGTGTAACAGCTTCTTTGGTGATCAGTCCCGATTCCTTCGCTGCTGTCATATTTAGAACACGGATCTCAACTGTTTCAGCATCGTGATCCGTGTGCCGTTTCTGTTGTTTCAGCAACTACAAAAATAGTCTTCCGACTGTTTCAACATCACAGACTGCACATCATCCTTTAACTGTTTAGCACTTAATAATTCAAAGATTAACTATGAAGATGTCATGATTATATGCTAAATAATTAAACGTATAGTGGTGAGAAGAATCATTACATACCTTTGAGATAACTGGGTTAAAATACTAACAAAGGCTTTTAAATATAAGTTTGAAAGGGATGGTATCATAGCAAAATATATGGTAAAAAAGGGACAATATGAGGTCCTAACACATTGTACATGGGTGCAACAGTTCTGTGGTTCCTGAAAGTGGAGTAGAAAATCTAGTGGTCTATGGAGAGAAGACCACACTGTGGAATCAAAGGCTTGGACACATTGTAGAGAAGGGCTTTCGGATACTTCATGGTAAAGGTATGGTAGAACATATGAGTAATAGCTCTCTAGATTTTGATTTCTGTGAAAATTGTGTATATGGGAAGCAAAATTGGGTGAGTTTCCCCTCTAGTGGTAAGAGGGTGAAACAGATATTAGAGCTTGTGCATAGTGATGTGTTTGGACCTGTGAAGGTTCCATCACTGGGTAAGTCTGTGTACTATGTATCATTTATAGATGACTTCTCAAGGAATACATGGATATATTTCCTTAAGAAGAAATCTGAAGCCTTTGACAGGTTTAAATAATTTAAGGCTCTTGTGGAAAATCAGACAGAGAAGAAGATAAAGGTGCTGAGAACAGATAATGGTGAAGAGTTTTGCTGCAAGGAATTTGAAGAATTCTATAAGAAGTGTGGTATAGCACGACAGAAGACTACTGCATATACACCTCAGAAAAATGAAGTTGCAGAAAGAATGAATAAGACGTTGATGGAAAGGGCAAGAAGCATGCTCAGTGGTGCCAAGTTAGGAAATGAATTCTAGGCAGAGGTGGTGGATACTGTGTGTTATCTGGTCAACAGGTCACCTTCATCAGCGTTGGAGGATAAGACTCCACAAGAGGTATGGACTCGTAAGAAACCATCTCTTTCACATCTGAGGGTATTTGGATGTGATGCATATGTACATGTTCCAAAGGAGAAATGAACCAAGTTGGATAGTAAATCTGAAAAGTGCATCTTTATTGGGTATACGGATGGTTTAAAGGGTTATAAGCTTTGGAACCCAGTCACACGAAAGGTTGTGTACAGCCAAGATGTGGTGTTTAGAGAGGTAAAAGATGCTATTAAACATGAAGTCGAACCAAAGGAACCTGAGAAGATAGAGTTTGAGATTAAGGAGGAAGAATCAAACTCTACAGCAGAGGAGGAATCAGAAGATGAACAGGCCACAAAATCCGGGTGTGAGAAGATCAGTTCGAGAAAGAAAGCAGCCAGAAAGGTATAGTCCATCTACTTTCTGTTCAAATTTTGCTTTATCTATTACTGAAGATGATCTCAGAACTGTGAAGGAAGCAGTAGATTCAGAGGATGGAAAAATCTGGAAAGAGGTCATGGTTGATGAAATGGCATCTTTGCACAAAAATGAGGCTTGGGATCTGGTGGAGTTGCAGGCTGGAAGGAAACCCATTGGAAGTAAATGGGTGTTCAAGAAGAAGAGAAATGCATAAGGAAAGGTGGAGAAATACAAAGCTCGGTTAGTAGAAAAAGGTTATTCCCAGGTGCCGGGAATTGATTTTGGTGATATTGTTTCTCCTATTGCCAAGGTAACTTCTATTAGATTACTTTTATATGTTTCTCTTGCTCTTGATTTTGAGGTAGAACAGATGGATGTGAAGACATGATTTCTTCATGGGGATCTGGAAGAGGAAATCTACATGAAGCAACTTGAAGGCTTTGCGGTGAAGGGTAAGAAAGAACTGTTATGTAAGTTAAAGAAGCCTATGTATGGGTTAAAACAGTCACCAAGGATGTGGTATCAGAAATTTGATACATTTATACAGGGACTTGGCTTCACCAGAAGCAAAGAAGATCACTGTGTGTATTTTAAATTAATTGGTGACCGTGTTATTTATTTTGTCTTGTATGTGGATGATATGTTGTTGGTTGGAAATGACAAAAAAATTATCCAGGATTTGAAGACCCAATTGTCCTCCAAATTCGACATAAAAGATCTTGGTGCTGCAAACTATATTTTGGGCATGGAAAGTAAAAGAGATTGGGCAAAGAGAAAGCTATGGCTAAACTAGAGGAAGTATGTTGAGACAATACTACAAAGATTTAATATGCAGGATAGTAAACCGATGAAGGTTCCTATTCCTGTCGGTGTAAATTTATCTACTGAACAGTGTCCCAAGACACAAGAAGAGGAAGAGGACATGTCCCGTGTTCCATATGCAAGTGCAGTTGGTAGCCTGATGTATGCAATGGTCTGTACTAGACCAGACATTGTACATGCAGTGGGAGTATTGAGCAGGTTTATGTCAAAACCAGGAAAGGAGCATTGGGCAGCAGTGAAGTGGGTTTTCAATTATTTGCGTGGCACTAGTGATTATGGTTTGTGCTAACAAGGAAGACCAGGATTGGACATAGTGTTGGATATTCGTGGATTTGTTGATACAGACTAGACTGGAGATCTGGATCAGAGAAGATCTACAAGTGGGTATGTGTTTAACCTATTTGGAGGTGCATTCAGTTGGATGAGTAAGAAACAATCTGTAGTGGCACTATCAACTACAGAGGCAAAATACATGGCAGCCACTCATGCAAGCAAGGGAGCAGTTTGGTTGCAGAGATTGTGCTCAAGTATGGGGTTAGTACAGGGAGCTATAAGGATAGACTGTGACAGCCAAAGTGAAATTTTCTTGGCAAAACCCTACATATAATTCAAAGACAAAGCACATTGATGTTTAGTATCACTTTGTGAGGGAAATGATAGAAGACAAAAAGGTGTTGCCAGTAAATGTGGACACTTTGAAGAATACTACAGATGCATTGACAAAATCTGTGAGCTCTGAGAAGTTCTCTTGGTGTAGAGAGACAATGGGCGTTTTAGGCCTAGAAAAATGACTAAGCTCTCTTGTGGCCCCCTGTTGAAAGAAAACAACAAGTGGGAGAATGTTGGGTTGTGTTATATTCTTTCCACGACTAGCCCACTTAGTTAACTAGGGGGCTAGAGGGGGGGCGGAACCCTCCTTCGTTGCACTAATTGAGGAGTACCCGTAACCCCACTTTATGGGGTCTAGGGCAGCGCCCCAGAAAATTTTGGTTTTGGACCCTATGTTAGGACATTGGGCGGACCGACCTATGGTTTTGTGCATGATTTTCGCACATGTTTTTTGGACACGATGGTTTTCAGTCCATGGTATTGGACATGATGGTTTTTCAGTCCATGGTATTGGATGCTTCGACATGTATAAATATGTATTGTAACATTGAAAGGAACATAATGAAAGATCAAGCTGGTAGTCCCGGTTTTGGGATCCAGGGGAAAATCTCAGTTTATATGTGTTTTATGTGTTATGCTCTCGCATTGATTATTTTCTGTGTCTTAGAATTCGCATGCAAGTAATTTCTGTATGGGGTTAAAACCTACAACTGGTATACTGAAACAAAGCTCCGACATGGCATAGGTGTCTGGGATATCTTGCGCAAAGGGTTTCTTCCGACATTCCTCTTTGAAGATCAATGGATGGATACTGTGGATGACACGTTATAGCTTGTGAAGGATGCCATTTTTAAAACGCCGCTGGAACCAGAAGAAGTCATACAGCCAGACTGGTCGCAACATTTGAGCCACACCCTGGAATGTTATAATGTGCAGGTAGAAGATGATGACGACGACCCTAGAAACATCAATATTTCAGAATCAAAGGGGAGTCGTGAGGTGCACGTACCAGAAATCAAAGATCCAGACATCACTGCACCATTGAAGAAAAAACAAGTAAATATAAGAACAGAGAAGAGCCGAAGTATGTAACACTTGGGGACTATTGGGACGACGCCACGGTGGAAAAGGTTGTCGAGTTGCTTCAAGAATATTGAGATTTGTTCCCAACAAAAATCACAGAGATAAAAGGGATCCTCGGAGACCTGGGAATGATGAAGATAAATTTTAAGCCAGATGCGAAGCCAGTTAAGCAGCGGCCCTATCAGTTGAATCCAAAATACAAAGCAAAGGTCTGCCAAGAATTGGACAAGATTCTAGCAGCAGGAATAATTGAATCAGTTGAGGAGTCTAACTAGGTAAGTCCTATGGTTGTGCAGGAAAAGAAACAGAAGGGTGAAATTCTCATCTGTGTGGATCTCAGGAAGCTCAATGATTCCTATGTTAATGATCCGTTTCTGACGCCCTTTACGGATGAAGTAATGGAAAATGTGGGAGGACAGGAAGCCTACTCCTTCACGGACGGGTTCTCGGGGTACTACTAGATCAAGATCGTGCTAGAGGACAGGAGTAAAACAACGTTCGCCACTGAATGTGGTTGTTTTTAGTAAAAGGTGATGCCCTTTGGACTAAAGAACGCGCTGGCAATATTTTCCCGCATTGTGGTTGCTGCATTCAGGGAGTTTATCCACAAGTTCTTAGAGGTCTATCTTGATGATTGGAACGTATTCCAATTGGTTAAGAAACATATTGCGAGATTACTGTTAATGCTGGATACTTGCCGACGACACCAGATTGCGCTAAACCTAAAGAAGTGTACTTTCCTCGTCCCCTTCGGAAACCTACTCGGCCATGTGGTTCGTAAGCAAGGTTTGATGGTGGATCCGGTGAAGATTGCTGTTATACTCAATCTACAAGCACTGCAGAGCATCAAACAATTATGCGCCACACTAGGACACACTGGTTATTATCGGAAATTCATAAAAAGCTATGCACAGATCACGACACCAATGGAACAGTTGCTCAAGAAGGATACTACTTATTGCTGGAATGAGGAATGTGATAAGAGTCTGGAAACGCTTAAGGAAAAGATGGCATCTGCCTCGATCTTGGTCTTCCCCAAATGGGATGTCAAATTTCACGTGCATGTCAATGCGTCATGTATCACGTTAGGTTCAATACTCACTCAAGAAGGAGCAGAGGGAATTGACCACCCGATTGCGTTCTCCAATCAACGATTATCAGAGGCTGAGAGAATTACTCCACTACTGAGCGAGAGGGATTGGCGATGGTATACGTGCTTCAAAAATACCGCCACTATCTGCTCGGAGGACATTTCAAGATGTATACTGACCACTCTGTGCTAAAATACCTAGTGAATAAGCTTGTGTTGGGGGGGCGCATTTGTAGGTGGTTGCTGTTATTCCAAGAATATGACTTCGAGGTCGTCATAAAGCCGGGACATCTCAACACAAGCCCAGATCATCTGTCCCAAATTGAGAATGGCGAAGAACCCACAAACTTACAGGAAGGACTCCCGGATGCACAATTTTATGCCGTGCCCATCGTGGATGGCCATTTTGAGGACATAATCCACTTCTTAACCATGGGAACCGTGTCGCAAGGCTATTCCATTCAGCAGAAGAAAGAATTGGTGATACAAGCAACCGACTTTACTGTTATTGTAGGGCACCTCTACAAAATGGGCAACGATGAAATCTTACGCAGATATGTGCCTAAATTCGAGCATAGATAGATCTTGGTCGAAGCACATGTGGGGTGGCTGGAGGACATTTTACAGGTCACACTATAGCACAGAAGATTCTTCGCGTAGGACTATGGTGGCCAACTCTACACCAAGACTCGAAAGCATACTGTCGGGCTTGCGACATCTGTCAACGGACCCGAAAACCATCGTGGAGGGATGAAATGCTGCTCAAACCACAGATGATGCTACAACCATTCAAGAAGTGGGCATTCAACTTCATAGGACCTATCACGCCATGAGGGAAGACGTGAGTGCGCTATATCATCACTGCGACAGAATATTTGACTAGGTGGGCAGAGGCACAACCCGTTAAGGATTGCACAACTACTACAGCTATGAAGTTTTTGTTCGAGAATGTGCTAACAAGATTTGAATGTCCCAAAATCCTCATGAACGATCGGGGAACACACTTTCTGAATGAAACAATCAACGCACTCACTGAGGAATTCTAGATATATCATCAACGGAGTACACCATACCACCCGCAAGAGAATGGTACCGTTGAAGCATTCAACAAAATTTTGGAGACTACATTGACCAAGGTCTGTAATGCATAGTGCAATGATTGGGACTTGCACATCCCTACTATGATATGGGCATACCAAACCACATGCAAGAAGTTGACAGGCTAGACACCTTTCCAGTTAGTCTATGGCAAGGAGGCCGTCATGCCTATCGAATACATTGTACCTAGTTTGCGAATAGCGGTAATAACAAGCATGGCTGACCACAGGTCTTTGGAGGAAGGCTCGCAGAACTTGAGGAATTGGAGGAGGACCATTTTTTGGCTGGATTCCATCAGCAAGTACAAAAACAGTGAGAGAAAGCGTGGCACGATCACCATATCAAGGTGCACACTTTCAAGGAGAATGATCTAGTATTACTATATGATAGCAAGTTAGAGAAATTCCCTGGCAAACTCCAAATGCATTGGTTGGGACCCTAAGTCATCAAAGAAGTTACCAATGGGGGTGTGGTTAAGCTTGCCAAGCTCAATGGAGAACCCTTCCTGGGAAGAGTGAATGGCAGTCACATGAAGCTCTACACGAGTGGGCTGACCACCTGACTAACCGCCCGATGGACAGTCTCACCACTCCAGCCAGCTGAAAGAGAGTGCAGGGACGATAAAGCAGTCTGGGGAAAAGATGCGCGCCTGCCAGAGTATGCATAGATTTGGCCTATCACAAAGGTTGCGGTTGTGCGGAAAAGGTTGCGCTGATGCGTTGATAAGAAGAGAGGTGACCATTGCTATCACTCTTCATGACAAGATGTTTGCATCATGGCAAAAGGGAGTAGGCGGTGGGCAATTAAGAGAAGGGGTACGAGCCAGATATGGAATGATCTACCACAAGTTTAACATGAGGGTGCCAAAACAGGCGGGAGCCAACAAATTTGAAATTCAAAACACTTATAAATCACAAGGGGGCATCCACCGAGCGAGCTACGCTTCTGAGAACCGCAAGCTGTTGTGCCTCCCTACTGCTATGGAACTCTTCATTATCTATGCACAAGGAGTAAGCCCGAGGGTGGTGATATGGCTGATGGAGATGCCAGGCTCTCTGAAGAACATGATGTTGACAACTGCGGGCATTGCGCAGAGTTCAACATCGACGATAGGGGATGTACCAGAAAATGGTAGACACGAAGTAGAACTGGTCCGGATGATGGACAGAGACCACTGGTAGAAGTGCAGTTAATAAAGCGTCTCTGATGTACCTTGAGGATTGGGATCTCGTGGACAGCAATAAGGGTGTTGCAAAATTGCAACACAAGTTGCAACATACAGTGTGAAGGGAAGATACGAAGGTAGGAAGTGGTTGTAGTGGTACAAGGAGGTACTGTATGCAGATCCCCCACTAGAGATAAAATCCTATGAGGGGGTGTTCTGTGTTAACTGAGAAGAGCAGAATGAGCATTATCGGTTGCGAGAATTGGTAGAGACAACGAAGCAGGAGCTGGACAAAGCGTTGCAGAAGACAACGAAGGAGAAGCAGGATGAAGAGCGTCACTCAGGGGGAGATGAACTGCGAAGCCAACTCAGTGCATCCAGCCACACCAATGAGTGACTCAGGACGAGTCACGATGATTGTGTTGGGGGACTGTTCGGTAGCAGAGGTCCCGCGTAACAGTTTTGGGGCTAAGAGCCTATAAGATAGGATAAAAAATATTGTAAAACTCTGAAATATGCAGAGTGGGAAATGTAAAAGGCCGGGTCAAAGGGTTGTCTACCCAAGAAATAATATAGAATAATAGAAAGTAAGTCAGCCTACCCATGGTCCGCGGACCACGGGAATGTATAAATAGAGCAGGGCTCTAAGGGTATAAGGTAGTTTTTTAATAGATGTGAACGGTAGTGTTATTGGTTTGTGAAGAATATATGCACGTCTGGAAGTACGAGTCGAGGGTATTGGGTGGTAGATAGAGGCTTTACAGCTGTGTGTAGCACAGAGACCTGGTAGAGTTCATAGTTGTGTGTGCAGACCCCTACAACTGAGTGCGCAGGGTAGATCTGGATGTATTGGTGATAAAGTGGAAATAAAGATAGGTTGGTTTTGAAACACTGTGTTAATCTGAGCTATTGCGGATCTGGTTAATTTATGATTGATATTTATATTGAATCTTTATGCGTATGCTTATGTTCTGGGTTAATGAAAATCTGTATCTCTGTTAAATGCGCACACTGGTTATATTGATTAAATGTTTGCTTAAAGACCATCACAAGTAGATCTGATCTGTAATAACTCTTTAAGTAATTAGTATTGAGGAATAACCCTGTCTTGGATATGCGTGGAAGCAGAGCAGCTCGAGGCTACAGAACGGTGCACAAGACATCAGACCACATCTAGATATCCCAAGGGTACGGAAACCTGGTTCCAGCACCCTCCCCTGCTACCTCGGGTGAGACCTCAGCCTGTGCTCCATGGGCTATTGCCGAAAGGGCTGGTAGCTATAGGACTTGTTTGGCTAAATAACTCTTCTGAACCTGGGTCAGGCCCGTATAAGCCAACACAAGTTGTATTGGAAGGTAGCAAAGCATGTGTTGAGATACCTCATGGGTTCTTCTCAGTATGGATTAGGGTAACGACAGATATAGGGAGTGAAGATTCAAGGCTTTACCAATGCAGATTGGGTAGGGAGTCCATCTGACCAGAAGAGCACATCAGGGGGGATCTTTAGTATTGGGTCAGTGACAGTTTCTTGGTACAACATGAAATAGAGATTGATTGTATTCAGTTCGGTAGAAACATAGTACATGGCTGCAAGTTAGGCAACATGTGAGGCCATATGGATGAGAAATATCCTAGTTGGTTTGTTTGGTCATCAGATGCATCCAACCATGATTTAGTACGATAATCATAGTTGTATCAAACCCTATAAAAATCCACCTTTTCGTGATTAGTTCAAGCATATTGATATCCGATATCATCATCTCATAGATTGTGTATTGAGGTGGATTATGTTTTTAGAGTACATTCCCATGGAGGAGCAAGGTGTTGACATTTTGAAAAAGGCATTGTCAAGATGTAAATTCGAGTTTCACAGAGACAAGATTGGGATAGCTGATAATCCATTTCTTGTTGAGAGGGAGTGTTGAGAAATGGCAACAAGATATTCCAATTTAATTTGTCCTTGAATTAAACTAAGAATTAAAATTGAATTCTATGCTCATAGCAACTTCTAAATAGTTAATTAAGCTTAATTAACTTAATTAGATTAGGAATTTTGAGTTGGAAGTCTTTATGAATTCATGTATATGTTCTTCCTAAGTTTTAGGGGTCCAGTATGAGTTTAAATTGAGTTGTAAATTAGAGAAATCAGTTCATTGAGTTATGTTCAATTAAATTAGTTCCAAACTATTTGAGGAACTAATAGGGAGTTAACAGTTAGTTGGTGCACTAGTGCATCCACAAGTGTCACTCTAGTTAAGTGAAGATTCCCTCATCAAAAACTCATGCATGTCCATTCTGAGAAAGACCCATTTGAGACTAGAGAGTAGGGACAGTGTACTATCAGTTGTATGATTTACTGAGTTGTATAGACCATGCATGCAATCAAAGAAGGACCTACGTTTGGATTGCACAGTTTTGTAAGCATGAGTTCCCTTTAAATGTGGGCTATTCATCCTATGAATTAATGCAAGATATTAGGGGCTTGGAGAGTTACTAAATAGCCTACGGATTTGGTTTGAACTAACTTGTGATCTGAGAGAGTTGAGCATACTTATGCGGGATTGTTCTAGTGATAACAAGATTTGTATCTTCACTCATATTTCTGATTTAATGCAATACAGATAACGAGTTTTTTGAGCAGTGGCTTTCCGCAGATACATCTTGTGTTATGTGCCATTGATTTATCTTCTTCTTCTTCTTATTGTTTTGATCAATCTATTGGCTTTCACTGGTTGATAGTAGAAGTAGATTCTTCTCCTGTGATTTAGTACATTGCATGAGCTTGTGAATCTATAGGATTTTCTATATAATACATGGACCATGTTGGAAATTGTAACTATTCTTGGTCTTCATAATTTTCATTTGACTCTTGTCATGATGTAAATCTTATGTGTCTATTAAAAGGAGAAAGAAAATGATGTAAAAGAATAAAAGAAAATTATTTTGGAGCATGAGTTTCTTGCTCAAGTTATTTGTCATTAGGTCTACTAGGTTTATCATGAGTCAAAAGAGTCATTGTTATTCTAAAATACCCTCTTGGAAGCTTGTATCAAAGAAGGAAAAAATATTTTCTATGGAAATGTCTAGAAGGCTCCTCAGAACCAATTCATCCATCCAGGAACAAGTCAGCCTTGCAAGGGTTATTGGAGCCCTAGGAAAGGCTATATAAAGGATGTAGTTTGCCTATTGACACACACATCAATCAAGTATCTTCTTGGGTTCAATTTGAAATGGAGAAGGATTTGGGAGTCCTAGAAGACAAGAGATAAGGCTAGTGAAGGAGGAGGAAGCCCTAAATAGAATGTGAAGGTCTAAAATCTTGTTATTTTCTACTCATATGTGTAAATACCCTAAGAAGTCTAGGGTTACATCAGGTCTGAAATTGTAATAAGTTCTATAGGTTGTCTTGGAAAGGATGAAAGGCTAGAAGAGCCCTAATTCACTTGGAGAACTTGTCTTGGAAGATTGGTTGGTTGGCTTGGGTCTTAGTGGTAGCCTTGGCCTAGGGTTTTGTCTTGGAAGTCTCCTTTGAAGTTTATTCTATAAGAAGAGAAGTTATTTTTGGGTTTTCCCCTTGGAGGCGTTTTTCCCTGGCTTGGAGCCTATATCTTGTGTTCATTATGTGTGGTTTTGATCTTCTTATTTTGGAATTTATTTGATGATAAGAACATAAGCATATTAGAAAATAAGAAGAACTTAACATCACAAGTAAATGTCATGTAAGGAAAAATTAATTTAATGTTTCCCTAATATCAAGCAATTTCACGGTGCTCCTAACCCCTCTCCAATTCAATATACTATGCCTTGGCCTCAGTGGCCTATTTCTTCATGACCTCAACATTTGTGAGGACCTGCTCTCCCAAACTAGATTCCTCTACAATTACCAATGAAAAAAAAGGTTACAAATCCCTTCCAATGTGCCAATGAGTGCTTCCTTAGTTGCCTACATAATGCAATCCTAACCCTAATAATAAGGAAATATAGTATGTAGAATCCCTCAATTTATCCTACTTATTTCATTTCACTAGTAGAATATAATGAAACTCAAATTCGCTTAGGTAGGATAGTAAGCCCCACTCTTCCCTCTGTCATAATAGAAAATGAGGATGGAAATTTATTGGGGGGGAGATGTGATTCAAGGTTTTGTAGGAAAACAATAGGTTGTAACAGTTTATGATACACATAGTGCTGAAATAGTGGATGATACTATAATAGTCAGCACTATGGCTAATGCTCCTGTAGAAAATAATTCCACTATAACAAAAAATGCTTCCCCAGTTGTGAAACCTGTAACAACTACTAAATGTGAGACTTCTTTGATCCCACCTTATCCTAAAAGACTAACTGAGGCCAAAAATTTTCTCCGAGTAGAATTTGATTTTCCAACAAAATTGAAAAAGTTGCATGTTTGTATTCCTTTGCTTCAATAAATTTGATATGTTCCCATGTATGCTAAAATGAATAAGGAATTGTGTGGTAAAAATCTAGGTAGAAAACCTAGGGACCCTCCTACTGTGCATGTCATTGGTAAATTATTTGAGTTGATATTAGGAAATGATGTGCCTACTAAATATGAGGACCTCGGGAATCCCATTATGACTATTCACATTGGTGGAACATCCCTCCCTAATACTTTGATTGATTTAGGGGTTTCCATTAATATAATAACTAAGGAAGCAATGAAACTACTCAGGATTATTAATTTAATTCCAACTCCTACTACTTCAAAGCTAGTATATAGGTCTAAAATCTGACCTAAAGGGGTATTAGAAGATATTATTATCTCGGTTGATTCTTGGCAGTATCCAGTAAATTTCATGGTGCTTCAGCTCAAAACATGTTTGGGTGGACATCCTTTGATTTTAGGAAGATGGTGGTTAGCTACTACTGATGCTTATATATGATGTAAATCTGGTGTATGACTATCTCAGATGGATATACTACCATGAACCTTGTCCTTTGTCCCCCTACTAAATGAAGCTATGAATATGAAAACCCCCTAGAATTAGAATTGGAGTTGGAAGAAATGGATGCTCGTCCAGTAATCACTATAAGTAAAGATTTACAATTTAAAAGTGAGTCTGAAGACGATGTCATTATTAATTCTATTAGTGACCCCTCTGCTATTACACCTTGTACATCCCATTTTTTGAATGCTACAATAGATAGATTTGACGTGGAAATTTTTTTCGATAAACATGTTACACATGATATACCTACTATCTCTAGTCTTAAAAACATTACTTAGAAAATATAAAGAATATTTTACATGGGATTATAAAGACATGAAGGGTATCCATCCTACTTCATTTATGTAATCATCATATTTATTTAAAGGAGGGATCTCGAACTGTTAGTTAACGTTAATGAAGAATGAATCCAAATTTAAAAGGCATTGTGAAGGAAGAACTCTGAAAACTTTTGGATGCAAATTTCATCTATCATATTTTTGAAATTCGGTAGGTATCTCCATTAGTCATTGTTCCTAAGAAAAATGGGAATTGGATAATCTGTGTGGATTACATGGAGCTAAATGAGGCCACTCAAAAGGACCATTTTCCATTACCTTTCATTGATAAAGTGCTAGACACTTTGTCTTGTAAGAAAATATTTTCTTTTCTTAATGGATTTAGTCGTTATAACCAAAAATTTAGACTACCTCTAAAGATCAGGATAAAACTACCTTTACTTGCCCCTGGGGTACTTATGTTTATAGGGTCCTACCTTTTGGATTGTGTAATCAACCTACAACATTTTGGTAGGAACTATTGGGAATTTTTGCTGATATCGTTAATGGTTAGTTGGAAAATTTCATGGATGATTTGATACCTTACGGGAGTGGATTTTATGAAGCCTTGAATAGCCTTGAAAAATTTCTTAAGTGTTGGATTCAAACCCACCTCTATCTCAACACTGAAAAATACCATATGCTTATGATTGAGGGTGTTTTCCTAGGACATTATCTTTATGCTATAGGTATTCAAGGGGATCCAACTAAGGTAAAGGTAAATTTAAGGGTCCCTACTCCTAAAACAAAAAAATAGGTAAGCAGATTTTTAGGGAAAGCAAGGTATTATAGACGATTTGTAGAGAATTTTGCTAAAATCACATTACCTTTATTTTCACTACTAACAAAGGTAAGGAGTTTGAATGGACTGATAAGTGTAACAACTCTTTTGTAGATATGAAGAGATGTGTAATGGAAACTACTGTTTTGAGAGGGCTAGATTGGAATTTGTCATTCCACATCTCTTTAGATTCTTCTGATATAGCCATTGGATTTGTGCTTGGTTAGAAAGAAGGAAAAAAACCATACACCATTTATTATATCAACAAGAATTTGGTTCCTATAGAGGTAAATTATACTATTACAGAGAAGAAATTCCTTGTTAGTGTACATGCTATTAATAAATTAGGAACTATATCACTGGTTACCAAAATTTTGTGTATACAAATCATTCAACCATCAATTTTTTAATGAACAAACCTATTGCAAATGCTATGGTTAGTAGATGATTGTTGTTACTCCAATAATTTGATATTACTATCATAGATAATTTTGGAAAAGATAATGTTGTAGCATATTTTATTTCTATGCTAACTAATGACATTGTTGATTTTCCTATCGAGGATTCTTTTCCAGATGAATATGTATTTGTAGTGTCTATTGATTCACCCTCGTATGCAAATATTGCTAATTATCTTGCTGCAGGAAAGTTGCTTCATCACCTTTCTCCTAGATAAAATAAAAAGATTGTATAACAAAGTTCCAGATATTTTTGGGTGGACGGAAACCTCTTTCACACCGATTTTGATCAAAATATTAGGAGGTGAGTGAGGGAGAAAGAAATCCATGAGATCCTCAAGGCCTGTCATGATTGACCTTGTGGAGAGCATTTTGTAGATAGGAGGATGGGTCATAAGGTGTTGCAAATGGGTTACTTTTGGCCCACAATATTTCGAGATGCAAAGAGGTATATTCAGGGTTGTGACAGTTGCCATAGAATGGATCAGCTGACATAATTAGATGAGATTCCATTGCAACCCCAACATGTGGTGGAACCTTTTGAGAGAAAGGCATTAGATTTCGTGGGACCAATAAAACCCCCATCTTAGCATAAGGTTTACGTTCTTGTTTTCACAGACTATGTTACCAAGTGGGTAGAGGGCAGATCACTTACTAGGGTGATTGATCATGTTGTTCCATACTTCTTGTTTGAAGAAAATTTTGTTGGATATGGAGTGCTAAGGGAAATAGTAATAGATGGAGGAGCATAGTTCATCTCTCGGCTGATACAAGATCTTGTTAGAAAATATGGAGTTCATCACAGAATTAACTCACCATATCATCCTCAGGAAAATGGGTAGGTAGAAAGTACTAATAAAGTACTTGAATGTTTTCTTACAAAAACCATGTCGGGACATAAAAAATATTGGGTGGAGAGACTTCCTAAGTATTATGGGCTTACAGGGAAACTTGGAGAAATACCACAAGTTTTTACCATTATGAATTGATTTTTGGTAAGAAATCCATTTTTCCCATTGATTTTGAGATTAAAACATTGAGGACTCCCTTGGAAGTATATTTAAATTTGACTACAACTCAAGAATAGAGGTTGAAACAACTAAATGAGTTAGATGCCAAGAACCTTGATGTTATGCAATGAATAGATATTATTTAGCAACAACTTGTTAAGTGGCATGATAGGTTCATTAAAAATAAATTGTTTTAGAAGGGTGATTGGGCCTTACTCTATGATTCTAGATTCAAGGATTTTAAGGGCAAGATGCAAAACCAAGTGGTTAGGTCCCTATGAGGTAGAAGCAATATTTGACAATGAGAATATAAAATTGAAAACCATTGACAATTCTCAAGTATCCTTTCTAGTAAATGGACATCGTCTCAGGTTGTATCATAAACCTACCTCTAAGGATTCATTTGTGAACATTGTCTCAATTGCAAGTCTAGACCTTGAAGTTGTTGGGGCAGAGGAGGTTTCTCTTGTGCTACCAATTACTTAGTTTTCTTTAATTACAAAAAAAAGAATAAATAATAATAATAATAATAATAGTAAAAGAAATAAATATTCAATGGTGAAAACCCCTTTGGGGCACTATTGGATGATTGTGATGATCGAAAACCAACTTGTTGGCGGTCAACACCTTTTCTCTGTAACAACATTGTAATAATTCTTCCTAATCATTGATTTATTGTTTCAAGTTTTGTTGTTATAGAGCCAACTTGGGACTCATTTGCTACATATCATTTAGCTTTGATTAATACTTTGTTGTTACAGCTGAATATATGACTAGATGTCAACATTGTTGTACAAATTCATATAGTTGTTACTGACATCATTATTACATTTGGAGACCCTTTTCGGAGACTTATTGTTGTTTCTTTAGAGCTAATATCATATATGTTGTCAAAACATGGCTCCTTCATCACATCATAACAAAATAATTTAACTTTTGAATTTTCACCATAATGAGGTCTTCATAACATCATTTGACCAGTACAGTCCCATGTCATCAAAATAGTAAGCCAAGGACAAGTTTGTTCTTTATTCATTTATTTGTGAGATTTGTAAGTTATGTTGTTTATAGGGTTAAGTTATGTTGCTTTCAAATTGCATGTTCACTGCCAAAATTATTTGATCTTTGATAAAAACTTATCTTTAGAAAGGAAACTTTGCCTCTACATCAGTCAAGAAAAGTATCAATAACAAAGCAAAGTCTCTCTACCGAAAAGAATATTTAAACTCTACAATTATCATCCAGAAGCTCTTAAGGAGCTAATGATTCCCCCCATCTATTTAGTTTACATTTTTTAGAGTGTAATTCTACAAATATACTTAAAACTTAAAGGATAAGAGGTCTCATCAAGAGCTGACTTACCATGATCATAAGGTTGTAACTAGATGACATTACCAATACTGCATATCAAAATAGGGTAATGGCTTGAGATTGTATTAATCAAAAGACAAGGGGTCTCATCATTTTCCAACTTGTTCAGTTAAGTTATAATCAAGTGAATGACATTGTCAATTTTGGTCACCAAACTAAGACATGGTCCTTTAAGGGATAGAAAAAAATGAAATTTTGAAGAAAATGAATTATTTTAGAAAATAAATGGAAATAAGTATACAATCTAAACTTATCTTTAAAAATTGTATTCCGACCAAGGTGAGATGCTGAATCATTGCTGGGTAAAAGGTAACCCTATCGATACTATGAATTCTTGCTGGCAGTAGAGGCTCTACCTATGACAACTGAGTATACTAAAAACTGATCTGTGAAGAGCCTCTCTGTTTTTATTTTTTAAAAACCAAGTAATGACTGATGTAGACAAAGTGACTTTCTTATGTCAAGGAGAGGATAAACAAAAGGATGATATTTAAGTGGATGTTGTTTAAATATTCAAAGAGAAGTATGACTTATCTTATATTTCATGTAAATTTTATTTTCTAAACCATCTTTATTTTGGAATTTTTTAGAAATTTCAAAAAACTCTCAGAGATAACTAGTTCTTCCAAGTGAATCGCCAATTATTGTGTTATTCAATAACCCCCCATTTGTTAATAGTAGTAGCCAATATTACATTAATAAATGGGGACCCTTTAAAAAATATTTCCAAAAATAAGTTTAGCATTTAGGAATTTTCTTTATTAATTTTTGGAATAAAAAAAGATAGCAATCAAACAACTTTTCAAAAAAATATTAAAAGTCTCCCTTTCCCGCATATCACATTATCAAGCGTCATTGAAAGCCTTGCTAATCCACCAAATCTAGCAAAAAGTGATCAAAAGAGGACTCCGTGCTTTAATACTTTGAAACTAGTACGTTTCTTATATAAACTAAGTCCTAAGGCATTTTATTGAAACTAAGGCCCGCATCGCATATCGTTATTCTTAGAAGGCACACCTTAATGAGTTTCCTTAAAATGTGCAAGATGTGAAATTGAGATAACAACATTTCCCTTACCGCATCGCATTTTGGACATTTAAAGGAACATCACAAACTTACCATTCGTTGAGATTGCGAAATGCGATTGAAACCTGGACCCACTCCCAAGATACGTCATAGGCAAGTATTTAGGTTTGCTGGTCAATAAAAAGCTTTTGACACAAGAAAACCTGAAAAATGGGTTATGTCCTGGAAACAATTGTAAGCGGCCCACATCTCGCATCTCACAGAAACAATAAGGAAAGCATACAAACATAACATGATAATGTGATCTGCGAGATTTCTTCGCAAATCGCAAAATCGCCATTTCTCAATTTAAAGGCTTATCACCCTAGAAGATTTCTTCCCAACTTATGATGCAGACATTAATGAGCATTAAAGCTAAGAGACAACGAACCATTAGTGGGCATTTAGTAAAATTTAATGGCATTTATGTATGAAAAGCCATCTAAGGTGATATGATTTCTTCTCACTTGCATTCAAATAAAACTCATTTCTTATCACCTTTCAAGTTATCTGTATTATCCCAGCTTACGTTCATTATTATCTCTTTATATTCGATAGCTACTGTCTTTCTCAATTTTCAGGGAAAATGTACAGAAGGCATCTTTGGGAGCAATGGAAAATAAGAACAAGACAATTGCATTTGAGAAATAAAAAATGACTCCTTTATTCATAGATACTACATGCAGCAGAGAAGGAGGGACCCCTACATGGGAAACCATGTATGATTTATTAGAAGAAGAGCAACCAAGACCTCTGGAAACAAAGGTCACCGATGATGGTCGTATTTCCTCAGATACCACCATTTTTGAGACAACATGCTCATTTCTACATCACATAGCCATGTGCCCAAAGATAATCCCTTACACAGATATAGTCAAGTGGATTATTGATCAAGCCGATATCTCAGACAGAGAATTTAAGAATAGAAGCCAAGAGGTTATGGGATCTTTTCCGCCAGACAACCTATAGATTATGTACCACCTACTAGAACCACAATCCATCTACAACAAATACTTCCTTGAGAAGTTTGCCAAAGAGAACAAGGGCCCAAAAGATGTCACCCGGACTTGGTCGAATAATGAGGGGAAGATCAAAAAGGAAAAAGCGGGTATGTACTCTACTGCATCTATTTCTCCTCCCCATAGTTTTGCAGCAGCCATGCTATATAGGATGTTTGAAAAGCCTGATAGCACTAAAATTTCCCTAGAATGGCTGCCATTGATAGATGCAGTCGTAAATGCAACCATAATGAATTGGGCCCAAATTTTGTCTGATAATTTAGCAAAGGCAATAATCGATTATAGGAGGAAAAGGAGTGTCTCAACAAGGGTTTACCCTCCATTTTTTATGAGTGCCTATGTGATGGATGCAATTTGTTTTGGTTCAAAGTTTCCTATCATGGGATGGAAATGGACTGTGAAAGATCCACTTCCCATTCATATATATCATAAGGACATGTGGGAGTCTCAGTTTCACCCACATTTTTACAAAATTTGTCATGGGGTCATGCTGCCTATCCACAAATAGGTTTACAACCGAGATGCCCCTAGGTTTTCTAAGGAAGCTGAGGTAGATATCCTCCCAGTGGCCAGATGGTTTGGAGAGGAAACATTCACATATATTAGGGTTTTTGGGAGTATCACCTCAACTCATGTCCTCCCATACTATGTTCCAGACAAATTGATGGCTAGAGAGATAGCCTATCAAACAACTAGTGAGGGTGGGCTAAGAAAAGGATTAAAGGAAGTGAAAAAGACCATTTGGCCTACATTTCCATTATAGTGTGGAGCATTTGCATTGCACGATCTGGGCCATGCATTGAAAGAAGCAGAGATCATGCAATCTTTGAAATTACCTAAATTCCTAGGTCTCTAGTATGACCCAAATGGCACTGCCAAAGACTTCACTACCATGGTAAAAGTGAAGGTATTCAGTCATGAGGAAGACACATTTGATGACATCTTCCTATAGAAAAAGACATCCATAGAAGTGAAGCACATGCCATCACTACTTTTTAGCAAGAAGAGCTTGAAGCCTTTCATCAATAAAGAGAAAGGAGATTGTTAAAGATCCCATTGGACCAATTATTGATTTAACCAATAAGGGAGCCCACTCCCAGCGTAAGCCTAGAAGGAAGCTCCAGAGAAAATTTTAAAAATGATTCCCAAGTAGAGTCCCAAGAGAAGTCTACCAGGGAGACAGAGAAATCAGAGCAACAGTCACAAAATGGGAGAAGAAAAAGCAAGGAGTCAGAAAAGGATACATCCTAATCTACAGAAAAGACAGCTAAGCAAACTTCAACTAGAAAATAGGATGACATTCATTCCACCTCTACCAAGTCAAAAAAACCCTTAGTGATTGATTTAGAAAAAGAATGGGATCATTTTAATAAAAATCTCCATACAGAGAAACAAGCATCTGAGCCACAGACTCCTCAACACAAAACATCTCAAGAAATTACAGTAGAGAAAACTGTAAGTACTCAAGAGGTAGAGCACATTCCTGCCACTCCTACCTCTGAATTTTTTTTGAGAATTGAGAAGATTCCTCCTTTAGATGTGTTCTATAGCCCAAACCACAAAGTTGTTGTCAAAAGGTGGAGAAAGAAGAGGAAGTTGGATGCTACAACTGCTACTACTCCTGATAATGAACCGATGGATATTGTTTGGAAAGACTCACCCGTCGACCCATTTGACAACCTTACTAGACTATCTCAGTTTGCAGGAGCCTACACTACAGCGACTATTGACAAAGAAACTAAAGTACAAATGTTGCACAGAGAAAAGGAAAATAAAAATCCAGCTATTGGAAAAATAGTTAGAGCAAGAAAAATCTAACTAATAAGCGGAATTGAGCTAAAAACAATGAAGGAAAAACCAAAATCTGGAGGTAGAAACAGTCTCATTCAATCATCGCACCTGTAACACAGGGAAACATGGATGCATCTCACCTGCAACACACGGGAGGTGTGATGCATCCAGGTTGCCAATGAGAGACAGTGCGATGGTCCAGGGAGGAGACTGAGCTTGGTTTTCACTCACAGTTTGAGGGATTTATGCTGAGCTAATGATAAACAGTAAACACAAAGTATAGGGGCTGATCTAATGAGGTTATTTGAGCTACCACCAGGGCACTTATGATGTTTTCAAGTCAGATGTTCAGTTCATAAACTAACCCTGAGATTAACTGAAGTAGCGTTGATCTACTTTGCACTTGCATAGAAAATGCAGTTCAAAGGCTAGTTGGCTTAAATTCAGGCTCTGTCTGTAGTTTATAAAGCAAACAAATAGAAACAAACAAACAAACTATTCGTTCCCTAGCGGAGTCTCCATTTTGTTATTGGGAAAATCAGTGTCCATTCAGAGCTGCTAGTCCCACTAAGACAGGTAGCTATCTTAGAAGCAAACAAACTAAAGTTACTTGTGTTTTCCTTTATGAGAGATAGATGAGAAAGAAGCAGAGAATACCAACCTCAGTCTTTCACTAGTTTCCTTGCTTGTTTCCTTTCTCCCTTGATAGAGCTTTCGCCACTCCTTTCTCACTTGTCCCGCTTCAAAGAACACCTATAGATTCAAAGAAGAAAAATACCATCAAAGCATAGAGATCTATAACCATAAACAATATAGGATCAGATGTACATTAACCATACAAATGCATACACAAATACAAGATTCAGATATATACAAGCATATGGAGGAAAACTCAAATAGCTTTGTTGATAGAAGTAGTAGAAGAGAGGATTACAACCAAGCTATTTGATCCAGCGCCATCCTCCCAGCATGAAAGCCCTCTTCACCTCATGAAAAGCTAGATCACCCAACAATACAATGTTTCACAGAGAAACCAACAACACTTACAAAATACAAAATTCCAGCCTCTGGATCTATAGGATGAGGGATCCATATATAGATATTTACAGGTGGGTGAGTCAGCTTCTGGGATTTTGATTAGTGTCATTTCACTGATAGTTCTTGGTTCCACTTGGATATTTCATGATCTCTTACTCATCCCTGGGCGAATTCAGAGAGGCAAGTGTCAAATTAGCAGTTTCTAGAAGATTTTTTGGGTTTCCACCTAGCAAATTGCCTCTACCATTTGTCTGCTCTCGCTCATCGCACCCTACAGAAGGGATTTTCAGCATGCATCGCACCTCCCTTGTGTTGCAGGTGAGATGCATCCCTGTTTCCTTGTGTTATAGGTGCGATGATTGAATGAGACTATTTCTGCCTCCATATTTTGGATTTTCCTTCATTGTTTTTAGCTCTATTCAGTATTTTTGTTGTCTATGATTAGTGTATCACTACTGAAACTCTATTCCTTTGCATTATTCAGCCTCCATTGATAAAGAATTGTGAATGTTTTTTAATGTATTTTTCATCATTTACAGTTCTCCTTTGCAAACAGTAGCTTAATCGAACTGTCGTCTTTTGATTTGAAAGTGTCGCAAGTGTCGTTTTCAGTCAAAGAAAAGAGTGTCATAAAGTCTTCCTCTTTTAGATAGTCGATTACACTTTTTCCATTGTATTTGATTTTAATCATCAATTCTTTGAAGTGTCGAAAGCAATTTTCAAGTCGAAATTGAAAGTGTCATCTAAATCTTCCTTTCGTTTTTGAAAAGAAATTGCTAAAGTGTCACTTTGAGGAAAGATAGTTCAGATTTGTACTTAGTTTTCTTTTTGTCATTCTCACATTAACGAAAATGAAAAAGAAATACATGCATGTGCATTTTCATTTAGACTGCATGCGGAAATTGCTTTAGGATAGTGCATCTTAGTGTGTGCTCTCTGCTCTATGTTGAAAGAATTTTACTTCTCTTTCCTTAGTAGCTAGGATTTTCATTGCTAAAAGAAAGTAAACGATTGTTTATCATCTTAGATTGCATCTTTAGGAATTGTATATCTACATCACGCAATGAACCTTAAAGGCAAACTTCTTAAGAAAGATTAATTGTAAAATAAACCTTAATGAACATAAAAACACTTTGGAACCTAACACACAACATCTAGAAGTCTAGGCTGGAGATGTATTCCGACGTTGTAAAGCCTGGTAACTATCATTTTAATTGTAGGTTGGGTGATTCCTCCTCTTTGATACGACAAGTGCCAATACGGACTTGTTCTCCCACGTACTGTCGAGTATATATTGGGAGGCCACAATAGGCTATATCCTTTATCCTTAGGAAGCCGTGTTTGTCGCCATTTCGATCGCAATGCACTGAACATAGCATTAGGGAAGATTGACTACCGTACGTAAAAAGTATTCAACAGTTTTGCGATTGGTTTGGTAATCCCTCTGTCTAGATTTCCAGAGTAGTCACTTTCATTCCTTTTCAGACTCCTTAAAAGAAAATGTCCATCTGAGCACTTGTCACTTCAGGCTCATTAAAAATCGAAGGTGACTAGAGTCATCTTTAGCTTTTTCTCGACTCTTAAAAATTGAAAAAGCAAGTTGTGTAAAAGAGTCATAAAATTTATTTTAATAGGAATAACATCATTGTTCCCTCGTTGGTCTTAGGTTGAGAAAATGGAGTCCACCAATCAAGGATTTCCCCTTGGGGGGAATCCTAGTCCTTTCTCTTCTTGGGGAGATGTTGGTGCTCCATACATGGCTACATTGTCCCTTCCACGACTCAAAATTGGCCTACCAGTATGGCTTTTCTCGACCTTTGCCATTCAGAACACCGTAATTCCTCAGCAATCAAATCAACAACCAGATGATGCTAAAGTCACTCCCCCACCTTCTACTTCGTTTGTTTTTACCTCTCCTTCTTCCTCTTTGCTTGGTGAAGCTAGTAACACTAAAAACCAAGTAACTAAGAAGAAGAAGAAAGGGAAGGACAAGAAGAAGAAGAAGCTAACGATGAAAGGGGGCAACCATGCATCTTCTGGCAAAAACCCACACACTACACCATCCAAACCTAAATCTCGATGTGTCATTTGAAAAGGAGACCACTATCATCGAGATTTTCCTTGCATCCTACGGATCTTAAGAGACTGGTCTCCCCGCTTGCATAATCCGGTGTCTTCAACCTCTAACGATCATGTTGAGAGAACACCATCAACTAGTGAAAATGAAGTTAATGGACAGAAAGGAAGATCTAAATTTCCTTGTAGACTATGTGAAGGTGATCATGCCCTCCATCGTTTTCCTTTCTTGGACGAAGCTAAAAGAGTCTTGGATAACTGTCCTACTTCATCGTAGCGACTTTCTCCTGGATACAAGAAACTCTTGCCGAGTCCATCACTAGTTAAAAATCCGACTGACACACCTTTGTTGTCAGTCGAAGCACCTATCATTGGAGATAAACCCTCTAAGTCCACGTTAAACCAAAGTCAACAGGTCGAGACGGCAGTTGACCCAGTCTTGTCTTCAGAAGGTCCACCTTTAGATGATACAGTCATCAAAGAGAATGAGAATGACATCGTTCAAATTCTTTTTGTTAACACAGAATCCGATGAACATGGAAGCAATCTACTCGTTCCTTTACTGCAGGAAGGAAGTTCGTCAGAGATTCATTTGGCCATTTATTCGGTCCCTCCTACAAGAAATCTAGTCGTTTCCTTCGATTGGAATCTACTAGGGAAACCCTGCCTACCATCTAATGTACCATTCTGAATCATAGTGCAAGCTTACAGAATGATCATGGCTGGTACTATCATAGATGAAGGGGCTTCCGTGAGTATCCTTTCCTCAATTGCTTGGAAAGCGCTTGGTTCCCCATCGCTTCTGCCTGAGATTCGAAATCTGTCAGGCTTCAACAAAGGAACCATTCGACCGTTAGGGATCCTTCCAAATTTGCCTATAACTTTGAGAAGGAAAACCATTTATCTAAACGCGATGGTAGTCCAAGGGCCTCTAGATTACAATCTACTCGTTGGGCGTGACTACATTTATAGCATGGGAGCTATTGTTTCCTAACTCTTTCAAGTGATGTGTTTCCCATATGAAGGCAGAATGGTCCAGCTCGTAGACCAACTTTCATTCCCCAGTTCAAACATGGCTACTAGTCAAATGCCATCCCTAACTGGTCTTTTTGCACAAGGAATGTCTCATCAACCTCCAATCCGTCCACCTGAGTGCGAGTGATTCAGTGAATGTGACTAAACCCAGGGGGCATGTGCCCTGGTTTTCTTCGGCAAGAAAACCCCAGGTATAAGATAGGTTTCCACATAGGATATATGACTAGTCTGACACACCTGTCCATTTAGGAAAATAGGATTAAACTGGAAAAGCATTCCCTCGTCAAAGGTTGTGTGATTCATAGCTCACACCATTCACCTTTGTCTATTTCGATGGATAGAGCCAAGGAAGTGTTTTATCTGCTCCGGACGAAACAACCTTGCTTTAATGCAAGAACTTCCATATGGTAACCTGGAAACTCTACTTTTCTTTATACCTGGGGGCATGCAAACCTTCTTTATGCGAGTGAAAATCGACCTTTTATTTTCTTAGTTTGTAGGCTCTCAACCCTTTAACCTCGTCGGTCGGTCATTTCTAGCTTGCATATAAAAGGCTCCAAAGAAAAGTTGCGCATGCGGCAAGCTCCCTAAAAAACGAACCTACTAATGAGAGACATACTTATTATATGACTGGCACGAGTAGGTTTATGTGAAGTTCAAGCTCGTTAAAAAATAAACCTAGCAATGAGCATATGTTCCCCCAAAGTTTAAGCTCATTAAAAAATGAACCCACATTTCGGTAAATAACCTTTGTGATTGCATTTCTATTAGCTTTTGAGCCTTGGTTGTGTTCTTACCATCACCTCCACTTTTTAGCCAATCATACGCCTCCACTTGATTGTTTACCGCTTTTGAGGAACAGTTGCAACGAGTGATTCTGTTAGCCACCTTCTTTACATTGTCGTGATTGAAAAGTTCCAAACCTCACCTAGAACCAGCTACTACCCGAAAATATCACTGGTTCCTTAGAAATGAGTCTCTTTTAAGCTCTTTTTAGACTCGTAAAACATAAAAAGATTGCCAAGCAATTGGCCTCCCCAGCTCGTTAAAGTGATTGGAAGTGCCATCCCTCCTCTATATTTTAATCTTTTTGGACCTGAGGGATCATTACAAAAACATATCAAGCGCTTGTCTTCTTCGGCTCGCTAAAGTGATCAGAAAAGTCATCCCTTTCATATTATTTTATACTTTTTCGGATTTAAGGGATTATACTATGAAAAAGGATTACTGGATTTTCCTTTCCATCTCTTTTTAGTCTCTCTAAAACTAAAAAATACCAAGTTATCTTTGTCATTAAAATTGTTAAAACAACAGTGACAAGCTTGTCCATTATAGCCAAGAGCGAGTTTCACTGTCGCTAGGCTCGCTAAAACATAGCGACAGGTTTTCCCGAAGGGAAAATTACAGAACAAGCATATGTTATCCTCCTCAAGCTTGAAAAAAATAAAGAGTTACTGGTCAGCAATGACTGGGGAAAAATCGGGAAGAAAACTTGAAGAACTTCATTGGTAGCAGGTTGCTCTTGAACATGACACTTTCACTCCATCACCATGATTGAGTCAAGTTGGGTTATTTCGTTCACCGGTCATATCACCATTGGTCCTCCGTACCATCCATTTTTGGGGTTAACCCTACCAATCCATTTCAGTGTTGCCGATATGTTCAAGAGAAGTCGCTCAGAGAATTCACCAACCTAGCTAACATCTCATCTACTGCAATACCTTCATGCTTCATTCTTTCATCACCACCACCCTGAACCTTGTATCATCAGATCGTTTTCACCTCCACAAAATCATTTGCTCCATTTTGTGTCGTAGATGTGGTATTCATTAAGGCCCTCCTATGATGGGTCACTTCTTGTCGACATCATCTCATTATCCAAGAAGTTGACTTAGGAACAACCCTTTCAGTACTTTGAGGCTTGCATGCCTCAATGGCAAGTTTCTCACTTCTGGCGACAGGTTTACATCAATGGCCTTCAACTGAAAGATTTTGCATGGTGTTCGACATCGACTCATGTATTCAAACCACGTGAATTGTACTGCAGTATCTTTAGGGTCATTATCATTATCGGTGATTCCTCTTGCACCTGTTAACAACTTACATCATTGGCTAGTAATCAGGCAATGTCTTTCCATGTTCGACACCAGAACATCTTTTCACATGGATTGACTTGTACTTCGAGTGAAGATTGAACGACTTTGAAGACCTCGGATCTAGTTTCATCCATCTGGGTTGCGATATATTCAGGAAAATAAAGACATCAAATGTACATCATAGCTGCACAGATAATCATCCAAGCCAAGGGATGATGGCTCTACCAGAAGCATCAATCTGCCACACAGATGGTTGTCTGTCCTATGTACATGAAAATGAATTTATAAAGCTAAGAATGGGAATGCCCGCCTCAGCTAGATCATGAAAATATTATGAAGATAATGTATTGTATTGTATCTTATTACAGGTCACCTTCCAATTCGAAAAACCTTGGATCCTCATGATAAAGCATTTCACCTGACATTAGAAGATTTACGACCTCATGCTTTAGGGGGCAATTGTTATAAACATATTTGGGTAGTGCAACCCCAATCACATATGTCCATAAACCAAGGGCTTCTAAACCCATAAAAGTTTTGTTCATACCCTAAAGGAACAAGGTCAGCTGATTACATCATTTCCCAAAAGTTCTCCTTGAAAAACTGCTCAGAACTAGTCAAAACTGGAACATATAGACTGCTCCATGCTGAGGGTGCGATGCATCTCACCTGTTACACACAGAGGGTGTGATGCATACTGAAAAGCCCTTCTATATGGTGCGATGGGCGAGAGTAGACAAATGGTAGAGGCAGTTTGCTAGGTGGAAACACAGAGAATATTCTAGAAACTGCTCATTTGACACTTGCCTCTCTGAATTCGCCCAAGGATGAGTAAGAGATCATCAAATCTCCAAGTGGAACCAAGAACTATCAGTGAAATGAAACTAATAAAAATCCCAGAAGTTGAATCACCCACCTGAAAATATCTATATATGGATCCCTCATCCTAGAGATCCAGAGGCTGGAATTTTGTATTTTGTAAGGAAGTGTTGTTGGTTTCTCTGTGAAACATTGTATTGTTGGGTGATCTAGCTTTTCATGAGTTGAAGAGGGCTTTCATGCTGGGAGGATGGCGCTAGATCAAATAGCTTGTTTGTAATCCTCTCTTCTACTACTTCTATCAATAAAGCTATTTGAGTTTTCCTCTATATGCTTGTATATCTCTGAATCTTGTATTTGTGTATGCATTTGTATGGTTAATGAACTTCTGATCCTATATTGTTTATGGTTATAGATCTCTATGCTTTGATGGTATTTTGCTGCTTTGACTCTATAGGTGTTCTTTGAAGCGGGACAAGTGAGAAAGGAATGGCAAAAGCTCTATCAAGGGAGAGAGGAAACAAGCAAGGAGACTAGCGAAAGACTGAGGTTGGTACTCTCTCCTTCTCTCTCATCTATCTGTCATAAAGGAAAACACAAGTAACTTTAGTTTGTTTGTTTCTAAGATAGCTACCCATCTTAGTGGGACTAGCAGCTCTAAATGGACACTAGTTTTCCCGATAACAATATGCCCCAATGCAATTAAATTATAAGAAGAGAAGGGCCTTGAGGCTAAAAGCTAGACAATATCAAATCGTCGATAATGTGCTGTTTAGAATAAATTATGATTCTGTTTTACTTAGATGTCTTGAAAAACCTGAGGCAGAAATGGTTTTGTAGGAACTCCATGAAGGACCAGTCGGTGGACATTTTGAAGGAGATACCACTGCACATAAAATCCCGCATGCTGGCTATTACTGGCCAACATTATTCAAGGATGCACACAGTTATGTAAGGAGATGTAAATTTTGTCAGATAGTTACTAGGAGTGTTACACAAAAATATCATCACCATGACTATTTGCAGTCAGTATGGGTCTATCATCACTTGTACTGTCCTCCTAAGCAAGTCTCAGACCTCAGCTCTTCAAGTCAAGCTTTGAAAATGAGAGAAAGACATTGAAAATCAAAAAAGCTCTGGTTCTGCACTTTCTCTCACTGTTTCCTGCGGTCCCGCACCCTGTGTTCACAATACCTGCGGACCTGCCCGCTCTGTCCCTAAAGGAGTGGGTGCGGACCCCTGTGAAAGTCAAAAAGGCACAAGTTTATTCTAAAAAACTCACTTTGGGTTAATTCTAGATGATTCTAGAAGGAATTTTGACGTGGATTGGTCACTCTTAGGTGGTTTATGCATCCCAAAAGAGAAGGAGCTAATCCCTTGATGAGAGGAGCTATCGCTTTGAAGGAGGGCTTTATCCCTTTGAAGGAGGACCTAGTAACTTCCCTCCATTGCACTATAAATTAAGGCATTGGGCTGGTTGCTAAGGAGGTTAGAAGTTGAATATTTTTGAGGGTACATGCTGGTGGAATTGAGACTTCCTACTTAAGCTTGAGAGGAGAGATCACATACCTTTTTGGCTTCATTGGGAAGAGAGTGAAACTTGTCAAAGTAGAGGAGACTTCTTGTTGGACCTTGGGAGGAGCTTGTATAGCATCAAGGCACAGGTTGTAAAGTTCTTCTTTGATTTGAATTAGTACAATCAGATTCATTTTTCTCAACAAATTGTCTTATGTCATTTGTTTCATGAATTCCTTGATCATCATGTTAAGTATTCTTTATGATATTGGCTTTTCAGGTGCTATTTAATTTGTTTGCTTGTTTGGGTTTGCAGATTTGCAACAAGGGAGATCATTTGGATCAAAGGAGCGAGGCTTCCACAAACTTGCATTGGACCCAAGGTAGGCCTAAAACACTTGTTTGCCTTTGTTTATAATTGCATATTTAGAGAAACATAGTTTTTGATTGGCTTGCTTGTCACTAGATATCGTTAGATTCTAGGAAGGTCTATCTTGTCCGCAAGATCGACTGATTCCGTGTGACAAGGAGACAGAGAAAACCCGCATTACCATTACAACCAGTCAATATTGAACAACCATTTGAGAAATGGGGATTGGACATAATAGGTGAGATCGTTCCTCATTCTTCTAAGAAGCATAGATATATTCTTACAACAACTGATTACTTCACAAAATGGGTGGAAGAAATTCCACTCAAGGTAGCCAATTCTGAAAACATCATTGAATTCATCAATCAATTTATCATTACCAGATTTGGTCTACCATCTTCCATGATGTTTCATAATGCATCTTATTTTTCAGGAAATTCTATGACAAAATTTTCTCTTAAAAGAGGTTTCAAGCTCAAATAATATGCTAACTATTATCCACAGGGAAATGGGTTAGCTGAATCTACAAACAAAAATCTCATAAGGATTATTAAACGAACTGTTGACCAAAATCAGAAGAACTGACATAAGTCTTTAATATTTTCTCTATGGTCAGATCGAATAACTCAGAAGGCCTCCATTGACACTTCTCCTTTTAATTTGGTCTTTGGGAAAGAAGTTGTCTTACCTACAAATGTAGGTATTCCCTCTTTAGCCCTAGTTCAATTCATTGAAGAAACTCCTTCCTCTTCTATGCAAGTTAGACATCTACAAATCCTTAAGATCGAAGAGGAAAGGGAAAAGGCTAGAATCACACACGCACATCATCAACAGTTAGTCAAAGCTTTCTTTGATTCAAATTCTATAAGTTCAAAATCATTTCAACTCAGAGACCTAGTATTCAAATGGGATAAAGCCAACAAGGAAAAAGGTAAGCATACTGTTAACACCCAGGTTGTTCCCTATGACTCCCAAGGGAATACGGCCGGGGTAACCACTAACCAATCTTTGGATCACAGTTTCTAGCCAAACTGTAATCAGAGAGGGCTCTCTCTTTATGATTTGTCTCTGTTTTGATAGTGTTTTTAGGCTAGCTATTATGCTCAGGTTTTTGGTTTATGTTTTGGTTGAAGGACTTCTTTCAGTGCATTAAGATGTAGTGTTTCAGAGAGTAGTATATCATTGGGCAATGGAGTCTAGAGCTGTGAACTGTTGAAATGCTGGAGTGATGATGTTCAGACTGCAGGGCCTATTGGGTATCTCAAACAAACAAACTTTAAACTTAAGTGGTGATGTATGGTCAGCCAACAGAAAGCAATTAAGAATTCTCCATTAAGCTGGTGATGTGAAAGTGAAACATGATGCTCAGGAGCAAACTTGAATTCCTGAAACAAAGGTCACTGTGAAAGATATATTCTGAAAGTGCAGCAATTAAGAATTACACTTATCAAGATTATAGCTGAAGAAAACATTCATTAACAACATAGATTGAACTCAGGGTATTGCATGAATAAGTCCTGAAGGTTATTCTTTTTCTTTGTTGCTAAACACTTAGAAGTTAGAAACATATATGGATTGTAAAAGATTGAAACACATAACAAAGAGAGTTACAGAAACTTATTGTATTATGAAGTACACAAGAATCCTGCAGTTTTCAACAGACACCAGAACGCATTCAACACTTCAGAACTCCGAGAAATTCCATCACTTTCTTTATTAAACTCTGAAAGGATTACAGCATAAGAACTTCTTCAAGAGAGATCAATAACAACCCCCGCAAGCTTGTGCGAGGGGCAAATATATATAATCGGTTTACAAAATATCTGAGTGCTAAGTTATCTCAGAAATTAATACGTTCACCAACTTTTCAAGATATTAGATAGGAAAGTTATTACATCATTGAATACAAAGTAAATGCATCTTTATGCCTGTCAGAAGATATTTTGGCCTTTGGAGGCCACTGAGTCGGTTGGAATGATCTACTTTAATGCTGAGAAATGCGCTTTTGGAGCTGCTCTGCTGTAGCTCCTCGGCCTGGACACCTGTAGCTTCCCATCTTGCTTTGTTGGCCGAGACTTCTACTGAGTTGGCTCAGCTTTTATCTTTAATGCATGCTGATTCTTTTTAAACTGTCCTGTGTATGACAATTTGCATTTTCCATGAACAAAATTTATTGAATGGATTCCTGTTTATAAAATCATCTGTATGGCCTTAGTCCACCATTCTAGTGTAGGTAGCTGATGCCTGAGAATTGCATCCATAGTCTCCTCTGCCTCTGTATATTTGTAAAAATTGGGAGGCACCTCAAACAGGTGTTTGATTTCATTCATTATAAAAAATAAACTTTCTACTCTATTGTAGAGAGTCTGTCCTGTGGCTGGCCCTGTTTCCTCTGAGGTGTCGGGCTTCTCATTGATCTGACTTGTGGCAAATGCATTAACCCTTTTGGAATATTTCTCATGAGTGGACAGTCTCCCTGCGCTGTTCAGTAAGCCAGGGAGCCCTCTGTTTTCTAGTACCTGAAACTTCTCCAAAAACTTGTTTACCTTGGTCTGCATGTCCTGGGTTATTCTCTCTAATGTCTGCACCAAGTTTCTCAGTGTAAGAACCCTCTTGATTAACTGAATGTGCTCAGTTCTGTTTGAAATTCCCATGGCAGCCAACTGAGTACTTGTTCTATTGTTAAGCACATTAATCATCCTGGTGGCTATTTCAGGCATATTGCTTAGAGCAGCTCTTGATCTCTGAATTTCAGCCTGTGCTTTTGGAATGAGCTCTAACTGCTCATGTATTGTTTCAATATACTGCCATTGGTCATTTATAGATTGGCCAATGTTAGCCCACAGCACTATTTTAAGCTCAGCCACAACCTTGTCTAGTTTGAGCTCATTCTCTAGCTCTTTGATCCTGTCTTTGAGGGCTTTTATCTCCCTGCCCTTTTCTGCCACTGTCTGCTTGGACTTGTCATATCTTTCATTGACTTTGGCTAGTTTCTCCCTGGCCTCATTCAATTCTGTCATTTGTGCTTCCAAGGCCTGGATCTCATTCCTCAGCTTTTGCATATCCAAGCTAGGGGCCTGCTCTGTTGTTGGTGGTGCAGAAGTAGATGGTGCTGCTTTTTCAGTCTGTTGAGGAGGAGGAGTAGTAATTGGAGCAGCTTCCTCAAGGTTAATGATTTGAGGAGGAGGCTGGGAGGTCTGACCTTCTTCTCTTTGTTTCAGAGTTGCTTGTAGTGCTGCCTGTGCAGCCTCTGATTCTCCCAGCTTTTCTTGTGTCTGGATAAGCTGTTTGTAGTGTGACACCAGCAAAGCTGTGGCATCTTTATCATGCCTTTGTTGAGCTACTTCATCTGTTTGAGGGTGAATTGTGGCTGGGAGTTTGATCTTTCTCCTCAAAGCTGCCATATCTGCATCCCTCAATTTTAATATTTCTTGTATGCCCTTGATATCTTTGGGATCATGCCCAATCTCAATGATTATGTCTTCTAAGGACCTTATTCTGTTGTCCTTTGCTTGTGAGAATGCCCTTTCCAGCTCAAGTTGGGCAGCTGTATTATTAAGGCTATTTTCTAGCCTGTAGTTATCTAATGTCTTGTCTGCCAAGGAAGCATAGACCATCTCACCTGTTTGTTTATGCAATTCAATTTTATCCATCGGGTGGATGTCCTTGGCCAGGACCTCAAGATTGGTCCTCAAGTAATCTGAAGGGGACTGTGGCTACAATGTAGTTGGTACGAGGTGACTCATAATCATCTTGCCCTCCTGGACATCATATGCAGACATGAGTCGCTGCTGGTTGGTGGGAGCCATTTTCAACAAATGGTTATACAGCTGTATCTTTATGGGCTCATTCCTTTTCTTTATTTCAATGAACTGTTGTTTAATGCTCAGTTCACCCTCTTTCTGCTGGCTAGAGGAGCCAACTTCTCCTCCCACTGTCCTCTCTTGTTCCTGTTGGAAGGAACTTGCAGATGCCTCCAAACTGGGCGGGCCCATACCCAAAGATTGCCCTATAGGCATCTCTTCCTCTGAAAGGGGATTCATCCTGTGCCTCTTCTCACCATGACTTGTTGATGTAGTCAAGGGAGTTTCTCTATCCCTTTTCCTGCTCACATCCTCCTTTTGTGGAGTTTGGAGGACTGAGGTTTCATTAACTGCTTCTTGCCTGGGAGGTCCTGTGTTTTGAGCCTGCTGCTCAGTGAGAATTGGGGCCTCAACTGCCCCTTCTTGATGTGTGGGCTGCTCTCTGTCATGCTGCCCTACTCTTGGCTGTGATTCCTGTTGTTGTTGTTGCTCTACCTGCTGCTGCACTGTTTCTTGCTGCTCCATCTCTTTATCTGCTTGCCCTTCAGTCATGGGAGGTGGTTGCTCTTGTTCCACCTGCTTTCCTTTGCCTTTGCTGCTTGTCTGTTGAGTGTCCATGGCAGCTTGCTGATGTGTTGTCGAAGAAGAGGCAGCTGCTCCAAGTTGCCTTTGATAGGATAAGGAGACCTGTCACAAGTTTCCAAGTCAGCCTCCTTTTGCATATTCCTAGCCTCTCTCTCTAGTATCTGCTCTCTAGAGATTGGCTCTTCTAAAGTGCCTTCTTTCCAGCTTAAAGAATTTGCATACTTTTCAATATGAGGCAGCCTAACATGTGAATAGTTACCCAATTTGTGTTTTATCCTCCTGAGGGAAATAAAATGATTACGGTCATAAGGTGACCATTTGAAACTAGTTTGCAATTTGAATCCCTCTAAGATCATATCTGCCTCCTTCCATCCCTCCTCTCTTTTGTTGTACAAAAAAGGGCCCAGCTGGCTCCTTACCTTCAGTTGTACCTTCTTGTTTTTGCTTTGGAAATGGAGGTAGTCAGCATATCCAAACTGCCTGAAGTATTCTAGGGCAAACAGTCTCATGGGGACATACCTTGGTAGCCTGTAAGGGTCCAATTCACAGCCATATACTCTGATTATTGTGTGGTGTTGGTAAAAATACCAATCACCAATGCTGTAGGATTTGGAGAGATGGAGAATTCTCTGCATGTCATCGGTTAACCTTGGAGGAGGGACACCATACAGCAATGTCATAGCTGGGTGAATGAACAGGTCTATAAATTCACAGTATGTGTATGGTGATTGAGAAACATCATGGAAAACTGAAGTCCAAAACACCACTGACCTTGGATTTCCCTGGGCATTAAGTTTCTTGAGGGGAATGGAGAAACTGTCTGGCTGATAAAACAAGAACAGGTGGTAGATGTATGAGGTGTATCTGAACACCCTTTCCCTTGGCAGATTCATCAGCTGTTCATGGATCTTGTCTGCAATATAGGTGGCATAGTCATAGTGTACAGCTGGAGGCTTTCCAGGAGAAAACATGGACAACATTGCCATTATAGTGCCATCAACATCCTCAATTCCCTTGTATCCAAGGACATAGCTGATCAAATCTACTAGCATTCTGCCCAGGTCATTCAGGTAGTGATATCCAATAGGAGGAGTCCTTATAGTTTCAGAGCTAGGCTGTAGAAATAAGTGGTTAATTTTGGTAATCTGGGCACTTGACAGATTATTTCCCTTCTTTATTAAATCCAACATGGAAAGAGGGGTTAATGGCCTTGCAGTATGGAAATGCAGCATCTCATTTATGGCTTCTGGGGTGATGAAGAACAAAACAGAGCCTGTAGGACTGAGAACAGCTCTCTGGCAAGGATCATAGCATTCCTGGCACTTGTGGATCAAGTCTGGGAGGGCATTGACTTGAGGGAGGTTGTAGATGGGCAAATTTGAGTCCCAAATCCCTAAAATATTAGCTCCATTAAGGTGCTGGGCTTTTAGTTCATTGAGCATGTGGATATTGAACTTAGAACCCATTGGAAACCAATCTAACATCTGATAATCTACATCTCCTAGGGCTTTCCATGTTATCTCCCTTTGAGGGGCATTCAGAGGCTGGACATTCAGGGCTATTGGTGTCTCCATGGCTACTGAAGCTTTTGAACTGTAGGTGAACCGGTTTCAATCGAGCAGAACAATAGAGAGGAATGTTTTCTTGCAATGGGAGTGAATTGTAAGAGACAGAAGGCAAATTGAATAAACAGCAGTTGAAATACTGTCTAAAGGATTGATAAAAACAGTAGCAGGACTGACCAGGAGTATTTTCTGTGGTGAATTTGGTCAATTGAAATTTCTAGTTCACGACTGCGCGAACTAGCTGTGAATTCAGCTTAATTTGTCAAATGCGGCTCTGCAGGAGGTTTATGACTTCACTGGTTGAAAATGGGTGCGAGCCACTATGTATTTGATGGTGAAAACAGTGTTTTACAGTCTCTTAACAGTTTGCTTGAGGAAATACAGACAAAACCAGGCTCATGGAATGATTTTGAGGAATACCTGGTAATTTCGCCGGTAAGAGTTGCAAATGCAGGTGCAATGGAGGCGCCGGTGGTCTTGGAATCAGCTTTAGCAGGTTGGCGCTGGTTTGAACGTGAGCAACATGCAGAAATAGTTAGAGTTTCTTTTGCCAAAAGTGGAAAAAACATGACATTTTGGCCTAAATATGGATTTTTGGCAATATTGGCGCGTTTTTGGGATGACGTTAGCATGACGTCATCGGGTGGGGTCAGAGTCGGATGACGTCAGCATGACGTCACCGAGTGATGTGGCAGTCTGCGATTGGTCCACGGGGATAGTGAGGTGGCGGCCATATCAGCGCGATGGCGGACGAAGGAGTTGATGCGACGGCGAGGTGGCAGTGACGTGGCTCTGACGTGGGGATGACGCAAGCCCGGCAAAACAGGTGGTAAGCAGAACAACGGTAATGGTTTTCTCGGACCGCTTACAATACGGCAACGGTTTTGTCAGAGGCCGACCCGAGAAGTTGTGAGGGCGACGCGTGGCAGAGGCCTGACATCACCCTCTGATAGTTTCTCGGGTGCTAAACGTCGGACCTTGGGCCCAACCCGATATTCATAATAGCCGTCCGATCAAAAGTGCCCGATCAGACGGTTGACGGGTTGATGAGATGATCGGTGGATACGACAAGGGGCGGGATTATTTTAATATTTATTTTCGGGATCAGTGCTTGGCGGAAACTCTTGGGTCATGGCGGGTTTATAAAGGTTTTTCAATGCCCATTCAATATAAAAATGACCCGGTGCCCATACTTTGGATAAATGAGAAAAGTGGGTTTTTTGTGTTATTTCATAATACAAAGCGGGTTATGGGTAAAACAAGGTCTTTTATAAGGTTTTCTTTAGCAAATGAAGGTTTTAAGGGGCCAAATGAATTCAGAAGAGGGGAGGGGGGTTAAACTTAGGTTCATCAAAGTGACCAGATGCCATTTTGACCCCTGACAGAGAACATATGGCTATAATGCCAAGGGGAGGGATATTTATACAAAGTTTGGGGTTTATACACCATGGTGTTATAATACTAGGGAAAGGGTAACATAGGGGAATTATACAATAAAGTTAGAAATTAATATGGATGAAAGGAGTGAATGAGGGAAGACAATACTAAGTTTATTTGAAAATAACTTAGCTTAGAGAGTAGATCAAAATGAAAAGAGTTTTAGACAAGAAATGTGGCTTCTAATAGAACTAAGAACCACCACAAAACCACCAATTCTTACATGAATCTCAACTGATGATGGGATGTTAGTTATGGATGTGAAAGGGGATAAGTGGGAAGTTAGACATGCTTCTTTGCTTGCTGCAACCTGATAGAGAAGATTGACTTCTCAATCCATTGACTTTGCTTTTGTGAAATAGGTAAGCACACCTTCAATTGTAAGGAATGACACTTCTGCAACCCCATCTTCCTACCCATCTACTTGCCTAGCATTTTTTATTTCTTCTTGGAGGGTGCACTTAGGCTTGCAGACCCTTATCTGCCTTTTCTTTTCTTTGGCTTTCATCTTTTGATGGTCTATCTACTTCTACCCTTATTTCTTCCAAGGTCCCAGATTAAGCTGTTGGGAGCCTTTCTTCTCTACCTAAACTACTTGTCTGCCAAGATTAAACAGTTTGGACAGACTTCTTTCTCTATTCTACAACTGGAAATTTAAAACATGGCATGATCCAGATTAGGCTGTTGGACCATCCATCAAAATTGAGTCCACATCAAGCTATAAGCACAGATTGTATTCTCTTGGAAATATGTGATCTTTGCATGATCAAAGCAGAGCATATTTGGACCTTTCCTTGCCAATAATGAAATATGAAACCTATTGGTATAGGTAGCTAACAGTGGCTCCACATGGGGATGGTTTTTCATTTGAAAGACCAAGGACAGTAGGTCAGATTGCCTTGGTCCTTGACTGCTTTTATCAAAATTTTGAAGTTTGCTGCTTTGAAATGCCAAAATTGTGTACTTCCCTTCTTGGTAGACCTCTGAACCTATTTGCCTTTTGATGATAGTTAATAAACTTGGAAAATTGCGTTTTTACATCCTTACAGAAAGTAATATATACACTTGGATATGTACAATGGAAACACATGCTGCACTCATGGGTAGTTGTCAAAATAGTGCTTCAGCATCCTGCCATTCACAGGACCTTCATCCAAATCAATTTCATTAAGACTTTTAAGGAAATAAGTGTTGTTTCCTTGTACTGCTTGGACAACAAATGGTCCTCTCCAAAGGGAATCAAATTTTCCATGTTTTCCCTTATCCTCTCTTCTTGCATCCCACTTGAGGACTTTGTCACCAATGTTGAAATCTTCTGCCTTAGATCTCTTATCAAAGGCCTTCTTTAATTTTTCTTGTAGAACTTGAACTCTGCTGAAAACTTGATCTCTAGTTTGCTGTAAACATATTATTTGATTGATTCTTCTTTGCATATCATTTGGTTCAGCTTGGCTTTCTTGAAGAAGTTTCATAACAGGTACCCCTAGTGATGAAGGAAACTTGGCTTCTAATCCATAAACCAACTCATATGGGCTGGTCCCAATTGATCTCTTGGTTGTTAGTCTATCTGCCCACAGAGCATTCACAAGCTTCTTATGCCAATTCTTTTTGTTCTCTTCTAGCACTTTCTTTATAATGTTTACCAGGCTTTTATTTGATGACTCAGCAAGGCCATTTCCTTGGGGATAGTATGCAGTAGAATGGCCCAAGGTAATGTGAAATTTATGGCAGAAATTCACCATCTTCTTGGATCTGAAAGCAGCAGCATTGTCTGTTATTATTTTGTCAGGGCAGCCAAATCTAGCCAATATGTTGTTCTCCAAGAACTGAATGATAGTGGAATCATTTGCTTGTCTGCATGGAGCAGCTTCAATCCACTTGGTGAAGTAGTCTGTGGCTGTCAAGATCCATCTATGTTGGCCTGAGGATGAGGGGTGAATTTCCCCAATGAAATCCAAGCCCCATTGTTGAAAAGGTCTCTCTGTTGCAATAGGCCTTAAGGGAAGCGGCAGCAACTGTCTCTTTCCCTCAAACACTTGACATTTATGACATGAGGTGGTGAATTTCTTGACATCAGAGAACATGGTTGGCCAGTAGTAACCAGCCCTTAGTATTTTATCCATAGTGGACTTCCAGTACAAGTGTCCACCACAGTCACCTGCATGAAATTCTTTTATGATATTGTCAGTTTCATTCTCAATTAGGCAGTTTAGCAATATCCCTTCATGGTTTTTCCAAAATAAATTCCCATCCATAACACACAATTTAGAAGCTTTCATTTTTAAGAACCTACATTTAGTTCTGGACAATCCTGGGGGAGCACACAGGTTTTGCAATACATAACATATACCAGAGTACCAAGGGGATTGTTCAAAGGCTACATTGATCTTTGGAGTCGCTAGCTCCGGTTCACTGTCCAGCTGGTTGATGTCTAAGGCTTGGAAGTTTGCTTCTGTCATTAGTTTGGCCAAACCTTGCCCTTTTATTAGTTTTGTAGGTTTTATCTCAATATCAAATTCCAAGATGTTGGCAATCCATTTTCCTCTTCTGCCCTCTAGGTTCTCTTGGGTGAGAATGTCTTTGACAATAGGACTTGGTACATAAGCTATAACATGCGAATAAAGGATGTAAATCCTAAAGTCCTTAATGGCTTTAACCAAAGCATAAGCTTGTTTTTCCATGATTTGATATTTTAAAGGTGCATCTCTAAGAGCTCTGCTAAAGAAAGCAATTGGCTTCTCATTTCCTTGGTTGTCTTTCTGTAACAAAACAACAGCAATAGTATGCTGGGAGGCAAAAGAGCAAATGATAAATTCTCTGTCAAATTGAGGATTGGTCAAGACCGGGGTTTGGGTAAGGGCCAAATTTATACCTTCAAAGGCTTGGTTTGCTTCAACTGTCCATTTTACTTTTGAATCTTTCTTTAGCATGTTATTTAATAATCTGATTAGTTCAGCTAAGTTTGGGATAAACCTTCTCAAGAAATTGATTTTTCCCAAAAATCCTTGCAATTCTTTGATATTTCTTGGGTGGGGCATTTGTAAGATAGCTTGTATCCTGTCTGGGTCAATTCTTATGCCATCCTTTGAAATGATATGTCCTAACAGCTTACCTTCTTCCAAACCAAATAGAGACTTCTTGGGATTCAAGGAAATTCCATATTTCCTGCATGTTAGGAAGATCTGCCTTAACTGTTTTAAATGTTCTTGATCAGATTTTGAAAAAGGTGTGAGGTCATCTAAGTAAATGACTAAAAAGTCATGAATCTCCTTGGCAAAAGCAATATCCATTGCTCTTTGAAATGTTGCCCCTGCATTTTTCAATCCAAAAGGCATTTTTACATATTCAAAAGTTCCCCATGGGGTTGTGAATGTTGTTTTGTCTTGATCATCAGGGTGCACCAGGATTTGATTGAAGCCTGAGAATCCATCCAGTAATGAGATCCTTGAGGCCCCTACCACTCTTTGGAGAATGTGATCCATCTTGGGTAAGGGATAGTTGTCTTTGAGGGATACTTGGTTCAGATTTCTTAGATCCACACACAACCTTATTTCACCAATTTTCTTTCTTGTAGGGACTAAGTTTGAGATCCGCTCAGAGAATCTAATTGGTGCTATGATGCCTGCCTTGAACATTTTCTGTACCTCTTGTTCCATTGCTGGGAGAAGCATAGGATTGATTCTCCTCAATTTTTGTTTAAAGGGTTTTTGATTAGGCTTGAGAGGGATAGTATGCTGGATAACAGAGGTGTCATAGGACTTTAGGTCCTCATAACTCCATGCAAAAACATCCTGGAACTCTTTAAAGAGGTCAATGTATTTAGGCTTTTGATCAGGAGGTAGAGATGCAGAGAATTTTATTATTTTGGGTTTGTCAATGGTACCAATGTTGCATTCTTCAATGGTTGCATTTAAGGGCTGCGTTTTTGGTTTTCTGGGAATATCATTTGAATCAAAGATTTCCTCTAGTGGAGTTAGGCCTATTGGTAGGAAATTGTCTTTCAGCTCTATGATGTCAGTTTCAGCATTGGCCACTTCTTCACAACTGATTGGTTGAATTTGTTGAATATTTTCCTTGTTGAAAATAGTTGGATTTAGCATTTGTTTTGCTGTTTTAGGTGATATTGGGTGAGTAATCTGTTGAAACTGTATTTGTGATGGACTTGCTCCTTCAAGTATTTGTGATTGACTTGCTCTTTCAAGTATTTGTGATTGACTTGCTCTATCAGTGTCAATGTTTAATCCTGCAAATTCTTTTTGCAGTGTTAAAAAATTATTTATTTGCACATCATCCTCAAATACTTGCCAATCTTTAACATTGTTTGGGATGGAGGGTCTGTGTTTTATCTCAGCTGTGAAACAATTGTTAGGTTCCAATGGTAATTTGTAAGTACTAGCAAATGTGGCCAAACTATGAGCATGCAGATTATGGGTTCTAGGAATTTTAGTGATTTGGAATTCAGAGAAAAAGTTTAGTAATTCAGCAACAGCAGACCTATAAGACCTTAGTCTTTTGTCATTGGTGACAAAATTTCCCTTCACTTGCTGGATAACTAAATCTGAATCTCCCATGATTGAAACCCTGGCAGCTTGTAAGAACTTTACTAACTTGAGGCCTAGCAAAAGAGCTTCATATTCTGCCATGTTATTTGTACATCTGAAGTTTAATCTATAGGCTCTGCCTTCTGCATGACTATTTTCTTTATTGTGTACCCAAACTCCAGCTCCTGCCCCTAATTTGTTGACTGAGCCATCAAATTCAAGGAACCATAGAGTATCTTGTTGTGAAGGAGATTTAATGATCTGTTCATGTGCTGGCAATGTAAGTTGAAGTTCTGGTTTTTCCTCTGGCTTGTCTTCTAGGACAGACTCATCATTTGATTGGATATGCTTGACATCTAGAGCAGCAGAAGTGTCTAGCAATTGATTGACTGCTGTTCCATTGGTGGTAGTTCTTTCATTAGTGTCTTCCTCTTGTATGAGTATCTTGGTTTCAACCTCATTTTTTGAGGGAGTTGTGCTATCATTAAAAAGAATGTATGAATCAATGTCTGAATGGACAACATATATGGGAAAGTTTTGAGGCTTTTCTTCACTGCTGACCATGTATTTCATGAGTGTTTCTCTGTATAGTCTTTTTGGTTGCCCAAAAATAGAGATGGTGGCATATGACATGTCTAATTGTAGGGAACCTTGGAGTTTGGCTCCCCATGATCTTGATAACAGCATCCCATACTTAGGTGGGATATCAGCAACTACAACATCCATTAGAATGGTTTTGTTTGGGTATTGAACCAGAGACACACATAAATCTTTTATGAGGCCTAAACACTTGACTTGGATGGAGTCAAAGGAAAACAGGTCCTTGTATGGTCTTGTTATATCTAGATTCAATCTCTCCATGACTGCTTTTGGCATGAGATTGTGAGAGGCACCTGAGTCAAACATTGCATTATGTAATATTTTATCATGAATATGTAAGCTGACATAAAAAGGTAATATTCCTGTGACTACTGTCTTTCCATCCACTTCTGGGCCAAACAGTAATTCTGGGGTATCATCCAACACATTAACATCATCTTTGTTGCTAGTGAGTTGAAGGGACTTCTTGATCTGTAGTTTATAGATGTCATGCTTGGCTAGTTATGAGAGAGGAATTGATATCTTTAGTTTGCCAATTTCTGTTTCTAGGTCAAAAGGTTTTTCAGATTGGGTCTTGGGGTTGTGGATTACAGTCCTTTCCTTGTTCACTAAATCTTCTTGTTGATTCTTATCTTGATTGTGGGAGTTGTCCTTTTTTCCCATCTCTTGAGGAGTAATATTTAAATTAGGGTGAGAGGATGAAGTAGCCATAGGCTGCTTTTCTAAGGACAATGGTTCAGTGATCTCTTCAATGATTACTTCTTTTGTAGGTGAGTTTGTTTTGTCACTAGGTTCTGTGACTATGGCTCTTTTAGGCTGTTGATTATCCTTTACCTTTTCAGGCTGATTTACATTCACAGTTCTGCTCCTTAGCTTGTATTGTTTATGGACTTCATAGACAACAGTGTCATAGCCTTGTTTAAAGTCAAAGGATTCACTTGATTTAGTTTGGAACAGTTTGATTTCATCATCCTCATGATCTTCTTGTGTTAAGAAAACTTGACTTTCACCATCTAGACCCATTAAATTAATCTGAGGATCTTCATTGGGTTCAGTTGATGTGGAAGTTTCTGCATAATTTTCTTGGAAAGGGGGTCTTATGTCTTGATCAGCACTGGCCTTGCCAATGCCTGGGTTTTGAGTTCTCCTAAAATTTGGATTCCTAGGAGGGTTGTTTTGTGGTGCTTCCCATGATGATTTTCTTTCAACCGATTCCACTCTATCACCCAATCTTTTCATTCCAGTTAGTATTGCATCCAGCTTTTGATAAAAAACAGAGGGCTCCTCTTTGAAAACAATCCTCTTTTCCAACCTTGCTCTGTTTCTTTTGGCAATCAGGTTAGCTTCCACTGTGACAGCAACCCTTTGGGCCTCTGCAAGGGTTTGAGGGTCTCTTTCCTTTAACTGATAGGCCATGTCAAGGTCAAAACCATCAGGGAATTTGTACAAAGCTAGATCACGAGGGGGTCTTAAATTTTGTGGGATTGTGTTATATACATTGTTTTTTTGTAAGTTTAAGTGGGACTTTCTCATTTTCGAGTTTTTACATGTCCGTTATTCACCCCATTTCCAGGGAGGGTAGCACAAGAATCGAACCCAAGATCTCCGGTTCGATGAGACTTCATTTCCACGGCCATTGCCACTTGAGCTACCCCATGCGGACCAAAGGTAGTGGGCTTGGCCCGGTTTAGACTAACTACTCGCACGACGAGCTACGACCTTGCTCGGGATTGAACACAAGACCGGTCCGTCATGACGAGGCCGACTTTACCACTACGCCGCCTCCACAACCTTAAAAGGTAGTGGGCTTGGCCCAATTTAGACTAACTACTCGCACGACGAGCTACGACCTTGCTCGGGATTGAACACAAGACCGGTCCGTCATGACGAGGCCGACTTTACCACTACGCCGCCTCCACAACCTTACGTTATATACATTGTTAAATCTTGCACAATACTCCAAAACAGTCTCTTGAGGACCTTTTTTGATAGTGTCATATTCACCAAGTATGTGCAGAGGATCCTTCTTCTTTTCCCATCTGCTAGTAAAGGCTTGATACAGTTCATCAGGAGTTGTGATGGAATTTGCATTTAGGGATCTAAACCAAGTTCTTACATCCCCAGTTAGGCTTTGAACAAACATCCTCATTCTCACACTGTCATCATCTATTTCATAGGTCTCAAAATGGTCTTGCATCCTTTTGGCATGCTGGACAGCTTTCAAAGGGCCATTGGAGTCAAAATATGAGATTTTGGTTTGGTAATCTTGGGGTAGAGCTGCAGCATTAGCTGGTATTTGCAAGGGTGCATATATGTTAGCCATATTCACAGGGTTTATGGGGTTCATAGGGATGAATGGGACTGGGGTGACTGGGATAACATGGTTAATGGGAGCGGTAGAAACGAGGATGTTGGTCAGGGGAGTATGTGCAGTGGATGAAGATGTGAGAGGAGGACTTTGAGATGTGGATGGTGAACTAGGGGAACTAGGGGTAGACCGGAAAAGGACCTTGCATGGAGTAGAGATGATGCTGGGATGATCTGAATCTGAGGTTAAATCAGCAGGCTGCTCCTGCCTTTGCTGCCTCCTAATGTTTCTAGGGATAGTATTTGGATTATCAACAATGATGGGCGGATTAGGGTCAGGATTTGCCCTAGTATGCCGTGGATTTTTCTTGGGAGCCAGCTTCTAACTGTTTTTAGGATTTTATAGGAAGTTTTTATATCTGCAAGGACTGGATAAAGATTTTGGAATGGCTATATATATTTCAAAGCTGAGATGAAGATTCACTGAAAAAGCTCTTCCCTAAAGCTGTCAATGTGACACAGAAACAGTTTTGAAGGCCTCCTGACTGATTTCAGGCTTGATTTGTAGCTTTGAGAGATGTATAGAAATTGGAAAATCCTAAGAAGTCCCCAGTGGAGTCGCCAATTATGTTAACACCCAGGTTGTTCCCTATGACTCCCAAGGGAATACGGCCGGGGTAACCACTAACCAATCTTTGGATCACAGTTTCTAGCCAAACTGTAATCAGAGAGGGCTCTCTCTTTATGATTTGTCTCTGTTTTGATAGTGTTTTTAGGCTAGCTATTATGCTCAGGTTTTTGGTTTATGTTTTGGTTGAAGGACTTCTTTCAGTGCATTAAGATGTAGTGTTTCAGAGAGTAGTATATCATTGGGAAATGGAGTCTAGAGCTGTGAACTGTTGAAATGCTGGAGTGATGATATTCAGACTGCAGGGCCTATTGGGTATCTCAAACAAACAAACTTTAAACTTAAGTGGTGATGTATGGTCAGCCAACAGAAAGCAATTAAGAATTCTCCATTAAGCTGGTGATGTGAAAGTGAAACATGATGCTCAGGAGCAAACTTGAATTCCTGAAACAAAGGTCACTGTGAAAGATATATTCTGAAAGTGCAACAATTAAGAATTACACTTATCAAGATTATAGCTGAAGAAAACATTCATTAACAACATAGATTGAACTCAGGGTATTGCATGAATAAGTCCTAAAGGTTATTCTTTTTCTTTGTTGCTAAACACTTAGAAGTTAGAAACATATATGGATTGTAAAAGATTGAAACACATAACAAAGAGAGTTACAGAAACTTATTGTATTATGAAGTACACAGGAATCCTGTAGTTTTCAACAGACACCAGAACACATTCAACACTTCAGAACTCCGAGAAATTCCATCACTTTCTTTATTAAACTCTGAAAGGATTATAGCATAAGAACTTCTTCAAGAGAGATCAATAACAACCCCGCAAGCTTGTGCGAGGGGCAAATATATATAATCGGTTTACAAAATATCTGAGTGCTAAGTTATCTCAGAAATGAATACGTTCACCAACTTTCCAAGATATTAGATAGGAAGGTTATTACATCATTGAATACAAAGTAAATGCATCTTTATGCCTGTCAGAAGATATTTTGGCCTTTGGAGGCCACTGAGTCGGTTGGAATGATCTGCTTTAATGCTGAGAAATGCGCTTTTGGAGCTGCTCTGCTGTAGCTCCTCGGCCTGGACACCTGTAGCTTCCCATCTTGCTTTGTTGGCCGAGACTTCTACTGAGTTGGCTCAGCTTTTATCTTTAATGCATGCTGATTCTTTTTAAACTGTCCTGTGTATGACAATTTGCATTTTCCATGAACAAAATTTATTTAATGGCTTCCTGTTTATAAAATCATCTGTATGGTCTTAGTCCACCATTCTAGTGTAGGTAGTTGATGCCTGAGAATTGCATCCATAGTCTCCTCTGCCTCTGTATATTTGTAAAAATTGGGAGGCACCTCAAACAGGTGTTTGATTTCATTCATTATAAAAAATAAACTTTCTACTCTATTGTAGAGAGTCTGTCCTGTGGCTGGCCCTGTTTCCTCTGAGGTGCTGGGCTTCTCATTGATCTGACTTGTGGCAAATGCATTAACCCTTTTGGCATATTGCTCATGAGTGAACAGTCTCCCTGCGCTGTTCAGTAAGCCAGGGAGCCCTCTGTTTTCTAGTACCTGAAACTTCTCCAAAAACTTGTTTACCTTGGTCTGCATGTCCTGGGTTCTTCTCTCTAATGTCTGCACCAAGTTTCTCAGTGTAAGAACCCTCTTGATTAACTGAATGTGCTCAGTTCTGTTTGAAATTCCCATGGCAGCCAACTGAGTACTTGTTCTATTGTTAAGCACATTAATCATCCTGGTGGCTATTTCAGGCATATTGCTTAGAGCAGCTCTTGATCTCTGAATTTTAGCCTGTGCTTTTGGAATGAGCTCTAACTGCTCATGTATTGTTTCAATATACTGCCATTGGTCATTTATAGATTGGCCGATGTTAGCCCATAGCACTATTTTAAGCTCAGCCACAACCTTGTCTAGTTTGAGCTCATTCTCTAGCTCTTTGATCCTGTCTTTGAGGGCTTTTATCTCCCTGCCCTTTTCTGCCACTGTCTGCTTGGACTTGTCATATCTTTCATTGACTTTGGCTAGTTTCTCCCTGGCCTCATTCAATTATGTCATTTGTGCTTCCAAGGCCTGGATCTCATTCCTCAGCTTTTGCATATCCAAGCTAGGGGCCTGCTCTGTTGTTGGAGGTGCAGAAGTAGATGGTGCTGCTTTTTTAGTCTGTTGAGGAGGAGGAGTAGTAATTGGAGCAGCTTCCTCAAGGTTAATGATTTGAGGAGGAGGCTGGGAGGTCTGACCTTCTTCTCTTTGTTTCAGAGTTGCTTGTAGTGCTGCCTGTGCAGCCTCTGATTCTCCCAACTTTTCTTGTGTCTGGATAAGCTGTTTGTAGAGTGACACCAGCAAAGCTGTGGCATCTTTATCATGCCTTTGTTGAGCTACTTCATCTGTTTGAGGGTGAATTGTGGCTGGGAGTTTGATCTTTCTCCTCAAAGCTGCCATATCTGCATCCCTCAATTTTAATATTTCTTGTATGCCCTTGATATCTTTGGGATCATGCCCAATCTCAATGATTATGTCTTCTAAGGACCTTATTTTGTTGTCCTTTGCTTGTGAGAATGCCCTTTCCAGCTCAAGTTGGGCAGCTGTATTATTAAGGCTATTTTCTAGCCTGTAGTTATCTAATGTCTTGTCTGCCAAGGAAGCATAGACCATCTCACCTGTTTTTTTATGCAATTCAATTTTATCCATCGGGTGGATGTCCTTGGCCAGGACCTCAAGATTGGTCCTCAAGTAATCTGAAGGGGACTGTGGCTGCAATGTAGTTGGTACGAGGTGACTCATAATCATCTTGCCCTCCTGGACATCATATGCAGACATGAGTCGCTGCTGGTTGGTGGGAGCCATTTTCAACAAATGGTTATACAGCTGTATCTTTATGGGCTCATTCCTTTTCTTTATTTCAATGAACTGCTATTTAATGCTCAGTTCACCCTCTTTCTGCTGGCTAGAGGAGCTGACTTCTCCTCCCACTGTCCTCTCTTGTTCCTGTTGGAAGGAACTTGCAGATGCCTCCAAACTGGGCGGGCCCATACCCAAAGATTGCCCTATAGGCATCTCTTCCTCTGAAAGGGGATTCATCCTGTGCCTCTTCTCACCATGACTTGTTGATGTAGTCAAGGGAGTTTCTCTATCCCTTTTCCTGCTCACATCCTCCTTTTGTGGAGTTTGGAGGACTGAGGTTTCATTAACTGCTTCTTGCCTGGGAGGTACTGTGTTTTGAGCTTGCTGCTCAGTGAGAATTGGGGCCTCAACTGCCCCTTCTTGCTGTGTGGGCTGCTCTCTGTCATGCTGCCCTACTCTTGGCTGTGATTCCTGTTGTTGCTGTTGCTCTACCTGCTGCTGCACTGTTTCTTGCTGCTCCATCTCTTTATCTGCTTGCCCTTCAGTCATGGGAGGTGGTTTCTCTTGTTCCACCTGCTTTCCTTTGCCTTTGCTGCTTGTCTGTTGAGTGTCCATGGCAGCTTGCTGATGTGTTGTCGAAGAAGAGGCAGCTGCTCCAAGTTGCCTTTGATAGGATAAGGAGACCTGTCCACAAGTTTCCAAGTCAGCCTCCTTTTGCATATTCCTAGCCTCTCTCTCTAGTATCTGCTCTCTAGAGATTGGCTCTTCTAAAGTGCCTTCTTTCCAGCTTAAAGAATTTGCATACTTTTCAATATGAGGCAGCCTAACATGTGAATAGTTACCCAATTTGTGTTTTATCCTCCTGAGGGAAATAAAATGATTACGGTCATAAGGTGACCATTTGAAACTGGTTTGCAATTTGAAACCCTCTAAGATCATATCTGCCTCCTTCCATCCCTCCTCTCTTTTGTTGTACAAAAAAGGGCCCAGCTGGCTCCTTACCTTCAGTTGTACCTTCTTGTTTTTGCTTTGGAAATGGAGGTAGTCAGCATATCCAAACTGCCTGAAGTATTCTAGGGCAAACAGTCTCATGGGGACATACGTTGGCAGCCTGTAAGGGTCCAATTCACAGCCATATACTCTGATTACTGTGTGGTGTTGGTAAAAATACCAATCACCAATGCTGTAGGATTTGGAGAGATGGAGAATTCTCTGCATGTCATCGGTTAACCTTGGAGGAGGGACACCATACAACAATGTCATAGCTGGGTGAATGAACAGGTCTATAAATTCACAGTATGTGTATGGTGATTGAGAAACATCATGGAAAACTGAAGTCCAAAACACCACTGACCTTGGATTTCCCTGGGCATTAAGTTTCTTGAGGGGAATGGAGAAATTGTCTGGCTGATAAAACAAGAACAGGTGGTAGATGTATGAGGTGTATCTGAACACCCTTTCCCTTGGCAGATTCATCAGCTGTTCATGGATCTTGTCTGCAATATAGGTGGCATAGTCATAGTGTACAGCTGGAGGCTTTCCAGGAGAAAACATGGACAGCATTGCCATTATAGTGCCATCAACATCCTCAATTCCCTTGTATCCCAGGACATAGCTGATCAAATCTACTAGCATTCTGCCCAGGTCATTCAGGTAGTGATATCCAATAGGAGGAGTCCTTATAGTTTCAGAGCTAGGCTGTAGAAATAAGTGGTTAATTTTGGTAATCTGGGCACTTGACAGATTATTTCCCTTCTTTATTAAATCCAACATGGAAAGAGGGGTTAATGGCCTTGCAGTATGGAAATGCAGCATCTCATTTATGGCTTCTGGGGTGATGAAGAACAAAACAGAGCCTGTAGGACTGAGAACAGCTCTCTGGCAAGGATCATAGCATTCCTGGCACTTATGGATCAAGTCTGGGAGGGCATTGACTTGAGGGAGGTTGTAGATGGGCAAATTTGAGTCCCAAATCCCTAAAATATCAGCTCCATTAAGGTGCTGGGCTTTTAGTTCATTGAGCATGTGGATATTGAACTTAGAACCCATTGGAAACCAATCTAACATCTGATAATCTACATCTCCCAGGGCTTTCCATGTTATCTCCCTTTGAGGGGCATTCAGAGGCTGGACATTCAGGGCTATTGGTGTCTCCATGGCTACTGAAGCTTTTGAACTGTAGGTGAACCGGTTTCAATCGAGCAGAACAATAGAGAGGAATGTTTTCTTGCAATGGGAGTGAATTGTAAGAGACAGAAGGCAAATTGAATAAACAGCAGTTGAAATACTTTCTAAAGGATTGATAAAACAGTAGCAGGACTGACCAGGAGTATTTTCTGTGGTGAATTTGGTCAATTGAAATTTCTAGTTCACGACTGCGCGAACTAGCTGTGAATTCAGCTTAATTTGTCAAATGTGGCTCTGCAGGAGGTTTATGACTTCACTGGTTGAAAATGGGTGCGAGCCACTGTGTATTTGATGGTGAAAACAGTGTTTTACAGTCTCTTAACAGTTTGCTTGAGGAAATATGGAAAAAACCAGGCTCATGGAATGATTTTGAGGAATACCTGGTAATTTCTCCGGTAAGAGTTGCAAATGCAGGTGCAATGGAGGCGCCGATTGTCTTGGAATCAACTTTAGCAGGTTGGCGCTGGTTTGAACGTGAGCAACATGCAGAAATAGTTAGAGTTTCTTTTGCCAAAAGTGGAAAAAACATGACATTTTGGCCTAAATATGGATTTTTGGCAATATTGGTGCGTTTTTGGGATGACGTTAGCATGACGTCATCGAGTGGGGTCGGAGTCGGATGACGTCAGCATGACATCACCGGGTGATGTGGTAGGCTGCGATTGGTCCACGGGGATAGTGAGGTGGTGGCCATATCAGCGCGGGGGCGGACGAAGGAGTTGATGCGACGGCGAGGTGGCAGTGACGTGGCTCTGACGTGGGGATGACGCAAGCCCGGCAAAACAGGTGGTAAGCGGAACAACGGTAATGATTTTCTCGGACCGCTTACAATACGGCGACGGTTTTGTCAGAGGCCGACTTGAGAAGCTGTGAGGGTGACGCGTGGCAGAGGCCTGACGTCACCCTCTGACAGTTTCTCGGGTGCTAAACGTCGGACCTTGGGCCCAACCCGATATTCATAATAGCCGTCCGATCAAAAGTGCCCGATCGGACGGTTGACGGGTTGATGAGATGATCGGTGGATACGACAAGGGGCGGGATTATTTTAATATTTATTTTCGGGATCAGTGCTTGGCGGAAACTCTTGGGTCATGGCGGGTTTATAAAGGTTTTTCAATGCCCATTCAATGTAAAAATGACCCGGCGCCCATACTTTGGATAAATGAGAAAAGTGGGTTTTTTGTGTTATTTCATAATACAAAGCGGGTTATGGGTAAAACAAGGTCTTTTATAAGGTTTTCTTTAGCAAATGAAGGTTTTAAGGGGCCAAATGAATTCAGAAGAGGGGAGGGGGTTAGACTTAGGTTCATCAAAGTGACCAGATGCCATTTTGACCCCTGACAGAGAACATATGGCTATAATGCCAAGGGGAGGGATATTTATACAAAGTTTGGGGTTTATACACCATGGTGTTATAATACTAGGGAAAGGGTAACATAGGGGAATTATACAATAAAGTTAGAAATTAATATGGATGAAAGGAGTGGATGAGGGGAGACAATACTAAGTTTATTTGAAAATAACTTAGCTTAGAGAGTAGATCAAAATGAAAAGAGTTTTAGACAAGAAATGTGGCTTCTAATAGAACTAAGAACCACCACAAAACCACCAATTCTTACATGAATCTCAACTGATGATGGGATGTTAGTTATGGATGGGAAAGGGGATAAGTGGGAAGTTAGACATGCTTCTTTGCTTGCTGCAACCTGATAGAGAAGAATGACTTCTCAATCCATTGACTTTGCTTTTGTGAAATAGGTAAGCACACCTTCAATTGTAAGGAATGACACTTCTGCAACCCCATCTTCCTACCCATCTACTTGCCTAGCATTTTTTATTTCTTCTTGGAGGGTACACTTAGGCTTGCAGACCCTTATCTACCTTTTCTTTTCTTTGGCTTTCATCTTTTGATGGTCTATCTACTTCTACCCTTATTTCTTCCAAGGTCCCAGATTAAGCTGTTGGGAGCCTTTCTTCTCTACCTAAACTACTTGTCTGCCAAGATTAAACAGTTTGGACAGACTTCTTTCTCTATTCTACAACTGGAAATTTAAAACATGGCATGATCCAGATTAGGCTGTTGGACCATCCATCAAAATTGAGTCCACATCAAGCTATAAGCACAAATTGTATTCTCTTGGAAATATGTGATCTTTGCATGATCAAAGAAGAGCATATTTGGACCTTTCCTTGCCAATCATGAAATATGAAACCTATTGGTATAGGTAGCTAACACATACCAAGTTCCAACAAATGTGGCTTGGCCTATTTCAGATTGTTGAACAAATATGCCCATCAACCTTTTTATTACAGGATTTATCAGGCAAGAGAGAATCTCTACATGTTAATGGGCAGATCTTAAAGAAATATTTTCCATAAAAGAGATTCTATTCACTGTATATTATTGCCTTTATTTTATTTTTCTAGAAAGAATAATACAAGTTGAAGAACATTTACTTTTGGCTTTACAAATAATAGTCTCTTTTTATTTTTGACCTTTCACTTGTATAAGTAAACATTATTATGAAAATCACTTTCACACATAAAATATAGGGTTAAGTTATGTTGCTCTCAAATTGCTAGTTCACTGCCAAAATTATTTGATCTTTGATAAAAACTTAACTTTAGAAAGGAAAATTGGCCTCTACATCAGTCAAGAAAAGTATCAATAACAAAGCAAAGTCTCTCTACAGAAAAGAATCTTTAAACTCTACAATTGTCATCCAGAAACTCTTAAGGAGCCAATGATCCCCCCCATCTATTTAGTTTACATTTTTTAGAGTGTAATTCTAAAATATACTTAAAACTTAAAGGATAAGAGGTCTCATCAAGAGCCAACTTACCATGATCATAAGGTTGTAACTAGATGACATTACCAATACTGCATATCAAAACAGGGTAATGGCTTGAGATTGTATTAATCAAAAGACAAGGGGTATCATCATTTACCAGCTTGTTCAATTAAGTTATAATCAAGTTAATGGCATTGTCAATTTATGTCACCAAACTAAGACATTGTCCTTTAAAGGATAGAAAAAAATGAAATTTTGAAGAAAATGAATTATTTTAGAAAATAAATGGAAATAAGTATACAATCTGAACTTAAAAATTGTATTCCGACCAAGGTGGGATATTGAATCATTGCTCATTAAAAGGTAACCCTGTCGATGCTATGAATGCTTGCTGGCAGGAGAGGCTCTACCTATGACAACTGAGTATACTAAAAACTGATCTATGAAGAGCCTCTCTGTTTTTATTTTTTAAAAACCAAGTAATGACTGATGTAGACAAAGTGACTTTCTTATGAGGAGAGGATAATCAAAAGGATGATAGTTAAGTGGATGTTGTTTAAATATTCAAAGAGAAGTGTGACTTATCTTATATTTCATGTAAATTTTATTTTCTAAACCATCTTTATTTTGGAATTTTTTAGAAATAGCAAAAAACTCAGAGATAATTGGTTCTTCCACGTGAATCGCTAATTGTTGTGCTATTCAAAACCCCCCCATTTGTTAATACGAGTAGTCAATATTACATTAATAAATGGGGACCATTTAAAAAATCTTTCCAAAAATAAGTTTATCATTTAGGCATTTTCTTTATTAATTTTTAGAATAAAACAAGATACAATCAAACAACGTTTCAAAAAACTATTAAAAGTTTCCCTTTCCCGCATATCGCACGATCAAGCGTGATTGAAAGCCTTGCTAATCCACCAAATCTAGTGAAAAGCGATCAAAAGAGGAGTCTGCGCTTTAATACTTTGAAACTAGTACATTTCTTATATAAACTAAGTCCTAAGGCATTTTATTAAAACTAAGGCCCGCATCACATATCACTATTCTTAGAAGGTGCACCTTAATGAGTTACCTTAAAATGTGCAAGATGTGAAATTGAGATAACAACATTTCCCTTACTGCATCTCATTTTGGACATTTAAAGGAACATCGCAAACTTACCATTCGTTGAGATTGCAAAATGCGATTGAAACCTAGACCCACTCCCGAGATACGTCATAGACAAGTATTTAGGTTCGCTGCTCAATAAAAATCTCTTTACACAAGAAAACCTGACAAATGGGTTATGTCCTGGAAATAATAGTAAGTGGCCGCATCTCGCATCTCGCAGAAATAATAAGGAAAGCATACAAACATAACACGATAATGCAATATGTGAGATTTCTTCGCAAATCACAAAATTGCCATTTTTTCAATTTAAAGGCTCATCACCCTAGAAGCTTTCTTCCTGACTTACAATGCCGACATTAATGAGCATTAAAGCTAAGAGACAACGAACCATTATTGGGCATTTAGTAAAAGTTAATGACATTTATGTATTAAAAACCATCCAAGGTGATATGATATCTTCTCACTTGCGTTCAAATAAAACTCCTTTCTTATCACCTTTTCAAGTTATCTGTATTATCCCATCTTACGTTCATTCTTATCTTTGTATATCCAATAGCTACTGTCTTTCTCCGTTTTTAGGGAAAATGTACAAAAGGCATCTTTGGGAGAAATGGCAAAGAAGGGCAAGGCAGTTGCATCTGAGAAATCAGAAATGACTCCTTTATTCATAGATACTACATGCAGCAGAGAAGGAGGGACCTCTACGTGGGAAAGCATGTATGATTTATTAGAAGAAGAGCAACCAAGACCTATGGAAACAAAGGTCACCGTTGATGGTCATACTTCCTCAGATACTACCATTTTTGAGACGGAATGCTCATTTCTACATCGCATAGCCGTGCACCCAAAGATAATTCCTTACAAAGATATGGTCAAGTGGATTATTGATCAATCTGATATCTCAGACAGAGAATTTAAGAATAGAAGCCAAGAGGTTATGGGATCATTTTCGCCAGTCAACCTACAGATTATGTACCACCGACCAGAGCCACAATCCATCTACAACAAACAGTTCCTTGAGAAGCTTGCCAAAGAGAATGAGGACCCAGAAGATGTCACTCGGACCTGGTCGAATAATGAGGACAAGGTCAAAAAGGACAAAGCGGGTATGTACTCTACTACATCTATTTCTCCTCCCCATAGTTTTGCAGTAGCCATGCTATGTAGGATGTTTGGCAAGCCTCATAGCACTAAATTTTCCCCAAAATAGCTGCCATTAATAGATGCAGTTGTAAATGCAACCATAATGAATTGGGCCTAAATTTTGTCTGATAATTTAGCAAAGGCAATAATTGATTATAGGAGGAAAAGGAGTGTCTCAACGAGGGTTTACCCTCCATTTTTTATGAGTGCCTATGTGATGGATGAAATTTGTTTTGGTTCAAAGTTTCCTATCATGAGATGGAAATGGACTATAAAAGATCCACTTCCCATCCATATATATCATAAGGACATGTGGGAGTCTCAGTTTCACCCGCATTTTTACAAAATGTTTCATGGGTTCATGCTGCCTATCCAAAAACAGGTTTAGAACCGAGATGCCCCTAGGTTTTCTAAGGAAGATGAGATATATATCCTCCAAGTGGCCAGATGGTTTGCGGAGGAAACATTCACATATATCATGGTTTTTGGGAGTATCACCTCATCTCATGTCCTCCCATACTATGTTCCAGACAAATTGATGGCTAGAGAGATAACCTATCAAACAACTACTGAGGGTGGGCTAAGCAAAGGATTAAAGGAAGCGAAAAATGCTATTTGGCCTACATTTCCACATAGTGTGGAGCATTTGCAATATACGATCTGGGCCATGCATTGAGAGAAGAAGAGATCATGCAATCTTTGAAATTACCTAAATTCCCAGGTCGCTAGTATGACCCAAATGGCACTGCCAAAGACTTCACTACCATGGTAAAAGTGAAGGTATTCAGTCATGAGGAAGACGCCTTTGATGACATCTTCGTATAGAAAAAGACATTCATAGAAGTGAAGAACATGTCATCACTACTTTTTACCAAGAAGAGCTTGAAGCCTTTCATCAATACAGAGAAAGGAGATTATTAAAGGTCCCATTGGACCAATTATTGATTTAACCAATAAGGGAGCCCACTTCTAGCATAAGCCTTGAAGGAAACTCTAGAGAAAATTCTAAAGATGATTCCCAAGAGAATTCTACCAAGGAAACAGAGAAATCAGAGCAACAATCGAAAAATGGGAGAAGCAAAAGCAAGGAGTCAAAAAAGGATACATCCCAATCTACAGAAAAGACAGCTGAGCAAACTTCAACTAGAAAATAGGTTGAAATTCATTCCACCTCTACCTAGTCAACAAAACCCCTGGTGATTGATTTAGAGAAAGAATGGGATCTTTTTAATAAAAATCTCCATACAGAGAAACAAGCACCTGAGCCACAGACTCTTCAACACAAAACATCTCAAGAAATTACAGTAGAGAAAACTGTAAGTACTCAAGAGGTAGAGCACATTCCTGCCACTCCTACCTCTGAAATTGTTTTGAGAATTGAGAAGATTCCTCCTTTAGATGTGTTATATAGCCCAAAACACAAATTTGTTGTCAAAAGGCAGAGAAAGAAGAGGAATTTGGATGCTACAACTGCTACTACTCCTGATAATGAACCGATGGATATTGTCTGGAAAGACTCACCCGTCGACCCATCTGGAAACCTTACTAGACTGTCTTAGTTTGCAGGAACCTATGCTATAGCGACTATTGACAAAGAAACTAAAGTAAAAAAAATTCTCAGAGAAAAGGAAAATAAAATCCTATTATTGGAACAACAGTTAGAGCAAGAAAAATCTAACCAACAAGTGGAATTGCAAATAGCCAAGCTCCAACAAGAATTCGAGTAGATGCAAATAAATCATCAAGCCAGTTTACAAGAAAAAGAAGTGCAAATACAAGCATTAATAGATAAGTATAAGGAAAACCCAAATATTGATCAGTTTATAATCAAAGAGCTTAGCCTAAACTCCCAGTTAATGCATCAAAAAGAAATTCTATGCTAGAAGGTCTCGTAGTTGAGTCCTTATTGTGAGACTAGTGACAAGTTAATGAGTCAAGTCGTTGACATGAGACTTGAATATGCTGAATTCTTGAAAAGATTTTATGACTTCATCATCTAGAATAATTCAGAGGATGGGAGGAAGACCGATTTGCCTATACTAGAGGAGTCACATAAAGAAATTTTATTTGCAGACTGGGATTCTCGGCTTAGGCAAGTAGAAAAGGAAACGATGGTCACAATAGCAGCAACAAACTGTGTTATTGAAAACATCAATGAAAATATACACAACGCAAACCTGGTGGCAGAGTCTGTACCAAGTTTCCTTCCGAATGTCAAATAGCTCAAACAACAATGGAGGTAAGAAACAGGAGAAAAAGAGGAAACAATTAGGAAAATGACCAGGTTAAACTAGGAAGCATACTAGCAATATTTAGTTAAACCTTATAGCCAGTGGATGAACCTACGATGCCTAACCTCTTCCATGCAGAAAATGGTGCCAGCGCAGATTAATGCTGTGTTCACTGGGTAGTTGAAATCTACCATCATTCAACCGACACAACTCAAACTCATGAGGGACATCTATTTCTATTTTTAATTTCTATTTTTGTTTCTTTTTGCACAATTTGAGGAAGGTCGTTTAAACCTCCTCAACTAATTTTGTAATAATCTATTATTAGGATTTATATATTAGTATTTAGACTCCTCTCATGCATTTAGAGAGGGGTCCAGAAATTTTATCAGAAACAATCTTCAAAACATGCACTTCTATCCCTTTGAGGAAAGTTTTGGTCAAATGAATGGAACAAGATTTATTTTTATCTTATCTAGCATCTTCTACTGAAATTTCACTTTTGTACTCTTAGATGGTGTTGGATTTATTGGAAGTAGGTCGATATTGTTGAAACACATGAGCATAACTTATTACAAATGGTACTTTTATCTTGTGATTTTGTTTTGTTTATGTATTAAGCAATATTTTTTCTTCAAATTTTTTATGTATGAAAGTTTAAAGCTTGGTTAGCATTATTGCACTTTTGTATGGTGATGGCCTAAATTTTATGCTGAATATATGAATAATTTCTTATGCGATATATCTTTCACAATCATTTTGGCTAACTATTTATCCGAAACGATTATTTTTAAAATGATTTCACTTCCTATTGTAGTTGAATGATATTTATTACCAATTGCTTTAGGACATTATTGTAGATCACATGTTTCAATTTTATTCCCAGGTATAGTCATAGCTAGATAGTGTTTAAATTAGGATATATGCATGTGATTATTAGTTTAGATCAGATTACTTTTAGCATAAACATTCCACCGAACTATCATATATCACCCCATTAGCACTATCATAATTTATATTGGGAAATCGGTCCTGTTACCCCTAGTCGGAGCCACTACACCAAACGGAAAAGGAGCTTCCAACCAAGGTCTGGACCAGGTGTTTTTTCCCCAATGTTGTAAGCAAGGATTTTTGAGGCTTCAACAGGTTCTAGGCCTGAAAAAGTGGCTCAAATCCTGGGGATGTGGGCACAACAATGGGTAGAAAAATCCTTGGCAACAGGCATACCCATGCTGTGAGAGCATTTAGAGCCTCCTAGATAGATGCATGCACATATCAAGGGAGCATTCAAGATTTTAATGGTTTAAAAACTCATTGGGACCCAAGTGCTGGTTACCTAAGAGGTTGAGATGGTTCCTGGGAGTCTTGTTGCTGATGCGGAAGGTCTGTATGGTGTGTTTCTATTGGTTCCACTTCCTTAAGGTGACTTATGAGGTCGAATCATATCATAGTAACTTCTCATCACATGTTTACCCCGGTTGACCAGTTACTTGGGTAGATGTGGGAGGAGGGAGCTATAGAGTGGTACCAGAGCATGGTTCACCTCTCTGACTAGATGGGTTGTGTGATGGTCATGCATACATGTCAGTTGCATGTGTGTTCCTTATGCTTATAGTCCATGTGCTTGTTGCATTTGCATGGTATCTATCATGGTTGTAGTGATGTCACCAAGTGAAGGTTGATGAAGTTGTTGTTGGGATTCTTTAGTCATGAATGCATGTCAGTTGTATATGCATTTGTTATGCATGTCAACATCCATATGTTATTATGCATGCATTTTTATGGTTATAGTTATGCATGTAACTGGTAAAAACTGCATTGTAAGTTCATTGTATGCATTTTAGGTCATCATGATCATTATGATGCTAATGTGTTAGTTGAGATAAAGCAAGAGATGCAGAACATCAAAGTGAAGTTGTAACATTGGACCTCGAGGCAAGAGCATGTCGTTATACATGTTTGTATGTTGGACATGCATGTATGTAGGTTAAGGATTGTTATATGCATTATGGATATGTGTATGCCTTTCATTCTATTGATGTTATGGTTACATACATGATATATGTTAGTTTATTAGTGTAGTCATATGCACATGTGTCAGTTAGTCATGAATGATAGTAACCTTTGGTTGTATGCATTGTTGTTGTTGTTTATGTTAGTTAACTTGGTGATTATGCTATATGTTGTTGATGATTATGTTAAATTGTAGTTGTTATATGTTAGTTAACTTGAAGATTAGGGTTATTTCAATAAGATATTGATATTATATATATCTTTTTGATCTGGATTCACCTATGCAGATGATTATGGTTATGACATTCAGGTATGAGTCGACGTATCTGTGATATTGTGATGTAATAATCTAGACTAACTATGAAAATGTGATTTTTATGCATGAATGATAAATGCTTATGAGCTTATGATGTGAACATGCTAGCTAGTTACAATTATGGATATCATGATCTTATTTATTCTTGAGTTGATATGTTGTGAAGTTATATTGTGCTAATCTAGATTGACTATGCAGCAAAAATAGCCCCCCTTGAGATACATTAAGGTGTGAGTTTTCTTATATCGTCTTCTAAGTGCTTGAATGTTTGATTATGTCATTTATCTGGTGTTTGAGTGTTTGGTTTCTATTATGTCATCTATCTGTTGTTTGAATGTTTTATTAGTTGCATGATCTGAGTTTGTATCTATAAGCTTCCATGAAGAAATGATCTTGTTTTAATATGGTTGTACTAATGCATATGTGTTGAGATAGCTGATATGTACTTGAGTGTAAGTAGGTGATAGTTGTAGCATTATGTATTATGACTGATGAATGTGAGTTGATTGTTGATTATGAAATTGTTGTTAGAATTGGTAAAGAGTGATTTTAGATCAATAGATATGTTGTCTTGATCTTTAGAACATGTGGTTGACATGTGTGAGAAGCTGTAGGGAAACATGCTTGGTATTAGCATGACAAGGTAAAAGGTAAAATAAAGGAATTAGGTGAGAATTCCTTTGGCAATGTTTTGAAACCAAAATTCCAAATGAATGAGTACTTTGCATACAGGAAGTATTCTTAACCTTTATTTCGTCTGATGTGGATATGTGTTATATTCATGGACATGTATTTGACAGGTATAACAGTTGGTGTCTACTTATAGCTAGATTTGTCAAGGGAATTGGAGTCATTTGAGACATGGCACAAATGTGTTTGGTTACAAGGCAACGTGCTTGGCACGAAAAGGTAAGGTAACTGGTGTTTTGTTATGTTTATTTATGCACTAACATTTATGTGTTTATGGAAATATGGTGCAAGGGATTGTATGGCAAAGACACTGCCATGAAATTCTGAAGAAGGCTCGAGTTGAGATTTTCTTTGGAAGTACTGAGAACCATGGGGATTGAGTCATGGTATCTATTGAGAGTCTTGTGATTTTTATTCTTTGTGATTTTTTTCTGCTTGATTTGCAGCTTTGTTTATGTCTAGTGTATGGCCGTACCACTTTGTTCATGGTGTCATATTTTTATTGTTTTCATGATTTTATTTTTGTTTCCACTTTTTCTTTCCTTTTGTGTCTTGAGGGTCTTGGGAATTGGTTGGGAAAGAGGAAATTTAATGGAGCTCAGGGAGAGTTGAATGAAACCTAGCAGGTAAAGTAAGACCCAAATGAAGCTCAATGCATGAGTAAGGGAAGTTGAAGGTAAGAATATCACAATCGGTTGGATTGGTTCGGTCCATTGGTGTAAATGGACAGTGGCAGTACAGTCATGAGAAAGGTAATAGGAAAGGCGAAGTAAATAGATCTGAGGCATCATATGCCTTGGATAGGTTCGAAATGATTGTTCTCAATGTTATGCATGGTGTGCACAGATAAAGGGATCTCTCTTAGTCTTGACCTTATGTTATCTATTAATTATGTTATGATCATGATTATGATGATGTTTATATACGTATGTATGTGTGTATGTATATCGTTATCTGACAGGATCATGATTATGTTATGCTAATGTTTATATATATGTATCTATGTTAATGTCTGACATGGTTTTCAGGGATTATTCTTGTGAGGAATGATTGCTTATGCAGGTGAGTGGCATGACGAAGTTCTTGGTCTTATGGGGAATCAAGTGGGAAGATTAACCTGACATATATATGAGGTCAATATCATGTGGATATGAATTTATATTATGTGATTATACTAAGTCTATGTTTATGTTATGGACATGCTAATTCTGAGAGATACATCAGCGAAATGAAAACAACATGATCTACAACTTGCTAGGATAAGCATGGATGGTGGAGAGACACTGGAAGCAAGGTTGCTTGGTAGAGATGGTGTGGTTTTGGATGTGTGGTAGTAATGTTGTGCATATGTTGTATATGTTGTACATGTTGCATCTGTGATGTTGTGCTCATGTGGTGTTTGGTATATATAATGTGTGTACATGTTGTTTATGCAATGTTATGTATAGGGTGGTACATATAGTGTTGTGTGAATGTTGCATATGCATTGTTGGGTATAAATGGCGTTATGTACATGTTGGATATGCAGTGTTGTGTACATATTGTACTGTGCGCATGACGGATATGTGGTGTTGAGTGCATATGGCGTTGTTCACATGTTGGATATGTAGTGTTATGTACATGTTGTCTGTGTAGTGCTATGTACATATGGTGTTATGTGCATGTTGTAAATATGGTGCTATGTAAATATGGTGTTGTGTGCATGATTGTACAAGTGGTGTTGTGAGCTTGTGTTGTAATGTACATGTTGTACATATGGTGTTGCGTGTAGGTGGTGTTATGTGCATGTCATGCATATGGTGCTATGTACATGTGGTGTCGTGTACATGTCGTGCATATGGTGTTTTATATGTCTAGCATTGTGTACACGTTGTATTGGTGGTACGATGTACATGTGGTGTTGTGTACATGTTGTGCAGGTGGTGACATGTACATGTAATGTTGTGTACATGTCATGTAGGTTGTGTTATGTATAGGCGGTATTGTGTACATGTTGTACATGTGGCACTGGTGTACATGTGGTATTATGTGCATGTCATACATGTTGTGTCATGTACATGTGTTACTATGTATGTGGAATGTGTAGTCATGGTATCGTGACATGTGTATTCATTGTGTTGTACTCTGTGTATGTATTTGTGGTGTGTTTTACACCAAGTGTAGGTCTATGTATTTTTTTATGGTATACACCAGATGTAGGAGTATGTATTGTGTTCTGTTGCACATTAGGTATAGGAGTATGTGTGGTATGTCAAGTGTAGGTGCATGTATTGCATGGTGTTGTATGTAGTGTGTGGTTGTATGTGTGTGATGCACACTATGGGTATCTGCACATGGTTGAGGAGAAGGCATTAGGTGTTTATCAGGTGTGGAAACTGATCCAACGTGTGTACAGAATAAGGACAAAGGTAGAAGATAAGGATTGATTAAAGGATAAGTATCAATGTTTTATTTCAGTTTTATTATGCATATGATTTATGCTTATGGTCTATGATGATTACATGTGATCAATGATTCTCGTTTATGATGGTTACATTTGATTTATGATTTTGATCTATGATGGTTATGTTTTGAGCTAACCTGATGTGATATGTTTATACATAATTATTTGGTTAAAGATGCTAGTTTGACTTGTTGTGACAGGGAGCAAATAAAATTTCAAGTGTACCGTGTTGACAGGCCACCAATGAGGTATGATTTGAAGTCATTTCAATTTATTTTAAATCTAATGGAAGCTATGTGTTTGGTACATGAAGCATAGAAATACTTGGTTGGGTGGTAAAAACTAATGGAAAGCATTAGAAACAACAATAAAAGGAATTGGAACATGAAGCAATGTGTTGGTAAAGCATTCAAGAGCAGGGCCATTGTGGGACACTGGTACCCAATAGTGTCCATTGATTTCCATGAGAAGGATATGACTGGTATGATGAATTTAAGGTAGGGATATGCCTTGGTTTCTTTCCCTTTCGATGCAAGGAAACCTTGCTGAGGGATGGACTGCCTGGGATGGGGGTGCTAGCAAAACTTGGAAGGTGTGTGACCGCACGAAAGATGGTGACTGGATTTCCCGAGGTACTGTGTAACAGAGAAGGGAAGGTCAGGTATATATTTGTTTTGGTAATTATCATTACTAGATGGAATCAAATGCAAATTGGGAGTGTTACCAGAACAATGGGTCGGTAACTGTTCATTGAGAGGACAAGTGGTGCAGGATTATAGTGTTGGACATCGGATGCAAATTTGACCTTGTAGTGGATTCTGGACTTCTTGGAAACGAGGTGAATCTTGGTATTACTTTGAGGGTGGAGGTGTGAGCCTCTGGATTCCCTTATTGTGGATGCATACATTGTATCCTTTTATTTGCTGGATGAGAAAATGTGCATATGTGTATATGTTTATATCATTGTAAATATTGTATTGAGTTGGATTTATAAATCTCCATAGACAGTATGGTTATTTGTTGGGTGAAGCAAATGTGTATGTGTATATATGTGGTTATTATTGTAAATATCATAATGAGATATGTTATAAATCTCTGGTAAATGGTATGTTTGTCATGTTTTTGCATATGGTTATTGTAATACTGCAATGAGCTATGTTACAAATATCCATGGGAAGTATGTTTTGCTATCAATGGTCTCGTTGGTTATAAGTGTCATTGAACACTGAGGATGGTGTTCCCCCAAGGGGGAGAGCTTTTGTAACAACCCTGGTTAAAAATCCAGGTAAAAAAATATAAGACCAAATTCATGGGACATGTATTCGAAGCTAAATGGTGGGAAAAAAATCCTAGTGGGTGTTCATTTTGGTTATTACGGCTAAAGGAAATTGGCAAAAGCACTGGCAAAGGCTTTGGAAAGGCATGAGGCATTATTGGCATTTTATTTATGAAAATAATGGAAATTAGGAGAAAAGGGATGTGAAATTTCATAGGTTGATTGTGAGGAAAATGAAGGAAAATAATGGAAAATGAAGAAAAAAGAGGCATCATTGATAAAAAGGATTCTGAGGATCAGTTGGCAGAATTTTTTTAATTCAGTTTTGGAGCTCTCTCTCTATCCTCTCTCTCTCATACTCTTGGACACTTAGAGTTTTCTTGGAGCACTCTTGGAGGAGTGTGGCATACTTGGAGTTTTGGAGCAAGAAGGCAAGGGAAGAGTAGGAAAGTGCAAGAGGAAACCAGGATCAACATCTATAGTGGGTTTTTCTTGTAGTTAGTAAGTTTCATGCATGATTTCCTTTTAGTTTAGGCATGCATGGCACATGCATGTGGTCTCTTGGTCATGATCTATAATTGGCATGGAGGATTTCCTGGATTGATGGTGGATTTGCCTAGCCTTTCCATTTCCTAGATAACCATGGTGTTGTGGGTGTCTTTCCTTCTTTTCTTTTGGTTGGTTCTCATGTTCCTTATGGTTGTGGGTTGAGTTACTAGTTCCTGGAAGCCTTGGTTGGAAAAACACTCTAGAAGTCATGTAATAGCTTGGCTTGAGTTACTAGTCGTGGAAGCCTTGGTTGGATAAATGCTTTGGAAGCCCTTGGTGGGTTGAGTTACTACTCTTGGAATCCCTGGTTGGACAAATGCTCTCAAATCCCAGAGTAAGCTAGGGGTTGAGTTACTAGTCCTCGAAGCCTTGGCTGGAACAAACACTCCGGAGCCCTGAAAGGCTTGGGTGGAGACAAATTTGGTGATGGTTGTGATGTACGACTATGAGGTGGAATCATTATTTGATCGGTTGATGTGGTTTGGCCTCTAGAAGCCCTGGATGGTTTTTGATTGATGTGTTTTATGACATCCCACTTCCATGCTTGGAATATGGAATGGGGATGACTAGCTCAAGAGAGATTTGGCTCAGCCATGTCAACAGTCAGGTGGTTCATGGAAGTCCCACAACTGGTTGGCCTTTGCATGATTAATGTGAGGTTATCTCTCCTTGTTATTTCATGAGTATTCTACTGGTTTATATGTGGATTATATGGTTGTTGTTTCCTTGGTGTTTCTTTTGTTATTATGTTGGTTATGAACATGTATTATGACAGTGGCTATGTATGGCTCTCATTATATTTTTACTTGTAAATGAATGAACAATGTATCTATCATCTAATGGATGAAACTACAAATAATGTGCTAAGGCATCAATGATTCTTAGAAATTTTTAGATGAGTATGAGACCCCTATGCTCAAATCTGTTGTTTAAACATGTAGATTACATATTTGTGACATGTTTGACGTAATTCCAATCATGGCTAATAGGGGTCCAGTCAAGTCCTTGTTCAAGCAATTTAATTTGTACATTATTTTGTTCTTATATTTCATCCCTGAAGGTGTCATTGAGTTCTCAGTAGTGTCCTGGGTTCTGGGCCTAAAAAAGTGGCTCAAATCCGAGGGACACAGGCACAATGCTGGGAAAAAAAGTCCCTGGATGTAGGAATACCCATGTTGTGGGAGCGTCCAGAGCCTCCTAGACACATGCATGTCGATATCAAGGGAGCATCCAAGAGTTTAATGGTTTAAAAACACAATTGGACCCACGGGATGGTTACCTGAGAGGTTGGGATGGTTCTTGGGAGTCCTGTTGCTGATGTGGAAGGTTTGTGTGGTCTGTTTACATTGGTTCCACTTCCTTAAGGTGACTTAGGAGGTTGAATCATATCATAGTAACTTCTCGTCACATGTTTACCCCAGTTATTTGGTTGCTTGGGTAGATGTGGGAGGAGGGAGTTACACATACCAACGATAACTACAAATTTGTTGACTATTTCGACCAAGATGTTCAACGAGTCTAGTCTTATGTATATTGTGATATATGCCAAATTGCATCGAATCATAGTATTAAGGATTTCCAATATAATTTTCATAATTCTAATCCAAAGTGGTGTGCCATATGTAGAGATAATACCCACTTGACTCAAGAATGTCAGTTCAATGTGAAGAATAAGCCCAACTATCATGTTATTTACCATACTCAGGATTTGAAAAAATATAATGAACCACCTATCTAAGGAGGAAGAGGAAATGGAAGAGGAGGATATGGTGGTTGAAGTAGAGGATATAATGGTCGACGTCATGGTCGTGGTCAAGGATGAGGAAGATTTTATTGTTTTACATGTTGGCAAGAGGGTCACATAGCACTTAGTTGTCCACTCAAAGGTAAGATCGTCTTATTTTCTTGTAATATGTGTGATCTAGGTGATCACTCACTAGAGGATTTCCCTAAAATTCTTGAAAATGTATTAAATAGAAGAGTTATCAATTTGGTATATATTTTCCCAAAACAGGAGGTTCTAAATCTGAAAAATCTCCATGTTGTTATGAGGTCTGGTGCGGGTCAATAAAATACTTTTGAAAATAAATGAGTTATTCAGCAGACTAAAGGTACCACCAATTACCCACATATGTAGGCTCAAAATGATACTATGGGGAAATCAACCAAATTTTTTAGAAATGAAGTCAACATGCAGAAAATGATAAGGGACACTCTAATCAAGGAATTTGTGGAATTGTTAAAAGAATAACAACTAGTCGGTCATATTGCTGCACTATTAAATCTATTAAAGGAATGTAATAAAGGAATAAATCAATGCAAGAACATACAAAAACTTTCACAAGGGAAACCTTTAGACGATTGTGACCCCAAATTCAACTTAGAAATAAATGGATATATTTTCAAACAAGTTTTGGTCAACTTTAGATCGCAAGTAAATATACTTCTAAAAGAAATATCCATTAATTTGGGAAAACCATCACTTCATAGGATGACCAATTATCTTAAATTAGTTGAATAGAGATTCATTGAGCCCATTGGAACAATGCATCAAGTTAAAATAATGATTATGGGAACCTCAACCTTTTCTGAATTTGAAGTTATCGACTTACTTGATCGTATTCTGGCTTACCTAGCATTAGTCAAGAGACCATGGGGTTGAAGAATAAAAGCTAATATATCATTATAGAAGGAAATAATTAAACTAAAAGTTAATAATAAGAAGATAACTATTCCTCTTGATCCTCGCAAAGAGAAGCCATGGGTTGAGCCCTGGGAATAATATTCAGAGACAAGGAGATTATATCAAGCTCTACATGAAGACAAAACAATTTGGAGCCTAATGCATTTGGAGAAATATTAATTGGTTCCCCTTTCCTTTGGACAAAAATCTAACATCGAGCTCTATGAATGAAAAATTGAGAATTATGAGTCTAAAATGAAGGAATGTTGGACAATTGAAGCCATACCAAGGAAGAAGCTCAACTGTGTTTTTCCATACAAGTTGTACCTATAACCCAGAAGAAGAAAAGAAAAGAAACACCATCACGATTACTATCTAATCTGGATGATGATACTAATTCGACCCAACTCCAAACTTGGACTACATTGACAACATATTTTATCGAAATATATGGAGGTTGGAAACTATCAACACAAGCAAATGTCTCAATATTTAAGCTTGGACAAAATCTCATTCTTCATATACAAATTTGTGAGTCATAATGGTGAAGAATTGGATATAGGGATGAAAGGGTATGGCCACACATGTTTCCTATTACTTTGGATGATTTCCCTAATAAGAGGTCAATCACTATAAAGGAAATAATTAAAGGTTAATTTTATCAAAGACTTTGAATTCCAACTAGAAGAGGTAGAACTAGTCGAGACAACTCAATACATTAAAGAATTTTTGAAGGATAAATCCCCCATTAAGTGTAAAGAATAATTACAAGTTGACATCTTGTTGACCCTTGTATGTAATAATGTTTCATTCTCATCTCATGAAAAACTTTCCAGTCGTTTGGAGATGGAAGGAACTCATACTACTGGTCAATTTTTTTTTGGAAGAAGGAAAATCCTAAGAATCTCAGTTAAATCAGTGTTTAAAGTGGAAAAGTAGGAAAATGAGAAGCCTGATCAAACATAATTTCCACCCATGTATAAATAAATAAAATTTGAATACCATATGCTTAACGAGTCAAAGGCCCCCCACTAGATGGATGCAGAAATTAGAATAAAGGAAGTCGATATATTAAATGACGAACGCTTGAAGATGGCCCTACTAGAGTCTAGAAGACCACTGGTTAGACAAACAAATGACTCAATTTATTGACTTACTAAAAGAGCGCCAAGATATATTTTCCTATGATTATAAGAATCTAAAGGGACTCATGAAAGAAATGGGGGAAATGAAGATTGACCGCATTCCAAGAGCCTAACCCATAAAGAAAGGACCATATAAGCTCACACAAAAATATAAGCCCATTGCGTAGAAATAAATAGAGGGGACGCTAGCAGTTGGAATCATTTATCCCCTTGATAAGTGAGGATGGGAAGTCCCATGGACATGCAACTAAAAAAGCACGACCCTACCATATTGATATTGTTGAAAATTGAAACAATAAAATCCTAATTTAATTTTCCCTTGAATTAAATTAGCAGAAAAATTTAATTCCACATCACAAGACAACAAGAATGTGTTAAACAAGTTAATTTCACTTAGTTGGCTTAGTTAATTCGAGTTGAGTTCCTAACTTGAGTCATGTAAAGTGGTTCCTAAATTTTAGGAGCCTAGGTTGAGTTTAATTTGACTTGTAACAGGTTAATTTAGTTAAACTGAGTTAATGTCCGTTAAACTAGTTCCAACTATTGGAGGAACTAGTAGGAGGTCTAGCAGTGGGGTGCAACTTCATGTGTTCAACTAGTTAACTGATAAGAGTTAATGTTCATTAAACTAGTTCCAACTGTTGGAGGAACTAGTAGGAGGTCTAGCAGTGGGGTGCAACTTCATGTGTTCAACTAGTTAACTGATAAATCAACCATAATTAACTCATGCATGCATGAAATTTGAGTTACCTAGTTGAGATTGGAATTCAAGGGTAGTGTACTATCAGTCGTATAATTTCTCGAGTTGTATAGGTGGTTCATGCCGTAAGAGAAGGGCCTATAGGTATTGCGCTATTCAGGATGGGGATTTCCCTAACTAATAGTGGTTGATTCCTTGAGAAATAGCACAAGAAAATAGGGACTTGGGAAATAATAAAATTGGTTAAGTATTGGCCTAGGCTTGTATAGGAAGCAGTGAGATAGAATATACTTGTGGAGAGATTGTTCAGGCTTGAACAAGCATTGTATTTCTTCTCTATCTTCTAATATAATGCAATACATATATGAAGGGCTTTTTAGCAACAAGCTTTCCCCTTAGATAAATTTCTGAGCATATGTGATTGAATCTTGTCTCATGTTTATGTTGTGATTTCTCTATCGATTAATTATTTCCGCTGATGAGTGGAGTAGATTCAAGTCTATTGTTTTAGTAAATTACAATTAGAAGTTTAAATCTACAAGGAATTTCTACATGGTATCAAAGTTGGAATCACTATAGAGAAGGATTCACCTTAGAAACGAATAATTTATGTCCTCATGTATAGTGATCATTGAAGAACTAATAAGATGTTAGGAGGCAGAGCTGATGGAGCCCTAGTTTAGGGTAGATCCATAAGACCATATGTGCAGACTTCTTAATGGAGCTAGAAGGTTGTTGGTGGGTAGAGAAGTGAGACAATGTTTAGTGACAAAAAAATGAGTTGTGATCATTGATATTGGCATATTTAGGAGTAGATATATTTCCAACAAGGAGACTGAAACTTAGAGGAAGTTTGGTTTCAGAGGGAGAATCCCTATGGAAGATAGTACTTCAGGATCTGGGGAGATCAAACTCATTATTGCAGTAGTTGCAGCAGCAGATGCAGATGCAAAAAAAGAGTAGTAGTAGAAGCAATATGAGTAGATTAGAGTTCATTTTGCATGCATGCATTCCTCCAGGTGTGAGGTGCGGTGATGTGAAGCAATAGTCCCAAGAGTTGCAAAAAATTGGCTAGGGTCCATTGAGGTTTTTTTGTCTCATGGATCATTACCTTGTTATGGGAGACCATAGTATTCAGCAGCAGGAGGATCAGTGTCAGTCAGATACTGAGGAGTTCAGAGCAATGTTGATAGTAGAGTAGGGGGATCAATAACAAAGTCAACAACAACACAATTTTCCGAGTAGACAATTGCAAACACAGTTGATTCAATTTGTTTTTTTTATTCTTTTTAGTTACAAATGTTGCAATAGTAACAAAAACAGTGAGAAGTATTGCATGAAATACATTCCAAAGGTACTAGATTGGGGTAGATGCTAATCCCTTTCTTGTTGAGAGGGAATGTCGAAAATGGAAACAAGAAAATCTTGATTTAATTTTCCCTTGAATTATATTAAGAGAAAATTGTAATTCCACATCACATGACAACAAGAATGTGTTCACTAAGTTAATTTCACTTATTTGGCTTAGTTAATTCGATTTGAGGACCTAAGTTGAGTCATGTAGAGTGCTTCCTAGATTTTAGGAGCCTAGGTTGTGTTTAATTTGAGTTCTAATAGTCTAATTTAGTTAAACTTAGTTAATGCCTGTTAAACTAGTTCCAACTGTTGGAGGAACTAGTAGGAGGTATAGCAGTGCGGTTTAGCTTCATGTATTCAACCATTTAACTAATAAATCATCCATAATTAAATCATTCATGCTTGAAATTTGACTTACCCAATTGAGATTGGAGTTCAAGGGTAGTGTACTATTAGTCGTATAATTTTCCGAGTTGTATAGGTGGTGCATGCAGTTAGAGAAATGCCTATAGGGATTTCTCAATTCAGGATGGGGATTTCCATAATTAATAGGGGGCTAATTCCTTGAGAAATAGTGTAAGGAAATAGGGACTTGGGCCAGCAGAAAATTGGTTAACTATTGGCCTAGGCTTGTCTAGGAAGCAGTGAGATAGAATATACTTATGTAGAGATTGTTCAGGCTTCAACAAGCATTGTATTTCTTCTCTATTTTTCGATCTAATGGAATATAGATAGGAAGGGGTTTTGAGTAGCAAGATTTACCCTTAGATAAATCTTTGAGAATATGTGATTGAATCTTGTCTCATGTTTATGTTGTGATTTATTGATCGATTAATTGTTTCTGATGATGAGTAGAGTAGATTCAAGACTTCTATTGTTTTAGTAAATTACAATTAGTAGTTTGAATCTACAAGGAATTTCTACAGATATTATGTGTTGATTTTCATAGACTCGACAAAATCACAGTAACTAATCCATTCCCTACTCCTTTTATGGATGAAATAATAAACGAAATAGTTGAATGCAGATGCTATTCTTTTACACATGGATTCTTAGGGTACAATCAAGTACCCATTACGAAGGAAGATCAAGAGAAAACCACATTTTCACTGAATTTGGATTTTTAGCATACAGAGTAATGCCATTTTGGCTTTAAAAATGCATTTGTAGTATTTTCAAGGATCGTGGTAAAATATTTTCAAGAATATATTTATAAAAAAATGGCGGTATATTTTAGCGACTGTATGATTTATTCATTATTAAAATATCACATCCAATGGCTGTGTCTGATTATTGAAATATGTCGACAAATTCAGTTATCTTTAAACATTAAAAAATCCATCTTTTCTACATCAATTGGAACATTAATTGTTAGGTCATGTAGTATCCAAGGAAGGAATCCTCCAATCAATAAAAAACAAATTAAAATATTCTCAGGGCATATTGGAAACTACAAAATATTCATAAGACATTACTTTGATGCCACTTTTCTAATGGATATTCCTTCTGTATGGTCGAGAGAGTGTGAAGAATCATTCCAGTTACTAAAGAAGAAGTTGGTTGAGGCACCTATTCTATAGTTTCCCGACCAGTCCAAAAAGTTCCATGTTCATGTTGATGCTTCTAATACAGTAACAGTCGAAGAAGTTTTAACACAACTAGAGAGAAATTCCATAGACTTGCACCCTAACACCTATGTTAGTCAGGAGTTGAATAAAATAGAAATAAACTACTTGAAAACTAAAAGAGATGTGCTCGTCACAATGTTTTCATTACATCAATTTTTTCACTTACATAAATTGTGTCACTATCTCCTTGCTAACCCATTCATATTCTTCAAAAATCACCAAGCGTTGAGATATCTCATTAATAAATCGGTCCATTAGTGAAGGATATATCAATAGATAATACTATTTCAAGAATTTGACTTTGAAGTCTTCATCCAACCCCAGAAGAAGAATGTTGGGACTGATCATCTACCCCAGCTATAAATAAGGGAAGAGATGACAGACCTAGAAGAATACTTACCAGATGAAAATTGGAAGCCATTCATTTAGAGTTTTCAAAAATCACACACTTTCTACATACAGGGAAGGCACTTGATGGACTCTTAGAGAAAAAGAAAAATATCTTAGAAATTAAAGTGGCACCATTTTCATTGACAAATGGTCAATTGTACAAGCTAGAAACATATGAGATACTCAGACGGTGTGTATTGGAGCATGAATGGGAAACAATTATTAATGAATCCCATAAAGGAGCAGTAGGCAAACATTACCAAGGTGACACCACTATAAGGAATATTTTTCAAGAAGGGTTATGGTGGCCAAATTTGTTTTTGGATTGTCGAGTACAAGTCCAAAAATGTGATGTATGTCAAAGTTTAGGTCAATTGTTAGCTAAGAATCACATTCCACTCCACTCCATTAATCCAATGCTATATTTCAATTTTTGGGCAAACAACTTTGTCAAACCATTTCCTAAAAGGGCTAGACAGACAAGAGAAAAATATATTATGACAACAATGGAGTATTTGATAAAGTGGGTAGAAGTAGAGACAATTGAATCGTGTACTTAATAAGCTGTAGCTAAATGTATTTATGAGAATATAGTAACTTGATTTGGTTGTCCCCTAACTATAATTAGTGATAGGGGAACTCATTTTATTAATGCGACAATTCAAACATTAATGCAAAATTTCATGATCAGTCATAAAAAAATCCATTGCTTACCACCCATAGACAAATGCCATCGTAGAATCCCTGAATACAACATTACATAAAGGGCTCATCGAGATATGAAACATTGACAGAGATGATTAGGACAATAAAATCCCAACTATTTTGTGGGAATATCGTACAACATATAAATAATCAACTAGTTGTATGCCATTCAAGTTGGTTTATGGATAGGAGGTAGTCGTACCACTACATTATACATCAAATGTTTTTCCTGTGTCGATTGTCCTTAAATATAATAGAAAAGTAGAAAAGGAATGATTCCATCAGCTACAACACTTAGAAGAATATCAACTCCATGCACTTCACCAACAATAAGTTAGTAAAATTCAACAAAAAGCATGGCACAATCGAAACTTGCATACCAAAGATTTAAAAGTCAAATATTTAGTGTTGCTTTATGATAGTTGGGTGAAGGGAAAACATAAGAAATTGGAAATTGCATGGTTTGGACCCTTCATTATAGAAGATATACATTTTCTTGGGGTTTTTCAACTAAATACATTATAAGGGAACCTATTTAAATCACTTTTCAATGGTGCCCAACTAAACAAGTATAACACTTAAAAAGCCACTTGGCATATGGCTAGTGAAAACCTCTTTGAGGCACTTGTCACATGGGCTAGTCTGAAAACCACTCCGTGGTAGGCTAAGCTATCCAGTTACGTGTATCATAGTTTCTTTTCAATTAGTTTCCTTATTAAAATCTCTAAGTAAATCAATTAATAGAAGCAGTTATAAGTTAGGAATAAATAATTGAATCAACAAAACATAAAACAATTAGAGGAAGGTTTTGCCAGTTAAACATACAAGCTTATAAGAAAAATGGAGCAAGGCTCAGACTTAAGAATTTTTCTAAATACAAAAGTCTAGAAAAGTACGAAAAAACATCAAAAGCAAAGAAAAGAATATTGACCAAAGGAATTTAGAGAATCATTTTCTAAAGACATTGTCTCGAATTGGAAAAATAAGCATTGATCCAGAAAATGGATTGACCATGAAGATAGATATGACTCGACTAGAAAATGTCAAGAAAGAGAAAGGAATGCATTTGATTATGTTAGGTGTACTAACAATAGAGAGGAAGTTGGGATCAAACAATATTAAAATGGAACTGACTTGAATACACGAAAACAACAAAAATTAAAAATTAGAAGTTGAAGCACTCGAGTGGATAGGTTTAATTAGTGCATTCCAGACAACCAGAAGGTCACATCAAAGTCAAAACCATGTCATCTGTCACTTAAAATTATAAAGAACTCGCCAGTCGAATTTTCAAATGCAAGGTGGCCATGTGGTTTGCATGAACTAAATGATATGGAAAAATCAAATCAACAGGTGACGAGATGTTTGAGGATGGTGGTTGTGGATGGAAATAATGATGCATTTAATTTGATTCTATAAACTGGAGAAAACCATGAAACTTAACAATTATATTTCTCGAATTTTCCTTGAATACAAACGTTGATCTTGCAGAAATTTCAAACCTTTTATATCCCGTTATCTTAGAGTCGGAATTGCTTCACTACTTGAGAACCAAATAACTTTTGAAAGATTTTGAAATGTATAAAAATTAGGTTCATTTTGAGGATGATGAAATTATGGTGGAGTCAAGAATCAATGCCAGATTCGACCCAAAGTATTCAATATAATTAGAGGTATGAATCCATAATATCAAACAAGTAAATATGGATGGATCCCCATGGGAGAATCATTGTTATGAAACCAGTTCAAGAAAAGATAGAAAAGAAATATCAACGCCTTAGAATTCAGCCTCTTCGAGGGGGCAACCTCCTTTACATTACATAAATGAACAATTCTTCGATGATACAAATGACAAAACCTCCTTTCTATATATAGGAGTCTAAGGAGTCACAATATAATCCAGCCGACCTAACAATAATAATATAAAGCCACAAAAATAATAATAGAGGGATTCTATGGGGCACAAAAATAACAATATGTGGGTAATAGGGGCACAACAATATAAATAAGGGGTATAACTACAATAGTAATGGGGTAATCACTAGTATTATAGGGACCCAACATGCCCCTCTCCTTCAAAAAAGTGTTGTCCTCAACGCTTGAGCAGTTCTGGATACTTCTGCATAAAATCCTCATCCTCCCATGTGGAATCTTCAGCGGATAAGTTCTTCCACTTGATAAGATACTCTGAAATTGATCAATTTCGTAGCTTCCGAGTTCTTGTTTCTGTGACTGCTTCCGGTTCCAATATAATTTTTCCTTCCTCGTCAAGTTCTGGCAATATTGTTTGAACTGGGAGCTTGTCGCCTATAACCTTCTTTAAACATGAAACATGGAAAACTGGGTGCAATCGAGAAGCTGCAGGAAGCTCCAATTTGTATGCCATAGTACCAATCTTTTCCAACACCTTGTACGGACCATAATACTTTGGTGATAATTTATTATCCTTCTTAGCTTGCTTTAGGGACATTTGCTTATATGGTTGTAGCCGTAGGAATACCCAATCACCTACATCAAAACTTCTTTCACTGCGATGTTGATCTGCCTGTTGTTTCATTCTATTTTGTGCCAACACGAGGTTATCCTTTAAGAGTTGGAGGACTTGTTGTTGATGTTCGATGTGATGTTCCACTGCTTGAACCTTAGAATTTTCTCTTAAATATGATGTGATTGATGGTGGTTGGTACCCATAAAGTGCCATAAATGGGGTCATTTTTGTTGCTGTATGGAAGGAAGTGTTATACCACCATTCAGCCAGAGGCAACCATTTGACCCATTGTGTCTGTTTATCAGATACAAAGCAACGAAGATATCCTTCCAAACATTTGTTTACTATCTCAGTTTGCCCATCAGATTGAGGATGATAAGATGAGCTATGAGCTAACTGAGTACCAAGACAAGAAAATAATTCTGTCCAAAAATTTCCAGTGAAAATGGGATCTCTGTCACTTACAATAATCTTTGGGTTTCCATGTAGCTTTTGAACTGTTTCCATAAATGCAGTAGAAACTGTACTGGCTTTAAATGGATGTGATAATGCACAAAAGTGTGCATACTTGGTAAGTCTGTCAACTACCACCATGATGACACTCTTTCCCTCAGACTTGGGTAAACCTGTGATAAAATCCATTGAAACCTCCTCCCAACGTTGGCTTGGAATGGATAAAGGTTGTAATAGACCCGGTGTCTTAATTGTTTCAACTTTATTTTGTTGGCAAACCAAACATTCCGCCACAAACTTTTGAATATCTGATTTAAGGCCATCCCAAAAAAATTCCTTCTTAACCCTGTGGTAAGTTTTTAAAAATCCTGAGTGCCCTCCTAAGGGAGAAGTGTGCAATTCCATAAGAATCTTTTGTTTTAGCTGGGAATTCTTACAGAGGTATAAGCGATCTTTGTACCATAACGAATCATTTTTCCAGCTAAATGTATCAGAAGTACTGGAATCTTGTTGTAGCTTTCGAATAAGTGCCCACACTTCTTCGTCATTCTTCCATTCCTCCTTTGCTTCGTTTATCCAATCTGGTTGGATAATAGAAATGGCACACAACAATGCTTCCACATCCTCATCCTTTCTTGAGAGTGCATCTGCCACCACATTTTGCTTCCCTTTTTTGTAGATGATTTCAAAGTCATAACCCAACATCTTTGTGACCCACTTTTGTTGCTCTTCAGAGGATAATCTTTGTTCTAAAAAGTATTTAAGGCTATCATGATCCGTTTTTACCTTGAAGTGTCTTCCCATTAGGTAGGGTCGCCATTTCTTAAGTGCATGGAGTATTGCCAACATTTCCTTCTCATAAATAGCTTTGCTTAAAAACTTTCCCTTGATTGGACGACTTTCAAAAGCAATGGGTCTTTCATCTTGCATTAGAACAGCACCAATTCCATTTCCTGAAGCATCACATTCCACAATAAAGGTTTTTGTGAAGTCCGGTGTAGCTAAGACCGGTGCTTGGCACATTGCCTCTTTAAGATGTTTAAAGGCCTTTGTTGCTTCCGGAGTCCATGAAAATGAATCTTTCTTCAATAATGTTGTTAGAGGTGCTGCTATTCTCCCATAATTCTTAACAAACTTGCGATAATACCCTGTCAACCCAAGAAATCCTCGCAGATGCTTTATGGATGTGGGGATTTTCCATTCCTTAATGGCTTTAATTTTGCTAGGGTCTACCTTAACTCCTTCATGAGATACAATATGACCCAAATATTCCACCTCCTGGACTCCAAAGAAACATTTGGATCTTTTTGCATATAATTGTTTCTCCTCCAATAGTTGTAGCACCTTGTCAACATGTTCAACATGATCCTTCCAAGACTTGTTGTAGATTAGTATATCATCAAAAAATACTAACACAAATTTTCTAAGGAATGGTTTGAAAATTGAATTCATCAAACCTTGAAATGTTGAAGGTGCATTGGTAAGGCCAAAAGGCATGACCAAAAATTCATAATGACCCTCATGAGTTCTAAATGCCGTTTTCGGAATGTCTTCAATCTTCATTCTGATTTGATGATATCTCGAACGAAGATCCAACTTGGTGAAGTAAATTGATCCATGCAATTCATCCAGTAATTCATCAATGACAGGAATGGGGAACTTATCTTTAATAGTGAGCTTGTTGAGCTCCCTATAATCTGGACACATGCGCCATGATCCATCCTTCTTGTGCACCAATACTACTGGAGCTGAGAAAGAACTTTGACTCGGTTGAATTATACCAGCCTCTAGCATTTCTGCAACCATACGTTCAATTTCACTTTTTTGGACATATGGATATCTGTACGGCCTGATGTTTGGAGGAACACTTCCTGGAATCAGATGAATAGCATGATCATGATCACGCATAGGTGGGAGACCTTTGGGAGTCTCAAATACCTTGGAATGATTGTCCAGGACTTTTTGGAGATCTGGAGAAATAGATGATTCCAATGTGGAAACATCTAGCGAACATAATTGTGCAATTACACCTCTTTGCTCCTTTTTTAGAAGCTTTGTCATGCCATTAGAGCTGATTATCTTTCCTGGTTTCCCTGCAATACCCCTTAATTCAACTTCCTTTCCTTCCACAGAAAATTTCATGAAAAGTTCTTGAAAATTAAAAGCTATTGTACCCAAGGATTGTAGCCATTGGACTCCTAGTACAACATCAGCACCTCCCATTGGAATGGAAAGCATTGGGCTAGTCAATACATATTCTCCCATGGATAGCTTGATATTATGGCACTTTCCAGAACAATTTATTGTTCCTCCATTTGCAATCATCACTTGACACTCTGGTGCTGGATATAGGAAGCAATTCAATTCTTTTGCTACCCTACAATGAATAAAATTGTGGGTGCTTCCTGAATCAATCAACACTATTACCTTTTTCTTCTTGATTTGTCCTTCTATCTTGATGGTTTGAGGAGTGGTAATTCCCGCCAATGCATTACAAGATATGGTCGGATTTATTTGTTCTTCATCTAGGCTTTGTTCCTGGAATATATCCTCTTCTTTTGACCTTTCTTGCTCCTTTTCTTCTTCCTCTTCACAATCTATGTAGAATAATTTCTTCTCAGCACACTTATGACCTTTTGTGTATTTGCTATCACAATTGTAACAAAGCCCTTTTGCTCTTTTTTCTTCCAATTGTTGTGGTGTCAACCTTGTAGGTTGTGGAAGACTATGGGCAACAACACTTCCGTCTTTATAGTTGTGAATGGTATGCTTCCTAGTTGCCATAATTTTGCTTTCCATTTTTCTTGCTAACCTGAATGCCTTCTCTAATGAATCAGGTTCCCAAAGGCGCACATCATGTTGGATATTATCCTTTAAAGACCCTATGAACACATCAATCCTATGCTCCTCTGGAATATCTTTTACCCTTATGTTCAATTTTTGGAACTCCTCAATGTGCTCCATTATTGAACCCTTTTGTTTGAGACTTATCAATTGGCTAAAAAAAGTGTTGCTTTTTGTATCCTCATAATGTGCTATCAATTCTTCCGTAAAAATTGCCCAAGTGATAAATTGTTTACGAGAACAAAGCCATTGATACCATACAAACTGATTTGGTTCCAAATATAAAGTTTCCATACGTACCTTTTGTGTGTTTTGCACATTATTGAGATCGAAGAATTGCTCCATCTGTAATATCCATGTGGCGGGATCCTTGCCATCAAACTTCCTCATATCGATTTTTGGAACATGGTGAGTCTTTGATCCAACATTAGAGTCTATGGAATCATGATTAACATTTCTTTTGTTCTCATCATGAGTTTCCTTTAGTACTCTTTCACCCTTAGTGACCATTTCTTGTAGCAACTTATCCATCTTATCATCCATGCCATCAATTTTAGCATCCATGCCATTCACCTTAGCTTCCATGCCATCCATCTTAGCTTCTACACCTTTCTTTAAACCGTCCATCTTAGCTTCTACATCTTTCCTTAAACCATCCATTTTAGGTTCTGTTGCTTTTTGTGCAAGTGACATTTGTTGCACTTGTTCTTGTAATTTTGATATATCATATAGCATTTCTTCTTCTTCTTCATGAGTCATGCTAGAGCTTTCAGGTTCCTTACTAGGTGTTTGCATTTTCTTTCCTCGGGGCATCAGTTACCGATAATAATTCTCTAATATGCCCTTTGAATTCCTTCAAAATAAATTTTCAAACCAAGCTTAAGCAAAAATTAAAGAAAATCTACACACCTTTTTTCACTTTGTAGGAGCTCGATATTGCCTCTGATGTATCTCTGTAATTTCTGATCATCTAGTTCTGAATTTGTGACCTGTAGTAGCCCTCTGTGTCCTCTTTCCAATGCCACAAGTCTGACCCAAATTGGATTCTCCAAGGAAGAGTTATGCGAAATCTCCCACAGTGACTTGATTATAGACTAGTTCAGTAGAGCGAACTTGTATGACGTGCCACGTGTCTGTTTCAACCTTTGACTCTGAAAAATATATAAAAGAAAACTACAGTCCGTCCTCTTTCTGTAACTTCTTACGAAATTTCAATCCGATGCTCAGAAAGAAAGTTATGACGATTTTCCCCAGGTCACCTGTTTTGAGTGTAATTCAGGAGTCTGCAAAAAGACCAACTTCCTTAGCTCATATCTCCGAAAATATCGCGCTAAAAACTCTGAAATTCGGATCCAAGGTTCAGCGCAATTTCTTCTCAAATGGGTTTTTTTTGCGACTTCTGAAACGTTACATAAAAAAAGTTATAGCAAAAATGCCACTATGACCTGTTTGGAGCAGCGAAACCCTAGAATCCAAAGCTCTGATACCAAATGTTATGAAACCAGCTCAAGAAAAGATAGAAAAGAAAGATCAATGCCTTAGAATTTAGCCTCTTCGAGGGGGAAACCTCCTTTACATTACATAAATGAACAATTCTTCGATGATACAAATGACAAAACCTCCTTTCTATATATAGGAGTCTAAGGAGTCACAATATAATCCAGCCGACCTAACAATAATAATATAAAGCCACAAAAATAATAATAGAGGGATTCTATGGGGCACAGAAATAACAATATGTGGGTAATAGGGGCACAACAATATAAATAAGGGGTATAACTACAATAGTAATGGGGTAATCACTAGTATTATAGGGACCCAACAATCATAATGAATCCTTTAGGGGTTGGGGGAAAGTAGATGAAAAATGGATTCCAAATACTAAAGTATTGAACACATATGGCATCTGAAATATTCTCAAATCTCCTTTGGTTGCAGATATGCATGTTCTTAAAGAGGAAGCTATGCAATTCATTGTCAATCGATTTCAAAATGGTTATCTCTGACTCGAAAATCCCATGCCAATTACATTAACAACTATGTATAACAGTACTCCCTTACAAAGGTGACAAGATCCCGAATAAAATTGATACCACTTCTTGGATTCAAAAATTTACAAGAGGAACAACTACCAAGAACTCAAAGGGTTTGATAATTGGCCAAATTCAAAATCCAATGGTCAAATGGGAATGCATTATTGTTACATTATGTCTCACTCCTCTGGGAGATCCTTTGATGTGAAACTCACTATGCTTGAAGCAATCAGATAGATGGCCAAGATGGGTAAAGTTTAAAATTGGGTAGACCAAATCGTCGACATGGTCAAAAAGAACTACTATGAATGCCAAAACTCAAGTAAGACCTTTTAGTTCCCCTCCTTTTTGATTTGTTTAGCTATGAAGAAAACATCAACAATTTGGGAAAAGCCCTTTACTAGAAGCTAAATTCCCTTAATGCATAATTTTACAATATTTTACCATGGCTAGTTGGTGTGACATCCCCTAGATAATATTACTCCTTTGCAAATAAATTGTAATTAATTAAATGACTAAGAGAGGGACATGGATTCCAATTTCTTGAGGAGGGAGATTGCTTGAAGGAATTTATTTTTTAAATAAAAATCATGGTTAGCTAAGAAGTTAATGCGATGATTGTGCAATGAATTTAACTAAATAAATGAGGACATGCCTAGGTGTCCTTTAGCTCCCACCATAAACAAGGAAAAGCACAAAATATTAAATGTAGAATGGGTTTGGTTGTCCTAGAGAATTCATTGGTGTGGAGTTGGGATGAGGATAGATGGTTGGTATGGGATGTCTTATCCATAAGGAGGGTTTGCACAGACCCGCGGAAAGACAAGGGCGGTTGGCTGGTTACAAGAGGAAGGAAATGGAGGTTGAGAGGTATCGATGGAAGAGAGGACCATGAAAGATTGATAGGCAAGGAGAACAGACTTTCTAGAATACCCTCACACATGGAAGCAGTGAAAGAAAATTGGCTGAAGAACCATATGGTTGCTCGAGGGGGTCTAACCTAGGTTCAGTGTTAATTAGCCAAACAAATCCCTACATTACTGAACCTTTTGGCATCAGCCCGCAAAGCGCAGACTGAAGTCTCACCTGAAGCAATATGGGGGGATGTTGGAACCAAGTTTCCGCACCCTTGAGATGGTTGTGATGTCAAGTTATCTTAGCTATAATTTCCTACGCGCATTTTTCTTAGCCTTCTATTCCAACCTTCAGTACCTTCGTGAAAGGATAAAATCGGATTTCGGGCAGCCCTAACCTGGGGCTAATATACTTTCGCGATGCTAGGGTAGCGAGCTGTGATATCTCCCAAACTAGGCTAATTGTCTTACTTATCTTATTAACTGATCTTAGTTAGCTTCACGTAAACAAATGTTCTTACTTGTGTTTTCTTAACCAACACATTTACATGCATTCACGCATCATATAATCATTATAAGTGAAATTCATACCCAATATAACAAATGCATAAGCAGGAAATAAAGATGCAGAAATTATAGAATCCTTCTTTTCATTGATAATTTTGGACAAATTACAGACTCAACCCGCCCTATGCACTCAGCTGCAGGGGTCTGCGCACTCAGTTGTGGACTTCTAGGCCTCTACGCACTCAGCGGTAGAGCCTCTACCTATGCTACAACCCAAACTTAGACTTCTACTTCAGAGCTATCTCTCATACATGTCAATGCTTTCTTAATGCCTCTAACGACTTAGAGCTTAGCTGGGTAGATCTTTTACAACTGACATTATATTTCCAAATTAAGGGCAGACAACCCTATGATTCTTTAACATCTACATGCTCTGTGACCACAAAATGTGGATTCTTTATGTTTGGATTATAAAATTGGACCAAAATATGGGCTTTTAGCCCCAAAAAGGATCTCGCGCCCAACAGGTCGCCAACACAAACATTGTGACTCGCCCTCAAGTCACTCTATAGGTGTGGAGATCTTAACCTGAAGACCTCCCAGCTCCGTTTGGAGAACCACAGCCTCGGCAACGCACTGAGTGGCTGCTACTTGCTGGAAGGCTTCTACTCGCTGCTCGATGATTGCCACTGAACTACTACCCTAAATTTTTTACTGACCTTCCTACAGTTGCGTGAGCTTTCCTTCAATGGAGGCTATGATCGTATAAACCTCATCTATTTATGGCTGTAGGTGCGATTTTAAGACCACTTCTTTGTGCCGAGTGACATGCACTTGTTCCTTAAGCACCTTTGCCTCTTGCATTCATGTGAGCCTTTGTGTGAGGGCAACTGTCTGCGTAGTCCCTTTGACCTCGTCATACTTTTTTTGTAGATCGCGCACCTCTATATCCAGGCGCTCTATATTTGGGTCCTCCTGCAGGGTGGTTAGGACCTCGAATGACTGTTCAAAAAGCTGCATGCAATCTGATACTGCACTGTCGACTGCCACTATTGCTGTTGTAACAACGGTGGTACAATTTTCCTTGACATCGGGCAGAGTTGAAGGGTGAGCCCTCAACTACAATTCTACGATCTACAGGTTCAGCTCAGGCTGAACCCTGGCTATCTCTACTCGAGCGTTGCGCATCCCTGTGGCTAACTTGTAGACACGTGCCTCTACTGATTCTTCTTCCTGAATGTCCCACTCCGGGACCATTCAGCAGTCTTGCTCCACTACCTACATTATTTTCTTATTCTACTCCATTGCCTCGTTGGGCTGCAGGCCCAACTACTCGATGTTGATGTGCTGCTCGCTCATCACCTGTACAGCGTGACTCTCCCGGGCCTGAAGTTCCACGGTGGCTCCATCTTACAAGAGGTAGAGTGTCTCTCGAGGGAGTGTGGCCATATTCAATCCTACCCCTTTCAGACTATTTACCGTGGGCCTATCGGCATTATTCTTTGTAGTAAGTGCCCCATCTAGTAGCACTATCGTGTTGGTCACCCTTGTGCGCAACATCTCCTCGGGAGCTAAAGTGCTGATTGCGAGGCTAGTGGACAGTGTACTAGCCTATGGAGTGCAAACCTACAACTCCTGTTGCTCCATCCTGAGAGCCCCCAATACCAACTGCTGCTTCTCTTCGAACTGTTGAAGGGCCTCCACCCTGACATCCCTCACTGTTTCTCCAATATCGTGAAAATCCCCTTAGTGATGGTGATTGGGTCCAAGGATGTCTTTGAAGCCTTGTTTTTCTTCCGTGATGCTTGAGTTGGGTGGATGTCATCTGCAGGTCCATGCCACATTGTTCTTTTGGCTCCTCTGTTTCTGCCTTAGCCCCGGGTGAAGGTGGCTTCTATCCTTCGTGCGCTGCCTAGGCCTTAGCCTCTGCTTCTTATTTTTTGTGCTTCTTAGCCAGCTACACCATTCATAGCTTTGTTTCCTCCTTCTTACATTGCATGACGGACTTGTTTGCTTCCACCGTGGAGCCTGCTGGAGCATGCTATTCCAGTGGCCAAGACTCGAGGACTGCAAATATCACATCATCATTTGCTAGATATGGTAAGTTATGCCTTGTCTTAACAGGGTCCTTCCGTGCCCTACTAAAAACATGGTGGAAATCCTCTTTGAACTCTCCAAATCTCTGCAAAATGGCGTATACTCTGGGTGACAACTGTGGCTTGTGATTGATCCCCATATGGATATTCATCTCCATTAAGACCCAAAAGATCTTGCTTTCTTTGATATGTTGTGCATCCTTGGTCACCCACAACAAAGCATACTTCGCTGCCTATGGAAGGTCTAGCACGACTGAAGGGAATTGGCTGTCTTTTGGTAGCTCCCATGCCACCAGTACAATCGATAGCAGGAGCCATGCCTAGTGAAATGTTTTTCCTTGCTTTGGTGCCTCGTGACAATTTGCAAGGAACTTGCCGCAAAGATAATTCACCTAGTTGAATTGGACTCCTTTAGCGCATTGGGCTACTAATGCAATCACAAGCATGGGCACCTCCTCTACGTGGCACTTCCACATCACCTTTCCTTCTAGTATTCGTGTCGCTACCTTGACTATAGGGTTGTTAATACTGGAGATGGCATATCCTCCCTTCTTCTTCTCCAACTTGAATGTCTTCTTCATAGCTTCCATGAGGGTCAACTCACCACCTTTTCCTTCTAAAATATTGGCTGGATCCTCCCCCGAGTAAGGCAGCCATGTGATCTGATGGATCAAGTGGTCTATGATGGGAATGGGCTCCTCTAGCCACAAACACCCATCATGCACCAAGCAGACCAACTGCTTGATGACAACGATGGTCACTAGGGTGCGATGGTAATGTGGCACCCAGAGTAGGTTGAGAAGCTTGGTTTTCTCTACACCCTTGAGCCAGGTCCATGGCTCTAATTCAATTGTTCTAGCGGTCATGTCAATACATTGGTACATTAGCTACTTAGTGATTAAATGCGGCAATTTATCATGATCTGCGAGGTCCAAAGATTAGAATTTTAGTACAGGAACTCGCCCTAAGTGTAGCCCCTCAAAAATAATGTCATATGGGAGCATTGAAGTTTCCAGGGAGCTCTTTCTCTCATCTATGTCCTTCGGCACCTTGGCTTTACCCTTGCGTAGAGGAACATATTCCGGTAACTGGGTAATAGGATCCGTACCCTGGGTTTCAACTTCCATTTCCATGTCCTCCTCATCCACCAGGATTTCTTCAGATTCTTCCTTGTCGGCCTCCAGATTAATGGCCTTCCCCTTTTCTTGCAAAGTGAGCTTGGTCCTCTGTGGGAGTTCTTGGTGAGACGCGCACTGAGATCATAGTCTGCTTATCCTTCTTAGGTCTTGGTGTTCTGGGTGATTTAGGGACCTCAACTATCACTCTAGCACTCTCTGGGGCTTCTACTATGGTAATTTCCTACACGGCTTCCTCGGGTGTTGACATCATTTTGGTCAGGAGGTCCTGTGCCTCCTTTGACAATCTCTCAAACATTGAACTTTCTCTCAAAGCCTCAAAATTCGAAAGGTCCATACACAGATGATAGCGTAACAACTGAATTTTTAAAATTCCAAGTCTTTTTTGTTGGACATCCATTTGTAATTTATAGGGATTTTTGAATTCAAATCCACCTATTCCCCCCACTTTCAACCCATTAATGTTAGATTGGCGGCATATTTTCAAGAATCTAACCCATAAATTTCGCCTTAAATGCCTGCCGCCCACTCCATTTGGCCTCAAAACGACCATCAAATCATGAATAGTGACTTTAACGATCACTTTCTAGCAGACCTGCATGCTATCACAACTGTCTTTGCGCTGTCGCGGACCCTGTGACACTTCGCTGCTTCTCGCAATCCTAACCTCGCATAGCTCCCCAACCCGGGCAGTGTAGTTTATAGTCCCGCACCTCCTTTCAGCTACTTGGAGTGCTAAGACTGTGTTACTTTCATAAAGTCACATGGCTGGATCACCGGTGTATGGCTTCAAGTGACTGCCATTCACCTTTCTTGGGAAGGGTTCTCCATTTAACTTAACCAACTAGACTGCGCCACCGCCAATAATCTCCTTAATAACATAGGGCCATAACCAGTGCATCCTAAAATTTCTTGGGAATTTATCAAAATTACTATCATACAACAAAAGCAGATCATTTACCTTGAATGTGCGCAACTTGATGTGTCTATTGTGCCATGCTTTTTCACGCTGTGTTTGGACCTGCTGGTGAAATCCATCTAAAAATCTTTCTTCCTCGAGTTCATCTAGTTGCGCGAGCCTCTCTTTCAGGGCTCCATGATTCGTCATACCTGTGAGCACTTCTATGCACAAACTAGACATGATGTATTCCATAGAAATTACAACTTCCACACCATAGACAAGCCTAAAAGGAGTTTGTCCCGATAGCTTTTTGCAAGTCCTTAAATAAGCCCATAATTCTGCAGGTATGCATAGGTCCCAATCAATTTGCTGAGAATTGCAAACCTTGGCCAACGCATTTTCAAGCACTTTGTTAAATGCATCCACTATCTCGTTAGCCTGTGGGTGATAAGGTGTGCTCTTCTGGTTATACACCCGAAATTCCTCCATTAGTGCATTGATTGTTTCATTCAGGAAGTGTGTACCACGGTCACTCATCAAGATCTTTGGACATCCAAATCGCATCAGTACATGTTCAAATAGAAACTTCATGGCAGTTGCGCCTGTGCAATCCTTCATCGGCTACTCTTCTGCCCAACGAGTCAAGTACTCCATCGTAGTGATAATGTACCACGCACTTGTCTTTCCTTGGGGTTGAATAGGCCCTACAAAATCTATTGCCCACTTTTCAAAGGTTTTCAACATTATTTCTAGATTCATAAGCATTTCATCCCTTCGCAATGGCCTGCGTACTCTTTGACATACATCACATGCCTTGAGGTATGCTTTTGAATCTTGATGAAGGGTTGGCCACCACAACTCGACGCGTAGAATATTCTGCGTGGTTGCTCTCCCTATATAATGTCCTCCTGTGGCACCCCCATGAGCGTTCATGAGGATGCTGCTTCATTCAAACTTAGGTACATACCTTCACAATATCTCATCATTCCCCATCTTTTATAGATGCCAAACAATGATAGAGAAGTATGTCGCGTGCACCACTAATTCCTTATTTTGCTAGACAAAGTATCCTTCCGGTGCAGTTCTGATTGTTAGAAAGTGTATTATATCCTCAAAATGTCCATCTGCGATGTATTATATCCTCAAAATTAGTAGGTTCCTCCCCTGTTTCAATGCATGACAGGTGGTCTGGTCCCACGTTCAATCATCCAGGCTTCACAACAACTTCAAAATCATATTCTTGGAACAATAAGAGCCATCTGCAAATTCTCCCCACCAACACAGGCTTATTGACCAGGTACTTTAGTGTAGAGTGGTCCATATACATCTTAAAGTGACCTCCTGGAAAGTAGTGTCAATACATCTGGAGCTCATACACCATAGCTAGCCCTTCGCATTCAGTGGTGGAATAGTTCTTTTCAGCCTTGGATAATCTGCGACTTGCAAACGCTATAGGGTGGTCCAAGCCTTCTCCACCATCCTGTGTTAATATTGCCCCTAGTTCTATATTTGACATGTCGACATGTACATGAAACTCTTTCTTCCAGTTCGGGAAGACTAGAATTAGCGTGGTAACCATCTTTTCTTTCAATATATCCAAGCTTTTCTTACAATCATCATTCCAACATAATGTGACATCCCTCTTCAATAATTTTTCCATCGGCGTGGTGATCTGGGCATAGCCCTTGATAAACTTCTTGTAATATCCTGTATGTCCCAGAGTAGTGCGCCACTGTTTCACAGTCCTCGATGCTTCCAAGTTTAGAATCACTGCGATCTTTGCGGGGCCTACCATCAGCCATTGTCTGCAAACCACATGACCCAATAGGTTCCCAAAAGGAACACAAAACATACACTTCTTGAGGTTGAGTGCGATCTGGTATCTTCGACAGGAGTCCAACATCAAGCGTAAGCACGCTGCATGGCGCTTAACCAACTCAAATATAGTCCAGTCATCAAAATCTACCTCCAAGAACTTATGAATAAATTCCTTGAATGTCGCAACAACCATGCACGAAAATATAGCAGGTGCATTCTTCAACCCAAATGGCATTACAGTATATTGAAAGCAACCCCACTCAGTCACGAAGGTTGTCTTGCTCCTATCCTCTAGTGCGATTTTGATGTGGTGGTACCCAGAGAACCCATTAGTGAAAGAAAATGTTTCCTGGACACCTACATTGTCCAACACTTCATGCATGAACAGAGTTGGCAAAGGATCATGGACACAAGCGTCATTCAGTTTTCTGAGATCCACGCATATCCTTATCTCATCCTTCTACTTCTTCTCTTACACCACCATAGGGCTTACCCAATTGGATTCCTCCATAGGCTCAATGATGCCCAATGCTAGCATTTTGTCTAACTCTAAGCAGACCTTCTCATTATATTTTGGGTTTAGGCAGCAAGGCCTCTACTTGACTAGCTAGGCGTCCAAATTTAACGTGATATTCATCACTCCTAGATCTCTGATTATTCCTTTCAAATCCGCCTCGATACCAATGTTCACCTGTTTACTTTTCACCGACACGGTTATATCAGGGTTCTCAATCTGTGGTCCTTGAACCTCTCAGTAGCCTTCTATTTCTGGAATGTTAATATTCTATGGATCCTCATCCTCCTATTTAGCAGTTACATTATAACATTCTAGCGCACGACTCAACTGAGTAGCCCATTCAAGATGAATCAGGTCTAAAGGATCTTGTGGTATCCTAAATATGGCTGTTTTCACCTCAAAACTGTCAAACCCATCCTCAAAACTGAATGTCATGATGAATCCTTCACGCAGGATATCCCATTAACCTGTCCCATGGAAATGCTCTGTTTCTATATACCAATTCATTGGGATAACATCCAAGGTATGATAGAACAGGTGCACACACTAAGGTTGTGGCTTTTCTCCATAGTCCTGCATCCATTTGGCCAGATGCGCGCATGGATCATCCTGCCCATAATACTTGTTTGTCTGTCACATTTTAGGTTTCCCAAATCATGCTCTCATCATCCTCCTACATTTGCACCAATCATGAAAGCTTCCCTTGTGCATACCCCACCATCTTGCGGGCATAGCACACAATACCCAATCCAAGGCTTGGAAACGTTGCTTTTCTAGCACCTCCCTTTCAAATGAATCCAAAAAGATATCTACCTTAGTTATACCATCATAAGTGGGAAGATTTCTTACCTCGAATGACACACAACGCAATGACTAGGTCATCATATTGTAATTCAGCGTAGTTACTTCGTGTAACTGATTCTACCAATGTTCTATTTCTTCAACGGAATCCGAAGTGCAAGAATTCTCATGCTCCTATTTAATCCATCCATCCATGGTGAGATTCACCCAGTCTTGGTTTTGCGTTGTTATCTTATAGATGCAGTCCATATCATCATCACTCTCATAGTCACAGATTGGTTCCGTATAGTGCGATCCTTTAAAAGGATCCAGGGGTATTATTACTCACAGTGATTTCTTCTCAAAGGTCATATTTCACTTCTTCAGATCGATTACCATGTTCATATCAGTAGCCCAGTCAATTCCCAGGAGCGCAGGGTAGGGATTGTTGTCATCCATGATCTCTATTACTTCAAAATTTTCCAGCGCGCTCACTCCCTCAATATCCACGGTCACTCCCTGCAGCTGCCCCATGGGTGTGATATTATGCTGATTCACCATCCTTAGCTGAATCAGAGACCATTGCAGTGCAGGTCGCCCCATTTTCTCCCAAGTCTACTTCGGAAGGACATTTGCATCTGACCCCAGGTCCAAAATGACTTGATCCATCTCATACTCTCCTATTTGCATGGTCATTCTCATCTCCCATCCCGTCCTTGTCTTATGCTTACCAATCTTTCGCAGTACGACGGTTCCAACACATCTATTGATTAGTTCTTGTAGCCCTTTTACATCCTTACTGTCGCGCAGTAACTTCATACAAGTTTCCAGGAAAGTTATGAGCATAGAGGGGTCCATCTCCAGCTCAAGCTTAGCTTTGATTCCTAAAGTGGAGGCCTCAGCGAAGCTCTTCTTAGCTTCCATGAAGGCTTCCCGAGCGCACTCCAAATCAAACTTAGCCTTTTTCGCTGGGGCCTTGTGAACCCGTGTACTGTCTTCTGGCTGTTTCCCCTTGTCCTCTCCCATTGTGATTCCACTTCGGAGCACTATATTTATGTTCAAATCTTCCTCACGCGGCTCAGACCTCATCATCTGCAGGTTCTGAGTCAGGGGAGGTGGTAGTGCTCCTTTGTCATGTATCCTAGCTATCAGCGTAGGATAATATTTTGTTTCATGATTAGACAATGTGTAATACTTTCATGAAGGATGCATTGGATTAGTGCAATCACAAGCATAGCGTCTTCGTCCTCCACAATTGTAGCAAATCAATAATCCTAGAGATCTACTAGGTCCTCCTCCACCTCGGCCTCGTCCACATCCTTGAAATCCTGTCCGCGCCATCCTTGCATTATGGTCAAGGGGTCACATTTCGGCCTGAACCATGTAGGCGGGAGTTCTATCCATCATCAATTCATAGCTCTTGTAGGCACGCTCATCATGTCCTACCAACCTACAAAAGTTGCAGAACAATTGTTGTGGTGTTTGTATATACTTCTATAACAAGTGGCAATTATCCGTGGCATGTTTTCTGGCTACCTAATAGATAGTGCACCATAAAGTAAGCACCACGATAGGTCCTGCTTGAGCTTCCAGCCTTAAAGGCATCGGTCCTGCTCCTGCAAGGTAATTTGTGAAGACTAGGCAATGGTATTTGTCATGACCCAGACACTTGCATTTTAAGCACCATACCTCTAGCTCTAGTTGAATCGTCCCGTCCTGCTTCAGAATTTGCATCTCAAGGCATAGATTTTTTAGCTACACATGGATCTGCTGGACTCCTAGATTAGGATCCTGCATCGGAGTCTCATTTAATCTCATGGCAATCTCCAAGGCCTCTGCCTGAGTGGTTATCTTCTACTGCGACAACGCACTCCTTAAGTGTGGTAATAGCGAAGCCACAAACCACTCACGATGCTGTCCATCTGTCAAATTCATGTTGGTTTCGCGAGTTATACATTTCAGCCTCTAATCCAACTCCCAAGGCATCTCACCTGGTTGCATCACGATCTCTTTGAATCCCATAATCGACTGCGCTTCATATTTAGGCCTGTGAAATTCCATATTTAGTGCTGCTTGGATGTCCACTACTCTAGCATTCGGGTTATCGTTGGAGTACTTAATATACTAGGTTAGCGCGGATCTTGCAGAGTGCTAACCAGTGTCACTTTCTTTATATCGTCATCTATAACACATTGAGGTTCCCATAAAACCCTCACAACGAACTAGAATTGGTCTGAGTCCTCATTTTCCAAGCCCTTGAACAAAGGCAACTTCACAGTGTTTTCCATACTGAGTCGCGGTGGAGTTGGAGGTGATGGCGGTGAAGCTAGTGGTGGTGTGGGCGAATGTGGTATTCGTGGGAATCCTTGGCTTATAAAATGAATATCACTTTGTGGAGAGACATTTGCGATCCCTTCTTCATCCCCTCCCGGAGGTGAAATCAAGGGGCTATTCTCTAGACCCTTATTTCCTTCGTTTTTGTAAAATTTTCCTCTTCACATAGTCCCAAACATCAAGGTAGCTACATAAACCATTTTTCACACAACATCATTTTAATCCAAGTATTCAAATATTTTACATACTTACCTTGCAGTCCTTTGAAAAAGCTTTGACTGCCTCGCTGTAGATTACTAAGGTGTCGACTGAGAATTCAATCACAAATCCTCCTATGATGCGATTAAGCCAATGATCGACAGCGTGAGTGATATTATTCTCTGATGCTTCCAACCTTCGCACTAGCTCTGGGGTCCACACAATAGGATCATCAAGTTTCCACTTTCCTTGGCTATCTGCTAGCTTCACGATCCACTCATATAACTCAGTAGGAAAGGAGGCGAAATTTTTTTTGTGGATCTCTATATATAGGTATCAGTCCAACCACTGTTCTTTGGACTGTCACGGGTTTCTATTTTCTTATGCCCCGAACTTGTGAATCCTTCTATCCAACCAACCTTCAATTTCTTTCTTAGTTGGATTCCAGTGATACGACATCACACATATCTTATGCAGATTTTGGTCCCGGCAATAGAACCATTTGTTGGCTTGAGGGGGCCTGACCCAGGTTCAACATTAGTTAGCCAAACAAATCCCTACACTACTGAACATTTCGACATCAGCCCCTAGAGTGCGGAATGAAGTCTCACTCGAAGCAGTATGGGGGAGATGTTGGAACCAAGTTTCTGCACCCTTGAGATGGTTGTGATGTCGGGTTATCCCAACTATACCTTCTACATGCAGGTTGCTTAACCATCTGTTCCACCCTTCAGTACCTTCACGAAAGGATACAATTTGATTTTGCACAGCCCTAACCTGGGGTTGATATACTTTCGCACTGCTAGGGCAGTGAACTACGATATCTCCTGAACTAGGCTACGTGTCTTATATATCTTGTTAACCGATCTTAGTTAGCTTCGCGTAAACAGATGTTCTTACTTGCGCTTTCTTAACCAACACATTTACATACATTCGAACATCATATAATCATTATAAGTGAAATTCATACCCAATATAACAGATGCATAAATAGGAAATAAAGATGTAGAAATTATAGAATCCTTCTCTTAATTGATAATTCCGAACAATCACAGACTTGACCCACCCTGCGCGCTCAGCTGTGGACTTCTAGGCCTCTGCACACTTAGCTGCAGAGCCTCTACCTACGCTACAACCCAAACTTAGACTTCTACTTCAGAGCTATCTCTCATACATGTTGATGCTTTCTTAATTCCTCTAACTACTTATAGCTTAGCTCTATTTATACAATCCCATGGTCTGTGGACCATGGGTAGATCTTTTACAACTGACATTACATTTCCAAAATAAGGGTAGAAAATCGTATGATTCTTTAACATCTACGTGCTTCGCAACCACAAAATGTGAAGTCTTTATGTTTGGATTACAAATTTGGACCAAAATATGGGCTTTTAGCCCCAATACTGCCCTTGGGGGATCCCACAGCCAACACCATCACAAAGGCTTGTTGAGTCAATATTGTGGAACAGTAACTTATCTTGAGGCTAAAGAACCATCATGGAGGCTTTCTGAGTCAATATTGTAGAATAATAACTTGCCTTGAGGCTGAAGAACCCACAGGGAATCTTGTTGGATTGACGAACCTACTTGTTGGAGTAGATGGTGTTGGCATTATGACACAGATTTGGCACAGGTTTTGTCCTTGATGGCAACTCACTCAGATGACAAATCATAGTTCAGTCTCACAGAATGAAGAAAGAGAGGTATACACAGGTTCCCCATTCATCAAACCAAGTGTACACATGGGTTTGCAGACCAGAAGGAGCGTATAACATACACACACACTTTCACTAAAGGAAAGGTGCGTACATGTTGGAAAACTTAGTTTTGGTTCGTGGTATTTGGTCCATGGTATTTTGATCCATGGTATTGGTCCAAGGTATCTTGTCCGAAGTGTTGACCCCAGGTATTTGGTTGAAGGTATTGGTTCTAAGTGGTTTAGGTCCATGGTGTTGAGTAAGGCCTAAGACTGTAAAAGGAGGAGAAGATCATTAGGCAAATACACTCAAGTATTGAATATCTAATGAAGAGAAAGATCAAGAATACAGGTTATTGGGTTATGGTGCATAGCTGGATTTGAATCAAGGATGAACCTTAGCGCTTGATGAAGGATAAGATCTAATGATGGGTCAAGATCTTAAGGCTTGAAGTGAAGTATATTTGTATGGTTTTGATCTTTTATCTGAATAACTGGCGCATGTTGTAATCTGTAAATATGATGATCTGGGTATAACTGATGTCTGGAATTGTAAAGTTTAAAGCATCATTTACAGTTCTGTATGCAGTTTCACTTTAGAAAATGCGCGTATACACGCTAATCCTGCATATCAAAATAGCGTATACATCTTAAATTTGATTTGCAGATCTATACATAGGTTTGCCTTGAGAAAAGTGTGTGTGCACGCAGGTTCAACACATTGAAGTAGCACATACCTCATAAAATATGCTTTAGCTACTTCTGTTTGTTGTTGCAGTGTTTTGGGTTCTGGCTTGGGTTCTGGTTATTGTATTCTAGTTACAATATTCTGAAAAGTGATTGATTGATTTAGTTGAGTTTGGTGCAAAGGATATTTGTTGATGCATATATATTTGATGTTTGAATGATGTTACTTATGGATCCAGTCTGAAAATTTATGAAACGTGGTACCTAGAAGAAAAGAGAAGGTTGCAGCCTTCTTTAGGCCGACACCTACGTACTAGTAAACATATCAGCTAGTACAAGAGCTAGGGGGTTGTATCTCCCTTCCAGGAGAAACTGGAGAATGAGAGAAGGTTGTAACCTTCTGTAGGTAGAAGCCTACGTACTGGTATAATACTGCACCAATACAAAAAATTGTAAAAAGAAGTTTTTATTCAAAAGAAGATAGAGATGATTGCAGCAGGTGGTTTTCAGCCACATTGGGTTTCCACTTTATATCTTATGTTCATGTGTGTGATTGTCTGTTCTATTTTTATACACTTGGTTACTATTTATATGGTTCTAATGCACTGATTAAATATCAACATATGATGAATTAACTGAATCATAAGTTTGCAGGATATATGCTAGTTGCCTTAAATATAGTTGCGTATACATGCAAGTTCCATTAACTGAAGTAGCGTATATGAATTTGATTATGGAAATGAAATATTATTGACTTGCTAATATTGATTCAAGCCCCCCCCCCCCCCTCAGTATTATTTCCAACAATTGCTATCAGAGTAGGTCCTTCAGAAGAAGCTTGATCGCTTGAAGGAAGATCTATCATGATGAGTAACTATGAAAGAGAGGGATCCATTAGACCACCAATCTTTGATGGGAGCAACTTATTTTATTGGAAGGTAAGAACCACAACCTATCTTCAATATCTTGGAACAGATGTCTGGGAAATCATGGAAGGAGGTTATACATTTCCATCAACAATTCCTACAGATACGGTAGGTAAAAAGAAATATGAAACCAATGCCAAGGCTGTCAATACACTATTGGGGAGTCTGTCACAATCAGATTTGTCAAAGTTATGCAGCTCAAAACTGCCAAAGAAATATGGGACAAGATCATTCTAAGATATGAAGGGGACAATCAGGTAAAATGTGCAAAACTACAAACTCTCAGAATTCAATATGAAACTCTCAAAATGCACAATGATGAAAGTATAGCTAGTTACTTCTTATGTATAGATGAGATTGTTAATTGCGTGAATAACTTGGGTGAAGAGATAAAAGAAGTTACTTTAGTTGAAAAGGTTTTAAGATCCTTGTCTACTAAGTTAGAATCAAAGGTATCTGCCATAGAAGAAAAGCAGGATCTTCAGACTATTACTATGACACAACTGCACAAAATCTTAACTGCTTTTGAAATGAGAAAATGAGGTCCATCAGATATGAAAGAAGCTGCATTCAAAGCTTCAGGAAGAGAAGAACTCAATGAATCAAGACATATTTCAGAAGTAGAGGAAGAAGAAAACTTTGTCAAGAACCTTCAACGGGGTTCCAGAAGATTTAGAGGTAAACTACCTTTCAAATTTTTTGCTTGTGTAAGAGTTGGTCATATTGCTGCCAAATGTCCTCATAAAGATAATCTTTATAAAGGTAAGGAATCAAAAAAATGGAATAGAAAACTAAGTTTAAGTAAGTAGAGATACTATACGCATGAAGATAGCAATGGTTTATCAAATAGTGATGAAGATGAAAATAGTAATGACTATAGACTTCTGATGGCTTTTGAAGATGATGATTTCTTGGATGCTTTAGATGAAGATTACCTTTATGAAGAAATATCTAAACTTAAAATCTGTTTAGAAGAAAAGAATATGATTATAGATACTCTGACATTCCAGCTTGCTGAAAGAGAAAAACACAATGAAAAACTAGAATGTGAAATTGTGGGTTTAAGAAAGGATATTGAGAAAAAAAAGCTCTCAATCTTAGATTTTCTAAAGGATCAGAAACCTTAAATTAAATTATCAAAGTGCAGTGTTCTCCTTTGATAAAGACAGGTCTTGGATATACTGAAGAATCATCCCAAGCACAGAAGACATCAGCCTCCACTAAAAGCTATCTTGATGCAACAAAGAGCAGTGAATAGTTTGACAATCGACAGCAAAGGCATAAAGCAGATCACCAGGTAAATCAGGCTCAATTTACTTCAAGGATGAACAGAAGCTACAACCAACCTTAGGTAAATCATACTCAATCTATTTCAAGAATGAATATCAATAGCAACTACAATCATCAGGTCAGTAGATTCGATAATCACAATAACTTCTTTAATGGCCAATGTTTTTCATGTCATAACTTTGGACACAAAGCTGCTCAATGTGCTGCTTACAAGACCATCATGACTAGAGAAGCACAAAATCAAAGGAATATGATGGGGATCATGAAATGGACCTAAAATAACTTTTCTCTTCTTGAAAATGAAATAGAATTCTCTATCTGCAACAACTTCGGTCATGAAGAATTTGAATGCAGGAGTAAATTTCGGCAAACATCTCAGAAGGAGAAAACTTCATTAAATCCAAAAATGTGGAGAAAGAAACAACCACAAACAGAAATATGTGGTATATCCTTGTATGTAGAAGGACAATAAAATCAGTGATACATCGACAGTGGATGCTCAAAACACATGACAGGTGATAAAGAAAAACTTCAGTCATATAATGTCTTAGAAAAGGAAAAGAAGGTCTCATTTGGAAATGACACTCTTGCTGTTGATGAGCCCCAAAAATGGGTAACTTTATGGGCTCATTTTGCCTATTATTCTCATTTAATCCACCATTCCCCATAGTTTTATGCACGCTTTTGAATGTATTTATGTTAATTGAGTGAATGGGAATAATCACTTGACCACAAAGTCTAATACGTGCTTATTGCATATTTTTGGACATTTTTTGACCAAGATCAGGCATTTATGAGCAGATTGGCAGCCAAATACGAAGGAACAAGGCTGAGGATTTATAGGAGGGGTGTCTCCTACACTAAATGGCCCCTTCCTCGAGTTCTCCACTATCATCTTGGAGTTCAACAGCCCACCAAAGATGATTTCAAGGGGCAGTCGAGCAGGTCTAGTGAAGTGGCTGATTAACTACAGTTTTGGGCAGCCAAGCTCCTAAAATTAAGGAGGACTGTTGGGAGTCCTCATTTGCATAAGTAGGAAGGCTTCAAGCCTTGGTAGTTTAGCTATTGAACAATTTATTTTTCACACTTTAGTGCAGCTCTGCATTTAGCTCATCTTCGAGCTCTTTCTGTAAACAGTTTTGTGACATGACTATTATTTTTTTATCAATGAAGATGAATTCCGCTTTGCACCAGCTTTGAGCTTTCTTAGGAGGCTATAGCTCTTGGGGTTGGGCCCAACCCAAGTGCCCAGTACCTCCTTTGTGTACTTTTATGTGTTTTTCTTGCATTCATAGAATAATTTCTGTTATTTAGGTTAAAATCTTGCTTTGTTACTTAGGTTGTTTTTGATGATTAAGATAATTGTTCATGCTTCAGGTTGATTTGATAGTTTGATAACAGAAAAGATCCACAAAAAGGCTACCAAGCAATCCTTGATCTCCTTTCTCCCTCTAAAATCCACTTCTGGCATGTTCCTGTAGAACTTCTTATAGAAGTTCACACGAGCAGTTTTTTCGAGATCTGATCACTGTGGAATTCTCTAGAAGGGTGCTAGGGACCCCTTAGGCCCTCTTCTCACCTTCCCAACCTCCTGCAAATGTCCACTCCATTTCCTTTTGCCACTAAACCTTTGCACAGTAAAAAATAGTTAAAACACATGCATAATAATTCTGTATAAAATTAATCAAAAATACAAAAAGATGATTCTTCCACATTTTCCTTCAGAAGTAGCTTAAGAACATGAATTTAACCTTTTCAATAGTCAATGGCATCTATTTTAGTAGCTTACATCTCTTTTCTTGCACCAGTAGGGTTAGTCAGTAAAACTAGGGTTTGCTAGGGTTTACATTTCCTTTCAGCTTTCATCTTCTTTCTACAAGTAGACTAGCCTCTTTTGAGTTAGCTTTCATCCATCACAGTTAAAAGCTTCTTTTGAGAACTCATAGAAGTTAGCTTAAGCTCCTACGAACTTGTGCCAGCTGATCAAGTGACAGCCTACAATAAGAGCTAGTACTTGTGCATATAGCACCGTCGCTTCCAAGTTTGTTATGAACTACCGAGTTGATAAAAGTAAAGAAGGGAGTTCCAGGAGTTGCAGCATCATTGGTGCAATAATGGAGCCCACCATATTTTTGGCACCGTTGCCGAGGAAGCATCAAAGTATTTGTGATTACTGCTTTTCTTCTATTTTCTACTACAACATTCTACTAAGTAGTTATTTCAGCAAGCGTAGACTAGACATTTCCTGCTTTCACTTCAATTCTGCAATTTCAATTCTGCAAGTGTAGCTTAGAATTTCAATTCTACAAGCATAAATTAGCATTTCAATTCTGCGATTTCATTTCAGCAACATAGATTAGTCATTTACCGCTTTCATTTCAATTGTGTAATTTTCATTCCAGCAAGGTTTGTTTTAGTTAGTTGCAATTTGTTGTTCACTCAGTTTCAGTTTTGCAGGTACAAGCAGCAAAAAAAATAAAAAATAAATAAAAATAAATAAATAAATATTTCGTTCCATGCCTCGTAGGAACAGAGACAATTCAGGGAAATTCCTACCCAACACCCCCACCACATCACTTAGTCACCCTTCTCTCTTCTTTGGTGGCAGTGATCCAGAAGAATCTATAGGTGAACCTCCAGAGATATACGAAGATCCTATAACAAAAGAAGAGCAAGGAAAAATTCCTCCTGATACCATGGCTGAACACATAAACAGTATGGGAAATGAGGAGAGAATAGAAGGTGCCTTTCCCATCCGAGAGACCAATGGGGACACAAAAATGAAAAACATAAGTCCCTCAGCCTTACCTCACTTCCATGGATTGACAACTGAAGACCCTGATACCTTCTTGTTTGAGTTTGTTGTCCTTTGTCAAACTTATGACCATGCAGAAGATGAGCAAAAGTTGAAACTCTTTCCCTCTACCCTCAAGGATGTAGCACTACACTGGTTCATGGGGTTACCTAGAAACAGTATCACAACTTGGGCTCAGATGCACCAAGCCTTTAACAAAAAATACTAGGATTACTGTAGGTCAAAGGAAACAAAGGGAGAAATATTTCGAATGACCATGGGAAGTGATGAATCTTTAGAAGAATATGAAGAGAGGTTCCAACTCAGTTATAAAAGGGTCAGGTGCACACTTGACCCTGAATCTCTGAAGTTGGTTCTGCTCCGAGGATTCCCTGAAGACCTTTTAAATACCCTCCATTTGCTGGCTGGGGGAGACATCTACCAGCTACCTTATGATGACATAAAGACTGTGTTTAGAAACCATTCTAGGGTAGCCCGGAAAAGAGGTAGGGGGAGTCAACTTTTAGCCAGTACCACCTTATCCAAAAACGAGTTTGCAAATTAGATGGAAGACCTCACAAGTGAGGTGAAACAGACCATTTCCATGCAAATGGATACCTTCTGAATCCAACAGAAGGAAGAGGAAGCTGAGAGGGCTTTGGCCATATTTTGTCCCAGATGCAGCAAGAAGCATCCTAGGAACGAGTTTCCATTGCACTCTGTAGAGGTGTGTTTCGTTTGTGAGGCAGACCACCCTACAAATCAATGCCCTTCCATAACCGGATTTAAAGCTATATACCAAGGGGCTAGAGGAGCCATTGAACCACTCTACTTCATGAACCAAAGGAGGCCACATGGACCCAGACCTTATCAGTAGGGAATGCAAGGGACATCCCAGACTTATTACAACCCCAATCAATCCACTCACATACCATCTTGGGGTCCCCCTACTCATCCTTCCTGGTCCACACCCCCTCCTTGGTCGTATCCATCTCAATACCATACTCTACCTACTGCTCATTCATTTCATTCTTATGTTCAGCCACAACCTCAGTGGAATGCACCTCATCAAGGGTGGAGGCCCTAATACAACTCTCCTCCCACTCTTTTTCCTCCACCACCTGCTCAACCACAACCATTACCTCCTGCTCCTCCAAGACAACCTCAGATACCTGCTCAGCCGAACCCGAACCCCAATAATAGACATGCCCAGCAGGTATATACTGGAGAGACAACATGCCCTACCTATGCTATGGAGATTCAGGAGATCAACCTACGATCTGGGAAGGTCCTCCTAGACAGCCAACCTCCTCCTAAGGAGGATGAAGAAGAGAAACAGGAAAGTGAACCCAAAGCCATTCCACCCTTTCCTGAGAGACTAACTGGAACCACGCAACCAAACCCAGAAGAGACTGAACTTCTAGGAGAACTTAAATAGTTATGTGTAAAAATACCACTTCTCCAGGCCATAAAAGATGTACCAATCTACAACAAATTGATCAAAGAGAAGTGTTTCAGGCACCCAGGCAGGCGCAAGAGAGATGCCCCAACTATCAATGTCATAGGACAACTGTCTGACCTGATGTTGGGACAAGTAATCTGTCCAAAATATCTAGACCCTGGGAGTCCTGTAGTCAATGTCCACATCAATGGCACCATAATCCCCCACACCCTGATTGATCTAGGGGCTTCCATTAATGTCATGACTAGGGACACCATGCTCAAGCTCAACCTTCAGGGCTCCCTAAGAAAGACTTCGACAGTATTGCAGTCAGCAGACCACTCCACCGTGACCCCCGAGGGGATTGTGGAAGATGTCATGGTCTCCATTAATTCTTGGGAGTACCCTGCGGACTTCTTGGTCCTTTAGCCAAAGGCAAAGCTCACTGGGTACCCCCTCATCTTGGGAAGGCCTTGGTTAGCTACTGCAAATGCTTACATCAGTTGTCGAACTGGGGGCATGACCATTAGGAATGGGCATATGTCCAAACAGCTAGTCCTATATCCTCCTGCCCAACCTCTGCTAGAACATGACTTACCTCTCTGCTTGGAGGAGGAAGATGAGGATGAAGTCTACTCTGCACCATTGTGCATAGTGGAAGCCACCAGGGGAGGTCCTCAAACCAAGGATGACCTTATTGAGAATTTGATTCAAAATCCACCTCCTAGTGTGTTTCCCTTAGAAGATTTGGTAGAAGACACCCAAGCCAGTGCTTTAGTGGATCTCTATGTGGCTGATCTGATCTCTCACCGAGTTAAGAATGTGGAATTTGGCCCTGAATGAACCTTGAAGATCAACTCATCCCTATCCCCCTCTCAAGAGAAGTAGCTGTGTATCTTATTGAACAACCATTTAGATGTTTTTGCTTGGAACTATAAGGAGATGAAAGGAGTCCACCCTTCAGTCTGTACCCATCACATTTACATTAAAGAGGATTGTAAACCAATCAGGCAACCTCAGAGGAGAATGAATCCAACCCTTAAGGGCATTGTCAAAGAAGAACTGCAAAAGTTACTGGATGCAGGATTCATCTACCCCATCTCTGATAGCGAGTGGGTTTCTCCTTTGGTGCTTGTGCCCAAGAAAAACGGGAAGTGGAGAATCTGTGTAGATTATCAAGAACTTAACAAAGCTACCAATAAGGACCATTTCCCTTTGCCTTTCATAGATCAATTGTTAGATGGCCTGGCAGGGAAGAAGTTCTTTTCATTCCTAGATGGGTTTAGCGGGTATAATTCGATACAAATTAGCTCAAAAGACCAAGATAAGACCACTTTCACTTGTCCATGGGGTACCTTTGCCTACCGGGTCCTTTTCTTTGGGTTATGCAACACTCCTGCCACTTTCCAGAGAGCAGTACTGAGCATATTTGCCGAGCTAGTTCGTGATTTAGTGGAAATCTATATGGATGAATTTACCCCTTATGGTTCTAACTTCCAAGAAGCTCTGACTAACCTGAGGAAAGTTTTAGCCAAGTGTATTGAAATGAACCTATCCCTCAGTCCTGATAAATGTGAATTCCTAATGACTGAAGGGACCATGCTAGGTCATACAATCTCTTAGTAAGGATTACGTGTGGATCCCAATAAGATTGCTATCATCTAAAGGGTCCCACCTCCTCAAAAGGTAAGAGATGTTCGGAGTTGTCTAGGCTTAGCAGGAAATTATAGAAGATTCATTAAAGATTTCAGTAAGCTAGCCTCTCCATTGTTTGGTCTTTTGGGGAAGGATGTTGAGTTTATATGGACTAACAACTGCCAAGAGGCTCTGGATGCTTTGAAAGGTAAGCTGGTAACTACCCCAATATTGAGAGGTCCAAACTGGGCCCTACCTTTCCACATTCACACAGATGCCTCGAACAAATCCATAGGATCAGCCTTAGGAAAAGTTGAAGAGAAGCTACCGTATGCCATATATTTTGTCAGTAAAAACCTGTCCAAGGCAGAGTTAAACTATAGTGTAACCAAGAAAGAGCTCCTAGCTGTAGTCCATTTCCCATTTGAGAGACCAATGGGGACACAAAAATGAAAAACATAAGTCCCCCAACCTTACCTCACTTCCATGGATTGACAACTGAAGACTCTGATACCTTCTTGTTTGAGTTTGTTGTCCTTTGTCGAACTTATGACCATGCAGAAGATGAGCAAAAGTTGAAACTCTTTCCCTCTACCCTCAAGGATGTAGCACTACACTGGTTCATGGGGTTACCTGGAAACAGTATCACAACTTGGGCTCAGATGCAGCAAGCCTTTAACAATATATACTGGGATTACTGTAGGTCAAAGGAAACAAAGGGAGAAATATTTCGGATGACCATGGGAAGTGATGAATCTTTAGAAGACTATGAAGAGAGGTTCCAACTCAATTATAAAAGGGTCAGGTGCACACTTGACCCTGAATCTCTGAAGCTGGTTCTGCTCTGAGGATTCCCTGAAGACATTTTAGATACCCTCCATTTGCTAGTTGGGGGAGACATCTACCAACTACCTTATGATGACATAAAGACTGTGTTTAGAAACCATTCTAGGGTAGCCCGGAAAAGAGGTAGGGGGAGTCAACTTTTAGCCAGTACCACCTTATCCAAAAACAAGTTTACAAATCAGATGGAAGACCTCAAAAGTGAGGTGAAACAGACCATTGCCATGCAAATGGATACCTTCTGAATCCAACAGAAGGAAGAGGAAGCTGAGAGGGCTTTGGCCATATTTTGTCCCAAATGCACCAGGAAGCATCCTAGGAACGAGTGTCCATTGAACTCTGTAGATGTGTGTTTCGTTTGTGAGGCAGACCACCCTACAAATCAATGCCCTTCCTTACTCGGATTTAAAGCTATATACCAAGGGGCTGAAGGAGCCACTGAACCACTCTACTTCATGAACCAAAGGATGCCACATGGACCCAGACCTTACCAGTAGGGAATTCAAGGGACATCCCAGACTTATTACAACCCCAATCAATCCACTCACATACCATCTTGGGGTCCCCCTGCTCATCCTTCCTGGTCCACACCCCCTCCTTGGTTGTATCCATCTCAATACCATACTAAACCTACTGCTCATTCGTTTCATTCTTATGTTCAGCCACAACCTCAATGGAATGCACCTCATCAGGGGTGGAGGCCCTATTACAACTCTCCTCCCACTCTTTTTCCTCCACCACCTGCTCAACCACAACCATTACCTCATAATCCTCGAAGACAACCTCAGATACCTGCTCAGCCGAACCCGAACCCCAATAATAGACATGCCCAACAGGTATATACTGGAGAGACAACATGCCCTACCTATGTTGTGGAGATTCAGGAGATCAACCTACGATCTGGGAAGGTCCTCCCAGACATCCAACCTCCTCCTAAGGAGGATGAAGAAGAGAAACAGGAAAGTGAACCCAAAGCCATTCCACCCTTTCCTGAGAGACTAACTAGAACCACGCAACCAAACCCAGAAGAGACTGAACTTATAGGAGAACTTAAATAGTTATGTGTAAAAATACCACTTCTCCAGGCCATAAAAGATGTACCAATCTACAACAAATTGATCAAAGAGAAGTGTTTCAGGCACCCAGGCAGGCACAAGAGAGATTCCCCAACTATCAATGTCATAGGACAACTGTTCGACCTGATGTTGGGACAAGTAATCTGTCCAAAATATCTAGACCCTGGGAGTCCTGTAGTCGATGTCCACATCAATGGCACCATAATCCCCCACACCCTGATTGATCTAGGGGCTTCCATTAATGTGATGACTAGGGACACCATGCTCAAGCTCAACCTTCAGGGCTCCCTAAGAAAGACCTCGACAGTATTGCAGTCAGCAAACCGCTCCACCGTGACCCTCGAGGGGATTGTGGAAGATGTCATGGCCTCCATTAATTCTTGGGAGTACCCTGCGGACTTCTTGGTCCTTCAGCCAAAGGCAAAGCTCACTGGGTACCCCCTCATCTTGGGAAGGCCTTGGTTAGCTACTGCAGATGCTTACATCAGTTGTCGAACTGGGAGCATGACCATTAGGAATGGGCATATGTCCAAACAGCTAGTCCTATATCCTCCTACCCAACCTCTACTAGAACATGACTTACCTCTCTAGTTGGAGGAGGAAGATGAGGATGAAGTCTACTCTGCACCATTGTGCATACTGGAAGCCACCAGGGGAGGTCCTCAAACCGAGGATGACCTTATTGAGAATTTGATTCAAAATCCACCTCCTAGTGTGTTTCCTTTAGAAGAGTTGGTAGAAGACACCCAAGCCAGTGCTTTAGTGGATCTCTGTGTGGCTGATCCGATCTATCACCAAGTTAAGAATGTGGAATTTGGCCCTGAATGAACCTTGAAGATCAACTCATCCCTATCCCCCTCTTAGGAGAAGCAGTTGTGTAGCTTATTGAACAACCATTTAGATGCTTTTGCTTGGAACTATAAGGAGATGAAAGGAGTCCACCCTTCAGTCTGTACCCATCACATTTACATTAAAGAGGATTGTAAACCAGTTAGGCAACCTCAGAGGAGAATGAATCCAGCCCTTAAGGGCATTGTCAAAGAAGAACTGCAAAAGTTACTGGATGCAGGATTCATCTACCCCATCTCTGATAGCGAGTGGGTTTCTCCTTTGGTGCTTGTGCCCAAGAAAAACGGGAAGTGGAGAATCTGTGTAGATTATCGAGAACTTAACAAAGCTACCAATAAGGACCATTTCCCTTTGCCTTTCATAGATCAAGTGTTATATGGCCTGGCAGGGAAGAATTTCTTTTCCTTCCTAGATGGGTTTAGCGGGTATAATTAGATACAAATTAGCTTAAAAGACCAAGATAAGACCACTTTCACTTGTCCATGGGGTAACTTTGCCTACCGGGTCCTTCCCTTTAGGTTATGCTTTCCAAAGAGCAGTACTGAGCATATTTGCTGAGCTAGTTCATGATTCAGTGCAAATCTATATGGATGACTTTACCCCTTATGGTTCTAACTTCCAAGAAGCTCTGACTAACCTGAGGAAAGTTTTAGCCAAGTGTATTGAAATGAACCTATCCCTCAGTCCTGATAAATGTGAATTCCTAATGACTGAAGGGACCATGCTAGGTCATACAATCTCTTAGTAAGGATTATAGGTGGATCCCAACAAGATTGCTATCATCTAAAGGCTCCCACCTCCTCAAAAGGTAAGAGATGTTCGGAGTTTTCTAGGCTTAGCAGGATATTATAGAAGATTCATTAAAGATTTCAGTAAGCTAGCCTCTCCATTGTTTGGTCTTTTGGGAAAGGATGTTGAGTTTATATGGACTAACAACTGCCAAGAGGCTCTGGATGCATTGAAAGGTAAGCTGGTAACTGCCCCAATCTTGAGAGGTCCAAACCGGACCCTACCTTTCCACATTCACACAGATGCCTCGAACAAATCCATGGGATCAGCCTTAGGAAAAGTTGAAGAGAAGCTACCGTATGCCATATATTTTGTCAGTAAAAACCTATCCAAGGCAGAGTTAAACTATAGTGTAACCAAGAAAGAGCTCTTGGTTGTAGTCCATTCCCTAAACAAGTTCAGACACTACATCACTGGCTATCAAACATTTGTGCATATTGATCATGCTGCAATTAGGTATTTGATGAATAAACGTGATGTAAACGCTCGTATCATTAGATGGCTACTTTTATTGCAGCAATTTGATTTGATCATTGTTGATAAGCCAGGTAAGGAAAATGTTGTTGCTAATTTTCTGTTTAGACTAGATTTTCCTGCAGGTGAAGAAGGGATGGTGGATGATCGAATGCCAGGTGAACACCTGTTTGCTATTTCAGTACTCTCTTCATGGTTTGCTGATATAGCAAATTATTTGGTTTCAGCTTAGTTCCCGCCATACCTGTCCTCAAAAGAGAAGAGCAAGATCGTGAGGAAAAGTGCCCCATTCACTTGGATTGGGGGCAATCTTTTTAAACTTGGCCCAGATCAGATTTTGAGGCGGTGTGTTAGGGAGGAGGAAGTTTTTGACATCCTCCTAACCTATCATGATGGGCCCTGTGGGGGCCACTTTGTAGCAAAGAGGACTACTTTTAAGATTTTGCAGGCAGGCTACTATTGGCCCACTCTTCATCAAGATGTCAGAAGATACATCATCCAATGTGACCAATGTCAAAGTATAGGGAAACCGACTCTAAGGGATGAGATGCCCCTACAACCTCAAGTAACGTTCGAGCCATTTGAGAAGTGGGGCATGGAATTTGTGGGTCCTATCAACTCTCCTTCAAAAAAGAAGCCTTACATCATTGTGTGCACAGACTACCTGACGAATTGGGAAGAAACAAAGGCAATCAAGGCAACAATAGAAGAAAAAGTAGCTGAGTTTTTGAGGGAAAATATCTTTTACAAGTTTGGCTACCCAAGAGAATTAGTCATAGATCAAGGAAGTTAGTTTACCTCTAACCTGATTGAAGACCTGCTCACTCATCACAAGATTAAGCACAGAACTTCCACCCCTTATCATTTGCAAGAAAATGGACAGGTGGAAGTCACTAACAGAGCTTTGGAAGAAATTTTAACTAAAGTAGTGAGTAGCAGCAGAAAAGATTGGGAAAACCAATTGGTTGAGGCCACTTGGGTTTATAACACTACCTGGAAAACTACAACAGGTTTCACACCCTATGAGCTGGTCTACTGGAAGAAGGCTTTGCTGTCCATAGAATTTGAATATAACACATTGAGGTTGGCAGTTCAGCTGGACCTAGATCTCATCCATACACAAAAAGAAATATTGCTTCAGCTAAATGGATTAGATGAACAAATAATGTAGGCCCTTCTCTACTCATAGGTATTCCAACTTCAAAAAAATATATGGCATGACCGACACCTCAAAGAAAATCAATTTCAGCCAGGATATTGGGCATTGTTATATGATTCAAGATACAAGGATTTCAAGGGAAAGCTGAGGACAAGATGGCTGGGACCATATACAATGGAGAAATGAAATGACAATGGTTCAGTCCTCATCAGGATCATTGATGAAGAAGCCATCCCATGCTCGTCAATGGGCATCGATTGAAAATCTACAGGAAGCCCCTTTCTAAGAGGAGTTCATTGAAACTCTGGGTAAATCAGTGCTGGTAGTGGAGCAAGTCCCTGTCTTCACTCCACCCACACCTTGAGCTGAAAAAAAAGGAATAAAATATCCTTGGGTGAAAACGTCTTGGAGGCGCCTTAGCTGTCTCAGACTAAAAAAAAAAAAAAAGGGAGAAGAAGAAAAAATAAACCTAATTTCTATTGAATAAATTGTAGGTTGCAGGAAGGTCATTACAGGTTTTAGGAGGATCGCACAAGACACAGACAAAGGACATGACTAGGCTGCATGCATCCCTCACAATCCATTCCTCCATGACCATTACCCTTTCCTAAGATTTGGTCTCATTCGGGCTAAGATTTCACCTTCTACAGGAAATTCTGTATCTTCTACAGGAGGATCCTGTAGAATCTACAGAAAAGCCAAAATTAATCCCAGAAGAGGACCCGAGGGTTGGGAATCTATCTATGAGGCCTGTAAACCTCCTTGCTTCCATCCATCACCATATGTCACCCTTTTTCCATCTCTGTACACCTCCATGGCACTCATTTTTATGTCCCTGCACAGTCACACACAGAAATCCTGTTTCCTTCATGCTGCAAACAAATTTTTTGTTTGACGAATCAAAGCAGCAGTTTTTTCCACTCACCATACCTGATACCTTCCATCTATATTCCTTATCATCCGAGACCCTCGTCAGCAGTTGCAGCCCTGCTTGTTTTAGCTTGAATTTCAGAAGGAGAAGCGGCTACAGGAAATCCTACAGGATTCCTGTAGCAGCTGATCCCTCTGAAAGACATACTCTAGAGACAGGGACAGCAAAGTATGGTACATGACACATGCATGGAGCTCTATTTGAATGTGTGAACATCAGCAACCACCCAAGGCCGAGCATGCAAAGCGCAAGAAGCTATAGCAATGAACAAATGGGTTCCAACATCCGAAATATGCATAACACGGTCGCGACTGCATAGGTAAGTGCCTAAACCTATTCCTCAATTACATGAATCATATTTCAAGGCTGGGTGACTGTGGGAATGGTTCGGATTGAACGGAATCGGTGGCCAGCTAACTGGCCACCCTCAGTCAGTTGCACATCCTCGTGGCATCCAAATGAGCCCTGTCAAATTCAAAATTGCCGGTAAGATATGCAGCCAGCACGTGTGGTATGCCCATTCAGTAAGAAATATTCGGGACTAGTAGTTGTGGTGGTAGATAATGGGAGAAGGGAGGTGATGGCATTTAGACGACATGCATAAACATTATGACCGTGATTTCGGATCAAAGGTCTAGTCTGGCCACCTCATCTCCTCACCACGAATCACGCCCATAGTTAAAAGGTAGCTCAATCAGAACATTCACCACCCTTTATTCATTATGCACTCATGACGTCCTCGACTAAAGTACGCATCTACCACTTCTAGAGTAGCTAACCAGTCGTCCTCTGCCAATTTTCTGCTTGTTTTTTAAAATCTCTCGCCTATCGGGCTTTATAGGAAGCACATTTTCATTCTACAAGAGCCAGGAGATTTCTACAGGAAGGGTTCTACAAGAAAGGCAGAGTATAGCTCTGCAGAAAGGAAACCTGGGATTTTCATCGAAATTCAAACTCAAAACGAGATGTCCCTGAGTCCACACAGTTTCTTTTTCTCTCTGCATCTGAAATCTCCTCATCCTTTTTCAAATTCTCCTGTGAGAAAGATACATGCAGTAGTAAAGGCCAGCCAGTGTGTGTGTGTGTGCGAAAAAATGAATGTGCCTATCTATCTAGGTGTTGAGAAAAGAACCTGTGTCCTTATCCTTTGTTCTGTAAAAAAAAATCTTTCTTTTCAAAAACAAAAAGTCAAATTCAGGGTGATAGCAGTTTAAAACAGGGGAATTATTTCCATTTGATGTTGTAAAGAAACACACGGGAAACTCCTTCTCAAGTTCAGAAAAAAACCGAATTCAGTTATCCTCTATTTTAGTGATTGACTGTTTTTTCCCACCTGAGCATTTTCTTTTCTGGTTAAAACATAAAAAGAGCACTCAACACCATGCCAGGAGGATTAATAAGGAAAGAACCCTTAGACTCTAGAAAATTGCACGAGCTCCCCAAGGTGGTGGACCTTTTCACCAGGGAAAACTGGATATCCTTCTTTGACAGAATTCAGGGTTATGATGAGGATATAACTGAAGAGTTTTTGATGTCCCTAAGACCACATTTAAAGACACATGCCACAGTTAGTTTTAGGGGTTTCACCCTAGAACTTACACTTGATCTCATCAGTAGAATTACTGGTCTACAATTGGGGCTCCCTTGGAGCAAAGAAGAGAGATCATTGAGACAAGTTGCTAAGAAAACATTTTTTCTGCCCGAGGAGCATCCTGTAGAAGATAAAAACGGGGTCAGAAGGACAAGCTTGCCTCCTCTCTGGAGTGAAGTCAGTTATCAAATAATGAAGTATATCACATGTGAAGGGAGGTTCAACATCATTTATGGATATCATTTCAGGTTGTTACATGAATTAAGGTATGGGATGGACTTGCCTCCAGCCAGAAAACTGAGCATCCCATATTTCCTCCTTCAGTCCTTAATTGAATGTGGTACAAAGCTAAATGAAGGGGTCCCAAATCAGTTGGCCCACCATGGGCTCATCAAACTATTGGTGGAAGATGCTTTGCACAACTATACTATCCCCATTGCTTGGGAAATCTTCAAAAATATGTCCAGGGATGATGACATCAGAATTTTGGTTGAGAACATCAGCCCATCCAGCAGTGATGAAGGGGAGAAAACTGAAGAAATTGAGAAGAAAAATGATAAGGGAGCACAGGACATTCGAGCAGAAGGAAAAATAGAGGAAGAACAGAAGGAAAAAGAGGAATTTGACCAGACTGCTGAACCTAAGACAGAGAAGGAGACAAAAGCAAGAACAGAGAAGGAAAAAAGGACAGCGAGTTGAAAGAAAAAGGCCAAGAAAGCCTAAAAGAAGACTGCCACAGCCAAAGCCGGTGCCTAACAAGAGAAGGAAAAGACACACCCTGAGATATCAGTGACACAGGCAGAAACAGTGGGCATAGAGATTTCTACAGGAAGCGAAGGAAAAGAATACCAGGAAGAGAAATCCCCTAAAACGTTGGCAAGGGAAGTAGCAGCTATTCTTGTTGCATTAAGCACACCTACAAAACAAAAAGGAAAAATAAAAAGGAAACCTAGATGTACTTTCAAGCCAGAAGAAGCACAAGGATCAAAGTGGGAAAACCCCAACCACCATCAAAGGAACCAATTGTCATTGAGGACACACCCACTAAAATGAAAGAAGAGTCTCCTTCCAAGATATCCATCACCTATGAAAGAGGAAGCCCAAAAACCTCCACATAGAAAGGGAAAATTAAGTTGATGGATTCAAAGGCAGTTCTACAGGAGGTTGAAACATCTCTATAGGAAAATCTAGCCAAGTTAAAAGAAACTGAGAAATTAGAAGAGGAGGTAGCGAAACAATCACAAGAAGCATACAAGCCTGAGGAGATACTTGAACCAAGCCCTCAACCTAGTTTGGGATCATATTACAACTTGTTAGAAAGAGGAAAATCATCCCACAGAAGTTTGATGTACCACTTTTCTTTGCATTGGAACAGGAACAGGTTAGGACTCACACTTGGATGAAAATTGCTAAATCCAAGGGAGTTGTAGACATGGGCCACCTGGAAGAACAACTGAAATAATTGAGAAGAGAGTTGGCCCTGGTGAGGCACATAGAAAGCAGTAAAAGAGGCCAGCTACAAGAGGAGAATGAGTTGCTGAAAAAGCAGTTGCGGCTATAGGTTGTGCATAAGGAAGATAGGCTATCCATTTTGGGAGGGCAGCAGTAGCAAGAAGGACCTCTAGTAGACAGGGAAACAACTGAGGAATAGTAGAAAGAGGGAAAGCTACAAGATAATGTTGAGATGCTGACAAAACTACTACAAGAAAAGGAGTCTCAGGAAACAGAAGAAATACAGGTTTTAAAACAACAGTTGCAAGACAAAGAAGCCCAAATGGCCTACATGGCCAGCTAGGCAGTAGAAGCCTTACAATGTAGGCAACCTGCTAAGTCCTATGCATTATATCTTAAAGACCAATGGTTGCAATTTCAAATTAACACATCGGCCCAAAGGGGCATCATTCCATTCCAGAATTACAATAAGTTTATGCGTTTGTGTGACAATAGCTCAGCTGAAGATAAGGCCAAGTTAGCATAATTCTATTTACACAACTTGGCACTTCCAAACATGAATCTATGGGACCCCAATGCTGCATTGGGAGATGTACAACTCATGGCTATGGCTTCTTGGTTAAGCCATGAGGAAAAGAGGGTAGTAGAAATTCGGAAGGTTATGGCCAGGGAGCTAAGTGAGCCACTCATGATTAGGACAGAGCCAGAAGATCCCTCAGCTTTAGTATATGCTCATCAACACCTTGCCAACAACCCTCAAGTCCTTCTGGATTATGTTGAAAGGCAAGCTCAGGCCATTGCTCACTTTGAAGACATGGAACAACTATTTGGTGATAATTGCATTCATGCTTGCACAAGGAGATGGAACACATTGTCCCATAGTCTGAAGATAAGAGAGTACCACTCCCCAACCAGAATGAGGGAGGCTTTGGCAAGAGTACCCCTTTATAAACAGTCAATGCAAAACCTGAAGGCCAACTGGATTGGCTTAAAGTTTAGTCCTCCACTACTCTTAGGACTACTGGATGGGGTCAAGGATGAAGAAGAATGCAGGAAATGGGAGAAAGTAGACAGAAAGGTAGGGTTTCATGACAGAGAAGAGGACATCACCTAATAGGCTTGGGATGTCAGAGAGGCAATCAAAACAATCAAATATGATGAACTGGATTAGTTGCTTAGAGGATGAGCAACACATTCATCAGGGGGTGATGATGAACCCCAAAAATGGGTAACTTTATGGGCTCATTTTGCCTATTATTTTCATTTAATCCACCATTCCCCATAGTTTTATGCATGCTTTTGAATGTATTTATGTTAATTGAGTGAATGGGAATAGTCACTTGACCACAAAGTCTAATACGTGCTTATTGCATATTTTTGGACATTTTTGGACCAAGATCAGGCATTTATGAGCAGATTGGCAGCCAAATACAAAGGAACAAGGCTGAGGATTTATAGGAGGGGTGTCTCCTACACTAAATGGTCCCTTCCTTGAGTTCTCCACCATCAGCTCAGAGTTCAAAAACCCACCAAAGATGATTTCAAGGGGCAGCCGAGCAGGTCTAGTGAAGTGGCTGATTAACTGCAGTTTTGGGCAGCCAAGCTCCTAAAGTTAAGGAGGACTATTGGGAGTCCTCATTTGCATAAGTAGGAAGGCTTCAAGCCTTGGTAGTTTAGCTATTGAATAGTTTATTTTTCGCACTTTAGTGCAGCTCTACATTCACCGCATCTTCGAGCTCTTTATGTAAACAATTTTATGACATGACTATTATTTTTTTATCAATGAAGATGAATTCCACTTTGCACTAGCTCTGAGCTTTCTTAGGAGGCTGTAGCTCTTGGGGTTGGGCCCAACCCAAGTTCCCAGTACCTCCTTTGTGTACTTTTATGTGTTTTTCTTGCATTCATAGAATAATTTATGTTATTTAGGTTAAAATATTGCTTTGTTACTTAGGTTGTTTTTGATGATTAAGATAGTTGTTCATGCTTCAGGTTGATTTGATAGTTTGATAACAGAAAATATCCACAAAAATGCTACCAAGAAATCCTTGATCTCCTTTCTCCCTCCTTGGGACCATGAATTGAGACCAAGGCACACTTGCTGCCACAAAAACACTATTTTTACCTTCCAATGCAATTGTTAGTGTTAGGTTTTAAGTTGGAAAAGTTGATATCAGTTGTGTGTTCATGCTTAGATCTGTCCTTGCTTAGTTTCCATAGCTTTCTTGCATGATTTCCTGTCTATAAATTTCTGTTCATCATGTTTCTTGTTTCTAGGTCAGAATTAGGTCAAAGTAGATAAATCTCTTCTTTTTAGCCTTTGCTTGAATCAGTCTCGGAAAGAAGTGTGTAGAACACCTATAAGACACTCCAACCTACTCTTCCTCCATCATACAACCTGCTCCAATATCTCTCTCAAGATTTCCTTCACCCATTCACCATACTTTCCCAACTTGCCCTAATTTCTACATTTTTGTGCAACATTGCTTCCTTCATCCTTGAACAAATCCAACCATCTTCATCACAACTGAGATTCATCTACCATATCCTAGACCCCTTAACATCCTTATCCATCCTTCATTCCCACTTTCCCACCGTTTTTCCACCATCAACCCTCTAAAATCCACTTTTGGCCTGTTCCTGTAGAACTTCTTGTAGATCCCCTGCAGACTTCCTGTAGAAGTTCACGCGAGCAGTTATTTCGAGATCTGATCACTGTGGAATTCTCTAGAAGGGTACTAGGGACCCCTTAGGCCCTCTTCTCACCTTCCCAACCTCTTGCAAATGTCCACTCCATTTCCTTTCACCACTAAACCTCTGCACAGTAAAAAATAGTTAAAACACATGCATAATAATTCTGCATAAATTTAATAAAAAATACAAAATGATGATTCTTCCACATTTTCCTTCAGAAGTAGCTTAAGCACATGCATTTTACCTTTTCAATAGCTAGTGGAATCTATTTCAGTAGCTTACATCTCTTTTCTTGCACCAATAGGGTTAGTCAGTAAAACTAGGGTTTGCTAGGGTTTGCATTTCCTTTCAGCTTCCATCTTCTTTCTGCATGTAGACTAACCTATTTTGAGTTAGCTTTCATCCATCACAGTTAAAATCTTCTTCTAAGAACTCATAGAAGTTGGCTTAAGCTCCTAGCGAACTTGTGCCAGCTGATCAAGTGACAGCCTGCAGTGAGAGCTAGTACTTGTGCATACAGCACCGTCACTTCCAAGTTTGTTATGAACTACCGGGTTGATAAAAGTAATGAAGGGAGTCCCAGGAGTTGCAGCATCATTGCTGCAATACTGGAGCCCACCAGCTGTCATAAAAGGTAAAGGTTTTTTTCTCTTAAAAGAAAAATTTAAAGCTGGGAATGTTATGTATGTTGATGGTCTAAAGCATAACCTGTTGAGTGTCAGTCAAATGTGTGATCAAGGAAATGAACTAGTATTTCGATCAAATGGATGTGTTGTTCGTGAGCTTGATACAGGAGAAATTGTGATCAAAGGTATAATAACTCCAAACAACTTATACATACTCAAGGAAGGACAAAAACAGTGCTATCTAAGCAAAAATGATGAACAATGGCTATGGCATAGAAGATTGGGGCATCTAAGATTCTCTCAAATAAGGAAAGAATGCAAATTCTAGGTTGTTTTTGATCTTCCTAATATTAGCATCCTAGAAAATACAATATGCAAATCATGTCAGTTTGGTAAGCAAACCGAAGCGCACTTCCCTGAAAAGGAAGGATTAGCTAATAAGCCTCTTGAACTTGTTCATACTGATTTATGTGGACCATCAAGGAAAAAATCACCTCGTGGAGAGGAATACTTTATATTGTTCATTGATGATTTTTCCAGAATGTGTTGGATAGGGCTTCTAAAGCATAAAGATGAAGCATTTGAAAAATTCAAAGCCTTCAAAGCCCTGGTTGAAAATGAATCAGATCGCAAAATCAAATGCCTCAGATCTGATCGAGGAGGGGAATTTACCTCAGATGAATTATTTGACTTTTGTGAAGAACATGGAATAAAAAGGCAATTCTCCACTGCAAGGACTCCTCAGCAAAATGGAGTGGTAGAAAGGATGAATAGAATTATTCAACAAATGGCTCGTGCTATGCTAGATGAGTCTGGAACTCCTGCAACCTTCTGGGGTGAAGTTGCATTCGCTACCGTCACTATTCTCAACCAAGCAAATGTTCGGGTAAACAACACTCAAACTCCACATGAACTTTGGTATGGTAAGACTCCTATTGTAAAATACTTCAAAGTTTTTGGAAGCAAATGTTACATCAAAACGACTGATGAAAAACTTGGCAAGTTTGAACCCAGAGCAGATGAAGGCATTCTCCTTGGTTACTCTTCCCAAAGTAAAGGATATAAGTGTTATAATGAAAGACTTGGGAAAATTATTGAAAGTATTGATGTTGTGGTTGATGAAGTAGGCAAAAATCCAAATTAGGTAAAAACCAAAGATTGTGAAGAAGATGAGGATTATCCTTCCACATCAAATCAGACTAATTCTAAAGAAGAAACCAATGAAGCACCAGAAGAACAGATAATGGAAGAAGAAAAGACTCCATCCAGGTATGTTCAGAAAAATCATCCAGAGACTCAAATTTTGGAACAGAAAGAGGAAAGTGTGTAGACAAGAAGAACTATTACAGAAGCGTCAAGCTATCTAGCATTGCTTTCCTCCATCGAACCTCAAAATGTAAATGAAGCATGCAAAGATGAATGTTGGGTCAAGGCCATGAATGAAGAACTTGAGCAAATTGAAAAGAATAATACTTGGGAATTAGTTCCTAAACCTCATGATAAGAATATCATAGGAACCAAATGGATATTCAAAAACAAACTGAAAGAAAATGGAGAAGTTATCAGAAATAAAGCCAGACTTGTTTGTAAAGGGTATGCTCAACAAGAAGGTATAGATTTTGAAAAAACTTTTGCACCTGTTGCTAGACTTGAAGCCATAAGAATGTTCCTTGCTCTTTCTAGTTTTTAGAAATTCAAAGTATACCAAATGGATATAAAATCTGCCTTTCTTAATGGAGACTTAGAAGAAGATGTATATATTGAGCAACTAGACGGATTCATCCTTGGAAATGATGCAAAACTTGTATGCAGACTCAGAAAAGCTCTCTATGGTCTAAAAAAATCTCCAAGGGCTTGGTATTACTGTCTTGACAAATAGCTGCATCAACAAGATTTTTCAAAAGGATCAGCTGATAGTAATCTATATACAAATATTGAAAATAATAAATTGCTAATACTTGTTGTGTATGTTGATGATATCATTTTTGGTAGCAAAGAAGAAGCCATGAGTTGGAATTTTGCTTCCGTAATGCAGCAATAATTTGAAATGTCCCTGCTTGGTGAGTGTACATATTTTCTTGGTCTACAAGTTCAAAAAAATAAAGATGGTATTCTTTTGTCACAAACCAAGTATCTCAAGCAGATCTTGAAAAAATATGGCATGGAAGATTCTAAACCAGTATGTACCCCTATGGTAACAGGATGCAGTCTCAGCTCAAATGATGAGTCAGCAATAGTACATCAACCAACCTATAGATCCATGGTTGGCAGTCTACTTTATCTAATAGGTACCTTACCAGACATCATGCATGAAGTGCGAATAGTTGGAAGATTCCAAGAAAATCCAAAGGAATCACACCTTCAGGCAGTCAAAAGAATCTTCAAATATCTGCAAGGAACACAAAATTTTGGTTTATGGTATCCTAGAGCTACAGATCTTACACTTCATGCATATACAGATGCAAATTGGGCAGGAAGCGTTGATGACAGAAAAAGCACTAGTGGTGGTGCATTCTATATGGGTTCCAGATTAGTGTCTTGGTTCAGCAAGAAACAAAGTTCAATTGCATTATCTACATTTGAAGCAGAATATGTGGCTGTTGCATCTTGCTGCACACAACTCCTTTGGATGATGCAAACATTGCAAGACATTCAGATCACATTTACTCCACCCATCTCCATTCTATGTGATAATACAAGTGCCATTAGTATTTCAAATAATCCAGTCATGCATTCCAAGACCAAGCATATACCCATCAAATATCATTTTCTACATGAACAAGTGCTTGAAAAAAAGGTCAAGTTGTAGTATGTTCCCTCCAAAGAACAGGTTGCTGATATATTCACCAAACCACTACCCAGAGAGACATTTGAATATCTTAGACAGAAGTTGGGAGTAGTTGATTCATCGCCCTACTGTTAAAACTTATCTATTTCAGAGAAAAGTGGTTATACGCGAGTTTTATGAAGCGTACCTGTGTACATATGCCGGTTGCTGTGGATACAGTCACGTATATGTTGGTTTGAAGAAAAGAAGTGGGCTAGACTCAGGATGAAAGGAGTCTGATATTTGTTTGACAGTGATCATCTGGGATAGGTTCATGGGGAGCATATACTTCTAATAATGCATTGTTGGCATTATCTTAGAAGATCATTGGTACAAAGTAATAGCTATTTTTATTCAAGTGGAACAAGTTCAGGGGGAGATCATGGTTGTTGGTCTAGATGGTGATTGACAGATGTTGCTGATGATAGTTTCTGATGACTATCATGGTCTTGTTCTAGATATTTAGTCTCTATGTCATGTATATCTTTTAATGTCAAGGTCATGAAACGACCTATTTTTTCCCCACTATGCATGGGATGGATGATGTAATGTTCTTGTTTTGACATGTATAAACAATTGGTATATCCCCACTTGGTTGGGAGATGGATGTATGTATGAGTCATTAGTGATAGGAAGGTCATTTATGATGTATGTATAAATTCATGTTCTTCTTTTAGAACATCTTTTTGCAGACCTTGCTTATATTCAGGGGGAGCATGGACTCGAGCGTGGAGATCAATCAGCACACTTCAGCATATCAAAGAATTCAACATATACTAAGGGGGAACATAACCCTTTGCCCTTGATGACAAAGTGGGAGAGTGACTTGGGGTTTCCATCAAGTCCAAAGGGGGAGATTGTTAGCATTATGACACAGATTTGGCACAGGTGTTGTCCTTGATGTAAACTCACTCAGATGATAGATCATAGTTCAGTCTCACAGAATGAAGAAAGAGAGGTATACGTAGGTTCCCCATTGATCAAGCTGTGTGTACATGCAAATTTGTAGACCACAAGGAGTGTAAAACGTACACACGCACTTTCACGGAAGGAAAGGTGCATACATGTTGGAAAACTTAGTTTTGGTCCATGGTATTGGTCCAAGGTATCTTGTCCAAAGTATTGACCCCAGGTATTTGGTCCAAGGTATGGGTTCTAAGTGGTTTTGGTCCATGGTATTGAGTAAAGCCTAAGACTATAAAAGGAGGAGAAGATTATTAGGCAAATACACTCAAGTATTGAATACCTAATGAAGAGCAATATCGAGAATACATGTTATTGGGTTATGGTGCATAGCTAGATCTGAATCAAGGATGAACCTTAACGCTTTATGAAGGATAAGATCTAATAATGGGTCAAGATCTTAAGGCTTGAAGTGAAGTATCTATGTGTGGTTTTTATATTTTATCTAAATAACTGGCACATGTTGTAATCTGTAAATATGATGATCTGGGTATAACTGATATCTAGAATTGTTGTAAAGTTTAAATCATCATTTACAGATCTGTACTCAGGTTCACTTTAGAAAAGGCACGTATGCACACTGGTCCTGCATATCAAAACAGTGTATACATCTTAAATTTGATTTGCAGATATGTACGCAAGTTCACCTTGAGAAAAGTGCATATGCAAGCAGGTTTGACACATTAAAGTAGATTATACCTCATAAAATATGTTTTAGCTACTTCTGTTTGCTATTGCAGTGTTCTAGGTTCTAGCTTGGGTTCTAGTTACTGTATTCTTGTTACAGCATTCTGAAAAGTGATTGATTGATTTAGTTGAGGTTGGTGCAAAGGAGATTGGTTGATGCAGATATATTTGATGTTTGAATGATGTTACTTATGGATCTAGTTTGAAAATTTATGAAACGTGGTCCTTGGAAGAAAAGATAAGGTTGTAGCTTTCTGTAGGCCGGCACCTACTTACTAGTAAACATATCAGCTAGTACAAGAGCTAGGGGGTTGTAGCTCCCTTCTAAGAGAAGCTGGAGAACGAGAGAAGGTTGTAGCCTTCTGCAGGTAAAAGCTTGTGTACTAGTATAAGACTGCACCGGTACAAAAAATTGTAAAAAGAAATTTCTTATTCAAAAGAAGATAGAGATGATTGCAGCAGGTTGTTTTCACCCACATTGAGTTTCCATCTTATATCTTGTGTTCATGTGTGTGATTTTCTGTTCCATTTTCTGAACTTGGTTACTGTTTATAGGGTTTTGATGCACTGATTAAAGATCAACATACGATGAATTAACTAAATCATAAGTTTTCAGGATATACGCTAGTTGCCTTAAATACAATTGCATATACACGCAAGTTCCATTAACTGAAGTAACATATATGAATCTGATTATGGAAATGAAATATTATTGACTTGCTAATATTGATTCACTCCCCCCCTCAGTATTATTTCCAATAGATGGAATCTTGGTTTTGTTGGTGTTGGTGAACCACAGTGTGTTACTTTGAGGTTAAATAGCACTGGTTCTTGCTTCCACTAATGAACCACCAATGCAATAATTCCATTTGTATTCCTTGGTAGCTTAAACAACTGATAATCCTTCCATTTGAAGTGCAATTTTTTCTCTTGAAGTTGAGTTTCAGTCTCTATGCTAGGATATCTCCTATGATGTCATGATGTTGTAATATACTTAGATAACTAGTAGGCGAAGGCGGTGTAGCCTTGGAATTCCCTGTGTTACCTATGATACTGGTTCAAATGTACCATTAGCATTGGTTGTGTACAAGTGAAGGTTCATTGGTTCATTGATTGTTTGAATAGTTAATGGGTGAAGGAAATGTGGCTTTGGGAAACCTTATTTTAGCTGGAGATTTGGTTATTTATTTGAAAATACTCATCCTTAAGCACTAGAGTTTGGCTCAAGGGTGACAGTTACAAGTAATAATGGTTGTAGCTTGTCTATGGTTGGGTGGAGATTTAAAGTCCCGATCTAAGTTGCATGTTTATTTGGCATTAGAATATAAGTATTTTCTCATATTTCTTAAATTTGAATATCATGTAATTATGAATATGTATACTCATGGAACTCTTGTGTATTTTCAGTGGGTTAGTCGTAAGTTGCAATGCTTGTATAAACTAAGAAGAAAAATCGAAAAAAAATATTCTAAGTGTAATAAATTGGATTTATGAAGGAATGAAAGGAAATACAGATTTAAAAAAACACAAAGATACAATGAAACTAAACTTTAATTAATAAATAGCAAATGCTAAAAATTGTTTACATGCAGAATGAAAGAAAACTTGCTCGGGAGATGGTGGCTTATCTTTGAGAAGATATGTGATGGCTACATCCTTCTAAACTATGTTACAATGAGGCTTGAAAGCCTTTTCATAATGAAAAAATAATGAGAAACCTAAAACATTCAAAAACCTAACCCTAGGAGATAAAGTTCCAAAAGGTATGGGCCCTGATGGGGTTAATTAGAATGTCATCTTCCCATGGTTGTAACTTTGGAAAATGATCTTTTTTTGGTGTGTGCGATAGATATTAGAAAGTTGTATCTGAGGACAATAAATTTCAACTACAAACGTCACTCAAAGAATCATGTTTTCTCATTTCCCCTCAAAACAATTCTAGAAGTTTAGGACCAAAAAATTGCCAAAAATATAAAATATCGAAATCGGAAATTGTGCTGAAAATAGGAAATTGATAGAATACAATTTCGGGGGTCCAAGTGGAATAGGTGGCTGGCCACCAATATCCACCTATATTAGTCCTCCCTCCCTAGGAAGCAATGGTCCCCATTGCGTTGAGTGCCTACATGAGATGAGGAAACTCCTACTGAACTTTGTCCTTGGTGAGCCACTTGCCTTGGTGTAAGAGCTGGCCAACTTTGAAAACTCAATACAATTGAATATCTTCTTGGTGAGTTTTCTTAATTTGTTTTTCCATGATCCGATTAGTTGTGGCCTATTCAATGCAATCTAGGTTGAGCTATGTTGGTGTCAATTGTTCAACAATGTCTGATGTGTTCAATCATGGTGGAAAGTATGGCCAAAGGAAGTCCACATTGAATAATTGGTTCATGCCAAGGAATGGGGGGATACCTAGCTTGAAATTGTTGTCATCCACAACCTTGGTGATGGTTAAGGCCTGTATCAGAGTAGTCAAAGCTTTTGATGGGTTCCAACAAGTTTTTCCTTCTACAAATGCAACCAAACCTTGTCACCCACTTGAAACTCATGTGGAACTGGATGTTGATCATGATGTTGTTTGTAATTAGTATTAGATGTATTAAGGATATCATGAATCCATTGGTGGATGTGATAAATGTGTTCAATAAACTTGATTTCCTCATCAACTTCAAGTTAAACATTTGCATATTTTGTTTGTGTAGTTTCAAGAGGCATTGCAAAATCAATTAGACACAATGGTTGAACTCCCAAACCCACATGAAAGGGGTTATGTATAGTTGAGCTACGAAGAGCTTTGATGTAGTTGAATTGCACATAGGGGAGACTCTCATCCCATGTTCATGGATTCTTACAATTTTACATGCAAAATATTTTCACTGTCATCATGTTAACAACCTTTGTCTGGTCATCTGTCTGGGGGTGGAATGAAGTTCACTTCGTGAGCTTGGTGTCCAACAATGACTAGAGGCTCGACCAAAATGCACTTAGGAACCTGCTATCTCGATATTATATAATGGTTTGTGGGATCCAAAAATGTACCCATACTCATTTGAAGAAGAGCTTAGCATTGTCTTTTGTTGTGATACTCTTATTCCAGGTAGCCAATATGGCCATCTTAGAAAATATATCAACGACCACAAACACACAGTCATTACCATGCTTGGTAGAAATAAGGCCAGACATATAGTCCATGGATATGGATTCCTAAGGCCGGATAGGAGTAGGAAGAGGAGTGTACATGCCTTGCTTCTTAATGGTTAGCTTGGTGATGGCACAAGTAGTGCAATATCTAATATATTTACTAACATCTTGTCATATTTTTGGCCAATAAAAATGCTTCTACATTACTACCATTTTCTTCTCCTCATCAAAGTGTCTTGCGACCCGACTGTAATGTGTCTCCAAAATCATCTTGGTGCACTTGGTTAAAGGAACACAAAGATGTCATAAATAGCCCAATAGTCCATCTTGAAGGTGGAAGCCTGGAAATGGATTTCCAACCATCAACATCTTGTAGGTGGCAAAGAATTTTGAGTCATTTTCATATAGATTCAGCCATCCAGAGCTCTCTTTCCCACAAGAGTTAAGAATTGTGCCCAGTGCCACAATTAGGGGTCGAGTGAGGCAATCTGCAATGTGATTGGTGAAACACTTCTTGTATTTAATGTTCAAATGGAATTGTTGTAGGCATGTAGACTATTTTTATGGTGATCGTTTTGAAACTTCCCTTGTGTATGCATAAATTGAAGAGGTTAGTGATTCGTGTGCATGGTCGCCTTTTTGTGTAAAATATAATTTATCCATTATTAGTAGGCCTACATGATAGGATACATTTCCTTATCATAAGTGGAGTATCACTGAAAATTATCAAATAGAGTCTCACTGTGAAGGTCATTGGATGCCCTTGTTGAGTAATGAATGCACCAATAGAATATTCAGAGGCATTTGTCTCAATATCATATAGTTATTGTAGTTATGGAAAGTTGAGAGTTGGTGCAAAGAATAGGTAGTGTTTCATTTCACTGAATTCCTTTTGTTACGATTCAGAAAGAAAAAAATTTACTTTTTCTCCACCCTTGGTAACTTGACTCAAGGACCAAGCGATATGAGAGAACCCTGACACGACTCTATTATGGGGAAATTTCATCTGAGCCAAAAGGGTACTTTTGACCTAGTATATCAGAGGATGATTTACCCAAATGTGTGTGATCGTGAAAAGAGATCTAAGGATCTAGCCCTTATTCCTTCCTACACAAGCAAGAACATTCTACACTCATATAATATGTTTCAAAATAAGGGTTCGCGGATTAGTACCAATCACCCTCGCAGGTTGGTGTAGTCTCTTGAGTCTGATGTAGAGAAAACCTCGTAGCTTCCACTTGATGATATCACTTCCTCTTGCAAATAAAAAGACCCTACACACATGCACCACTACACAAACCCACAATATCCTTCCATGGAGGGCTAATTTGTCTAAAAAGAACATGCACAAGTATAAAACATGATTCATATTATAGATATAGGAAAGAAACATATATCTATTAATGAAAAGATGGAAATACAAAGTAAGTATACCTCCAAACAAAAGAACCCCTTTCCTCCAACTTGCAACTTGGATTTCTTCTCTCAATGTAGCTAAGATCTCGTGCTATAATATGGATACTAGCTCCCTCCCCTTTCCTCTTGGTTAGATTATATAGGTTCATTCTATCCTTTGGGAGAATGTATCTAGACAACTAGGGGCTTGATAATTTAGGAAAATTCTACAATAATGGACCCCTAGCCAACTCATATGAAAGTGGGCCAAGTTGATATCCTTGGGAATGACAAACTCTAGAAATCTTTTTCTCAATTATGAGCTTTTTCTTGATTATCACAATTATGAAATAATTATTATCTCATAATTATAAAATTGTGAAAAAATATTTATGAGAAATTATTTGATTATATAATTCCACCTTTTAACATGGAATGAATATCACATAAGTGAAATCAAAGGTGAAATGGGATTCACTCTAGAAAACAATTGAGGTATGTTGAACTTGGGTTTATCTCCCTATAATGGAGTGGAAAATAGGGTTATAACAAAATATCTGATAGAAATTACCAAGGCCCAAGAAGTTGCGAAGATTTTTTAGAGTCATGGGAATTGGCTAATCCTGAATGACTTGCCTCTTAGTTGGATTTACATGCATGCCTTGGTCATAAATTATGTAGCCCAGATATTGGACCTGGTTCATGCCAAAGGAGCATTTCTCCAGGTTGGAACATAACATGTGTTGCCACAGGGTTCGAAGGACTTGTTAAATATTTTACAAGTGCTCTACCCAACTCTTGTTGAAGATGAGGATATCATCTAGATATATAACCATAAACAAGTTGGTGAGAGGTTGCAAGATGTCATCCATCAATATCATAAAATTTGCAAGGGAATCTTTCAACTCGAAGGGAATGACCAACCACTCAAAGAGACCCTCCTTGGACTTGACAGCGGTCTTCCATACATATGTGGGTTCTATTGTAACTTGGTGATAACCAAACTTAAAATCGATATTGTTGAAGTAATTAGCCCCTTTGAGTTGGTCAAGAAGGTCATCAATATGTAGGATTGGATATCTTTTCCTACTGTGATTTTGTTTAGTGCCCAATAACCAATACATAGTATCTAAGTCCCATATTTCTTCTACACAAGTACAATTGGGCTCACACAAGGTGATGAACTTGATCATATGTTCCCTTTTTGTAGCAACGCATATATTTTACCACTCGTTTATTCATTTTCCAAAAGACAATAATAGTAGATTGTACTATTCGGTAGAGATGCATCGAGGGTCAAATCGATTGAATGTTTAACTTAACAGTGTAAAGGTACCCTTGTGGGTGAGGAGGAGATGTCCTTGTACTCTTCCATGACCTTATCCACTTGCTTTTTTTGCATAGTGAAGCCCTTTCAAGAGGCCATGGATGTGGACATGAACTTCCCATTACTTTGAGAGTGAGTTAGGAAGAAAACAAATTTCCTAGTCTGGGAGATGATCTGACTTCATTACTTAGCAAAGATCACAGAAATGGAGGTAAGTGGGGCTACCTCAGGCATCCTGTATAGTTTTCTTCCCAAAGTAATAATAAAAGTATGAGGCCTAGACTCATACATAACATGAAACTTCCATAAATATGGATGGCCTAATAACACATCAGAAACTTCAAGGGGAGAAACAACACACAATATCTCATCGATGAAAGGCTTGATGTTATAGGGTAGGTGACTTTGTTGGCTAACATAGATATCTTTCCCTTGGTGGAGCCACCGAATGGGGTGTGGTCATGGGTGTGGTGTTGTCAGTAAGCCCAAATGCTTAATGACCTCTACTAATCTAAGGTTCTTTTGAATCCCACTATCGACAATGAATTGCAGCAAAGCACCCTTCACCCAAATCTGTGAGTGGAAGAGACTCTCACCCTCCTCCGTATTTTTGGGATCACTTTTCTTATCCTTTGTGATGGAAATGGTGTTTTGGGGTCTACAAAATTATTTTTTTCCCTTTTTCAAGTTATAACTTAGAGTTATAACGTGTGTCTGACTCTGAAGCTTTCAGCTTAGCTACCAGTGACTGCTTTGCGCAACATTCACTTGGGTTATGAGTGGGACTCTTGTGGAAATCACAACACTTCCTGATGTCTTTCTTCGTATTCCCATTACTATTATTTTCTTTCAACTTTGACAGGTAGTCTTGGGTCATTCCATCTTGGTTTTCTCCTTTTTTGTGGTTTTGGGTGCCCTTTCCCTCTTTTTAGTTTGCAGATCCAAAGTCTCGCTTCTTCTGTTTAAATTTTTTCTTGTTCTTGACAACATATTGGTATGCTTCACCAAGCGAGGATATGTCCAAGAACTGCATTTATGCTTGGATGTATTTATGCAGACAACCATGGTACTTGAGCATTAGATGTCACTCAGAGTCCTTGATACCTAGCTTCGTGCATAGGGTATGAAATATATTTGTGAACTTTGGAACTTCTTGGTCCCTTTCCTGCCATAGTGTGGTCCAATTTATGTACTTGTCTTCAAAAATCTCACCAGGGTAATATTATTCCTTAACTCAGAAAGTGTCCCATAGGGTGTGACTAAAAATAGTGAGGATTCCTCCTTGGACATTTTCTCATAGTAATTTTCCCACTAGTCCTTGACATGGGGGGCAACCTTAAGGAGTGAAAAACCAATATTTTCTCTATCAAAAAAATTATGGCCCGAAAAACATCCTTTTAGAAAATTTAACCATGTATCTAGAGAATCTGTGTCTATTTGGCCTTCAAATATGGGAATTTCAAAATTAACTTGTACCTTCAAAGGGGAGGAACCTCCAAAGTGGATTGTGGATGAAGATGCTTTTCCCATTGGTATCTGTCGATGGATCTAGGAAAAATTGTCCATCATCTCATTCCTCTGTCGCTCGAGGGTGTATTCCAGCAACAATTTGATATGAGCTTCTTCTCCCTCATATTTATTTTCTTATGTCATGGGAGGATGTTAGGGTTAGCTAGGAAAACCTTGGAAAGGTTTAAGAAGTTCAAGTCCTAACTCCTTATACCTCGACCTTGTTGGTGACATGCACAAAAAAGTAGAGAAAGAGAAGACCACTCTGATACCACTGATCTAAATTTATGAAGGAATGAAATGAAATATAGATTTAAAATAAAAAAATAGAGATACAGGAAACTGAACTTTAATTAATAAATCACAAATATTGAAAATTGTTTACATGTAGAATGAAAGAAAACTAGCTCAGGTGATGGTAGCTTATCTCTAAGAAGAGATGTAATAGTTACATCCTTTTGAATCGTGTTACAATGATGCTCGACCTTTTTATCATGAAGAAATAATGATAAAATCTAAATGTCTAAATACCTAACCCTAACCGATGAAGTTCCAAAAGGTATGGGCCCCGATGGGGTTACTTGGAATGTCAACTTCCTGAGGTCATAACCTTAGCATATGATCTATGTTTGGCATGCATGATAGCCTATTAGAAAGGTCTATCTGAGGACAACAAACTTTGACTACAAATGTTAATCAAAGACTCATGTTTTTCCATTTCCCCAAAATGTCGTTTAGGGCCTCAAAATGCCTCCAAAAGTTCATACCTAAAAACTGCCAAAATTAGAAAACTATCGAAATAGGAAACTTTGCTAAAAATTAGGAAACTGATAGAAAAAAGTATTGGATGTAAGTGGAATAGACAGGTGGCCACAATATCCACATGGATCATGTAAAAAGCTCGCAATACTTACTTTAAGTCTCCTGTAGGACCCTCAAAGTCGGAGGTGGAGAGGTTGGTTGGAAAGGTTAGACCTCAGGTAAAATCATGTCTGACCTAGGGCGCATAAGTTGATCCGTTAATGGGACCCATTGGTTGGGGTTTAGGGGTCGGTCCAAACAATCAGGTTGAGGTCAGGTTATTCAAGGTCCGAAATAGATGCCCCGGAGGGAGGTTGGGTTGACCTCTAAGTTGAGAGTCACGGGTCGAGGGTCGAGCCATTTGTTAAGTTTATTGTGTTGTGGACTTGTGGATCACGTTAACCTTCGATTATTCGAAGGATTATTCCCATCCAAGTTGACTTTTCCATGATGGAGGGAATGACATGTAAGGTGCCATGTGGGTTATAATGTGATTTCCACGTGGAATCACTGATAATTTGACAAGGGTGAATTGGACTATCTTTGAAGGGTCATACCTTTGGACCCGTGAGTTGGATCGAGGTAAAATTATATTGTTGGAAAATTCTTGCGATATTAACAAAACAATGTCACCCATTCTAAGTTTTGAAAAAATGGAAAATGGTAAAAAAAATTAGACCCCATTTCCACAACGGGACCTTGGAGATTGGGTCAGCACAATATTTTCCTCCTTCTAGCCATGGTTGGGGCAGGGATTAGGAGGGGGTGTGTGACAGAGTGGTATGAGTTCTTCTAGGTTGAACACTTTGACTAGATGGCCTTTATTGTTGAAGAGTTATACACAATGGTTTCAAACCTAGACCTTAGGGATAAAATGGTTCCCTGTTATAGCTTAAAAGAGTAGTAGAGCTAGCATTTGGATCTTTAGAGATAGGGTGGGGCTCTAACCTTAAGTGTCTGAGTTAAATATGGATAAGATTTTATGCATTTCTAGCATTGATTGTGATTAGTATGTTGGTTGTAAGGATGATATTTTATGTTTGATTTTATTGGAAAATGCAATGGTATTGCATGTGTTTTATTTTGGCATCTTGAAGGTCTAGATGGTCTAATGTTGTGACCATGGATGTTTGTTATGTCCTTAGCTATGAAGAACTACTTGCATGGGTTGTGCATGATTATTCAAGTGGTGTGTTCTTACACACTTGGGAGGAGTGGGCATGTGAATTCTCCTATGATATGAGGGATTTTCAGGAAATACTTGTGTTGCTTATGAAGGTGTTGGTTATAGCACTATGATCATGGCTTGCATATTGATCGTTTGCTTGTGCAAGTGAATGTTGGGTGTAGAATTGTAATGGAATGGTAATGAGTGGATTTCATGCACAACGATGATACATTTGTAAATGCGATATATGTGTGTGTGTGTGTGTGTGTCAATTAATTAGAAAACCAAATGTCACATCGCTATCTTCCATCTTGTAACACACACACACACACTCACACACACATATGTTACAAGATGGAAGATAGTGATGTGATATTTGGTTTTCTAATTAATTGACCTTTGAGGTTGCAAATTCCATAATAATTGGCTCTACTAAAGATGCAAAACACACTGGATATTGTAGGTTTCAACATGAAAACTAATATTGAAAATTAATAATGATGGAAAACTTTAAATTAATGTTGATGGACTTGATTAAGGACTAGATTCTAAAACATGTAAGAGCAAGAGAGTAAACCTGCTGACATGAATGCATATGTAATTCTAAATTTTAAAATCTAACTAATGCAGTTGTCAATGGTGTCTAGCTTGGTTTGAGCCATGTGATCGACAAAAAATTGAGGATATGTGAACAACTACATGGATTGTGCTTGGCCTACAATGGAAAAATTTCAATGGGTATATCTATTTATATTATTAAGTTAATATACTGATAGTTGAGTGTATGTGGTAACAAATAGCAAGACTCAATGGAAAAAAATGGAAGCTTGTATTACGGTGTGACACAATAAGAAATGGACCAATCCCATCAAGGAACAAGAACCTTCAAGAAATTGAAGCCTGAGCTCAGGATCTTGAAGACCAAATTGAAAATCCATAAGAAAAAAATTAGGAAGCTCGCCTAAGAAATAACAAGAACTAGCTGAGATGATTTTTGAACCACAAAAGCATTTGTAGGAATCAACGTATCAAATTGAATCCTAAAAAAAAGAAAATCACATTGATAGGAAGAGGACCCATGAGGCTAAAAATGAGAAGAGAATATTTCCATGTTGGTATTGTAGAGAAAATCATCTAAGAAAGTGATCAGAATCTGGATTAGGGGCAAGAAATAGCTCAAAAATAAAAGTGTTTGGAATCGTGCAAAATCTAGACAAATGCATCTGTCTCAGTGATACGATCCCAACACAACTTGTTTCGTCCAAAATAGAGTTCGTATGAGGAAGTTACAGCTCATTGACAGTTTCACCAAAAAAAAAAAAAATTGTAGGTACTGCTCAGTTAGTAGTCCATAATGCTAATGTGGTAGGTGATGTGGGAAATTCAATGGATTCAACTCCCAATGAGGGCTCACCAAGTGTCACTGGATGATTGGTTTTCAAGTTTGTGATTTGAAGCAATTTCATTGGTTAATTTTGGGCCAATGAGAGAATGCCACGTGGCACCTCCCAACAGCCTTGGCAGGCTCAGCACGCAAAGCAGCAAAATTTTGGTGGAGTTTTGGGTTGAACCCACAACCTCCTCTCCATAATGCACATGGAATACCACTACACCACCACATTGATTCGTAATAATGTATGGGCCCAAATTATATTTAAAGAGTTAGAGGTGGAGGATTCAAAGGTAACAACAAATTTAACCGTCACATGTGACTGAAAATTTATTAACTGCTAACAGTTAAGTTTAACCGTTGGTGGGATTTGACAAGCCAACTCACTTTCCTACAAATTCACCCAAACATTTGGTAATTTGTCTCTTCGTTAGTGGAAAATGGGGCGAAATTGTAGGATCATGTTGGACTTGGTGCAATATGTGGAGCGAATAGTGGAGAAACTAGGAGAGGTCATAAATTCTTCAGTTTTAGACCAAATTGAGATAAAAAAAAAGTGTCTTAGATGATTTTGACATTCTTAACACAATGGAATAGGTTTCAAGAGCAATGGCACACTTCTGTATGTGATTTTTCCATATTGAAATTTTATGAAGCTTATAACAACTGTGGTCCATTTGTAGAGTTTGGAGAGTCATATTAGGGGTTTTTAGATGCTCTAAGTCCATTGAATCATCTTTCATGAAATGTAGAGCATTGTAACTATATTTTTTTCCATTTTGACCAAATACAGAGGCCCAAGCCATGGGAGCTAGACTAAGGAGATGTAGCCTAGGAGGGGTGTACTCTTTTATCAAAACAGTATGTTAAGAGTACTTCTTGATGTTTTGTTGTTCATTTACTTGCTACTATTCAAAACTTCATTTTCATGCTATTTTTCTTATGAATGTCACATAAAACTTGACATAAATTTACCTGTTCATGTTCAAAAACACCATAAAGAAACCATGCACATGAAGCAATTGACAAGCATATTTTTATAAATCTGAAGTTGAAATTAGCATAGAAAAAGAACATTCATCTAAGATCAAGTTGGTATCAGAGCAAAGGTTTATTTTCTTGATTTCTTGAGAATTGTGCAAGGAGAATTAATAGTGTGCAAGTTTATGTGATGGCGGCTTCAACAAGTGGTGTCTCTAATCTCTTTTCCTTAGCAAGATTCTTTGATGAAGAGATGTTACAAGAGTTTTTCATCATGAGAGATATGGTGCAAGAGATGATTTTTTTTTCTCAGTAAAACTATGCTAATCTATTTAATTATGTACATAAGAACATTACAGACAGAAAAACAGGTTTCCCATGGCCGACAGTGGCACTGTGGGTTGGCAGCTGGCCCTTCCAAAGAAATGAGTCCAAGCCGCCTCAAAATTCATCAGAGTTTTCATTCTTAAACCAACATTACCCTCGCAGGGGCTTTGACACAAAAAACTACCCTCGCAGGGGCGACCAAGGACTTGTGCTATCGCCCTTAAAAGACCTACTAACTGAAACCAAAGCACATAAAGACCTGCATAAGAACTAAAAGACCCAGACATAAACATGTGATTTATCCCATGCACAAATAGCGACCGAGACAAAAGACCTGAACAAAAAGATGGTCGACGGAGCATTCCACTGACTGCTACTCTTCAGGCTCCTCCTCAATGATCGGGACCCATCCGTATTCTTCAGGGAGGCCTTCCCATTCTTCCCCTGCCTTGGATGACGACGCCTCCTGCGTCTGAAGTTGGGTGGGAGCCTTCTCAGGAGCCCTTTCCTCAGCCCTTTGCGGTTGGACATCGGAGGGCGATTCTCTGCTGCTCGACCCGTCTTCATCCTTCTCGTTTTCCTTAATAAATAGGACTGAAATGTGTGCGCTGATGTTTCCAAGAGTAAACACTGCAGTGCCAAACGCTGGAAGCGAGGGTGGTCCTGCATTGGGGCTACCCGTGTCCATGAACTGTGTAGCCTGCAAGTGGGGAGCCCCGGCCCTTCTGTGACAATAGCAGCAGCAGCAATGGTGATGGGAATCCGCTGCTGGAAGGCGTGAGGAGCCCCCTCGACCAGTGCCGCGTCTGCACGGCATTCTTTCTCTTGGCCTGGCCATGATGGCAGTGGAGCTGACTGTGTAAAACAGTGCTTCAAAGGCAGGGCCTCTCTCCTCAACACCTGAAAATAATACAGTGATGCCCCTGCCTTTATCAACAGGGAATTCGACGGCCGCAGCGTCTGCCAGAAGGAAGAGTTTGCCCAGGCCCGTCTGCGCAGCGTGCCTTCCTCTCTGAGAATGGTTATACCCCATACCAACATCCAGCTTAATTCTATCAACATTCTCTTGATACCTGGGCGCCATAAATGCGCTCTGCCACCAATACAATCCGCCTTAAAATTCATTGAAGGTTCTGAACAGAGGCCTCAGAATTTATGTCTTTGGCGGCGTTTCGAGTGTCCTCCCTCGTGTAGATTCGTGTCGTCACCTGCTGGCCATGTGGCCTAGCATCCTCTGCTGTGCGAACACCCGCATTCGGGTTGGTGCAAGAGATGATTGAAGATAGGAAGGATAACATTATACTTCAAGAGGAGTTGATGTCTATGAAGGAGGAGAAGCAAGAGCTTCTTGAAAATATGCATGAGATGGAGATTTTACTCCATGATGCTAAGGACACCCTAGCCAAGTATGTGCATGAACATGAGGTATGGAATTCAAGTTTATCTTCATTTTCCTCTCAAAATTAATGTTTTCGTGCTTTTGAATGACACATTAGAGGAATAGGGTCCAAATTGTTGATGAAAATGGGCTATGAAGGTAAAGCATTAGGCACACATGCACAAGGCATAGTTGAGCCAATTGTTGTTGAGGAAAGGCCTAGGTATTTGGGTAGTGGTTATGGACAACATGATGGAGAATGCTCCAATTAAGACAAGGAGGTACATGAAAGTGTTCCAAGAAGGAATTTAATTACATGTGCATACCCTCAAGCTGGTGAAGTTTGTGTTCATGAGGAATGCAAAAGTTTTATACCCACTTTGCAAGAATATGCTCATAAGCATGCAACTAGTCGAAAGGGAAAACAAAAGGATGTTGAAATCTCTAAGGTCATTGAAACTATTGTTGGTATTTTGAAAAGAGTCACTACCTCATCAAATTCGCCTCCTCAAGAAGGCGAAAAAGGTGAATGTGCAAGGTATAAATCTACCTTTAATCAAGTTTCTTTTGATTATGAAAAACATGGTAAATCTTCACATAAGAATTGGATAGAATTTACATGTTCTTTTGTGGTTTGAATGTTATGAAACCAACTCACAAAAATATAGAAAAGATAGATCAACAACTTAGAAATCAGCCTCTTCGAGGGGGAAACCTCCTTTACATTACACAAATGAACAATTCTTGGATGATAATAATGAAAAAACCTCCTTTCTACATATAGGATTCTAAAGGGTCACAATATAATCGAAGCCTACATAACAATAATAATATAAGGGCTCAAAAATAACAATAGTGGGCTTCTATGGGGCACAATAATAACAATATGGCAACGATGGGGGCATAACAATAACAATAAGGGCTACAATGACAATAGTAATGGGGTAATCACTAGTATTATAGGGACCTAACATGCCCCTCTCCTTCAAAAAGTATTGTCCTCAATGCTTAAGTAGTTCTGGATGCTTCTGTATAAAATTATCATCCTCCCATGTGGAATCTTCAGCGGGTTAGTCCTTCCACTTGATGAGATACTCTGAAATTGATCGATTTCGTAGCTGTCGATTTCTTCTTTCTATGATTGCTTCAGGTTCCAATATGATTTTTCCTTCCTCATCAAGTCCTGGAAATATTCTTTGAACTTGAAGCTTGTCACATATAACCTTTTTTAAGCATGAAACATGGAAAACTGGGTGCACTTGGGAAGCTAAAGGAAGCTCCAATTTGTATGCCATAGTACCTATCTTTTGCAACACCTTATATGGACCATAATATTTTGGTCATAATTTATTATCCTTCTTTGCTTGCTTGAGGGACATTTGTTTATATGGTTGTAGCCGTAGGAATACCCAATCACCAACGTCAAAACTTCTTTCACTGTGATGTTGATCTACTTGTTGTTTCATTCTATTTTGCGCCAAAGTGAGGTTATCCTTTAAGAGTTTGAGAACTTGTTGTCGATGCTCAATGTGATCTTCCACTGCTTGAACCTTAGAATTTTCTCTTAAATATGATGTGATGTGTTGTACATTTGAGATAATAGTGGTAAACTATCAATGCCAGAGCATCTAAGATAATTATTTTGGGGGTTTTGTTTAATTTTGGAGGACCAATGAATGAAACAGATATAGAATTGAAATACTTAATCCTTTGAATAATATTAATATATCAGCAAAGGGCTGCTATAAAGATTTACACAATGAAATAGCTTTGTGTGATGGTGAGCAGAAAACACAAAAATAATATGATTATCACAATTTCCAGACTGAAAATTAAACAATCACAAGTTTGAAAACCTTTTAAACAATGTTTCAAAGGTTCAAGGGAATATACTTAATCTTACAAAAGATGCTGATGATTTATTGATTAGAGGGAATTAATTAAACAAATAGTTCATTAATCCATTCTCTTTATAGATTATCACTTCAGAAGTTTATAGGAATAAATTGAAATACAATTATTCCTACCTAGTTATCTCTATAAGTCATAAGCATATGAAGAAAAACATAATGAGTGATTACTGGAAAAACTTACAGGATAACACAAATTGTGCAAAACAGAATTCAGAATCCTTTGCTTTGTATTAAGGTTCCAGAAAAACTAAGTACATCAGGTGTCTAGAAATGCTTCTTCAAGGGTGCAACCAGGTTCAAAGCTGAATAGTGAGTAATGACAAATGAACAATGAACCCCCTGATAACTCGAGAAGAGAGTTATTTATACAAAAAATAAGAAAATATCCTAAAATTTTTAAGGATTTATTCTAGGAAAAGGAAGAATCTTCATGCAAGAAGATAGAGACAGCTATTGAAATGCTTCTTGTTGTCCCTGTTATTTAGGTTCTGCTGGTTTTGGTTTTTTATATTTTTCCTTTTAAGCTGCTTGTCTATTTGATATTTACACTGGATGTCATGTTCACTTATGATCTTTCATCTGATACACTTTGACCTCTATGAATATCCTTTACTATGTCCTTTTACCTTTACTGTACATTTCAAGTTTTTACTATATATTTCAGCAGTTAATCATTTAACTTTTATCTCTCAGCATTAGGTAATTTGGATTTTTATCATCTCGTTTGTCCTTACTGTATGCAGGATTTTGAATACATTTTCTTATATACCTGGAACAACAGGTTTCATATGATCACCTGTAAAACACAACAAATGTTAAAAAAAACACAAGTTGGCAGGGAGGACCAAAATGGATTCATTTTGAGTCGAAAGGTCTATGGAAGGAGTCTGGAGCGTTATCAGAAGATAAACAATGGCTATATGGGTTGCAGAGGCTTAGGGTGGTGGAGGAGGGTTTATACACGTTTTTATGTGTAAACGAGCAAAAAGAGCGAAGGTGAGGGTTTAATGTTTAAACAGGTAAACGTTCAACTTTTCAAAATTTTGGCACAAAGCAGAGTGAATAAGGAATACCACGTTTAGGAGTATGGTGGAATGGTAAGCGGAGCCATTGCATTGCTTTTGTGATGAAGGTGGTTTTTAGAGACGGTCACCCGATCTACTCTGTTGGCTGACACGTAGCACTGGGGGGTCGGTGCAAAACCACCTTATCGGGCAAGTAAGGTTCGGTCATCGGGCCAACCCAATATGGATGTGGTGTGTTGGATGAGAGCGCCTTTGATCTAATGGTGGTCCGGGAGATAAAGCAGCGTGGAGGAAAAAGGGAAGAGAAATGGAGGGTCTCGGTGGGTTAATTATGGTGGTATCGCGCTTAATTACAGGTTTAAACTCAAATTAGGCAATCAAGATGATTAATGGAGGTTTAATTAACTTTATCGTGAATCGATAAGTTAATGGGTTTTGGGTGAAATACATAGTTTTATAGTTAAAACAAGGTTTCAGGATATTTATGTAAAAGGACTTAATAATATACGAGAATGGGTATTTTAGGGATTTAATATATTAAATTAAAAGTTAATACGAATATGAGCGGAAAGGAGATATGCTAAGTATAATGTAAATTTGGAATTATATGCTCGTCATCCACATACATTAGTACTTAGGATAAAACTCATTTTGTGGGTTTTTGGGGTATTTGTGAGTGAAAGAGGAATTAACATGGGATTTCCATTTTTCCTAGGCAAATGGTGTTTAGACTTAGGAAAATGGATTTTTTAGGGAAATGAAGAAAAATGACTTTTGTGAAGGAAATTCCAATATTTAATACCTATAAGTCATTAAGCCAAGGGTTCGGTCCCACAAGAAGTCAGAGAAATGCTCTGAGCCTTTATGACTGAAGGTTTTAGTATTGGAGAACATTTGGGAAGGGGAAATTAATAAGTATGTAGTGGAAGATGAGATGAAATGAGGGGGAAGTTAACTAAATCAATTGTGAACTTCAGCAACCTTTTTTCTACTTACCCTTTGCTTATCCTAACATTTTTCTTCACTTAATGGTTGCATTTAAGCTACTAGACCCTTTACTTTTCCCTTTTTCATTTGAAAATAAAACTATCTAATTCTAACCTTATAATATCCAAGGGCTCAGATTAAACTAATGAGCTCCTTATTATTCTCTATCTAACTACTGATCTGCCAATATTAAACCGTTTGGCTAGATCTTTATTCTCTAACTATAAACATGAAATTTAAAGCATGAAGCAGTCAATATTAAACAATTTGACTATCAAGGGTTGTGGCATTTATGACAAGCTGCACACAACCATTATTTTGCAGAAAAAGGTAAAATAGTAGTGGCATTTGAACTTGCACACTTTCAGAGTTTATTTATTTTTCTTTTCTCTCTAACCTAACATTTTGTTTTTCCCTTGATTTTTTAGGGCATCTAACCTCACATTTTCTTTGATATGGACATATTTATGAAAATATTTCCCAAAATTTTTATTTAATATTCTATTTTTCCATATCCTATCTTAACATTTTGTAAACATATTTTTCGTTTTTTGACTAATTTATTCTATCTTATCAAAACCAAAAAATGCTACATTATTGAATCCAACTGGGGACTACTTTCTCCTGTAGAATGCAGAGAACTTGCAAATCCATGCGCCTTCTCCTCGGCTTATGGAGTCTTTGCTGTAAAAAATCACACTGACATCTTGAAAAGTAAAAGAAACCGGAATTTTTACAATGGTATAAATGAAAACTATTTCAACCTCTAAGTACTGAATGTAGTGTTTGAGAAACATTCCATTTATAGGACAAGTGGAATATAGCCCCTCAAGATTTTTCAGCACAAAAGTGTTGTTACCATTTACATCAGCAATTGCTAAAGGTCCAAACCATAGGTTGTCAAATTTTCCATGATTTTCTTTTTCTTCTCTCCTAGCATCCCATCTTACAACTATATCACCTTCCTTAAAATCCTTTTCCCTGGCTCTTTTTTCAAACAAGGTATTCATTTTATTATGATATTGCTTCAATTTGTATTGAACTTCATCTCTGTTTTCATTAAGTTCAATAATTTGATTTATTCTCCTTGAAAAGTCATCAGGTTCATCTGTTGAATCCTGCAGGAATTTTAAAACAGGGAAGGCCAAATTGGTAGGGAAGATTGCATCTTTCCCATAGACTAATTGAAAAGGAGGTTTTCCAGTTGATCTCTTTGGAGTAATTCTGTTTTCCCACACTGCATAAATCAAATGAGAATCCCAGCTCTTTTTATGATCAGCTAGAGTCTTTTTTATTACCTTTACCAGACTTTTATTTGAAGATTCTACAAGGCCATTACCTTGAGGGTAGTATGGAGTTGAATGATGTAATAGAATCTGATATTTCTGGCAAAAGTCAATCATTTTAACACTAGAAAAATCTACTGCATTATCAGTGATAATTTGAGTTAGGCAACCAAATCTAGATAAGATATTCTCCTCAATAAACTTGATTACTACTAAATCAATAGAATTTCTCACTGGAATTGCTTCCACCCATTTAGTGAAATAGTCTGTTGTAGTGAGAATCCATCTATTCTGATTACTTGAAGAAGGATGAATCTCTCTAATAAAATCTAATCTCCACTGAAAAAAAGGTTCTGAGACTATTGAAGGAACTAGTGGAAGGGCTGCTAGTTTTTTCTTACCAGCAAATATTTGACAAGAAACACAACCTTTGACCTTTGCCCCTACTTGCAAGAACAATGTGGGCCAATAAAAACCTCCCCTTAAAATCTTGTATGTTGTTGCTCTCCAAGAATAATGTCCTCCACAAAATCCTATATGAAACTGATCAATGATTCCTTCAGTTTCGGATTCTGTTAAACATAATAACAAAATATTTAGTGGATCTTTCCAGTACAAATTTGCATTAATAATACAGTACTTGACTGTTTTCAATTTGAGGGTTTTACACTAGGTTTTGGAGAATGATGTTGGACACTCAAAATGGATTAAGAAATTTACAATATCTTGATACCAATTTGACAACAGAAATTTATCATCAATGTGTAAAGGGCTGAACTGATTTGAAGGAAAAGGTTCTTGTGGATTCTTTTCTTCAGGAAGAAGGGAACGTTCTTGTGGATTTTCTCCTTCTTCAAGGACAGAAGGTTCTTGTGTATTCTTCTCATCTGAATGTTGAGAAGGTTCTTGTGGATTCTTCCCTTGTATCTCTAAAATAGAATTGATCTTGAGCACTTTGCAATTGGATTCAGATAGAAGCTTGGCTAATCCTTGGCATTTTACTAGCTTTGTAGTTTTGATAGCTAGATCAAACTCCAGTATTTGAGTGATCCATCTACCTCTCTTCCCATCAGTGTCTGGTTGGGTTAGAACAATTTTCACATCACTGTTAGGAACATAAGCAGTAATAGGTGAATGTAAGACATACATCTTGAATGAGGGCATAGGCTTGCTTCTGAATGATGTCATAATTAAGCTCGACATCTCTCATAACCTTGCTGAAAAAGGATATGGGTTGGTCATGGGAATATTCATTTTTTTGTAATAGAATAGCAGCAAGGGTTGTTTCTGAGGCAAAAGAAAAGATACTAAATGGCTTAGTATAATCAGGGCTAGCCAAGGTGGGAGCTTCAGAGATAGCCTTTTTTATTTGTTCAAATGCATGTCTAGAAGAGACAGTCCATTTGACTTCATGGTCCTTTCAGAGCATGTCAGTTATATCCTTCACAATCTCTGCATAATTTGGGATGAATCTCCTTAAAAAATTAATCTTGCCTAGGAAAGCTTGAATCTCCTTCTTGTTTCTAGGTAAGGTCAATGTTTCAATGGCAGACACTCATTTGGGGTAAATTAATACTCCTTTCTTTGAAATTATATGGCCCAACAATTTTCCTTCTTTGATAGCACACAGAGACTTTTTAGGGTTAAAGATAAATAACCACAAATTTATTTACCTGCCCCATAAAAGCTACATCCATAGCTCTTTGAAATGTTGCTCCAGCATTAGATAAACCAAATGGCATCATGGCATACATGAACGTACCCCAGGGTGTAGTAAAGGTCATCTTCTCTCTATCTGCTAGATCAACATTTACTTGATTATAGCCTAAAAAACCATCAAGCATAGAAAGTTTTTGTGCTCCTAAAACCTTTTGAATTAACTAATCCATCTTGGGCAAAGGATAATTATCTTTTAATCATGCCTTGTTCAAATTTCTAAAGTCCACACAAAGTCTAATTTCTCCATTTTTCTTCCTAACAGGAACTAAATTTGCAACCCAATTAGAATATCTAGGAGGGAGAATTTTCTGGGCATCTAGAATTTTCTTAATTTCCCTTTCTACAGTTGGTAGAAGGGCTGGATTTATCCTCCTAAGTTTCTATTGATAAATTTTTGCTTCTGGCTTCAAAGGGATCTTATGTTGTATTAATGAAGTGTCATAGGTCTTAAGATCAATATAAGTCCATGCAAAAACATCCTTATAATTTTGAAGTAACTTAAGATACTGAGCTTTGCTCTTAGGATCTAAAGATGCATAGATTTTGATGTTTTTGATATTGTCATTTGTTACAATGTTAATTTCTTCTATGTCATCTTCTGAAGAAATGGACTGAGGGTTTAAGGGCATCATTTTGATCAAACAACTTTTCCAAAGGAATGAGGCCTTTAGGAATAAAATTAGTAGATAATTGGATAATGTCATGATCAACAATTTGTGATTTGAAATTTAAAGTGTCATTTCCATCTGCATTTTCATTTATTTCAGTTTTATCTTCATCAATTTGAAGAACTGAAAAATCATCTATTACCTGCAGAAAGGATTTTATATGATCATCATCCTCAAATATTTGCCAATGTTTCAGATTATCTGGGATAAATGGCCTATATTTGACCTGTATTTGATAGAGTACATCAGTATGATCAGGAATTTTAAAAGAGCTAGCAGAGGCAGCTAAGGCATCTGCATGAATATTCTGATCTCTGGGAATATGAGTCAAATTAAAAGCATCAAAGAAGTTATATACAGAATCCCATACTTCATTTTTGGTAAGACCTAATTCTAGGATGTTTGGTCTGGAAAACATTTCTCACTTGCTTGACAATAAGTTCTGAATCTATAAAAACACTTAATTTTTTAACCTTTAAGCTTTTGGCTAACTGCAATCCTAAAAGGAAAGCTTCATATTTAGCTAAATTATTTGTATTTTCGAAGTCTAGTTTACATGATTGGGTAATGTTTTCTTTTTTTGGTGATATTAGAACTACTACAACCCCTGCTCCATCTTTTGTACAGGAGCCATCAAAAAATAGTTTCCATATATCAGTTTGATTTGGTACCAGACTTTCAATTACATCTTCAATTTTAACTTGAGTTTCATGCACTTGGTTTGAAGAGAGTTGAAAGCAACCAAAATCTTGGTCAATTGCATAAATAGGATGGTTCCTTGGCTGGTCAGTGTTACAAACAATATGTACAAATCTTACCTCCCCATATAATCTTAATTTCTCTCCCCCATAAACAGGAATAGTAGCATAAGACATATCCATCTGAAGAGTTCCCCCTAATTTGGCACATCAAGACCTAGAAAGGAGCATTCCAAATTTGGGAGGGATATCTGTGACAACTATATCAAGTACTACACTTTTTACTCCAATTTGGGCAAGGGTAACCACTAAATCCTTAATCAATCCCAAATAGGGTACCCTTTTAGAATCAAAGGTGTACAAGTCATGGTAGGATCTAGTTATGTCTAGTTTCAAATGGTCCATGATAGTTTTTGGCATAAGGTTGTGTGATGCTCCATAATCAAGCATACCATTATATAACATGGAATCATTTGTTTTAAGAGTTACATAGAAATGAGGAACTATCTCATCTATCATGTTTGAGCTAGGACCAAAAACAACTGCTAGTTTTTCATCTTACAGACTAATGATATCACCTTCAGCATCAACCGAGGTATTTTGAATCCATTTGGAGACTTGACTTTTGTAACCAGGGTTTTTAGAAAGTTCTGAAAGTGGAATTGGGATCTTAACTCTTTCTAACTCTTTTTCAACATTAAATGTAGTCAAAATGTTTTATCAATTTGAGGATTATTAATTGACTGATCTAATGGTCGAATAAGAGTTGTTTTAGTTTCAACAGCTTTGGTGTGAGGTTCAACTACTATAATTTCCTTAGGAGGTCTTCCAGGGCTAGGTCTAGGCCTAAGGTCATATCTTTTGTTCAACTCTACAATTAAAAATTCAGAGAAGGCATGGTATTTAGAAACTTGTGAAGATTCTTGATCTTCTTGAACCTGATTTTGTTGTGAGAGAGGAATGATGACTATTTGATTGGAAGAAGTATCCATACTATTTATATCTTCAGTATTTGTCATAGTATTATCATCAGGTTGTTGGTCATCTATCAATAAAGGAGTAGGATACTATTTATCATTGCTAGGTCACTAAAGAATTTGTAGTGGTGGATTTCTTTTATACTGACCTTGATTTTGATTTTTGGGTCTAGTAATTGTTTGTTGAATGGTCCTAGGTTGGGTCTCAATCTTTGAAATTCTATTTGATAGATCTCTAAGAAGAGAAGTTATTTCATCTATTTTAGAGTCTTCTGATTTAGTCTTAGAGGAACTAGAGGCTTCTTGATCAGACTTGAATTTTCTTTGGGCCTTTTCTTCCTTAAGTTTTAAAGAAGTTGAGGCTTCCCTATTTTCTTCTACCTCTATAGCATTTGTTTGCATATCTTCAAGAGTTCTTGAAGTTCTCTCTCATAGAATTACAACAAAATCATCATCGAAAGCTTTAGAAAATCTAGACTTTGTTGCTGCTACATGGGGTTTACAATCAGCAGACATTTTGTGATAGCGTTTATTGAATCTTTTGATAAAATCTGATACTGGTTCATCGAAGTTCCTTTTAAGTTCTTCAAATTCTGTCAGAAAGTAAATAGGGTCCTTTTTCACACCCCACTGATTTTTAAATATGTTTGTAAGTTCTTCCCAATTTCTAATGGAGGCTACTGGTAACTACCTAAACCAAAGCCTCACATTTCCTTCAAGTGGCTGTACAAACAATCTCGTTTAGACATTTTCTTGTTCAATATTCATGTTGTCTACAAAGTCTAGGAAATCCTAAAGATGGTCCTCAACTGAGGGACCAGTTTCTCCATTATACTTGGGAAGGTATCTCAAGTATCCAGTTGGGAATGCATCCAAGTTATTGGGTAAGACTAACGTAGCATATCTAGCATGTAAAATAGGTCAGAAATCCATGACAGCAGGTGGTGTATGAGGTGCTTAAGTATTAGAAGAAGAAGAAGAAGTGGAAGAAGAAGAAGGTGTTTGAGGGGGTGAATGCCTATGTGGAGGTGAAGGAGGGGATCTCCTAAAAGACTTTAAAGGAGTCTTAAGAACTAACTTTGGGACCTGTAAATGAATACCTTCTTTTGTTTCAAAGAGAGGATTGGAATATATAGAGAGGGTCTATTCAGGCTGTTTAGAAGAAGAAGCTTCAGGTCTTCCAAAAATGGAAGGAAATGAATAAGTGGTATGGGATATGAAATCTGTGGGTTTGTATTCTGGTAGATAAACACCCAAATTAGATTTAGTTTTAGGTGATCCTGGTGGTAGTGAGGGTACTGGATGAGATTCTAATGAATGAATAAGGTAAGCTGACTTAAAATCAACTCCTCTATCTAGAAGTTCAGTAACCCTAGGTGATAAATGGGAGTAATCAGGATCAGATGGAATATTACTATAGGGGTTAAATGATTCTAACTCTTATAAGAAGAAATTTCGGTCTAAATCACATTCAAAAAATCATTATCGACGCGTTTCGAACCAACTAGTGTGGTTCATCGTCAGGACAAGTTGAAAAATCAGATCTATCTTTGCCAGTTAAATACTTAGAGCAGAGCTTCCAATGGCTAACTAGGACAACTTCTAAATTTGACAAGGGACTAGGGTCAACCAAACTAGTTATAAATTTAAAGGTAAACAAGGGACCTATATATAAATTACAAGAGTAAATTTAATTGAATTGGTAGTTTCATAAATCGTTAAAAGTAATTAACTAGAAAAAAGATAGTATATAACTCTTAAATTTATAAATTGTTTATATATATATATATATATATATATATATATATATATATATATATATATTAGGAGGATAAGTTTAAAGTTAGTTGAAAAAAAAATAAAATTAATTAATTAATTAAAAAAAATAAATAAATAAAATAAAATAATTTTTTTTAAAAATAAATAAAAATAAAAATAAAATAAATAGATAAATAAATAAAAATAAAATAACAAAAAAATAAAAATAAATAAAATAAAAATACATAAATAAATATATGTAAGAATAAAATAATAACTAAATATAATATTCAGTTAAAAAAAAATGGTGATTTAATAAAAAAAATAATAGTTAAGATTTTATTTAAAAAAAAAAAAAAAAAAAAAAAAAACGACACAAATTCCAAAGAAGGAGGAGGTCAGGAAAAGGACCAAAAGAAAACCACAGAGCAAGAAGGAGACTCCCTAGGAGGAACGAAAAGAGAAGGCTCCAAGGGGGACAACAAAAGCTCGAAAAAGATAAAAAGGGGGGGCGGGGAAGACTAGGAAGAAATGGCAGGGATCCAACAGCTGCTGATCTTCCAGTCATCATCTCTATTGAGATTATTAGGCCTTCTTTCAATTTCAATAGCTTCCCTGAATTTACGATGATGGAAATGAGCCACTTTGGCAATAACCCTGGCCTCCTCTATACAAACCTGATGCTTGGTCTTTTCCGCATGCTCTGCTAACGCTGAAGACTTGGTTCTCCCATGTCTTAGGTCAGCTGCATGTTCGCTGATCCTCTGATGGATGGAGCGCCCTGTTTCCCCGATATAGGGGGTCCCACAAGAACAAGGGATCAAGTAGACACCCTTCATGTCCTTAGGGTCAACGAGATCTTTCACCGATCGGAGGGATTTGCGAATGGTGTTGAGGGGCCTAAAGGTTGAGGGAATATCATACCTCTTAAGGATCCGAGCAATCTTGTCTGTGGTTCCCTGGACATAGGGAAGATGGACACCTAGACGACGCTCTTTAGGTTCTTTTTTAATTAACGAATTTTTAGAGGCTTTAAGGAAAGCCTTCTGACCTAGGCGCCTACTATAGCCATTCTCCACAAAGACATTAAGGAGATGGGATCTCTCCTTATCGAAGCTCTCATTATCAGAAATCCTAAGGGCACGAGTAGCGAGGGTGTTAAGAACACCCATCTTTTGAGTAGGGAAATGATGGGAATTGGCATGAAGATACTCCTCAGTACGCGTTTTCTTCCGGAACACTAAGGGAGAGAGAGCCGTCCTTATTTTTAGATATAAGAATATCCAGGAAAGGGAGGCAACCATTGACCTCTTTTTCCATGGTGAATTTAATGGTAGAGGACTGGCAGTTAAGGTGATTGAAGAAGAGATCCAGCTCCTCTTGGCCATGGGACCAGATGACATTAGTGTCATCTACATACCTTTTCCACAGCTTGGGAAGGATACGAGCTGAGGCTAAAGCTTTGGCTTTGAAATCTTCCATAAAAAGATTCGCCACTATGGGAGAAAGGGAGGAGCCCATGGCAACACCAAAGGTCTATTCAAAGAACTCACCCTCGAAACAAAAGAAAGTGGAAGTGAGACAGATCTCAACCAGATACGCGGTATTGGGATCTGTTAGGCGATAGATCACTTCCAAGGCCTCCTTTATAGGGATGCAAGTATAAAGGGAGACCACATCAAAGCTGACGAGAATTTCATCGGAGCTAAGCTTAATGTCCTTCAGCTCTTTAATGAATGAGGCAGAGTCTTTCACAAAGGACTCCGTACAGCCAACCAGGGGCTTAAGCTTAAGGGCAAGGAACTTAGCAAGAAGGTAGGTTGGACCACCAATGGTGTTGATGATAGGCCTCATAGGGGCCCCTTCTTTGTGAATCTTAGGCAACCCATAAATCCTAGGGGAAATGGGACTGAGAGCAGTCCCATTTCCCCTAGGATCTATGGGTTGCCTAAGATTCAAAAAGAAGGGGCCCCTCTGAGGCCTATCGTCAAAACCATTGGTGGTCCAACCTACCTTCTTGCTAAGTTCCTTGCCCTTAAGCTTAAGCCCCTGGTTGGCTGTACGGAGTCCTTTGTGAAAGACTCTGCCTCCTTCATTAAAGAGCTGAAGGACATTAAGCTTAGCTTCGATGACATTCTCGTCAGCTTTGATGTGGTCTCCCTTTATACTTGCATCCCTATAAAGGAGACCTTGGAAGTGATCTATCGCCTAACAGATCCCGATACCGCGTATCTGGTTGAGATCTGTCTCACTTCCACTTTCTTCTGTTTCGAGGGTGAGTTCTTTGAACAGATCTGTGGTGTTTCCATGGGCTCCCCCCTTTCTCCCATAGTGGCGAATCTTTTTATGGAAGATTTCGAAGCCAAAGCTTTAGCCTCGGCTCGTCTCCTTCCCAAGCTGTGGAAAAGGTATGTAGATGACACTAATGTCATCTGGTCCCATGGCCAAGAGGAGCTGGATCTCTTCTTCAATCACCTTAACTGCCAGTCCTCTACCATTAAATTCACCATGGAAAAAGAGGTCAATGGTTGCCTCCCTTTCCTGGATATTCTTATATCTAAAAATAAGGACAGCTCTCTCTCCCACTCAGTATTCCGGAAGAAAACGCATACTGAGCAGTATCTTCATGCCGATTCCCATCATTTCCCTACTCAAAAGATGGGTGTTCTTAACACCCTCGCTACTCGTGCCCTTAGGATTTCTGATAATGAGAGCTTCGGTAAGGAGAGATCCCATCTCCTTAATGTCTTTGTGGAGAATGGCTATAGTAGGCGCCTAGGTCAGAAGGCTTTCCGTAAAGCCTCTAAAAATTCGTTAATTAAAAAAGAACCTAAAGAGCGCCATCTAGGTGTCCATATTCCCTATGTCCAGGGAACCACAGACAAGATTGCTCGAATCCTTAAGAGGTATGATATTCCCTCAACCTTTAGGCCCCTCATTCGCAAATCCCTCCAATCGGTGAAAGATCCCGTTGACCCTAAGGACATGAAGGGTGTCTACTTGATCCCTTGTTCTTGTGGGACCCCCTGTATCGGGGAAATAGGGCGCTCCATCCATCAGAGGATCAACGAACATGCAGCTGACCTAAGACATGGGAGAACCAAGTCTTTAACGTTAGCAGAGCATGCGGAAAAGACCAAGCATCAGTTTTGTATAGAGGAGGCCAGGGTTATTGCCAAAGTGGCTCATTTCCATCATCGTAAATTCAGGGAAGCTATTGAAATTTAAAGAAGGCCTAATAATCTCAATAGAGATGATGGTTGGAAGATCAGTGGCTGTTGGATCCCTACCATTTCTTCCTAGTCTTCCCCGCCCCCCCTTTTTATCTTTTTCGAGCTTTCGTTGTCCCCCTTGGAGCCTTCTCTTTTCGTTCCTCCTAGGGAGTCTCCTTCTTGCTCTGTGGTTTTCTTTTGGTCCTTTTCCTGACCTCCTCCTTCTTTGGAATTTGTGTAGGTTTTTTTTTTTTTTTTTTTAAACAAAATCTTAACTATTATTTTTTTTATTAAATCACCATTTTTTTTTAAACTGAATGTTATATTTAGTTATTATTTTATTCTTACATATAGTTATTTATGTATTATTATTATTATTATTATTATTATTATTATTATTATTATTATTATTATTATTATTATTTATGAATTTATTAATTTATTTTTATTTTTTTGTTATTTTTATTTTTATTTATTTTTAAAAAAATTATTTTATTTTATTTATTTATTATTATTTTTTTTCAACTAACTTTAAACTTATCCTCCTAAAATAAATAAATAAATATATATAATAATAATATATTTATATAAATAAATAAATATAGGTAGATTTATAAATAATAATAATATTAAATAATAAATAAATAAATAAACAATTTATAAATTTAAGAGTTATATGCTATCTTTTTTCTAGTTAATTACTTTTAACGATTTATGAAACTACCAATTTAATTAAATTTACTCTTGTAATTTATATATAGGTCCCTTGTTTACCTTTAAATTTATAACTGGTTTGGTTGACCCTGGTCCCTTGTCAAATTTAGACGTTGTCCTAGTTAGCCGTTGGAAGCTCTGCTCTAAGTATTTAACTAGTAATGATAGATCTAATTTTTCAACTTTTCCTGGCGATGAACCACACTGGTTGGTTCGAAACGCGTCGACAATGATTTTCTGAATGTGATTTAGGCCGAAATTTCTTCTTATAATTGTTATGGATCGCAGAAGCCTCAATTCAACCATTGATTCTAACTCTTCAGACTGTAAGGCTGAAGAGGAAGAAGAAGATGGTTGGTGTCCCCTTTTAGAACTTGCTTTTCTCATAATCTTTTCAGGATCTGACAGAGGTTTAACTATGTTAGCCTCTGAACGAGATCTGGTGTGTTTATAAGGTGCCAGCTTGGGAGAGTGGAGTCACCAGGTGAAAGATTTTAACCTTTCATCTAGAACTTTAATCACCTTAAAGGAATAGCGTGAATGAATATCGTTGTCCCAAGGGAAACTTAAATGAAATTTGATTCCCTGGCAATGGTGCCAGAATGATGTTGTACCTCTAAGATAATAGTGGTCAACCATCAATGCTAGAGCATCTAAGATAATTTTTTTGGGGTTTTGTTTTAATTTTTGAGGACCAATGAATGAAACAGATATAGAATTGAAATACTTAATCTGTGATCCATAACATTGTCTTAGATTATCTAGACAATGTTATGGATCACAGAAGTCTAAATTCCTTAATACTTAATCCTTTGAATAATATTAATATATCAGCAAAGGGCTGCTATAAAGATTTACACAGTGAAATAGCTTTGTGTGATGGTGTGTAGAAAACATAAAAATAATATGATTATCATAATTTCCAGACTAAAAATTAAACAATCACAAGTTTGAAAACCTTTTAAACAATGTTTCAAAGGTTCAAGGGAATATACTTAAGCTTACAAAAGATGCTGATGATTTATGGATTAGAGGAAATTAATTAAATAGATAGTTCATTAATCCATTCTCTTTATAGATTATCACTTCAGAAGTTTATAGGAATAAATTGAAATACAATTATTCCTACCCAGTTATCTCTATAAGTCATAAGCATGTGAAGAAAAACATAATGAGTGATTACTGGAAAAACTTACAAGATAACACAAACTGTGAAAAAAAGAATTCAAAATCCTTCGCTTTGTATTAAGGGTCCAAAAAAACGAAGTATATTAGGTGTCTAGAAATGCTTCTTCAAGGGTGCAACTAGGTTCAAAGCTGAATAGTGAGTAATGACCATCGAACAATTAACCCCCTAATAACTTGAGAAGAGAGTTATTTATACAAAAAATAAGAAAATATCTTAAACTATTTAAGGATTTATTCTAGGAAAAGGAAGAATCTTCATGCAAGAAGATAGAGACAACTATTGAATTGCTTCTTGTTGTCCCTGTTATTTAGGTTCTGCTGGCTTTGGTTTTTGATATTTTTCCTTTTAAGCTTCTTCACCGTTTGATATTTACGTTGGATGTCATGTTCACTTATGATCTTTCCTCTGAAACACTTTGACCTCTGTGAATATCCTTTACTGTTTCCTTTTACCTTTACTGTACATTTGAAGTTTTTACTGTATATTTCAACTGTAAATCATCTAAATTTTATGTCTCAGCATCAGGTAATTTGGATTTTGCTCGTCTCGTTTGTCCTTAACTGTATGCAAGATTTTGAATTCATTTTCCTGTAAACCTAGAACAACAGATTTCTTATGATCACCTACAAAACACAACAAATGTTAAGAAAAACACAGGTTGGCAGGGAGGGCCAAAATGGATTCTTTTTGAGTTGAAAGGTCTATGGAAGGAGTCTGGAGCATTATCGGAAGGTAAACAATGGTTATATGCATTGTAGAGGCTTAGGGTGGTGCAAGAGGGTTTATACAAGTTTTTCTGTGTAAACGGGCGAAAAGAGTGAAGGTGAGGGTTTAACATTTAAATTGGTAAATGTTCAACTTTTCAAAATTTTGGCGCAAAGCAAAGTGAATAAGGAATACCACATTCGGGAGTACGGTGGAATGGTAAGCGGAGCCATTGCATTGCTTTTGTGACGAAGGTGGTTTTTAGAGAGGGTCACTCGATCTACTCTGTTGGCTGACACGTAGCACTGGGGGGTCGGCGCAAAACCACCTTATCGAGCGGGTAAGGTTCAGTCATTGGGCCAACCCGATATGGATGTGGTGTGTTGGATGAGAGCGCCTTTGATCTAATGGTGGTCGGGCGATAAAGCAGCATGGAGGAAAAAGGGAAGAGAAATGGAGGGGCCCGGTGGGTTAATTACGGTGGTATCTTGCTTAATTACATGTTTAAACTTAGATTAGGTGATCGGGATGATTAATGGAGGTTTAATTAACTTTATCATGAATTGATAAGTTAATGGTTTTTGGGTGAAATACATAGTTTTATACTTAAAACAATGTTTCGAGATATTTACGTAAAAGGACTTAATAATATACAGGAATGGGTATTTTAGGGATTTAATATATCAAATTAAAAGTTAATACGAATATGAGCGGAAAGGAGATATGCTAAGTATAATGTAAATTTGGAATTATATGCTCATCATCCACATACATTAGTACTTAGGATAAAACTCATTTTGTGGGTTTTTTGGGGTATTTTTGAGTGAAAGGGGAATTAACATGGGATTTCCATTTTTCCTAGGAAAATGGTGTTTAGCCTTAGGAAAAGGGTTTTTTTAGGGAAATGAAGAAAAATGAATTTTGTGAAGGGAATTCCAATATTTAATACCTATAAGTCATTAAGCCGAGGGTTCGGTCCCACCAGAAGTCAGAGAAATGCTCTGAGCCTTTATGACTGAAGGTTTTAGTATTGGAGAACATTTAGGAAGGGGAAATTAATAAGTATGTAGTGGAATATGAGATGAAATGAGGGGAGATTTAACTAAATCAATTGTGAACTTCAACAACCTTTCTTCTACTTACCCTTTGCTTATCCTAACATTTTTCTTCACTTAATGGGTGCATTTAAGCTAGCAGACCCTTTTCTTTTCCCTTTTTCTTTTGAAAAGAAAACTATCTAATTCTAACCTTATAACATCCAAGGGCTCAGATTAAACTAATGAGCTCCTTATTATTCTCTACCTAACTATAGATCTACCAAGATTAAACAGTTTGGCTAGATCTTTATTCTCTAACTATAAACATGAAATTTAAAGCATGAAGCAGTCAAGATTAAACTATTTGACTGTCATGGGTTGTGGCATTTATGACAAGCTGCACACAACCATTATTTTGTAGAAAAAGGTAAAATAGTAGTGGCATTTGAACTTGCACACTTTCAGAGTTTATTTCTTTTTCTTTTCTCTCTAACCTAACATTTTGTTTTTGCCTTGATTTTTTAGGGCATCTAACCTAACATTTTCTTTGATATGGACATATTTATGAAAATATTTCCTAACATTTTTATTTAATATTCTTTTTGTCCATATCCTATCTTAACATTTTGTAAACATATTTTTCATTTTTTGACTAATTTATTCTATCTTATCAAAACCAAAAAATGCTACAACTTGATGGACGATGGATGATATCCATAAAGTGACATAAATAGGGTCACTTTTGCTATAGTATGGAAGGAAGTGTTATACCACCATTCAACTAGAGGCAACCATTTGACCCATTGTGTCTGTTTATCAAATACAAAGAAACAAAGATATACTTCCAAACATTTGTTTACTATCTCAGTTTTCCCATCAGATTGAGGATGATAAGATGAGCTATGAGCTAACTAAGTACCAAGACAAGAAAATAATTTTGTCTAGAAATTTCCCATGAAAATGGGATCTCTGTCACTTACAATAATCTTTTGGTCTCCATGTAGCTTTTGAATTGTTTCCATAAATGTAGTAGAAATTGTACTCGCTTTAAATGGATGAGATAATGCATAAAAGTGTGCATACTTGGTAAGTCTGTCAACTACCACCATGATAACACTCTTTCCTTTGGACTTGGGTAAACCTGTGATAAAATACATTGAAACCTCCTCCCAATGTTGTCTTGGAATGGATAAAGGTTGTAATAGACTTGGGGTCTTAATTGTTTCAACTTTATTTTTTTGGAAAACCAAACATTCCACTACAAATTTTTGAATATCTGATTTAAGTCCATCCCAAAAAAAGTCCTTCTTAACCCTATGGTAAGGTTTTATAAATCCTGAGTGCCCTCCTAAGGGAGAGGTGTGCAATTCCATAAGAATCTTTTGTTTGAGTTGGGAATTCGCACATAGGTACAACCAATCTTTGTACCACAACGCATCATTTTTCCAGCTAAATGTATCAGATGTACTGGGATCTTGTTGTAATTTTTGAATGAGTCCTCACACTTCTTCGCCATTCTTCCATTCATCCCATGCTTCGTTTATCCAATCTGGTTGGATAATAGAAATGGCACAAATAAATACTTCCACATCCTCATCCTTTCTTGAGAGTGCATATGCCACAACATTTTGCTCCCCTTTCTTATCGATGATTTCAAAGTCATAACCCAACATCTTTGTGACCCATTTTTTTCTCTTTTGAAGATAATATTTGTTATAAAAAGTATTTAAGACTATCATGATCCATTTTTACCTTGAAGTGTCTTCCCACTAGGTAGGGTCACCATTTCTTAAGTGCATGTAGTATTGCCAACATTTCCTTCTCATAAATAGCTTTGTGTAAATACTTTCCTTTGATTGGACAACTTTTGAAATAAATGGGGCTATCTTCTTGCATTAAAACAACACCAATTCCATTTCCTGAGGCATCACATTCTACAATAAAGGTTTTTGTGAAGGCCAATGTAGCTAAGACCAGTGCTTGGCACATTGCCTATTTAAGATGTTCAAAGGCCTTCATTGCTTTTGGAGTCCATGAAAATGCATCTTTCTTCAATAATGTTGTTAGAGGTGCTATTCTCCCATAATTCTTAACAAACTTATCATAATACCCTGTCAACCCGAGAAATCCTCACAAATGCTTTATGGATGTGGGGATTTTCCATTCCTCAATGGTTTTAATTTTTCTAGGGTCTACCTTAACACCCTCATGAGATACAATATGACCTAGATATTCCACCTCTTGTACTCCAAAGAAACATTTCAATATTTTTTCATATAATTGTTTCTCCTCCAATAGTTTTAACACCATGTCAACATGTCGAACATGATCCTTCCAAGACTTGTTGTAGATTAGTATATCATCAAAAAATACGAACACAAATTTTCTAAGGAAGGGTTTGAAAATGGAATTCATCAAGCCTTAAAATGTAGAAGGTGCATTGGTAAGGCCAAAAGGCATGACCAAAAATTCATAATGACCCTAATGAGTTCTAAATGTTTTTTTCAAAATATCTTCAGTCTTCATTCTGATTTGATGATATCCTGAACAAAGATCAAACTTGGTGAAGTAAATTGATCCATGCAATTCACCAATGACAGGAATGATCCATCCTTCTTGTGAACTAATACTATTGGAGTAGAGGAAGAACTTTGACTAGGTTGAATTATACTAGCCTCTAGCATTTTTGCAACCATACATTCAATTTCACTATTTTGGGCATATGGATATCTGTAAGGCCTGATGTTTAGAGGAACGCTTCCTGGAATCAAATGAATAGCATGATCATGATCATGAATAGGTGGGAGGCCTTTGGGAGTCTCAAATACCTTGGAATGATTGTCCAAGACTTTTTGGAGATCTAGAGAAATAGATGATTTCGATGTGGTAACCTCTAGTGAACATAATTGTGTAACTATGCCTCATTGTTCTTTCTTTAGAAGCTTTATCCTTTTGTTAGAGTTGATTATCTTTCCCGGTTTCCTTGCGATACCCCTTAATTCAAATTCCTTTCCTTCTGAAGAAAAATTCATGGACAGTTCTTTAAAATTAAAAGCTATTATACCCAAGGATTGTAGCCATTGGACTCCTAGTACAACATCATCACCACCCATTGGAATGGAAAGCATTGGGCTATTCAATACATACTCTCCCATGGATAGCTTGATATTATGGCACTTTCCAGAGCAATTTATGGTTCCTCCACTTGCAACCATCACTTGACAATATAGTGCTGTATATAGGAAGAAATTCAATTCCTTGGCTATCTTACAATGAATAAAATTATGGGTACTGCCCAAATCAATCAACACTATTACCTGTTTCTTCTTGATATGTCCTTCTATCTTGATAGTTTGAGGAGTGGTAATTATAGCCAATGCATTACAAGATATGGTCGGATTCATTTATTCTTTCTCTAAGGTTTGTTCTTGGTGTATATCCTCTTCTTTTGACGCTTCTTGTTCCTTTTCTTCCTCTTCTTCACAATCTATGTAAAATAATTTATTCTCAGTACACTTATGACATTTTGTGTATTTTCTATCACAGCTGTAACAAAGCTCTTTTTCTCTTTTTTCTTCCAATTGTTGTGGTATCAACCTTGTAGGTTGTGGAAGGCTAGGGGAAACAACACTTCCATCTTTATAATTGTGAGTGGTAGGCTTCCTTGTTTCCATAATTTTGTTTCCATTTTTCTTGCCAACATGAATTCCTTCTCCAATGAATTAGGTCCCCAAAGGTGAACCTCATGTTGGATGTTATCCTTTAAAGTCCCTATGAACACATCAATCCTATGCTCCTTTGGAATATATTTTACCCTTATATTCAAGTTTTGGAAGTCCTCAATGTGCTCCATCATTGAACCCTTTTGTTTGAGATTTATCAATTGGCTACAAAAAGTGTTTCTTTTTGTATCCTCATAATCTGTTATCATTTCATCCGTAAAAATTGCCCAAGTGAAAATTTGTTTACAAGAGAAAAGCCATCGATACCATACAAACTGATTCGGTTCCAAATATAAATTTGCAATGCGTACCTTTTGTGTGTTTTGCATATTATGGAGATCGAAATATTGCTCCATCTGTAGTATCCATGTTACAGGATCATTGCCATCAAAATTCCTCATATTGATCTTTGGAACGTGGTGGGTCTTCGATCCAACATTAGAGTCTATGAAATCATGATTAACATATATTTTTTTCTCATCATGAGTTTCCTTTACTAATCTTTTGCCATTAGTAAGAATTTCTTATAGAAACTTTGTCAAATTTGTCTTCAAATATTCCATCTTAGCTTCCACGCCTTTCTTTAAATAATCCAACTTAGCTTCCATGCCATCCATCTTAGCTTCTATGTCTTTCTTTAAACCATCCATCTTAGCTTCTGTTACTTTTTTTGAGAGTGAATTTTGTTGCACTTGGTCTCGTAATTTTGATATATCATGTTGCATTTCTTCCTCTTCTTAATGAGTCATGCTAGAGCTTTCAGGTTGCTTACTAGGTGTTTCCATTTTTTTTCTTCAGGGCATCAATTAATGATAATTATGATTCACTATTCCCATTGAATTCCTCAAGTTAATTTTTCAAACCAAACTTATGCAAAATTTAAAAACAAACTACACACCCTTTTTCACTGTGTAGGAGCTCGATATTGTATCTGATGTATCTCCAAGGTTTAAAATTACTAATTGTGGTAGCCCTCTGAGTCCTCTTTCCAATGCCACAAGTCTGATTGAAATTGGATTCTCCAAGGAATAGTTATGCCCAATATCCCAAGATGACCTTATTATACACTTTTTCAGTAGAGTGAACTTGTACGAAGTTCCACGTGTCACTATTTCAACCTTTGAACCTAAAAACGATGCAAAGAAAAATACAGTCCATCCTCTTTCTATAAATTCTTACGAAATTTAAATCTGATACTCAGAGAGAAAATTATGACGATGTTCCCAAGGTCACCTATTTGGGATGTAATTCAGGATCTTGCAAAAACTATAACTTCTTTGGATCATATCTCCGAAAATATAGCGAGACAAGATCTAAAATTTGGACCCGAGCATCATCGATATTTTGGCTCAAATGGGTTTTGTTTTAGCTTCTGAAACATCGCGGAAAACAGTTATAGGGAAAATGCCACAATGACCTATTTTGGAGTAGTGAACCCTAGAATCCAAAGCTCTGATACTAAATGTTATGAAACCAACTCATGAAAAGATAGGAAAGATAGATCAACGACTTAGAAATTAGCCTCTTCGAGGGGGAAAACTCCTTTACAATACACAAATGAACAATTCTTAGATAATACAAATGACAAAACCTCCTTTCTATATATAGGAGTCTAAGGGGTCACAATATAATCAAAGCTGACATAAAAATAATAATATAAGGGCACAAAAATAAAAATAGTGGGCTTCTATGGGGCATAATAATAAAAATATGAGGAAAATAGGGGCACAACAATAACAATAAGGGCTACAATGACAATAGTAATGGGGGAATCACTAGTATTATATGGAACTAGCATTGAATAACCATAATTTTTCAAGATGTTGGAAGAAAATGGCCACATACATGAAACTTTCAAAGCAAAAGTGATAGAAAACTAGAGGTCAATTGGACAATGGAAACCATGTTGCAAAGAATATGCAATTATTTTCCACTCATTTCCATAAACAATGTCATCTCATAGACAATTGTTGGAATTTGTATCAAACAACTCATCCACGACTTTTGAAGAAGGTGGAGAGAGACTTAGGCAAGAATGACAAAGAGGATTCCATAATTGATGTGGGTCACGATGATTCACAAGATGATTTTCAGCTGAAAGAAGCACCATGGAAATGGTTTGGTAAGAGGTGGTTTGATTTATTATTCAAAGAAGGCTTGCATTTTTTTTGCTGATAGATGCAATACTTTTCCTTAAAAATGAATTTCTTTTCCTTATGAATGCATTACTTTTCTATTGAAAGTATGCTGCAACTTGTATGATGCAAGATGTTGAAAGTAGAGTTATGTTTGACTCACTTAAATGTAGCAAAGAAGGCAATTTGTGGTTACAAGTTTGTATGTGAATGCACTTATTTTGAAAGCATTCTTGATGTTGCATATTTTTGCCATGAAGGTGTGTTAAAGTTGAGTATGTTACTCACTTCATTTGCAGCAAATTTGTCATTCTTGATGTTGCATATTTTTTCCATGAAGGTGTGTGAAAGTTGAGTATGTTACTCACTTCATTTACAGGAAATTTTTCATTCTTGATGTTGCATATTTTCACCATGAAGGTGTGTGAAAGTGGGGTATGTTACTCACTTCATTTGCAGAAAATTTGTTAATTCATCTCTTATATACCCATACATGCTTTTGGGCTTATTGTACTTGTGTTTGTACTTGAGGGAGAGTTGAAGAAGTGTACGCATACATGAGTTTGTGTGTGTGTCAACAATGGAATTATTGCTAGTTTCATTATGTTTGGATACATGCATGAGTGTCGACTTGTATCGATTGTCATCACATGTATGTCATATCGACTTGGAAGAGTTGATTTTATCTCCAAAGATGAAAGGGAGATGATGACTTATTATTGCATGAGATGTGAAATTCTTGTTGTTTATGAAAAGAGTCGTTAAGGTGTTGTACATGCTTATGTTTAGCTCTCAAGTCAAGTCAGTTGCTTGAAGATGATGGTTTTTCAACTTGTTTAGTAAACCATCAACTAACACACTAAAATGGTTTGAACACCAAGATGCAGGAGCACATGGAGATGTCACATGATGTGGCAATTGTTTCTTTGAAGGAGCAAAAGAAGAGGCCGTCGATTTGCATTTCTTGCATAATGTGTTTTTTTCCATTTAATGGTGTTTCTTGTGACAAGATGTTGCAAGATTTTGGAAGGTTCATTCTTGAGCAAGATTCTCATGCTTAGCCTTCATTCTCAAATCATGACATGAGCAACATATTGAACTAGAGGATGTGTTGGGTCCCTATAATACTAGTGATTACCCCATTACTATTGTAGTTATACCCCTTATTTATATTGTTGTGCCCCTATTACCCACATATTGTTACTTCTGTGCCCCATAGAATCCCTCTATTATTATTTTTGTGGCTTTATATTATTATTGTTAGGTCGGCTGGATTATATTGTGACTCCTTAGACTCCTATATATAGAAAGGAGGTTTTGTCATTTGTATCATCCAAGAATTGTTCATTTATGTAATGTAAAGGAGGTTGCCCGCTCGAAGAGGCTGAATTCTAAGGCGTGGATCTCTCTTTTCTATCTTTTTGTGAGCTGGTTTCATAACATTTGGTATCAGAGCTTTGGATTCTAGGGTTTCGCTGCTCCAAACAGGTCATCGTGGCATTTTCGCTATAACTTTTTTTCTGTGACGTTTCAGAAGTCGAAAAAAAAAACCCATTTGAGAAGAAATTGCGTTGAACCTTGGGTCCAAATTTCAGAGTTTTCGCGCGATATTTTTGGAGATATGATCTGCAGAAGTTGGTCTTTTTGCAGACTCCTGAATTACACTCAAAACAGGTGACCTGGGGAAAATCGTCATAACTTTCTTTCTGAGCATCGGATTGAAATTTCGTAAGAAGGTATAGAAAGAGGATGGACTGTAGTTTTCTTTTATATATTTTTTAGAGTCAAAGGTTGAAACAGTGACACGTGGCACGTCGTACAAGTTCACTCTACTGAACTAGTCTATAATCAAGTCACTGTGGGAGATTTCGCATAACTCTTCCTTGGAGAATCCAATTTGGGTCAGACTTGTGGCATTGGAAAGAGGACACAGAGGGCTACTACAGGTCACAAATTCAGAACTAGATAATCAGAAAGTACAGAGATACATCGGAGGCAATATCGAGCTCCTACAAAGTGAAAAAATGTGTGTAGATTTTCTTTAATTTTTGCTTAAGCTTGGTTTGAAAATTTATTTTGAAGGAATTCAAAGGGCATATGTTATAGACATTTTTGTGCCTTACAGCATGGAGCATGAAATGTCAATAATCTGAGGGATCCAAAGTCCCTAAACATGTTGTTCCTACCCCTAGAGGAACAAGGTCAGCAAACCACAGCACTAAAAATCAGTTCTCCACCTGAAAACACTCAAAAACAAGCTAATTCTGGATCATGACAACTGCTCCACTGAGCATCTGCGCTGAATGTCAACTGCTCCACTATGTACCTGCGCTGAATGTCAACTCTAATGAAGGCTACCTGCGCTGGGCGAGATTGGCCAAGTGGCACAGTCATTCTGTAAGGTGTCAAGTGCCCAGGAAGCTTCCAAAATGACACTTGGATCAGGGAATTCGCCTTGTGATGAGTAAGAGGATCTAGACCTCCAAGTGGAAGCAAGAACCTCCAAGTGGACTCAAGAACTGAAGTATAACTGAAGTGGGAGAGGACACTAGTCAGCTTCATGCCAAGCTCAAGCTGACTCATCCTTTCTCCAAAACTCCTATATATAGAGCTCTCTCATGAGGTCTAGGGAGGCTGGAATCTTGTGAATGTAAGGAAGTGCTGTTGGTTTGTGCATAGAAATATTGGGTGATTTGCTTGAAGGAGGTGAAGAGGAGATTTCTTTCTGCTGGGAGGTGTTGCTGGATTGGGCCTCTTATGGTTGTAACACTCTCAGAACTTTACTTCTTCCATTAATAAGGCATTTGAGGTTCTTCTATATGCATGTGTCTCAATGGTGTATTGACGCTTGTATATTTGTTTTATTCTAATCCTTGAATCAATTATGGATGTATGCTTCTTGTAGTTTCCCTTTCTTGTGCTTTTGCAGGATCTTTGTGTAGCTGGGCCAGTGAAAGAGAAAGGAGCTGGGAGCAAGTAGCAAAGAGGGAAGATTGGATCAATCATTAGCGGAAGATAACGGTTAGTGGATCTCTTTCCCCTCTCTCTTGCATCTCATAAAGAAGTAATCTTGAATAGCTTTGCATTCAGTTGTTGCTGAGGTACTATCACCCTTAGAGTGGGATAGGGTCATTCCGTATTGGATACTTTTCCCAACAACAGCATATTAGAGAATTATTATCGGTAACTGATGCCCCGAGGAAAGAAAATGCAAACACCTATTAAGGAGCCTGAAAGCTCTAGCATGACTCATGAAGAATAAGAAGAAATGCTATATGATATATCAAAATTACAAGAACAAGTGCAACGAGTGTCACTTGCACAAAAAGCAACAGAATCTAAAATGGATGGTTTAAGGAAAGATGTAGAAGCTAAGATGGATGGTTTAAAGAAAGGTGTAGAAGCTAAGATGGATGGCATGGAAGCTTAGGTGAATGGCATGGACGCTAAAATTGATGGCATGGATGATAAGATGGATAAGTTGCTACAAGAAATAGTCACTAAGGGTGAAAGAGTACTAAAGGAAACTCATGATGAGAACAAAAGAAATGTTAATCATGATTCCATAGACTCTAATGTTGGATCGAAGACTCACCATGTTCCAAAAATCGATATGAGGAAGTTTGATGGCAAGGATCCCGCCACATGGATATTACAGATGGAGCAATTCTTCGATCTCAATAATGTGCAAAACACACAAAAGGTACGTATGGCAACTTTATATTTGGAACCAAATCAGTTTGTATGGTATCAATGGCTTTGTTATCGTAAACAGTTTATCACTTGGGGAATTTTTACGGAAGAATTGATAGCACATTATGAGGATACAAAAAGCAACACTTTTTTTAGCCAATTGATAAGTCTCAAACAAAAGGGTTCAATAATGGAGCACATTGAGGAGTTCCAAAAATTGAACATAAGGGTAAAAGATATTCCAGAGGAGCATAGGATTGATGTGTTCATAGGGTCTTTAAAGGATAATATCCAACATGATGTGCGCCTTTGGGAACCTGATTCATTAGAAAAGGCATTCAGGTTAGCAAGAAAAATGGAAAGCAAAATTATGGCAACTAGGAAGCATACCATTCACAACTATAAAGACGGAAGTGTTGTTGCCCATAGTCTTCCACAACCTACAAGGTTGACACCACAACAATTGGAAGAAAAAAGAGCAAAAGGGCTTTGTTACAATTGTGATAGAAAATACACAAAAGGTCATAAGTGTGCTGAGAAGAAATTATTCTACATAGATTGTGAAGAGGAAGAAGAAAAGGAGCAAGAAAGGTCAAAAGAAGAGGATATATTCCAGGAACAAAGCCTAGATGAAGAACAAATAAACCTGACCATATCTTGTAATGCATTGGCGGGAATTACCACTCCTCAAACCATCAAGATAGAAGGACAAATCAAGAAGAAAAAGGTAATAGCGTTGATTGATTCAGGAAGCACCCACAATTTTATTCATTGTAGGGTAGCAAAAGAATTGAATTGCTTCCTATATCCAGCACCAGAGTGTCAAGTGATGATTGCAAATGGAGGAACAATAAATTGTTCTGGAAAGTGCCATAATATCAAGCTATCCATGGGAGAATATGTATTGACTAGCCCAATGCTTTCCATTCCAATGGGAGGTGCTGATGTTGTACTAGGAGTCCAATGGCTACAATCCTTGGGTACAATAGCTTTTAATTTTCAATAATGTTTCATGAAATTTTCTGTGGAAGGAAAGGAAGTTGAATTAAGGGGTATTGCAGGGAAACCAGGAAAGATAATCAGCTCTAATGGCATGATAAAGCTTCTAAAAAAGGAGCAAAGAGGTGTAATTGCACAATTATGTTCGCTAGATGTTTCCACATTGGAATCATCTATTTCTCCAGATCTCCAAAAAGTCCTGGACAATCATTCCAAGGTATTTGAGACTCCCAAAGGTCTCCCACCTATGCGTGATCATGATCATGCTATTCATCTGATTCCAGGAAGTGTTCCTCCAAACATCAGGCCGTACAGATATCCATATGTCCAAAAAAGTGAAATTGAACGTATGGTTGCAGAAATGCTAGAGGCTGGTATAATTCAACCGAGTCAAAGTTCTTTCTCAGCTCCAGTCGTATTGGTGCACAAGAAGGATGGATCATGGCGCATGTGTCCAGATTATAGGTTTCTCAACAAGCTCACTATTAAAGATAAGTTCCCCATTCCTGTCATTGATGAATTACTAGATGAATTGCATGGATCAATTTACTTCACCAAGTTGGATCTTCGTTCGGGATATCATCAAATCAGAATGAAGATTGAAGACATTCCGAAAACGGCATTTAGAACTCATGAGGGTCATTATGAATTTTTGGTCATGCCTTTTGGCCTTACCAATGCACCTTCAACATTTCAAGGTTTGATGAATTCAATTTTCAAACCATTCCTTAGAAAATTTGTGTTAGTATTTTTTGATGATATACTAATCTACAACAAGTCTTGGAAGGATCATGTTGAACATGTTGACAAGGTGCTACAACTATTGGAGGAGAAACAATTATATGCAAAAAGATCCAAATGTTTCTTTGGAGTCCAGGAGGTGGAATATTTGGGTCATATTGTATCTCATGAAGGAGTTAAGGTAGACCCTAGCAAAATTAAAGCCATTAAGGAATGGAAAATCCCCACATCCATAAAGCATCTGCGAGGATTTCTTGGGTTGACAGGGTATTATCGCAAGTTTGTTAAGAATTATGGGAGAATAGCATCACCTCTAACAACATTATTGAAGAAAGATTCATTTTCATGGACTCCGGAAGCAACAAAGGCCTTTAAACATCTTAAGGAGGCAATGTGCCAAGCACCAGTCTTAGCTACACCGGACTTCACAAAAACCTTTATTGTGGAATGTGATGCTTCAGGAAATGGAATTGGTGCTGTTCTAATGCAAGATGAAAGACCCATTTCTTTTGAAAGTCGTCCAATCAAGGGAAAGTTTTTAAGCAAAGCTATTTATGAGAAGGAAATGTTGGCAATACTCCATGCACTTAAGAAATGGCGACCCTACCTAATGGGAAGACACTTCAAGGTAAAAATGGATCATGATAGTCTTAAATACTTTTTAGAACAAAGATTATCCTCTGAAGAGCAACAAAAGTGGGTCACAAAGATGTTGGGTTACGACTTTGAAATCATCTACAAAAAAGGGAAGCAAAATGTGGTGGCAGATGCACTCTCAAGAAAGGATGAGGATATGGAAGCATTGTTGTGTGCCATTTCTATTATCCAACCAGATTAGATAAATGAAGCAAAGGAGGAATGGAAGAATGACGAAGAAGTGGGGGCACTTATTCGAAAGCTACAACAAGATTCAAGTACTTCTGATACATTTAGCTGGCAATTCGTTATGGTACAAAGATCGCTTATACCTCTGTAAGAATTCCCAGCTAAAACAAAAGATTCTTATGGAATTGCACACTTCTCCCTTAGTAGGGCACTCAGGATTTTTAAAAACTTACCACAGGGTTAAGAAGGAATTTTTTTGGGATGGCATTAATTTATATATTCAAAAGTTTGTAGCGGAATGTTTGGTTTGCCAACAAAATAAAGTTGAAACAATTAAGACACCGGGTCTATTACAACCTTTATCCATTCCAAGCCAACGTTGGGAGGAGGTTTCAATGGATTTTATCACAGGTTTACCCAAGTCTGAGGGAAAGAGTGTCATCATGGTGGTAGTTGACAGACTTACCAAGTATGCACACTTTTGTGCATTATCACATCCATTTAAAGCCAGTACAGTTTCTACCGCATTTATGGAAACAGTTCAAAAGCTATATGGAAACCCAAAGATTATTGTAAGTGACAGAGATCCCATTTTCACTGGAAATTTTTGACCAGAATTATTTTCTTGTCTTGGTACTCAGTTAGCTCATAGCTCATCTTATCATCCTCAATCTGATGGGCAAACTGAGATAGTAAACAAATGTTTGGAAGGATATCTTCGTTGCTTTGTATCTAATAAACAGACACAATGGGTCAAATGGTTGCCTCTGGCTGAATGGTGGTATAACACTTCCTTCCATACAACAACAAAAATGACCCCATTTATGGCACTTTATGGGTACCAACCACCGTCAGTCACATCATATTTAAGTGAAAATTCTAAGGTTCAGGCAGTGGAACATCACATCGAACATCAACAACAAGTCCTCCAACTCTTAAAGGATAACCTCGTGTTGGCACAAAATAGAATGAAACAACAGGCAGATCAACATCGCAGTGAAAGAAGTTTTGATGTAGGTGATTGGGTATTCCTACGGCTACAACCATATAAGCAAATGTCCCTAAAGCAAGCTAAGAAGGATAATAAATTATCACCAAAGTATTATGGTCTATACAAGGTGTTGGAAAAGATTGGTACTATGGCATACAAATTGGAGCTTCCTGCAGCTTCTCGATTGCACCCAGTTTTCCATGTTTCATGTTTAAAGAAGGTTATAGGCGACAAGCTCCCAGTTCAAACAATATTGCCAGAACTTGACGAGGAAGGAAAAATTATATTGGAACCGGAAGCAGTCACAGAAACAAGAACTCGACAGCTACGAAATCGATCAATTTCAGAGTATCTTATCAAGTGGAATAACTTATCCGCTAAAGATTCCACATGGGGGGATGAGAATTTTATGCAGAAGTATCCATAACTGCTCAAGCGTTGAGGACAACACTTTTTTGAAGGAGAGGGGCATGTTGGGTCCCTATAATACTAGTGATTACCCCATTACTATTGTAGTTATACCCCTTATTTATATTGTTGTGCCCCTATTACCCACATATTGTTATTTCCGTGCCCCATAGAATCCCTCTATTATTATTTTTGTGGCTTTATATTATTATTGTTAGGTCGGCTGGATTATATTGTGACTCCTTAGACTCCTATATATAGAAAGAGGTTTTGTCATTTGTATCATCCAAGAATTGTTCATTTATGTAATGTAAAGGAGGTTGCCCCCCCTCGAAGAGGCTGAATTCTAAGGCATGGATCTCTCTTTCTATCTTTTTGTGAGCTGGTTTCATAACAGGATGATAGAGACAAGAAGCGAAAGTGGATGAGATGCCAAAAATTTGTAGCCACTGTAGACCGTTGTATGTGTTGACGCCAAGATTCTCAGTGTTAAGAGTTTGTATCTGTTTTCCAAGCACCAAGGGATTGATGTGGTACAAAAAAGGTATTTTGCAGCCAGAAAGTGTCTAGCAAGTGTTGGATTGGGTCAGCAGAAAAAGGAGAACAATGGTTGAGGAACATAGCCATTTGCAATGCAAGGCATGTCAATGAACCCAAGTGGTTGTCATGGAGATTTCTTCAAGTAGAATCAGCTGATAGAACATGGGAAAGAGAAGAGTATTTATCTCTCATCAGATAACCAGCTTTTGTGGGTCCAAAAGCTCATTAGTGGGAAGGAGTGATCGGAATCTGGATTAGGGGCAAGAAATAGCTCAAAAATAAAAGTGCTTGGAATCATGTGAAAGTTAAACGACCACGTCCATCTCACCGATATGATCCCAATGCAACTTTTTTTTTCCAACACAGAGTTTGTATGAGGAAGTTAGAGCCCGCTGACTATTACACCAAATAGCAAAAAACAAATGCAAGTACTGCCCAATCAGCAGTCCATAATGATGACATGGTAGGTGACTGGGAAGCTGACATGGGAAATTCAATGCCCAATGAGGGCTCGCCAAGTGTCACTGAGTGATTTTTTTTCAAGTTGGTGATTTGGCACAATTTCATTGGTTAATTTTGGGCCAATGAGAGAATGCCATGTGGCAAGCCTGGAGGCCACCACGTGGCACCTCCCAACAGCCTTGGCAGGCTCGGCATGCAAAGGAGAAAAATTTTGGAGGACGTCTAGGTCAAACCCATGACCTCCTTTCCACAATGCACATGGACTACCACTACACCACCACATTGATTCTTAATAATGTATGGGCACGAATTATATTTAAAGAGTTAAAGGTGGAGGATTCGGAGGTAACAACAAATTTAACTGGCACATGTGACTGAAAATTTATTAACCGCTAAGAGTTAAGTTTAACTTCTGGTGGGATTTATTGGGCCAGCTAATTTTCCTACAATATTGCCCAAAAATTGGGGAATTTGTCGCTATGTTAGTGGAAAATGGGGCGAAATTGTAGGATCATGCCGGATTTGGTGCAATTTGTGGAGTGAATAGTGGAGAAACTAGGGGAGGTCATAACTTCTTTAGTTTTCAACCAAATTGAGATTAGAAAAAAGTGTTCTTAGATGATTTCAACACTATGAACACAAAGGAATATGTTTCAGGAGAAATGGGACACTTTTGTATGTGATTTTTCCACATTGAAGTTTTATGAAGCCTAGAATAGTTGTGATCCATTTGCAAAGTTTGGAGAGTCATCTTAGGGGTTTTTGGATGCTCTGAGTCCATTGAAGTAGGTTTTAGGAGCTATAGAGTATTTTAAACTGTAATTTTTTCCATTTTGAGCAAATACAGAGGCCCAAGCCATGGGAGCTTGACCAAGGAGATGTAGCCCAGGAGGGGTGAACTTATTTATCAAAACATTGTGTTAAGAGTACTTCTTGATGGTTTGTAGTTCATTTACTTGTTGTTTTTCAAAAATTCATTTTCATGCTATTTTTCTTATGAATGTCGCATAAAACTTGACATAAATTTACTTGTTTCTATTCACAAACACCATAAAGGAACCATGCACATGAAGCGATTGACAAGCATATTTTTATAAATCTAAAGTTGAAATTAGCACAACAAAACTAAATTTAGCTACAGATTAGAAAGGATTATCCCTGTTGATAGAAAAAGAAAGAAAATAGCCCCTACGAGTCACATGTACATGGATCACGATGCAAGATGCCAAGAAGGAGGAGGGGGGAATTCCATCAAGCTCCTTGATATATATACATGTGTGATGAAAAGACCCCCTGTGAACTATTGTAAAGAAGTCTTGAACTAATTTTGGTGTCGGAATATACCTATATATACATATGGATACTTGTATGATGGTTATAAGTGCCATGAAGATTGGACTCATGAGGATTAAATTGAATTTGGGGACTATTTTATTTTAATGATAATTTGTTGTGGATTTAATTTATTGGCTTCATAGATTGATATCATTTTTATTGTACATTTGTGCATGGTCATGTTGTTCTGTTGAAAATTTTCTTTTGTGGTTGTGGTTGTGATTTCCCTTTTTGTATTGGTTTCCCTCATCTTCCTTTGTAATTTTTTCCTTTTGAATGTTATGCTTGGGGCTTGAGAAAACTTGTTGGGTGTGGTAGGAAATGCAAGGAGCTTTGTTAAGAGAGTTGAGTCAAACACAGGAGAGAATATGACTTGAGAAAGGCCCACGCATGATGAAAGTGAGGCAAGTTGAGAAAGGGGTAGTGCATGATTGGCATGGAAAAAACATGTTGATATTAGATAGACAAGCCGAAATAGGCCATCGTTGAAATACCTAGGATCGTTTCTCCTAAACGTGACAGTAGGAAAATATGAAGAAATGTGCATGGATGGAATTTAACTATGAAAACATTACTAGTAGAAAATAACATTTGGTGGCAGTGGTACCTACAATAAGCTAAAATGTTAAAGAGAGGAATTTGAATAAAATGATTCCTCTGGCAACATGCAATTATTGTTGAAACCCAATGCATACTTTGCATAAAACCAAGGAGTTATCTAAACTCTAATTCTATCTAACATATGTCAACGTGTGTTATGTCCATGACTAAGTGGACAATAGTATGGTAGCTAGGTGGGTTGGGTTGGTCCATAAAAAGTAATGGACAGTGACATGGTAGCCATGAAAATGGCACAAAGGAAGTTCTCTTAACCTTAACTCTAATTTCAAATGTGATTATGTCTTGTATACATGATTATATTAATGAATGAATATATCTATATATATATATATATATATATATATATATATATATATATATATATATATATATATTCCATTTTTCCTGATAGGGTTGTCAAAGGCCATTCTTGTGGAAGAATGATTGTTTCAATTATTTAAGGCATATGTGACTATCATAAAAAGGTTCCTGGTTTTATGAGGAATCAAGTGGGAAAAAAGTATCCCTAGTTGATCTATGATTTCAATATCACGAGAAGATGATTCTTATATTATGTCTGTGCTTATATTATAAACAAGAAAAGTTGAAAGATATACCAGCAAGATGAAAGTAGTGTGATCTGCGGCATGTTGGACAAGCATGGATAATTAAAGAAACCAAATATCCTAGTTTGGATTGTGTATGCACGTAGTGAAGCATGGGAAAGACACTAGAGGCAGTATAACCTAGAGTCTATGGATAGAGGCAGTGTGGTCTTTGGATTTTCAACATGTTGTGTATGTCTCGTACTGTGTCGTGTGTATTTTGTATGTGTTGTTTTGTACATGTGTATTCGTTGTGTTGTATCACAAGTGTACCATGTGTATTGTGTATGTATTGTGGTGTACATGTGTATTAGTTGTGTTGTATCATGAATGTACCATGTGTATTGTGTATGTGTTGTGTTGTACATGTGTGTTCATTGTCTTGTATCATGAGTTTATGTTTATGTATTGTGTTGTACATTGTGTATACATGTGTGTTGTGTAATGTTTTTGGACAAGAAGGTATGGGACTATCTGGGCCTATTTCGATTAGTATAGGTAGACTGACCATAATGGGGGTTTCCTATTCCTATCAAGGTGTGGGATACACCTATATTCTTGACGACTACCTAGTTTGGTAGTGACTACTTGATTTGGTAGTGCCCATATTCATGGGGTAGTTATTGGGATGATTATTATTTATATGTTACTAAGTTCTTTCCTTGGGGATGAAAAACCACTTAGTAAATTTGAAATCAAAGAGAAGAGAAGAAAAGGCACTAGGTGCTTGTCGGGATTGGCGATCAATCCAATGTGTGTACGTGGTCAAAGAGAAGAGAAGACATTGTGTGCTTTTCGACTTTGTAAATTAATCCAATGTGTGTATAGGAAAATAAAAGGCCATTGGATGCTTTTCAAGATGGGAAACCGATATAGTTTGTGTGAAGAAAGGATCAAAGAAGCAAGTTAAAGATGCATATTAGCATTTCATTGATTTCTAGACTTTTGAATTGTTAATGTGATTTAGTACTTTGATTTATGAAAGTTTATATTTTGAGCTAACCATATGTGATATTCTTATTCATAATGATATGATTTACGAGATCAGCATCCCCCTCCCCATACTTCCCTTCCACCTAGCCCCTCAAGAAGAAGAAGAATGGCTGATGACATTAAGCTACCTGTCTTTAGAGGACTGGGAACATAGGACACTGACCAGTTTTGGTTCATAGCTGATGCAGTGTGGATGGTAAGACAAATTAATAATGATGATGTAAATAAGGCACAACTCGTCACGTTGCTGAGGGAGAGAGAGCTGACATGGTATATGAAATACTCTGTGAGTAAGCCGAATGCTACGTTTTATGAAATTAAGAAGGCCTTGGTATCAGAGTTCAAGAAGCCAAAATCAGAATCACAGTGTATCACAGAGCTAAAAGAGATCAAGCAAGCATCGACTGAATCTATGTGGGAATTAGACTAATGATTCAAGATTTTGATGGGTTAAGTGAGCTTTGAGATATCCCCATAGCAACATAAGGAATGGTTCATAGTCATAGTATTACAACATATTAGGTTACCATTGACACAATAGAAGTTCAGGATGCAAGATGAAGCAGTGGAGATTGTGATGAAGTTGGAAGCCTCATCGGTTGGAGATACTCACGCAGGAGTAAAACAAATACAGAATCAACTAGTTATGTTGACCCTAGAATTACATGATCTGAAGAAAGGTAAAGAATTCAGAACAGAAAGATCAAAAGTTTGGTGTACGAAGTGCAAAGTGGAAGGTCACTATAAGGATCAATGCCCAGTATTCAAAGATTATATTGCAAGTGGAGCACCTAATCCAGTAAATCCAGGTCTGTGGTGTGAAATTTGTAGGACACGAGGTCAACATCGCTCTGAATATTGCTACCTATTACAGAAATATATACAGACCTTGAAACAATTATTTTATATCTTTTGTAGATTAGTAGGCCATGATGGGAAAAATTGCCGAAGTTATAACTTAATGATGGAGTGCACTGTTGATAGTTATTGACTGCAAAATGAAGGACACGCACATGAAGAGCAAGGCTAGCATGATGGATGAGGAGGATTTCAAGGATGAGGATGAGGAGATAGTCAAGGATGAGGCCAGATTATTTTCTATAACTATGGATAGGATGGACACTTCGTGAGAGATTGTCAAAACTCGACGACAACCTATAATTATTGTAAGGCTTTTGATCATGTCATAAAATAATTTCCCGTCCTCATTGCAAATGAGCAGGAACAAAGAAATCAGCACCTTGCAACAAATGTCCAAATGATGACTGATGAGCCAAGAGAAGATCAACTGTGCATTAGCATTGTTACAAGAAGCGAGACCGCAGGTGGGAATGACAAGGCTGGTGGAAAAAAGGAAGCTGAAGGCCATGGATAAGGAAAACCACCAAAAAGGATCTTGTATTTGATATCTTGAAGCAAATTTAATCATTCATGGAGGTGAGGTGAAGCTTTATCGATGATGGGGCCTCTACCTCTACCGTGTAGCTGACTCAGAAAGATAACCGCAAAATAGTACCAATTACGACACAAGAGGTGGATCCAAATGTTTTGAAGTCTTTTATACAGAACTACATGAAGCTATTGGGGAATTAGAAGGTTGTGGAGGGATTACAAGAATTGATAAATTCATGTACTTCTAGGGAGACACCAAAGAGAAAGATGCGCGTAGTGAATAACCTACAGAAACACAAGAAGAGAACAGGGAAATAAATGAGGCTTATAATGCAGATTGAAGAATATGGCATGGATCAGGCTATCTTAAATATAGGATCTAATGCCAATGTATTTCCAAGGAAGACTTGGGAATCAATTGATATGTTGAAGCTAAAATGGTCTACTATTCAACTAAAGATCGTAAATCAACAGAAAATATTACCCCTAAGAAGGTTGTCTAATATCACAGTGGACATTAACGAAGTGCGCACTACCACTGACTTCTAAGTGATTGAGATAGTAGATGATAGTAATCCTTACCCCACGTTTCTTGGATTATATTGGGTGTTTTACAACATGGATATAATTAATCTGAAGAAAAGGAAAGTGATATTTGAAAGCAATAATATGAGGGTTATTGTTCCATTGGATCCATCAGAATGGGCGAGATATACAGAGCCTGTCAGAGAGGAATATAGCACGAATGACATTGATAATATCTATTAGATCATAGTGAAGGAAGAAGAATGAATCAATCCCACTACAGATGGAAATATGACTTGGGGAGAAATATAGTTCCTGTACCTCATATTCAGAAGAAGAATTTGAGAACTGGAGAACAAATTGCATGAAGTGTCTACAAGGCAATGTGCAAGGATCACCAAAGTAGTGTGTTGCATGACAACTGAGGTACGTGATTTACCTTTATATGATGGTTTGGGTGATGTAAATAATTTCTTTAAATATTATGAAAGGAAAGTACCAGAATGTCAGAGACTGTTAGCACTGGATCAAGTGCTGAGGGCTACACTTGCTAGATGGTGGGATATGCATAAGAAGAATATAGGAGATTGGAATAAATGTAGAAGGTTGATGTGGGTAATATTTGGTTAAGTAGAAATAGAGCTCACAGACAAGTATGATGGACATAATGATCCTAGAGACCATATACAAATCTATATGGTATCTTGGAGGGAAATTTCGCAAGAATAATGGGTACATGGTTGTATCCATACCCTAGAAACGTTCCCTCAGAATTGGTATTTGGAAATTGAACTTCGACATGGCACTGCTAGCTGGGCCAAAATGGTGGACGGATTTTTGATGACATTCAGATTTGAAGATGATAGTCCATATATAGATGCAGCGCTGAATATAGTTAAGAAAAAAAATTTGAAAATGAAGTTCCAGTTATCTTGCAACCTGATTGGGATGCGCAGGTCTAAAATGTGATGGAATGTTATAACCTCACTATAAAATAGGACGAAGATCCTCACAACATTGATATCGAAGAGTCAAAAGGACATCACAAAGTGAATGGTCCTGAGAGAGAGATGCTAGTTATAACCCAACCACTAAAAATGAAGAAAGTAAATATAGGGATAGAATTTGAACTGAAGTATGTGACCATAGGAGATTAGTGGGACAACGACACTATCAACAAGATAACATATGTTAGTGTCGGTATCTTCATCCCTCCGTTAGAGATCAAATTCTCTTGTTTCATTGCATATTAAGTGTCCCGCTCAGTCAGTTGCATTCCATTAGGAGCATGGATCATCTGATGGTAGTGGCTTGTTGTACATTTTCCCTCATGTCCTTTACCTGCTGGCCCATTTGCATTCATCAAAATCATATGCAGTCACCATTTTGTCTTTAAAATTCCAAGAGTCATTTTTAGGGTTTCCATTAGGTCTAGGGTTTCATCAAGGAGGTCTCCAAAATGTCCAATAACAGTCAACATGCGCATGAGGATGTTGAATAAAGTTCGAGTACCAATACATTTCACTTGGAAATGTATTTTTCCTCAAAACTCTGTTTTGAGGAAAAACAGAGTATTTTAGGCTTTTATTGTATAAATTCATGTATTTTCAGTTCTCATGTATGTAAATCACTTCAGTGGCAACCCTGGTCACCTTGCCAAGCCTCAGTAGCTTCATCCCTTGCCAGGCAAACAAAAATCAAGTCATTCAGTTCATCAAAAGGCTCAAAAAAAGTAAACTGCTCAAAAAACAGAGTTGAAAAGTAAAGTCACATTGCAAACATTATAAAAGTGGGTTTTTATGAAACAAAAATTAAAATCTCTTGGGTATAAATCATTCTTCTCAATTCAAAAGCTCATTTACATTCAAAGAACAAAGTGTGAGCAAAGGAAGGTCGTGTTTGAGCAAAGCAAGTGAAATCGGAGAGAAACTGTCCAAATTTGGAGGCGTGGTGCACTGGGTGAGCGGCACGGTGCATACAAGAGGCGCGGCGCATAGGTCCGCGATTCTCAGTGTTAAATTGAATTGGCGTGGCACACATAGAAGGTGCGGCGCGTTGGGTTTGAGGCGTGGCGCATAGAGCCGCCAAGCCTGTTTCATTCAAAAACGCCCTCACAACGCCAAAATCGCCCAAAATCTCCAGTGTAAAAGTAAGTTAAGCCCTCCTCCTTGCTAGTGAAGGAGTTTTTCATAAAGTTTATGGTGGTTGTGTAAAGAAAAATCAAACCCTACTTCCTTGCATTTCTCAAGCAACTATTGCCTAGGGTTTGTTCTTGTTATTTTGCTGCCAAGTTTATTCTTCCACTCCTTCATTTTTTCCACTCCTCCATTCATTCTCTTAGCTTATCCACCCATTCCCTAACTCCCATATTCAGTCATCCCTATCCCCAATTCCCATTTTCCCAAATCCTAACTATAAATCCCCAAACCCTAATTGTTGTCCCTAAGTTCCCATATCACTCCCTAATCCCCTGTTTCCCAAATAAAACCTTGCCCTAACAGTCCCAAAATCCCTCATACTCTCTCCCTCCACAGTCCCTCATATGCTTTTCCTTTGGTGGCAGAAAATCAAAAACACCATAAAACTCCTACTACTCATCAAGAAAACACACCCACTAGCAAAATGGAGTCTGATCCTTCATATGACAATGATGAAGAAACACACAGTGATTCTCCTACAGAGGTACATGCACCCAGGAGGCCTCATAAAGCTGGAAAACATATACGGGAGGAACCTACTACCATTGCTGAGCTACAGGCTTGCCCTCTTGCCATCACTTGCTTCCAACACTAATCCTACTATGAGCTCTATGAGATGGTTTCTAGAATCTAGTATCATCATGAGTTGGCCCGGTTGTTTGTGCTTCATTTACATAATGGTCAAGCCACTCTAGCTGGTGTAACATTCACTTTAACACCAGAATCTATTTCTCTAGCAACCAGCATTCCTAATATTGGAGAGCAATGGAACAAAAGGCAGCAAATTGATAGGGAATATTATGAACCATACATCAAGCCTAGTTATTTGAGACAACTCAGCAGAGTTTTTCCCTTTCGGTACCTCAAAGATTCATATGCTCCTTTAATGAAATTGATAATGAAATATTTCAGCTGTGAGGGCCGGTTTTCTCGCTTATATGCCTATCATATTAGGTTGCTGATGCACTTTACCAGGGTGAGAATGATGAATCTCCCCTACTTCATGTGCCAAAATATTGAGAAGATGACCACCCTAGTACAACACAAGACTCCTCAGCAGTAGTTCAATAGTATATATCATTTTGCTCCCATTACAATTGTGGTCATGCATCAGCTTGGTTTGCAGGGCATCTCATGGGAGGACTTCATTTCTCGTGAGTTTTTCACAGCTCCTTAGGGACCTCCAGAGGCTTTGCATGAGATAGGTGGACCTTCATACCAGTAGGAGGGTCATGAGACACAGACCGCTAGTATGCCGGTGTTTATCACCTATCAAAAGGGCACTAGACGGTTGTTTGCAGCAGCAAAGAGAGTATTATCTCCACCCGGGTGGAATGGGTCTCACTTCCTTCATCAGTACAATAGGTTTAGGACAAAGGAAAGAGGCCATTACATGATGAGGGGCCCTCAGGTGAGTAGGAGACTCATTTCATTCTCATTGAGGGTGATGATACTGATTTGGGCCCACAAAGCTCAAATCTCAAAGAAGTCATACAAGAGCAACAAGCGGACATCAATGCTTTGTCCCTCAACTTGGAAAGGGCTAAGTGGATAATAAAGTACCTGGAGCAGAGAAACAAACAGCTTTAGGATCAGCAAGCGATTATGGAGTTGCAAAACATACGAGAGAACCGCCAAGCTGCCAAAAGGAGGAAGGTGGAGCTCACGTCACTTGAGCAAGAAATCAATGCCAATCAAAAATCATGGCTTGAAATAACTTGTTATGAAACCAGCTCACAAAAAGATAGAAAAGAGAGATCCACGCCTTATAATTCAGCCTCTTCGAGGGGGCAACCTCCTTTACATTACATAAATGAACAATTCTTGGATGATACAAATGAAAATACCTCCTTTCTATATATAGGAGTCTAAGTGGTCCCAATACAATCAAAGCCTACATAACAATAATATTGTAGGGCACAACAATAACAATAGTGGGCTTCTATGTGGCACAATAGTAACAATATGGGCACTACATGGGTACATCAATATAAATAAGGGGTATAACTACAATAGTAATGGGGTAATCACTAGTATTATAGGGACCCAACATGCCCCTCTCCTTCAAAAAAGTGTTGTCCTCAATGCTTGAGTAGTTCAGGATACTTCTGCATAAAATTCTCATCCTCCCATGTGGAATCTTCAGCGGATAAGTTCTTCCACTTGATAAGGTACTCTGAAATTGATCAATTTCGTAGCTGTCGAGTTCTTGTTTCTATAACTGCTTCCGGTTCCAATATAATTTTTCCTTCTTCGTCAAGTTCTGGCAATATTGTTTGAACTGGGAGCTTGTCGCCTATAACCTTCTTTAAGCATGAAACATGGAAAACTGGGTGCAATCGAGAAGCTGCAGGAAGCTCCAATTTGTATGCCATAGTACCAATCTTTTGCAACACCTTGTACAGACCATAATACTTTGGTGATATTTATTATCCTTCTTAGCTTGCTTGAGGGACATTTGCTTATATGGTTGTAGCCGTAGGAATAACCAATCACCTACATCAAAACTTCTTTCACTGCGATGTTGATCTGCCTGTTGTTTCATTCTATTCTGTGCCAACACAAGGTTATCCTTTAAGAGTTGGAGGACTTGTTGTTGATGTTCGATGTGATGTTCCACTGTCTGAACCTTAGAATTTTCTCTTAAATATGATGTGATGGATGGTGGTTGATACCCATAAAGTGCCATAAATGGGGTCATTTTTGTTGCTGTATGGAAGGAAGTGTTATACCACCATTCAGCTAGAGGCAACCATTTGACCCATTGTGTCTGTTTATCAGATACAAAGCAACGAAGATATCCTTCCAAACATTTGTTTACTATCTCAGTTTGCCCATCAGATTGAGGATGATAAGATGAGCTATGAGCTAACTGAGTACCAAGACAAGAAAATAATTTTGTCCAAAAATTTCCAGTGAAAATGGGATCTCTGTCACTTACAATAATCTTTGGGTTTCCATGTAGCTTTTGAACTGTTTCCATAAATGCAGTAGAAACTGTACTGGCTTTAAATGGATGTGATAATGCACAAAAGTGTGCATACTTGGTAAGTCTGTCAACTACCACCATGATGACACTCTTTCCCTCAGACTTGGGTAAACCTGTGATAAAATCCATTGAAACCTCCTCCCAACGTTGGCTTGGAATGGATAAAGGTTGTAATAGACCCGGTGTCTTAATTGTTTCAACTTTATTTTGCTGGCAAACCAAACATTCCGCCACAAACTTTTGAATATCTGATTTAAGGCCATCCCAAAAAAATTCCTTCTTAACCCTGTGGTAAGTTTTTAAAAATCCTGAGTGCCCTCCTAAGGGAGAAGTGTGCAATTCCATAAGAATCTTTTGTTTTAGCTGGGAATTCTTACAGAGGTATAAGCGATCTTTGTACCATAACGAATCATTTTTCCAGCTAAATGTATCAGAAGTACTGGAATCTTGTTGTAGCTTTTGAATAAGTGCCCACACTTCTTCGTCATTCTTCCATTCCTCCCTTGCTTCGTTTATCCAATCTGGTTGGATAATAGAAATGGCACACAACAATGCTTCCACATCCTCATCCTTTCTTGAGAGTGCATCTGCCACCACATTTTGCTTCCCTTTTTTGTAGATGATTTCAAAGTCATAACCCAACATCTTTGTGACCCACTTTTTTGCTCTTCAGAGGATAATCTTTGTTCTAAAAAGTATTTAAGGCTATCATGATCCGTTTTTACCTTGAAGTGTCTTCCCATTAGGTAGGGTCGCCATTTCTTAAGTGCATGGAGTATTGCCAACATTTCCTTCTCATAAATAGCTTTGTTTAAAAACTTTCCCTTGATTGGACGACTTTCAAAAGCAATGGGTCTTTCATCTTGCATTAGAACAGCACCAATTCCATTTCCTGAAGCATCACATTCCACAATAAAGGTTTTTGTGAAGTCCGGCGTAGCTAAGACCGGTGCTTGGCACATTGCCTCTTTAAGATGTTCAAAGGCCTTTGTTGCTTCCGAAGTCCATGAAAATGAATCTTTCTTCAATAATGTTGTTAGAGGTGCTGCTATTCTCCCATAATTCTTAACAAACTTGCGATAATACCCTGTCAACCCAAGAAATCCTCGCAGATGCTTTATGGATGTGGGGATTTTCCATTCCTTAATGGCTTTAATTTTGCTAGGGTCTACCTTAACTCCTTCATGAGATACAATATGACCCAAATATTCCATATAATTGTTTCTCCTCCAATAGTTGTAACACCCTGTCAACATGTTCAACATGATCCTTCCAAGACTTGCTGTAGATTAGTATATCATCAAAAAATACTAACACAAATTTTCTAAGGAATGGTTTGAAAATTGAATTCATCAAACCTTGAAATGTTGAAGGTGCATTGGTAAGGCCAAAAGGCATGACCAAAAATTCATAATGACCCTCATGAGTTCTAAATGCTGTTTTCGGAATGTCTTCAATCTTCATTCTAATTTGATGATATCCCGAACGAAGATCCAACTTGGTGAAGTAAATTGATCCATGCAATTCATCCAGTAATTCATCAATACAGGAATGGGGAACTTATCTTTAATAGTGAGCTTGTTGAGCTCCCTATAATCTGGACACATGCGCCATGATCCATCCTTCTTGTGCACCAATACTACTGGAGCTGAGAAAGAACTTTGACTCGGTTGAATTATACCAGCCTCTAGCATTTCTGCAACCATACGTTCAATTTCACTTTTTTGGACATATGGATATCTGTACGGCCTGATGTTTGGAGGAACACTTCCTGGAATCAGATGAATAGCATGATCATGATCACGCATAGGTGGGAGACCTTTGGGAGTCTCAAATACCTTGGAATGATTGTCCAGGACTTTTTGGAGATCTGGAGAAATAGATGATTCCAATGTGGAAACATCTAGCGAACATAATTGTGCAATTACACCTCTTTGCTCCTTTTTTAGAAGCTTTGTCATGCCATTAGAGCTGATTATCTTTCCTGGTTTCCCTGCAATACCCCTTAATTCAACTTCCTTTCCTTCCACAGAAAATTTCATGAAAAGTTCTTGAAAATTAAAAGCTATTGTACCCAAGGATTGTAGCCATTGGACTCCTAGTACAACATCAGCACCTCCCATTGGAATGGAAAGCATTGGGCTAGTCAATACATATTCTCCCATGGATAGCTTGATATTATGGCACTTTCCAGAACAATTTATTGTTCCTCCATTTGCAATCATCACTTGACACTCTGGTGCTGGATATAGGAAGCAATTCAATTCTTTTGCTACCCTACAATGAATAAAATTGTGGGTGCTTCCTGAATCAATCAACACTATTACCTTTTTCTTCTTGATTTGTCCTTCTATCTTGATGGTTTGAGGAGTGGTAATTCCCGCCAATGCATTACAAGATATGGTCGGATTTATTTGTTCTTCATCTAGGCTTTGTTCCTGGAATATATCCTCTTCTTTTGACCTTTCTTGCTCCTTTTCTTCTTCCTCTTCACAATCTATGTAGAATAATTTCTTCTCAGCACACTTATGACCTTTTGTGTATTTGCTATCACAATTGTAACAAAGCCCTTTTGCTCTTTTTTCTTCCAATTGTTGTGGTGTCAACCTTGTAGGTTGTGGAAGACTATGGGCAACAACACTTCCGTCTTTATAGTTGTGAACGGTATGCTTCCTAGTTGCCATAATTTTGCTTTCCATTTTTCTTGCTAACCTGAATGCCTTCTCTAATGAATCAGGTTCCCAAAGGCGCACATCATGTTGGATATTATCCTTTAAAGACCCTATGAACACATCAATCCTATGCTCCTCTGGAATATCTTTTACCCTTATGTTCAATTTTTGGAACTCCTCAATGTGCTCCATTATTGAACCCTTTTGTTTGAGACTTATCAATTGGCTAAAAAAAGTGTTGCTTTTTGTATCCTCATAATGTGCTATCAATTCTTCCGTAAAAATTGCCCAAGTGATAAATTGTTTACGAGAACAAAGCCATTGATACCATACAAACTGATTTGGTTCCAAATATAAAGTTGCCATACGTACCTTTTGTGTGTTTTGCACATTATTGAGATCGAAGAATTGCTCCATCTGTAATATCCATGTGGCGGGATCCTTGCCATCAAACTTCCTCATATCGATTTTTGGAACATGGTGAGTCTTTGATCCAACATTAGAGTCTATGGAATCATGATTAACATTTCTTTTGTTCTCATCATGAGTTTCCTTTACTACCTTTTCACCATTAGTGACCCTTTCTTGTAGCAACTTCTTCAATTCATCCATCTTATCATCCATGCCATCAATTTTAGCGTCCATGCCATTCACCTTAGCTTCCATGCCATCCATCTTAGCTTCCATGCCATCCATCTTAGCTTCCATGCCCTTTATCTTAGATTCCACACCATTTACCTTAGATTCCACGCCATTTATCTTAGATTCCACGCCACTTATCTTAGCTTCTGTTAGCTTTTGTGAGCGTGACATTTGTTGCACTTGTTCTTGTAACTTTGATATATCATGTAGCATTTCTTCCTCTTCTTCATGAGTCATGCTAGAGCTTTCAGGTTCCTTACTAGGTGTTTGCATTTTCTTTCCTCGGGGCATTAGTTACCGATAATAAAGTTTTACTATGCCCTTTGAATTCCGTTAAACCAAGCTTACACAAAAATTTAAAAAAAAACTACACACCTTTTTTCACTTTATAGAAGCCTGATATTGAATCTGATGTATCTCTGTAATTTTGGATCCTCCAATTTTGAAATTGCTACTTGTAGTAGCCTTCTGTGTCCTCTTTCCGATGCCACAAGTCTGAGCCAAATTGGATTCTCCAAGGAAGAGTTATGTGAAATCTCCCACAGTGACTAGCTTTTAGACTAGTTCAGTACAGCGAACTTGTACGACTTGTCACGAGTCCCTGTTTCAACCTTTGAATTTGAAACACACATAAAAAAAACTACAATCCGTCCTCTTTCTGTACCTTCTTACACAATTTCAATCCGATCCCCAGAGAGAAAGTTATGACGATTTTCCCCAGGTCACCTGTTTTGAATGTAATTCAGGAGTCTGCAAAAAGACCAACTTCCTCAGATCATATCTCCGCAAATATCGTGCAAAAAGCTCTGAAATTCGGACCCAAGGTTCAGCGCGATTTCTTCTCAAATGGGTTTTTTTTTGTGACTTCTGAAACGTCACAGAAAAAAAGTTATAGCGAAAATGCCACAATGACCTGTTTGGAGCAGCGAAACCCTAGAATCCAAAGCTCTGATACCAAATGTTATGAAACCAGCTCACAAAAAGATAGAAAAGAGAGATCCACGCCTTATAATTCAGCCTCTTCGAGGGGGCAACCTCCTTTACATTACATAAATGAACAATTCTTGGATGATACAAATGAAAATACCTCCTTTCTATATATAGGAGTCTAGGTGGTCCCAATACAATCAAAGCCTACATAACAATAATATTGTAGGGCACAACAATAACAATAGTGGGCTTCTATGTGGCACAATAGTAACAATATGGGCACTACATGGGTACATCAATATAAATAAGGGGTATAACTACAATAGTAATGGGGTAATCACTAGTATTATAGGGACCCAACATAGCTAATGTCCACTTAGAAAGATTTTTTTGTAGAAGGCTAACAGGGAGAAGACATTGTTGAGGCATATGGTTTATCATTACATGGCGAGAAACAAAGTTTGCAAGGCAAGAATCAGGAGCTTAAAGGCAAAGTTGAAAAGGGCATCAAGGAGGCGAAAGGAGCACAATATACTTTAGATATTGGCTAAGGCTTCATTGGCCCAATACAATGCTTGATGGAGGAGACTCACCCTAAATTTCAAAAAATTTGGGGCACTTTATGTAATTTTGGAATTTTTGCCTTAAAAACAGACTTTTCTGCCCTATGTGTTGGGCTACCTGGCACTCGCTTTTGATGGGAGCATCCAAATGACAAAAACTCAGCATTTTTGGTTTTGGCATGAAAAAATATGCTTTCCTACCAATGTCCAAGAAAGTTTGACAGGTTTTGAGCCCTCGAAAAGGTCAAAAACACTCAAAAAATGACCTTACTACCCCTATTTTGACACACAAGAAGCAATGTTGGGAGAACTTAGTTTTGGAGGGGCAAATGGAGGCAAAATTCAAAAATTCCACTTGGGTTGGAAAGTAGACAGGAAAATCTTTCCAACAAGCACACTTGGAGAAAATTTGGATACCAGGAAGGCCTCAAAAAGTGGCTTCAAACATGCACTATGCATAGGGAAATCAGCGTGGCGCATTGGGTAAATTTTGCTCAGTTTGACCAAGAATACTCTGTTTTTCGCCTAGCTTCTTGACAATTTGACTTTTCTCCTTCTCAATGTCAAACTTATGATGTAATTTAATGTAAATGGATGGATCATGATGTAAATATGTCAAATTTTCACTCATAGAGGTAGATTCATCTATCAAAAAGTTGTTTGAAACTGAATGAATCAGTTCCCTAGTTTCTAGAGGCAAGCTGTTCCACTGCCTAATTTCTAGTTCTCAGTTTAGAATTAGTTGGAACAGCTCCTAAACTTGTGAGCTCGACCCCTAGAGGCTAGGATGAGTTATGGTTTGTCTATATCTTGTGATTTTTCAGTCATTAGCATGGTTGGACTTTTGAGAAAGCAGGGAGCTTCATTGTATATTCATATCAGCAGTTTTGGCTAAGGAATAGAGACCAGGGTTTGCAACACTCTTTGGGATTCATGTGGCATTTTTCTTTGGTATAGTGCTTTCTTCTATAATTGTGAATTTACTTATGTGTTATGTATGCCATTATCTATCTTGTTTCTTCTTAACTAAATCAAACAAGGGTAAAGGTAGAATCCATTGAAATTACAGTGCTCTACCTAGGGTTTGCTTTAGTTTTTGATGTTTTCAGCTGTTTGAAGAGGATCCCTGGGTTATCTTGCCCTCTTCAACTCCTCAACTTTCTAATCTCTCCATCTCATTCAATTTTAAGTGCCAAATCAGTTGCCTACCTTGCCTCATTGAGATCTCTGCAAGACTGAGCCTCATTCCCTGCACCCAAAATCTGCCTTTCCATTGGAGTCAACAAAAACATCACTTTATTCAATCAGCTTATTTTACACACATACCTAGCCTAAAATCAGTCAGCATATCAGTCATATCAAGCCCTTATTGATCAAATTTTTGCTGAGATTGACCAGGAGAGAGCCCTCTCTCGACCTGGTAGGGCTAGCTACCAGGTTAAGCGTGGTTTGATGTTGGTCCTGGATCCTACCTTTCTCAACCTGAGGTAGATTTAGGCTCTAACAACATATTTGTTGCATGAATGCTAGGAGTTGTTTCCCTCTAAATTTTCAAATATTAAGGGCATCCTAGTGGATTTGGGAGTTATGAGGATTCCTCTAAATCCTAATGTGAAGCCTGTTAAGAAAAGGCCTTATAGACTGAACCCAAAATATAAGGAAAAGGTAAAAGAAGAATTAGACAAAATGTTAGCCATGAGGATAATTGAACTTGTCGAAGAGTTTGAATGGGTAAGTCCCATGGTAGTTCAGGAGAAGAAGGTGAAAGGGGAAATTAGAATCTGTGTGGACTTGAGGAATTTAAATGATGCATGCATGCATGACCCCTTTCCCACCCCATTTACAGACAAAGTGTTGGATAATGTAGGAGGAAAATAGGCTTACTATTTTATATATGGTTTCTCAGGGTATTACCAGATCATAATTGCACCGAAAGAAAAACATAAGACAACTTTTTCCACAGAATGGGGATCCTATCAGTACACAATAATTCCTTTTGGGTTAATGAATGCACCTGCCATTTTTTTCAGAGTTGTAATTGCATCTTTCAATAAGATTTTGAAGAAAGCATTGATCAAGGCGTGCAATGTAAACGGAGATGACTGGGACTTGAAGATTCGAGCGATGTTGTGGGCATACAGAATGACATGTAAGAAGTTCACTGGGTTGACAACTTTCAGGTTGGTATATGAACAAGAAGCATTTATGCCAATGGAATACATTGTACCAAGTTTGAGAATTGCAGTTGTCATAGATATGGCGGACCGTGACATGATGAACGAGAGAATCTCACAAATACTAGCTTTAGAAGAAGATGGATTCATAGTAGGATCCCATCAACAGGTGCAGAAATCAAGGGAGAAAGCTTGGCATGAAAGGCACATCAAGAAGAAGATATTTTGTGAAGGGGACCTTGTATTATTATATGACAGTAAGTTCACGAAGTTCCCAAGAAAATTTAAAACACATTGGTTGGGGCTATATATCGTCAAGAACATTAGAGATGGTGGTGTTGTTAAGATCATGAAGTTAAATGGTCACATGATTCCAAGACGAGTGAATGGTAGTAGATTGAAAATATACAGGAACGATTATGTCCCTAGACCGTCACACTAAAGAATGAAGGGAAGGAAGTCTTAGTGCCACCTACAGTTGAAAGTGGGCACGAGACTATAAACTACTCTACGGGAAGAGACTTCACCAAAGGAAGCTTGTTGCACAATACTCATAAGTATCATGAAGTCCAAGGGAGTTGCGATGAAGAGGAGGTGATTGTGCCAAAAGGTAATTTAAATGAAATTAGCCAGAAATATGACCATTGGAAGGAAAAACGACATTGTTAAAAAGAAATTATCATTGAAGGACGTGGGAGAAAATCGTTTATGAAGCACAACTATATGTATCTAGCCCATGCTTACATTAATGAACAAAATCTAGAGCTAATCATGAGCCTGGGAATTCAAAATTGTTATAAAAACTGCATCCCGCGCCATATTTGACACTTTGTTGCCTAAGAGAGATCAGAAATTGTGCCTAAGTGAACAAGAGCTATTGCATGTCTAAGAGGAGATGGGAAGAGTTGGTCAAAATATTCTAGAAGAAAGGGCTAATTGGTGTCATAGAGTCACAACCAGGAAAGATCATAGGAGAAAATGTATTAATGTCCTCGATGCGCATAAGGTTGTCAAGGAAGGTGTCGCATGCACAGTCATAGTCACAACCACAAAAGAGATAGGAGAAGAGACCATATGAGGTCTCTGCAGCAAAATTGAGAACGTTACCATAGAAGAGGACACAAAGGGAAGTGTGGTCGAAGAACACAAAGGACAAAGGAAAAAAACCCATGCAGAAAGGAAAGATATCGATGCAATAAGAGGGGCCTCAAGAGGTCCACAACAGTGAGGAAGAAGCTGAGTTTCATAGGAAGGATATAGAGGATGAGAAGACTCCTTCTATGCTCCCAGCGTACATGCCACCGAGAAAACTGGGCGCAAAGCTAGTTAAGGAACCAAAAGAAGGGAAATTTTCTACTTATGCGCCGCTATTTCCAGAAGAGGTGCCTTTTGAAGGAGAAGTGTTGGGGAATATTCACCAACTCAAATTAGAAGACTGTGTTCAAGCCCCGAAAATCAGGTCGACAACAAGGGGGATACCCCGGTCCGGACCTTGGTTGGCAACTCCTTATCCGTTTGGTATAGCGGGTTCGACTAGGGATAATGGGACCAGTTTCCCAATCTAAGGGTGTGTGTGTGTGCAGAGTTGGATGATGTTGATCTAAGAGTTCTAATCTAAGCTACTTTAATCTAATTCTATGTTATTGTAATCTAATGAAAACAACACATCTAATCTATGCTAACCCGGGATGTATTTCTTCTATTATGCGATCTAAAGAGATTTCAAATAATAACTGGTAATAAAGATCATTCAACTATCATAAGAATGGAAATCAATTAAGATGAACCACTTTGCATAAAAAGTTAGGCAAAACAGTTGTGAACAACATATCGCATAATAAGTTATTCATATATCAAACATAAATAAATGGTTCCACCGTACAAAAGTGTCAAATGGTAACTCAAGCATTCATGCAATAACATATAAACAACTAAAAACTGTATATCACTTTAAGAATATAAGCAGAAATGGCCAAGAGATAAAAGTACCATTTATGACTGGTCCTACTCATAAGCTTCAAGAAACAATGATTTATCTCTCCTTGTTCTAATATCTACCAAGAGTACAGAAGTGCAACATCAGTAGCAGATATCAAATGCAAACATTAATAAACCTTGATCCATTCATTCATCAAAACCTCCTCTGAGGGTGCAAAAGTCCTTGTTCTGAGGACAAGTTTTTGACAAATTTCTGGACCCTTCTCTAAATGCATGAGAAAGGTTTAAATATTGCTAACTAAATAACTTAATTACATAAATTTAGGATACGGTTTAAATGACCGCCCTTTATCTAAGCAAACTTATTTCTAAAAATTGAATCTAATTCCTAACTATTTCTGCATTTGCTCCTTAATGTTGCGAGTATGCAACATTTGCCTGGGAAGAGTCGGCTGGTTGTTTTTTGCTTTTGCTTGGGCTACGCAAATAGAAATGGCAAGCGCTAGCACCACTTTTTAGTAAACTAGAAGATATTTTTGGGAATCATCCTCTGGCTGGGCGAATTTACTGCGTATATACTTGGTAACAACCCAAATTTCTCTCAAATTGCTTCTGCTTTTGCTATCTCAGTTTCCAGACTCGTGGATGACTAAGCAAATTAGGGACTTTGCTTTCTGAACAATTTTCTTAGTGATGCGCGATTAGCGCTAGGCGCTAATCGTGCATTGAAAACTGCCTCCGTTCTTTGATCCGGGCCTTTCTAGTGCATTTTCTGCCTTTAACGCTTTTTCCTTTTCCGGGCATAAGCTTCAGAATTTTGTAAACATGCTGCTTTTGTGAGCTTTTGACCTTGAGTGTCGAATCACCTATTGATATCAGCATTTGTTCAGTAATACTCTGAAATCTGTGTTTCTGTTGCATGCGGTATCCGTTTATGAGGACATCTCTTCTCTGTTCTCCGAGCATTGACGCTCTCCCTTTTTCCTTAGATGTTCCCTGCACATTGCTTCATGTTGTTTCCTATTTTTCATTCCTGCAGTTCACGCAAAGGAAAAGAGTAATGATAATAAATTTTCACACAAAAGCTCTAAGCTCTACGAATGTATAAAATCATGACACCTATAGTGAACTGACTCTTTGAAAAACACAAAACTGTCCTTCATGAATACTTTGGCGTACATTCATTAATTTCCTTTAAGGCGCGCGCCCAATTTTTGGTTTAGGGACAGCTTTTCTTGAATGTTGAGCTGAGGAAAATTTGCGATGGGTGATTTCTGCGACTCGCATCGCAGCATCGTGGATCGCATTATCAAGATGTGTCATCGCAGAGTTTCCTGATCAGTTTATCACAGAATCGTGTTATCGCGTTGTCGCAACATCGCAACATCGCGTTTATCACAAGATTGCAGCATCGTGCTTATCGCAAGATTGCAGATCGCAGATCGTTGCAATTTGTTAAGTTATTGTGTGTTGTTTATGCGATGTTGCGATATGCGATGTCGCATATCGGCCATCAGAAATTTCTTAAGATCTTCATTTATGGGCGCTTCTTAATGTATGCGATGCAATGAATTTCGCATCGCTTCTTCACAGTTTTTTATTCTGCTCATAAAGAAATGTTTTACTCTTCTCCGTGCGATGTATTTTTAAGGAGTATAATACAAAAAAAAAATTATAAAATTTTTTGAATTTTTTACTAAGGGTCCCCACTTGTTTAGTGTTATTGCTAATACTAAAGAAGGAGGGGGGTTGTTGGTGGCCACAACAGACTGGTATTTCAATGATAGAAGAAAATTTCTGCAATTTGAGCCTAGTATGTGCCTGAAGAAAGTCCACTACCCTGAGAGTGGAGTTACAATACTAGAGCCACACCAATGGGTTGCGAGAGTGTAGAGAGCAGGAGTTTTTAACATGCTGAATGTGCCACACTTCGGTCGAATCCCATTCAGTACAATTTTTGTGCGACATCTCCTCACACTTGTGCTTGATGATTGCATTTGGTTAGGGACAAGGATCCCAATTGATGAGATGCTCATCAAAAAAATAACAGCGCTGCCATATCAAGGAAAGGACCCCGTGGATGAATTCGTGGGTAAAAAAGAAAAGAAAAGGAGATGGCCTAGATGATGAAATAAAAGTTTGGGTTAGTAAATAAATCCCACGAATATGAGATAAAATCCATTGAGGATCAGGGTGTGTGCTTCGCCACACATATCTTAATAGGGAAGATCATGAAGAAGTACAGGGCCAATGAAGTGCCTGCAACAGTAGTGTCATTAGCAGAACAGTGCAACATAGGGGTCTAGTTCAACTGGGCTTCTTATCTATGTAATGAGTTTTTAATGGATTGCAAGGAATCACAGGTAGAAGTCAAGACCTTCCACTATGCCTTGTTTTTTATTCTGATTGCACTTATTGCATGGAAGAAGCTGGAAGATACTCAATTTCTAACTGTTGAGGTGGATGTATGCGAAGCAACAAGGTATGATTCACTATGGTTTATGAAGGAGCTTATGCATACAACAAAGAACAAGATGTTCTTCATAGTCATGGCGATGGATTTGAATATGGTGGTGAATCAGTATCCCAGACTGTCACTGAGCTTGTACAAACAATACTGCCATATAAAAGAGTTTAAGGTTGACTTTCACAGGGTGTACATGAAAGAAATGAAGGACCCAACAAATACATGGAATCCATTGCCATACCTGGTAATGGAATATGATCTCCTCGAGTTAGTGCGGGATTGGTCGAAGGAATGGATGACTCCACCTGACGGAGTGGTTGGAGGAGAGGGAGCAGAAAAAGGAACCTCAGAGGGTGCGAGTACAAGTAAGGAGAATGTCGTTGAGGGAACACAAGAAACAATGGGAGGGAAGGAACATGAAGAACACCGCAGTGTTGCGGATATATTATAAGAGTCAACCTTTGTAATAAAAATGTGGCCAAGAAAGAAGCATAAGGTAGATATGATTAAGGGTGCAGTGCCGCTTATCCTCACTAATGGGGACATCGATAAGATAGTAGAGAAAATCTAGGAGATTAACACAAAGACCTGAGACAAGATTGATGATCGCTGCAAAGTGATCTTGGATGAGGTACAATAGGGCATCATGAAGCTGAAGGTGTTTCCAAAAGTAGTGAAGCAACCAGAGAAGGCCACCCAACCATTGTAGCAAGAAAAGAGAGAGGAAACGAGCTTTGGAATGAGGATGTTAAATGTGTCAGCTAGGGCACTAAAATTTGAAGTAGTAATAGATAAAGAGTGAGCCAAGGTGTGGCGCAGTGTCTAGATGAATGTTGATGTGTTATCCCTCCAGGTGCTCCATGAATTTCATCAGGGAATCATCACAGAGATGCAGGAACGAGAGCAACATATGTCATTGTTAAAATAAAAGGCAGAGTCATAGAAAGAAACATTGCAGAAGGAGCTGAAGTAAGTGGCCATGGAAAGGGAGGAAACAAGGCAGCAACGAGAAAATTTGGAGAAAGCCATTCCTGAGACTTGCAACACAGTTCAGGATGTAAAGGTCTGTGAGGATGAAGCACCAACAGAAAAGGTCATGAAGCTCACCCTCGTGATCAAGGACTCAAAGAATGCTATATCCAAGTTGAAATTTGATTATGAAGTGAACATATTAGAGCTACAAATAAGGTTACTACCAAGTACACCACCAGAGGTTCGAGAAAAGAGACAAAGGGACCTCAGTGTAGAATTGAAAGGAATAACTGATATGGTTGCAGATTGTGGGAAGTTTCTCGATGACACGATGCAAATTTGGACCTCACTCCGGGAGGATCCAAATGTCTTGAAGATTAAGGACGAACTGCAGGCCAAGTAGAAGTGACGTGATAAGATCATGGCAATCATGAAGACCTTACCATTCTTGTAGAGGATTGCTATCATTTCCAAAGGAAAGAACCTCTAGACACAAATTAAGATGGTCTGCGAGGGAAAGAAAAAATAATGCAGGAGAGGAATTAGCTGTGGCAGGAGGAATCCCTGGAACTTTCGCAGGCTGTAGATGAATGGCTGAAGGAATTGAATAAAAGGGAAGCAGAGTTACTACAGAATATTGTTGGCTTTACTACAAAAGCTTTGCTAAAGGAAGCATAGAAGGAAGAAAATTTTATGGCAAAAACACTCCTGCATTACAACGCAATATAGAATGGGATCACAGTGAAGATCAAGGGCATCGAAGTTGAGTGACTCGAGACAAGTCACGTGTGAGTGTTGGGGGCATGTTGGGTAGGGACCAACTTGGTCCAAGTTTTGGGTAAAAGACCTCGTGAAAGAAGGAGCGGATCGTGCGGAGCTAGAGAAGATATATTCATCGCGTGGAATTTTAGGTATTTTGGTATGGGCTAAAGCCCTTATTTTGTAATGGGTATTGGGTAGTAGTCCTTGTTTTATGGATCCATGGTATGTGGACCATGGTTTTTGTATATATAAATTATATAAAAGGATATGTAATACCTTAGCGAAAGGAAATCAAAAAATAATATGGAAGGCAAGTAATGAAATATCATTGAATCTTCATTTTCATGTCTATAGTCTATAGTTTTGGGAGAAGGATCCACAGTTGAATGTGTAAATACCTTGAAGACCACTTGTAGCTGGGTGCGTAGGTCAGAGAAGCGAATGTAATTGAAGATCTGTTTAATAAAGAAGAATTTTTGGCGAAGTATTTTTTTCCCCCAAGGACAAATTGTAATTTCCATTAATATTTGAAAATTATATGTTCTAGATGCTTGAAGAAGCATATGTTGTAGGTTGTGGTGAACCACTATTTAGATACACATTGTACAAAAAGCCCTGTAGGGTATACTGATAGTATGTGCATAATTACATACAAAACTAATAAAAACATAAACTATTCAGTGAAATATGTACTGTTTGTAATACAAAAACATATAAACAGGCCCTCTCAACCCCTATATTCTGTGGTCAATGTATGGATGATGATAGTATTGATAGTGGTCCATATCCTTCTTCTCCTGTATCAACCATAAACCTTGGGGCCAAGCCACAACCTCCTTGGATAGCTAGTCGGAAAGCTTGTTGTGCTCCCTGTAGACATGATGACAAACAATGGTACCAAATTGGGCCCTTAATAATAGTGCATCATCCAATATGTGCCTGAGTGTGTGTGCATGGAAAATAGATAAGCTACTGAACCAATTTATAATAATATTGGAGTCACCAAAAACTTGTAGGTGCCTACACTCTTTTTCTAAAGAAAATTGAAAAAGATGTCTGAGTGTGAGAAGTTCTACAAAGTTATTGTTCCCATTACCCAACCCTATCTGAATTTTGAAATAGTGATTCTCTTATAGGTGTAATAAAGCTCCCCCCACAACCCTGAGCTTGGGTAGATCCATTGAAATAGGCCCATCGAATTATTTTTTCTATGACTTCAGGGGTGATGGATCAATGGGGAATAGGTCTTTCATCATCAGGTATATTGGAGTAAATGGAAAAGACATGGGCAGATGCTTGGTTCCAGAGAGGCATGATATTACTGAATATGTATTTGTTCCGAGATAGCCAGATAGCCCAATAGACTAGTAATGGGAGATTCCTAGCTTTGTGTGGTAGAGCCAATGACCACCAAGATTTCTAAGCCTCAAGAATTGTATTACCTTTCCATCTAAAAGTGATGGAGAGAGAGTAGAGAATCATGACCCAAAAATACTTAATTATGGGACAATAAATATTTTGGCGAAGTATTGTATCTTTGTATATGTTAATTGTCTACTTTTATGTATCTAATTATGTATGCTTTTACTGAATTATGTGAAGATCTGTAAGATATACTATTAGGTGTTAAGGTTTATGTCTTTCTGTAAACTAATCATCTACGTGAATTTATTATGCATGTGAAGTTATAAGATTGATATACAATAGAATTAAATACAAGGTGCCACTTCATGGATATCCCTTCGGTTGTGAAAACCTAGTTCTGCAACCTCCCATAACTACTTTGGGTGAGATTGCAACTTGCTTTCAAGTCATTTTTGGAAGGGCCAGTAGTTGAGGGTTTTGTTGGTGCGCAAAACACTCTGAACCCGGGTCAATACCCCTCAAAAGAACAATTGATTTGTTGTGTTAGGAACCAAAATAGAATTTCAAATGTCATTGTTGGCATTGATGTTGTGATGGTTTGTTTGGTTTGCATTGATGTCAACCTCGTAGCATGGTGTCAGAGGTTGCATTGATGTTCTGATGAGGTGATAGTTGATGAGTGTTGCAGTGATTTATGGTTGGCATTGATGTCAACCTGGATTTGTTTTGGAGTTGGTATGCATATTCTTGATTGGTTGATGATATTGGTCTCTATGGTTGCTATGGAAAATGTTAGTGATTTATGGTTGGCATTGATGTCAACCTGGTTTTGTTTTCGAGTTGGTATGCATATTATTGATTGGTTAATGATATTGGTCTCTACGGTTGCTATGGAAAATGTTAATGTTGCAGTTGCTTGGATTTGGTTGGGAAACTAGGTCTGCATGTAGATGATGTTTGTTATGAGATGAACTTGATTGTTGGATGATGCTTGTAGTGTTGTCTTTGAGATGTGTCCTTGAGTTATGGTTTGGAATTATGATGATGTCTGAAGGTATTGAAGAGGTTGTCATGATCCCATATACAATTGAGCTTCATGTTTGATTCCACATGATATAGTTTTTTCTCTCATGTGTTGGTTTTTGCACTTATGGTGACTACTTCATGTTTAATATCATAAGGAGTTTGTAGAGATCACTTTAAGACTTGCCATGACTTGGACAAGCTTGATACATTCCTGATATGATGAGAGGCAACTTGGAGGTAGTTTTGAGTAGAAGACACTATGCTTTTCCTTCATCCTCTACCTAGTCGCACTGGTGGTGGGTCATTAGAGTGACTGGAACAATCTAGTCTCTTGCAGGACAGGCCCATGTGAGTGACTAGGCTTTCCAATTGACTTTCTCTAGTTCTGTATAGATGACTATGCCTGTAAGTGAAGTTTCTTTGGATTTCTCGCATTTGGATGATTTAATTGATTTTTTATGATTTACCTTTTTTCGGGAATTTCATTAAAGGTTCAAATTGATTAAATCAATATGATGGAATGTAATTTGAAGTGTGAATGCTTTAATGGAATAAGTAGTGGAGTAGTGGAAAATTTTATTTAAAAGAAGGAGAAGATCGATTATTGGGTGTGAGAAACAGAGTATATCTTTGTGTAGGGAGTAGAGGGCAACCTCCTACAACATAGAAAGTCACAGAGGTAGAATTTATTGAGAAGTGCACACATAGACATTATCGTCTAAGATTAGAGAGTGAGGAGAATGTTGGATAGGTTAGACATGATTTCAAAGAAGAAGAATATGTTTTTCTGAGTGTGATGGAGTTTGTGGAAGCTTGCAACAGAGGATATTTAGAGGAAAATTATTCATATGTTTGTTGTTGTTGCAATAGATTTTTTAGTGCATATTTAGAGTGATGAATATTTCTATGGTGATGCTAACATACTCATGGTTGCAAGATCAATGGTGAATTGCATGACAAAATTATTTGTAATTGCATAATAACATTTTATGTGCATGGTTGTAGTGTTGCTTCTATGACTGGTTCATAATTTGTTTGGATGGTTTGTGTTTGATGGAATGCTAATGGAGTTGCATTTAAAATATGTTTTGTTGAAAGTTGGAGGTCATTATTGCTGCAGAATGCTTGCATATGTTGCATGTTGAGGAATTGTATGAGGAAGGTGTTGTGTGTTGAATTGATTTATTGTGAGAGCCATAAATTTAATATGTTGATAGTTAAGTTGTTGAGAGATTGTATGTTGATGTATTGGAGGTTGTGTTTATGTTTTGAGGTTATCAAAGAGTGAAAGTTGTTGTTGTCTTGTGTAGGGGTCCAATTTGAAATATTATGAAATGTGGCCCTAGTGATTAATAGATCAAGATAGCTTGGTGAAGAAGGGATGGGTGTTCCTTGCCTATGGGTGTAGGTAGCTTTAGTAGAGGAAGTAGCATTCTCATAGTCCAATGGTTGTTGGGCAAGGCTTTTAGGGGATAGGAGTCTCCAGTGGATGGGTGTTCACTTAGTCGATGTCATATGAGAAACTTCCTTGCTGGACATAGCCAGCTATGATTATGTAAATGATTTGTTTGATTAATGAAATTGCAATAGAGAAACAACAACAACAAAGGGTGGTTTTTTCCTTGGAGGGGGGTTTTCCACCAGAGATCCTTGTGTCCTTTGTGCATGTGATTGTTTTGATTATGTTATGGTTTTCATGTGATGATCATGATAGTTGTTATTTGATTTGTTGATTAATATACTAATGGCATAATGTGTGAATGTGTTTCAGTAAATTGAAAAAGAAATACAAAGTTAAGAAACACAGTCACTATTGATTCAACCCCCCTCAGTAGTGAGCACATTTCCCGTAGTCACCTCATTGATAAGTTGTTAATGAGATATGATTTCAATTATTTCAATTTATTATAATGATTCTCATAAATAATTGTGCGCCCTAATGTAGAAAAGCATGGAAATTTCTCGATTGGATGAATGGACTTGGCTACAAGGTGAGTAGCAACAACATGAAGATATTAGAGTGCACAATGACATGTTGATTAAAAAATTTCAGGAATAGGACCATTGTGGGACATTAGAACCCTATGGTGCCAACTAATTGTCATGAAGCATGTTACGACCGATATAAAAATCTTTAAGGCAGGGAATTGCCTTGGTTTTGAGACTCTTTTGATGCAAGGAAAATTTTCCAAGGAATAGATCACTCAAGGGGCTAAGAAGAAGATAAGGGGACGCCTAAACTTGGAAGGTGTGTGAATACATGGAAAGGGGAGCCCATATTTCTCGAGGGAGTGGGAAGCAGAGAAGGGAAGGCTAAGAAATTTGTTTTAAAAGGTCATGAGCATGGAATTAAAAGCACATTGGGGGTGTGCCCAAAAAGAATGAGCCAAGAACTTTTGTTGAAGGAACAAGAAGCACAAGGAGTGTAGAGTTGGAAATTGGAGGCGTGCAACATTCTAAAGAAAAGGGATGAATCCAAGTTGGATTGAGCACCTCAAAAGAGCAAAATACTGATAAAAGGGCCATTGGGAGATAGTTAAATTAATGAATTAATGATTACTAAGTGGCTGAGTAAGCCATTGTGGATATAAAATGTGTTGTAAAAAGATGAAATGAGTTGTGTATATAAATCTCCATAATCATCAATGCTTGGTCTAAAACTTGTTTTTTTTTATATGGCTATTGAACACTGGGGTTTATGTTCCCCCCCACAAGGTGGAGGGGACTATGACATCCCCTAGATAATATTCCTCATTTGCAAATAAATTGTAATTAATTAAATAGCTGAGAGAGGGACACAAATTCCAGTTGCTTGAGGAGGGAGATTGCTTGAGGGAATTAATGTTTCAAAAAATAGTACTAGTTGGCTGAGAAGTTAACGGGCTAACTACGCAATGAATTTAACTAAAGAAATTAGGATAGGCCTAGGTGTCATTTAGATCCCATCATTAGAAACGAAGAGGAAAAAATATTAAACATGGCATGGGTTTCACTGTCCTAGAGAATATACTGGCATGGAGCTGAGATGAGGACAAATGACTGGTAAGGGTTGTGCTATCCATAAGGATGGTTTGTGTAGACCCAAAAAAAGACAAGGGTGGTTGGTCGATTACAAGAGGAAGGTGGTGGATGTTTAGATGCATCAATGAAAAACAAGACCATGCAAGATTAGAGGTAGGGTGAACAAACTCTCTAAAATACCCTCGCGCGCGGAGGTAGTGGAAGAAAACTAGCTGAAGAACCCTCACAAAGGCTTGATTGATCGATATCACAAACTAGTGGCTTGCCTTGAGGCTGAAGAACCTAGTAGGAAGATTTTTGGATTGATGAACTTGCCTATTGGGAGCAAAGGGAATCTTGGTGCTGGTGAACCACCACGTGTTGCTTTGGGGATGAATAGCATTGGTGCCTGTTTCCACTGATGAACCTCCAACGGAAGGATGCCCCTATACTCCTTAGTAGCTTAGCTAGCTAATGAGCCTTTTGTTTTAAGTGGAAACTCTTCTCTTGAAGTTGAGTTTTACTCTTTGTGTTAGTATAACTGTTATGATTCTTTGATGTTGTAATCTACTTAGATAGTTGTTGGGAAAAGACAATGCACCCTTGGGATGCCCCATGTCAGTTGTGACATTGGTTCAAATATACCATTGACATTGGTTGTGTACAAGTGAAGGTTCACCAGTTCATTGACTATTCGAATAACTGGTAGGTGAAGAAAGTGTGGCTTTTGAACACCTTGTTTCAGCTGGAATCTGGCAGATGACAACTACAAGTAGTAGTGGATGTAGCTTGTCTATTGTTGGGTGGAGAGTTGAAGTCTTCATCTCAATTGCATGTTTATTTGGTTGTGCAAGATAAGTATTTTCTCTTATTTCTAATATTCAAATATAATGTATTGGTCATTGAACTGGTTTCATGCCCATACTAATAATGAGGAATGTGATTTATTGTGTGGGTGTTAATGGATTATGTATTTCCAACATGCATGAAAGAAGAATTGATAAATTTCTATAAAAGTTGTGTAAGCCTGAATTTATGTGTTTCTTTCATTAATTTGACAAGCATGAGTTGTTTTTTGTTCAATTTTTATGTGTATGTGAGACGATTTATTAAAAGGAACACATTGATATGATGTGCGAGGGAGTTGATCAAGTTCTTAGTAATTCTAAAGAGATACACTCGAATTCACATTCATAGAGTGTATCCTCCTGTACCTATAATTCCACAAGTTCATCATGGAACTCCTATGTATTTTTAGTGATTTAGTCACAAGTCATGGCACCTATGTAAACTAAGAAGAAACTCGAAAAAAAACATTCTAAGCATAAAAATTTTGCAATATCTGCTTGAAGTCTCCTGTAGGACCTCCCAAGTCGGAGGTCGGGAGTTTAGTTAGAAAGGATGGACCTCGGGTGGAATCGTATTCAACCAAGGTGCATAGGTCGATCCATTAGTGGGACTCGCCAATCGAGGGTCGAGGTTTGGGATGAATGGTTGGGTTGGTGTCGATCTAGTCAATTTCAAAATCATACATGCCCTAGAGGGAGGTCGGGGGTTGAGAGTCTTTCCCTTTGTTAAGTTTTATTGTGTTGCAGAGTTGTTGATCAAGTTGTTGGGTTGTGTTATATTCTTTCCACGACTAGCCCACGTAGTTAACTGGGGGGTTAGAGGCGGGGGGGGGGGGGGGGGGGGGGGTGTGGAGCCCCCCCTTCGTTGTGCCAATTGCATAGTGGGGGGGTCACAGGGGGTTTGATAGGTGTAGGTAACCCCACTCTAACAAAAGGTGGAGAAATACAAAGCTCGGTTGGTAGCAAAAGGTTATTCCCAAGTGCCGGGAATTGATTTTGGTGATATTTTTTCTCCTGTTTCCAAGGTAACTTTTATTAGATTAATTTGATCTGTTGCTACCACTTTTGATTTTGAGGTAGAACAGATGGATGTGGAGACAACATTTCTTCATGGGGATCTGGAAGAGGAGATCTACATGAAGCAACCTGAAGGCTTTGCGGTGAAGGGTAAGAAAGAACTGTTATGCAAGTTAAAGAAGTCTTTGTATGGGTTAAAACAGTCACCAAGAATGTGGTATCAGAAATTTGATACATTTATATGGGGACTTGGCTTCACAAGAAGCAAAGCAGATCACTATGTGTATTTTAAATTAATTGGTGACCGTGTTATTTATCTGGTCTTGTAAGTGGATGATATGTTGCTGGTTGGAAATGACAAAGAAATTATATAGGATTTGAAGACCCAATTGTCCTCCAAATTCGACATGAAAGATCTTGGTGCTACAAACTATATTTTGGGCATGGAAATTAAAAGAGATCGGGCAAAGAGGAAGCTCTGGTTAAACTAGAGGAAGTATGTTGAGACAATACTACAGAGGTTTAATATGCAGGATAGTAAACCGGTGAAGGTTCCTATTCCTGTAGGTGTGAAGTTATCTACTGAACAGTGTCCCAAGACACAAGAAGAGGAAGAGGACATGTCCTGTGTTCCATATGCGAGTACAGTCGATAGTCTAATGTATGCAATGGTCTGTACTAGACTAGACATTGCACATGCAGTGGGAGTATTGAGCAGGTTTATGTCAAAACCAGGGAAGGAGCACTGGAATACAGTGAAGTTATTTTTCAGGTATTTGCGTGGCACTAGTGATTATGATTTGTGCTACTAAGGAAGACTAGGATTGGACAGAGTGTTGGATATTCATGGCTTTGTTGATGTAGGCTGGGATGGAGATCTAGATCAGAGAAGATCTACAGGTGGGTATGTTTTTAACCTATTTGGAGGTGCAGTCAGTTGGATGAGTAAGAAACAATTTGTAGTGGAACTATCAACTACAGAGGCAGAATACATGGCAGCCACTCATGCAAGCAAGGAAGCATTTTGGCTACAAATATTGTGTTCAAGTATGGGGTTAGTACAGGGAGCTATAAGGATAGACTTTGACAGCCAAAGTGCAATTTTCTTGGCAAAGAACCCTGTATATCATTCAAAGACAAAGCACATTGATGTTCAGTATCACTTTGTGAGGGATATGATAGAAGACAAAAAGGTGTTGCTGGTAAAGGTGGACACTTTGAAGAATACTCCAGATGCATTGACAAAATATGTGAGCTCTGAGAAGTTCTCTTGGTGTAGAGAAACAATGGGCATTGCAGGGATGAATAAATGACTAAGCTCTCTTGTAGCCCCCTGTGAAAAGAAAACAACAAGTGGGAGAATTTTTGGTTGTGTTATATTCTTTCCATGACTAGCCCATGTATAACCGGTGGGTTAGAGGGGGGTTGGGGGGGCAGGGGGGAGGAGGGGAGGCGGAGCCCCCCCTTCGTTGCACTGATTACGTAGTGGGGGGGGGGTCACAGGGGGTTTGAGGGTTGCAAGTAACCCTACTCTATGGGGTCAAGGGCAGTGCCCTAGAAAATTTTGTTTTTGGACCCTATATTAGGTTGGGCGGACCTACCTATGGTTTTGTGCATGATTTTTCACACATGGTTTTGGACGTGATGGTTTTTGGTCCATGGTTTTGGACGCGATGTTTTTTGGTCCATGGTATTGGATGCTTCGGCATGTATAAATATGTATTGTAACATTGAAAGGAACATAATGAAAAATCAAGCTGGTAGTCGCAGTTGTGGGATTCGAGGAAAAATATCTATGTATATGTGTTTTATGTGTTATTCTCTCGCATTGTTTATTTTTTGTGTTTTAGAATTCGTATGTAGGTAATTTCCGTACAGGGTTAAAACCTACACAAGTCAACCTCTAATTATTCGTAGGAGTGTGCCTATCCACGTGGACTTGTCCATAATGGAAGGGATGAAACATAAGGTGCTACATGGGTTAGCATGTGAATTCTACATGGAATCAATGATGATGTGGCAAGGGTGAATGGACCTATCTTTTTAAGGGTCACATATTTTCATACTTGAGTCAGATTGAGGTAAAATTTATATCACTGGAAAGGTCTCAAAGAGACAAATAAAATGATGTCACCCATTCTAAGTTTTGAGAAAGTGGAAAATGGTCAGAAATTTTAGACCCCATTTCCAGAACGATATAGTAGCTCACTCCTTCTAGCTTTGGTTTAGGTAGGGATTAGGAAGGGGTGTATTGCAGTCGAGGAAACTACAGTGGGTAAGGCCCTAAGAAATTTTCAGAAACGATTGTTGAATATAAAATTAGTGTTTAATAAATGGAGGGTACCTTAACACATCCAAATAATGTTACTTCCTTGGTCGTATATTACTTTTTTCGTTGACATTACTAAAGTATGGTATTTCGTTCGTCAGATGAAGACCCTGAGGAGCTTTCTTATTAGCCTACAGTCGACCAAATATTTACTGAACTAAGTTGACAGGATAATTCAATTTTTTCAATTCCACCATAGCCTCATGAAGAGGTAGGAGATATACTTTTACCCCTTTTAGATGTCGAGCAAGAAGAGGAAAGGAAATCATAATGGTATGCTAGGCCATTTAAATTTGACTTTTCAGTATCGGTTAAATTCTCCTAAGAATAATAAAATAACAGAGTCATAAGGCTCGACACTAATTGAGACATCAACATCTTCTATTAATTGGAAAGTGATTTTGACGAGAATTTGACTGGATGACCAAAACCACCAACAAAAGCTTTATTTAATTTCCCGAGATTTTTTTTGAGAACACCAAGAAAAGGGTAAATTAGCAAAAAATCCTAGGAAATCATAGCAATACCTATCTTCATCCATTGGACCAGATATCTTGCAGTCCCTTGGACATGCCAAATATGAATTTGTTGAAAATTTTATACAAATGATGGTGAAGCAGCAAATGCAGGAGCCTCACCATTTGATTCTAGCCAAAATCAACATACAAAATGGAAGTTCAACTCAAACGTAGGACCAAGGTCAGTTGACTGAGCCCAACAAGAAAAATGATCAAACCCCAAATATTGACTTGAAAATTGGTTCACCCCCTATGTCTCCAAAAGAAATTGTGGAAGAAAGAAAGCAAGATCAAACCCCAACCAATTAGGATGATATACAATAGGTCTCATCAGAACATGCAAGGTCTAAAGACATATTAAAAAAGCATCGAAGAAAACTAATCTAGAAACACAAGTCACTTCAACCTCACCAACATCTTATTATCAAGATCCACTAGTGAACCCAACTATATCTGACACCTATGTCATAGAAATAAAGAAACAAAAAACATGTACAACTAGTAGAACAACCGACCTGAGGCATGCTTCTGACAAACAAATATTTGAAGCATTGAAAATTTTTGTAACAGTAGCCAAGAAAATATTGAAAAGAAGGAAGTCAAACATTAATAATCTTCAAGACAGACAACAAAAATAAGGGAGATCTAGGATGAATGCCAGAGCTTAGTGTTAATTCGGTAGCTCGGTGACAAATTCCAACCATTGCATTAAATTCCTCTTTTCGAGAGGACCAAAATTGTCTTTTGAAGCATTCAATTTGGACAAGGGAAAACATATTTTTGATCGAAAGCCCACATTGGCACATTTGTTTAGGTCAGCCTAGAAGAAAAATTAGAAGCCCTTTATCTCATATAAATAAAAGTTGAGTTCTCCTCATTTGGAACCTCACTACTCAACACATTATTCTCTCTCCTCGTATGATTGGAAAGTACAACTTAGGAATTGTAGGTATCTCTCACACTTGCAAATGATAAGTGTCATTTTCTAATTGGGTCAAATTTAAGGGTTATTTCAAGGAATTGACCAAAGGTTGTTTGACTATTTTTTATTGCAATTTTCTTGGGATTATTCCTATTTATCTAGGTCAAATTAGAAGGCACAAAACTCGAGGAAGTCTGGGAATTTTGACTGCAGACTTATTACAAACCTTTGAGCTCAGGATTATTTTATGCGTTGACTAAGTTTCACTTCTCAGATTGGCACCATTTTTACTAAGTTTTCACTAAGTAAGGAGGTTAATTTGGAAACCCTTTGACCAAGATGCTAGACAAATGTTTTGACACTTGATTATTTACTAGTCAAGGCACATTTTTTTGTTGAATGGGACAAATTTACACTAGAGTTGAATTTTGTTGACTCTCTACCTCTTATCTCTATCTTGGATAAATTTCTTGGCATTTTGACTTGATTAAATATTGGATATTGGATATTGGATATTGGATATAAATAATAGCTTGATTTTGACTCTTGGATGATGTACTCTATCTACTAATCATTTGAAGACAATCTAATAGAAGAATATTTGCAAATGGTTTCCCCCTAGTGGGGTTTTTCCCCGGTCATTGACCAAATATCATGTCTCTTGTCTCTTGGTTTCCTTTCATTATGCATTTGTATAATTGTTCTATTTAATGTTTCTCTACAGTTATTATTGGTTAATTGAAGAAGTGGAATTTATTAAATTGGATTTTATTGGATATTGTTGAAGTAATATTTGCAGCATAGAACAATTGATGAAAAACTAACATGGTATCAGAGCTGAGGTGAAAACAAGTCGAAGATACATAGACTAATAGAATCCATCTTATAGCAATTGATTGGAAGGTTATCTTTGGTAAAATGTGTACCTCATGTTTTAAGGACAATGAAAAGCTAGGTTACTCATCTGGCTTTATAGCATGGAAGACCAAGATGAATGTCACTTTAGATGAGTATGATGTCTTGGAGTACATGGAAGGAAAGGTTTCACCACCACCATAAAATTATCCTCAAGCTACCAAATACAATTACAATAAAAGTGAGATTAAAGTGAAGAAGATCATTATTGATTCCTTAATAGATCATCTACTTATTTATATTTCATCCTTGAAGACATCCAAAGAAATGTACGATAATATTGTTAGCATGTATGATATAAACAAATTGAGCCACATTATGGATTTGAAGTATCAACTTGGGTCTAAGATTCATAGGGGAATAATTGCACATTCATTCTTCATAAGAATCACTAAGATTGGGGATCAACTCTGCACTGCTCAAGAAATAATACCTGACAGGGAATTAGTGATGGCTTCCCTTAGTGGCCTTCCTTCTTCATGTGGCATGTTCAATACTTGTATCAAAAATAGGGAAAGGATATCATATTTGGATGAGCTAATTTCTCTATGAAATCAAGAGGAAATATTGATGATATCTAGATGGATAATTCAAAGGCCAAACGAAGGAAATCCTATAGCCTTTGTTGCTCATGGGAAGAAAAGGAACACGAAGAAAGGAAAGGGAAAGTCATCTAATTCAAGAAAACCTCCTCAAGCCAGCCAAGGCTCCAAGGATTCAAGAAGGCAAGATAGAGATGTTGAATGCTACAATTTTCATCGAAAGGGTCACTATGCTCAAGATTTCCCCAAGAAGAGAGATGCTCCAAGAAGAAACTCTTCAAGGTCCTACAACAATAATCATGGCTACAAAAACAACAAATCATATGATAGAAGAGACAATAGAAGAGATGGTAGAAGGAATGATAGAAGAAGAAGAGATTGTCTTGATGATCGTGAAGAAGGATATCGTCCAAAAAAGAGATTAAGAAATTCTAGATATGAAAGTAATGGTACTAATCAATCTGAATATATTCATATTTCTACACTTTCTAGTTCCTCTTCTCTATATACTTGGGATAGTTAGTTGGTTAATACTAGGGCCTCTCATCATTTCTCTGGACATAAGGATGCTCTCTCTAACTTGGTAGAAAGGGAGTTGGATTTGAATATTATTGTTGGAGTTAAATCCACTCATCCTGTTAAAGGCTTTAGTCCTATCAAATTTCATTTGGATTCTAGGGAATTTGTTTTGCTTCATGATTTGATGTATGTGTCAGGATTGAAGAAGAGTTTTTTTATCTATATCTGCTTTGGAAGACAAAGGAATGAGGGTTGCATTCATAAAAGGAAAAGTACTTATTTGGCCTATCGGATCCTATATGATAAATTCCTTCATTGGGATCTAGGTTTGAAGGACTCTATAGAGTCATTGGAAGACCACTTCTAGCTATGGTCCATGATACAAATAATAAAAGTGAGTTGTTGTTAGAAAATTATATATTACAGAGGAATGGAACACATAAAATATATTACAGAAATATAAACACAGAAAACACATAAAACAAGAGAGATACAGATATGCGTGGTTCACCCAATTTGGGCCAAGTCCATGGGAAACAGCCAGTCGTTCCTTTTATATTATCCAACAAACTAAAGAGATACAACCTACAAAAAATCCGTAGTAATTCCCTCTTCTCTCTCACACAATCTCCTCTCTCATTCTCACTCAGAGTACTGATCTACATAGATGCAATACAATTCCCTCATATATAGCGAGGGGTTGCCTTCTAGGGAGAAAAAATCCTAAATTAAACATAACTTCTACCATCAGATCTCTGCCTAATGAACGACCCAAATTGACTACGAAATTACAACATTTTACAAGGCAAAATTACATCTATTTTTAGCTTCGGTGGCACTACGCCCGATCTCCCGCCAGGGGGGAGGGGCGCTCCTAAAGATTGCTGTCACCCCCCCCGGGCCCCCCTTACGGGTAGCATTTCCACCACATTATGAACTGGTGTCCAATGCGGTGATACCTCTAAATAAAGAAGATAAGAAGGCTCCACACCCAACAGTTGTGGCAATGAAGGCTGGCCCATCCTCAATATGATTCTCTTCCAAAATTAAAGAAAGTCTCTGGGATCCCCAATGTTCAAGCTCAATGTGATGGCATATGTTTAGGGTGGGCCAGTGGAAAGAATACAAGGGGACCATTCTCCTCTAGTGAAAATAAGACAAAAGACATCCTTCATCTCATTCATTATGATATATGTGGTATGATGCAAGTCCATTCACTTGGTGACCATTTATATTACATTACCCTTATTGATAATTTCTCAAGAAAGACATGGATATACTATTTGAAGCACAAGGATGATGCCTTTGAAATGTTCAAGGAGTTTAAATATTTGGTTGAAAATCATACAGGGAAGAAAATAAAGATCTTTAGTGAAGAAATTAATGTTTAGATATGAAACTTCTCATGAAATTTACTAAATAATAAGACTCAAATCTACTCTACTGATCTACGAAATTCAATTCACGATCGAGAACACATATCATAAACATGAATCAAGAATTAACATACATACACAGAGATTTATCTAGGGGAAAGAAATTGCCCAAAACCCCTTCCTATGTGTATTGCATTAATCAAGAATATGGAGGAATACATATGCTTTCTCAAGCCCCCCCTGGACCTCCCTTGCACTGAAAATATTACGGGTGGTGTTTCCACCACATTACGAACTGGGGTCCAATGCGGTGATACCTGTGAATAAAGAAGATAATCAGGCTCCATACCCACTGCTTCATTTAATCGCCAATGACACCAATTTGGACCTCGCTATTTCTCATCTTCTTCATCATACTTGAAGACCAATTCAAACTGATCAGAATCTCAGTTTCTCCCTGGTTATACTTTTGTTAACATATCTGTAGGATTTTGGGTAGTGTGTATCTTTTCCAGCTCCAACTGTCCATCTTCCAACATTGACCGTATGAAATGGTACTTGAGCTATACATGTTTAGTCTTGGAATGAAATGCAGAGTTCTTTGCAAGATGTATGGCACTGTGGCTATCACTTTATAACCTACCCAGCTCCTGCTTCTTACCTAATTCATCCAGAAACCTTTGTAACCAAATCATTTCTTTACTAGCCTGTGTAGTAGCAATACACTTTGCTTCCATTGTTGAGAGTACAACAACACTTTGCAGTTTTGAAACCTAAGTGAGAATTGTTCCACCTACAATAAACACATACCCTGTTGTGCTCCTCTTTCTATCTCTATCACTCGCCATATCTACATCAACATATCCCTGTAGAGCAATGTTTGAACCACCAAAGCATAATGCTTGATTTGTGGTACCTCTCAAATACCTAATGTCACACGGAATGAGTCGATCTTGTGGAAAAGATTGACCTCCCTAGAATCTAATGATATCTAGTGATAAGCAAGCCAATAAAAAACTATCTTTCTCTAAATATGCAATTTATAAACAAAGGCAAACAAGTGTTTTAGGCCTACCTTGGGTCCAATGCAATTTTTTGGAAGCCTCGCCCCTTTGATCCAAATGAGCTCCCTTGTAGCGAATTTGCAAACACAAACAAGCAAACAAATTAAATAACACCTGAAAAGCCAATATCATAAAGCATACTTATCATGATGATCAAGGAATTCATGAAACAAATGACATAACACAATTTGTTGAGAAAAATGAATCTAATTGTATTAATTCAAATCAAAGAAGAACTTTACAACCTGTGCCTTGATGCTGTACAAGCTCCTCCTAGGGTCCAACAAGAAGTCTCCTCTACTTTGACAAGTTTCACTCTCTTCCTAATGAAGCCAAAAGGTATGTGATCTCTCCTCTCAAGCTTAACTAGGAAGTCTCAATTCCACCAGCATTTACCCTAAAAAATGTTCAACTTCTAACCTCCTCAGCAACCAGCCCAATGCCTTAATTTATAGTGCAATGGAGGGAAGTTACTAGGTCCTCCTTCAAAGGGATAAAGCCCTCGTTCAAAGGGATAGCTCCTCTCATCAAGGGATTAGCTCCTTCTCTTTTGGGATGCATGAACCACCTAAGAGCGAACAATCCACGTCAAAATTCCTTCTAGAATCATCTAGAATTAACCCAAAGTGAGTTTTTTAGAATAAACTTGCACCTTTTTGACTTTCACAGGGGTCTGCACCCACTCCTTTAGAGACAGAGTAGGCAGGTCCACAGGTAATGTGAACAGGGGGTGTGGGACTGCAGGCAACAGTGAGAGAAAGTGCAGAACCAGAGCTTTGTTGATTTTTAATGTCTTTCTCTCATTTTCAAAGCTTGACATGAAGAGCTGAGGTCTGAGACTTGCTTAGGAGGACAGTATAAGTGATGATAGACCCATACTGACTGCAAATAGTCATGGTGACGATATTTTTGTGTAACAGATTTCCCCCTGAAGTGCAAAGTCTGTAGTAGATGAGGATTTCATTTATCATCTAGGAAGAGTGAAGTAGTTTATCATTTCGAGGATCATCTTGTGGAGAGCTCGGTTGGAACCTGTAAAAACACTCAATGCAAAATATATATATGAGATCATATCATTGCTGAGGTAGGCATTCCCATACTCAGATCAAAACTGACTAGAAAACTAACTACTGCTCTGATATAGGAATGATCTTGTAATACATCACAAGTATAGACACATGTAGACACAGTATGGACACATCCATCTGTTTATGAATAGTCCACAGTATAATGAATACAAAATTCCTTGGAGCCTGGATGGCGGAAACTAGATCCGGGGTCTTCATTTCTACTTCCTGAAATAGTACGATTCTATCCATGCGAATGAATGTGTTGAACTCGACCATGGTAGAAACCACTTGATTACCAGTCAATGATGTAAACTGTTAACAAGCGTGATAGAAACCACCATTAATGTCAATGACTCTCAAAGTACTCAGTACAATCCATGAGATGTGAATAGATGTGTTGATGTCGAACATGTCACGGAGTCCTTTGATCGAAGTTCAATGATGTAACCTATCATCGAAGGCGAGAAACTTGCCATTGAGGCATGCAGATCCCAAGGTACTGACGATTTCTAGATCATCTTTCTAGATAATGAGTTGAAGTTGATAGAAAGCGATCCGTCGTAGGCAAGCCCACAACACAAAATCATAGATCAAGTTTGAAGAAATTTAGTTGCAAGGACTGACTCAGGGATGGTCAAGATGGATGACAGATATTTTGTAGATGAATGGCTTATTTTCACTGACCTCTTGAACACATAACGACACGGCAGATGGTTTGGTGACAATTGACCCAAAGTTAATACCCAGAAACTGGCTGAAGACTTTCAATGTGGTTTGATCAACTGTTAGGCAAAGGATTTCCCAACCCAGGTGAATAAAAAGTGTCGTGTTCAAGAGTGGTTACAAAGTATGACAAACAGGCTCATTTTTCTCTCTTTTCCCCCACCATTTCTGGCAAGTACCTCTTTATTTTTGACAAGCTTGAGGAGGATAACATTTTCTTGATTATAAGCTCATCCTTCGGATGATTCCAACTTAGTTTAAATTCGAATCCTAAGAAGGAGTGGTCCGTTCCTGTTTGTAATTGAACAGGTCCTTTACTGTTAAATTTTAACAAGTCCAGTATAGGAGAAACTCGACGTTTTTCATTTTTAGAGAGTCTGAAAAAACTTAAGAAGACTCCAGGGTTGACCTTTTTCGTAAATTTGTGTCTCCCAAGCCCGAAAAAGTATAAAATAATACTTGAGAGAACCGCTTGGTCATTACGAAGAAGGAGTACTTTTCGTAATTAGTGCCTTTGATCCGAAAAAGTAAAAGAGTGATCAATGACACGTCGTTTTATAACCAATATCAAATTTGAAATGACAAAAATCTGGTAATCTTTTCATGTTTTTACGGTCAGGAAAAGAGCTGTAAGTGGAACGTCCTTTTAGTTCCGTTTTAACAAGTTTAAAAAGAAAATCTTGGCGATCTTTTCATGTTTTAGGAGTCAGAAAAGAGCTTAAAGGTGAGTCTAATGTTTTTTTGTCGAAAATGACCGATTTCGCCTGAAAAACCCATTATCCTGAACAAAAACTCAAACATTACTCATACATGTTTAAAATGGATAAAAATGCTGCAAAAGTTACCTTTCTAAATTGAAACATAAACAAATTAACAATTCATTTATTCAAAAAAATTATAAAAAGGGCTTTCGTCAATTCATTTTTACCATTTGAGTTTTGGGTGAGAAAATAGAGCTTTTGGTCAGAAACTTCCCGTGAAGATTGCGGAAAATCCGTCCATCAGAATCGAGCGCCGTCTCCTCCAGGTAATCCACATCATCCTACTCTTCAATTTCATCCATTTCAAATTTGTTTTTAGGTTTTAAATTCATTTTTTAGAGGATTTTTAGGCTAGAAACCCGCGCGCAGGGGCCCGCAGGCATAACACAGGCAGCCTACGGACCCCGACTTTTTCTCAATGGGGAAAAAGTCAGGGGTCCGCATCTGCTGTGAAGGCAAGGTGCAGACCCACGCACTGTCTCTAACAGAGAGGGTGGAGTCCCCGCAGCAAGGGTTTTTAATCCTAAATTTCTCAAAATTCACCCAAAAATTTCAATTTTGCATATTCTAATTCGCCTTTTTGTTGGATGTAGAGTATACATCATGCTTGATTGGCAAGAACGGGAGCATGAGGATGTAGATCTTGCCACGATAAATCACCAACCTTCGATCGATGCATTGAAGGCATGCAGCTTCTACAAATTCTGGGCCATACCTGGCATGAGGGCCCAGGTGGACTTCTTGCAGTGGCTGGTAGATAGGTGGAGCATACAGGACCAGTGCTTCTTCATTGCTACTCACCATCTCGAAATGGAGCCGGCAGACATATATTTTTTGACTGGTTTGCCTAAGAGAGGTGAACACTTGACTATATTAGGGACTAGGCCAGGTGGCCAGTCTGTCGATAGCCTCCGGCTAGAGTTCTGTAACAACCAGACTAGAGACAAAGGGATAGACATCAAAACCATATCCCTTCCTAAACTGATGGTAATCGCGTTTACTGTTACTAGGATTTGCGGGAGTGCAACACTACATATAGCCACTGGATCCCAGATGCGGATGGCAGTTGACTGCTTTCGAGGCACCATCTTCAACTGGTGCGATGTTGTGATGGCTAATGTAAAAGGCCAACTGACTAGAGCCAAGAACGGACAACTGAAGACCTTTGGATATGGTGCTTTAGTCGTGAGCTTTGGTCTGGAGAGGGTCCCAATGTTGGTCCCATAGCACCTTACTATTGGAGCTGGACTTCCTCGAGAGCCCAAACTAATGCAATGGGTTGCAGTTATGGCCCGTCATCCTGATGAGGGGACAGAGGTCATTCGATTCAAACCTGAGTATTTCCATTGGTTGGAAAACCAGGTTTTTTCTATTCAAGACTTTCCTTACATTGGGGTAGATTTTCGCGGTGACCCAGACATGGCTCTTCCACCAAGAGAGAAATGGGATGACTCAGGTAAAATCATTTTCAACATTTTCTTAATTTATTTATTTTTTGTTTTTATCTCGTCCCAAAATTGATAGTAAAAGTTTCAAATGCAGATGTGGCTCCACAGTGACCAGTGCTCTCCGGCCTTACGAGAGGAAACAACCAGCTGCAACGGCACCAGCCCCACAGGACGAATCAGTAGAGACCTTGGCCGAATTGGAGAGCCATCTAGAGAATTTGACAGGAGAAATTCCAAAGACCGGCATAGATGACATTCCTCTTCGACTATAGCGCTATGTGATTGGGGTCCCAGGACCTTTTAGGAGGTTCCTTTGTAAGGTGGCCCATACAGTGGTTTCTTATCGAGATCATCACCAGTGATAGGATGATCGCCTATTGTAGACACATATGACATTTTTTCTTTTTGTACTATCATTTTTGTCGATCATAAGGTGTTTTTCAACCTATGATCAAGGACGATGTATATTTTGACACGCTCCTATATTATACTATATCACTATTACCGGCCCATCTTGTAAAGCATGTTATGGAATGTTTTTAAATTTACTTGTATGATTATTGCAAATGCCTACTTAACATTCGAGAAGCAATTACATCTGCTAATGTATTTAAAGATCTTGGAATATGCTAATATTCAATATAATCAAATTCACGTTCCAAGAGACGCACTCTCAAAAATAATCTCAATAACACTGGATTTCTAATGGCATATACTCTATTAAGCTGTAATACAACGAGTTCAGAATCTAACCTCACTATCAAACTCCAAATCCCAAATGAAATATATTCAGATAATAACTCAATCACTGCACTATACTTGGCAATGTTGTTCGTTGTTTGACCGAGGCTTACCCCATGCATAGATACCAACTCGTCAGAGGGCGAATAGATAACCCAAGCTGCAGAAGAAATGTTCTGTGTATTACGACAAGCACCATCAGCAAAACCAATGTATGTTTGGAGAGGCATCGACATCTGCAATATCAAGAGTAAAACCAAGATAAGCAGGAATAATGACGAAAAACACTCTCTAAGCTAAGCACACTTTTTAAACTAAAACACACCAGCTAGAAAGAAAACTAACCTAACTAAAAATATCCACACCCATTTTTAAGCATAATACCTCTTCAGGTAAAGACCATTTCTGGGTTTACCTAAAGAGACCCTGTCAAAGTCTACCAATTCATAGGCCCCTTTTGCTAGCTTTCGCTTGACAACATAGGGACCATGCCACATAGGCACGAATTTTCCAGCGCCTAATTTATCATTTGCTTGATCGTACAATAAGACTAGGTCTCCTTCCGAAAAATTTCGAGGGGTCACATTTCGATCATACTGAGCTTTAATATGTTCTGCATGAGTTTCGATCACCAATGCAGCATCACGTCGATTCTCATCTAGCTGAGCCAAGTATAACAAATGTCTTTCCTCTTCGGAAGTGGCTGGAAGTAACTCGATGGCCATTTGCAATGACGGGATTTCGCATTCAATGGGTAAGACAGCTTCTAGACCATAAATTAGTTGGAAAGGAGTGAACCCTGTTGACGTTTTTACTGAGGTTCGATACGCCCAAATCTTATATGAAGTTTATATGTGGGATGTATTAACTTCGTGTCTAGTGTTCCTATTTATGTTTTCAGAACTTGGAAGATTTCTCCTTTGGAAGTTTATGGTTGGTCCATTCTGATAGGTATTGGTTCTCGAAACTGGCATATAGGTTAGGTTTTTCCGCCTGCATTGTGCACTTATCTGTTTCCTTTACCATTTTGCCTTAGGATCGACCCCACCAAGTTATGGTGCGGAACCTTCTCATTGCTTAGAAGTATCATGACTTGTGTGGTAGAGCCTACCTTATCATGGGTGCCCTAGTTAGTACCTTATTGTCGCTTGGCACTCATGCAGATTTTTCATCCCTAGGCTCGGGAGTCCTCTGTAGTCCTGCCATGACTTATGCGTTGAAGACTCATTCCTCTGTGCTTCTTCGTTTAGTTCTGGCCTTATACCCTAGAGGCTCCTATGTGTGTTGAGTTGTACTTCTGCATTGCATGTTGACTATTTGCACCTTTCGGCCTATAGCCGGCTTCACTTGGACTCGTGTTTAAGCCCACTTTTGACCATGATGTCTGCAAAATCAACCTTGCATACCCTTGACCTCTGCAGCTTGACATACCCAGATCCGTGGAAGGAACATACCTCTGAGTGTCACTGACCAGTTTTTCACCTCCCTGCATTGAGCATAGGAACGTTCCTTTCCCAGGAACTAGATCATCTGTTTCACTGACACTCGTTCTTTCCACTGTACCATAGCATTCTTTTATTCTTTTTCCGGCTTATCAGAAAAAGACAAAAAAATTAAATATTCCAAAAAGAGCGGGAACAGGGACATTATTTCCATTTATTGTTGGCAGCTAGAGTCAGTTGTGTCGCCCTTGAACAAAGCACTCAAAACAAAGTCTCCTCCGCATGGGTGGGATTTAGTTTGACTTAGGTAAGCCATAACCTTGTTATCGAGTCAGTTCTCCCCCGATTGGTTATCTCTTCCAATCATATGGAGGGTTCGTTCGTGCCTCCTTCATGACGAACTTATACAGATTCATTATATGCTGCCACATAGTCACATTGAGTCGTGCTTTTGTTCAAGGGAAGTTAGCCTGAGTCGGCCTTTCTGCGGTGTCTCTTGACTCATTTTTCAGTCGGCCATCCCTGGTTGTCAGTGTCATGTCTATCATCACATTAGTTATATTGGTCCTTCACTCGTGCCGGTTTGAGAAGGTCCCCATTGACTTCTTGCTGGCGGGTCTTGTCCTTATCGACGACGACACATTGCTCTGAGGGCAGACCTAGAGACCGCACCCTGGCCCTATTTTCATTATTGATAGGTCACCTTGTGCTCAGCATCGATCAGTATCATGGGTCTTTGACTGAGTGGTTTCCCTTGTGTTCGACATCAGCATACATTATCACACATTGGGATTCGTGCAGTACCTTGGTTTCCATTTGACCCTATTGGTGGATACCTCGCCTCTGTGTCAGCTTTCATTATTGGTTGGTTCAGAGGGTTTCTGCCGTGCGCTAGCCACATCTTGTGTACGCCGGAAACGTACTTCGGTTGGGTTACTACATCTTTTTCGTCCGATTCCTTCCACATTATTGGCCTACGGGTTACACTCGCGCTAGATTGATGGAGGATGCCTTAATGCCTTCCTTCTAGCGGATCTTTCCCTATCGACTCCGACTCATTGCTCTGGGGCAAAGATCTAGAGTCCATTTGGCAGTACCTTGGGGTTTGCAGTCATTAGTGGCAGATTCCTCGCTATTGACAGTGGGAAACCATCATTGTCTCCTGATTGATAGATTCTTACAGGTGTTCGACTTCAGCTCATCTATTCACACTTGTTAGATTGTACTGGGTACCTTGACGCTCATTATCATTATCAGTGAGTAGTCTCCCGTTTGTTAACGGTATACATCAATGACCGGTAATCAAACGATTTCTCACATGGTCGACTTCAGATCATTTATTCCCATGGTGTAGAAATGTACCATGGCGGTCGGTGAAGACCTCAGGTTGTATCAACATTCATTGGTTCACTTGACAGTTGCTCCTGTTGCTGCTAGTTGATACCACTCCACCTCATATGTTGCAGTCAGTCATGGCGACATTCTATATGCTGGCACCTGAGTTTGCAGTGTAGTACCATCCTATTCCATCATGTTCAGTTGGTACCTTATGGGATCAGTCTTTGATTTCAGTGATCCGTTGCATCTTTCAGCATCATTGACAATTTTATATGTGATATTCAGACATGTACTTACTCATTATGATCAGATGATCCATTATGTATTTTACAGTCATTTATACTTGTATACTTAGTGGATCCGCTTGTACTTGATATGCGGACATGCTTTACTTTTCCTGAGCATGGGTATGCCCGCCTCAGACAGTGTTTCTTTCTGATCTCCTTTCGGTGGCTTGGCAGGCTGAATTCTGGTGAAGTCCTCCTCGGTTTTTCAGCAGAGTTCCTTTCCTTGTACTTACTTAATGTATTTCGGCCATCATGTTCCCCTTCTGACCTCATACATTAGGGGGCATCTGTTATAGCTCCAAATCTCACTCTTATGGTTTGTGATGCTGCACTTATGGCCTAGGGCAACCCCTCCTTCCAGACCTGGTCCAACAATTTAAAAAACAGTGTTTTATTCCCTATACGCGACTTTGCCCTGTGTTAAACGCGTGTACACGCGGGTCTGTCATACCCAACCCGCGTGTATCTATTAAAACACTTAAAAAAATATAATTTCCTCTTTTTCGGGCGGGGATCGCGGGTTTACCTGCTGGATCACCTGTTAGTGCCCGTGGCCCAACTGTTCCCAACCAACTCCTAACTAAAAAACTACTTTGGAGAGGGTATAAAAAGACATCAAAGGGAAGGCCAAGGAAGGGAGAAGGGAGAGCAAGATTATTATGCTGAGATTTTTCCCTTAGACCAGGTCTGAAGTCCTTGGTGCATTCTGCACTTCCCCCATTTTGCATAGGAAACCCTTGTTTCCATGTGTATTGGTGATCATTCATCCTTGACATCATCATTGAGTAAGACTTGGAAGGAGCTCTTGTTGGGAGGCTTGAGGCTGGAACGAATCCGGGAGGAAGCTTGCTTGGAGCCTGCTGAAGGTGTTCAGGTGATATCTTTCCGATATATGTACTTTATTTGCCTTTATATATAAAGAAACACGTCTTTGTTCCCGAATAATCTTTCTTTATGCTTATGAGATTCTTGTGTTGAATTCTTATGAAAGTGGTTACATAAAGATTTTTTATAACTAACTTTATAGCATGAAGATGATTTATATATGAGTATTTGCACTTGTACTGTTGTGTTCCTTGATTTGTTTGTCTTGCAGGTCAAAGAAAGAAGAAGGGAACTCCAAGAAGGGTTTGGACCCTTAAGGTCTTCTCGAACGTAGGACCTTAGGTAAGTACCCTTAACGTTAGCATTTGCTTAAAAGTAAAATGATGGCAGTGTGTGTGTGTTTCTTTGAATAAGCAATTTTCAGTCTGGTAGAGTCTTAGCCCAAAGGACCCTAGGGGTATTTTCCCTTCAACCAGAATTGGCGACCATACTGGGGACAACACTCTTGTTGTTCCTAGTTTGGGTAGTCCTCAAGCCAATCAGGGCTCAGCCCCTCTGTTTGTTGGTTCTGACTGTCTGATATTTTCTTAAACTCCAAGCTTTTCCAGTTTTTTCATTTTGTGTTTTTTATTTTTCTTGAAAGACTTCATATACGCACTTTTTCTGGATTACAGGAGCGTATATATGCAAGTTTCACTAAGTAAACCCGCGTATACGCATGTTTCCTTAGTTACAGTCGCGTATACACGCATTCTGCATATAATTGCAGTCGCGTATATTCCATAATTTTCAAGATTTATAATTTTTCTTTTGGCTGAATGTCTATCTGGTGGTTTGGGTCAGTTTAAAACAGTCAATTCCCAGTGACAGTTCTCTGTTTAACAGGGGGCATCTTGTTTCGAACTCTCTCTAGTTATAAGGAGTGCTAGTCTTGTTTTTCGTTGATTGCAAGCGTCATTGATTTTTGACACACAAGATTTCTGTTTAAGAATCTTGATTGCTCTGTTTCAGCTGAGTGGGAAGATTGTCTTAAAATCTTTGTGTCCATTTTGTTTTCATGACATTTGTGTTTGCTTAACGAAATCATTTTTTGACCATTTACTCCTTTGTTTCGGGAAATTTGTTTGTTACCAGTTTCTTGAAACTTGTCTTTTGATATTTTAGACTTTCATTGCTGCTTTTGATTGTCAAAAGCGTTTTCGAACACATTTTATTTTTGTTGAGTTTTCATCATTTGAAAGGTGTCAATTCACAAAAGTGTTTGGTGGCTTGTTTATCAATCATTAGTGTCAGTATTTTTGAGAGCTTTCCTTTGAAAAAGACTTTTTGGTTTGATTGAAAGAAAATCTTTTGAAAGTTTTTGAGTTTCGCTTTCTTAAACTTGCTTCTCATTTGATTTCCTTTTTTGCGAAGTGAAAGTGCTCTGTTTTTTATCTTAGAACTTGTTTTTATTGTTTGGATGAAATGATTGGTAACACATCATCTTCTATCTAAGCATTTTAGTGGCAAGACAAAATTTGGTAAAGCAGCAACTTTCCTTCTTTGTTTGCAGAGTAGTCTTAAAATCTTGCATTCACATATAGTTCTTGCATTAGCATAGCTTTGCATCCTTTTTTAGGCATGCATAGTTTTGTTAGCTTTTGTGAGTGTGGAGTTTGAAAAGAAAGCAAAAAACTTTGTTTAATTTGAAGTACATCTGAACCTCATAGAAATTGCTCTTCATCGAAACGAAAAAGTGCATGTGCATGTAGTTAGGGTAGTTTCTTTTTGCGTCCTAAAAACACCACAAGTTTCACTTTCGTTACCTTTGACTTAAAGAACAGCCTAATAAAATCAAGCGCTTAATTAAAATCCACTAGAACTTTTTGTTTTAGTTATTACACCAACAAGTTTAGGATTTTAGGGTCTTGGATTAGGCGAGTGGAGAGTTAACTCTCCAAGGCCATAAAAAACGTCAAACATAAGAGTCTGATTAAAGAGAGTAAATCCAATAGCGTTAGGAAGACCAGGAAAGCTCCGGATCTGGGAGTTAAGCACGAGGGTCTGTGAAGACAGGGAAGAGAGATACCCCCTCTCCTACTTGTCCGAACTTACCTCACGACTGTTCCGCCTGGCTTCTGCGACGAGTTGGTACCCATAGTTGCCTCTCCTAGGGATCTGCATAGGTGGCTGCGGAGGGGAATCCCGTGGCACCTGAGGGTCGACGTTGTATCACTCTCGACAGTACTTCTGGAGGGCACCCTTGCGAAGCTTGGGGGCTTGCACCGGCGCAGGCTGTTGTTAGGAGGTCAGCGTAACTTCCTCTGATACCTTCGCTGATAGGACTGGGCCCTCATCATCCCAGACTATCTTCGGAAGGCCCTTTGACTCCACTTTCTTGTATTTTGGTGTCCGGTCCTCACCACCCGGAGCGGAAATACTTGGAAGTTGTTTGACTGGCTGTTTCTTTAGGGACTTTATAGTGAGTGCTCTTTGCTCCTTGTATATAGTTGGCTTTAGGTATTTTTGTCTAGTCACATTTGGACTTTGTGTTCTGAGTGACTGGCTTGCCACTCTACCGATCTTGAAAGGCTTTTGGTCGTTCTTTCAGAAGTTGTGGAGTTGCCTCCTCAAGGGCAAAGGTTTTGATTGCTTATCCATATTCTTTGAAGGGTTATTTCTATATTCCCGCAAGGGAAGGGTCTTTGGATCAGTTAGATATGGCCAATATTCCTGTGGAAACCAACCAAGGTACCCTCCCAAAAGGGGATCCTTGTGCTTTTCCTTTCTTTGGAAACGTTGGTACTCCCTTGATGGCCACTTTGAATATTCCTGGGTTGAATGTTGGACTACCTGTTTGGCTGTGGTCCACTCCGAATATTCCGAATGCTCTTGAAGCTTCTCAGTTGAATGCTTTATTTCAGGGGCATCACATGGGTGCTAATTGTTCATCTTCTTTCAAAGAGAAATCTGCGATTCCTTCTTCTCCCCCTTCTTGTAACAAGAAATCTAAAAAGAGGAGAAAAAGGAAGTCAAAGAAGAAGAATAATTTTAGCACTTCATCTTCAACCTCTGCGAGTCATGTTGGAGATGGGTCTTCAGCCGCTGCTAGTCATGCTGGGGGCACAAGTCTAGTCACTGCAAGTCACATTAGCACTTCATCTTCAACCTCTGCGAGTCATGTTGGAGATGAGTCTTCAGCCGCTGCAAGTCATGCTGGGGACATGAGTCTAGTCACTGCGAGTCATACTAGCAAAGAGTCACCGACCTCTGCAAGTCATGTTCAGGACTCTCCGCAAACCACTGCTAGTCATGTTGGCGGAATGGAGGTTGATAAGAAACCTGGACGTAGAAGTTTTAAACCTAAGTTCCCTTGTAAGATATGCAAGGGAGACCATCTTACTCATTTATGCCCTGGTATTCCAGAGGTTCAAAGGATATGGTCCGAGTCTGAAAGTACTTCTACTCCTACACTTGATATGGTTTCTCATCAATCCCATCAACCATCGGTTGAAAATGTGGTAAAGCCAGTGCAATCGCTGGCCGATTACACTCCTCTTTTGGGGGGTGAAGTGCCTAACAAAAGAGTCTGTTTGATCTCTAGTACAGAGTCTTCTAGTATAGGGGGCATTCTGGTTTCTTCGAATGTTCCCCCTCCAAGTTCTAAGAGTGTTTCCTTTGATTGGGATAGTCTTGTTGAGCCTCGTCTTCCTTCCGCTGCACCTTTCCAAATAAAGGTCAGAGTTAATTCCACAAATGTCTATCGATGTATGGTGGATGAAGGATCCTCTACAAGTATTATATCCTCTTTGACTTGGAAAGCTTTGGGTTCCCCAAAGTTGTTGACAGCTCAGAGTCAGTTGTTAGCCTATGATAGAAGGCCTGGTGAATCTATGGGTGTTCTTCCTCAATTGCCTATCACTTTAGGTGGGAAGACTGTCTTAATCGATATGATGGTGGTTGATAGCCCTTTAGACTTTAATATGCTACTTGGGCGTGATTATGTCTATGCTATGAATGCTGTGGTGTCTTCACTCTTTCGAGTAATGTGCTTTCCTCATAATGGGAATATTGTCACTATTGATCAGCTTGCATCTGATAATCACCACCCTAATTCGACTTTACTGCAGAATGCCCCTTGGTTTGTTCCAAGTGTTCAAGTAGACTCTACCCCGCCACGGGTGAATTATGTGGCATTGAATCCTCAATGTTCAATTGCTTCTAAGAAGGATCCTTTGACTTATTATTTTCCTTCTTGGGACTTGGTCCCGGCAGTTGACCGAGAGATTCTTCCTATAGAGACATGGGACCCTTTAATTCCCTCTTTTGATCCTTGTAGTTCTCATGATTTCTCAGATCTTGTTTTGCCTTCACAGGAGGAACTCTTTGAAGCCATGAGTTATGACTACCAAAGGAGTCCTTGGTTGAGCCCTGCAAGGGTTTTATTCCGAAAGCTATTATACGTAAGCCGCAAGGTTGCGTGGTTCCCTGTACCATATTGTATATATGAGGTACGCATTTTCAAGTTTTGTATTCTATAACACAAAGATTCTTATATGAAGTTTATATGTGGGATGTATTAACTTCGTGTCTAGTGTTCCTATTTATGTTTACAGAACTTGGAAGATTTCTCCTTTGGAAGTTTATGGTTGGTCCGTTCTGACAGGTATTGGTTCTCGAAACTGGCATATAGGTTAGGTTTTTCCGCCTGCATTGTGCACTTATCAGTTTCCTTTACCATTTTGCCTTAGGATCGACCCCACCAAGTTATGGTGCGGAACCTTCTCATTGCTTAGAAGTATCATGACTTGTGTGGTAGAGCCTACCTTATCATGGGTGCCCTAGTTAGTACCTTATTGTCGCTTGGCACTCATGCAGATTTTTCATCCCTAGGCTCGGGAGTCCTCTGTAGTCCCGCCATGACTTATGCGTTGAAGACTCATTCCTCTGTGCTTCTTCGTTTAGTTCTGGCCTTATACCCTAGAGGCTCCTATGTGTGTTGAGTTGTACTTCTGCATTGCATGTTGACTATTTGCACCTTTTTGGCCTATAGCCGGCTTCACTTGGACTCGTGTTTAAGCCCACTTTTGACCATGACGTCTGCAAAATCAACCTTGCATACCCTTGACCTCTGCAGCTTGACATACCCAGATCCGTGGAAGGAACATACCTCTGAGTGTCACTGACCAGTTTTTCACCTCCCTGCATTGAGCATAGGAACGTTCCTTTCCCAGGAACTAGATCATCTGTTTCACTGACACTCGTTCTTTCCACTGTACCATAGCATTCTTTTATTCTTTTTCCGGCTTATCAGAAAAAGACAAAAAAATTAAATATTCCAAAAAGAGCGGGAACAGGGACATTATTTCCATTTATTGTTGGCAGCTAGAGTCAGTGTGTCGCCCTTGAACAAAGCACTCAAAACAAAGTCTCCTCCGCATGGGTGGGATTTAGTTTGACTTAGGTAAGCCATAACCTTGTTATCGAGTCAGTTCTCCCCCGATTGGTTATCTCTTCCAATCATATGGAGGGTTCGTTCGTGCCTCCTGCATGACGAACTTATACAGATTCATTATATGCTGCCACATAGTCACATTGAGTCGTGCTTTTGTTCAAGGGAAGTTAGCCTGAGTCGGCCTTTCTGCGGTGTCTCTTGACTCATTTTTCAGTCGGCCATCCCTGGTTGTCAGTGTCATGTCTATCATCACATTAGTTATATTGGTCCTTCACTCGTGCCGGTTTGAGAAGGTCCCCATTGACTTCTTGCTGGCGGGTCTTGTCCTTATCGACGACGACACATTGCTCTGAGGGCAGACCTAGAGACCGCACCCTGGCCCTATTTTCATTATTGATAGGTCACCTTGTGCTCAGCATCGATCAGTATCATGGGTCTTTGACTGAGTGGTTTCCCTTGTGTTCGACATCAGCATACATTATCACACATTGGGATTCGTGCAGTACCTTGGTTTCCATTTGACCCTATTGGTGGATACCTCGCCTCTGTGTCAGCTTTCATTATTGGTTGGTTCAGAGGGTTTCTGCCGTGCGCTAGCCACATCTTGTGTACGCCGGAAACGTACTTCGGTTGGGTTACTACATCTTTTTCGTCCGATTCCTTCCACATTATTGGCCTACGGGTTACACTCGCGCTAGATTGATGGAGGATGCCTTAATGCCTTCCTTCTAGCGGATCTTTCCCTATCGACTCCGACTCATTGCTCTGGGGCAAAGATCTAGAGTCCATTTGGCAGTACCTTGGGGTTTGCAGTCATTAGTGGCAGATTCCTCGCTATCGACAGTGGGAAACCATCATTGTCTCCTGATTGATAGATTCTTACAGGTGTTCGACTTCAGCTCATCTATTCACACTTGTTAGATTGTACTGGGTACCTTGACGCTCATTATCATTATCGGTGAGTAGTCTCGCGTTTGTTAACGGTATACATCAATGACCGGTAATCAAACGATTTCTCACATGGTCGACTTCAGATCATTTATTCCCATGGTGTAGAAATGTACCACGGCGGTCGGTGAAGACCTCAGGTTGTATCAGCATTCATTGGTTCACTTGACAGTTGCTCCTGTTGCTGCTAGTTGATACCACTCCACCTTATATGTTGCAGTCAGTCATGGCGACATTCTATATGCTGGCACCTGAGTTTGCAGTGTAGTACCATCCTATTCCATCATGTTCAGTTGGTACCTTATGGGATCAGTCTTTGATTTCAGTGATCCGTTGCATCTTTCAGCATCATTGACAGTTTTATATGTGATATTCAGACATGTACTTACTCATTATGATCAGATGATCCATTATGTATTTTACAGTCATTTATACTTGTATACTTAGTGGATCCGCTTGTACTTGATATGCAGACATGCTTTACTTTTCCTGAGCATGGGTATGCCCGCCTCAGACAGTGTTTCTTTCTGATCTCCTTTCGGTGGCTTGGCAGGCTGAATTCTGGTGAAGTCCTCCTCGGTTTTTCAGCAGAGTTCCTTTCCTTGTACTTACTTAATGTATTTCGGCCATCATGTTCCCCTTCTGACCTCATACATTAGGGGGCATCTGTTATAGCTCCAAATCTCACTCTTATGGTTTGTGATGCTGCACTATGGCCTAGGGCAACCCCTCCTTCCAGACCTGGTCCAAAAATTTAAAAAACAATGTTTTATTCCCTATACGCGACTTTGCCCTGTGTTAAACGCGTGTACACGCGGGTCTGTCATACCCAACCCGCGTGTATCTATTAAAACACTTAAAAAAATATAATTTCCTCTTTTTCGGGCGGGGATCGCGGTTTTACCTGCTGGATCACCTGTTAGTGCCCGTGGCCCAACTGTTCCCAACCAACTCCTAACTAAAAAACTACTTTGGAGAGGGTATAAAAAAGACATCAAAGGGAAGGCCAAGGAAGGGAGAAGGGAGAGCAAGATTATTATGCTGAGATTTTTCCCTTAGACCAGGTCTGAAGTCCTTGGTGCATTCTGCACTTCCCCCATTTTGCATAGGAAACCCTTGTTTCCATGTGTATTGGTGATCATTCATCCTTGACATCATCATTGAGTAAGACTTGGAAGGAGCTCTTGTTGGGAGGCTTGAGGCTGGAACGAATCCGGAGGAAGCTTGCTTGGAGCCTGCTGAAGGTGTTCAGGTGATATCTTTCCGATATATGTACTTTATTTGCCTTTATATATAAAGAAACACGTCTTTGTTCCCGAATAATCTTTCTTTATGCTTATGAGATTCTTGTGTTGAATTCTTATGAAAGTGGTTACATAAAGATTTTTTATAACTAACTTTATAGCATGAAGATGATTTATATATGAGTATTGCACATGTACTGTTGTGTTCTTTGATTTGTTTGTCTTGCAGGTCAAAGAAAGAAGAAGGGAACTCCAAGAAGGGTTTGGACCCTTAAGGTCTTCTCGAACGTAGGACCTTAGGTAAGTACCCTTAACGTTAGCATTTGCTTAAAAGTAAAATGATGGCAGTGTGTGTGTGTTTCTTTAAATAAGCAATTTTCAGTCTGGTAGAGTCTTAGCCCAAAGGACCCTAGGGGTATTTTCCCTTCAACCAATAGCTTCAACCTTTGAGGGATCGACGCGAATGTCGGCTTTCGAAACAACAAACCCCAGTAACTGACCCATTTATATACAAAAAAAACACTTGTGTGGATTCAACCTAATCCGACAATGCCTACACCTCATAAAGATTGCTCATAAATGGATGAGATGATCAGCTCGATGTAATGAATGAGCAGGCAAATCATCGAGATAGGGCCCTTTGAAAAGTTTCCCTGACATTCTTGAGCCCAAAAGGTAATTTGCAATAAGCAAATGTCCCCCATGGACAATGAAAGCCATTTTTGGTTGATCAGTAGGTAAATATTGATTTGATTGTATCTGGAAAAAACCCATCCATGAAGGAAAATATTTCACTGCCGCACAATCATCAATGATTTGATCGATATAGGGAGTTGGGTAATTGTCTTTTGGACAGGCTCGATTAATGTCCCTATAATCGATACATATTCTTATTGTCCGTTGCTTTTTGTTAACCGGAACAATATTCGATACCCATTCCGTTAACGGAATCAGATAAATGAAACCTGCTTTGAGTAATTTTTCAACTTCTGCTTTAATAGCAGCAACTTTTCGCGGGTGGATCTGACGCAAATGTTGACGGACGGGTTTAGCATCCTGGTAAGTTTTGATTTCATGAACAATAATTGCTAGGTCAATTCCTGGCATTTCCTCATATGACCAGGCAAACACGTCACAGAATTCTTGAAATAGGGCATTATATGTTTGAATTTCATCTTCCGAACAAGAGGCACCTATATGAATGTTTTCAACAATTCCAGGCTTAACCGAAATATCAATAGGAATTGTTCGAGAAATGTTTCCCAAATTTAACTCTGAATTAGGATTTTTCATTGGATTCTAAGGTTCCTTGACATATTCAGTCATAAAAATTGATGAAAAATCATTTTCAAAACGATCACTCTCGAGTAAAAACGAAGATCTATGATGAAGATCTTCCCATGGTAAATCATCGACACATAGGATTTCATGAATTTGCTCATCTGTGTGAACAAGTTCAGAAAACGTTGTTGAATCCGAGTTTGATATTGAAAGTGATTCTTCGTGGACCACATTCATTAAGTCAATTTTGGTTGAAGATGGGTCGAAAAACAATTGCACGGCCTGATACGCAATTTCATATGGACTCAAAGGCATAACATCACCAAATGAGTCTATCTCAGATTCGGAAGGTACGATCCAAGGATCATCATAAACAATGGTGTCTAACGAAATCATATGAATGGCTGCAGTAGAAGACGATGCGTTGATAGGAGGAAAAGGAAAAGTTCCCAGTAAACCAACATCTTTAACTAGTCCTACGCCAACATCCTTATACGGGATAGTCGTTTTGCTGACATGTTGAATACTTTCAGAAGAGGCTGGGTCAGATGAGAAGTAAGTCAGCTGGTCTATAGTTACGATCTTTCCATTATGAGAAAACTTTATAAGCTGAAAGACCGATGAAACGAAAGCTGTCATAGCGTAAGACGAACTATGACCCAAGAGAAGGTTGTAATCTAGAGGGGCATCAACCACCTCCACATCTAGATTAACAGTTTTGCCTTCTACCCCTATAGGTAAATCCTATAGAATGCCAAAAGGATGAAATCCACGGCCATCAAATACCTTTAGCATCGTTGGGGATTGATTTAGCGAAGGAGAACTAAGCGATCTCCAACACTGTATCGACATAATACACGTTGAGGCTCCCTCATCAATCACAGTCGTATAAATAGGTCTGTTTTTGACTAGCACTGGGATCTGGAAAGCCATTTGATGAGGTAAGTGCGGTGTACTATTTTCTAGATCGAAAATATAAGGTTCGAGTCCTGAACATCAACAGATCCTATAGCCGACAATAGTAATTTACGCTGTGCTAGACATGATTGCAGCGCTTCCAAAGCCGACATTGCTGAAGGTGAAACAACCAAATCTTCAACAATGTTATAGTTTTGAGCCACTCTCGCATGTGGATTGAAAGCTGAATTTCGAAGTATACCCTTGGTGGGCGGTTTGATTACTAAGTCTGGATTAGGTTTCTCGATCTGTAGCAGACCGGAACCGGGAGCTGAGGTTGATGGGTTAGAATGAGAAGATTCTACTTCTTTACCATCAACAGGACTTTTACTTCCATAATCATGCAATCGAGTCACAATCCTAACATGGGACATCATCAGTATGGGTTCTTCGTTGGCATTTTAGGAAGAACCTATCATCTTACTGTCTTGACTTGGAAAAGGATCCTTCAAAATAGTAGGCGTTTAGGAATCTTTGACAATTTTCGCAACCTCTGCATGATGAGGGCAGTCTCTTGTAAAATTCTCTTTGTCACAAATGAGACAAGGATAACGAGGTTTGCATTTCTCATCATTTGATTCCGCTTTTTCTGGTTTCTCTTTCGAATTTTTATCTATTTTATTTTTCTTCTTCCCTTTCTTCCTATCACTGGATTTTGATTTGGCTATAGATGACTCTATAACATGAATATCGGCAGAAATTTCCGCGGAAGAATCTCCTGTCAGGGAATCTGGCAAGGTTATGATAGGAGAAGAATTCTTGGAAGACTTCTTCTTACTTTTGGTATTAACCGTACCAATCATACCATGAGCGGCATGAGACCCTGAAGGAGCTGCAGCAATTTGATTTTGCTTAGGAAGATCGGGGATTTTCTCGTGTAACATACCTGACTGCATATAAACTAAGTTAAGGTACTGTGCTTGAGAAATTACTTGCTTCTTAGTAACGACTCCGGCCTTAGCTACATCCTTAGTGATCTTTGGCAATAAATATTTTACAAACCATTCAGCTAAGATCTGATCCGGAATAAAAACCTTCACTAAACGTCGTCGACGTCTCCATTCATGAATGTGATCTGAAATGTAAGTGGACGATGACTGCTTTAATGAAGTTAGTAATTTTGTGCTATTGTCATATATGACTGGCAACTGAAAATGAGTTAAAAACAAAGTAGCTAACTGACTAAAGTTATAAAAAGTGGCTCGCGGTAACTCAATGTACCACTTGGCTGCAAAGACCAATTAGAGTGCACTGGAAAAGCCTTAAACGGATTGAATCATCTGAAATGGAGTTAGATGCATACCAGAGGTGATAAGTCATCACATGGTTCGATTGGTCCTCTCCTAATTTGCCTTCAAACTTAGGAATATCACTAGGCAACTTATTCGGCATTGACGGCCAAAATGGAAGATAGTTAATGGGATTGTTTGTAAGGCGCGACAAGTCAGGCAATTCCAAAGTTGCGATAAACAGTAACTGACAATTAGGGTCCCTAAAACTCTGGGTCATGAGACTAGCCCCAGGAGGAGGATATCCAGGATAACTAGGAATTGGAATTGCATTTGGGATATTATAACCTCCCGGAAAAATAGGATTAACTGGACCGTACTGGGGTTGTTGATGTTGTTGATATGTATACCAAGGGTACGGTCAATACTGATAGACTAGCTACTACACAGCAGGATTGAATTAGTACTATCCCTGGTACGGTTGATAAGTAAATTGGGGTTGACTTGTGACAACCGTACTTGAACCAAGTTGTCTTATAGGCATTTGAACCGAAGTTTGAATTGTGGATCCAGACTGAGGTAAAGATGTCTGAGGAGTTGATATAGGAACAGTAGAAATAGGAGTTGTTGATACTCCAGAAGTAGGTGGGGTAGATTGAACAAATGTTGCAGCAGTTGCAGCAGCCATTTGAGGCGGAGTACGAGGTGTACTAGGCCCAAGCTGAGAAACTACAGAAGGTAGAGAAGTTTGAATAGTAGACTGGAGAGGTTGCTGGAGTGAACTAGAAACTAAGGGTTTCCCAGTTTGAGATGACAATTGTACATTCGATTGCAAGACCTGTTGAGTTTGAGATGGATCCCACACTAAGTTCATTCCGGGGTACGGACCCATAACAGGTTGAGAATATTGAGGACCATAACCGGGTTGAGGGTAGGGTTGATAATTCAACGGTACATTTCCAGTTCCTTGAACATATGATTGACCGGAAGGTGGTTGGAAACCTTGATTCGAGTACTAACCTTGAGGTTGATAACCCTGAGGCATGTACTGATACTGGGGTTGACCTTGAGGTACATATTGAGTTTGGGGTTGACCTTGAGGAACGTACTGTCCTGTAGGTATGTACTTTCCTTGAGGTTTCCCCCCAGGCACAAATTGGGTACCTTGAGGTTGCCCCCCAGGCGATAATTGAGGACTTTGAGGCTGCCCCGCAGGCGGTAACTAGCCACCTTGAGGTTGAGGATTAGGAATAGTACCTGGAATCATGAGAATATCTTCTACACTCAACGACTTAGTACCATTGTTTCCAGTTAATAACCCTTGTTCAATGGGTTGAGGAGATGCTCCCGAAAAAGTACCAGTAAGTGACTGATACCCAGCGGGAACAGAAGGACCGCTGTACAAAAAGGATTCTAGAGATTGAGAAAACATGGACGACTGCCTTGACATATTTAACAAAGGATAGTAACCCCTAGGTGTCGGGTGATAAGGAATACGAGGTGGTGAAAAACTTAGTCCTGGGTTTTCCAAAAAATTGGTCAATGAAAGATACCAAGCACTGCTCCTAGGTGGACTGTAAAAGATTGATTCACACTCCCTAAGTTCTATCATAGGTTGATTTTCAGGGATAGGGATACCTTCCTCTTCTGGAGTAGCAAGTTCTTCAATAGCTATAAGTCTAGAAGGAAGATTTTGGGTAATTATTCTTTCTACCCTCGGTGAACCAGGACCACTAGAAGTTGGAGAGGTAAACCCCGATGTTGGAGTAGCAGAAAATTCAGTTACAGGTTCGTATATTTCAGGTTCTTCACCTAAGTCACTAGTAGATGAAAAGCTACCAGTAACTTCGGAAACAGACACTGATTGTGGATTATAATATGCTACTAAAGCTTGAAAATCAGGATGTACCACCAAAGAAGACTCTCCTTCTTCAGGTGACCTAACTCTACTGTCTCTAGGAGTGACGAGGGCTCTTAACCCTTCAGGCTGGCTCGGTGAAAACTCAGGAGGTTGGCCCCGAAGTCTACGGGACTTCCTCGGTAATTCAGCCACGATTAAATATTTTAACTACTTCACACGAAAACAAAGTAAAATCTCAATGAAAACCACCTAAAGCCTCTAAAGAACCAAACAAATTTGAATCACATGCCTAAAGAATCTAGGAGATTAAACCACACACAAACAGTAACTTTCCGTACTAAAAACACTAGTTGGTGATGAAATCCAACGTTGCAGAGTTCAATATAGAAATGGCGGTTGGAACAGTTACCCCGGCAACCTGCTTAATGAATAGACTGGCACAAGTTCCTCCACTAAACTGTCTCGAGTGAAGAGAACCCCCCAGAAAATCCAAGTGAGTCTAGCCGACGTCTGCTCCAGGTACAGTGGGATCTTCCCTCCACCGTCACCTTAGGAAGAATCCTATAGAATATGGTCACTATGGTTACCAACGGAAAAAAATATACCTGGGGGAACAGTCTATGATCCGATACGCACGCATGGGCAGAGTAACAAGCTCAATCCCCTTGAAGGCTCCTTGACATAATCCAAGGTTTACCAACAAGTGACCCCAGGCTCCTCGACAATGGTTAATCTGAGGTTTACAGTTTTTAATACATGAATATCTGGCGTCATTCCCAATGAGGAAGGATTGATTCCCACACTGGTTCGGACACGATCTCGTGCTTCTCCTTTAAGAGGAGCTTTCCCAGAGCATAGATGAAACAATTGGATTTTTCTCCTACCGCATGATACAACTACTTGTTTGTTTTACTGTCTTCGAGAGTTAATGACTCCCTACTCCAAGACACTAGCCTAAGCTATGTTGGTGTAATAAAGCCCTAGAAATAAAAAGATTACTAGATAGATTTTACTTTAAGCATTATTTTTATTGGTTTTTGTTTAATTCAAGAGGTGCGGAGATGAAACTTGTGGTGTGAAGACTTGACTCAAAATCACTAAAAAATGCACTTAAGATGATAAGCAATCTTTTCCCTTCAATGAATTTCTAGCTAGGAAAGAGTTTGAGAATGCAAATACTTGTATACACAAATCTTTTCCTTAACAAACAAATCAAAAGAAGAGCTTTTTGTCTTTTCCAATGCACTCAAAACGAGACAACTAGTTATTTTCACAAAAATTTCCCTTTTCTTTCAAACATTCAAACACTACAAAAACAAACTTTTTCCAAAATAGATTTTTTTATTTTTTTTATAAAACACTCAAAACCATGGAAATAACTAATCTTGAGATCTATAAACTATAAAAAAAAACTATTTGAAGTCAAAGCTTACAAGATGTCTTTTTCAAGGATGTTTTACTTAGCTATAAGCAAACTAAGGACTAATTTGTCCAGAATCACAAATCAGTCAAAAAACAACCAATTTTTGTTTTCTTTTATCCTTCAAAGGGATAGCTCCTCTCATCAAGGGATTAGCTCCTTCTCTTTTGGGATGCATGAACCACCTAAGAGCGAACAATCCACGTCAAAATTCCTTCTACAATCATCTAGAATTAACCCAAAGTGAGTTTTTTAGAATAAACTTGCGCCTTTTTTACTTTCACAGGGGTCTGCACCCACTCCTTTAGAGACAGAGTAGGCAGTTCCGCAGGTAATCTGAATAGGGGGTGCAGGACCGCAGGCAACAGTGAGAGAAAGTGTGGAACCAGAGCTTTGTTGATTTTTAATGTCTTTCTCTCATTTTCAAAGCTTGACATGAAGAGCTGAGGTCTGAGACTTGCTTAGGAGGACAGTATAAGTGATGATAGACCCATACTGACTGCAAATAGTCATGGTGACGATATTTTTGTGTAACACCTAAGAATCCGCTTCACCACCATCCAATGTTCTTTTCCTGGATTGTTCATGTACCGGCTTACAACTCCCACTTCATGTGCAATATCAGTCCTTGTGCAGACCATTCCATACATTAAGCTTCCAACTCCTGATGCATATGGAACTTTAAACATATAAGCCATTTCTTCCTGAGTCTTGGGACACACCTCCTTACTTAGTTTGAAATGGCTAGCCAAAGGTATACTAACTATTTTTCCATTTTTCATATTAAATCTTTTCAACACCCTTTCTATGTACTCACTCTGAGACAATGTTAATTTTCGATTCTTCCTATCTCTAGTTATTCTCATACCAAGGATTTGTTTTGTAGCACCCAAATCCTTCATTGCAAATGAGTTCGCTAATTTTCTTTTGAGGATATTTATTTCAAGCATGTTACAACCTGCAATAAGCATGTCATATACATCCAATAACAATATAATATAGCTTCCATCATTTTTCCTTTTGAGATAAACACAATGATTAGAGTGACATCTAGTATAACCTTGTTCAAACATAAACTTGTCAAATTTTAGATACCACTACCTTGGAGCCTGTTTTAAGCCATACAAACTCTTCTTCAACCTGCTCACTAGTTTCTTCTTCCCTTTTACCTCATATCCTTGTGGCTATTGCATATATATATGTCTTCCTCCAAATCCCCATGGAGAAAGGTTGTCTTTACATCTAACTTCTCAAGATGCAATTCTTCAGCTGCTACTAGACTTAAAATAGTTTTGAGTGAAGTCATTTTAACAACAGAAGAAAATATCTCATCAAAATCTATACCCTTTTTCTGTACAAACCCCTTCACCACAAGTCTAGGTTTATACCTTTTTCTACCTCCATCTTCTTCTTTCAACCTGTAAACCCATTTATCTTGCAATTTTGTTTTACCTGCAAGCAACCTAACTAAGTCCCAATTCTGGTTATGTGCTAAGGAGTCCATCTCTTCTTTCATGGCTTGCTCCCACTTCTTCCTGGTTTCTACCTACACTGCTTCTTCATAACATTCTGGTTCACCGGAATCAGTCAATAATACATAATATAATGAAGGAGTGTATAGTTCAAGGGGTCTACTTATCCTGATAGATCTTCTAACACCACTTTTAGGTGTTTGAGGTGCTTGTTGTTGTTGTGGTTGTTGTTGTTGTTGTTATGGTTGTTGATCATTATGATTTTTAGGCACCATCACTTTTTCTGTGATCTCATCAAGCACTGTGCATTATTTGTTTTATTTTTCCTGTTTCTTTTCCAATAGTTGATCCTTACAAAAAACCTTTTCATTGAATATGACATCTCTGCTTATAATGATTTTTTTTTCTCATAATCATAAAAGCGATAACCAAAATCATTAACACGATATCCAATAAAGGTACATTTCTTTGATTTTTCCTCAAGATTTGTTCTATTTTCTTTATTAATGTGGACGAAGGCTTCACAACCAAAAGTCTTTAAAAATGAGTAGTTTACCATTTACCTTTCCATGCTTCTTCTGTAATACCACATCCAAGGAACTTGAAGGCCCTCTGTTTATTAGATAAACAACAGTATCTACAACATCTGCCCAAAATTGTAAAGGAAATCTTGCATGCAATCTCATGCACCTTGCGTGCTCCATGATTGGGTTGTTCATCCTTTATGACACACTATTTCCTTGTGGTGTTCCTGGAATTATCTTCTCTCTACGAATTCCATTCTCTAAATAGTACATATCAAACTCTTTGCTGCAATATTCACCTCCATTGTCTGATTTGAGACACTTCAACCTTTTTCCTGTCTCATTTGCAACCAAATCTTTCCATTTCTTGAAAGTATCAAATACCTCAGATTTATTTCGAATACAATAAATCCAAGTTTTTATGGTTGCGTCATCAATAAAAGTAACATAATAACGAGATATGATACCTAAGCAAGTCCCCATACATCTATATGCATAAGCTCTAATTTTTCGCTCTTCTTTTCTTTCCCAACTATGAGGATCTGACTCTCTTCTGTTTTCCATAAACCCAATTCTCACAGAATTTTAAATCAACATGCTTCAAACCTGGAAAAAAATTTCTTGAGTGAAGAATCTGCATCCCCTTCTCGCTCATGTGACCAAGCTTATGATTCCACAATGTTGTATCTTCTCCCGTATAGGTTAAGGTATTAACATAATTAGAAATTCCATTGCATAAATACATTGTACCAACCTTTTCTCTTTTTGCTATTACTAGGGATCCTTTAGTGACCTTCCAGGATTTATCTGTAAAAGTATTCACGCAACCTTCACCTCCCAACTGCCCTATTAAAATTAGATTTTTCTTTAGATCTGGAACATGCCTTACCTCCTTCAATAGCCATTGATTTCCATTCCACTATTTTATGAAAAATGTACCCATTCCAATGATTTTACACGGTTTATCATCACCCAATTGAACTTGTCCAAAATCTCCTTGAAAATAATCATAAAAATGTTTCCTATCAGGTGTGGCATGGAGTGAGGCCCCTGAATTTACCACCTAGGCATCAATAATATTTTCTAATGAAAGAATCAAAACATATTGCAACACATCACCTGTCACATTTGCTTCGTGATTTTTTTCTTGCTACACGTCTCCTTCTTTTCCCTTCCGAGACTTGTAGTCTTTCTTCAAGTGTCCTTTATTCCCACATTTCTAGCACACTGTCCCTGATCTGGACTTAGATCTTCCTTTCCTTGACTTACTGCGATATCCTAGGCTCTTTCCTCTTTCCATTTTTCTTCCCCTAGTCTCTGCAATCAAAGCATTACCTGATGTCTCACCAGAGGTTTTCCGTCGCATTTCCTCACTAAGGATTGCACCAACAATGTCATCAAATTTTAAAGTACTAGATCTAGAGACAGAGTTACCAATGGCCATACTAAACCATTCCAACTTTTTGACAATGAGCATTGAAATAATAGAGCCCTAACTTCATCTTCAAAAGTTATCCCTACAGAACTTAACTGACTGGTAACTATATTAAATTCATTTAAATGATTAGCAACAGATCCACCTTTTGAAATCTTCATATTAAATAAATGCTTCATAAGAAATACCTTATTTGAGGCCGAGGTTTTTTCATATAGTTTGGCCAATTCCGACGTTAAACCCTATGTTGTCATTTCCTTTGAAATATTAAAGGCTACCGACGCCACTAGGCATAGCCGTATTGTTCTAAGTGCCTTTCTGTCAAGAATATCCCATTCTGTGTCTGTCATACTCATCAGCTTCTTTGCCTTTCTGCTCACTGGTTGGTACAGATATTTCTAGGAAAAATAATCTTCCATTTGCATCTTCCATAGCTGGTAGTTTTGACCGTTACTTTTTTTGACCCTAAACCTACCATCTTCCGCCATTGCTCCCACTCAAACTAGGAACCCTTCTCTCCTGTGAGTTTACCAGTCAAATAGACCTTTGACTTCAATACCAGTTGTTAGAAAATTATATATTACATAGCAATGGAACACATAAAATATATTGTAGAAATATAAACACATAAAACAAGAGAGCCACAGATATACGTGGTTCACCCAATTTGGGATATGCCCACAGGAAACAACTAGTCCTTCCTTTCATATTATCCAACAAATTGAAGAGATACAACCTATCGTAGATCCGATGTAATTCCCTCTTCGCTCTCACACAATATCCTCTTTCTTTCTCAATCAGAATATTGATCTACATAAACGCAATACAATTCCCTCATATATAGTGAGGGGTTTCCTTCTAGGCAAAAACCCCTAAATTAAACATAACTTCTATTGTCAGATCTCTACCTAATGATTGGCCCAAATTGACTACAAAATTGCAACATTTTAGAAGGCAATTTTACATCTATTTTGAGCTTCGAGGGTGCTGCCCCCGATACCCCGCCAAGGGGGTCTCCTAAAGATTGTTGTCGCCGCCCCCTGGACCCCCCTTACAGCACAAATATTATGAGCAGAATTGCCACCACATTACAAACTGGGGTCCAATGTAGTGATACCTCTGAATAAAGAAGATAATCAGGCTCCACACCCAACAATTGTGGCACTAAAGGTTGGCCCATCTTCAATATGATTCTCTACCAAAATTAAAGAGAGTCTCTGGGATCCCCAATGTTAAAGCTCAACATGATGGTATATGTTCAAGGTGGGCCAATGGAAAGAAGACAAGGGGAGAATTCTCCTCTAGCGAAAAATAAGACAAAAGATATTCTTCGTCTCATTCATTCAGATATATGTGGTATGTTTCATGTTCCATTTCTATTACATTACCTTCATTGATGATTTCTCAAGAAAGACATAGATATACTATTTGAAGCACAAGGATGAGGCCTTTGAAATGTTCAAGGAGTTTAAATATTTGGTTGAAAATCGTACAGGGAATAAAATAAAGATCTTCAGCGTAGAAATTAATGTTTAGATATGAAACTGCTTATGAAATTTACTAAATCATAAGACTCAAATCTACTCTAATGCTCCCTGGAATTCAATTCACAATCGAGAACACATATCATAAACATGCATCAATAACTAACATACATACACAGAGATTTATCTAGGGGAAAGAAACTACCCAAAACCCCTTCCTATGTGTATTGCATTAATCAAAGAATATGGATGAATACATATGCTTTCTCAAGCATGAGCATAATCTACAAGTGTATAGTCTATCCCTCTACCTAACTAATTGACTCTGACCAAAACTTATTCAATTATCAAGCCCTCCAAGCTCTTATTTCCTTGTGTTTTCCCTTGAGGAATTAGCCCCCTATTAATTAGGAAATTCCTCAATCTACATTGCACAGACCCAACACTAAACATTCCTCCTAATGTACTCTTCATTTCTGATGGAATCCCTGCCCAATCTGCATATATGAAGCCACATAGCTTCACTCCCTTTATCCGTCTATACCATAGTCCAAACTGAGTGGTGATTCTGAGGTAACTTAGAACATGCTTAGCTACCCTCCAAAATAATAAGTTAGTTTGCTACATAGCACATATGTGGTCATGTGTTCACTAAATACATCAGTGAACCCACAAGTTGTCTATAGATGGTAGCATCCACTAATTACCTGAAGTAGCATCCTCTTTCCTCCAACTGGTTGCTAGAGGTGTCTCTGTGGGTTTTCTACTCTCCATGTGAAACTTATCCATTATCTAATTAGCATACTTTCCTTGAGAGATAAACAATTCTCCATCTCCTTGCCATACTTCCAATCCGAGGAAGTAGTGCATGAATCCCCATGTCCTTCATTTCAAATTATCTTGCAAGAGCCTCCTTACAAGATCTTATCAACATATCATCACCCATTAAAATCAAATCATCAACATATAAGACAATAATTATAAATTTACCTTCTACCAATATATGATAAAGGTTTGCATCCGCTTCACTTTTGGTGAAGCCCAAACCAGTGACATAGTTGTCGATCCTGGTGTCCCAAGCATGGGGTGCTTGCTTCAGGCCATACAATGCTCACTTGAGTCTGCACACATGTGACTCTTGATCAAAGGTCTTGAAACCTTTTGGTTTCTCAATGTACACGTCCTCCTCAATAACTCCATTGAGGAATGTTTTCTTTACATCAATTTGGTGGATCTTCCACCCCATCTGTGCTGACAAAGAAAGTATAGATCTAATGGATGAATACCTTGTGACTAGTGCAAAGGTTTCCTCATAGTCAATTCACTCAACATGAGAGAATCCCTTAGCCACAAATTTTGCCTTATACTTCTCTATGCTTCTATCTACCACATGCTTTACATTGCAGAGCCATCTTGAACCCACCACTGATTTATTTGCTAGTCTTGGGACCACTTCCTAAACATTGTTATTTACAATGGAATCATATTCCTCTACCATTGCAACAACCCATACAGATTTCTCTATTTATTCCTTAAAAGAGGATGGCTCGGTCTCAACTAAATCAGTCATTAGAGTCAAGTAGCTAGTGTACCAATCTAGTGACCTTCTCTACCTGTGCTAATAAATGGGTGATCCCACAGTCTCTCTAATATCATGAAATAACCTCTCATCTTCTATGGTTCATTTTCTTCCTTCTATGGATGTTTTTTCTTGAGTGGTTGTCTCCACTCTCTATTCCTCAACTTGTGGCTACCCCACAACTTCCTAAGGTTCTTCCTTTCGAGCTAAAATATCTTGATCTAGTTGCAACCGAAGCTCCCCCTCAAGAGAACATCTCATTTCCTTTTCCTCATCAAAATTTGCATCCCTTCGTACAACTTTCATTTTGAGGGATGACAAGTACACACGGTAGTTGTGAGGAGTTTCTGTGTAACCCAAAAAATATCCCCAACTTAGTTTTTGGCTCATGATTCTTCCTAGAGTCTTTGGAGACATGGTAGTGAACAGATGCTCCAAATATCCTGAAGTGAGACACATCCGGCTTTCTCCCTGAGAAATCCTCTTCTAGTATAATGATTCCTAAAATCCAATGAGGACTTTGGTTATGCAAGTATATTGTTGTGTTGCATGCCTCTGCCCACAAATGCAGTGGTAGGCCTTGGTCATGTAACATCGCCCTCGCTACTCCCACAACACTATGATTCTTCCTCTTAGCCACCCCATTCTATTGTGGGTTGCGGGGTGATGTCAACTCCTATTGAATGCCTTATTTTGCACAAAAAATTTTAAACTCATTCGATACGTACTCACCTCTAGTATTGCTCTTGAGAGCCTTCACCCTTTTTTGATAAATTCTTTTGGATTAATCACATCATGAATCTTTTGGTCGACGTTTCGAGCCATCTAATGTGGTTCATCCTAAGGACAAAGGTGAAAAACTTAGTCAGTCAAAATTTTTAAATATCAAGGATGCATCTGGTTCTAGAGTTAGCCGCTAGGAAATAGTTATTAGGACTTAGCCGTTAAAAGTAAGTTGAATAAATTTATTTTTATTTTGTTATGTTTTATTTTATTTTATTAATATTTTTAATTAAAATAATATTGAATTTAAATTATTTAGATTAATTTAATAATAATATAATAAGAATTGAATATTTGTAAATATATAATTAAAAATAAGTTTAATATGGTTATTATTAAAAATGAATAATGTCCAAGAATTATATTTAAATATTATTATATTAAAATATTGGATAATATTTTAATAGGGAGGTCAAAAAGAATATATATTGCAATATAAAAGTAAAAATAAAAAATTAATAATTAATAATATATATATATATATATATAAACAATCTAAGAAAAGAGGGTGGGGATCCAACTTCTACTTAAATTCCAACCATCGTGCACTTTTCAATTTTAATGGCTTCTCAAAGCTTCCTATGATGGAAGTGATCAACCCTGGCGATGACCTGAGAATCCTCGATGCAGGCATCGTGATTGGGTTTCACTGCATGTTTAGCTAAAGCTAAGGAACAAGAGTCGTTGTGCATAATATCTGTTGCATCTTCTTGGATTCTTTGGTTAATGGAGAGACCAGTTTCCCCAATGTAGGGAATCCCACAAGAACATGTGATGGAGTAGACCCCTTTTATGACTTTAGGGTTCACAGGGTATTTAACCAATCTAAGAGAATTTATAACGATATTAAGGGGTTTGAAGGTAGCGGAAAGTTTGTCCTTTTTGAGAATATGAGAAATCTTATCACTAGTTCCCTGTATAAAGGGAAGTTGAACAATGGAGATTGTAACATCATGAGAAGGTTTAATCCTTGATTCTTTGCTAGCCCTTATAAAATGTTTGAGGCCTTGTTGCATGCTATAGCCATTATTTTCAAAAACTTTTAGAAGATGAGATGTTTCCTCTTCTAAGTGATTCTCATTAGAAATTCTTAGAGAATGGGTGGCAAGGGTGTTGATAACCCCAAGTTTTTGCACCGGAAAATGACGAGAACTTGCATGAAGATATTTTTCCAGTTCTCATCATTTTTTGGCACAAAAACTTGGGGTTCTGAACACCCTTGCAGCCCATGCTCTAAGAATTTCTAATGAGAATCACTTAGAGGAGGAAAAATCTCATCTTCTAAAAGTTTTTGAAAATAATGGCTATAGCAAGAAACAAGGCCTCAAATCTTTTCTAAGGGCTAGAAAAGAATCAAGGATTAAACCTTATCGTGACGTTACAGTCTCCAGTGTTCAACTTCCCTTTATACAGGGGACCATGTTACATAGCATTTTGTCACTGTCCCTGTACTCCTCATTCCTTGATCCTGGATGCCCTCTACAGTGAACCCTACATGCTTTCCCTTCATGAAGAAACTCCCATTGTGTCTCTCTTCATGAGCAAAGCAATTCCCTTTTGCACCATTTCCCCCCAAAACTTTATTTTTCCCAGTTTACAAGACTGGCGCTAATGTACCTTGTTGCCCTCGCGCCAATCTGCAAGGGATTAACACTGTCCCTAACATTGACCGGAGCGGCTAAGCTTTGTTCCAGTTGCTTTGGTCCTCTTATGGAAAGTTTTTTAAATAAAGAGTCGAAGCTTCCGTCTCTAGAAGCTTCGTAACGGAAGTCTAGTAAATGGTTTGGCCAAATGGGGTCAAGGATGTCAGTTTGGGCTCCTTTTGCCTATAATGATGGAACAACCTCAAGGGATAAGACCTTATGCCATGAGAAGAGGATCCATCTCCCATCCATTCATCCTATATAAACCTCCCTTTTCCCCAAGCACAAGCTAGTGTTGATGTTGGTGTGCTAGTACTAATTCAATTTGGAGTAAACAGCAAGCTATTCATAGTTGTAGCTCTCTAGTTGTGTGAGGGATAAGTGTGATTTTGGTTTAGTGTGAAGCCTAAAGGGAAGAGCCTTAAAACTATTGTTGTTGAGTCCATCATGGAATGCTAGCAGAAGTTTGTGGGAACCTGGTCTTGTCAGAGGAGAATGACAACGTCAAGATAATGGTTGTAATCTCTTCTTGATTCAATATATATGCAACTATCGATTGATTTCTTACATGATTTGTCATCTTACATGTTCATGGCTTAATGTTTCTTGACTTTTTAAGTAGTTTGAATTACAATTTGTCTAGTATCATGGTTGTTGTTTGTTTTTGTTTACTTGTTTTAGGTGTTTGAATAAGGAAGCAAGAGATAGATAGAGCGAGAAAGAAAGGACATCATCAAACGGGATAAGCGTACTAAGAGGTAGGCCCTCTTAATTGGTTCTAACCTAAGGAAATATTCCACATAATGTATCAGTTGTGGCTAGACCCATTATCGGGCTAGAGGAATTTGTTTGTGTTCGCACTTATAATTTTACTTCACCACAAATTGGTGACTCCACTGGGGAACCAATCCTTTTGTTTGTCTTAGATTTCATGATTTCGTGTGAACTTTTCTAGTTCCACTTTTCCCCTTTGGTTCTATTTATTTTATCCTCCTTATTGGCTTGAGTTTGAAATTCATAGTAGCAGATCTAGTCCCTATTTCAAAAAAATATATTTTTTTCTCGGCTCCCACAATCAACGCGCTTAATCTGCTGACAATCACACCAATCAACGCGATATGCAAAGAAATAGTCACGCCGACCAGCCTTTGGTGCTTGTTGTCAGTTAGGCAGTCGATTTGATGCCTGTTAGTGAAGATTAAGGTTTTTCCCCAATCTTGGCCAATGTGTTTTGCTCTCATGATTTCGACCCCGTAAACCTTTTAGATTGTTTTCTCCCTGACTAGAAAGTTGTTTTTCATTTGGTTTTGTTTGATTTTTGGATTATCTTTGCTTGGTTTCTTGAGTCATTGGGTGGTTAGTGACACTAGGGCATATAGATTGTCATCCATTCAGCTATTTGTGAACTCAGTGAGTCAAGTTGTAGGTGTACTTCTTGCATTTTGTTTGCGGTCCTTTTATGACTTTGACCTCCATTACACAAGTTTGAAAAGTTTTTTGTTTGCTTGTTTAAATGTCTTTTTTCCAGCATGGATTACATTGCTTTCCTTGTTGTTGGTAAATTTGATACTTCATTAGTCTGAATGAGCCTCCCTTTTCATGTTTTCATTTGCTTGAAGAGCTGATTGTCTCGAAACTTTTTCATTGAAGTGTTGTATGCGAAACGTTTATTTCGTTATTTCATGAAAAGTATGAAATTCTAGTTTGTTGCATCATTGTGCTATGATAGCTTGCATCATTAGAGACTAGGATTGCATTGGCATTTGAAAATGAAAAGAACTCTTTTTCTTTTGAAAGGATTGTTAGAAATGTGCTTGTCAGGAAATTAGGAATTGGAGTGCATTTTTCAGTAGTTTATTTTTTCGAAAAGTGAAGTAGTGAAAGATCATTTTATTTTCATTTACTTGGTTGTTTGCATTTGATTGTGTAGTTCCTACCCTCTCTAGTGTAGGCAATTCATCGAATTGAAATGGTCTTGTCTCATTTAGTTACATTTAAGGTTTTTCGAGTTGCATCGCTAAGGCTTGAAAACTGAAACATAACTCATGATAAACTTTAAAATGAATTCAATTAACCTAAGGCACATTTGACATTTAATGATCATATCTAGAAGGTCTAGGATAGAGACATGTTCCGACATCTTTAAACTTAGTAGCTATCGTTAGCTCTGGCATTACATAGTGCTAGTACATATTTGTGCTCCTCATACCGTCGAGTATATAACGGGAAACCCCTCTAGGCTACAATCCTTTATCCTTAGGAATCTGAGTTGTCTGCCTTGCAAATGTGATACACCAAACACAACATTCGGGGAGATTGCCTGCTCGTACTTCTCGGTTCACCAGGAAGTATTCTGTAGTTCACGGTTGCATGGTAATCCTATTTACCTAGATCATCTAGAGCAATGATTCGATCTTTTTTACTCTTTAAACTTAAAATGTCATTCAAGCACTTGTCATTTCAAGCTCATTTCTAATCAAAAGCGATAGAGTTATATTTGTTTCTTTCTCGACTCTTAAAAAATGAAATAGCACCAGTATTTTTATACATCTTAATAATTGATTTCCCACGATCCGATAACATCCTATTAGTCTTTTCTAGACCAAATCGTGAGTTTCCTTTAAATAAAATTTTAAAGCCTTGAAGTTTATTTTTTTGTCGACTAAGACAAGGTCATCGTGGCTGAACCATCTGGTTCACCTAATTCCTCTTCCTCTCCTCCATCTGAAATATTTTCTGAGGAGTCGTTTCCTGAGTTACCAAAGTGACTCGAGGACCAAGGTGTTGAACTTGGAATTGTTCTGAGCATTCAACCTTTTTCAACTTGTCCTCCGCCTACTTTCTATATTGGGTCATCTATTGATCTTGGCCCGGAATCTCCAAAAAATCTTGTTCAAACTCCTGAGAACTCTTCGACCACTGAAAGGTCGCCGCTATCATGGGTGAAGTTGGAAAGCTTCTCAAAGCTGGCTTCATCTATCCCATCCCTCTTTCATATTGGGTGTCCAATATTGTCCTGGTGACAAAAAAATAAGGCACGATTCGCGTTTGCATTGATTATCGAGATATTAATCGTGCTTGTCCTAAAGATAACTATCCTACTCCCTTCATTGATCAAATCATTGGTGAATGATCCGAGAGAGATATTTTTTCCTTTATGGATAGTTTTTCTGGTTACAACCAGATCAACATTGCACCAGCTGATCAAGAAAAGATGGCTTTTATCGATCCGTGGGGTACGTTCGTGTACAAAATGTTGAAAAGTGTGCAACAAGAAATTCTTGTTGAGAATGCAACAAGATGATGGAGCTTAGTGAAAAGAGTCGCCTTCACTAAGTGGGCCCGTAGGCAAATTATGGTGCAAGTTCTATTTTTTATCACAGTGTGGATGATCATAGTGTGGGTGATCACAGTATGAGTGATCGCAGTGTGGGTGACCGCAGTGTGGGTGACCACATTGTGGGTGACCACAGTGTGAGTGATCACAGTGTGAGTGATCAAAGTCTATTTTTAGACTGGCTGTCAAAAATAGAAAAGTCAAATATTATTGTCTCATAATAATTTTTGGACTATAAACTTGATCTTATTCTCTTGGAGCACTTCAGGATGAGCTACGGATGTGGTACATGCAAATCCTAGAGGGAAATACGTGGTTACCTATGGGATGACTAATATTTGCATGCAGGACTTCAGTTAGAACTCAAGTGAGTTGAGTTTAGTGGACTGGAGGTGCGTTGATGGAGTTATGTTCAGTTTAGCCTTGTTAAACTAGTTGTATTTAGTCTAACTGATCAATAGACTAGAGATGAGTTGGGTGAATTAGTTATTAATTAATTCACAAGTTATTAACTCATAATGCAACTATAGAATACATCAGTTAACTCAGTTGCATGTCAGTGCATGTTCAGTTCAGCAGGGACAGGTGTTAGAGGATCAGATTGCTATCAGTTGTGACTATAGTTGTGCATGATGATTTGCACAATCAAAGGGATTGAGTATGCCAATGAATTGGCCAATATCAAGAATTGTAGCTTGTGCTCACGTCCAACAGAGTGTGAGTGATTATTTGCAGGTCAAATACGAGTTTGGTAAGCCATTCTCATCAATTCTTGAGTAGGTATTGAGCTGTGGAGGCAGGCAAGCAGCGGAATAGATTTGGAGATCAGATCTGAGTTGTATTGTGTGTAACAGGTGGAGCTGGTACTGGATTGCTTGTGATAAGCATTGTACTTTGTAATGTTACATGATTCAATCAATATAATATACAGATAGTGTGGGGTTTTTAGCGAGATGCTTTCCCCGAGATACATACTGTGTTAATGAGTTTGATTGATGCTTCTATGTGTGCCTGTGAATGTTTCTGCTTCTGTAAATTGATGATCAACGTAGAGGAGATTATGTATTATACATGTTCCACTTATAATTGTATGATCAGGATAATCTCTATGAATATGTGTTAAATTATTCAAAATTTCTACATGGTATCAGAGCTGCTTGATTTGTAGAAGAGATTTTTACAGGATATCAAGTGAGGATTGATCATCGGATCTATTATTCAGAAAGTGTTTACATTTTATTTCTTCAGGCAAATTTTGTGATCGGCCCAGGTAGCCTCTGGATTCATCCTTCTTTTGGAGGGTGAGATATCCGGTGAATGCCCATACAGTCGATCTTTGTACAAGAAATACTTTGTTCTCACGAATTCTAGATCGGAAGTGGTTGAGTTTTGAGCTGGTGGAATTCGAATTTAATTCCAAAGCAAGAGATAAACTCAGAAACATTCAGTGTGAGAATGGAGACAGTATGCCCCAGTATCTCACGAAGTTCACCCAATGCTAGGATGAGCGGGGAAGTGTGGGGGTGACTATCAGATGAGGATGGTGAGTCTAGCACTACTTGACCTTCCTAAGAGTTGGCATAGCTACCAGGACTCGGTGAATGGAAGGGAGAAACTGCCAGGATGGGAGAGACTTTGGTCGGATCTTGTGTAGGAGGAGATTAGACGGAGCACCAGAGATGGTTCTTCATCCATGCAGGATGAAGAGAACTGTGCCTTAGCGAGTAAGGCGAAGAAGGGGAAGGGGAAGGTTTCTCTTTCCAAATCCAATTCTTCCAATGATGGGAAGAAGGTTGACAAGGCGAAGTTGAGATGCTTTCATTGTCATGAGTTGGGTCATTATGCTACTAATTGCCCAAAGAAGAAGTCCAAGAAGGGATCTGGGGAAGGATCTGAAGGTGAGGCACTTGCTTCACAGTTTGAGTTGGATTTCGCACTCTTCGCATGCATGGTTTCATCCATGATGGGAAGTGGTTGGTTTCTTGACAATGGAGCTTCTTTCCACATGACCGGTGACAAAAGTTTGTTCAGTACTTTGGAGGAGAAAGATCTCCAGATACTCATAGGGATGGGTAATGATGAGAAGTATAATGTCTCAGGTGTAGGCACGGTTATTTTTCAGAGGGAGCATGGAGCTCACCTTACCTTGACCGATGTCAAGTATGTACCAGGACTGAAGAGAAACTTGGTGTTGATCGCGATGCTGGAAGACAGAGGCTATGATGTAGTCTTCAGTAAGGGAAAGGTTTTCCTTAGACACATCATCACTAGACAGGTGAAGCAGATTGGTTCACGGGTCAAGAACCTGTATGCTCTTGAGGTTCAAGATGCATGCAAAGCCTTGAGCAGTGAGGCAATTGATGGAGACTTGGTGGTTGAGAGGGAGCGTATATTACCTCTCAACATGCAGAGCCCGAAGAAGTCTCAGACGATTGTGGAGGAGCCACGATTGGTGCAGCAGCTTCAGGAGTTTGTGGAGGAGCCACAACAGGGGAAGCTGAGAGGAGATCGAGTAGAGACATCTACTCATCTAGAGACCTCCAGTAGGGGGAAACTTCGAGCCAGGTGGGCTGAGGGATCACATGCAGCCATACCTCCAGGTAGGAGGTGGGGTGATGTGGATTGATTGTCCCAAGGAGGAGGGGCAGGATCCTTGAGGTATCCAACCTCTTGGATGAGACCTTGCTACGGGAGCCCCAGATGTGTAGTAGCAGGAACTGACTGATTGGGTAGAGACGGATGAGGATGGAGTGGCAGAGAGAGCGACAGTGGAGGGAATCCCAGGACAGCACATAGCTAGCAGGTTGCAGCAATGCGAGAGGCACAAGTGTTTTGCACAGTGCTAGGTGGCACAGAGAGGTGTGCAATGGTGCGAGATGCATGGAGATGTTGCAGTAGCGCAGATGTCAGAGAGGGAGCACTTGTCAACAGTAGGTAGAGCTTCAGCATCAGAGGATGTTTCTAGCCCAACAGGGAGGTCAGTTGGGAGGTGCAGTGTGGATGCAATGCTGGGAGATAGAACTAGCAGCAACACGGATGCAGTCAGAGATCAAAGTGATAGAGGCTAGAGCAGTTAGATACTGAAGAGCATAGAGATGCAGAGTCTTCAGTCGATAGAGGCAATACCAATTAAAGACTTTGATGACAGAGCAAGTGGACCAACCAGATGTGTTGCATGGAGAATATTCCAGAGTTTCAGGAACGGGTTTGAGAGGAAGCCTTTCTTGTTGAGAGGGAGTGTTGAAAAGTGTGCAACAAGAAATGCTTGTTGAGAATGCAACAAGATGATGGATCTTAGTGAAAAGAGTCACCTTCACTAAGTGGGCCCGCAGGCAAATTATGGCGCAAGTTCTATTTTTTATCACAGTGTGGATGATCACAGTGTGGGTGATCACAGTATGAGTGATCACAGTGTGGGTGACCACAATGTGGGTGACCACAGTGTGAGTGATCATAGTGTGAGTGATCAAAGTCTATTTTTAGACTGGCTGTCAAAAATAGAAAAGTCAAATATTATTCTCTCATAATAATATTTGGACTATAAACTTGATCTTATTCTCTTGGAGCACTTCAGGATGAGCTACGGATGTGGTACATGCAGATCCCAGAGGGAAATACGTGGTTACCTATGGGATGACTAATATTTGCATGCATGACTTCAGTTAGAACTCAAGTGAGTTGAGTTTAGTGGACTGGAGGTGCAGTTGATGGAGTTGTGTTCAGTTTAGCCTTGTTAAACTAGTTGTATTTAGTCTAACTGATCAATAGACTAGAGATGAGTTGGGTGAATTAGTTATTAATTAATTCACAAGTTATTAACTCATAATGCAACTATAGAATACATCAGTTAACTCAGTTGCATGTTAGTGCATGTTCAGTTCAACAGGGACAGGTGTTAGAGGATCATATTGCTATCAGTTGTGACTATAGCTATGCATGATGATTTGCACAATCAAAGGGATTGAGTATGCCAATGAATTGGCCAATATCAAGAAATGTAGCCTGTGCTCACCTCCAATAGAGTGTGAGTGATTATTTGCAGGTCAAATACGAGTTTGGTAAGCCATTCTCATCAATTCTTGAGCAGGTATTGAGCTGTGGAGGCAGGCAAGCAGCAGAATAGATTTGGAGATCAGATCTGAGCTGTATTGTGTGTAACAGGTGGAGCTAGTACTGGATTGCTTGTGATAAGCATTGTACTTTGTAATGTTACATGATTCAATCAATATAATATACAGATAGTGTGGGGTTTTTAGCTAGATGCTTTCACCGGGATACATACTGTGTTAATGAGTTTGATTGATGCTTCTATGTGTGCGTGTGAATGTTTCTGCTTCTGTAAATTGATGATCAACGTAGAGGAGATTATGTATTTTACATGTTCCACTTATAATTGTATGATCAAGATAATCTCTGTGAATATGTGTTAAATTATTCAAAATTTCTACACAAAAGCTCCCTTTTGGCCTAAAAAATGTTGGGGTTATGTTTCAGCGGGCAATGTCCTATGCATTTCATGATATTTGCAACATTGTCCAACCTTACTTGGATGACGTTCCCGCTCATTATCATAAGTTCCAAGATCAACCTGACCATCTTCAGCAGATTTTTTGTGTTGTAGACACTATAACATTCGGTTAAACCCGCATAAATGTGTTTTCTACGTAGAATCAAGATGACTCCTAGGCTATATCATTTCCAAGGATGGTATTTCCCTTGATACGGTGAAAGTCGAGGCCATTGTAAATTTATCCCCTCCATATTTATTGCACCAACTCCAAAGCCTGCAAGGAAAGGCAAATTTTCCTCGTCGTTTTATACCCAATTATGTTGGCCTAGCTATGGGATTTACCCGGTTGCTAAAACAAGGAATGCCATTTGTATGGGATAAGGTGGTCCAAAAATATTTTGATGATCTCAAGGCCACCCTCGTAAATTCTCCTCTATTGCATCCTCCAAATTATTATCAAGATTACTTCCTTTACCTAGCCACGGCCCCTAGCACCATTGCTATGGTTTTGGTCTTAGATGACGACGAAGGCAACGAACATGTTATCTACTACCTTAATCGTAATCTCCTCGACAATTAAACACATTATTCCCATGTGAAGAAGTTTCCTTTGGTTGTTTTCCAGGCTGTTCAATGCTTTGGCACTACATCCTTTTGCGCACGACTACGGTGATTTCCGAATGCAACCCCATGAGCTACATCCTGACTCGTTAGTTGCTAGGGGGGAATATTCTAAATGTATTGTGATCCTGCAAGAATTTGATTTGGTATTTACTATTGCCAAATCCAAGAAGTCACTCGTTTTCATCGAATTGATTTGTTCCCTTCCTTCTAAGTCTCTCCCTGCTGGCGCAGATGAACAACTCCTAGAGGAGATTCTCTTCCTGATTAGAACCCTTGATCTGTGGTACGGTGATATCATCATGTATCTCCAGACGTCCACATTTTGGTCCATGTTGACTAAGGATGATGGCCAAAGGATTCGGCATCACTCCCAACACTACCATATTATTGGCGATACTTTATACTGTGTCAGTGTCGATTCAGTTCTTCATCGATGTCTTACGAATAATCGAGGAATATGAAATAGTTCTCAATAATTGCCACTCTAGGGCATATGGTGGTCATATGTCTCGTTATGCTACCGCTCAAAAAATCCTTCGCGCTGGTTATTTCTGGCTGTCCATTTTTAAGGACTACATCCTTACTGTTCGCAAGTGCCATGAATGCCTAGCTACTAGGGAAAGAAGATTACAATTCTTTCAAACAAAGAGCAAAGAGCACACACTAGTGCATTTTCCTAAATCATTTTTTGCACACAAACTACAAAATACTAAATGAAAATGCATGTATTTTTTTTCATTCCCCTTAATGTGAAAAATGCCAAAAAGGAAGACTAAATGTAGCAAAGATTTGAAATATTTTACTCAAAGCGACATTTTCAACAATTTCTTTTTCAAAAGAGAAAGGAAGACTAAATGACACTTTTCACTTTCGAATAAAAAATGCTTTTGACACATCGAATAAAAACAAATCATACCAAATACATGATGAAAATTTTAACCGACTATCCAGGGAAGGAAGAATCCACAACACTTCTCTTTTGACACAAAACAATAATTACGACACTTTTTGTACCAAAGTGACAGATCGATTTAAGCAAATTTTCGACAAAAGATTGTAAATGATGAACAAATACATAAAAACATTTACTAATCCTAATCTAATGGAGGCTGATCTATGTGATGCAAGTAGGCTTCAGTAAGGAGGCATTGTTCATAAGCAGCAAAACATCTAAACAAAACTGAAAACAAGGTCAAAAACCCCCAATTTCTAGAATGGAAAAACGTTCAGTTAGTCATCGCACCTGGGCTTCATAGATGCATCACACTTATCACACTTGGGAGGTGCGATGCATACTGGGTTATAGTGATAGACAGTGCGATGGGCCAGGGAGCGCAAATGAAGTGGGTTTTCGCTCAGATGTGCAGTTGTTTTCAATGAGTTAGGCTTAGCTTTGATGAATAGTAAAGAGAAAAGTATAGAGGAAGGTCTTGAGAGGTTACTGAGATACCAAAGGGCATCTATAATGCTTGTAAGTGAAATGTTTAATTCATAAACTAAACCAGAGATTAACTGAAGCAGCATTCATCTACTATGCAATTGTAGAGCAAGAGCAGTTCGAAGGCTACCTGGCTGACTTCAGGCTCTATCTATCGTTTATAAAACAAACAATAACAACAAACAAACATCTATTCATCCCCAATGGTGTCGCTAATTTGTTTCGGGGAAAACTAGTGTCTTGTTGAATGACTAACCCTCTAGGTTTGGCAGCTACCCTAGAAACAACAGCTTAAAGTAATTCAACGATTTCTTCTATGTGCAACAGATAAGAGAAAGATAAAGGAACCAACCTGGAACTTCCGCTTAATCCCTTGTTTGATCTCTCTCCCCTTTGACATAGCTTGCAACTCCTTTTCGTACTTAACCTACTTGGAGAGTACTTGCACAAGTATAGCAACAAAGAACCGTCAAAGCATCGTGATCTATTACAACATAAACATTACAGAATCAGATATATAATGAACAAATGATAACATTCACAATTGCACAATCATATGGAAGAAAACTTGAATAACTTTATTAAATAGAAGGGAGAATTACAACCCAGTTGTCTGATCCAGCATCATCCTCCCAGCTTCAATCCCTCTTCACCTCATGAAATAGCAAGATCACACCAACAACACAATACTCTTTCCTCAATTACAAACTATCAACATTTCCTTGCAATTCACAATATTCCCGCCTCCGGATCTCTTAGATGAGGGATCCATTTGTAGATGTGTGCAAGGGTGTGAGTCATCCATGGGGTTTGATTAGTGTCATTCCACTTGTTACAATTGGTTCCACTTAGAGATTTCTTGGATCTCTTATTCATCCCTGGGTGAATTCAGAGAGGCAAGTGGCATAGGATAAGTTTCTAGAAGATTCCATGAGCAACCACCTAGCAAACTATCTCGGACATTTGTCCATCCTCACCCATCGCACCCTATAGAAGGCCTAATCAGTATGCATCTCACTCTGGTAGTGTACCACTCAGTATGCATTGCACCTTGCCAGTGGAGCAGTTAGTATGGTTCAGTTTAGGTCATTTCTAGATGGTTTCTCAGGTGGAACTTTTGGGGAATGATGTAATCAGATGACTATGTTCTTTTAGGGTATGAAACAACTCTTTTAGGGGTTGAAGAGCCCTAGTTTATCGACATATAAGTTTTGGGTTTATGTTCCCAAATATGTCTATAACAATGTGAAGCCTAAAGGGAAGAACCTTAAAACTATTGTTTTTGAAACCACATGGAATGCTAGCAGAAGTGTGTGGGAACATGGTCTTGTCAGAGGAGAACAACAACATCAAGACAATGGTTGTAATCTCTTCTTGATTCAATATATATGCAACTATTGATTGATTTCGTACATGATTTGTCATCTTACGTGTTCATGGCTTAATGTTTCTTGACTTCTTAAGTAGGTTGAATTACAATTTGTCTATTATCATGGTTGTTGTTTATTGTTGTTTACTTGTTTCAGGTGTTTGAAGAAGGAAGTGAGAGATAGTTGGAGCGATAAAGCCAGGACATCATCAAATGGGATAAGCATACTAAGAGGTAGGCCCTATTAATTAGTTATAACCTAAGGAAATCTTCCATCGAATGTATCAGTTGTGGCTAGACCCATTATCGGGCTAGAGGAATTTGTTTGTATCCGCACTTATAATTTTACTTCACCATAGACCACCAATAAGATTTCTCATATTCTCAAAAAGAACAAAGTTTTTGGTACCTTCAAACCCCTTAATACCATTAGAAATTCTCTTAGATCTATCAAAGACCCTGTAAACCCTAAAGACATGAAAGGGGTCTACTCCATCTCATGTTCTTGTGGGATTCCCTACACTGAGGAAATTGGTCGCTCCATTAACCAGAGAATCCAAGAACATGCAACAGATACTAGGCACAACTGCTCTCGTTCCTCAGCGTTAGCCGAACTTGCAGTGAAATCCAATCACCATGTCTGCATCAAGGATTTGTTGGGTGTGGAGCCTGATTATCTTCTATATTCAAAGGTATCGCCACATTGGACCCCAGTTCGAAATGGGGGTGGCAATGCCACCCGCAAAATATTTGCTGCAGGGGGGTCCAAGGGGGGGCGGCTACGACCTTTGGGAGCCCCCCCTGGCGGGGGGTTTCGTGGGTAGTGCCCCCGAAGCTAAAAACAACTGTAAAATTGCCTTGTAAAAGTAATCTGGGTCGTTCACTAGGCGGATGATCTGACGGTAGAACTTATGTTTAGTTTAGGGTTTTTGCCCTAGAAGGAAACCCCTCTCTTTGTATGAGGGTATTGTATTTGAGGCTCTGTGATAGATGTGTATTCTGTGAGCGGGAAATAGAGAGGTGAGACTGTGAGAGAAAACAGAGGATATTACAGCGGATCTGCTGTAGGTTGTGTCTCTTCATTTTGCTGGATAATAGAAAGGAAGGACTGGTTGTTCAGGGTGGACGTAGCCCAAACTGGGTGAACCACGTATACCTGTGTCTCTCTTGTTTTATGCGCTTTCTGTGTTTATATTTCTGCAATATTTTATGTGTTCCATTGCTCCATAATATATAATTTTCTAACAGGATTCTCGGGTCATCGCCAAGGTTGATCACTTCCATCATAGGAATCTTCGAGAAGTCACTGAAATTGAAAAGCATGCTATTAATCTTGATGGGGACGATGGTTGTAAGTTAAGTAGAAGTTGGATCCCTACCCTCTTTTCGTAATATATATATATATATATATATATATATATATATATATATATATATAGATATATATATATATATATATATATATATATATATATATTCTTTTCGTAATATATATATATATATAGATATATAGATATATATATTATTTTATTATTTTTACTTTTATATTGCAATATATATCCTCTTTGACCTCCCTATTAAAATATTATCCAATTATTTAATATAATATTATTTAAATATAATTGTTGAATATTATTTATTTTTTAGTAATAAGCATATTAAACTTATTTTTAATTATATATTTACAAATATTCAATTCTTATTATATTATTATTAAATTAATCTAAATAATTCAAATTCAATATTATTTTAATTAAAAATATTAATAAATTAAAATAAAACATAAAAAATAATAATAATAAATTTATTCAACTATTTTTTAATGGCTAATTCCTAATAGATATTTCCTAACGGCTAACTCTGGAACCAGATGCATCCTTGCTATTTAAACATTTTGACTGACTAGGTTTTTCACCATTGTCTTGAGGATGAATCACATTAGATGGTTCAAAGTCAACCAAAAACTCATGATGTGATTAATCTGAAATAATTTATCAAAATCAATATGGATCACAAAAGTCTAAAATCAAGCCTTCACCTTCTTGTCGATTTCCTTCTCTACCAGTGCTTTAAATTCTATGAACTTGGAGAATGTCTCATCCTTCTTCTGCATGAAGAAGATCCAGCACTTCTATGAGAACTCATCCACAAAGATAACATAATATTTGTGCCTCGTAGTGGATATTGTCGAGAAAGGTCCACATAAATCAGAGTGGATCCTTCCAAGGATTGCATGTGTTTTGCTATCCCAATCATGGAATGAGGGTTTTGTGTACTTCCCTAAAGTACACCCTTTGCATGTATCTTTCTTATCAAGTGATCCTTTGACAAGGCTTGTGGTTATCTGCTGCATAATCTTCAAGGCACCATGATGCAAATGGCCAATTCTTCATTGACAACACGACTATGTACCTTCTCTACCTTCATGCTTAATTCAACACAGTCTTCCACAACTAGCTTGTACATGTTTTTCACATGAACCCCGATCTGCTTCACCTGTCCCATGGCTATGTGTCATAGGAATTCTTTCCCTTTGCTAAAGATCACATCATAACCATAGTCTTCTAACATAGCAACTAAGATAAAAAAATTCTTTAGGCCCGAAACAAACATGACATCCTTGAATTTGATAAGGGAGCCTGACTCCCTCTAAAAGGTGATTGTACCAATATTGGTCACGTTATATGTTCCATCATCTCCCATCTCAATGTGCATTTGGAGATCTTTTTCCTGCAAGCCAGTAAAAAAACTCTATTCATTGTCTTGTGGAACGAGGCACCACTGTCCAAGTACCACACGCTCCTCATCATTGTGCTCACTATCCATGCGATAAGGGTAAATTCAAACTCGAACTGTGAAGCCAAAGCTTCACCTGACCTTCCTCCTAAGGTCTTCTTTGTTGTCTTTTTGTGTGGACACTTCGTGGCATAATGCTCAAATTCATGAAAATTGAAGAATTTAATTTTGGACAAGTCTTTCTTCTTGCCCCCTTCACCGGACTCTAGTTTTGATTGGTATTTATTCCCTTTCCCTTTCTTTTCCTTTATAGTCAATGCACAATTCTCTTCATCCTTTCCTTTGGATGAAGTTCCATCTCTGGTATTCCGCCTTATTTCCTCTTGTACCAAATCTGACCATAATCATTCCCAATTTGGTAGTTTCTCCCTCCCGTCCATCGAATCTTGGTAGCTATGCCATTTCTTGGGAATGCATAGAAGGGCTAGGCTTATCAAATCATATTCTACAATAGTGACACCAACTCCACCAAGTTCATCATGACATTGTGTGAACCTGCTTAGATACTACTAAATAAATTTATTCTTCTGCATCTTGATATTTCGAAGCTTATCCTTAAGTGCCAATTTCCTGTGGTTGCTACTATTCTAGAACAAATCTATCAGTTCTTGCCACATTGCATACAGAGTTTCTTTCCCATGGAGGTTTGAGACTTGATCATGTTTTTGGAATGTCAATCTCGACAAATTCCTTCAAACCATTGTCTTCTAACACTACCTTCATGCGTTCCTTCCAAGCAACAAAGTTTGAACTTCACTCAAGGGAATAGTCAAGTCTTAGTCCATAGAAATCCATCCTTCTAGCTCTGAAGAATTGATTCTACAAATTCGATCCTCCTATAATAAAAACTTCATAATTTTTTCTCTACTGTGAATCCTGCTCTGATAACATGTAGAAACTAATGTGTAGATATGAAAACTTTCATGAAATTTACTAAATCATAAGACTCAAATCTACTATACTACTCTACGGAATTCAACTCACAATCGAGAACACGTATCATAAACATGCACCAAGAATTAACACACATACACAGAGATTTATCTAGGGGAAAGAAATTTCTCAAAACCCTTTCCTATATGTATTGCATTAATCAAATAGCATGGATGAATACATATGCTTTCTCAAGTCTGAGCACAACCTACAAGTGTATAGTCTATCCCCCTGCCTGACTGACTTACTCTAGCCATCACTTAGCCAATTTTCAAGCCCTCCAAGCTCTTATTTCCTTGCATTGTTCCTTAAGCAATTTGGCCCCTATTAATTGGGAAATTCCTCAATCTAGATTGCACAATTCCTTTAGGTTGATATTTGATTGCATGCACCACCTATAAACATGGGAATAGTCTACAACTGGTAGTACACTACCTTGGAACCTCCACCTCAACTAGGTAACTCGAATTCACTGCATGTGACAATTATTTTGGGTGGATTGATTAGTTAATTGGTTTATCACTAAGTGCGACTAAAGTCACACTACGCAACTTGACCTTCCACTAGTTCCTCTAATAGTTAGAACTAGTTTAACTCACAATAACTCAATTTAACTGAATTGGATTTCTAGAAATTAGCAATCACTCATGCTCAACTAAAATCAAGTCTTCCAACTTGAATTATCTAATATAATTGGGTTACACAAGCCATGTCACTCAACTTAACTCATCCAAGTTGTCTATTGAAATGGAAATTCAAATTTTCTCTAGTTTGACCAAGGCAAATCAAACTCCGATTTTTTGTTGTTGCATTTTCAACATTTAGGTCTAAAACAGTGGGGAATTTATCCCAAATGAATTCATATACTTTTACAAGAAGGAAGGAATCAAGAATGATGCTATTAAGCCCTATAATCCCAAACAAAATGGAGTGACTGACAGAAACAATAGGTCTATTGTGTAAGCCATCCAAGCGATGCTGGGGAAAAATTTAGGGGTGAAATTTCGCAAATGGACTATTTTTTGGACATTTTCTGAAGAAGAAAAAAAATTAGTGTATTTTCTACATATCTATGATTAAATGGATGATATTTGCCGAAAAATTACCAATTTTAATAGTAAATAATATGATTTTTATTGAATATTTGCTTACATTCTATAAAAATGAATTTTCAAAACAAAAATATTTTCCTACAAGACTATAAATAGGGAAAATACTAAATCCTTAAAAAATACCCTGGTGCCATGCTCCATGATCAAAAGCTACCAAAATTCCTTTGGGATGAAGCAACAAACACAGTTTTATATTATCAAAACATGGTTCCTCATCAAGTTTTGTACAGCAAGACCCCCGAGGAAGTTTTCACAAGTGTTAAGCCCGATATTGGTTATCTCTAGATTTTTCCCTGCCCCGTATATTTCCATGTACTGAAGGACAAAGTAAACAAGCTAGAAGCCTATGAGAGAAAATATACATTTGTTGGATATAGTGAAGATTCCAAAGAATTATAATATAGATTTCTCGTCAAAGGATGGTTGAAATTAGCATGGATGTAATGTTCGATGAAGATGTTTCCCTTGGAAAAGCAAGGGACCTGGATCTGCATCCTCCTCCTGAGAAGAAGAGTGATGATGTGGATATTCTAGATGGTCCTTCCATGCTAGAATCCAAGAAATATATTGTTGATGATACCATGGAGAGTATGGACCCCTTGGATCCTCCTCTAAGTGATCCTCCTACCAGGAAGAGGTGATTATGGCTTCATGACACACTTCAAGATGACCATAAACATGTTGTTTCTCATGGGATATTTAGAGAAAGAAATAAGGCATGCAGGTTCCAAGCATACCTTGTAGCTATGAACAATATGATTCAAGTTGACACTCACACCTTTGAAGCACTTGTGAAGGAACAAGTCTGGAAGGATTTTATGGCCTAAGAATATGAATCTATTATGGAAAATTACGTATGGGATGTTGTACCGAGACCAAAGCGAAGATTAGTGGTGACATCCAAATGGATCTACAATATCAAGCATGGGGCTGATGGAAGCTTCGAAAAATACAAGGCAAGGTTCATAGCCTGTGGGTTATCCCAAAAAGAGGGAAAATATTATGATGATATATTTTCTCCTATAGCCTGATACACAACCATTTATTTGATAGTTTCCCTTAATACAAGTCAAGGATGGACTCCTCATAAAATGGATGTGAATATTTCTTTCTTACATGGGTTGCTTCAGGAAGAAGTGTATGTTCAACAACGTCCCAGATTTGAAGTTCATGATAGGAAAAACCATGTGTATCGATTGAAGAAATCTCTCTATGGATTGATGCATGCCCCTCGTGCTTCATATGTCTGCATGTATAGTTACTTAATGAAGTTGGGATTTACAAGGAGCAGTGTTGATCCAAACTTTTACTTCAAAACAATCTAAGGTATGCCTCTCATTTTGGTATTATATTTTGATGACTTCTTCTTGAAAGGTGCAAGCCCTCTCATTCTAGAATGTAAGAGGGAGTTGGCTTCCAAACTTGAAATGAAAGATCTTTGTTTGATGTACTATTCCTTGGAACTATAGGTATGGAAACATCTAGGTGATATTTTCCTTTCACAAGGAAAATATGTTGTGAAATTGCTAGAGAGATTTGGCATGGTTAAATGCAACTCCTTGGCTACACCTATGGAGATGAATTTCAAGAATCTATCTAGAGAGGTTGACGGACCAGATCTAGAAAACCCTTCTGAGTATAGACCACTGGTTGGTGCTCTAATGTTCCTCATGTACACTTGTCTTGGCATATGTTTTGTAGTTAACACTTTGAGCCATTTTATGACTAAGCCTCACCATGTGCATTGGGTCACTTCTAAACATGTATTGAGATATCTACATGGGACTATTAACCTTGGACTGAGATATGTCATTGGAGATGTTAGACTAGATGGATAGATAGATGCAAATTGGGTTGGTAGTGTTGTGACAACAAGAATACCTTTGGATGTTGTTTTAGTCTGGGATCTGCCATGATATCGTGGATGAGCAGGAAGAAGAAATACATAGGCCTTAGCATTGATGAGGCCAAGTATATTTCAGCCATCCTGGTGAGTTGTAAAGCATTTTGATTAAGGAAGCGCTTTGGAGAACTATTTGAGTAGTTTTTGGACATGACAGTCATTTATTGCAACAACAAGAGTGGGATTTGTTTATTGGAGAATATTGTATTCCATGACAAGTCCAAGCATATAGAGATCAAATATCATTACATTTGAGATGGTGCAAAGAGTAGGCATAACACTTCATTCACATTTTGACAGATGAGAAAATAGTCAATATCCTCACCAAGGCTTTGTCGAAAGGGATGTTCTTGGTATTCAGAGAGCATCTTGGACTAGTTGAGATGACCCTTTCAAATAAGGGTCCTAGATGATCAAGAAAACTAAGGAGTGCTATTCCCCAATGGTTAAGCTCTCATGGTGAGGAATGGAGCTATAGGTCTCCTAGGGATGAGATATCTCTAATCAATAGGATGTAGAGACTGGGGATCTCCCCTAGTCAGAGTATGCCCCAATTAGCATCATGCCCACTCTATGGGATAACCTCCCCATTTGGCCAATGGGATGAGGGACTTGGGATAGAGCGTGATCCCTACCCCTTGTAGTAGGTGGATATCGCCCAAGTTCGTGGATGCAAGTGGTCTACTATCTAACTCTTTAGGGTTGAGATGGATGATCAAGGACAATAAGGCAGAGTGTGATCTTTGCCTCCAGTATGTTGATCTCACCTATTGTCAAGGATTGTGGGATAGAGTGTGATCCCTATGCTTTGGGGTAGGTTGATCTCACCCATTGTCTTTAATTTCATGTGGTAGCTATGGCTCCCTGACGATGATGATGATGATGACGATTTCAGGTGGTAGCTGAGTCTCCTCGATGGTGATAGATATGGGGTGGTAGTTGTAGCTCCCCTGCAGTAATTCTTCTTCTTTAGATTTGAGAGTGTTCAACATGAGATTACCATAGACAAGAAAATATGAGAAATGATGCATATGACATGATGACATGATACTTATGACGATCATATGATGCAAATAGAATTTCTTCCTAGTTGATAGCGAGTGTTAATTTGGCAAATCAGTGACAAATTCCAACCATTGCATTAAATTCATCTTTCTGAGAGGAACAAAATTGACTTTTGAAGGACTTAATTTGGACAAGGAAAAATATGTTTTTGATGGAAAGCCCACATTGGCACATTTGTTCAAGTTGGCCTAGAAGCAAAATTAGAAGCCTTCCATCTCATATAAATACAAGTTGAGCTCTCCTCATTTGGCACCTCATTAACTCAACACATTCTTCTATCTCGTCATATGATTGGCTCGTACAGCTCACGAATTGCAGGGATCTCTCACGCATACGAAGGACAAGTGTTATTTTCTAATTGGGCCAAATTTAATGAATATTTTAGGGTGTTGACCAGCATTGACCAAGGGATGTTTGATTGTTTTTTACTGATTTTTTCTTGGGATTCTTCCTAATTATCTAGGCCGCATTGGAGGGCACAAAAATTGAGGAATTCTAAGCATTTGGACCACAAACTTATTATAGGCCTTTGATTATAGGATTCTTCTATGCATTGACTAAGTTTGACTGCTCAAATTAGCATTGTTTTGATTGAGCTTTGACAAGCTGAGGCCGAGTTGGAAGCCCTTTTACCAAGATGCTAGAGGATTATTTTGACCCTTGACTGTTTATTGGTTAGGGTACACATTGCTTTTGTTGAATGGGACATATTTGCACTAAAGTTGACTTTTTTATAACTTTACATCGATTGTCTCTATCTTGGATAAATTTCTTTCCATTTTGACTTAATTGGATATTGGATATTAGTCAAAGCTTGACTTTGATTCTTGGATGATGTACTCTATCTACTGATCATTTGAAGAGAATATAGTGGAAGAATATTTGCAAAGGGTTTTCCCCCTTGTGGGGTTTTACCCTAGTCATTGACCAAATATTGTGTCTCTTGTCTCTTGGTTGTATTTCATTATGCATTTGTATAAGTGCTCTATCTAATATTTCTCTATAGTTATTGGTTTAAAATTGAAGAAGTGGAAATTGTTAAATTGGATGTTATTAAATATTTTTGAAGTAATATTTGCAGCATAGAACAATTGATGAAAAATTAGCATGGTATCAGAGTTGAGGTGAATACAAGCCCAAGAGACATAGAGCAAGAGAATCCATCTTCTAGAAGTTGATTTGAAGGTTATCTTTGGTAAAATTCCTATCTCATATTTCAAGGACAATGAAAAATCTAGATGACTCATCTTGATTTGTAGCATGGAAGGCCAAGACCAATGTCACTTTAGATGAGTATGATTTCTTGGAGTACATGGAAGGAAATATTTCACCACCACCATAAAATTCTCCTCAATCTGCCAAATCTAAGTACAAGAAAGGTGATATTAAAGCTAAGAAGGTCATTATTGATTCCTTAAGATATCATCTACTCATTTATATTTCATCCTTGAAGACTTTAAAACAAATGTACGATAAGATTGTTGACATATATGAACTAAACAATTTGAGCCACATTATGGATTTTAAGAATCAACTCAAGGAGTCTAAGATACATAAGGGAGAAATTGTGCAATCATTCTTCATAAGAATCACTAAGCTCAAGGATCAACTCTGGACTGCTCATGAAATTATACCTAACATGGAATTGGTGATGACTACCCTTATTGGCCTTCCTTCTCCATGGAACATGTCCATTACTTCTAGCAACAACAGGGAAAGGATCCTTTATTTTGATGAGCTAATTTCTCTATGCAATCAAGAGGAAAGATTGATGATATCTAGATGGAGAATTCAAAAGCCAAGTGAATGAGATCATACAACCTTTGATTCTCAAGGGAAGAAAAAAACATGAAGAAAGTAAAGGGACAACCATCTAATTCAAGAATACCTCCTCAATCCAACTGAGACTTCAAGGATTCAAGAAGGTGAGATAGATAGGTTGAATGATGCAAGTGTCATCAAAAGGGTCACTATGCTCGAGATTTCCCCAAGAAGAGAGATGCTCTAGGAAGAAACTCTTCAATGTCCTACAACAATAACCGTGGCTACAATAAAAATAGGTCATATGATAGATGAGATGATAGAAGAGATGGAAGAAGGAATTATAGAATAAGAAGAGACTCTCTTGATGATCGTGAAGAAGGCTATCATCCACAAAATAGTTCAAGAAATTCTAGGTATGAAAGTAATGTTATTAATCAATCTGAATAAATTCTTATTTATGCACTTTCTTGTTCCTCTCCTTCAGATAGTTGGGATAGTTGGTTGGTTGATAGTGGGGCCTCTGATCATTTCTCAGAACATAAGGAGGTTCTCTCTAACTTGGTAGAGAGGTTGTCCAATTTGAAGATTATTCTTGGAGTTAACTCCACTCATCTCGTTAAAGGCTTTGGTTCTGTCAAAAATCATTTGGACTTTGGGGAATATGTTTTTCTTGATAATGTAATGTATGTGTCGGGATTGAAGAAAAATTTGGTATTTATATCTACTTTGGAGGAAAAAGGAATGAGTGTTGCATTCATCAAAGAAAAATTACTTAATTGGCCTGTTGGATCCTATATGAGAAATGCCTTCACATTTTGATCTAAGTTTGAAGGACTCAATAAAGTCACAGGAAGACCTCTTCTAGCTATGGTCCATGATAAAAATCATCAAATAAATTTGTGGCACCAAAGGCTAGCCCATATTCATTATGATTCTCTTCCAAAATTAAAGAATTTGATCTCTGGGATTCTCGATGTTCAAGCTCAACATGATGGTATATGTTGAAAAATGGCAACAAGAAATGCTAAAAATAGAAGTGCTAAAAATAGCATTTTGGGTACCAGTGCTAGATTGGGCGATAGGGAATGAAAAATGGAAGTGCTAAAAATAGAATTGTTATTTTTAGAAGTTCATGATGGATTCCTATTTTAGTCAGTCCCTGGACTAAAAATAGGAAGTAAAATTTAAATTTGGTATTAACAACAGTTTGTAAATTAATTAATTAATTCATCTTGAGTTAATTAGTTAAGGAAAAATCAAACATGAAGCCTATGTGAGGACATGCAGTAGTTTATCTATTAATTGAGGAATTTATCATCAGTTAAAGAGATAAAGATGAGTTCTAATTTGAGTAGTAATTAGTTGGATCAGTTATATAAGTTAAGTCTAGTTATATTTGATTTAAACAGTTTCTTTAAATTAAGTAAGTTCCGTTAGTTAATTCTTGCATGCATGTAACTGCTGCACTTCAGATAATTGAATATTCTCTCATAAATAACTCATGCATATCAGTTCATAGAAAGACCCAGTTGAGATCAGAGAAGGGACAATGTACTTTTAGTTGGATGGATTTTTCCTATAAAGGAAAATCATCCAAGCAAAAGGTTTAAGGTTCCTTGAGGATTGTGCAGTTTTACAGGGTGTGAGATCAGTGTTACACTTGGTAACAAGAGGATCACCCAAAAAACTCTGCAAGGAAATAGGAGGCTTGGAGGGCAGAGGAGAAGGCTTAAGAGAAGTCTTGATTGCCTGTGAGCATCCAGGAGGATTGTACTAAGAGCTGGCTAGCTGTGAGAGCTAAAGCTTTGTGTAATCCTGATGTATGTCCACCTTCATCTGTGAGGATTGTACTAAGAGATGGCTAGCTGTGTGAGAGCTAAGGCTTTGTATAAATCCTATGTATGATAATACAGAGAGTGGGGTTTAGGCTGAGGCTTTCCCCGGATTATATCTTCTGTGTTATGTGTGATTCCTTCTTATCAGTTATATGTGTTCTTATTGATGTTGTTCATGTTCGATTAAGCTTCTGCTAAATTGTTTGTAGAAGTAGATCAAGTGTTTTGCTTTAGTATATTGCATTACCAGGTGATCTACAGGTGGGAATTTCTACATGGTATCGGAGCGAGGTTTTGTAGAAAAATTTCTACATGGTATCAAAGCAAAGGTGATTAAAGGAGAGAACAGTATACTGAGAGGAGATTTCAAAGTTTTGAGTTTTGGGCCGAGAGTTTGCAGAGCAGATATGAAAATTTTTGTACAAAATTTTCAGAAACAAATAGCAGATTTGGATTTCTTGTGGAAAAATACCCAAAATCAAAAAATAAAATCAGCTAAATTGAAGTTCGGATGAGGGAGATATCACTGATTTAAAATCAGATCTTTTTCCAGAAAATTTCGTGACGACGGGAAAGTGGAAATAGATTGGTGTGCTAGCCAAGAACCTGTATGCACTTGAGGTACAAGATGCATGCAAAGCCTTGAGGAGCAAGGAAAAGGTTAGATACTTGGTGGTTGAGAGGGAGAGTAAATTACCTCTCAACATGCAGCGCCAGAAGAAGTCTCAGACAATTGTGGAGGAGCCACGATTAGTGAAGAAGCTTCAGGAGGTTGTGGAGCAGCCACAACTAGAGAAGCTGAGAGGAGATCGAGTAGGGGAAAACTTTGAGCTAGGTAGGCAGAGGGATCACATGCATCCATACCTACAAGTAGGAGGTGGGGCGATGTGGAGTGATCGTCCCAAGGAGGAGGGTCAGGATCCTTGAGGTACCCAACCTCTTTGATTTGACATTACTACAAGAGCCCCAATGAGGAGTAGCAAAACTGACTGATTGGGTAGACACAGGTGTGGATGGAGCGGTAGAGAGAGCTACAGTGTAGGAGTCACAGGACTGTGTAGAGCTAGGAGGCTTTAACAATGCGAGAGGCACAGGAGTGTTGCACTAGTGCAGGATGGAACAGAAAGGTGAGCAACGGTGCAAGATGCATGGGGTGCTGCAGTAGCTCAGAGATCAAAGAGGGAGCACTTGTCAGCAGTAGGTAGAGCTTCAGCATTAGAGTATGCTTCTAGCCCAACAGAGATCAGTTGAGGAGTTTTTTTTTGTTCCAAGAGTTGCTGGAGCAACCACACTTGGTAGAAGTGTTGTATGTAGAACATTCCAGAGGTATAGGATAGGGTTCGAGTTGAAGGCTTTCTTGTTGAGAGGGAGTGTTGAAAAATGGAAACAAGAAATGTTCAAAATAGAAGTGCTAAAAATAGCATTTTGGGTACCAGTGCTAGATTGGGCAACAGGGAATGAAAAATGGAAGTGCTAAAAATAGAATTACTATTTTTATAAGTTCGGGATGGATTCCTATTTTAGTCAGTCCCTGGACTAAAAATAGGAAGTAAAATTTAAATTTGATATTAACAGCAGTTTTTAAATTAATTAATTAATTCATCTTGAGTTAATTAGTTAAGGAAAAATCAAACATGAAGTCTATGTGAGGACATGCAACAGTTTATCTATTAATAGAGGAATTTATCCATCAGTTAAAGAGATAAGGATGAGTTCTAATTTGAGTAGTCATTAGTTGGCTCAGTTAACTGAGTCAAGTCAAGTGATATTTGATTTAAATAGTTTGTTTAAATTAAGTAAGTTCAGTTAGTTAATGCTTGCATGCATGTAACTGCTACACTTCAAATAACTAAATATTCTCTCATAAATAACTCATGCATGTTAGTTCAGAGAAATACCCAATTGAGATCATAGAAGAGACAGTGTACTATCAGTTGGATGGATTTTTCCTAGAAAGGAAAATCATCCAGGCAGAAGGATTAAGGTTCCTTGAGGGTTGTGTAGTTTTACAGGGTGTGAGATGAGTGTGAGAGATCAGTGTTACACTTAGTAACAGAAGGATCGCCCAAGAAAAACTGTGCAAGGAAATAGGAGGGTTGGAGGGTAGAGGAGAAGGCTTAGGAGAAGTCTTGATTGCCTGTGAGCATCCAAGAGGATTGCACTGAGAGCTGGCTAGCTGTGAGAGCTAAGGATTTGTGTAATCCTGATGTATGTCCACCTTCATCTGTGAGGAATGTACTGAGAGCTGGCTAGCTTTGTGAGAGCTAAGGCTTTATATAAATCCTATGTATGATAATACAGAGTGTGGGGTTTTAGGCTGAGGCTTTCCCTGGATTATGTCTTCTGTGTTATGTGCGATTCCTTCTTATCAGTTATATGTGTTCTTATTGATGTTGCTCATGTTCGATTAAGCTTCTGCTAAATTGTTTGTAGAAGTAGATCAAGTGTTTTGCTTTAGTATATTGCATTACTAGGTGATCTACAGGTGGGGATTTCTACATGGTATCGGATCGAGGTTTTGTAGAAAAATTTCTATAGTATATGTCCAAGGTGTGCCAGTGGAAGGAAGACAAGCGGACCATTCCCTTCCAGTGAAAATAAGACAAAAGGTATCCTTCATCTCATTCATTCTGATATATGTGGTCTGATGCTCATATTGTTGACATCTAATCATCAGGATTGGGTGAATGTAATTAATGTAAATAAATAATAAGAAATATGAACAGTCATTGGGAGATGAAGTAAACAGTCTCTCCCTCATGTATATAATAAAGACCAACCTGAAAGAATAAAATACGAATTGATTTGGTGGAGTTACTGCCTGGCCTGACATGGTATCAAAGCCAACTCCCGAAATTAGTTGTAACTCCTTGTATCAATTTTCTCTGCCATAATCATTGCCTGTACCCTCTGCACTCCTTGGGCTATTCATAATTGTCCTCTCTATGCTCTCTGGGCTCTCTACCATGATCATTGTTGGCATGGTTTTTCTATATGGGTGTAACGTTTACCCACTTTCATCTCTCGGTTTTCCAGAAGAGGAGCATTGAATCTCTACTTCTTTGTGCGTTGCAACTCCTGGTCGGTTTCTCTGTGCATTGAGTTTTGAAGGTTGTGCACTAAAATATGTTGAAAACTAGTCCATTGGTCGTTGCTGCATTTGAAATTTGAAGATTTGAAGGTTGAAGGATAATGTTGGTTCGAATGAACACTGGTTGTGAATGTCGACTTGTGAAAGTTGTGGAAAATTGTTGAGAATTGTGTGAAGTTGAAGCCCAAGAAATGCGTTGAAGCATGAAGTCTATATGTGCGCAGTCTCCATGCATAATTCCTGGTATGAGCATTGAGTTTTTTGAAGTTTGTGCTGCGTAGATTAAAGGTTGGTTTTGGCATATGCATTGATGCCTGACATTGCCTCCCTTCACTGCACGTGCTATCATGCACAAAATAGAATATTACTCTGTCCAAATTGCATATGCTGATAGAAATGGTACTTGTGCATTTTTTTGAATCTGTGAGGAGTTCCTCTATTTGTATTTACACTGCCATCGAAGTCTGTTGAACGCTAGTATACTTTTGTATATTTACACTGCCCCATATATACATAGTTCTTGCATTATGTTAATACACAGTCTTGTTTATTACATTGAATGCTAGTCCGACCATATATTTACACTCACCATACACTGCCCCACCCATATATTCTATACTTTAATGTTGTCTAGTTTAATGTGTATTGATATTTTGTCCCATCATATCAGAATCATATTTTTTCCCATTAGGAGTAAAATTTTGCAGCAGAAGTATTTTTTTATAGTACACAGTTTTTAAAATGCATTCAATCATATCTATTGTGGGAATAGTTCTCAATGGCAAGGAGAACTATCCTGAGTGGTCCTGGATGACAAAACACACCCTTATTTTCAATGAGTTGTGGAAAGGAGTGTGCATTGGAGACAGAGACAAAGAGCCAGAACAACCTAACTCAGACAAAGAGCTCACCATTTGGGAAAATAAGAATTGCAAAGCTTATGCATTAATCACAGCATCTATAAACGAAGAGGTGAGTCGCCATATTTCACCATTTTAAACTGCTTTCGAGGCCTTACAAAAGCTGAAAGAACTCTATGACTCACATTCTGCACTTGAAGTTGTTCAACTCATCATTAAACTCTTCACCCTTGAATTGCAAAATAATGATCCTCTTGCTCTTGCATCCGAAGTAAAATCTATAATGCATGATATCAAATCCACTAAGGTTGAATTGGATATTCCTCTTATTGCTTTTCTCAAGGCACTTTATCCTACTTACTCCAATTATCTTGAGTCATTGCAAGCAAATGGAAATCTCAAAGATATTACCTTTGACTCTCTTGTGAAAAATTTTGCTGAAAGAGAGAAATCTTTTGGAAAGAAGATAGCCCCTGAATCTTCTGAAGAGGCTGTGTGCCTTGCTCATTAAGAAAAGAATCTTGCTCAAGATTCTTCCAAGGGAAGATGTGGTCAAAGAGGAAGAGGAAGATACTTCAGAGGCAAGAGGGGCAGACACTCTCAAGGAGAAAAGGCAGATTTGCACTGCATACGCTGCAAAAGAAATGGATCACATGATGCCTCTATATGCAAAATACCTTGTACAAATTCGAGCAACAAAGAAATCAACCCAAAGGTAAAATTAATGACACATACAATGGTAAAGCACCTGAATCTGCTCATTATGCGGTGGCACAATGTAATATTGGAGTAAATGAAGATTTATTTAATGCTTCGCTTGCTTCTTGGAAAAATGATTGGTTGCTTGATTCAGGAGTAACTTGCCACATGACTCATAGAAAAGATTTTTTTGAAGAGTTTACTGACAATGTTGATGGAGCAGTATACTTTGCAGACCAATCAAAAATCAAGCCACTAGGGCTTGGCACAATCAAGCTTAAATTGCCTGGTTTTCCACACTTTCTTCTGCATCATGTTCTATATCTCCCACAGCTAAAGAGAAACTTGTTGTCCTTGGTCCACATCCGCTAGCAAGGTCACTCCATTCATATGTTTGATGGAAAGCTTGAGGTGAGAAGAGCATTTGACCACTCACTTGTCATGAGGGGAATATGTTATGCTCTTAACCTGCAAAATGATACCCAAATACAGAATATGCGAAGAAAAGATACCCAGAACACAGAACAACAATGATTTTATTATTCAGAGAGTAATGTTCACTTGCCTCTTCGAGGGGGCAACCTCAAATAGAGCAGAGCTCGCTTATAAAATAAGACACGACGCTCCTCGTAGGGAGTCTCTATCCTTTATATATGACTCATACATGCAATACCATGGATCAATACCATGGGTTTTATTAATACCATCTATCTAATACTACGACCCATTTGCAATTAACTGTGGTCCCGTCATTAATTGCAGGTTAACCACTTACAAATATTAATATGGGCTTTATTGACTCTTGACTATGACGTGATCCCATTACATAAATAAGGGGGTTAGGGTGGGACCCTATCATGCCCTCCCCTTTAAGACTAGCCTTGTCCTCAAGGCTGAAGCTGCGGAAACTGCTGAAGAATAGTGGCTGGTTCCCAAGTTGCATCTTCCAGAGAGGTGTCTTTCCATTTGACGAGGACTTCCTTAATCATGCGGTCACGTAGGTGCTTGTTTCGTGTGTCTAGGACCTGTTCGGGTTGAAGCCAGATTGACCCTTCCTCGTCCAATTCAGGTAGACTGGTCTGAATTCTGCAATTGTTCCCAATCACTTTCTTGAGGCATGAGACATGGAAAACTGGATGGATTTTTGCAGTAGGCGGCAAGGCCAACTTGTAAGCCACTTCTCCAATGCGTTGAAGTACTTGATATGGTCCGTAGAATTTGGGAGATAGTTTCTGACAACCCTTGTCTTTGAGTGATGTTTTCTTATATGGTTGCAGTCGTAAAAAGACCTGATCCCCTTCTTGAAATTGGTGCTCTGAGTGATGCTGGTCTACTTGTTGCTTCATGCGGTTTTGAGCTTGATGAATATTCTCTCGAAGATGGGCGAGCATGGTGGCGCGGTGTTGTAGGAGTTGATCCACTACTTGTACCTTCGAGCATCCCTTAATATAAGAAGTAGGGGAAGGAGGGAGTTGACCATAGACTGCTTCATAGGGAGTAATTTTGGTGGTGGCATGATAGTTGGTGTTATACCACCATTCAGCCAGAGGTAACCATTGTACCCAAAGATGTTGCTTTTCTGAAGTGAAACACCTAAGGTAGGTTTCCAGACATTTGTTGACGGCTTCAGTTTGACCATCCGTTTGTGGATGATAGGAAGTACTGAGTTTCAGTTGAGTGCCTTGTAGCCTGAAGAGTTCCTGCCAAAAATTACTTGTGAAGATTGGGTCACGATCGGACACAATAGAAGTGGGCATGCCATGCAATTTGAAGATCTGATCCATGAAATATTGAGCGACCAAAGTTGGTGTAAACGGGTGGGGTATGGCGCAAAAATGAGCATACTTCAAAAGTCTGTCCACAACCACCATGATGACTGACTTGTTTCCTAACTTTGGAAGACCTGTAATGAAATCCATAGAAACTTCTATCCATATTGATGTCGGGATGGGCAACGGTTGTAATGTGCCTGGTGTATTGACTATCTCCCCTTTGTGTCGTTGACAGACATCGCATTCGGCTATGAAAGTAAGGATGTCCTTTTTCATACCTATCCAAAAAAATGATCTTCTGGTGTGAGCATATGTCTTTTGAAAGCCTGAATGTCCTGCAATGGGGGATGACTGCAATTCTTCCAAAATGCGAGTTTTGAGGGTGGAGGTTGGTGATATGATGACTCTGTCCTTATAGCAAAGAATCTCATCCTGCCACGAGTAGCCCTTGTTGGAATTTGGATCCGTCTGCAATTGAGAAATGATTTGGGAGAGCCTGGGATGTGAAAACCATTCCCGGCGAGCTTCTTCGATCCATTCTGAAATGGGAAGGGAAATTGCTAGCAGGATACTTTCCTCCTAAAATTGGCGAGGTAATGCATCTACTACCCTGTTGTCTTGCCCTTTCTTGTAAATGATCTCATAATCATATCCTAGAATTTTGGCTAGCCATTTATTTTGTTGTGGGGAGGATAAGCGTTGCTCCAAAAAATATTTAGGACTGTGATGGTCTGTGTGGATTTGGAAACGTTGCCGCAATAAGTAAGGTCGCCAGGTCTCTACTGCATGTAAGATGGCCATCATTTCCTTCTCGTAGGTAGATTGGCCTAGATTCTTCCCATTGAGTTGTTGGCTGGTGAAGGCCAAAGGTCATCCTTCCTGCATTAAGACTGCCCCAATACCTGTACCCGAAGCATCACATTCAATGACAAAAGATTTGGTGAAATCAGGTAGTGCTAAGACTGGAGTGGAACACATGGCATTTTTGAGAGTTGTAAAGGCCTGTTGTGCTTCCTCATTCCAGAAGAATGAATTTTTCTTTAGGAGTTGAGTGAGGGGCTTTACTATGCAACCATAATTGTGGACAAATTTGCGATAATAGCCTATGAGACCCAAGAATCCTCTCAGGCTTTTCAAGGTCTGAGGTTGAGGCCACTCCTACATTGCCTGGATCTTTTTGGGGTCCACCTTGACACCTTCACGCCCCACAATGTGGCCCAAATACTCAACTTCTTCCATGCCAAACGCACACTTGGACATTTTAACAAATAATTTATGCTTGCGGAGCAGTTGCAGGAGTAGATCTACATGCTGAAGATGTGCGGCCCAAGTGCAACTATAGATGAGGATGTCATCGAAGAAGACAAGGACAAATTTCTTGAGATATGGTTTGAGAAGGTGGTTCATAAGGCTTTGAAAAGTAGATGGGGCATTACAAAGACTGAATGGCATGACTAGGAACTCATAATGGCCTTCATGAGTGCGGAAAGCAGTCTTTGGAATGTCAACTTCCTTCATGCGAATTTGGTGGTAGCCTGAGCGCAGATCCAGCTTAGTGAAGAATTGAGACGCATTGAGTTCATCCAGAAAATCATCAACCACTGGGATGGGAAATTTATCTTTGACTGTCAACTTATTGAGAGCCCTGAAGTCTGGACACATCCGCCACTCCCCATCTTTCTTGAGCACCATGACCATCGGTGACGAATAAGGACTAATGCTGGGACGAATGACACCTGCTTCCAAAAGTTCCTTGATTATTTTTTCTATTTCATTCTTTTGGGTGAACGGATATCTATATGGGCGCACATTTGGGGGTTGGGCCCCTAGAACCAAGGTGATGCTATGATCATGTTCCCCTCTCGAGGGTGGAAGCTCATGAGGCTTGTCAAAGACCGGAAGATGGTTATTTAAAATATGTTGCATCTCCGGATGAATTGGCAGAGACTTGGTTGCGACTGCCTGGATGGCATTAAATTGAGCTATAACTCCATGATGGCCCTTTTTTAGCAATTTTTCCATCCTATGCGAGCTGATGATAGAGGGAGTTCCCACCTGGAGTCCACGGAGGATATGTGTGCAGTTGTTCTGCTTAAAACTCATATATAACTCCTGGAAATCCATTGTGATAGGCCCCAGAGTGCGGAGCCAGTCAACGTCGAGGACAATGTCGCATCCTCCCATGTGTATGGCAAACATGTGGGTCTTCAACTGATAATCCCCCATTTGATGTTTGACATTTTCACAGCGGCCTTCACATTTCATTATGCCCCCATCCATGATTTGAACTTGGAAGTTAGAAACTGCTCCTACAAAATAATGCACTGCTTCCGCGACTTTTTGATGGATGAAATTATGTGTACTTCCACTATCAATCAAGACTACTACTGGGCGATGTTTGATAAAACCTCTGATTTTGAGAGTTTGAGGTGAAGAAATCCCTGCCAAAGCATGCAGCGAAATAACTGGTTCGTCAGGTACATTGTCCTATTGGTTGTCCTCTTCTACCTCCTCATGTTTCTCTAGTGGTGGATCTTCCTCCGATGAGCTATAATCAATGGCATCAATTTGAAAAAATTTGGGCTCCTTTCATTTGTGACCTGGGGAGTATTTTTCATCACAGTAGTAATATAATCCTTACTTTCTTCTTTCGGCCATTTCTGCAGGTGACACCTTTTGGACCTTAAGTGTTTGAGTGGTGCTGTGATCCTGTGGGGAGCGACCCTTAGCGGGGAAATTTGGGCGACTGTACTGGGTTGCTAACGCACGTTCCACGTTACGAGCTACCTTGCAAGCCTTTGTCCACGTGGGAGGGTGGTGCAGTTGGACTTGGGCTTTTATGGCTTCTTTAAGACCACTAATAAAACATTTCGTGTAGAATTCATTTGAGAGATCCCAGGTGCGTAAGGCTAAGGCTTTGAAGGCTGTAATATATTCGTCCACTGTGCCAGTTTGTCGGAGCTTAGTAAGATGACCCAAAAAAGAAGATTCTTGGTCAAAACGGTCTTGAAGAGCTTTTTTGAAGGTGGTCCAAGTCCGAAAAGGTCCACTGCAACGTTGATGCCATTCCCACCATTGCCACCTTTCATTGTCCAAGTACATGATCGCCACCATAAGCTGAGTATCATCAACTAAGATGTTATTCACATTGAAGTACTGCTCCATTTGTGCTATCCATGTTTTTGGCTGAGACCCATCAAATTTATGCATATCCAACTTGGGACGTTGCTCATGAGATTATTGGTGGGTGCCCCAGGCGTGAGGAGAGTGGCTAGACTCACCCTCACTGTGTCCCTTGCCATTATACGCCTCCTCGTGGGCTTCCTCCTTGCCCTTCAAGATTAGTTTCGATAGGCTTTCAATTTGATTTTGGATGGATTTCAAGGTTGTTTCAAGGTTGTCCATCCTTTCATTGGCCATAGCTTGAGCTCTAGTTTCTACCATGCACCAATCAGATGTTCTTGAGATTTGGGACCGCCAAAAAAAAAATTCAGTAAGAATTGAATGGTACCACCTTGCATAGCTCGTCGTCCTGATTCTGATGGGCTAGATCACCAAATCTTCTAAATATCAATGCTGAAAAAAGTCTTGCGAAAATTATGCCCCGGTATAGGAACCCCACACACTACTCAGATCTGGTGGATCTGAGTGATTTGAATGGCGGATCTGATGGCTCTGCGGCTCTGATGGATCTAATAGATCGGAATGATTGATCTGCGAACTCGAGACTGCGGGACTGATGTCTGCTGCTGTTGCACCCCTTTTTCACAAGCGGATCTGGAAGAGATGATGCGTGATCCCTCGACAGAAAAGGGAACTATGGTCTTGAGGACTGTCAGGTGCTACAGATCGCAATATACATAAGGGTCTGGCAGTAGTACTCGGCCCAATGTTTCAGGGCTCTAACTAAGGAGGATCAACCGTACCCTTAGCCGTACAACCCGACTACCCTATCATACGGGCGAGTAATCTCTCCGAGTGTTGTTCTCGGTGTACTGTAGCCGCAAGACGGCCGACGGTTTATCTATGGCAAGGTTTCAAGGGAGCCTAGCGGGCTTCCGATATACCCAGAGGGTACGTGGAAGATAGTCCGTGCACGGTTCTGTCTAATGCGCTACTACTCGAAGGGGTACTCACAGGGGTTACAAGGGAGTCCAACAGATGTGACCACCTCTTGTATTTCCTGCGTGCATGCCTCCCCTAATCCGCAGGTTTATGCGCTCAACGACAGATCCCGTGGTTTAAAGACGCCGGAACACGTCTCTAGCCAAAAAAAAAATTTGCTAAGAAATGGAGATCCCACCGGCCCTGGAAAGTGCTCTGATACCACTTGTTATGCTCTTAACCTGCAAAATGATACCCAAATACAGAATATGCGAAGAAATGATACCTAGAACACAGAACAACAATGATTTTATTATTCAGAGAGTAATGTTCACTTGCCTCTTTGAGAGGGCAACCTCCAATAGAGCAGAGCTCGCTTACAAAATAAGACATGATGCTCCTCGCAGAGAGTCTCTATCCTTTATATATGACTCATACATGCAATACCACGGATCAATACCGTGGGTTTTATTAATACCATCTATCTAATACTACGGCCCATTTGCAACTAACTGTGGTCCCGTCATTAATTGCGGGTTAACCACTTACAAATATTAATATGGGCTTTATTGACTCTTGACTATGACGTGATCCCATTACATAAATAAGGGGGTTAGGGTGGGACCCTAACAAAATAGAAGAAGAAAGGCTTCTCAAGCTGCAAGGTACCTTTGCTCATGCACAACATTTCTCATACAATTCTCATTATGAAGAAGGTACACTTCCATCAAGTTTATTATGGCATGCTATATTTGGACATTTGAACTATGACAACCTCTGCTTGTTGAAGAAAAATGGTGTTGCTGGTTTACCTACAATTCCTAGGAAATTTAAGCAATGTGATGCTTGCATTCTAGATAAGCATAGCAAACAATCTTTTCATGATTCACATTCAAGAGCACATAGAAAACTTGAACTCATTCATTCAGATTTATGTGGTCCAATGCCCGTTCCTTCTGCAAATGGAAATAAATATATGATTACATTTATTGATGACTACACCAGAATGTGTTGGGTTTACTTATTGAAGAACAAATCTGATGCTTTTCAAACATTCAAGAACTTTCATAAATGGATTGAAAATGATGCACAATCTCATATTGGGTCTATTCGCACTGATAATGGAAAAGAATACATATCAAATGAATTTGAAAACTATCTTCGCCAACATGGGATCAAACATCAAACGACTGTACCTTATAATCCCCAACAGAATGGTGTAGCTGAAAGAATGAATACAACAATCTTAAATATGGTACACTCCATGTTCTTCTTCAAAAATGTAAAAATAATGTTTTGGGTTGATGTTGTTCTATGTGCTGCATATATAAAGAATAGACGTCCATCTAATGCTATAAAAAACAAGACTCCCTATGAAATGTGGTATGGGCACATTCCTTTGGTAAAACATCTTAGGGTCTTTGGTTCCACCTGTTATGCCTTGATACCAAAGGTACATAGAAATAAACTTGGTGCAAGAAGTTGTAAGTGTATCTTCTTGGGGTATTCAAACATCTCCAAAGCATACCATCTCTATGATGAAGTCAATAAAAAGTTTGTTGTATCTAGAGATGCAATTTTCTTGAATCATCCAAAACTGACAATGTTGTTGAGCGGAAACTTGATCGCTTGGATAGATTCACAAATGAAAAATCATTTCAATAATTTGATAATCAGATTCCACATATTGAAGGGGGGATTCCTATACTAGATCAACATGTGGAATCTTCTTCTGAAGAACCCTCTCCCCTGCATGAAACTCCAACAACAGATGATGCTTTAAGTGATGTGATTGATAGAATTGGGAGACTCAATATTGATTCAGTCCTAACTCAATCAACAGAGCAGTCTGGACCATCTGAGAAAAGTCCTCCAAAGTGGCTGATAAAGACACTTGAAATTGTTCATCCTGATGAGGTTGGAAAGATAGGAACTAGAAATTCAAACCGGCAAAATGGAGATGATGTAGATGACTCTAATTCACCTATTGATATGGATGTTTCTTATGATTGTGAATTGAATTTTTCTACATATTTTGAACCAACTTCCTTCAAAGAAGATGCTTCTCATGATGAATGGAAAGAAGCAATGAAAAAGGAGTATGATGCCCTCACAAAGAATGGCACTTGGAAGTTGGTTGATCCTCCATTAGGAACCAAACCAATTGGCTACAAGTGGGTCTACAAGAACAAGTATAAAGCCGATGGCTCACTTGACAAGCACAAAGCTAGACTTGTGGCAAAAGGTTTTGCACAAAAGGAAGGGGTCGATTATGAGGATACTCCTTCCCCCACAGAAAAATGGGCTACCATCCAAACACTCTTTGCCCTAGCAGTTCAGAACGATTGGAAAGTCCATCAAATGGATGTAAAAATTGCTTTCTTGAATGGAGATCTAAAAGAGAATGTTTTTATGTTCCAGCCTGAAGGATTTGCTGTGAAAGGACATGAACATAAAGTATGCAAACTTGTGAAGTCCTTATATGGCCTCAAACAAGCACTGCAAGCCTGGTATGAAAAACTAACTGAGCATCTTTTGAAACTCAATTTCAAACATTATGATCTTGATGATGCAACTTTATTTGTCAAGAAAGTTGGAAAAACAGTTGTATACCTTGTGGTATATGTAGATGATCTGTTGATGACAAGGAACAATGAAATCTACATTGCATCCATAAAGAAGGAATTGGGGAAAAGTTTTGAAATGACTGATTTGGGCTATGTTCATTGCTATCTTCGTATTGAAGTAACTCAATGTCCAAAGTCCATATTTCTTTCTCGAAAGAAGTACATTGGAGATCTGTTGAACAGATTTGGCATGATAGAATGCAATCCTCTTACTACTCCAATGGAACAAAACTTAAAGCTCACATCTATTGAAGGAAAAGAATTTTAGGATGCAACAAAGTATAGACGGCTTGTAGGAAGTCTCAACTACCTAACTACTACCAGACCAGACATTTCGTTTGCTATTGGAATCCTCTCCAGGTTTATGCAAAAGCCTTGTGAGGGACATTGTTCTGCTGAAAAAAGAGTTCTAAGGTACTTGAAGGGAACTCAAGTGTTGAGTCCCAAACTTGCATCTTCCCTATACACCTTTTTAGCCTTTTTCCCATTTACCTGGACTTCCTAAGCTATCAAATCATTGCATATTAGTTTAAAAAGAGTATATAAAATGGTTTCCTAACTATGTCTTGTGACTGCTGTTTGATCTATATTTTTGCTCAGTTAGCTGCGGAATCTTGTCATTTTCCGCAGCCAGCTCAACTTTCCGCAGCCTTTTTGTTGAAGTCTATGTTATACGTGTCTACAGGAGAATTCGGCCAAATGGGCAAGTTGCAAATGATGTGGACATGGAACGTGTCCTCTTGGTTCAGCCGAATCCCTCACAGAAGGCCGAGGTCAAAGACAGCCAAGCGGTGGTCAACCTAAGAGTTTTACAGTGGCAGAACTCTGTTTTTCACCACGTGAAGACTTGCGTGGAAAATTCCTAAATCTCAGGAGGCATGCTAACACCTGTGGACTACTCCATGAACCGAATCTAACAGCCACCCTCCTTGGATTTTATTTTCACGACTACCATCATGCTAGATTTCTCGACATGGTTATTCACGTGTCTGTTTATCAGTGCAGATTTTAGGAAATTAGTTGTGTCTTCCTCTGTTATAAATAAAGCATTCCCATACACATATTAACTAGATTTTTGAATGTAATATTGAATGTTTACAAACCCACTGTGCCGTGACTTGTTCCTTATGTTATGACTGCATTTTAATACATGAGAAGACACTGTTTTTAAGCTCAATTCATGGTTGATTGTTGATTGGCCAAGGTTGTGCAAAGGGCCCCTGTACACACCAAGGTTCTGTAATTGCTGTATAGTTTCATGCTTTCTTCCTTTACGTTCCTGATGCCATAATTGTTTGTTTGTATATATTACACTGCTTTTGGTATTCATGTTGATTGTTGTCCATAGTTTTTTTATGCTTTCTAATGACTGTTAACTGATCAGTGTCTTTATTTCAGGTTCTAATAGACAGCCCAGGCAATTGCACATAGCTTTTAATGACTAATGACATGGAATTATCTTGTCCTTCTGCTGATTTATTTTCTTAGTTCTAATTCCAGCACTGTTTATTTCTTTCAGTTTTGTTTTGTTCATTTACTTTTCTGCAAGATAGATATTAGATTACTCATGTCATTTTCAGTTACCTCCTATAGCCAGAGTGAGTCAAATGGTGAGTGATTGAAGGATGAATGCGTAGTTTGATATTATTTTATTTTTCTACAAGTTAGTTATTGAATTGCTCATGTCATTTTCAGTTACCTCCTATAGCTAGAGCAAGTCAAATGGTGAGGGATTGAAGTATGAATGCGTAGTTTGATCTTAGTTTCATTTTATGCAAATTAGATATTAGATTTCTCAATTTGTTTATGATTACCTCCTATAGCCAGAGCGAGTCGAATGGTGAGGGGTCATAATATGAGTTGATGTAATATGATTTATTTTACTTTGTTTGCAGTTTTGAATTTCTTTGAGTTCAGTGTCTTTTTATACAACAGCAAGGATACTGGGTTTCATAGTCACTAGCTCACTGTTTGGTTTAATTAGAATATAGGTACATCTTTATTTTCTCTTAGGAATTGATTTCATCATTGCAAGTTTTAAAACCTTTTTGAAAACTTTGAAGTTGGAAATCATTTTAAAGGTAACCATTGCCTTGAACACTTATATCCATACTTGACTTTGAATTTTGCCATCTCACATTAGGGAATCAACAAAAGATAAACCCAAAAACAAACCAAAAATCAAAAACGACAAAGAAGTAAGAAATCGGTTATCTTGCATATATAGTGCACCTCACTTCAGCAGTTTACGACTCCTGGATTGAAAATTTATATAGCAATTTAGGACACACTAAATTGACCAAACATTTTGGCGCCATTGCTGGGGAAGTGAAACTAGGTAGCCAATTTCTTAAAAAAAAACAATAAAATTTCAAAGAAGGTAAAAATTGATAACTTCTCAAAGTATGCTCTCCTCTTTCACCTAGTGTGACCTGGAGGATCAGAAAAGAGAGTTATTGGTTCAATAATTTCTTCAGTATGCTCTCTTCTTACACCTAGATTGATTTGGAAGATCAGAAAGAGAATTATTAGCCCGACTTGAAAAAAAAAAAATGACATGCATAGAGCAAGAGATTCTAGGGGAAGGTTTATAGCTAGGGCCAAGAGTTTGATTTTTACAACTCCATCTACTTCAAGGTATAGACAAGATACACCTCCATCATCCCCAACTCACACTTCTAGCCTTAGGATTCTTGGAATTCAAGGGGTAGCAGCTGAATTAGGAGACTCTCCCACACTATCCACCGAATCTGAGTTAGGGAAAGACCCTTTCTTTACTTCTACAGGAAAACACATTGTAATCAAGGAAGTAGAATTACCTGAAGAAGAAGAGGGAGAAATTCCTCCTCGTTCGCCATTAGTAGAAGAACCAGAGGACTCTGAAATCTCTGAGGAAACTATCATGACAGAGGAAGTAGTAAACGGATTTAGAGGAGGTATAGGTAGAGGTAGAGGAGGAGGAAACAATGGAGGAGGTAGAGGTAACAACGGGGGAAATAGGGATGGAGATAACTCATTTGGATTTCCTATAGTTGATGAGGAATCTCAAACAACAATGAAAAACATCTCACCATCTGTCCTCCCAAACTTTTATGGGTTGCGAAGTAAGGATCCTGAAACATTTCTATTTGAGTTTGAAGTCGTGTGCCGAACTTATGATTATATGGAAGACTCTCAAAAACTCAAATTGTTTCATTCAACATTGAAGGAAGCTGCTCTAAAATGGTTCATGGGATTAGTCACTCAATCTATTAGGACTTGGAATGATATGAAAAAAACATTTTTGGATAGATACATGGACTATTGTATGCCCACCAATCATAAGGATGAGGTATTCAAAATGGTGCAAAAAGAAGATGAAAAATTGGAGGATTTACTTGAAAGATTTCAATACAACCTGAAAAGAGCAAAAATGAATAACCTAGATGAGGAAACCTTGAAAGCCCTTCTATTAAAAGCCATTAGAGATGAATGGATAGATATTTTGAACATGATGGGAAAAGGAGATATATCTCAACTTCCACTTCATGATATAGCAGAGCTATGTGTCCATCTCTCAAGGGGAAAATCTAAAACTGGAAAAGGGCCTAGAGATCCTTCTCTCATTAGAGCAAACAAATCTGCAATTGGATCAGTAAGTAGAGCCGAGATTGGCAACATGCTTGATGAGTTCAAAACTGATATTTTAAGGAGCCTTAGTGAGCAACTATACACCCTTAAGATACAAAACAAGCAGAAAGCAGAAGCTGAAGCTTTGGCCATCTTTTGTCCAAAATGTAGGAAGAAACATGCTCTAAGGGAATGCCCCTTGGATGCAAAAGTTGTAGAAACATGTGTAATTTGTTCAGAAAGCCATGAGACCAAGGATTGTCCTTCAATTCCGGGGCTCAAAGTTGTCTTTCAAGAAGACCCAAATTCAATTGAGTCTCTCTGTTTTGTTTCAAGGAGACCTTGGCAGGGGCAACAAAATCAAGGGTTTAACAACCCCACGAACTTTCAACCCCCACCAAATTGGAATCTTTGGCAACAACCTTGGTCCCAACCTCAAAATCCATTTCAATCATGGGTACAAGGTATGCAAAATCCTTATGGGAGATTTTCTCAATTTTATCAATATCCTCCATCTTTTCAAAATCAACAAGCTCCACAACTTCCAAATCAAAATCCACAACTTTTATTGCCATTTCCACAACAACAACAACCATCTCAACAAAATCCAAATTCCCAACTCTTGCTTCCATTCCAACAAAAGACAAATCAACTACCTTCCCATCCATTGCCAAATCCCAATAATAAAAACCCTCAAAATGCATACATGGTAGAAGAACAACAATTTCCTACCTATATGATTGTTCCTCTCAATGATGTACAACTCAGAACTGGTAGAGTTTTAGAAAAGCCTTCTATAGATGCTCAAAAGAAAAGCATTTCTGAGGAAGATTCTCTTGAAGCCAATAAAGGTTCTGAAGCATCTCTTCAAAACCCAAGCACTCAAAAAGAAAAAGAAAAAGAGTCAACCCCCACAACTCCTATAGTTGAGAAATCTGCATCTTCATCCACACCTCCTTTTCCTGAAAGATTACAAATTGACAAAGGAGTGGAAAAACAAATCTTGTTGCCTGACTATGATTTTCTAGATGAATTAAAGAATGTCTGTATCAAGATTCCCTTGTTACAAGCCATTAGAGAGATTCCTATTCTAGCAAAAACAATAAAGGAGTTGAGTCTCAAAAGACCAGGAAGGAAACCAAGAGATACAAGAAGAATCCACCTCGTAGGAAAAATTACAGATATCATGATGGGAAAAATTACCATGCAGAAGTATGTAGATCCCGGTAGTCCAATTTTAAAAACACATATCAATGGGGTAGAAATTCCAAATACATTGATTGATTTAGGTGCTGCTATCAACATTATGAGTAGCTAGACTATGGAACAGCTAAAACTTCCTAACCTTCTTTTTACACCTACTCTGCTGCAACTTGCAGATCGATCAATTATCAAACTAGATTGTGTATTAGAAGACATTTTGGTCTCCTTAGATTCTTGGGAATATCCAATAGATTTCATGATTTTAACTCCCAAGAGTAATCTAGGAGGGCACCCACTCATCTTAGGAATACCTTGGCTAGCCACAGCTGATGCTTTTATCAGTTGTAGATCTGGGGATATGTATATTTCTGATGGTAATTCGACAAAGAAATTCAATTTGGATCCTCCAACAAAAGCAATTACAGAAGTAGGAGATAATGAATGGGTCGATGATGAGGACACTATACAACCTGTCTTTACCATTTCTGAAATCAGTGAAAATAGTCAAATTCTGAACACATTAGAAAACTTTGAAACATCTTCAGAATATGACCACACACAATTTTAGTTAGATTCTGACATTGAGTATCTATCATCTAGACAAATGTCTCTTTACTCTATGGAAGAGTTTGGTATTTCTGCCATTGAGATCTTTCCAGGTAAAACATTGAATATCAACAAAAACTTGGAAAAATCACAACAGGGAGAGCTAACCAAAATCTTGCAGAAACATTCTACTGCATTTGCATGGGAGTATACTGATATGAAAGGTATTGACCCTAAGACTTGTATTCATCACATCTACACCGAGGAAAATAGTAGACCAATAAAACAACCTCAGAGAATGATGAATCCAAACCTTAGGGAGATAGTGAAAGAAGAGCTCCAAAAACTACTTAATGTAAACTTCATTTATCCAATTTCAAATAGCCGATGGGTTTCTCCTTTGGTTATAGTACCTAAAAAGAATGGTAAATGGAGGGTATGCATTGATTACAGGGAATTGAATAAAGCAACTTTGAAGGATCACTTTCCTTTACCCTCTATCGATCAGGTATTAGATACTCTAGCAAGCAAAAATTACTTTTCATTTTTGGATGGTTTTAGTGGCTATAATCAAATTCAGGTAGCACCTGAGATCAAGATAAGACCACATTTACCTGTCCATGGGGAACTTTTTCTTACCGAGTGCTTCCTTTTGGATTATGTAATGCACCCGCAACATTTCAAAGGGCAATACTAGGAATCTTTTCTGATCTAATCCATGATTGTGTAGAGGTCTATATGGATGATTTTACAGTTTATGGTGATTCATTTGAAGAAGCATTAGATAATTTGGAAAAAGTCCTTATAAGATGTAAAGAAACAAACCTTTCATTGAGTCATGAAAAATGCTTTATGATGTTTACTGAAGGTATTGTTTTGGGACATCATATTTTAGGGGATGGGATTAAAGTTGATAGATCAAAAGTTGAAGTCATCTCCAAGTTGCCTATTCAAAATTGTCAAAACGATGTTAGAAGTTTTCTGGGATTTACTGGGTACTATAGAAGATTTATAGAAAACTTCACCAAAATAGCATCTCCACTCTTCAAATTGCTTACAAAAGACTGTGAATTCAAATGGGATCCTGATTGTCAATCAACATTTGAAACTTTGAAAACAAGAATATCTGAAGCACCCATCTTAAGAGGGCCAAATTGGAAACTTCCTTTCCATATTTCTACAGATGCTTCAGATACAGCTCTAGGAGCTGTGTTGGGTCAAAAGTATTTAGTTCCTTATGCTATTTACTATACCAGTAAAATTTTGACTCCCACTGAGTTGAATTATACTGTGATTGAAAAAGAGTTCTTAGTTGTTGTTTATGCAATAAATAAGTTTAGACATTATATAACAGGCTATGAAACTTTTGTCCATACTGATCATTCTGCAATTAGATATCTAATGAACAAACCTGTTACTAATGGAAGAGTTACAAGATGGCTCTTACTTTTATAGGAATTCAATATTACTGTGTTGGATAGACCAGGGAAACAAAATACAGTAGTTGATTTCTAGTCTAGGATCCAAAATACTAAAGAAGATTCTCCTGTAGAGGATAAGTTCCCAGATGAATATTTATTTGCAATAACTACTAAGACTCCTTGGTATGCAGATATTGCTAACTATTTGGTTATAGGGAAACTACCTCCACATCTATTTCCTAGTGAAAAAAGAAGAATTATTTAGGAGAGTTCAAAATATTCATAGATTTCTAATGAATTGTTTAAAACAGGGCCAGATTGTGTGATCAGAAGATGTGTTAGGGAAGATGAAATGCCTGACATCTTCAATGCATTTCATGATGAACCATGTGGTGGAAACTTTGCTAACAAAAGGACGGCCTATAAAATCCTTTCTTTAGGATATTATTGGCCTTCCCTCTTCAAAGATACAAAAGAATATGTCAAAAGGTGTGACAGCTGCCAAAGAGTAGGGAAACCGACTCTTTCAAATGAAATGCCATTACAACCACAGGTACTCATCGAACCCTTTGAAAAATGGGCTTTAGATTTCATTGGACCCATTAATCCACCATCTAAACAAAAGAAGTATATATTGGTATGCACTGATTATGTCACTAAATGGGTAGAAGCCAAAGCATTACTTTCTACTACTGAAAATTCAGTTGTTAGTTTTCTTTATGAGGATATTTTTACTTGCTTTGGTGTCCCAAGAGAAATTGTGATAGATCAGGGAAGTCAATTTACATCCAACATGATGGAGAAGCTGATGGAAGAATACAAAATCAAGCACAGAAAATCTACTCCTTACCATCCGCAAGCAAATGGCCAAGTGGAGTCTACAAACAAAGTTATTGAAAGCATCATCACCAAAATTGTTCATCTACACAGAAGAGATTGGGCAGAAAGGCTTCCTGAAGCCTTATGGGCCTATAGAACTACATGGAAGAATACAACAGGACATTCTCCCTATGAACTTGTTTATGGGAAAGAAGTCCTGCTCCCCATTGAGTTTCAAGTCAAAACTTTCAAGATGGCAGTTCAGTTGGGGATGGATCTATCAGAAGCCCAAAAGGACAGAATGAAGCAGTTGAATGAGTTGGATGAGATCAGACAAGAAGCAATCCTAAGAACTAATCTAGTTCAACATCAAAGAGCTAAGTGGCATGACAGATACATCAAAGAGAAAAAGTTTCAAGAGGGAGATTGGGCATTACTATTTGATTCCAAGTTTAAAGACTTCAAAGGTAAATTTCAGACCCATTGGCTTGGGCCATATGAGATTGACAAAGTCTTTAGCAATGGAGCGGTAAGAATCAAGACCATTGATGAATTTCAAACTCCTCTTATTGTGAATGGCCACAGATTAAAGATTTATCATAAGCCACTCTCAAAAGAGGAATTTGTCAAAATGTTTCAAGAGAATTCTGCAATAAGGCTGGTGAAGAAGAATCCTTCTTCTCCACCAGCCTAGCCTTTGTTCCTTTCTGTTAAAAAAAAAAAAAAATTGTATAAGCCTGAAAACCAATCACTGATTGGTAGTCTTATACAGAAAATGTAGAGTGAAAATCAGGAACACCTGACACTCTATATTTTCAACAAAAAAAAATATCTCTCTTTCTTTCCCATTTCCACTTCACTTCATTTCCATCCCACTCCATTTCATTTTCATTTCACTCCACTCCATTTCATCCATTTCATCAAGAAAAGTCTCTTTCATGACCATTTCCATTCAGTTAGTTATTATCTAACTATCTTTATTTAGCCAAGTGGTTGCTGTGTCAGTTTCCGCAGCTGGAATCAGTTTCCGCAGCCAGAAGCAGTTTCCACAGCCACCACTCTGTTTTTCAAATTAACAGTCAAGATGTTAGTTCAATAATCATCAAAATGCAGGTATGACTTAGCATATGCTATGAAGACATGGAGCATCTACAAACATCAATAAGGAGCAGTTGATTAAGGGCTAATGGACAACAAATGACAAGGATTCCAAGGTATGAGTAAAAATTTCTTTCAAATAGTAATCAAAGGCATAATTTTGCATAGTTATTAAACCTTAAAGCTCCACTATATGCAATGATTATCACGATAGCTCCATTACCATTCCACGACATTCCTCCATGAACCATGCATTTATTCCCTAAACGGTCTCATGATTAATTTTCGAGTTTAACTCGTAGTTGACTGCACTTTCACACTCCACTTGTAATCATGAGATGTGACCCATTTAATTACGGCTCCTCTCCACCGCACTTTTCGCAGCCATTTCATAAATGTGTAACATCTCCTACGCAGCCGTTCAGTTCAAAAATTCCGACTTCACTTCACTACCCTGCCATTTTGTTAAAGCCATGGCTACATTACCACCTCATTCACATACGTCTCCACTCCATTTTGTGAACTCACCTCAGCTACTCATCCTCTGTTTCCACTTACAGTTCCTGAACACTCCTGCTACCTGTTCTCCATCTTCCATTTTCAGCCACTATTTTTTTCTCCATAAACCCTGCAACCTAGCTGTCTTACCTCTGTTAAACCCTCACACGCAGTTGAATTTCAAACAGAGGAAAGGATGGGATGGTTATTGAGGGCAGAACCAGAAGGGCCTAAGTTCTTAGAAGGATACCCTCAAGTAAAAGACTTGCTAAAGAAGGCAAAATGGCTACGTTTCATTCAAAAATTTAAGGGCCACAATAAGGAGATAACAAAAGCTTTTGCAAGGTCTTTCAACGGCCAGGTGGTGGAAATTGGAGACCTTAAGTTCATGGTCACTGAAGCATCCATAGCAGCTGCCACAGACCTGCCCCAGGAAGGTGAACGTTGGTTTAAAAACAAAAGTTTGGACGAGCAGGCATGGAGAATCATATTACGTAACCCAGGTATGGACGTTACTGTATTCACAAAAGGAATTCCTGTTCATGCATTAAAAGAAGAGTGGGCCAGCTTACTGTTAATCATTCAAAAGTTCATCACTTGTGAAGGCCGTTTTGGAGCAATGTACATGTATCATACTAGGTTATTGATGAACTTCTTAGAGAACCAAACCCTTAATCTGCCCTATTTCTTATTGTTGAGCTTGAAAAAGATGAGCACAACAATCCAAAAGAACATAGAAGACATAGAACCTCATCTATATCATCATGGGCTTGTGAGGATTCTAATTGAAGACCAATTGAAGAAAAACAAAGATACCTGGGAACGGTTTTTAGTAAGAAACTAATTTCAAGAGCCATCTAAGGCACCTGAAAGTAGTACACCAAAAACACCAAGAAGGAGTAGGAGAAAAGAAAAAAGTGCAATAATCCAAGACTCTCCTATTAGCAAAACTAAAGAAGTTGGTCAAAAAGAGAAGGAGGAAAGAACTAAGGACAGAAAACAGAGGAAATTGAAAGGAAAAAGGAACATCGAAGATGTCTACCAATCACCAGAACCATCTGTAGAGGAAGACTATCAAGTTTTGTCTGAGAGACTAGTGCATCTTCGAAAACAAGCTGCTACAGCTAAGAAGAAAGAAAAAGGAAAACAGAACATGAAAGAAGAGAGTACTAGCCCACAGTATTTAAGAAGAAGCAGCAGGCTTAGAGGAAGGTGGAGGAAAACACAAGTAAAAGGACCCCACTTCATTGACTTGGGTGGGGAAACGCCCGAGAAACCTCCAGCTGGCCGTAGCCCACCTCATCCTCAGCCAAATATTGAAACCAGTCCTCCAGATGTTGATGTAAGTCCTTCTTGGCCAGAACTAGAAATCTGTCCTCCTCCTCAACAAGACTTTGAGGTCAGCCCAAGGAAAACACCCAAAATAGATCCAAATAAGCAAGAGGTGTATGACTATCTCGAATCCTTAGAGAAGACAGCTGCAGGCTCGAGCACATCATCCACTCTGCCTCACATAACACAAGATGCACAAGTCCAATCCTTGAAACAAGAAGTGTTTGAATTGGAGGTTTTAAACAGGCACATTAAATAAGAAAATGAAGCATTAAAGGAGCAAAGCAAAGTGGATAAAATCATTCATGATAATACTATGTTACATTTGGGACTGTGGCAGAAAAAGAACAAGAAATTAAAGAAAAAGTGCAGGAAGTTGAGCAGGGAATTAATCAATCTCAAATTCAAATGTTCGATAAGGAAGCCCAGGATGGTAGTAGCACCAAGAAAGAAAAGAAGAGGACTGGATGTACTAGCAGAGGCTTCAGAACACATGGACTAAAGGGGGATGACTAAAATTTGGTTGCATGAGGACATGCAACACCTTCACAATGGGGGTATGTTGAGTCCCAAACTTGCATCTTTCCTATACACCTTTTTAGCCTTTTTCCCATTTACCTGGACCTCCTAAGCTGTCAAATCATTGCATATTAGTTTAAAAAGAGCATATAAAATGGTTTCCTAACTATGTCTTGTGACTACTGTTTGATCTAGATTTTTGCTCAGTCAGCTGCGAATCTTGTCACTTTCCGCAGCCAGCTCAACTTTCCATAGCCTTTTTGTTGAAGTCTATGTTACATGTGTCTACAGGAGAATTCGGCCACATGGGCAAGTTGCAAATGATGTGGACATGGAACATGTCCTCTTGGTTCAGCCGAATCCCTCACAGAAGGCCGAGGTCAAAGACAGTCAAGCGGTGGTCAACCTAAGAGTTTTACGGTGGCAGAACTCTGTTTTTCACCACGTGAAGACTTGCGTGGAAAATTCCTAAATCTTAGGAGGTGTGCTAACACCTATGGACTGCTCCATGAACCGAATCTAACAGCCACCCTCCTTGGATTTAATTTTCACGGCTACCATCATGCTAGATTTCTGGACGTGGTTATTCACGTGTCTGTTTATCAGCACAGATTTTAGGAAAGTAGTTGTGTCATCCTCTATTATAAATAAAGCATTCTCATATGGATATTAGCTAGCTTTTTGAATGTAATATTGATTGTTTACGAACCCACTGTGCCGTGACTTGCTCCTTATGTTATGACTACATTTTAATACATGAGAAGACAGTGTTTTTAAGCTCAATTCGTGGTTGATTGTTGATTGGCCGAGGTTATGCAGAGGGCGCATGTACAAACCAAGGTTCTGTAATTACTGTATAGTTTCATGCTTTCTTCCTTTACGTTCCTGATGCCATAATTGTTTGTTTGTATATATTACACTACTTTTGGTATTCATGTTGATTGTTGTCCATAGTTTTTTTTATGCTTTCTAATGACTGTTATTGATCAGTGTCTTTATTTTAGGTTCTAATAGATAGCCGGGAAATTTCACATAGCTTTTAATGACTAATGACATGGAATTATCTTGTCCTTCTGCTGATTTATTTTCTTAGTTCTAATTCCAGCACTGTTTATTTCTTTCAGTTTTGTTTTGTTCATTTACTTTTTTGCAAGATAGATATTAGATTACTCATGTCATTTTCAGTTACCTCCTATAGCCAGAGCGAGTCAAATGGTGAGGGATTGAAGTATGAATGCGTAGTTTGATATTAGTTTATTTTTTTGCAAGTTAGTTATTGAATTGCTCATGTCATTTTCAGTTACCTCCTATAGCTAGAGCGAGTCAAATGGTGAGGGATTGAAGTATGAATGCGTAGTTTGATCTTAGTTTCATTTTATGCAAATTAGATATCAGATTGCTCAATTTGTTTATGATTACCTCCTATAGCCAGAGCGAGTCGAATGGTGAGGGGTCAGAATATGAGTTGATGTAATATGATTTAGTTTACTTTGTTTTCAGTTTTGAATTTCTTTGAGTTCAGTTTCTTTTTATACAGCAGCAAGGATACTGGGTTTCCTAGTCACTAGCTCACTGTTTGGTTTAATTAGAATATAGGTACATCTTTATTTTCTCTTAGGAATGATTTCATCATTGCAAGTTTTAAATCTTTTTGAAAACTTTGAAGTTGGAAATCATTTTAAAGGTCACCATTGCCTTGAACACTTATATCCATACTTGACTTTGAATTTTTCCATCTCACATTAGGGAATCAACAAAAGATAATCCCAAAAACAAACCAAAAATAAAAAAGGACAAAGAAGTAAGAAATCGGTTATCTTGCATATATAGTGCACCTCACTTCAGCAGTTTACGACTCCCGGATTGACAATTTATATAGCAATTTAGGACACACTAAATTGACCAAACATCATTTTTTTGTTTTTATTATTGAATCAATTGAAATGATGAAGTTTATTTTGTCTCCCTTTTTTTTCTTTTTTCTTTTTTTTTTTCTTTTTTTACATAACAATTCTTTTTCTAATCCTCCAAATCACACAAAGTGCAGGAGGAGGGCATACTCAAGAATTATTATTTTTTTCACAAAACAATCTTTTTCTGATCCTCGAGATCACACAAAGTGCAGGAGGAGGGCATACTCAAAAAGTATTTTTATTTTTTTTAGATGTAAGAAATAAGGTTTCCTAATTACACTTCCCCGGCAATGGCGCCAAAAATGTTTAGTCAATTTAACGTCTTAAATTTCTTTAGATAAAGTATCAATCCGGGTATCGTAAACTGATGAAGTGTGGTGCACCATATGTGCTTAGTTAACCTTTTTCTTACTTCGTTGTTTTATAGTTTTTGTTTTGTTTTGGGGTTTTGTTCTTGTTGATCTCCTAAAGTATTAATGCAAATGGAAATCCTATTCTAAGGTCTTAAGAATACTTTTAAAGGTCAAGTATGGATGTATATTTCAAGACAAGGTCTATGTCCCTAATGGTAACTTCCAAAACTTAGCAATTCAAAAGATCTTAAAACATGTTATTGATGGAATTAGTACTTAAAAAAAAGTGTAAGTATGCAGCTAATTCAATCAAACAAAATGAAATACTGATCATAAAATCATTGTCTCTGCTGTTGGTCTAAATACGGAAATAAAAGTTAAGCTATTGCACTCAAAGAAATAAAAAATTACAAGGAAAATAAAACTAAAATAAAATTACACATTCATAATTCAATCCCTTGCCATTAGTCCCGCTATGGCTTTCGAAGGTAACCGTAAATGATATGAGCAATTTAATATCTAATTGTAGAAAAGTAAAACTAAAATCAGATCACATCAATTCATAGTCTGACCCCTCGCCATTAGTCCCACTATGGCTTTCGGAGGTAATCATCAACAACTTGAGCAATCTGATATCTAATTACAGAAAAGTAAACTTAAAATCAAATCACATCAATTCATAGTTTGATCCCTCACCATTAGCCCCGCTATGGCTTTCGGAGGCAATCATCAACAACTTGAGCAATCTGATATCTAATTGCAGAAAAGTAAACTTAAAATCAAATCACATCAATTCATAGTCTGATCCCTCGCCATTAGTCCTGTTATGGCTTTCGGAGGTAATCATCAACAACTTGAGCAATCTGATATCTAATTGCAGAAAAGTAAACTTAAAATCAAATCACATCAATTCATAGTCTGATCCCTCACCATTAGTCCCGCTATGGCTTTCGGAGGTAACCGTCAATGACATGAGTGAGTTGATTTCTAAACTAACTTAACAAAGCAAATGAACAAGACTGAAATCAAAGCATAACTGAAATTGAAAAGCTAAAAAAACAAAGTCAGCAGAGAGGCAAATCTCATGTCACCATTTGATGCAAAAACATGTAAAGAAAAACTAATCTACAATCAACCGGTTGAACACACTTGCATGAATTAAAATTGCATGAATGAAAAATCTAATCTATCAAACTTGAAAGCAATCAAATGACATAATGAAATCAAAGCAAAATTACAAAATGAAATCTACTCTACCTTACATTCTAATATGCTCCATGACATCTACTTCACATCTCCTTCCATGTTGAGAACATCAAAGCTTTATTCAAATTCTTCAAAATTACAAAGTACAACAAAGCTCTCCAAAGCTTTCAAAAGCCATCAAGGAAGAACTACAAACTCCAAGCTAAATAACTAAAAGCCAAGCCAAGCTAACAAATGAAGGAGAGAGATCTCCTATTTATACAAAAAGATGAGAAGCCATCTCATTAATGAGAGTCCATGAATCTCTCCCTCTACCTCTAGAGTCCTAATCAAAATAGGAACTGATAAGACACATGTCTTCTTAGAGTTACAATATAATTAGGAGATGTGACACATATCCTCATGATCCCATGATTCTTTCCACTCAAATTCGAATTTGGCCTTAGAGTGCCACATAAGGGTCTTCTAGAAGCCTCCTTTCAACCTACACATGTCAACAATCTCAAACCATTTGTTAGGTATAAGCATATGCACATTATTTTCTAATTTTTAACCACAAATTCACTTAAAAGGCTTAGAATTAATAAAGATTGGAAAAACATAAATGTGGCCCAATGATAATGAGAGTGGGATGAATGTGGTGACATAGTAGTGAAATGGAGGTGAAATGGAGGTGATATAATGGACATAATAGTGAAAGTGTAATGGAAAGGAATGACATTTTCAAGACTCAACATACATTGGTCCGCTGAAAAAAGAGTTCTAAGGTACTTGAAGGGAACTCAAGACTTTGGAATCAAGTATACACAGGTGGATGACTTCAGCTTAATTGGATACTCTGATTTAGACTTGATGGAGAAAAAGAAATTGGGGTATCTACTTCAGGATATGCTATGAGTCTTGGATCAGGAGATGTCTCCTAGAGATCACGCAAACAATCAGTTCCAGCAAATTCCACAACAGAAGCAAAATACGTGGCAGCAGTTGAAGCAACAAAATAAATTGTGTGGCACAGGAAAATTCTTGAAGATTTGTAGGTAAAACAAGTAAAATCAACTCCACTCATGATTGACAATACCTCTACAATAAATTTGGCCAAGAACCCAAAGTTCCATGATCGAATGAAGCACATCAATACTAAATATCATCTTATTCGACATCATGTTGAGGCCAAAACAATCCATCTCCATCATTGTTCCACTAATGAGAAAATTGCAGACATCTTCACCAAAGCGCTTGGAAGAGAAAAGCTTGAACGATTCAGAATGATGCTTGGACTCACCAACATCCCTTCAGATTAAGGGGGGGAATGTTGACACCTAATCATCAGGATTGGGTGAATGTAATTAATGTAAATAAATAATAAGAAATATGAACAGTCATCGGGAGATGAAGTGAATAGTCTCTCCCTCATGTATATAATAAAAACCAACCTGAAAGAATAAAATACGAATTGATTTGGTGGAGTTACTGCCTGGCCTGAAACATACATTCATTTAGTGGCCATCTCTATTACATTACCTTCATCGTTGATTTCTCAAGAAAGACATGGATAGACTATTTGAAGCACAAGGATGAGGCCTTTGAAATGTTAAAGGATTTTATGGATTTAGTAGAAAATCATACAGGGAAGAAAATAAAGGTCTTCGGGTATGGCAATGGTGGGGAACATATATCAAATGGATTCAAAGAATTTTCAAGAAGGAAGGAATAAGGAAGGATACTATTGTGCCCTACAATCTCGAACAAAATGGAGTGGATGAAAGAAATAATAGGCTAATTGTGGAAGTTTCCTTAGCCATGCCCCATGATTAAAAGCTGCCAAAATTCCTTTGGGGTGAAGCAATAAAAATACATGTATATGTTCAAAATAGGTTACCTCAATAAGATTTGGACAACAAGACCCCTGAGGAAGTATTCACAGGAGTCAAGCCTGATATTGGTCATCTCGAGATTTTTGGTTTCCCAATATATTTCCATGTGTCGAAGGACAAAAGAAATAAGCTAGAAGTATATGGGAGAAAAGGTGTGTTTGTTAGATATAGTGAATATTCCAAAGCATTTAGAATATATATTCTTGGTCTAAGGAAGGTTTAAATTAGCATGGATGTAATGTTTAATGAAGATGCTACCCTTGGAAAAGAAAGGGACCTTCCTCTACCTCCTCCTCCTGAGAAGAAGTGTGATTATATGGATATTCTAGAAGGTACTTTTGTCCCAGAATTCGAGAGAGATATTTTTTATGATCCCATGGAGCCTATGGACCCCTTGGATCCTCCTCCAAGTGATCCTACTACCAGGAAGAAGCCATTATGGCTTCGTGACACACTTCAAGATGTCGAGAAACATGTTGTTGCTCATGGGACATTTAGCGAAATCATGAAGCCATGAAGGTTCCAAGCATATATTATAGCTATGAGTAATATGATTCAATTTTAACCTCACATCTTTGAACAAGTCGTGAAGGAACAAGTTTAGAAGGATTCTATGGCCGAATAATATGAATCTACTACGAAAAATGATGTATGGGATGTTGTATCAAGACCAAAGGGAATATCAATGGTGACCTCCAAATGGCTCTACAAGATCAAGCATGGGGTTGATGGAAGCATCAAAAAATACAAGGCAAGGTTCATAGTCCGTGGGTTCTCCCAAAAAGAGGGAGAAGATTACGATGATATATTTTCTCTTGTAGCCTGATATACAACCATTCATTCAATATTTCCCCTTACTGCAAGTCAGGGATGGACTCTTCATAAAATGAATGTGAAGACTGCTTTATTACATGGCTTTCATCAAGAAGAGGTGTATGTTGAACAACCTCCAAGATTTGAAATTCATTACAGGAAAACCCATGTGTTGATTGAAGAAATATCTCTATGGATTGAAGTAATCCCCTCGTGCTTGGTATGTCCACATCGATAGTTACTTAATGAAGCTAGGATTTACAAGGAGCAGTGTTGATCCAAACTTGTACTTCAAAATGATCCAAAGTATGCCTCTCATTTTGGTATTATATGTTGATGAATTATTCTTAATAGGTGCAACCCTGTCATTCTAGAATGTAAGAGGAAGTTGGCTTCCAAATTCAAAATGAAAGATCTTGGTTTGATGCACTATTTCCTGGGACTAGAGGTATGGAAAAGACCGAGCAAGATTTTCCTTTCACAAGGAAAATATGTTGTGAAATTGTTAGAGATATTTGGCATGTTTGAATGCAAGTCCTTTCTTACACCTATGGAGATGAATTTCAAGAACCTATTCGAAGAGGTTGTTGGATCGGATCTAAGAAACCCTTATGATTATAGACAACTGGTTAGTACTATGATGTTCCCTATGAACACTCGCCCTAACATATGTTTTGCAGTTAACAATTTGAGCCAGTTTATGACTGAGCATCACCATGTACATTGGGTCACTACCAAACATGTATTCGGATATATACATGATAATATTAACCTTGGACTGAGATATGTCACTGGAGATTTTAGACTAAATGGATATACAAATGCAGATTGGGTTGGTATTGTTATCGACAGGAAGAGTACCTCTAGATGTTGTTTTAGTGTAGGAGCTACCACGATATTGTGGACGACCAGGAAGCAGAAATTTGTAGCCCTTAGGACTGTTGGGGCCGAGTAAATTGCAGCTAGCCTTGCGATTTGAGAAGTAGTTTGGTTGAGGAAGCTATTTGGAGAATTATTTGAGCAGGTTTTGGACATGACAATCACTCATTGCGACAACAAGAGTGGTATTCATTTATCAAATATTCATGTGTTCCACGACAAGTCCAAGCATATAGAGATCAAATATCATTACTTCTGAGACATGGTGCAGAGAGGAGTCATGAGGCTTCTTCACATTTTAACAAATGAATAGATAGTTGATATCCTCACCAAGGCTTTGCTAAAAGGGAAGTTCTTGGTCTTCAGAGAGAAACTTAGATTGGTTGAGATGACCCTTTCAAATAAGGGTCCTGGTTGATCAAGAACACTGAGCAATTCTCTTGCCCCTTGGTTGAGCTCCCAGGGTGAGGAATGGAGCTATAATTCTCCTAGGGATGAGAGATATCTGAACGATAGTATTCAGAGACCTGGGATCTCCCTATTCAGATTATGCCCCAGTTAGCATCTTTCTCACCCTATGGGATAACCTCCCCATCTAGCTAATGGGATGAGGGACTTGGGATAGAGTGTGATATCTACCCCTTGCAGCAAGCGTTCTACCATCTAATTATTTGGGTTTAAAATGGATGATCATGGACAATAGGGTAGAGTGTGATCCTTACCTTTGGTATGTTGATATCACCTACATGGAAAATTTTAGAGGCTAATATTCGCAAGTGGGATAATATTCCATGTTTTTTCCAAAAAAAAAGTTCACCAATTTCCATTTTTATAAAAATTAATTTGCCCTAAATTTATAGTATAAAATTATTTTACCTTAAAAATCACCAATATTGTATATTATCTAATATAAAATAATTATAAATCTAAACATTTTTACAAAATTATCATTTAACATTTTAAAATTTAGTATTAGGGACTAGTAGGATTTTCCAAGGTTGCTAAACTTTAAGATAAACTTCCATCCTTAACATTTCCCTTGATCACCTATTTCCAATGAATGTGGGATAGAGTGTGATCCCTACGGTCTAGGGTAGGTTGATCTCGCCCATTGTCTTTGGTTCCATGTGGCGGTTATGGCTACCCTATGATGATGATGATGATGATTCTGGGTGGTAGTAGAGTCTCCCCAATGGTGATAGATACAGGGTGGTACTTAGACCTCCCCTACAACAATTCCTCTTATTTAGATTCAAGAGTGTTCAGCATGAGATGAACAGAGATGAGCAGGGATGTATATGACGTGATGATGTAATACTTATGACATTAGTACAAAATGACTAATTAGTTACTAAAAAAAAACTAAAATTTGCATATAAACGACCATTTTTCAGTCGGTGACCAATAGTAGCTAATTTACAGTATCTTATAACGCGACCAACTTTTAGTCATTTTTAGCTTAATCATTAATTGGTTTCCTCAATTGTACCATCTAATAGTATATTTAGTCATAAATTTGGTCATAAATGTTTCATTGGTTTAGTCATTAATTGTCGCAATTAATGACCAAATATATAACAAAATATATTACTATATGAATCATCGAGAAAACCAATTAATGACCAAAGAAATATGACCAAAACATTGGTCGTGTTATAAGATACTGTAAATTAGCTACTAATAGTCATATATATGCAAATTTTAGTCATCATTTAAAACCAATTAATGACCAAAGAAATATGACTAAATTTTATTCGTGTTATAAGAAGTTGTAAATTAGCTACTAATAGTCGTATATATGAAAAATTAATCATCATTTAATGATAAAAAATTTATCATTTGTAGTAGTCATTTATCTTTTCTTCATATTTTCATATTCAATATATAAATGACTGATTTAGTAGTTTCTATTCATTTCATTTGTCCATGTTCATCATTAATTAATATAAAATAGTAATTTAGTAGTTTTATATTGATTTATGTGTTTATTATTAATCACCATAAATTAATTAGTATGATTTTACGACTAAATTTTAAGAAAATGACATACAATATACATGTTTATATAATATGATAACGCAAAGTTACATATGTTAATTACAAGACTAAATAATATCAAGTGCAAATAAAAATAATTTCAACCATATAAATTTTATTATATAAATATCAAGTATTACAATATGAATTTCCAACTTAATATGGGTTGGAATACAATTTACACATGAAATATTGTTTCATCATTTCAAAACATTATCAATGTGTTGCCAAAGCATTTCAAGTGAATTCACCAACTCTGAAGGCTTGACCATCAGTCTCTATGGGTATGTCTTATGCAAGATATTGGCTCTAAGGGTATCACTAGATAGATTCTCTTCTCTCTCTCATTTTGCATTTGTCGCTCCAATGTTATTGTTCTCCTCTTTCTTCAATTGTTGCTTCTTACCATAAATATTGAATTCCTCTCCTGAAAATGAAAGAAGATACAATGCAGTGTATAAGACATGAAAGACAATGAATACTTGAATATAAAATAAAGTAGACTATAAAAGATTTATATGACATATACCTCAACATTCGATAGTGGCTACTATGTGGCTAGATGACCTATATAAACAAAGCAAATAAAATTTCACCATAGAAAATGGAATTGGAGGGGGATTCATCATGCATGCTAGGATTTTTTGTGTGCACACTTCATATTGCTCACTTATAATTGTATCAAAAACAAAGAGTATGCACAATGACATGAAGTGACATGTGGGTGTCCATTTGACTCAATGATATGCTTGATTTTTTAACCCATTCCAATCCTACCACAATGAAATTAAGAGAGACAAGGACACAACAAGGACTATCAATAAATGAAATAAGAGACTTTAAAATGCAACTCAATTGTACCTAAATGTACGATAAGTATTTGCAGCTTCCTGGTCATCGATGAGCATCAAATCACACTATGAAAAATTCCTTGCATTATGACAATTTGGTTGCACCTGCACTAATCCTCTGTAGTAGTCCCTTGACTTTCCTATAGATATAATTTTAGAAAGAAGCCTACTCCTGCAATTCTTCCCTATACGGGTCATCTTTGTCCCCCCATATTGATAGTTATTTTTCAAGGCAACGGAATAGAACTGTCCAATTGCATCATTTCCTTTCAAAACAATGCTTGAGTATATCCAGGTGGTTGTTGAACCAGTCTCTACTCAGGGCCATCAAACCCTTGATTTTTCCCCATCGCAAAAACCTATTTTCGTAATAAAATTATAAATCCCACCTCTGCATTCCTCGTCCCTGACATACCAATTATTTAAAGTGGAATACTTTATCATTTCTCCCTTGGTGCAATAGAGATCCACTACTGTGGCATGGAGATGATTGGTGTCATAAAATGGTATATTTCATCCTTCAATATATGTCATAGAACTCCTCTCACCTCACAAAACTCCTCTCATCTACAAAAATAAGAGTCCTCTCAAAATTCTTGGTCTCCATCTCATTCATCCTGAAATAAGTGGATATTTCCATGGGTGACAAAGTATGATTGCTATCACTAAAAAAATAAAAATACAATGTAGCATAATAGTTATTAGCAGGAGCAAAAACCTGCCAAGCTACTTCCTAACTAGATAAAGATGCTCCTCAATTACCTCTTATAACGAACAAAAGATAACCTCAACTACCTACATAGTCTACCTATGCATGGTAGCAATGAAAACACTGCCAAAAACAACTGTATCTGCAACAACATTGGTCAATCTCTTCTTCTAGTCAAGGGCATGCCTAACTTTTGAAAAGTATCAAGTAGGCCAGGGGCCACCTCATCCAAGCTCCTCTTCTTCTTCTACTCTCTCTGTTTAGGTTCAGAATTATACCAAAGGTCTTCGAAATTGATGGGTGGGTAAAAGTTATCAGACCATTCAGTTCTTCCATTTTTAATCATTGTTTGTAAGAATTGAATCTAAATTGAAAAAGTTGTTCAAGTACCTTCTTTTTAGCTGAAATTAACCTAAGATTTGGAGAGTTGTAAGGTTTAATGGATCTAAGTATATTCTACTTAAAATATGGTAACATGGTTTAAAATTGTAGGCATTGAGATCATAATCTAAGGATTAAATAGAAAAGAATTTATGTTCATTATTACAAGAAATTTTGATTTCATGTAACAAAGTTTAAGGAAGGTCTAGCATTTGCATCCTACCAGAAAATTTTCTTACATCATTGAGCCCTTTTAATTTGGGCATGGTAGAGTCCACTACACAAACAATCAACCACTAAAAAAAGGTGAAAAGAAAAAATAGAATCTCATGCATTCTGACCCTAGAAAAGTTAGGGAGGAGTGAACTGATCTATATAATAAGGACATGAAAAAATCTTACTTGTCCATTGTCTTTTGATGAATTGTTGGCCGCAATCAAGATTTGCATTATCATAATCATTAAACCCTTTGTACAAAAAGGACATGAAAAATTCTTACTTATGAATTGTTTATCATAATCATTAAATCCTTTGTACAATAAGGACATGAAAAATGCTTACTTGTGCATTGTCTTTTGATGAATTATTGGCCGCAATCAAGATTTGCATTGTCATAATCATTAAACTCTCAACTCTAGATAAAATTTATGATTTGATCACATAAAACCTCAAAATTATTTACCCATAAGAACAAAAATCCTCTTTAGTAAAAAGGAAGAACAGAGTCCAAATTCATACCCATGCACAAATTAAAAAAATATCATAATCATTAAACCCTCAACTCTAAATAAAATTTATGTTTTGATCATATAAACCCTCGAAATTATTTATCCATAAGAACAAAAATCCTTTTTAGTAAAAAGGAAGAATAGAGTCCAAATTCATACCATGTACAACTTACCAAAATATCCACGCCCAATGACCTTGCCCTTACCATAATCATTAAACCCTCAACTCTAGATAAAATTTATGCTTTGAATTTACCCATAAGAACAAAAATCCTCTTTATTAAAAAGGAAGAACATAGTCCAAATTCATACTCATGTACAAATTACCAAAATATCCATGCCCAATGATCTTGACCTTATCATAATCATTAAACCCTCAACTCTAGATAAAATTTATGCTTTGATCATATAAACCCTCGAAATTATTTACCCAGAAATTATTTACCCATACAAACAAAAATCCTCTTTAGTAAAAAGAAAGAACAAAGTCCAAATTCATACCCATGTACAAATTATCAAAATATCCACCCAAGTGACCTTTCTCTTGCCTCATCTAATCGTTGATGCTCTCCTAAGGTGTTTCCCATGCAAACTCCATCTGGTGTTCGAATCCCATGAAACCCATAAATCACGTTGATGGTCTTCCTTCTTCTGGAATTTCCACCCAAATATAAATAAGGTAGAGAAAAATACAGTGCTACAATGTGATGTTCTAATCTGTGAATATTTTATGTGAACCCAGGAAATGAAAAATAAAAAAAATATTTATAATAGAAAAAATAAAATAAATATTTATAATATAAAATAAAATATATAAATTGCAATTGGGTTAAATGATTTATTTTTAATAAGAATTTGTTATTTTTTCCTAAGACGCTAAATTAAAAAGAAGAAGAAGTTAAAAATGATATTGGGATGAGTGTAAACATTTAAATATGACCTCAATTAATAATAAAAAGTTAAATTAATAAAAATAATAAAATTTAATTTGTTATATTTTGATTTTGTTATTAACTTGTGAATAGAATTTGTTACAATACCATGGGCCAATACCATGGCTTATCAATACTACAAGTCCAAAAACATAACTTATTTCACAACCAAAATATTTTACAACAATATGACAAGATTCTTAAGTGTGGATATTCACCCCCACATTACGGTAGATATTATTAACTTATAAAAATAGCCTTTGTTACAATACCATGGGTCAATACCATGGATTATCAATACCACATGCCCAAAAAACATAAATTATTTCACAATCAAATATTTTATAACAATATGACAAGATTGTTAACCATTGATATTCACCCTCACTTTACCATGGATATTAACTTGTAAATCGGCTTTGTTGCAATACCATGGGCCAATATCATGGCTTATCAATGCCACATGTCAAAAAACCATAACTTATTTCATAGTTAGAATATTTTATTTTAATTTAATTTTACAACCATTTTTTTAATTGAATCTAAAAGGGAAAATGTTACAATTTGAGATATATCTAAACCCTCTATACTCACGAGTACTAAAAATATTCCCATAGAAATTAAATTAAAGTTTTAATAAAATTAAGCTAAGATGGATCTATGTTAGTTCTTTATATATATATATATATATATATATAAGGATCCAAGGGATGAGAGCAAGCAAATTGACAAATTATAATAGATTAAAGATAGTGTATGATTTTTTTAAAGTTTTTCATTATTTTATTTTCTTTGACATGATTGATCCAAAATATAGATTTAATATTTTACAATCAATATCATGGTCCAATACTATGGCTTATCAATACTACAAGTCCAAAAACCATAACTTATTTCATAACTAAAATATTTTACAACAATATGACAAGATTCTTAACCATAGATATTCACCCCCACATTAAGGTAGGTATTATTAACTTGTAAAAAATAGTCTTTGTTGTAATACCATGAGTACATACCATGGTTTATCAATAGCACATGCCCAAAACACATAAATTATTTCACAATCAAAATATTTTATAACAATACCACATGCCCAAAAAACATAAATTATTTCACAATCAAATATTTTATAACAATATGGCAAGATTTTTAACCATGGATATTCAGCCTCACTTTACCATGGATATTAACTTGCAAATTCGCTTTGTTACAATACCATGGCTTATCAATACCACATACCAAAAAACCATAACTTATTTCATAGTAAAAATATTTTAATTTAATTTAATTTTACAACATTTTTTAATTGAATCTAAAAGGGAAAATGTTACAATTTGAGATATGTCTAAACCCTCTATCCTCATCACTGCTAAAAATATTCCTATAGAAATTAAAATAAGGTTTTAATAAAATTAATCTAAGATGAATCTCTGCCAGTTCTTTATATATATATATATATATATATATATATATATATATATATATATATATATATATATATATATATATATATATATATATATATATATATATATATATATATAGAACCAACATCGATCAATCATAGTTAAGGATCCAAGGGATGAGACCAAGAAAGTTGACTAATTATAATAGATTAAATATAGTGCGTGATTTTTTAAAGTTTTTTATTATTTTATTTTCTTTGACATGATTGATCCAAAATATAGCTTTAATATTTTACAACCAATTAAGTTTTTCTAATTTAGATAATTTCATAAACACAATACAATGTGATCAAATTTAAGAGAGAGTTAGGGAGGGGGTGGAGAAAGGGAGCAAGACGGTGAAAAAGTTGGAGGATAGAGAGAGAGAAAGAGAGAGTGATGGGAGGGAGAGAGAGTGAGGTGGGAGAGAGGGAGTGAGAGGAAGGAAGAGAGGGGGGAGAGAGAGAGAGAGAGATGGATTTGTAGTGGGAGAGAGAGGGAGGAAAGAAAAAATACATATAGAGAGAGAGGTGGAGAGAGAGAGGAGTGAGAAAGGAGAGATGGAGAGAGAGTGAGGGAGAGAAGAGAGGAGGGAAGCGAAAGAAGAGGAGAGGATAGAGATAGGGAGATAAGGGGAAGGGAGAGAGATGGAGACATAGAGATGGAGAAGGACAGGGAGGGGGGGAGATAGTGATAGAGTTGGATGGAAGAGAGAGAGAGGGAGGGAGAGTGATTTTGGGGGAGATATAGTGGGAGGTGGGAGATAAGGGATAGAGAGGAAGGAAGATAGATATGAGGAGAGAGAGATAGAATTGGAGGGGGTAGGAGAGGGAGGGAACAAGAAAAACATAGAGGGAGAAAGGTGGAGAGAGATAGGGGGTAACAAGGGAGTCATGGAGAGAGAGTGAGGGAGAGAGGAGAGTGGGAGGGAATAGAGAAAAGGATATAGATTGATCTGGGTCCAGGTGTGACAAAGGACCTTTCCAAGACCTTTTACTTTGGTGATGTGTTAAATTGCATTTTTAAAAGAACATGAATGAATACATCTGCATACTATAAAGAAGAGGAACATGACAATCATCAATAACATAAAAACATAAGCTGTTGATAACGAAGTTCGTCCACGAGGGACTACGTCTCCAGGCCGTAATGTCAAGATGGTGTAGGCCGCTGCATTAAGTGTTGTCAATAGTGATGATGTACATAAGAGGTGATGTCGCTATTATACAAGGAAAATTCCCTCACACAAGAGTGGCGCCAAGAGATGTTCCACTATAGGAACCCTCAGTCAAAAGGACTCCTATTAGTATGACATAAACTCATGCATGATGATAGTGAGCATCCCGCCAACATGGCATAAAAGGGATCTCAATGCAAACATACATGGTGACATCATGAGTATCCCATCCAAATGACGATAAAGGGATCTCAAATAAAACATGGTGAATCATGACAACAAGTGCATCACACAGATGATTCCGCGTCACATCAAGCAGGAATCATAAAGCAAGGAAGAAAATAGGATCCCACATCAAACATCAAATAGGGATCTGTGCAGCACAATACATAGCAAAAATAAAGTACATGAACACATTGCATATACCTCACATCCAGAGGTCATCTGAAGAAAAGGATGTCAAACTGCTGAAGTTGTTTGATCTTACAATGTCGAATCGCATGGAAATGAATGCTCGCACATGAATGCTGACACCTGCACTCCACTTTGAAAAGTGGCTGAAAAATGAAATGAGAAAATGGAAAATCTGAATGCATCATCAGATTTGTGGCATCGAATAGTACAAATTCCATTGTCAAATCTGAATTCTGAGAAAATGGAAATCTGGGGCTCAAGGAATCTTTTCGATTCCCCCCAAATTCCTCAAAGATTCCCTCCTCCTAGTCTTCTGCAAAACTGCAGTTTAGATCGAAATTCTTACTACACCATCAAGTTTGTGTCACTGCGAAGTGTAAGATCGACATAAAATTTGTCCAATTTGGACACTGCAAAAATTTCACCCTCCTGAGAATTTCACCCAATCATGGTTTCGCCTACCCTTTTTCAGGATCATGGTTCCACCTGCAAAAATTAATTAAAAATTCATGCCTCAGTTTCTGTGCGTGCTCCTAGTTCCTCCATGCTTGGGTGCACTGGGCAAATGTTGGGTTTCAATGAAATTTCAGGCGGATAAAACAATGAAATCATTTAGGTGGATTGGTATAAACTTCAAATAATAAGGAGGAGGTTGGGTGGTTAAACCTCGACCCCTACATTTTAATACGCCTTTTGTTTTTAAAAAACTGTAAAATATTTCTTTGGTGGGGGTCGGGCCCACATTGGGCGGCCCACCCCATAACCTCTGCAGGTTCGTTGCTGATTTAAAGGTTGGCACATTGTTTTTGTTGGTTGTATTAATTGGTTGGTTTGTTTGACATGGGGCCGCCGCATGGTGGTGGGATAGCCCACATGGCTGGCGCGAGCTCGGTACCCGCCAGCCTCCCTTTAATGTATCGCATATGGAGTCGGTCATTGGGGGTGGGCTAGGTCCATCGGAGGTGGCCCACCCACCCCTTTAATACTTGGTTAACATGATATGTGGAGGTTTGGTTGGAGGGCTCGGAGGTAATCGTTGCCAAGGCAAATTAATTTAAAATTTTGTTATGTTTTTTGGGGGTGGTGGCCCGCCACCTCATTTATAATTATTTATTTATTTATTTATTGTTATAATAGGGCATTTTCTAAATTTTGTCTAATATAAGGGTTATTATATAAATTAAAGAGGCAACAATTTCACCCACTTTTGGGAGCTAGATTTCATGCCTCGAGGTCGGTTAAATTGTAGGACACTTAAACCTGGCCCACAGCCCAACTTTGACCAAAATTTGATTGGCTCTTTCTCCCTCATACGATCTTAGATTGACAAACCGTTTGCACCATTGCGATCAAGACGATGAGATCTACACTCTGGTTCTGGTTCGAAAGCATTCTGACCACTTTGATTTTCGAGCTTCCATAAGCCCTCTTTGTCTTGGGTGTGTCCCTGGAGCCACCTGGATCAATCCTCCCCACTGAGGAGCTTTTGGTCCTCCAAAAGCATAAAAAAATAACCAGCAACTTCTTTGTACCTCGTCTACATAACAAGCATCCTGAAAGGCCTCGCTTCCTTCTCCTTCACCTTTGTTCTTCGGATCCTTAAGCAATGAGCCAACACCTACAACCTCTACAACCTGTAGTACATTATTTTGCAAATTACATCTTGACTTTCATGACCAAATAATGACCCAAGCATCCCACACTTGCCACGAGTTTATAACACATACTTGGTGGTCAAGTTTACATTAGGATGGAAACAATACCCCAGCTATGAAAACAAGGCCAACATATCATTGTTGCTTCAACAAGTGATGAAAAACACATTATCACTGCCTTGGTTATTAACACCAGGTCCTTCTTCCTCCTTGTGCCTCGCCTTGGTAAGAAGCCTCATGTTTTTCCCTGTAATTGGGATCTCCAAATCTCCAACAGAAATCATACTATGTGAAGATGAAATTGAAAGTAAATCAACATCTTTTACCTCCTATGTCGATTTGGAAAGAACTGATGAGGGCTTCTCATCATCTGTTGTCGGTGGTTCGCTAGCTATCTCAGCGCATTCCCCAACTTCCTTTCTAACATACCCAAGCTTTGCCTAACAGGGTAATTCTTCTACTCTGATGGGGTTGATAATTCCTTGGCCATTAATGCCCAAGAATTTTCCTTCATACCCCATTCTCTTTAACAATTTGGTGCCAATTCCCGTGGTATGATTTTCAAAAACAACGAAATCATCATCAGAATTCATACATGAATTCAAAGAATTAATTTTTACCTCACATGGGTCACACTACAACTTTTCCAAGGCCTTGTCCTTTTCTCCTCTATCTCTTCATGTAGAAGCATCTTCAATTCAACATTATCTATTTGAAGACTTTGGTTCTTGTGCTTTAGTTCTTCCAGAGCCTCTTTCGTGGCTTGAAACTAATACTACATCGCTCATTTTCCTCTTTATCTTTCTGTAGAGTTTCATACATTATTTCCACCCTTTGGGAAATTTTTAGCATGGCCTCGTACATCGCTTTTTCATCCTCTTTCGCTACACATTCCATTATTTACGCTTGCAATTCACATCCACACAAAGATCGCTCTGATACCACTTGATCTGGGTCTGGGTGTGACAAATGACCCTTCCAAGACCTTTTACTTTGGTGATGTGTTAAATTGTATTTTTAAAAGAACATAAATGAATACATCTGCATATTGTAAAGAAGAGGAACATGACAATCATTAGCAACATAAAAACATAAGTCGTTGATAACGGAGATCGTTCAGGAGGGACTACGTCTTCAGGCCCCGATATCAAGATGGTGTAGGTCGTTGCATTAAGTGCTTTCAATAGTCATAATGTACATAAGAGGTGATTTCGCTATCATACAAGGAAAATGCCCCCACACAAGAGTGGCACCAAGAGATGTTCCACTACAGGAACTCCCAGTCAAAATGACTCCTATCAATATGACATAAAATCATGCATGATGATAGTGAGCATCCTGCCAACATGGCATAAAAGGGATCTCAATGTAAACATACATGGCGACAACATGAGTATCACATCCACATGAAGACAAAATGATCTCAAATAAAACATGATGAATCATGAAAAAAAGTACATCACACAGATCATTCTGTGTCACATCAAGCAAGAATCATGAATCAAGGAAGAAAACAAGATCCCACATCAAACATCAAGCAGGGATATGTGTAGTACAATACATCAAAAAGGAAGTACATGAACACACTACATATACCTCACATCGAGGGGCCATCTGAAGAAAAGGATGTCAAACTGCTAAAGTTGTTCGTACCATTGATATCACAGCATCAAATCGCATGGAAATCACTGCTCGCACATGAATGTTGACACCTCCACTCCACTTTGAAAAGTGGCCAAAAAATGAAATGAGCAAATGGAAAATTTGAACGCACCATTAGATTTGTGGCGTCGAATAGTGCATATTCGATTGTCAAATTTCTTAATTCTAAGGAAATGGAAATATGGGGCTCAAGGAATATTTTAGATTACCCCTAGATTCCTCAAATATTCCCTCCTCTGGGCCCTCTGCAAATCTGTTGCTTAGATCAAAATTCTGACTGCGCCATCAAGTTCGTCTCGCTCAGAGGTGTAAGATCGACATAAAATTTGTCCAATTTAGACACTGCAAAAATTTCACCCTCCTGAGAATTTCGCCCAATCATGGTTCTGCCTACCCCTTTTCAGGATCATGGTTCCACCTGCAAAAATTAATTAAAAATTCATGCCTTGGTTTACGGAGGCGCTCCTAGTTCCTCCATGCTTGGGCACACTAGGCAAATGCTGGGTTTATATGAAATTTCAAGTGGATAAAACAATGAATTCGTTTAGGTGGATTGGTATAAACTTTGAATAATAAGGAGGAGGTCGGGTGGTCAAACCCAAACCCCTCCATTTTAATACGCCTTTTGTTTTTAAAAAAACCATAAAATATTTCTTTGTTGGGGTTCGGGTCCACATTGGGTGGCCCACCCCATAACCTCCGTAGATCCGTTGTTGATTTAAAGGTTGGCACGTTGTTTTTGTTGGTTGTATTAATTAGTTGGTTTGTTTAACATGGGGCCACTGCATGGTGGCGGGCCAGCCCAAGTGGCTGGCGTGGGCTCGATACCCGCCGGCCTCCCTTTAACGTATCGCATATGGAGTGGGTCGTTGGGGTGTAGGCCATGTCCACTAGAGGTGGCCCGCCCACCCCTTTAATACTTGGTTAACCTGATATGCGAGGGTTTGGTTGGAGGGCTCAACAGGGTAATGACCGCCAAGCCAAATTAATTTAAAAGTTTGTTATGTCGTTTGGGGGTGGCGAGCCGCGAGGGTTTGGTTGGAGGGCTCAACAGGGTAATGGCCGCCAAGCCAAATTAATTTAAAAGTTTGTTATGTCGTTTGGGGGTGGCGGGGGTGGTAGCCCGCCACCTCATTTATAATATTTTTTTTTTTTTTATTTATGATAAGGCATTTTAAAATTTTGTCTAACATAAGGGTTATTAGACAAATTAAAGAGGCAACAATTTCGCCCACTTTCAGGAGCTAGATTTCATGCCTCGGGGTCGGTCAAATTGTAGGACACTTAAACTTGGCCCACATCCCAACTTTGACCAAAACTTTGACTGGCTCATTCTCCCTCATACGAGCTCAGATTGACGAACCGTTCACACCATTGCAATTACGACAATGAGATCTATGCTCTAGTTCTAGTTCGAAAGCATTCCGACCACTTTGATTTTCGAGCTTCCATAAGCCCTCTTTGTCCTGTGTGTGTCCTTGGAGCCACTTAGATCATAGATAGAGAGGTATAGAAGGGGAAGAGAGAGATAGACATAGAAAGGGAAGAGAGGGAGAGAGATTGTGTATGTTTGGGGGTGAGATAGAGAGAGGGAATAACAAAGAGATACAAATACAAATATAGGTATTATATAGTATTATATAACCAACCTAGATCCATATAAACCCTATAACTATCAAGTGCCACGAGGGATCCAATCCCTTGAGGTGACACCATTTCCTCAAGTTTTTCACTAGAAAATAAAGTTTGCACCTCGAGAGATTGGACCCCTCTCAAAGCTTAATAGATTTGTGGTTAAGATGGATGTAGGTCGGTTAATATGAAATTAAAGTAGGTTTTATTTGATATTATAGTCTTAAAAATTAAAATTTCCCTTTAAATTAATTTCAAATTAGAACTAGATCTAATTAGATTCAATGAAAAGATTTTTAAAAAATACATAAAATAATTTTTTTTATTAAAAATATATTTTTAAAATTACAAATTATTAGAGATACATAGTACAAAGTTGGCTCACCTATACACCATGTGAGGATGAAGAAGTGTTTAAGGAAGGATAACCTTTCAACCAATCTTTAACAACCTTTCAATCCCCTATCACTTGTAAGTTTAGATTGCTTGACACAATTAAGATGATTAACATAAAAAACTGATTCATATTATTGTAGTACTTGTTAGGTAGTTGTATTTTTGTTCTTAGACTAAATTAGTCATTCATGTCAGTCATTTTTAGTTATATTACTTATTAGCTAGTCACATATTCTAACCCATGACTAAATTAGTGATTTATGTTAGTCGTTTCTAGTTTGGTCACTTAATATTGCTCATTTTTGGTAGTATTTCACTTGGAAACGCTATGGTGACTAACTTTTTTAGTCACCTAGTCACTAATTGCTCATTTTCTACTAGTGTGATGATCATATGATGTGGTTGGAATTTCTCCCTAGCTAAGAGGAAATGTTAATTTAGCAGCCCAGTGACAAATTCCAACCATTGCATTAAATTCGTCTTTCCGAGAGGACCAAAATTGACTTTTGAAGCACTCAATTTGGACAAGGAAAAATATATTTTTGATGGAAGGCCCACATTGGCACATTTGTTCATGTCGGCCTAGAAGAAAAATTAGAATCCCTTCATCTCATATAAATACAAGTTGATTTCTCCTCATTTGGCACCTCATCAACTCAACACTTTGTTATCTCTCCTCATCTGATTGGCTCGTACAACTCAAGAATTACAGGGATCTTTCACAAGTGTCATTTTCTCATTTGGTCCAATTTAAGGAATGTTTCAGGACATTTACTAGCGTTAACCAAAGGCTATTTAACTATTTTTTACTATGTTTTTCTTAGGATTATCCATGTTTCTCTAGGTTGTATTAGAGGGCACAAAGAGAAGTCTAGGCATTTTGATCACAAACTTATTACCGACCTTTGACTACAGGATTCTTCTATGCATTGACTAAGTTTGACTACTCATATTGGCACTGTTTTGATTGAGTTTTAACCATCAAAGGAGGCCGAGTTGTGTTATGTGGACAAATACCTCTTATGGAAAAGAGTGATCTCCCTAGACTTCTAAGAAGACCCAGTAACAAACACACAGTAATTGCTACAATTCTCTAAGTTCTAATCATTTGAAAGCAAACTAATGAAAGAGGCCTCTTACCAGTTTAGCGAACTGATTGATGAAGTCCCTCAAATCTTTCAATCACTCACCCTTTGATGCTCCAAATGTCCTCTCGTCACTCCCAACAAATTCTCTACAATGTTCTAGAAGAGATCTGCAAAGACAGAGACAAACAAGAGATCAAAGCATACAGGATATAATCAAAGAGACAAACGAATTAAATAATCAATTAAACATGTCAACTGATCAATTATACAACCAAAACTCATGTAGGGCATCAAGGAATCCTACAAGCTAAATCAATGGAGATATAACTGAGATTTTTTTTTTTGCTAGAGAAAATCCTTACAACCATGCCTTGATGTAGCAATTAAACATTGAGCAAAACTAAATTAACTGGATTGATCTCTCTATTGCAAGATTCTAGTGTTTGTTTATAGCTTTGGGAAGTTTACTCACTTTCCTATTCCAAAGCCCTACACTTAATCTACTATAGGTGGTAAAGATCCCTAAAAATAAAACTTTCTAAATTGATTTTAATTAGTGTTTCTTTTAATGGTTTTAGTTGTATGCAAAGGTAATGGATGTGAAACTTGATGAAATTATGACCTGACGCAATCCTAATGCAATTGAAAATGATGGTATGATCTTTTTGTTTCGATGAAAATATATCTAAAGTAGGGAAAGTATTTTTAACTTTTTCAACTGAAATATAAATAGAAACTAAAAATCCCATTACAACATTTTCTTTAAAATGCAACTAATCAACTTCAAGTCACCCAAATATTGAAAACAATTTCTAATGTTTACTTTGCCCAATAATACAAGTAAACACAAAATCTTTCTTTTCATACAATCACTCAAAAATTCAAACAATACAACAAGAAACCAATGATAACTAAAAATAAACTTTTCCCAATCAAATTCTATAACTTTTCTTGTAGTCACTAATTCAGTTCATGAACACTTCCAACAAATAGACGAAACATGATTTTTCATTCCAAAACTAGTATACGAAGTATTTTCACAAACTAAACCTAATCTTGTAAATTGTTCACTTTGGAATTCAAAATAAATTTTTGAAAAAGAGTAAGTTGAGCCTAAAACCTGATTTAATTATTAGAAGAAAGATAGACATTCAATTCGACATGATTAACAAATCTTTCTCTTGATAGGTCAACCGTTCATAAGGAAAGACTCAACCCTAATTTGTAAAACAAGACCAGACACAAGAAAAAGACCCCAAAAACATTCAATCAAACTAAAAAGAACTCACAGCAGGTTCTAACAGGTGCGGATCAACAAGAAAAAACAAAAATCTTGGATTTGAAGAGGAAGCAAGTAAGTTTTTCAAAAGTTCCAAGCATATACGCAGTTTCTGGAGTAAACCAGTGCACATGCGCTCTGTTGCTAAAGGTTAAGTGTGAAGATATGTGTACTGTGCCTAAAGTAAAAGTGAGCACAGTGAGGAAACTCAAGAAAAAATAAAAATCAAATCAAATTTAACTCAAAATCCAGATTTCTAAACTTTTCAGGCACTCAAGTAAGGTTTATGCAGGAGATTGAAAACATCAAACAAGGACAAAGATAGAGATTGAAACGCTCCCTAGCCAAGTTGTCATTTTTTTATGTGGACAAATCCCTCTTACAAACAAGAGTGATCTCCCTAAACTTCTAAGAAGACCTAGTAACAAACACACAATAATTTCTACCTTTCTCTAAGTTCTAATCATTTGAAATAAAATAGAATGAAAGAGACCTCTTACCAGTTTAGTGAATTGATTGATGAAGTCCCTTAAATCTTTCGATCACTCACCCTTTGATGCTCCAAATGTCCTCTTGTCACTCCTAACAACTTCTCTAAGATGTTCTGGAAGAGATTTGCAAAGACAAAGACAAACAAGAGATCAAAGCATACAAGATATAATTAAAGAGAGAAATGAATTAATTAACCAATTAAACATGTGAACTGATCAATTATACAACCAAAACACATGTAGGTGATCAAGGAATCCTACAATCTAAATCAATGGAGATATAGCTGAGAAAGAACAATTGCTTATATTCATAAAACTATAGAGAAAAGCCTTACAACCATGCCTTGATGTAGCAAGCCCTTTCTGCAATCTCCGATCCTCTCCCTTGCAAGACAAGCCTTCCAACCTAATCTCAATGGCATAAACCTACTTCCAACCATCCTCCCTCAAACCTTAGAATTGTAATGGATTTATAGGCCAAGGATGAGAAGTTATGGATCCATCCTTCAACGGATGAAATGCACTATTAATGGGAGAGAGGTACCATAAAAGAAGGGGAGTTACTCCATAATGAGAGGGATAAACACTGCATAGGCACTCATTCGAAGCTTGTTGGTTGGGATAAATGCTACCAACAAAGCTTCTAGGGTTTACTTTTTATTTTTACATACTTCAAGTCATGTGCGCAGGTCATAGTGGAAGATAATGCGTACTTCTGCACATATAATAATGGTCTCCCCTTCGAATGTGCAGGAATCAACTAGGTAATTGCGAACATAGCCAAAATCATGGTTTTGTACCATAGGATCTAGAAATTCCACTTTCTTTGGGATAATTTAGTTTCAAACTCTGCAAGGTAATGCTCTGGAACACGTGTGGATAATAATTGATCCAAATTGATAATCATTTACCTATGTGAAAAAATGTTGTGTAACAAGTTGGAATCCCTTTGATCGAGCTACTAGATGATTGTTTTGACCCTTGATTGTTGACTAGTTAGGGCAAACATTGTTGTTGTTGACTGGGACAGATTTGCACTACAGTTGCCTTTTATTTACTCTTTCTCTCTTTTGCCTCTATCTTGGATAAATTTCTTACCATTTTGAGTTGATTGGATATTGGATGTTGGATATTAGTCAAAGGTTGACTTTGAGTCTTGGATGATGTACTGTCTTTGTTGATCATTTCAAGACAATCTAATAGAAGAAGATTTGCAAAGGGTTTTCCCTTTTGTGGGGTTTTTCCCTGGTCATTGACCAAATATTGTGTCTCTTATCTCTTAGTTGTCTTTCAATGTGCATTTGTATAATTGTTCTATCTATTATTGCTCTATTGTTACTAGTTAATTGAAGAAGTAGAAATTGTTAAATTGGGTGCTATTAGATATTGTTGAAGTAATAATTGCAACCTAGAATAATTGATGAAAAATTTACATTAAACAGTAAAAAAACTCAATATTAATATTCCTACCAAAATTGATGATTGACATGTTGTAGTTCAACAATTAGTGCATGAATTAGTCGATTCTAATGAGAAACTAAATGCTCAAGTAAATAAATTATAAAACAGGGTGACCGCTCAAGGAAGTCAAGAATTATCCATTATAATTCAAAATTCTCATTAGGAATTTGTTTAAAAAAATCCAGAGTTAGAGCATACATTAGATCTGGGGGTATTCTCTCTTCACGCTCTTTAACTTCAAGATGTACCTAAATAACACAAGCATTACAAATAACAACTCCTATCGCATTTTTATCAACTTGTTAGTTAATTTTAACGAGTTAAAACATTACAATAATTGGCCCCTCAAAATATTTATTGCATTGGCATATCCCAATTACGATTCCACTTCACATCATATTCCTCTCTAATTCTTTAGGAAATAACGATGTTGGCCAGTGTCCTGAAACTTAATGGAGCATCATCCGATGTGATCACAGTAAATTCAATACCTCGAAAAAGAATGCCTAGAGACAGGAGTCCACATAAAGAACATGGGAGGATCGATGATGCCTCTCTTGGGCCTGCATAACACTTTTATAGTCACCGTTAAATACTCCCTGTCAGCCAGCAATGATAGTAACAACACCATTGATGAGGTGTCTCAGTGGGTGACATGTGCGTCGTCATGGAAAAGACTTGAAAGCAGAAACATTCACTCCAACACCATAAATAATGACTTTGTTGGTTGTGGGATGGATCGGAATCGTTGTGCGGGTTGTCGAGGTGGTTTGAATTGTATGGAGATTCTCTCTTCTGCATCTCTGATGATGGCGATTTCTATTTTCACCACAGTTTTTTAATTAATACCCCAGAAATGCGGGGCCGATAGGGAAATATAAGGTTCGGTGTTTGTTCCTGCTATTTTCTTATTCCATTTTCCCATATATTTCCCTATCGCCTCGGCATGTTAGGGAGCATTAATTAAAAAACTATGGTGGAAATAAGAATCGCCCTCTGATGATGGCCATTGATGGAATGTTAGGTGTGAAGGCCCAAACCATGAAGCATGTGGTGGTTACATCGCTTGTGGTTACGTTTATGACCAACAAGTCAGCGGAGCAGAATTATTACATTGAGGAATCTTGTTGGACTGGACATATGTTGAATCCCTTCACACTAAAAAGCCCCTACCTGGGTGCGTAGATTCATACCTGATAAAAAAATTGTAAAGTAGTAACTACAAGGCTATATATCTCTAAATTCTTATTTCTAAGACTCAATAGACATAATTTATTTTATGGTACAAGAATATGAGGTTTCCAAGATTCTAGCAGTGCGAGTAGTGCTTTAGATGTGGCTACCATCGTTCCTGTGCTTGTCACAGGCTCTGAATCCATTACTCCATATGTGCGCGATAGTGTTCAAGTGGCCCCGTCTCTCCTAATTGGCCACCAACTCAAAGGACAAAAATAGACTAGGACAAAACATATTAATTCAGGATAGTGATGTAAAATATTGTTTAGCAATTGTGATCTGATACCTAGTGTGGACCCATCATAATCATGGAAATGTTTTACTTGAAATCCACAAACGACGTAAAAATGTGGTTCGTCAAATATAGGTTAAGTTCAAGAATTATTTTTCGCTGGGAGCAAAGCTTATAGCGTGAGTAGGTTTAATGGTTAAGAGTATGTGTTTTTTCTTAAGAGGTCATAGGTTCAAAATAATAGGGAGTAGAGTATGTATGCCTTCTTAGACTTGGTAGTCAAATCACTGCACAAAGGTAGGTCTCTTGTCCCAAAAACAAGGAGGTCTCATACACCAATTTGATGTCTAGATTGCTGATCACCTTAAAATTGGATAATAATAATGAACAATAATAATGAACGTCGGCTCTAGTTCTTACAAATTGGGTTCATGGTGGAAAGTTCTCGAGTATGGCTCATTTGTTACCGATAAAATTTATCGCATTCACTCTAATTAGAGATTTTTGGAGTGCAAAAATGGATACTTTATGTAGAGAAAGATCTCTTCCTCACCTATGCACTCCGCATAATGTATCAACTTTCCTTCCCATTTGTGATTCCTTGTTTAAACTATTGACAAGCCAACCCACGTACGATCACATATTAGTGTTGCGCATCAAATGCATTAATGGTTCAAACTACCTCACAACCTCCTCTTGGATCCTCGCCTTGATCTCCTTCCTCCCCTGCAAACTTTGAATTTGAGTTTCACCACTATTGCAAGACAACATTACGTCAATCAACCTCCTCCCTTGTGGCATGAAGAATTCAATATCTGATTTGCCTTAAAATTTCGATTGGAGAATTTGTCAACACTCGTAAGGTATGCCTGTGTGATTTGTGTTGGTTAACGTATCTATCGAGTTGGCACCTTACCTACACAAAGTTTGCATTTGATGTTATCTAAATTAGTTAATGGAAACAATTAAAACACAAATGTGCAAAGACAAAGTCACTAATATTTCTACAACCCCAACAACAAACTCGTTCTCAAGTCTTAGTCCAAGTCCAAGGGATGGATACTACATGAAAGTCATTCACTGAGATCAGGCGACCTAAGGAATAAAGCCCTTAGATTCAAAGTATACGTGTCATTCATTGGCTTCAGCGACCTAAGGAATAAAGCCCTTAGATTCAAAGTATACGTGTTAAAATGATTTTAGTTTTTGTACAAGTGGAAAAACTACGTTTATAAGTGCAATTGCCAGTTGTGTTTGTAAGGTTGAAATTCATTCCTTCAAATTTAACTAATTGTTACTCTACAACACAATTTCATGTATAAGTAGCCAGCAATTTTCCATCGTTACTTACAAGCTCTTACAGAGAATCTTGATCCCAAGACACTTGATTCTTGTTCCAACTTTCATATAGTGGCAATAGATTATTTAGAAGTTTAGATTCCTCCGTTGTTTGAACATAATTCAGGGAGGGAGGCAAACACTTTTCTTTAAACTTTGCTTTAATCATCGTTGTACGCTCATTTTACTAAAAAGCATAATGCAATGTATGACCCAATGAAAAATGAAAAGAATCTATGCACCCTTTGGTCCCACGAAGCCGAATATAGATTTGTTAACTAATATTCTGAATATAGATTTGTTAACTAATATTAATGTTAAGGCAATAGTTGATGAATGTGTGAGTGCAGATTATACCCATTAATGGTCACACATTTTGTTTACACATTAGAGAGTGTGGAGGTAAGGAATTTTGTTTATGCAATGTGGAGTGCAGAGGTATTGCTATTTGCATTTCTCCACACCTTTCCACTCTGCATAACGTAAACAAAATGGGCAACCATTAATTTCTCTCGTGACTATTAAATTTTCTAACTATTTTCTATTTAATGCAAAAAGTAAGCACCATGTATGACCATTAATTATGATGTTGATTAAAATTATTAAAAAAATAAGAATGTGCAATTAGCATATTTGTCATGTTTCAATAATAAAATAATAAATATTAAAGCCCATAAAAAAATCAATCAAATTTGCAAAGCAATAAATATATTCTCTAACTTAATTGAGTTTGTGTAACAATGAATAGGTAATGGATTGGTGCTTTCTTTTGCAAGTTTCAAACTTTGGCTTGCACTAAAATCCATGGGTTTGGAGGTCCAGAAAAGCTCTTGTTATGCAAAGCTTCACACCTTCGAACTCGTAAGTTAAGCTTTGAATTATGTTATGCATTTATTTGGGCGAGATGTCATTGCATATAGTGTGGAAGTGTGGAGGAAGCTTTCATTTTGCTTCTTTTGCAATCCACACAACTTCAATCAGTTAATTAGCGATAAAGGCATGGACTATGTTGCGTTGCAACTATTAATCTTATTTTAATAAAATATTTTAAAATATTTACATAAAAGTTCCTCAATTACTAATATAATTTTATTGGATTTAAATTTAGAAATTATAATTTTCCCATTTACAACATTCTCAATATTCCTTAAAAGAATAATTTTTTTGTTTTTGTTTTTTTTCCAAAAGAAATTTGTATTGCCTCTAAAACCTTGAGATTACATAGTGGCGTAGTGTTTTTTATACTAGTTTGTCATTAAGAAGGCCAACCCATATCTAAAAATGTACTCTTTTGAGAGAGGTTGAAGATGAAACATTTTCAAAATGTTTGAAATAAGACATACATGCATTAATGTTTAGCCTTTCGTGACCATGAAACCAAATAATATTACCATAAGACTAGAAACTAAAGACATAATTGAAAGGAAAACTAGAATATAGGATCTAAGTTTGTAGTCATGACCTAGATTGGCTCATGATCTTTACCTAGAGAGTAGATGGTGGTGTAGGGTGCTTCTCAATTCACTCCAGGCGCTAATCCATATCTATCATATACTGGCATAGATGCTCCATGGAGAGGAGGAGATCCTCTCATTACTCATGATGATCCAATAAAACCCTATCGATGAGAAAATTCATGTGCTAGTATAGGTGCATATCATGCATGTATTGATTGAAGCATCTTTCCTTGTGGATTGTGTCAAGAAAACAATCTACTAACACAACAAGAACTTATTTGTCTGAGACATCCTATTGGGAGATTCCTTCCCTCTCAACTCATGTAAGTTCCTCCTAGATGGGGATGGTGTCAAATCCCAAAACATGCAATAACTCCAGTTAGTTTATGGTGGGTCATAGCGCTTCCTTAACTAGCCCACTCTTGATAATAAGCAGCACCCCATCTGACTTGGGCTTGTTGACAAGGCATTACGACATTGTGAGAGATGAGACCAAACTAAGGGATAGAAGGAAGGATGTCAAGAATAGAATAGATGAGGGAAAATGAGAGGTTGTGAGTTACTATATAAGGCCACATTAGAGAGACAAATTAGGGGTCAAGGTCAATTGTTTCCTAGAGAGGGGAGAAGGAGGTCAATGAGAGAGAATAATATTGAAGAGAACTATTAAAAGAACAGAAAGTTGGGCAAGAGAGTGGGAGTCCTTGAAGGGATGAAAATGAAGAACAAAGAAGTGACGAAGAAAATATCAAGGTTGAGGAAGACAATTAAACCCTGCTAGAAAATGTTGAGGAGAGAGAGTTATACTAAATGTAGAGGAGGGAGAACCAGACTAATTTAAAGGAGACATCGTTCATACTAGATTTGCATGGAAATTATTGCAAGATAATTGTTTAAAATGAGAGCCAGTTGATTGAGAGCTTCTTTAAGGACTGCATCAGGATGCCAACTACTAGTAAAACTGGAAAATGTCATCGTTATGGAGCTAGGATCACTAACCAGGTAGCTTTCATTTCTAGCTGTAGTCACCAATGTTGGGTTGTGTTATATTCTTTCCACAACTAGCCCACGTAGTTAACCAGGGAGTTAGAGGGGGGCGGAGCCCCCCATTTGTTGCGCCGATTGCGTAATGAGGGGAGTCACAGGGGGTTTGAGGAGTGCATATAACCCCACTCTATGGGGTCTGGGGCAGTGCCCCAGAAAATTTTGGTTTTGGACCCTATGTTAGGTTGGGCGGACCTACCTATGGTTTTGTGCATGTTTTTCGCACATGGTTTTGGATGCAATGGTTTTCGGTCCATGTTTTTGGACGCAATGGTTTTCGATCCATGGTATTGGATGCTTCGACATGTATAAATATGTATTGTAACATCAAAAGGAATATAATGAAAAATAAAGCTAGTAGTCCTGGTTTTTGGATCCAAGGGAAAATCTTTGTGTATATGTGTTTTATGTGTTATGCTCTCGCATTGTTTATTTTATGTGTTTTAGAATTCGTATGCAAGTAATTTTTGTACGGGGTTAAAACCTACAACCAACAGCATAAAATCAAATTTGATGTTCAAATTCGGAAAGAATGGGTGCACCAAGAGGGAGAAATTTTCTCTTGGCATGCCATTTTCTGCGAGAAATAATGGTGCCCACCATAGCTCTGAGTGGTTTTCTATAAACTCCTAAAGAGATGCAATATACTAGAGGTTGAGGTGGCTGACCAAATAGCTATATTGAATTGCTGTTGTTGTTGGTAGCTTGACAATACTAGGGGGGATGAATCAATATTGTGCTTAATGGATCAATGATTCTAACTTTTTCCCTTTCTTTTACAAATCACTGAATCATGAATTAAATCAATAGAAAAATATACATTTGTAGATCATATTATATCAGAAACATGCACAAGTAATCATGAGAGAAGAAACCCATAGAGCATAAGACACATAAGCAACACATAAACCATGAGAACACCAATTATTAGGTGGAAAACCTCCAGGGAGAAATACCACTATACACTTTGCTCTATTTTTCTTGTATTAGTCAAATCTTCTTCTTATATCATATCACTTGCCTCCACCAAAGTGCAAGCCCCAACTTGCAATGCATGCAAGCAACCACTCACTCCAATCCACTACTTGATGGAAGCCACCATTTTCTAAACTATGTAGGGCACCACCTGTTGGAAGCCACCACTCTTGTAACTATGTAGGCCACTACTTATTGTAGGCCCATACCTCCAATAGTTTCTCTGGCCATCATCAGAAGGAAGCTCACACTCCCAAGTTTTTAGGTCACAATCCAAAAGAAGCCACCACTCCCTAAATTAGCAAGCCACTATTTGCCACAGTGAAGGCCCTAACCTTCCGAACCTTGTGGACCGCATTTCATGCATTTTCAAACTAGGCCCACTAACATCAACTCAATCAATTGTAGGCCTTGTTTCATCATATTTTCAAACTAGACCCACGTAATCTTTGCCTAAACTGAATATAAAACATTGTTAAACCCTAGTAGTCAATCTCCATCACATCCTTTTCTCATCAATCTCAAATAATAGCATCGTAAAAAATCTCTCTCTCTTATATAACCATACATCACTAACAAATGGCATCACACTCATACATATTCCTCTCTCTCTCTGTTCATACATCAACAACAACATAGATATAAACATCAAACCTTAATACAACTCATCAACACTCTAGCTCAGCCATACATAAACATCACAGCCTTGTAATTAGACTGGGCACATAAAATGTATGGAAACCGTATAGATACACTAGTAGCTCATTGTTAAGACAACCTCTACAAAAACAACATTGTTAGCAAACACAATCACATATCTATATCAATATCTATCATCGCACTTTATAGATAAGATAATTTGTTCCTCCACACTTTATCCATTGCCATATATTCACATAGGCTAATCTGTAGAAATTTAATAGAAATTGCAACTGCTCAAGGTTTCAAACTGAAAAACAAGAGACACAATTCTACTCTATTGATCTGCAAAATGGAAATCACAATTTCGAACAACATGCATAGACATGCAATAAGAAAAACCACAAATACACAATGATTTCTAGGGGAACCCAACTGAGAAAAACCCCTCAAGCCTTTTTGCATTAATCAGTTGAATAAAGAAACTATTACAATTGCTAGCTCCAACTCTGAGCTCAACCTGCAAAAGAATAATTATTCTCTCTACTCATTAAGAAACTTTGGCCAGTAATTAGCAAATTATTTTCCCACCAAGCCTCCTATTTCCTTGCACGAATCCTGAGGAAGAAATCCCCTAAAAGATATTAATTCCCTCCAAATTGATTCCGCAATTCCCAAGGATAGATCACCTGACCTCATGCAACACCTATACACTCAAACTAGTTTACAACTGATGTTACACTACCTTGTCATCTCCACTTCAGCTGAAGAATTCGAATTCCTTGCATGCACTAGCTATTTTGGGTTTATTGATCAGTTAACTGACAGATCTCTAAGTTAGACTATTGTCCCACAACACCATTGAACTTCAACTAACACCATCAATAGTTAGAGGTTAGTTAACTGAATACAACTGAAAATAATTGAACTAGATTACTAAAATTTAGCAATCACACATGCATAAATAAACTCCAAGCCCTCTAACTCAAATTTACTAAGCTAACTAAGTGACAAGATCCATGTCACACTAGTTAATTGCCTCCAAGTTTTCCTATTGATGTGTAAATTCTATTTACTCAATTTAACTAAGGCTAAAGTCAAATTGAGTCTTTCTTGCTACATTTTTTAACACTCCCTCTTAGAAAGAAACAGATTTTTCACCACCCCTATCCTGTACCTGTGAAATTTGAATTTATCTCTTGACAATGCCTTTGTCAAGATGTTAGCATATTTCTCCTCATTTGGAATGTATTATAGCAACATAATTCTCCTCTACACATAATTCTACAAATGATGGTACCAAATATCAATGTGCTTGGACCTGTCATGAAATATCGAATTCTCAGAGAGATTAATGAAACTCTAATTATCACAATATATCACTATCAGATCCATTTCCTGACTAAAAAGTCCCACAAGTATTTTCCTCATCCAAATTGCTTCACATGTTTCTTGGCTTGTAACCATACCATAGACCTCTACTTCCTGTTGTACCAGAAAATTGTTGCGAACCCAACACTGAATATAGCACTTGATATGCTTTTCATATCGGATGGGCTCCCTTCCCAATCTGCATCGGTGAAGTCTTGCAACTTCACTCCCTATGTCGGTTTGTACCATAATCCATATTTGGTAGTGCCTCTAAGGCATCATAACACATGCTTTGTTGCCTTCCAGTACAATTTGGTAGGCCTCACCATAGCTTGGCTAAGCTAGTTGACTGCATAGAACATGTTGAGTTGTATTTTCATAAGATACATCAACGAACCCATAATCTACCTATAAATGGTAGCATCAACTTCCTCATCTGAAAAAGTATATTTCTTCCTCCAGTTTGTAACTAAAGGCGTGTCCATGGGATTACAATTCTCCATGTGAAATCTTTGAATTATGTCGGTAGCATACTTGCCTTGAGACACAAACAATTCACCATCACCCTATCATACCTCCAACCCAAGGAAGTAATGCATGAGGTCCATGTCTTTCATCTTGAATTTCCTTGCAAGATCCTCTTTGCAAGAAACATAGTTACCAATCAAATGAGAACTTTTACCTCAAAACGAGAACTCTAGCAAAAAACCCCAAAAAACAACCTGAAAAAACAAAAAGTGTTGATTCTGCATCACCACTTTTTTTTCGGAGTAAATTTTCAATATTTTTTAAAATACTAGTAAAAAACAATAAAAGCTATTTTGTTTGGTGCAAAAAACATCTTGAAATCGAAAAGTGTTGATGTTAGACGTTTTTTTGGGTAAATTTTCAACATTTTTTAGTAATGGCGTTAAAGATAAAAAAATCAAGACTCCAAAAAACCTTAAAATTGCAACAATTTTCAAGCATGTCATTAAAGATCAAATATCATGTCTCTGAAAAGCCTTAAAATCCAATCAATTTCCAGCCATGATGTTAAAGATAAAATGCTTATAATTGTTTTCGACCATAGCATTAAAGATAAAATATCATGACTTAGAAAAGCCATAAAACTTTGACAATTCTTCAACCATGGAATTAGAACCAAATATCATGACTACAAAAAACCTTAAGTTTTCAATATATTTCAACCATGGCATTATGGAAAAACTATATGACTAAAAAAACTTAAAAAATGAACACCTGAATAAAAGAGTCATTATACCAAGAGTAATTTCTTTTTTAAATGCTAAAAGTATAATTATTTTAAAATATTAGCATAAGACAACTTGACACATTGCAACAAAAATTTAAAAATCAACCATCAAATTGACATGTGGTGTAGGCGAACTTGACCTATTGCAATGAAATCTTAAAAATCAACCATGAAATTGATACGTTGTGGGGTAGACTTGTCCATTATAACGATAACTTTAAAATCAACTATCAAATTGACACATAATGAGGTCGGGTTGCTAGTTGATGATCGACACGAACCCTACAAAAAAAACAAACAAAATAATAAATAAGTAGACAAATGAAAAATACAAAGAAAAAAATTAAAAGTAAAACAAAAAATCAAAAAGTTTTAAAAATAACAACTAATAAATAAAACAATGTATTAAAACATAAAAATAAATAAATGAGAAAAAATTAAAGACATGACCAAAAAAATACCAAACATAAAAAAATAAATATAAAATATCTTTTAGAGAAATCATAAAGTAGTTTGAGTCGACATGCTTAGAACCACTTACTATGATTCATCATCGACAAATATATATATATATATATATATATATATATATATATATATATATATATATATATATATATATATATAACATAAAATGTCTTAAAAACACAAAAAAAAAAAAAAAAAAATAATAATAATAAAAAAAAATAAATAAAAAATAAAAAAATAAAAAAATTAATACTTAAAAAACAAATAAATAAATTAATCAAGTAATAAATAAATTAAATAAAAACTAACAACAATTATATATAAATTCTTAAATCAAATAAATAATTTGTTTCTTTAGGTCCGATAGACCAATGTTTGGTCTCAGCGGACGTTCTTCATCATCATCATCATCATCATCATCATATATATATATATATGAAAAAAAAAAATCAAACCAAAAAAATTAAAAAATTTAAACATTGTAAAAAATTTAAAATTTAAACCAAATATAAAATTAAAAGTAATACACCCTATCCTATTCTCCTTATAGAAGCAGGCCCTTCCGCTATTGAGAGCCTATTTATGATTAGGTTTCTGTTGTAAAAGCACAAACTCAATAACATAGACGATCATAGACTTCCTAAGCTAGCTTTAAATTCCAGCCAAAACCACCTAAGGCTCAATCGGGGGTAGCATAAAGACACAAGGGCCTAGTTAAAATATTAGGAGATCAACGAGAATGATGCATTGCAAGACATTAATAACATTAAAGATATTGTTACTTCTAAGTTCAAAGAAAAATGCGGTGTGAGAAAAATTTAGCGGCTAAAAGAAAATTAAGTTATTATAAGAAGGTCATCAACCCCACCCTAGAAGATCAAAAGTATCTCTATATTTTAACTAGCTCAAAGAAGAAAATTAATATAGCAAAGATTAGAACGAATTCTCATGAGCTCCATAGTGAAATAGGTTGTTGTGCAGTTCCTAAAACACCATGGATGGAAAGGATCTGCCATATATGTAAGAATAGGAACATTGAGGATGAAAACCACTTCCTCTTGGAGTGCCCCGCGTACAACCACATTAGATCTCAGTTTCACAATCGTTGTTACAATACTAACCTTCCTAGCCTTTTACAATGTCAAAATTATAGTGAGCTTAGGAGGTTTCTCTCCACCATTTTTGAGCATAGGAATAAAATCTTAAATCAAAATAAATAATTTGTTTCTTTAGGCTCGATAGACCAATATTTGGTCTCAGTGGACGTTAACCACCACCATCATCATCATCATATATATCTATATATATAGGGAAAAAAATAAAAATTAAAAATTCAAACCAAAAAAATTAAAAAATTTAAACATTATAAAAAATTTAAATTTTAAACCAAATATAAAACAAAACAATTAAAAATTAATTACAAAATATTAAAAAATAATTAATATTAAAAAAAACATTAAATAAATAAAAACACGTAAATAAAAGAGAATTAGATAATTAAAAAATAAACAAATAAATTAAAACAAAACTATTTTTTTAAATAAATATTAAAAAATATTTAAAATTTGAAAAAAAAACAATTAAAATAAATAAATAAACAAACAAACAACATTGTAAAAAAATGTAAAATATAAACATTGTAAAAAATAAAACATTTAAAAATTTTATTTAAAATAAAAATAAAAAAAATTATTTAAAAATTTTATAATTTTAAATTTTAAAATATTATATATATATATATATATATATATATATATATATATATATATATATAACAGCACTCTACTTGCCTATATGTGGGTCGATTCTGCCCTCAAGTCCTCGCCTAGCCAAAATCTGATTCCTGGAATCGACCCTCAGGCCCCCGCCTGGCCAAGAACTGATTCCTGAAATTCACCCTCAGGCCCCCGCCTAGTCAAGGGTCGCGCGAGCTGAATTTTTTAAATTTTATTTTATTTTTAAATTTTTAGTTTTTTTATTTAAATAAATTTAAATTAGATTTTTTTTTTAAATATAAATAAAAAATCTTTATGTAATTTTATTAAATCATTTTAAATAATTTATTAAAAAATTTAAATTTTTAATATTCTTCTTAAATAATTTTTAATTGTAAAATTTTAATTAGTTTATTTAAAAAAATTCAATTTGTTTCCTTTTTTTAAATTCAATTTTAATTTTTTTTTTTTCAAATTTAATTTTATTTAAATATTTGAAGTGTTTAAAAAAAATTATTAATTTCTTAGTTAAATTTTTTTATATTTTTTTAATTGTTTTATTTTTAGAAGGTTTATATTTTTTATTTTTTTACAATATTTTTTTTAATTTTTTTTTAACGCATTTTTTTAAGCTTTAATTTTTTATTGGTTTTTTTTAAATGTATTTTTAATAAAAAAAATTAATATTTTTTAGTTTGTATTTTTTTATTTGTTTATTTTTTAATCATCTTATTCACTTTTATTTATTTGTTTTTTTAATTAAATTTTTACAAATTTCCCTCACATTACATTTTTTCTTTTTTAAGTGTTTTTAAAGAAATCATATTTTTTTGAGTTAATTGTTTTTTGTTATATATATATATGTTATTAATTTTTTTTAATTTTGCACAAATTATTAAAATTTTCATTATAAAAATTATTGCAAAAAAAAACCAAAAACACATATTTTGAAAATCTCTTAAAAAACAAACATATTAGGATGAGAAACGAGAAGAGGAATAAGATAACTTGAAAAATTGTTAATTAATCAACATTTAAAAAAAAAAAAATTGTGCATACCTAGGACATCAGAAAATTTGAAGTGTAAAACATATGCCTTAAAAAATGATGGTTTTCAAAATTTGCATGAAAATCACAACCATTTAAAAAAAATTATCCACACTCAATACATTAGAAAATTTGAAGTGTCAAAAAGAAGCCCTCTAAAAAAATGGGTTGATGTTGTATCAATACTTTTCAAAATCAGCATGAAAATCGTTAACATTTAAAAAAAAAATGTTCATACTTGATACACAAAAAAATTAAAATGTTAAAAATATGCTCTAGAAAAAAGGGGTTGATGTTGCATCAATACTTTTCAAAATCAGCATGAAAACCACTAACATATAAAAAAAAAATGTTCATATGAAAATTTAAAGTGCCAAAAATATGCTCCAAAAAAAAGGTGTGTTCTAAATCACGAGTTTTCAAAATCGGGTGATTTTTTGCTACCTTAAAAAAATGGGTACTCGGTAATTTTCTCTTTTGATCGGTAACTATGTTAAGAGGGCGTGCCAACTGCTCATCGCCTGTTAATATTAAATCATCGGCATACAAAACAAGAATAAGTAACTTACCATCTACCACAATGTCATAGATGTTCGCATCTACTTCACTTTTGGTGAAGACCAATCCAATGAGATAATTGTCGATCTGAGTGTACCATGTTGGGGGTGCCTGTTTGAGACCATACAATGCTCTCCTGAGTCTACACACATGTGACTCCCAATCATATGTCTCTAATCCTTTTCCTTGCTCTATGTAAATTTCCTCCTCAATAACACCATTGATAAAGGTGGTCTTCACATCCATCTAGTGGATTTTCCACCCTATATGCACAGCCAATGCTAGAATGGATCTAATTAAGGAATATCTTACAACTTGTGCAAAATTTTCCTCATAGTTCACTCCCTCTATTTGAGAGAATCCTTTGGCCACAAATCTGGCCTTATATTTCTCGATGCTCCCATTCGTTGCATGCTTCACTTTGTAGATCCCTATCGAACCAACCATTGATTTCCCTTCTAGTCTTGGCACCACCTCCCATGCCTTGTTCTTCATGATGGATTTGTATTCTTCCACTATGGCATCAACCCAAGCAAGTTGAGAAATTGCTTCCTCAAATGAAGAAGGCTATGTCTTAATGAGCTCTGTCATGAGAGCCATGTAACCAGTGTACCTATTAGGTGACCTCCTCTGCCTGCACTATGTTGTAGGGGCTCCCACATTCTCCCTAGCATCCTACAACAATCTATCAGCTTCTTTGGTTCTCTTTCTCCCCTCTCTAGGATATTCTAGTTGAGTGGGTCCCTCCACTCTGCCTCTGGTCTGCTCCTCTACATGTGGTTGCTGCACAACCTACTGAAGCTCATCCTAAGGCTCCTCATTTGGAGCTAGAAGCTCCTACTCCATGGGATACTCAGTTCTCGCTCCATAGAGAATCTCATAGCCTTGTCCTCATTGAACTTGACATTTATCCTTACAATTGTCTTTCGCAGTGAAGGAAAATACACCCGGTAATTGTGTGGACTTTCGGTGTATCATATAAAAACTCTCAACTCTGTTGTAGAATCAAGCATCTTCCTCAAATCCTTGGAGGCATGACAATAAATTGAAGCTCCAAAAACTCTGAATTGAGACACATCAGGATGTCTCCCAGTGAAATCTTCCTCTGGTGTGATCATACCAAGTATCCTATGAGGACTTTGGTTCTACAAGTAGGATGTGGTGTTGCATGCTTCTACCCACAAATGTAATGATAGCCCCTGATCATGCAACATGGCCCTTGCTTCTCCCCTATGCTCTTGTTCTTCCTCTCAACTACCCCATTTTTCTATGGGTTATGGGGTGTTGTCAGCTCTCTTCGAATACCTTATTTGGCATAGAAATCCTTGAAGGCATGCAAAACAAATTCACCTCCATTGTCACTCTTGAGAGCCTTCACCTTCTTCCCAGTATCCTTCTCAACCAATGCCTTGAATTCAACAAATTTTGAGAAAACTTCATCCTTCTTCCGCATGAAGAAGACCCAGCATTTACTAGAGAAATCATAAATAAAAATGTCACAGTACGTATGTTTTGTTATGCAGGCTCTAAAAAATGGTGCACAAACATCAAAGTGGACTTTCTCCAATATTTCATATGCTTTTCTATCTCGTCCATGGAAAGCGGATTTGGCATATTTCCCCAATGTGCAACCCTTGCAGACATCCTGCTGGTCAAGGAAGAATTTCAAGAGACCAGTGGTAATTTGTTGCATGATTTTTAGGCACCATGGTGTAGATGACCCAATCTCATGTGCTATAGTTCTCCAACATCTCAACTCTGCACCTTTTCTACCTTGCTGGTCAATGCATCACAATCTCCCACCTCAAGTTTGTATAGATTATTGACTCGAACTCCACTCTGCTTCACTTGCCTGATAGCTATGTGTTTCAGAAAGGCTTTACCTTTACTGAAAATGACACCATAGCCACAATCCTCCAAAACAACTACAAAGATCAAGTTCTTCTTCAGCCCATGTACAAACATAACATCTTTGAGGCAAAGAGGAGATACTTTCTCCATCTCAAAGGAGAGAGTACAAATTCCTGTAGCATTATACCTCCCATCATCCCCTAATTCGATATGCATATGGATATACTTCTCCTCCGAGGTATTAAAAAACTCCTTGCACCTGGTCATATGGAATAAGGCACTAGCATCGAGGTACTAGACACTCACTATAATAGTGTTGGCCATGCATGCTATTAGGGTGAAGTCTAATTCAAATTGTGAAGTTAATGCTTCAACTACTACTCCTCCTAAAGGCTTCTTGTTAAACTTCTTGTGTGGACATTTTGTTTCATAGTGCCCGTATTCATGGAAGTGGAAGCCTTTTATCTTGCTCAAGTCTTTCATCTTGCCATTATTTTGGATGGATTCATGTTTTATCAAGGTCTTCTTTCCTTTTCCCTTCTTCCCCTTTCCAACCAATGCAAAATTCTCTTCATCATCAGCTTTGGATGATGTTCCATCTTTTTTATTTCTTTTGAACTCTTCTTGAACTACATCAGACCACAACCTTTCCCAATTCGGTAATTTTTCCCTTCCATTCACAAAGTCCTAGTAGTTTTGCCAAGATTTTGGAAGGCCTAGAAGAGCTAGGCTCACCAGGTCATCTTCTACTACATTCACCCCAACCCCTCCAAGCTCATCTTGAACTTGTGTAAACCTAGAGAGATACTGCAGAATAGTGTCATTTTTCTGCATCCTGATGTTTTGAAGTTTGTCTTTCAGGGCCAATTTTATATGGTCATTGTTATTTTTTAATAGCATATCCAGTGTTCCACATAGCAAACAGTGTCTCTTTTCCATGGATATTTGAGACCACATGGTCTCTCACACCTTCTAGAATAATTCTTCTAGCCTTTGCAACATCCTTCTTCCATTAGGTTAACTGTTGTGCATTCGACTATGGAGGTTTCAAAATATTAGTTTTAACATATTCTAACACACCATTTCCATTGATCAATTCTTCCATTTGATCCTTCAAGGCTACAAAATTCGAGCTACCCTACAGGGCATACTCCAAACACAGAACATTAGAAGACATTCTTTCGATCCTGAAGGAAAACTTCTCCACTGGAGCTACAACTTTGAAATTCCTAAGAGACAATTTTGAAATATTGGTTCTAATGTGATTTTAGGGCTCTGATACCATGTAGAAATTTGATAGAAATTGCAACTGCTCAAGATTTCAAACTGAAAAACAAGAGACATATTCTACTTTACTAATATGTAGGATGGAGATCACAATTTAGAACATGCATAGACATGCAATAATAAAAACCACAAATACACAGTGATTTCTAGGGGAACCCAACTGGGAAAAACCCCTTAAGCCTTTTTTCATTAATCAATTAAATAGAGAAACTATTACAATTGCTAGCTCTAGCTCTGATCTCAACCTGCAAGAGAATAAATGTTCTCTTTTCTCAATGAGAAAATTTGGCCAACACTTAGCCAATTATTTTCCCACCAAGCCTCCTATTTTCTTATGCAAATCCTAAGCAAATTAGCCCCTAAAAGATAGGAATTTCCTCCAAATTGATTGTGCAATTCCCAAGGATGGATCACCTGACCTCATGCAACACTTGTACACTCAAACTAGTTTACAATTGATGTTACACTACCTTGTCATCTCCACTTCAGCTGAGGAATTCAATTTCCTTGCATGCACTAGCTATTTTGGGTGGATTGATTAGTTAACTGACAGATATCTAAGTTAGACTGTTGTCCCACAACGCCATTGACCTTCAACTAACTCTAACAATAGTAAGAGGTTAGTTATCTGAATACAAATGAAAAGAACTGAACTGGATTACTAAAATTTAGCAATCACACATGCATAAATAAACTCTAGTCCCTCTAACTCGAATTTACTGAGCTAACTAAGTGACAAGAGACATGTCACACTAGTTAACTTACTCCAAGTTGTCTTGCTGATGTGGAAATTCGATTTACTCAATTTGACTAAGGCTAAATTTAAATTGATCCTTTCTTGCTAAATTTTTTAACATTATCTTCAAACCATCAATGTGCAACAATTCACTATAGAAGATACACACAGATTCTTTAACATCTAATACACAAAGGTGCACAAGTTTTGCACATAGGTACTCCACTGGAGCACACTAATACAAGAGTTTTCAATAAATACAAATCACTCCTCAAACCTTTGACGAAGTATTTTCCACTCATATAATTGGCTTCCATAACTCTATATCTAAGACCCCCTTTGTATGAATACATCTGTAAAGAAATCTTTGTAATAAACTATAGCTATATGACATATCATTACCTTTTCTTCATTTCATTGTTTGACCTCTTCTCCATGTGCAAGTTATCATATTTTATACAAAAGAATTCATACCAATGCTCAAACAACCTAATCAATAGACCACTAATGCAATGATCAAATCATCAATGAGTTTGTGACCAGATCAAGTCAATATGTGACTAGATCAACATGACCAAATCAATCCACTACACGGAAGACAAAATCAAACATTAAAAGTGTTCATACCTTTTGGTCTAGATCAAGCAATGACTAAATCATTGTGAATGTTGAAGATTGATTCAAACACTCGATCGCTAACAATCCCTTAGGAAAATTCGATGGTATAGCCCATGGTTTCTCCTTTTGCATCATATAGGTAGTGCCACGGGCACAGGATAAGAAGCATGGGTAGAGTGTCGCGGGTACATAAGAGCAAGAGTACGGCAATGCCACTTGTTGATGGCAAGACCACGATATTCTATGTAACTTTAGACAATTCAAATATCCTTCATCCAAAATTGCATCCACCTTCAACACCACTTCCTAAAACACCTTTGTAACCTATGTATACCTATGCAATCATTTGATCATCATGCAAGAACTCCTTCAACTAGTTGAGACCAATGCACATTGTTTCAATATGATGTGACTAAGCACTCACATGAAGAGGAGTGAGATGATGCCCCATGTGGTGTTAGGTCAAACAAGTTTGATTAGACAAGGGTGAGGTAAGGGGAGCAAGAATAAGAAAACATGGCATAGGGATTTTAATGTATCGGGTTTCTTCTTAGGATTTATAACAACTAGGGGATGGGCTACCATGTACCCTAGTCGAATGACCAAGTCGGATGAAAACAACTCACCCCCCACCATATTGCACACCTAACATCCCATACCAAATAAATTAATAGTTTAATTATTTAAAAAAATTGAAATAATCCTTTATATTATATAATTTAATTTATATAACTAAAATTTAAGGATATTTCAATTATAATATGGTCTCATGTTGAAAATGATATGTTACACGAATGTCCTCAACATAAATCTAATAACAACAAACTTATGTGTGTGTGTTGATCATCCAGTGAGTGTTTTATGTCTCTTAATTCATAATTCCTACAAAATTAATTTGCATTATCTTAGTTTACAGTAGAAAATTAATTTTGCATTATCTTAATTTAGGGTAGCAAATTAATTAGGAAAAAATGAAAATTATTTAATTTATTTGTAGAGTGAAAAGTTGATGATTGTTATTTATTTTTCATATATATCATTTTATAATTTAAGCATATTTTTAAATGTCAAATATTTTTATTTTGTATGCAAAACTGTTATAGACATTTTTGGGCACTGCAACCCCAAGCATAAAATGTCCATAAACCAAGGCCTCCTAAGTCCCTAAAAGTGTTGTTCCAACCCCTAAAGGAACAAGGTCAACTGATTACAGCTTCTCCCAGAAGTTCTCCATGAAAAACTACTCAGAACTGGTCAAAACTGGATCATTTCACCTGCTCCATAGGCAAAGTGCATTGCATCTCACCTAAGTACACACAGTGGGTGCGTTGCATTTCAAAAAGCCCTTCTATGGGGTGCGATGGGCGAGAAGAGACAAATGGCAGTGTCAGTCCGCGAGGTGGAGAAGCATGGAATCTTCCAAAAACTTCTCCTATGACACTTGCCTCTCTGAATTCAAACAAGGATGAGTAAGAGATCATCAATATCCAAGTGGAAGCAAGAACTATCAGAGGGAAGACACTAATCAAATCACAAGCTGACTCATCTCCCTTACAGACATCTATATATGGATCCCTCATCCTAGAGATCCAGAGGCTGGAATTTTGCATCTTGTAAGGAATTGTTGTTGGTTTCTTGAGGTAACATCATAGTGTTGGGTGATCTAAGCTTTTCATGAGGTGAAGAAGGGCTTACTTGCTGAGAGGATGATACTGGGTTAGAACAACTGGTTGTAACTCTCTTGGCTCTTTCTTGATTATCAATAAAGCTATTCAAGTTTTCCTCCATACTCTTGTGTCATTTATGTTTTATGCATTTTTATGGTCAATTTACATTTGATCCTAGATTGTTTATGATAATAGATCCATGTTCTCGTATAGTGTTATGCTTCTTTGATTCTACAGGTACTCTGTGAAGCTGGGTATACAAGAAAGCGAGTAGCAAAGGACTATCAGAAGAGAGAGGAATCGAGCAAGGAACCAAGCGCAAGACAAAGGTTGGTCTCCTTTATTCTTCTCTCATCTATCTTTCATAAAGGAAAACGAAAGTAGTTTTACTTTGTTTGTTTCTAAGGTAGCTACCAGCCTTAGTGGGATTAGCAGTTCTGCATAGACACTTTTCCCTGTAACAAAAACTATTTACAATTTTTCTTGAAAGTGTTATTCAATCTACCTTTAAATATAGAGCACTCGAAACAATATATTTTCTTCTACCAATGTTGAGTAAAATTGAGAAGAATACCACTTGGAGAAGGCTAATTACATCAATTTGGAGCGAATCTAAATCTTTCTCCATACACTGTATTTTCTTTCGATTTGCAAGATTCTAAAGCATATTAACATTAATGTCTCTCTTGTTTAAAACTATGCAAATTCATAGGATATATACACAAAATAAAAGGGCAGCGAAGAACAACTATAGAAAAATAGATTTATTAGTGGAATTGGTATGAACGAGAGCTTTATTGATATATGTTTCCCAACATTTGTCTCTTGAAATGAATAAAGGTATCCATAATAAGAAGAGATTCACACTTATGGAACAAAATATGAGAATGCAAATCTTCAAACTTGGAATAGTGACCACTAACCTACTATGTGTTGAAGATAGTAGATATGGGCAGGTGTTCATAATCCTTGATGTAATTGTAATACTATGTAAAAACATGAAAGAAAATTAAATTTTAAATTAAAAGAAAGAAAAGAAAGGTAATCAACAAAACCACCTAAAATTAAAATCATTGAAAATAGCTCATACCCATGTAAATAACATATTTACCATAGTTAAAAAATAATGCTTGTATCCATTTCACTTTATCTTTCAACATGGTATTAGAGCTTTGGTAAAGAAAGAAAGTTGAAGATCACAATTCGGTGACTCCCTCTCTCTCTCTAGAAGGAGCAAGAAGAAGTCTCTCTTCATCTACTTACTCTTGGAAGGAATACTCTTCTTCTAATTTATCTATTTCTAAAGCTTGTCAAGGAATGGCCCCTTCTTGCAAGGAAAGTAACAAAATTGAAGGAGCATCCACTTTCAAGGCATGGAAAAAGTGGATTGATTTGGTTTTAGAGGAACGTGGTGCCCTTCAATATGTCAAAGGTCAAGAACCTCAACCAAATGAAAAATATGTTGCAGGGAAAGAAAATTTTATGAAGGGTGAGGTCAAAGATCAAAGAATTATATTTGAATCTCTCAAGGACCATTTGATTCCTATTGTATTATAGTTGACCACATCAAAGGAAGTGTATGATAAGTTGGCCAGTCTATATATAATTAATAACATTGGTTTAAATATATCATTAAGGAATCAACTTTGTGATGTGAGGATAAATAAAGGTGAATTTGTGGCATTCTTCATTATGAAGAGAACACAAATAAGGGACCAACTTCAAGGCATGGGTGAATTGGTTGTTGAATCAAAATTGGTAACCATAGCAATCAATGGGCTACCTGATCTATGGGATGGATTTGTTGGTGCAATTTGTGCTAGAAAGGATACTACATCATTGGAAAAACTATGGACAACCTATACACAAGAAGAATCAAGACTCAACACTAAAGAAAAGACATAATCAAGAAGGTTTAATGGGAAAAAGCATTTTGGAATAAGATGTTGAAAATAGAAACAAGAAATGATAAAAATAAAAGCCAGATATTCCAATTTTAATTTGTCCTTGAATTAAAATTGTGAATTAACATTCAAATTTAGTCTCACCAACTACTTGAAAAATAATTAATTAATTCATTATGGATTAATTAGTTGGATAAATTCAAGTTAAAAGTCTCTGTGAAGTCATGCAACAGTTATCCCTTAACTTAAGGAGATTATCCCTTAATTAAGGAGATAAGATTAAGTTATATTTGAGTTATAATTAGTTACTGAGTTTACTGAGTTAAGTCTAGTTAAATTAGTTCCAAAACATTTGAGGAACCAATTGTGTGTTATCAGTCAGTTGATGCATGCATTCACTCAACAAGTGTACTCCAGATAACTGAAGATTCTCTCATCAGAAACTCATGCATGTCTATTCTGAGAAAGACCCAGTTGAGATAAATGTCAAGGACAAGTTACTATCAGTTGCATGTGTTTTCTTATAAAGGAAACTCATCCATTCAATCAAGGGAAGGTTCCTTGAGGATTGCGCAGTTTTACAGGGTATGAGATCAGTGTTCCACTTGGTAACAGGAGGATCACCCAGAGAAACTGGGCAAGGAAATAGGAGGCTTGGAGGGCAAAGGAGAAGGTTTGTGAGAAGCCTTGTTTTCCTGTGAGTATCCAGGAGGATTGTAGTGAGAATTGGCTATCTGTGAGAGCTAAAGCTTTGTGTAATTCTAAGATATTTCCACCTTGTATGATAATACATATAGTGGGGTTTTTAGATAAGGCTTTCCCATGAGTATTTTCTGTGTTTCATGTGCATTGATTCTTCTTCTTATTGTTATATGTGTTTAGCTCTGATTCAACTCAATCTTTAAGCTTCCGTAAGTTTGATAGTAGAAGTATATTATAGTATTTTGCTTTGGTATATTGCATTATCGAGTCAATCTACAGTCAGACTTTCTACATAGATCGCAGAGGTAGATTTGTAGAGAATTTGTAGGAAATTCTACATGGTATCGGAGCCAAGTTTATCAAAGCAAAGGTTATCGAAGTTGTGAACAGTATACTAAGAAGAGAATTCGAAGTTTCAAGTTTGCGGTTGCAGGTGAAAATCGAATTCATCTCATACTTCAAGGTTGGTCAATGGTGTTCTATGGCTTGAGACTTGAGTATGCCTTGGAAGGTAGCTCGAATTACATAGCATGGAAATATCTCATGGAGGCTGTATTAGAAGACAACAGCTTGAAGGATTTCATTGATCAAGAAATCCAAAAGCCAGCTTCAACAAATGCACAAGAGTTGGCTGAGTGGAAGAAGTCTGTGGTGAGGGCGAGACGGATCATCCTTGAGGGAGTTCGACACCATATTGTCTTGAGTCTCCATGGGAAGGATACTCCATATTCAATGTGGAAGACATTGAAGGACCTCTACCAGAACAATAGTGACCAAAGGAAATTGGCTCTCAAGGATAAGCTTCGAAGAATCAAGATGAAGAACTGCGATATTATTTACACATATCTGAACAAGCTCACCACTTGCAGAGATGATCTTAACAGTGTGGGAATAACTACTACTAATGATGATATGGTGAGCCTCGCTCTCCTTGGCCTTCCAAAGAGCTAGAATAGCTACCAAGACTCTGTGAATGGAAGGGAGAAACTATCGGATTGGGAATGACTATGGTCGGATCTCATGTAGGAGGAGATCAGGAGGAGCACACGAGATGGTTCTTCATCCAAGCATGATGAAGAAAATATGGCCTTAGAAAGTAAGGCAAGGAAAGGGAAGGAGAAGGATTCTCATTCCAAATTGAATTCTTCTCATGGAGGGAAGAAGGTTGACAATTCTAAAGTGAGATGCTTTAATTGTCACAAAATGGGTCATTATGCGACTAATTGCCCATCAAAGAAGTCCAAGAAGGGATCCTTAGAAGGATATGAAGGTGAAGCATTAGCCTCTCAGTTCGAGATGGACTTTACCCTCATCACATGCATGGTGTCATCAATTATGGGTTGTGGTTGGTATCTTGACAGTGGAGCCTCATTCCACATGACCGGTGATAAAAGTTTATTCAGTACCTTGGAGGAGAAAGACCTCAAGATGCACATAGAGATGGGTGATGATGAAAGGTATAGTGTTTCAGGAGTGGGCACGGTTGCTTTTCAGAGGGAGCATGGAGCTCTTATCACCTTGACAGATGTGAAGTATGTGCATGGGCTGAAGAAGAAATTGGTATTGATTGTGGTGTTGGAGGACAAAGGCTACGATGTTGTTTTTAGTAAGGGAAAGGTTTTTCTTAGACACATCACCATGAGACAGGTGAAGAAGGTCAGTTCACGAGTCAAGAACTTGTATGCTCTTGAGGTTCAAGATGCATGCAAAGCCTTGAGGAGCAAGGAAAATTTTAGAGACTTGGCAGTTGAGAGGGAGAGTAAATTACCTCTTAACATGTAGCCCCAAAAGAAGTCTCAGGCAATTGTGGAGGAGCCACAATTGGAGATGCTGAGAGGAGACCGAGTGGAGGCATCCACTCATGCAAAGACCTCTAGTAGGGAGGAATTTCGAGCCAAGTGGGTAGAGGGAGCACATGCAGCCATACCTCCAAGTGTGAATTGGGGTGATGTGAAGTGATAGTCCCAACAAGGCTAAAATTGGGCAGGGTCCATTGAGAGGTTTTATCTCATGGATCATACCTTGCTACGTGAGCCAAAAGTACATAGAGGCGGGAGGAATCAGTGGGATTGATGTAGTCAGAGATCAAAGTGACAGATGTTAGAGCAGTCAGATACTGAAGAGCATAAAGAAGGATTGACAACAGTGTAGAAAGGCAGAGTCAGCCAAAGTGCAAAGGTTTTCAATTGAAAGAGGCAATAGCAGTCAAAAACTTTGATGACAGATGCATCATATTGATTCAGGTTGGATGTTTTTTTTGTTTCTCAAGTTGCTGGAGCAACAACACTAGAGAGAAGTGTTGCATGCATAAGATTCCAAAGGTTCAGGATCGAGATCAAGTTGAATTCCTTTCTTGTTGAGAGGGAGTGTTCAAAATAGCAACAAGAAATTATAAAAATAGAATCCAGATATTCCAATTTTTATTTGTCCTTGAATTAAAATTGTGAACTAAAATTCGAATTTAGTCTCACCAGCTACTTGAAAAATAATTAATTAATTCATTATGGATTAATTAGTTGGAGAAATTCAAGTTAGAAGTCTTTGTGAAGTCATGCAACAGTTATCCCTTAAATTAAGGAGATTATCCCTTAACTAAGGAGATAAGATTGAGTTATATTTGAGTTGTAATTAGTTAGCTCAGTTTACTGAGTTAAGTCCAGTTAAATTAGTTCCAAACTATTTGATGCATGCATGCACTCAACAAGTGTACTCCAGATAATTGAATATTCTCTCATCAGAAACTCATGCATGTCTATTCTAAGAAAGACCCAGTTGAGCTAAATGTCAAGGACAGGTTACTATTAGTTGCATGTGTTTACCTATAAAGGAAACTCATCCATGCAGTCAAGGGAGATTCCTTGAGGATTGCGCAATTTTACAGGGTGTGAGATTAGTGTGAGAGATCAGTGTTCCACTTGGTAATAGGAAGATCACCTAGAGAAACTGTGCAAGGAAATAGGAGGCTTGGAGGGTAGAGGAGAAGGTTTGTTAGAAGCCTTGTTTTCCTATGAGCATCCAGGAGGATTGTACTGAGAGCTAGCTAGCTGTGAGAGCTAAAGCTTTGAGTAATTCTGAGATATTTCCACCTTGCATGATAATACAGATAGTGGGGTTTTTAGCTGAGGCCTTCCCATGAGTATTTTCTATGTTTCATGTGCATTGATTCTTCTTCTTATGGTTATATGTGTTCAGCTCTGATTCAGCTTGATCTTTAAGCTTCCACAAGTTTGATAGTAGAAGTAGATTATAGTATTTTTCTTTGGTATATTGCATTATCAAGTTAATCTACAGTCAGATTTTCTACATATATCTCAAAGGTAGATTTGTAGAGAATTTGTAGGAAATTCTACATAAGAATCCTCCTCAGATCTTGTCCAAAGTTAAGTGCTATGGATACCACAAATATGGACACAATATAAATTATTGCCCGAAAAATTCAAATGAAAAAAAGAGGAAAGGTTGGGCCCCTATTCAAGATTAGAATCTCTAAGGTTTTCTTGATAAAGCCATTTGCAAACCCTATACTATGAGAGATCAAGGACATTGAAGGTTTTATTGTAGAAAAAGTATCGCACCAGGAAATATATCTTCTATCTATTGTTTAAGAATGGTGAAGTTATTATTTTTACATTGAAATGGAGGCCAAGCTCTTATGAACAAAATACTACTTCTACAATGATTTAGAGAAATAAAATCATCATTAGACTCTCTTGATTGATTATTAAAATAGTTGGATATGTGAAGGGCATGTTGATTCTAGGATCCTGACATTTGATTATGAAGTTAAAAATACAAGGTTTGTAAACCAAGGCAAGCTTCAAATCTTGAATTCATCATTTTCGCTGAAGGTATGAATCTTGTAGGTAGATATTGAAGGTTTCCAATGGCTTTGACAACAAAGGGATAAGAATTGGAAGAATAAATTAAAGCTTGTGACAAAAGGATTTGTCCTAGAATTGAGATTTGAATATTTGAGCTTAAGAGGGAAAAAGAAGATAAGAAAATTTGAAATATGCATGTCTATGACTAGAGATGAGAGAATAAAATATTCTCCAAGTAAGAGGGAGATCATATTTTTGCTCTAGTTTTCAAGATTTTGAAGAAGTCTCATAATTTAAGAACGCCCTTAAGGACTCATGTGGAGCAACTATGATATGTTATACCAAAGAAGGGGCTGATAGAAAAACTTATGTTAGATTTAGAGGGATCTCAAAATGATCACAATAGAATATGTCTCAGATTAAGAGGGAGTTGGCCACTAAATGTGATCTTGAATTGATGAAGCATGATGAAATCTTATTTGCAAAAGTTTGATGATGATAAGAAATTGATTGGTTCTTTAATGAACTTGGTTTGAATATTTGCTTTGCAGTGAATACATGAAATTAGATGAAGCCAAAGTATGATAATTGGTTACTCTTATGGTATTGTTAACTATTGTTTGAAGTTTGTGGTGGGAAATGAGCTTAGGTTGTTTGGATAATTTGACTCTGATTGGGATAAAAGTGTTATCTATGGAAAGAGTAAAACTAGTGGATGTTTTGATTGGGCTCAACAATGGTTTCTTGGATGAGAAAGAAAAAATATTTCAGATAAATTAGTAGTTGAATATATGGTAGCATGTGAAATTTTTTGTGAAGTAGTTTGGCTTCGAAAATTTTCATTTTGGAATGTTTGAGTAGGTGTTGGAATCAACCATGATATTTTGTGATAGTCAAAGCTACATGGCAGGTCAAAGAAAATTGGTATCAAGTACCACTACATTCGTGACATGGTGCAAAAGGGAGAAGGAAAGATTCAATACATCTCCATTGATGAGAGAACAAATATTGTTTTGACTATGCCTCTTTATAGAGGGAGAATTTTGTTTTTTCAAATATAAGTTGGGACTCATGGAACATGCCTCTATGTCTTAGAGGGAGCAATGATTTTTCTTGCATCATGATATTCTTCTTGTGTCACTTGACCAGAATTAGGGATATCATCCCTGTGTCAAGTTGACTAGAATTAGGAAGAATGGTTTGAGAGATGATGTTCTTCCTGTGTCACTTGACCAGAATTAGGGATATTATCCTTGTGTCAAGTTGACCAGAATTAGGAAGAATGATTTGAAAGAACATTAGACAACACCTTTATTCTTCCTATGTCACTTTACTAGAATTAGGGATATTATCCTTGTGTCAATTTGACTAGAATTAGGAAGAATGGTTTCATGGACAGAGATTCCTCCTGTGTCTTGTGTTGTGACCAAAATTAGGGATGTTATCCTTGTGTCAAGCACATTGACCATAATTAGGAAGAATGGTTTGGAGGATATACATATTCCTGTCATGTACTGTGACCAGAATTAGGTATGTCATCCTTATGTCAAGTACATTGACTGGAATTAAGAAAATGGTTCTATAGGTTGAGTTGTAGCCTCCCCGTATCATGCTTAGATCTCTTTCTAAAGAGATCTTGTCTAATTGATGTCTCCTGAGTAGAATATGTATATGAGTACCATGATTGTGAGGTACTGGTTGTTTGATGATGTTGGTAATGTTGATATTGATTTGATAATGATGTTAATCTAGTCTTGATCTTTCCTTAGAAAACTTTTCAACTTGTTGACATCTTGTTAGACATTATGAATACCTCCCTTGCTAAGGGAGAGTGTTGAAGAAAGTATCTATGGTCGGTATTCATAATCTTTGATGTATTTGTAATAATATGTAAAAACACAAAAGATAATTACATTTTAAATCAAAATAAAGAAAAGAAAGGAAATCAAGAAAACCACCTAAAATTAAAATCCTTGAAAATAACTCATACTCACATAATAACATATATACCATAGTTTAGAAATAATGCTTGTATCCATTTCACTCAATTTTTAAACACTATGAAAATATTTATTTAAGCAAATATCATTCAAAAAATTGCAAAGCATTACCATTAAAAAATATTTGTTGGGCGCAGCCTAAATTGGTCCAAAGTTTTGGTCAAAAATCTGCATTTTAAGGAACGGACCGCGCGGTACCACGAAGCTATATATTGCACAGTGTTTTAGGGGCTTCAAGGTGGGTCGAAGCCCCTTCCTTTTGTAATGGGTTTTGGGAAATAGTTGTTGATTTTAAGAGAACCATGGTATATGGACCATGGTATTTTGATGTAATTAGTATATAAAGAGAAAGGATGTAAGTCAAAGTGATGTGTGTAATAAGATAGTAACAAGTAGATATCTCAATCTTTTTTTGGGTCTTGAAGGAAAGGCTACACAGCTGAGTGCGCGAAGGCCTAAAGCCTACATCTAAGTGTGCAAAAACCTACATCTGGGTGCGCAAATCGAAGAGATTGAACTATGTTCAAAGAATTAATATAAAAAAGTACATTTTTGATGGGCATGTCTCATGTATGATTATTATGTATATTTTCTTTCTTTTTAGTATTTTTGTTATAGTTTACTTCCACGCGATATTGTTTATGGTATTTTATGTCATGGTTAAATAGATTATTCAAGTCCTATGAAGTAAAAAGTAAAGAATAAATTATTAAGTAAAAATAGAGTTAAACCACCACATCGTAGTATCCCTCATGGCTGTAGAAACCTGGTTCTACAACCCCCCATAGTCACTTCAGGTGAGATTGTGATCTGCTTGCAAGTTGTTGCTGAAAGGGCCAGTGGTTTAGGGATTTGTTGGTGCACAGTAAAGGATCAAACCTGGGTCATCCCAAATAAACCAACAAATGGTTCGCAACAAGAGGAATCGAAGTTCGCAACAATTGGATATGACTGGGACGAAGATACAGATATGCTACATGAATACAAGGATATATTCCCTACAAATTTTCAGAAATGAAGGGCATATTAGGGGATCTAGGAGTCATGAGGATTCCCCTTAAACCTGATGTGAAGCCTATCAAGCAAAGACCCTATAGATTGAACCCAAAATATAAGGAAAAGGTGAAAGAGGAGTTAGATAAAATGATAACAGCATGGATCATTGAACCTATGGAAGAATCAGAGTGGGTAAGTCCTATGGTGGTCCAAGAAAAGAAGACTAAAGGAGAAATCAAGATTTGTGTGGATCTAAGAAAATTAAATGATGCATGTGTGCATGATCCATTCCCTACACCCTTTACAGATGAGGTGTTGGAAAATGTAGGAGGATAGGAGGCCTATTAATTTATAGATGGATTTTCTGGCTATCATCAAATCAGGATTGCACCAAATGATAGGCATGAGACCACATTTGCAATGGAGTGGGGCTCATATCAGTATATAGTGATGCCTTTTAGATTGAAGAATGCCCCTACTATATTTTCAAGAATTGTGGTCGCAACATTCAAGGAGTATATACACAAATTTCTGGAGGTATAACTTGATGATTAGATAGTCTTTCGACTGTTGAAAAATCATGTTGAAAGCTTAAGGCTTATGTTGGAAATTTGTAGATAGCACTTGATCTCATTGAACTTAAAGAGATTTATATTTTGTGTGCCTTTCGGCATACTATTGTGGCATGTTGTGTGCAAGCAGGGTTTGATGGTGGATCCCGTGAAGATAGTTGTTATTGTGAATTCACCTCCACCAAAAACAATGAGATAGTTGCACACTACATTGGGACACACTAGATATTATAGAAAATTCATTAAGGGGTATGTGCAAATAAATGTGCCAATGGAGAAGCTATTCAAGAAAGATGTGACCTTCTAATGGAATGAAGAATGCCAGAAAATCCTTGATATATTGAAAGAAAAGATGGTAACTACACCTATCTTGGTTTTCCCATACTGGAATAAGGAGTTTCATGTTCATAGGCCCAACAACAAAGAAGTTTGTAGAAGAAGTGCAGTAGGCGTAGCGCAAAGCGTTATTGAAGTTGTCGTATTATAGGTTGAGCTCGGTGATCTCCGAAGCAAGATCGAGGTGCCAACTGAGTGACTCGAGGGTGAGACATGATCTTTGTGTTGGGGGCCTATTGGAATAGGGTCACTAGGGTCAGTTTTGGGGTTAGTTAACCCAAATTTTGTATAGGTTTTTGTAAAAGATGTAAAGTCTCCGCGAAATGTGAAGGCGGAGCGCGCAGGTAGATAGGAGTCAAAGGGGTCTTACCCCCTTCTTTGGATAAGTAAATAGGTCGGTTTTGAGACTAACCCATGGTTTTCGAACCATGGTATTGTATTGAAGAAATCTATATATAGTTTATTCATAGCGAGTTTAGAGGGAGTAGTGGATAACAAGGAGTCAAGATAGAGATTGTTTTGGGCAAGTGCTAAGGCAGGAAGGCTCTGCTTCCTGTACTTAGGAGAAAGTGGAAGGCTCCTGCTGCTAAGTGTGCAAGACACCTTGGTAAGTTAGCAGCTGAGTGCGCGGACCCCTGCAGCTAAGTTCATGGGGTGAAAGAGTCTGTAAACTAAACGTTGAAGATAAATATAGACTGATTTTTGAAGAATTATATTGCAATATGAGCATTATTGTTGATTCTGTTTATGCTATGATTTGTCACTTTATAATATGTTTTCTATAGAATAATGAATAAATGTCACGTGAAACTACTAAATCTATCTTATTTGTGCATGATTTAAGTAATTATCCATGTTCGCAAAGACGAGGGTTATTTCTGTTATGATTACTGATGAATTAGATAGATCTGCACGAAGAAAGATCTAGGGTAATTGATTAATGCATGAAAGTTGATAATTTGTCTGTTTAGAGTCCGCAAAGACTGATTGCAGACTTTTGCAAAGGTCTGGAAACCATTTTCTTAGAATTGCAGCATAAGGCCATAGAAGACTATTGATCTGCGTAAAGGAAAATCTGAGCCATAAGAGCTTAAGAACCACTTATCACATGTCCCTAGATACATAAACATGGTTCTAGCATCCCCCAATACTACTTTAGGTGAGACTACAGCCTGTGTTATATAGGTTGTTGCCGAAAGGGCCAACATTTAGGGTTTTTTGGCTGGCATGAACAACTCTAAACCTGGGCCAAGCCCCCTTAAGCCAACACACACTACACAAGGATGCAAAGGAGTATTGTCAAGTATGTGATGTATGTCAAAGAATTGGGAAGCCATCAAGGAGGGACGAAATGCCATTAATGCCATAGGTGACATTGCAGGCCTTTGACAAATGGGCCATTTATTTCATTGGACCGATAAACCCATCGGGGAAGAAAACTAGTGCGAGGTATATAATCACAACAACTGATTATTTGACAAGGTGGGCTGAGGAACAAATAGTAAAGGATTGTAGCATAGAAACTGTTGCGAAGTTCATTTTTGAGTATATTTTGTCCAGATTTGGGTGTCCAAATATTTTGATGACTGATCAAGGATCACATTTTCTAAATAATACCATTGAGGCATTGACTGAATAATTCCAGGTGTATCATCAGAAGACCACTCCATATCATCCTCAGAAAAATGGCACAGTCGACGCTTTTAACAAGATTTTGGAAAACGCAATGACAAAAGTATGCAATGTGAATAGAGATCACTGGGATCTGAGAATTCCAACGATGTTATGGGCTTATAGAATCGAATGCAAGAAGCTGATAGGTCAGACACCTTTCAAACTGGTTAATGGACAATAAGTTGTGATTCCCATGGAGTATATTGTGTTGAGCTTAAAATTGTAGCCTTTACAGACATGGTCGACACTGACATAATGAAGGAAAGAATGGTGTAGTTTCTCACATTAGAGGAAGACAAATTTATAGTAGGTTTTCATCAGTAGGTGCAGAAAGCAAGAGAAAAAACTTGGCATGATCAACATATCAAGAAGAAGATGTTCTAGGAAGGAAATGTTATCCTTCTGTATGGCAGTAAGTTTGTGAAGTTCCCAAGAAAGTGTAAAATTCATTGGTTAGGCCCCTATATCATCAAGCATATCACAGACAGAGGCACAATTCAGTTGGCGAATTTGAATGGAGAATTGATACCAGGGAAGGTGAATGGTAGTAGGTTGAAACTATATAGGGACAACCCTACCATGGTAGCTTCACTATGAAAAGAAAAGAGGACAGTCTTAGTGCTACCCAAATTTGAAATAGGGCACTGGACTATAAACTACGCTGCAGAAAAAGGCTTCGATGTGGGAAGGTTACCTCGTGACAATCAGAATTATGTCGAGGTCCATAATTTTTCCACAATGAAAGACGCATTGAAGTTCGCTGAAAATATGACCGTTAAAACAAAATTGGTCATTAGAGGAGTGGAAAATTGCATTTATGGAGACAAGTTGGCAAGGATCTAACGGTAGATATGAAATTAATAAACAAAATCCAACCAAGATCTAGGATAATTATAAGGTTAGAAGATGAGGAGCGATATAAAAGGTCGTGTCCCACCAATATTTTGTCACTTTGTTGTTTGAGAGCTCAACCGCTAAGTATTGAGAAATTGTAGTTGCGCTACTATATGAACACTGAAGAGCTCATTCGAGGGGTTATGGAAGCCACAACACCATCTGGTACACTAGTAGCTTCACCCATCTCGCAGCGAAGATTGTCGAGCAAGAAGACAACTTTGGAGCAGAGAACGAAGAAAAAGAAGGATAAGAAGCCGAAGAAGCTAGTTGAACCACAAACAAAAGCCCAACCTATAAGGGACAGTAAAGAGGAAGCAAACACCAGCACACGCAGACAAAAAGCGTAGCAATTCCATCCCCATTGCCACCATATTTACCACTAAGGAAAACCAACCCCAAACCATTCAAGGATAACAAGGATGTAAAGTATGGCACCTTTACACCATTGCTACCAGAAAACATACCAATTTAGGGAGAATTTCTCAGAAAAATCCCACAGTTGAAGTTTGAGGATTATAACTTCAGCGACCAAATAAAATACTTACAGTTGGCACCAAGGATATACCTGAAGCAAGTTCATTACCCGGAAATCAGAGTAACAAAATTGGAACCACATCAGTGGGTGAAAGGATTGGAGTGATCAGGATTATTGAACATGTTGAACGTGTCGCACTTCGGTAGAAGTACACCAAACACAACTTGCGTTAGGAAATTGCTCGTGTTGGTGCACAACGAATGCCTATGGCTAGGAAAGAGGATCCCCATTGATGAGATGTTGATATGGTGAATTACCAAATTGCCAGACAAGGGAAGAGACCCCGTTGAAGAGTTCATGGATAAAGATTAGGACAAAACAATAGCGTAGAACATGAAGGACAAATTCAACTTGGTCTAGAAGACGTAAGGCTACAATATAAATTCCTTTAGTGACCAAGGAGTACGCTTCACCGTGCATATCTTAGCTAGGAATATTATTCAGAAATGCAGAGCCACTGAAGTCCCCGTAGTAGTTGTGGCCTTAGTTGCACAGTGAAACAATGGGGTCCAGTACAACTAGGTCAAATACCTATGCAGAGAACTCTTAGAGGATTTTCATGAATCCCAGGAGAAGGGTAAGACCTTTCACTATGCATGGCTCATATTGATCATAACATTGTTGGCATGCAGTTTCCTCCTATAAAAGCATATGTATGTGAAGGCATGAGGTATGCCTCGCTTTGTTATACCAAGCAGGCATCACAAGCTCAGGAGAACAAGATATTCTTAGTTTTATAACATGGATTTACACATGGTGGTAAATCAGTACCTGATATTATCACCAAGCTTGTGTTGAGAAATGGCAACAAGAAATTCCAGTTTAATTTGTCCTCAAATTAAACTAAGAATTAAAATCGAATTATGTTCTCATAGTAACTTGTAAATAATTAATTAAGTTTAATTAACTTAATTATCTTAGGAATTTCAAGTTGGAAGTCTTTATGTAGTCATGTATATGTTCTCCCTAAGTTTTAGGGGTCTAGTATGAGGTTAAATTGAGTTGGAAATTAGATCACTCAGTTTACTGAGTTAAGTTAGGTTAAATTAGTTCTAAACATTTGCTTTTGGAACTAATAGAGGACTAACAGTAAGTTGGTTCACTAGTGCTACTATAGTTAATTGAAGATTCCCTCATGAGAAACTAATGCATGTCAATTCAGAGAAAGACCCAGTTGATACTAGAGTGCAGGGACAATGTACTATCAATGGTATTATTTACTGGAGTGTAAATTTCATGCATGCATCAAAGACTGATCCTATGTTTGGATTGTATAGTTTTGGAAGCATGAATTCCCTTTAAATATGGGTTATTCATCCTAGGAATTACGTAAGAGATTAGGAGCTTGGAGAGCTGTAGAATTGGCTAAGTGTTGGCCAAGAGCTAGCTTGTGAGATGAGAGAGTTGAGAATACTTGTGCGGAATTGTTCTAGTGAGAACAAGCTTTGTATATTCACTCATATTTCTGATCTATGCAATACAGATAGCGGGGTTTTGATTCCTGGCTTTCCCCAGACACATCTTGTGTTATGTGCCATTGATTTATCTTCTTCTTGTTCATATTGTTTTCATCGATCTATTGGCTTCTGCTGGTTGAAGCAGAAGTAGATTCTTTTCCTATTCTTTAGAACATTGCATGAGCTTGTGAATCTATAGGATTTTCTACATGGTATCAAAGCTGAGAATAGTATACTAGAGGATATTTCAAAGTTTTTAGTTTTGGGTTATAGGTGAAATTCGAATTTACAATACATACTTCAGGATCGATGTATGGCATTTTATAGTTTGTGGCTCGAGTATGCCTTGGAAGGAAGCTCGAGTTTTATGGCCTGAAGGGATAGAATGGAGGTTATGCTAGAGGATAATGGCTTGAAGGAATTCGTTGATCAATAAATTCCTAATCCAACAACATCGGATGCACAAAATTTGGCTAAATTTAAGAAGTGTGTGGTGAAGGCGAGGCAATAATCTTTGAGAGAGTTCGAGACCACATTGTCTTGAGTCTCCATGGAAAGTAAACTCTGTATGCTATGAGAAATTCATTGACAAACTTGTATAAGAACAACAGTGACCGAAGGAAATTGCAATTGAAGGACAAACTTCAAAAAATCAAAATGGAGAAAGGCGAGACGATTCCAAAATACTTAACCAAGTTCACTCAATGTCATGATGAACTTGGAATTGTTGGAATCACAGTTTTCGAGGATGATATGATGATTTTTTCGACTCCCAAAGAGTTGGCATGGCTATCAAGACTCTGTCAATGTTCGGGATAAGCTGCTAGATTGGGAACAACCGTCGTCAGATTTGATGAAAGAGGAGATCAGGCGTGTTAACACCCAGGTTGTTCCCTATGACTCCCAAGGGAATACGGCCGAGGTAACCACTAACCAATCTTTGGATTACAGTTTCTAGCCAAACTGTAATCAGAGAGGGCTCTCTCTTTATGATTTGTCTCTGTTATGATAGTATTTTAGGCTAGCTATTATGCTCAGGTTTTTGTTTATGTTTTGGTTGAAGGATGTCTTTCAATAACTAAGATGTAATGTTTAGACAGTTGTATTTCATTGGGCAATGGAGTCTAGAGCTGTGAAATGTTTGATATGCTTCAGTGGGAATGTTCAGACTGCAGGGCCTATTGGGTATTCCAACAAACAAAACTTAAAACTTAAGTGATGATGTATGATGATGCGTGTTTAGCCAATGAAAAGCAATTAAGAATTCTCCATTAAGCTAATGCTATGAAAGTGAAATATATTGTTCAGGAGCAAACTTGAATTCCTGAAACAAAGGTCACTGTGAAAGATATATTCTGAAAGTGTAGCAATTAAGAATTACACTCATCAAGATTATAACTGAGGAAAACATTTATTAACAACATAGATTGAGCCCAGGGTATTCCATGAATAAATCCTGAAGGCTATTCTTTTTCTTTGCTGCTAAATACTAATAACTTAGAAACATTTATGGGTTGTAAAAGATTGAAACACAAAACGAAGAGAGTTACAAAAAACTTATTGTATGTGAGATGCACAGGGATCCTGCAAACTTCAACAAAACACCATGAACGCATTCAAATAACTCAGAACTTTAGAAATTCCATCACTTCTGTTATTAAACTCTGCAAAGATTACAGCATAGGAACTTCTTCAAAAGAAATCAACAACAACCCTGCAAGCTTATGCGAGGGGCAAATATATACAAACGGTAATACAAAATATCTAAGGCGTTGAGTCATCTGAGAAATAAATATTTCACCAACTTTGTACAGAACAACAGATAAAAAGTTATTGCTGCCTTTAATACAACATAAATGCTCATTTCTATCAGTCAGAAGATATTTTGGCCTGTGGAGGCCACTGAGTCGGTTGGAATGATCTGCTTTAAATGCTGGAAAATGCGCTTTTGCGGATGCTCTGCTGTAACTTTTCAGCCCTGTCACCTGTAGCTGTCCATCTTGACCTGCTGGCCGAAAGTTCTGCTGAGTTGGCTCAGCTCTCACCTTTTATGCATGCTAGTTTTATTAACTTTTCCTATGCATGCCACCTTGTATTTTTGATGAAAAAACTTAGTGAATGGCTTCCTGGTCTATAAGATCATCTGTATTGCCTTAGTCCACCATTCTTGTGTGGGCAGTTGATGCCTAAGAATTGCATCCATAGTCTCATCTGCCTCTATGTATTTATAGAAGTTAGGAGGCACTTCAAACAGGTGATTAATTTCATTCATTATAAAGAATAAATTCTCTACTCTGTTGTAGAGACTTTGTCCTGTAGTTGGCCCTGTTTCTTCTGAGGTGCTGGGCCTTTCAGTGATCTGACTTGTGGAGAATGTATTGACCCTCTTGGCATACTGTTCATGGGTAAGCAGTCTTCCTGCACTGTTCAGTAAGCCAGGGAGACCTCTGTTCTGTAATACCACAAATTTGTCCATAAATCTGTTCACCTCGGTCTGCATGTCTTGGGTCCTTCTCTCCAATGTCTGCACTAAGTTTCTCAGTGTAAGGACCCTTTTTATCAACAAAATAGTCTCAGTCCTGTTAGAAATTCCCATAGTTGCTAACTGAGAACTTGTTCTATTATTGAGCACATTGATCATCCTGGTGGAAATTTCAGGCATATTGCCTAGAGCTTCCCTTGATCTCTGAATTTCCTTCTGTGCTTTTGCAATGAGCTCCAACTGCTCATGGATTGTGTCAATATACTGCCATTGGTCAGTAATAGACTGGCCAATATTGGCCCATAGCACTGTCTTGATCTCAGCCACTACTTTATCCAGTTGGAGCTCCTTTTCTAGCTCCTTTATCCTGTCTTTGAGGGCTTTTATTTCCCTGCCCTTTTCTGCCACAGTCTGCTTGGATTTGTCATATCTTTCATTTACCTTGGCTAGTTTCTCCCTGGCCTCGTTTAATTCTGTCATTTGTGCTTCCAAGGCCTGGATCTCATTTCTCAGCTTTTGCATGTCCAGGCTTGGGGCCTGTTCTGTTGTTGGTGGTGGTGGTGCTGAGGTGGATGGTGCTGCTTGTCCTGTTTGTTGAGGAGGAGGAACAGTAGTTGGAGCAGCTTCCTCAAGGTTAATTATTTCAGGAGGAGGCTGGGAGGTCTGACCTTCTTCTTTTTTCTTCAAAGCTGCCTGCAATGCTGCCTGTGTAGCCTCTGATTCTCCCAGCTTTTCTTGAGTCTGGATTAGCTGCTTATATAGAGACACCAGCAAAGTTGTGGCATCTTGATCATGCCTCTGTTGGGCAACTTCATCTGTTTGAGGGTGAATTGTGGCTGGAATTTTGATCTTTCTCCTCAAAGCTGCCATGTCTGCGTCCCTCAACTTCAATATCTCTTGTATGCCCTTGATATCCTTGGGATCATGCCCAATTTCTATGATTATATCTTCTAAGGACCTAATTCTGTTGTCCTTTGCTTGAGAGGATGCTCTCTCCAACTCAAGTTGGGCTGCTGTATTATTAAGGCTATTTTCTAGCCTATAATTATCCAATGTCTTGTCTGCCAAGGAGGCATACACCATCTCACCCGTTTGCTTATGTAATTCAATTTTGTCCATCGGGTGGATGTCCTTGGCAAGGACCTCAAGATTGGTCCTTATATAATCTGCAGGGGACTGGGGCTGTGCTACAGCTGGCAAAAAATGACTCATGATCATTTTGCCTTCACTAACATCATACGCAGACATCAGTCTTTGCTGGTTAGTGGGAGCCATTTTCAACAAATGATTGTATAGTTGTATCTTTATTGGCTCATTCCTCCTCTTTATGTCAATGAACTGCTGTTTGATGCTCAGTTCACCTTCTCTCTGCTGGCTTGAGGAGCTGACTTCTCCTCCCACTGTTCTGTTCTGTTCCTCTTGGAAGGAACTTGCAGATGCTTCCCTGCTAGGTGGGCCCATGCCCAAAGACTGTCCCATTGGCATTTCCTCCTCTGAGAAAGGATTTATTCTCTGTCTTTTCTCCCCATAAGTTTTCGATGTTGTAAGGGGAGTCTCTCTGTCTCTTTTTCTGCTTACATCCTCCTTTTGTGGAGTTTGGAGGATTGATGTTTCAGCTGATGTTTCCTGCCTTGGAGGCACAGTTTATCGTGGCTGTTGCTCAGTGGATTTTGGGGCTTCCACTGTCTGCTCTTGCTGTACAGGCTGCTCCTGTCTTTGTTCTTCTTGTTGTTGCTGATGCTGTTGTTGATGTACTTCCTGCTGCTGTTCTTCTTCTTGCTGTTCCACCTCTTTTTCTGTTTGCTCTTCAGTCATGGGAGGTGGTTGCTCTTGCTCCACCTGCTTTTCTTTGCCTTTGCTGGATGTCTGTTGAGTGTCCATGGCAGCTTACTGATGTGTTGTTGAAGAAGAGGCAGCTGCTCCAAGTTGCCTTTGATATGATAAGGAAACCTGTCCACAAGTTTCCAAGTCAGCCTCTTTTTGCATATTCCTAGCCTCTCTCTCTAGCATCTGCTCTCTAGAGATTGGCTCTTCTAGAGTGCCCTCTTTCCAGCTCAAAGAATTTGCATACTTTTCAACATGAGGCAGCCTAACATGTGAATAGTTACCCAATTTGTATTTTATCCTTCTGAGGGAGATAAAATGATTAGGGTCATAAGGTGTCCATTTGAAACTGGTTTGCAATTTGAAGCCCTCTAAGATCATATCTGCCTCCTTCCATCCCTCCTCTCTTTTATTGTATAGAAAAGGGCCTAGCTGGTTTCTTACCTTCAGCTGCACCTTCTTATTCCTACTTTGGAAATGGAAGCAGTCTGCATTTCCAAACTGCCTGAAGTATTCTAGGGCAAAAAGTCTCATAGGGACATACCTTGGCAGCCTGTAAGGGTCCAATTCACAGCCATATATTCTGATTACTGTGTGGTGTTGGTAAAAATACCAATCACCAATGCTGTAGGCTTTGGAGAGATGGAGAATTCTTTGCATGTCATCAGTCAACCTTGGAGGAGGGACACCATACAGCAATGTCATAGCTGGGTGAATGAATAGGTCTATGAATTCACAGTATGTGTATGGTGATTTAGAAACATCATGAAAAACTGAAGTCCAAAACACAACTGACCTTGGATTCCCCTGGGCATTAAGTTTCTTGAGGGGAATGGAGAAACTGTCTGGTTGATAAAACAAGAATAGGTGGTAGATGTATGAGGTGTATCTGAACACCCTTTCCCTTTGTAGATTCATTATCTGTTCATGGATCTTTTCTGCTATATAGGTGGCATAGTCATAGTGTACAGCTGGAGGCTTTCCAGGAGAAAATATGGACAACATTGCCATTATAGTGTCATCAACATCCTCAATTCCCTTGTACCCCAGAACGTAGATGATCAAATCCACCAGCGTTCTGCCCAAGTCATTCAGGTAGTGATATCCAATAGGAGGAGTCCTCATAGTTTCAGAGCTTGGCTGTATGAATAACTGATTAATTTTGATGATCTGGGCACTTGACAAATTACTCCCCTTATTTACTAAGTCCAGCATGGAGAGAGGGGTCAATGGCCTTGCAGAGTGTAAATGCAGCATCTCGTTTATGGTTTCTGGGGTGATATGGAACAAGATTGAGCCTGTAGGACTGAGAACAGCTGTTTGGCATGGATCATAGCATTCCTAGCACTTGTGGATCAAGTCTGGAAGGGCATTGACTTGAGGGAGGTTGTAAATGGGCAAATTTCAGTCCCAAATCCCTAAAATATCAGCTCCACCAAGGTGTTGGGCTTTTAATTCATTTAGCATGTGGATATTAAACTTAGAACCCATTGGGAACCAGTCTATCATCTGATAATCTACATCTCCCAGGGCTTTCCATTCTAACTCCCTTTGAGGGGCATTCAGAGGCTGGATATTCAGGGCTATTGGTGTTTCCATGACTAGTAAGGCTTATGACTTGTATGTAAACTGTTTTGAGTGAGCAGAACAACGCAGAGGAGTTTCTTTACAATGTAAATGTGAATTGTAGGGAACAGAGGGCGAATTGAGCAAACAGCAATTGAAATACCGTTTATAGGACTGATTAAAACAGTAGTAGGACTGACTAGAGTGTTTCTATGGTGAATTTATGTAATGGAGGTTTCTAGTTCACGACTGCGCGAACTACCTGTGAATTCAGGTCAATTTGGTCAAATGCAGGCTTGGCAGAAGGTTTATTGCCTTGCTAGTTGGAAATGAGTGCAGGTCACTGGATGCTTAATGGTGATTTCGGTGTTTTACACTCTCTTAAACAGTTTGCTTGCAGAAATATGGATAAAACTAGGTGCAGGGAACAATTTTGAGAAATACCTTGCGAATGGTCGATAACAGTTGCAAATGCAGGTACGATGGAGGCGCCCACGGTTTCAGAGTCGAGTTGTGCAGGTTGGCACTGATTTGGTCATAAAACGCATGCAGGAAAATCAATAGTTGTTTTGGCAAAAGTGGTAAAAACACGCATTTTTGGCTAAAATATGGATTTTTGGCATATTGGCGCGTTTTTGGGATGACGTCAGCATGACATCATTAGGTGGGGTCAAGGTAGGATGACGTCAGCGTGACGTCACCGGGTGATGTGGCAAGCTGTGATTGGTCCATGGGATAATGAGGTGGCAGACATATCAGCGCAGGGGCGGACAAGAGTGCTGACGCGACAGCGGGGTGGCACTGACGTGGGTCTGACGTGGTGATGACGCGGGCATAGCAGAACCGGCTGTAAATGATAGGCGGTAATGGTTTTTTCTCGGACCGCCTTAGATACGGTCAGGGTTTTGTCAGAGGGCGACCCGAGAAATTGTGAGGGTGACGCGTGGCAAAGGCCTGACGTCACCCTCTGACAGTTTCTCAGGCGCTAATCTTCGGACTTCGGGCCCAACCCGATATGCATAATGGCCGTCCGATCAAAGGCACCCGATCGGACGGTTGACGGGTCGTTGAACAGTGCGGACGATACGGCAGCGGGGAGGTAATAAAATATTATTTTCTTTTGAACGGCGTGCCCATCGGGACTTTGGGTTTCAGCGGGTTTATATAGTTTTTCAATGTAAAATAGAAATAAAAATATTACCGCGCCGATACTTTGGATAAAATGGAAAAGTGGGTATTTGTGTGCTTCTTTGCAAATGAAGCGGGTTATAGGTAAAAAGGGTTTTTTATAAAGTTTTTGTAGCAAATGAAGTTTTAATGGGTCAAATGGATTCAGAAGGGGGAAGGGGGGTAAGGCTTAGGTTTCTCAAACTGACCAGATGTCCATTTGATCCCTGACAGAGGACATATGGCTATAATGCCAAGGGGAGGGATATTTATACAATGCTTGGGGGTTTATACACCATGGTGTTATAATAGTAGGGAAAGGGCAACTTGGGGGAATTATATAATAGAAGTTAGGGATTAATGTGGATGAAAGAGTGGATGAGGGGTGATATTACTAAGTTTATTTGAAAATAACTTAGCTTAGGGAGTGGATCAAAATGAAAAGAATTTTAGACAAGAAATGCGGCTTTTAAGGACTAAGAACCACCATAAAACCACCAATTCTTCCATGAATCTCAACTGATGAGGGGATGTTAGTAATGAATAGGAAAGGGGAAAATTGGGAAGTTAGACATGCTTCTTTGTTTTGCTGCAACCTGATGGAGAAGAAGATCTTCTCAATCCATTGATTTTGCTTTGTGAAATAGATTAGCATACCTTCAATTGTAAGGAAGGACAGTTCTGCAACCCCATCTGCCTACCCATCTATTTGCCTAGCATTTTTTGTTTCTTCTTGGAGGGTGCACTTAGACTTGCAGACCCTTATTTGCCTTTTCTTTTCTCTGGCTTTTTTCTTTTGATTTTCTATCTAACGCTACCCTTATTGCTTCCAAGGTCCCAGATTAAGCAGTTGGGAGCCTTACTTCTCTACCTAAGCTACTTGTCTGCCAAGATTAAACAGTTTGGACAGACTTCTTTCTCTATTCTACAGCTGAAAATTTAAAACATGGCATGATCCAGATTAGGCTGTTGGACCATCCATCAAAATTGAGTCCACATCAAGCTATATACACACCTTGTCTTCTCTTGGAAATATGGGATCTTTGCATCATCAAAGCAGAGCATATTTGGACCTTCCTTTGCCAATCATGAAATATGAAACCTATTGGTATAGGTATCTAACAGTGGCTCCACATGGGGATGGTTTTTCATTAGAAAGACCAAGAACAGCAGGTCAGAATGCCTTGGCCTTTGACTGCTTTCACCAATATTTGCAGTATGCTGCTTTAAAATGCCAAAATTGTGCTCTTCCCATCTTGGTAGATCTCTGATCCTATTTGCCTTTTGCTGATAGTTAATAAAACTTGAGGAACTGTATTTTTACAACCTACAGAGAGTAATATATACACTAGAATATGTACAATGGAGACTTAGACTGCACTTATGGGTAGTAGTCAAAATAGTGCTTCAGCATCCTGCCATTCACAGGACCTTCATCCAAATCAATTTCATTAAGACTTTTAAGGAAATAAGTATTGTTTCCTTGTACTGCTTGGACAGCAAACGGTCCTCTCCAAAGGGAATCAAATTTTCCATGTTTTCCTTTATTTTCCCTTCTTGAATCCCACTTGAGGACTTTTTCACCAATGTTGAAATCTTCTGCCTTAGTCCTTCTGTCAAAGGCCTTCTTTAATTTTTCTTGTAAAACTTGAACTCTGCTGTAGACCTAATCTCTAGTTTGCTGCAAACATATTATTTGATTGATCCTTCTTTGCATATCATTTGGTTCAGCTTGACTTTCTTGAAGTTTCATAACAGGAACTCCTAGTGATGAAGGGAATTTGGCTTCTAATCCATAAACCAACTCATATGGGCTGACCCCAATTGATCTCTTGGTTGTCAGTCTATCTGCCCATAAGGCATTCACAAGCTTTTTGTGCCAGTTCTTTTTATTTTCTTCCAGCACCTTTTTTATGATGTTCACCAGGCTTTTATTTGATGATTCAGCAAGGCCATTTCCTTGGGGATAGTATGCAGTAGAATGGCCCAAGGTAATGCGAAATTTGTGGCAGAAATTCACCATCTTCTTAGATCTGAAAGCAGCAGCATTGTCTGTTATTATTTTGTCAGGGCAGCCAAACCTAGCCAATATGTTATTCTCCAAAAACTGAATGATTATTGAATCATTTGCCTGTCTGCACGGAGCAGCCTCAATCCACTTAGTGAAATAGTCTGTAGCTGTTAGAATCCATCTGTGCTGGCCTGAGGATGAGGGATGAATTTCCCCAATGAAATCCAAGCCCCATTGTTGAAAAGGTCTCTCTGTTGCAATAGGCCTTAAGGGAAGTGGTAGTAACTTTCTCTTTCCCTCAAACACTTGACATTTATGACATGATGTAGTAAACTTTTTAACATCAGAGAACAGGGTAGGCCAATAGTAACCAGCCCTCAGTATTTTATCCACAGTGGACTTCCAATACAAGTGTCCACCACAGTCACCTGCATGAAATTCTTTCATGATATTGTTAGTCTCATCCTCAATTAAGCAGTTTAGCAATATCCCTTCATGGTTTTTCCAAAGTAAATTTCCTTCCATGACACAAAATCTTGAAGCTTTCATTTTTAGGAACCTACATTTAGTTCTGGACAATCCTGGGGGAGCACACAGGTTTTGCAATACATAACATATATCAGAGTACCAAGGGGATTGTTCAAAGGCTACATTGATCTTTGGAGTCGCCAGCTCCGGTTCACTGTCCAGCTGGTTGATGTCTAAGGCTTGGAAGTTTGCTTCTGTCATTAGTTTGGCCAAACCTTGCCCTTTTATTAGTTTTGTAGGTTTTATCTCAATATCAAATTCCAAAATGTTGGCAATCCACTTTCCTCTTCTGCCCTCTAAATTTTCTTGGGTGAGAATGTCTTTGACAATGGGACTTGGTACATAAGCTATAACATGTGAATAGAGGATGTAAATCCTAAAGTCTTTGATGGCCTTGACCAAAGCATAAGCTTGTTTCTCCATGATTTGGTATTTTAGGGGAGCATCTCTAAGAGCTCTAATAAAGAAAGCAATGGGTTTCTCATTTCCTTGGTCATCTTTCTGTAACAAGACAGCAACAATTGTGTGTTGGGAAGCAAAAGAAAATATGATAAATTCCCTGTCAAATTGAGGATTGGTTAAGACTGGGGTTTGGGTAAGGGCCAATTTTATACCTTCAAAGGCTTGATTTGCTTCAACTGTCCATTTCACTTTTGAATCCTTCTTTAGCATATTATTCCGCAATCTGATCAGTTATGCTAGGTTTGGGATAAACCTTCTCAAGAAGTTGATCTTTCCCAAGAATGCTTGCAATTCTTTGATATTTCTTGGGTGGGGAATTTGTAAGATAGCTTGTATCCTGTCTGGGTCGATTCTTATGCCATCCTTTGAAATGATATGTCCTAACAACTTGCCTTCTTCCAAACCAAACAGAGACTTCTTGGGATTTAAGGAAATTCCATATTTCCTGCATGTTAAGAAGATCTGTCTCAAGTGTTTCAAATGTTCTTGGTCAGATTTTGAGAAGGGTGTGAGGTCATCCAAATAAATGACAAGGAAGTCATGAATCTCTTTGGCAAAAGCAATATCCATTGCTCTTTGAAACGTTGCCCCTGCATTTTTCAATCCAAAAGGCATTTTTACATATTTGAAAGTTCCCCATGGGGTTGTGAATGCAGTTTTGTCTTGATCATCAGGGTGTACTAAGATTTGGTTAAAACCCGAGAATCCATCAAGTAATGAGATCCTTGAGGCACCTACCACCCGTTGAAGAATGTGATCCATCTTGGGTAAGGGATAATTGTCCTTGAGGGATACTTGATTTAAGTTCCTAAGATCCACACAAAGCCTTATTTCACCAGTTTTCTTTCTTGTAGGGACCAAATTTGAAATCCAATCAGAAAACCTGATTGGTGCTATGATGCCTACTTTAAACATTTTTTGCAATTCCTTTTCAATTGAAGGGAGGAGCATGGGATTAATCCTTCTCAATTTTTGTTTAAATGGCTTCTGACTAGGCTTAAGAGGGATAGTATGCTGGATAACAGAAGTGTCATAGGATTTTAAATCCTCATAACCCCATGCAAAGACATCCTGAAACTCTTTAAAAAGGTCAATGTATTTGGGTTTTTGGTCAGGAGGCAGAGAGGTAGATAGCTTTATTATCTTGGGCTTATCAATAGTGCCAATGTTGCATTCTTCAATGGCTGTATTTAGGGGCTGCATTTTTGGTTTTCTAGGGATGTCATTTGAGTCAAAGATGTCTTCTAATGGAGTTAGGCCTATTGGGAGAAAGTTGTCTTTCAGCTCTATGATTTCAGCCTCTACAACAGCTGCTTCCTCATGGTTGGTTTGTTGAATTTGTTGTATGTTCTCTTTGTTGAAAATAGTTGGATTTAGCATTTGTTTTGCTGTTTTGGGTGATATTGGGTGGTGAGTCTATTCAAACTGTATTTGTGATTGACTTGCTCTTTCAAGTATTTGTGATTGACTTGCTCTTTCAGTGTCAATATTTAGTCCTGCAAATTCTTGTTGCAAGGTCAAGAAGTTGTTTATTTGTGCATCATCTTCAAATACCTGCCAGTCTTTGACATTGTTTGGGACACAAGGTCTGTGCTTTACCTCAGCTGTAAAGCGATGATGGGGCTCAAAAGGCAGCTTGCAGGTACTTGCAAATGTGGCTAAACTATGAGCATGAAGATTATGGGTCCTAGAAATTTTGGTGATTTGGAATTCAGAGAAGAAGCTTAGTATTTCGGCCACAGCAGACCTATAAGACCTTAGTCTCTTGTCATTTGTGACAAAATTTCCCTTCACTTGTTGGATGACTAAATCCGAATCTCCCATAATTGAGACTTTTGTGGCTTGTAAGAATTTCACTAGCTTGAGGCCTAGTAAAAGAGCTTCATATTCTGCCATATTATTAGTACACCTAAAATTCAGTCTATAGGCTCGGCCTTCTGCATGACTGTCTTGTTTATTATGTATCCAAACTCCAGCTCCTGCCCCTAATTTGTTGACTGACCCATCAAATTCAAGGAACCATAGGATCTTTGGTTCCAGGGAGAACTTAGTGACCTCCTTATGTGTTGGAATTGTAAGTCGAAGCTCTGGTTTGCCATCTTGTTTGTTTTCTAGGGCAGTCTCCTCACTTGATGGGACCTGATCGCTTTCTTGAGCAGCAGCTGTGATTAATGTTTGCTTAGTCATTGTTTCTTGGGTAGCAGTTTGCTCATTGGTGTCTTCCTCTTGTATGAGTGTCTTGGGTTCAACCTCATTATCTGGGAGAGTTGTATTATCATTGAAGAGAATGTATGAGTCTATGTCTGAATGGACAGCATATATGGGAAAGTTTTGAGGCTTTTCTTCACTGCTGACCATGTATTTCATTAATGTTTCTCTGTATAATATCTTTGGTTGCCCAAAAACAGTGATGTTGGCATATGACATATCTAACTGCAGGGAACCTTGAAGTTTAGCCCCCCATGACCTTGATAACAGCATCCCATACTTGGGTGGGATGTCAGCAACTACAACATCCATTAGAATTGTTTTGTTTGGGTACTGAACAAGAGACACAAATAGATCTTTTATTAGGCCTAAGCACTTGACTTGGCTGGAATCAAAGGAGAACAGGTCCTTGTATGGTCTGGTAATATCCAGGTTTAGTCTTTCCATGACTGATTTGGGCATCAGGTTGTGAGAGGCACCTGAGTCAAACATTGCATTATGTAATATCTTGTCATGAACATGCAGGCTCACATAGAAAGGTAAAATGCCTACACCTGTTGTCTTTCCATCCACCTCTGGGCCAAAAAGTATCTCTGGGGTATCATCCAACACATTAACATCATCTTTGTTGCTAGTAAGTTGGAGGGATTTCCTGATTTGTTGTTTGTAGATGCTGTGTTTGGCCAATTCTGAGAGAGGAATTGCTATCTTCAATTTACTAATTTCAGTTTCTAGGTCAAAGGGTTTTTCGGATTGGGTCTTTTGGCTGTGGATGACATTTCTTTCCTTGTTCACTAACTCTTCTTCTTGGTTCTTATCCTGATTTTGAGGCTTGCCCTTCTTGCTCATCTCTTGAGGGGTGACACTTGGGTTAGGGTGCAAGGATGATGCATCCATGGGCTGCTGTTTTGAAGAAGCTGGTTTAGTGACTTCTTCAATGGTTACTTCTTTTGCAAGCGAATCTGTTGGGTCATTTGGCTCTGTAACTGTGGCTCTTTTGGGCTGCTGATTATCTTTTATGTTTTCAGGCTGTGTCACATTTACAGTTCTACTCCTTAGCTTGTATTGCTTATGGACTTCATAAACAGCTGTGTCATAGCCTTGTTTGAAGTCAAATGACTCACCTGATTTGATTGGGAACAGCTTGATTACCTCATCCTCATGGTCTTCTTGTGTCAAAAAGACTTGACTTTCACCATCTAGACCCATTAAATTAATCTGAGAATTTTCATTGGGTTCACTTGAGGAAGTTTCAGCATAGTTTTCTTGGAAAGGGGGTCTTATGTCTTGGTAAGAACTGGCCTTGCCAACGTTTGGATTTTGAGTTCTCCTAAAATTTGGATTCCTAGGAGGGTTGTTTTGTGGTGCTTCCCATGATGATTTTCTCTCAACCGATTCCACTCTATCCCCCAATCTCTTCATACCAGTGAGTATTGCATCCAGTTTTTGATCAAAGGCTGAGGGTTCTTCTTTGAAGGTGGTTCTCTTTTCCAACCTTGCTCTGTTTCTTTTGGCAATCAGGTTAGCTTCCACTGTGACAGCAACCTTTTGGGCATCTGCAAGGGTTTGAGGGTCTCTCTCCTTCAACTGATAGGCCATATCAGGGTCAAAACCATCAGGAAATTTGTACAAGGCCAAATCAGGGGGAGGTCTTAAATTTTGCGGGATTGCGTTATATACATTGTTAAATCTTGCACAATACTCCAAAACAGTCTCTTGGGGACCTCTTTTGATAGTGTCATATTCACCAAGTATGTGCAGAGGATCTTTCTTTTTCTCCCATCTGTTAGTAAAGGCCTGATAAAGTTCATCAGGAGTTGTGATGGAATTTGCATTCAGGGATCTAAACCAAGTTCTTACATCCCCAGTCAGAATTTGAGCAAACATCCTCATTCTCTCACTGTCATCATCTATTTCATAGGTCTCAAAATGGTCTTGCATCCTTTTGTCATGCTGAATAGCTGTAAGGTGGCCAGTGGAGTCAAAATATGAGATTTTAGTTTGGTAGTCTTGGGGTAGAGCTGCAGCATTAGCTGGTAACTGCAAGGGTGCATATCTGTTAGCCATATTCACAAGGTTTTGGGGATTTACAGGAGCAACTGGGATAAAAGGAACGATGTGTACCACAGGGGTAACAAGTGTAGCAGCACCTAGAGTGTTGGTCAAAGGGATTTGTGCAGTGGGTGAAGATGTGACAGGAGGGCTTTGGGATGTAGATGGTGAACTGGGGGAAACAGGAGTAGAGCGAAATAGAACCTTGATAGGGGTTGGAACTGGTTCAGGGTGAGCTGTCTCAGGACTCAAATCACCAGGATTTTCCTGCCTTTGCTGTTTCCTAATTATTTTGGGGATTGTATTTGGATTTTCAAAAACTACTGGCGGATTTGGGTCAGGGTTTGACCTAGTGTGTCTGATTTCTCTTTTAGGAGCCAGCTTCTGAATTTGTTTTTTGGTGCTTTCTAAGATATTTTAGGATTGTTTAAGGGACTGTTTAAGCTTTTTTAGAACCACTGTCTATGGATAGACAACAACTTGAAAATTATGCTTAGTCCCCAGTGGAGTCGCCATTTATGTTAACACCCAGGTTGTTCCCTATGACTCCCAAGGGAATACGGCCGGGGTAACCACTAACCAATCTTTGGATTACAGTTTCTAGCCAAACTGTAATCAGAGAGGGCTCTCTCTTTATGATTTGTGTCTGTTATGATAGTATTTTAGGCTAGCTATTATGCTCAGGTTTTTGTTTATGTTTTGGTTGAAGGATGTCTTTCAATAACTAAGATGTAATGTTTAGACAGTTGTATTTCATTGGGCAATGGAGTCTAGAGCTGTGAAATGTTTGATATGCTTTAGTGGGAATGTTCAGACTGCAGGGCCTATTGGGTATTCCAACAAACAAAACTTAAAACTTAAGTGATGATGTATGATGATGCGTGTTTAGCCAATGAAAAGCAATTAAGAATTCTCCATTAAGCTAATGCTGTGAAAGTGAAATATATTGTTCAGGAGCAAACTTGAATTCCTGAAACAAAGGTCACTGTGAAAGATATATTCTGAAAGTGTAGCAATTAAGAATTACACTCATCAAGATTATAACTGAGGAAAACATTTATTAACAACATAGATTGAGCCCAGGGTATTCCATGAATAAATCCTGAAGGCTATTCTTTTTCTTTGCTGCTAAATACTAATAACTTAGAAACATTTATGGGTTGTAAAAGATTGAAACACAAAACGAAGAGAGTTACAGAAAACTTATTGTATGTGAGATGCACAGGGATTCTGCAAACTTCAACAAAACACCATGAACACATTCAAATAACTCAGAACTTTAGAAATTCCATCACTTCTGTTATTAGACTCTGCAAAGATTACAGCATAGGAACTTCTTCAAAGAAATCAAACAACAACCCTGCAAGCTTATGCGAGGGGCAAATATATACAAACGGTAATACAAAATATCTAAGGCGTTGAGTCATCTGAGAAACAAATATTTCACCAACTTTGTACAGAACAACAGATAAAAAGTTATTGCTGCCTTTAATACAACATAAATGCTCATTTCTATCAGTCAGAAGATATTTTTGCCTGTGGAGGCCACTGAGTCGGTTGGAATGATCTGCTTTAAATGCTGGAAAATGCGCTTTTGTGGATGCTCTGCTGTAACTTTTCGGCCCTGTCACCTGTAGCTGTCCATCTTGACCTGCTGGCCGAAAGTTCTGCTGAGTTGGCTCAGCTTTCACCTTTTATGCATGTTGGTTTTATTAACTTTTCCTGTGCATGCCACCTTGTATTTTTGATGAAAAAACTTAGTGAATGGCTTCTTGGTCTATAAGATCATCTGTATTGCCTTAGTCCACCATTCTTGTGTGGGCAGTTGATGCCTAAGAATTGCATCCATAGTCTCATCTGCCTCTGTGTATTTATAGAAGTTAGGAGGCACTTCAAACAGGTGATTAATTTCATTCATTATAAAGAATAAATTCTCTACTCTGTTGTAGAGACTTTGTCCTGTAGCTGGCCCTGTTTCTTCTGAGGTGCTGGGCCTTTCAGTGATCTGACTTGTGGCGAATGTATTGACCCTCTTGGCATACTGCTCATGGGTAAGCAGTCTTCCTGCACTGTTCAGTAAGCCAGGGAGACCTCTGTTCTGTAATACCACAAATTTGTCCATAAATCTGTTCACCTCGGTCTGCATGTCTTGGGTCCTTCTCTCCAATGTCTGCACTAAGTTTCTCAGTGTAAGGACCCTTTTTATCAACAAAATAGTCTCAGTCCTATTAGAAATTCCCATAGTTGCTAACTGAGAACTTGTTCTATTATTGAGCACATTGATCATCCTGGTGGCAATTTCAGGCATATTGCCTAGAGCTGCCCTTGATCTCTGAATTTCCTTCTGTGCTTTTGCAATGAGCTCCAACTGCTCATGGATTGTGTCAATATACTGCCATTGGTCAGTAATAGACTGGCCAATATTGGCCCATAATACTGTCTTGATCTCAGCCACTACTTTATCCAATTGGAGCTCCTTTTCTAGCTCCTTTATCTTGTCTTTGAGGGCTTTTATTTCCCTGCCCTTTTCTGCCACAGTCTGCTTGGATTTGTCATATCTTTCATTTACCTTGGCTAGTTTCTCCCTGGCCTCGTTTAATTCTGTCATTTGTGCTTCCAAGGCCTGGATCTCATTTCTCAGCTTTTGCATGTCCAGGCTTGGGGCCTGTTCTGTTGTTGGTGGTGCTGAGGTGGATGGTGCTGCTTGTCTTGTTTGTTGAGGAGGAGGAACAGTAGTTGGAGCAGCTTTCTCAAGGTTAATTATTTCAGGAGGAGGCTGGGAGGTCTGACCTTCTTCTTTTTGCTTCAAAGCTGCCTGCAATGTTGCCTGTGCAGCCTCTGATTCTCCCAGCTTTTCTTGAGTCTGGATTAGCTGCTTATATAGAGACACCAGCAAAGCTGTGGCATCTTGATCATGCCTCTGCTTGGCAACTTCATCTGTTTGAGGGTGAATTGTGGCTGGAATTTTGATCTTTCTCCTCAAAGCTGCCATGTCTGCGTCCCTCAACTTCAATATCTCTTGTATGCCCTTGATATCCTTGGGATCATGCCCAATTTCTATGAGTATATCTTCTAAGGACCTAATTCTGTTGTCCTTTGCTTGAGAGGATGCTCTCTCCAACTCAAGTTGGGCTGCTGTATTATTAAGGCTATTTTCTAGCCTATAATTATCCAATGTCTTGTCTGCCAAGGAGGCATACACCATCTCACCCGTTTGCTTATGTAATTCAATTTTGTCCATCAGGTGGATGTCCTTGGCAAGGACCTCAAGATTGGTCCTTATATAATCTGCAGGGGACTGGGGCTGTGCTACAGCTGGCAAAAAATGACTCATGATCATTTTGCCTTCACTAACATCATACGCAGACATCAGTCTTTGCTGGTTAGTGGGAGCCATTTTCAACAAATGATTGTATAGTTGTATCTTTATTGGCTCATTCCTCCTCTTTATGTCAATGAACTGTTGTTTGATGCTCAGTTCACCTTCTCTCTGCTGGCTTGAGGAGCTGACTTCTCCTCCCACTGTTCTGTTCTGTTCCTCTTGGAAGGAACTTGCGGATGCTTCCCTGCTAGGTGGGCCCATGCCCAAAGACTGTCCCATTGGAATTTCCTCCTCTGAGAAAGGATTTATTCTCTGTCTTTTCTCCCCATAAGTTGTCGATGTTGTAAGGGGAGTCTCTCTGTCTCTTTTTCTGCTTACATCCTCCTTTTGTGGAGTTTGGAGGATTGATGTTTCAGCTGATGTTTCCTGCCTTGGAGGCACAGTTTGTTGTGGCTGTTGCTCAGTGGATTTTGGGGCTTCCACTGTCTGCTCTTGCTGTACAGGCTGCTCCTGTCTTTGTTCTTGTTGTTGTTGTTGCTGCTGTTGTTGATGTACTTCCTGCTGCTGTTCTTCTTCTTGCTGTTCCACCTCTTTTTCTGTTTGCTCTTCAGTCATGGGAGGTGGTTGCTCTTGCTCCACCTGCTTTTCTTTGCCTTTGCTGGATGTCTGTTGAGTGTCCATGGCAGCTTGCTGATGTGTTGTTGAAGAAGAGGCAGCTGCTCCAAGTTGCCTTTGATATGATAAGGAAACCTATCCACAAGTTTCCAAGTCAGCCTCTTTTTGCATATTCCTAGCCTCTCTCTCTAGCATCTGCTCTCTAGAGATTGGCTCTTCTAGAGTGCCCTCTTTCCAGCTCAAAGAATTTGCATACTTTTCAACATGAGGCAGCCTAACATGTGAATAGTTACCCAATTTTTATTTTATCCTTCTGAGGGAGATAAAATGATTAGGGTCATAAGGTGTCCATTTGAAACTGGTTTGCAATTTGAAGCCCTCTAAGATCATATCTGCCTCCTTCCATCCCTCCTCTCTCTTATTGTATAGAAAAGGGCCTAGCTGGTTTCTTATCTTTAGCTGCACCTTCTTATTCCTACTTTGGAAATGGAAGCAGTCTGTATTTCCAAACTGCCTGAAGTATTCTAGGGCAAAAAGTCTCATAGGGACATACCTTGGTAGCCTGTAATGGTCCAATTCACAGCCATATATTCTGATTACTGTGTGGTGTTGGTAAAAATACCAATCACCAATGCTGTAGGCTTTGGAGAGATGGAGAATTCTTTGCATGTCATCAGTCAACCTTGGAGGTGGGACACCATACAGCAATGTCATAGCTGGGTGAATGAATAGGTCTATGAATTCACAGTATGTGTATGGTGATTTAGAAACATCATGAAAAACTGAAGTCCAAAACACAACTGACCTTGGATTCCCCTGGGCATTAAGTTTCTTGAGGGGAATGGAGAAACTGTCTGGTTGATAAAACAAGAACAGGTGGTAGATGTATGAGGTGTATCTGAACACCCTTTCCCTTTGTAGATTCATTAGTTGTTCATGGATCTTTTCTGCAATATAGGTGGCATAGTCATAGTGTACAGCTGGAGGCTTTCTAGGAGAAAATATGGACAACATTGCCATTATAGTGTCATCAACATCCTCAATCCCCCTGTACCCCAGAACGTAGCTGATCAAATCCACCAGCATTCTGCCCAAGTCATTCAGGTAGTGATATCCAATAGGAGGAGTCCTCATTGTTTCAGAGCTTGGTTGTATGAATAACTGATTAATTTTGATGATCTGGGCACTTGACAAATTACTCCCCTTCTTTACTAAGCAGCATGGAGAGAGGGGTCAATGGCCTTGCAGAGTGGAAATGCATCATCTCATTTATGGTTTCTGGGGTGATATGGAACAAGATTGAGCCTATAGGACTGAGAACGGCTCTTTGGCATGGATCATAGCATTCCTGGCACTTGTGGATCAAGTCTGGAAGGGCATTGACTTGAGGGAGGTTGTAAATGGGCAAATTTCAGTCCCAAATCCCTAAAATATCAGCTCCACCAAGGTGTTGGGCTTTTAATTCATTTAGCATGTGGATATTAAACTTAGAACCCATTGGGAACCAGTCTATCATCTGATAATCTACATCTCCCAGGGCTTTCCATTCTAACTCCCTTTGAGGGGTATTCGAGGCTGGATATTCAGGGCTATTGGTGTTTCCATGACTAGTAAGGCTTATGACTTGTATGTAAACTGTTTTGAGTGAGCAGAACAACACAGAGGAGTTTCTTTACAATGTAAATGTGAATTGTAGGGAACAGAGGGCGAATTGAGCAAACAGCAATTGAAAGACCGTTTATAGGACTGATTAAAACAGTAGTAGGACTGACTAGAGTGTTTCTATGGTGAATTTATGTAATGGAGGTTTCTAGTTCACGACTGCGCGAACTACCTGTGAATTCAGGTCAATTTGGTCAAATGCAGGCTTGGTAGAAGGTTTATTGCCTTACTAGTTGGAAATGAGTGCAGGTCACTGGATTCTTAATGGTGATTTCGGTGTTTTACACTCTCTTAAACAGTTTGCTTGCAGAAATATGGATAAAACTAGGTGCAGGGAACAATTTTGAGAAATACCTTGCGAATGGTCAATAACAGTTGCAAATGCAGGTACGATGGAGGCGCCCACGGTTTCAGAGTCGAGTTGTGCAGGTTGGCGCTGATTTGGTCGTAAAATGCATGCAGGAAAATCAATAGTTGTTTTGGCAAAAGTGGTAAAAACACGCATTTTTGGCTAAAATATGGATTTTTGGCATATTTGCGTGTTTTTGGGATAACGTCAGCATGACAGCATTAGGTGGGGTCAAGGTCGGATGACGTCAGCGTGACGTCACCGGGTGATGTGGCAAGCTGTGATTGGTCCACGGGATAATGAGGTGGCAGACATATCAGCGCAGGGGCGGACAAGAGTGATGACGCGACGGCGGGGTGGCACTGACGTGGGTCTGATGTGGTGATGACGCGGGCATAGCAGAACCGGCGGTAAATGATAGGCGGTAATGGTTTTTTCTCGGACCGCCTTAGATACGGTCAGGGTTTTGTCAGAGGGCGACCCGAGAAATTGTGAGGGCGACGCGTGGCAAAGGCCTGACGTCACCCTCTGACAGTTTCTCGGGCGCTAATCTTCGGACGTCGGGCCCAACCCGATATGCATAATGGCCGTCCGATCAAAGGCACCCGATCGGACGGTTGACGGGTCGTTGAACAGTGCGGACGATACGGCAGCGGGGAGGTAATAAAATATTATTTTCTTTTGAACGGCGTGCCCAGCGGGACTTTGGGTTTCGGCGGGTTTATATGGTTTTTCAATGTAAAATAGAAATAAAAATATTACCGCGCCGATACTTTGGATAAAATGGAAAAGTGGGTATTTGTGTGCTTCTTTGCAAATGAAGCGGGTTATAGGTAAAAAGGGTTTTTTATAAGGTTTTTGTAGCAAATGAAGTTTTAATGGGTCAAATGGATTCAGAAGGGGGAAGGGGGGTAAGGCTTAGGTTTCTCAAACTGACCAGATGTCCATTTGATCCCTGACAGAGGACATATGGCTATAATGCCAAGGGGAGGGATATTTATACAATGCTTGGGGGTTTATACACCATGGTGTTATAATAGTAGGGAAAGGGCAACATGGGGGAATTATATAATAGAAGTTAGGGATTAATGTGTATGAAAGAGTGGATGAGTGGTGATATTACTAAGTTTATTTGAAAATAACTTAGCTTAGGGAGTGGATCAAAATGAAAAGAATTTTAGACAAGAAATGTGGCTTTTAAGGACTAAGAACCACCATAAAACCACCAATTCTTCCATGAATCTCAACTGATGAGGGGATGTTAGTAATGAATAGGAAAGGGGAAAATTGGGAAGTTAGACATGCTTCTTTGTTTTGCTGCAACCTGATGGAGAAGAAGATCTTCTCAATCCATTGATTTTGCTTTGTGAAATAGATTAGCATACCTTCAATTGTAAGGAAGGACAGTTCTGCAACCCCATCCGCCTACCCATCTATTTGCCTAGCATTTTTTGTTTCTTCTTGGAGGGTGCACTTAGACTTGCAGACCCTTATTTGCCTTTTCGTTTCTCTGGATTTTTTCTTTTGATTTTCTATCTAATGCTACCCTTATTGCTTCCAAGGTCCCAGATTAAGCAGTTGGGAGCCTTACTTCTCTACCTAAGCTACTTGTCTGCCAAGATTAAATAGTTTGGACAGACTTCTTTCTCTATTCTACAGCTGAAAATTTAAAACATGGCATGATCCAGATTAGGCTGTTGGACCATCCATCAAAATTGAGTCCACATCAAGCTATATACACACCTTGTCTTCTCTTGGAAATATGGGATCTTTGCATCATCAAAGCAGAGCATATTTGGACCTTCCTTTGCCAATCATGAAATATGAAACCTATTGGTATAGGTATCTAACAAGGCGGAACACCAGGGATGGCTCTTCATCAAATACTAATGATGAAGAGAATCGTGCCTTAGCAATTAAGGTGAATAAGGGGAAAGGGAAAGCTTCCCATTTGAAATCTTATTTTCATCACAGGGGTAAGAAAAAAGAAATTACGAAAGTCAAGTGCTTTCATTGTCATGAGCTGGGCCATTTTGCTAGAAATTTTCCACTCAAGAAGTCCAAGAAGAAGTCCTTAGGAGGAGCAGCGGATGAGGCTTTGGCCTCTCAATTCGAATTGGAATTTTCCATTACTGCATGCATGGTGCCATCAATGATGGGAAGTGTATGGTACTTAGACAGTGTAGCTTCATTCCACATGACTGGCGACAAAGATTTATTTAGTGACCTGGAGGAGAAAGATCTCCAGATGCATATCAAGATGGGTGACAACAGGAAGTATAGTGTTACTGGGTCGGGCATGATTACTCTTCAGGGGGAGCATCAGTCTCCACTCACCTTAAAGAATGTTATGTATGTGCCCGGGCTGAAGAAGAACTTGGTATCCATTTCCATGCTTGAGGATAGAGGCTATGATCTGATCTTATCAAAAGGAAAGGTGTTCCTTCGTCACATAGCCATGGGCCAGGTAAAGAAGATAGGGATTCGAGTGAAGAATCTCTATAAGTTGGAGGTAGAGGAGTGTGTTGCTTTGAGCAAAAAATCAGAAAAGGTGTAGAAGTGAGATTTTGGCAAGTTGTGGCACAAGCGATTGGTCCACTTGCATCATGGGGCTTTGAATATATTGCAGCAAATCTCTACTAGTCTTTCCAAAGGTACACTTGAGCAAGTTGATACATGAAAGGGGTGTACTTTGGGAAAATACACCAAGTATTCCTTTCATGGAAAAGACAGTCGAAGAGGCTATTCTAGAGCGAGTCCATTGAGATGTGTGTGGACCATATTTGATGACTATTCTCATCAATGATGGATATTTTTCATGCAGAAAAAGGATCTAACTTTCACAAAGTTTTGTGAGTTTAAAGAATTCATGGAGAAAGAGTCGGGAAATAAAGTTAAAGCTCTATGGAGTGATAATAGTGATGAGTATGTCTCAAACGAGTTTAAGAACTTCTGTGTAGCGGAAGGGATTAAACGAGAGTTGATGGCACCCCATCACCCTTAGCAGAATGGGGTGACGAGAGGAAGAACAGAAGCATAGTAGGGGCAGCAAGGGCAATGTTGCATGATCAAGGCCTACCACTACACTTGTGGGTTGAGGCATGCAACACAATTTTTTTATGTTCAGAACCGTAGCCCACATTGAATACTTGGGATAAAGACACTAGAGGAGGCTTATTCTAGTAAGAGGCCAAATGTTGGTTACTTTAGGATTTTTGGGTTGTCAATATATTGCCATGTGACTAAAGATGCACATAAAAATCTTGAGTCAACAACAGAGTTTGGGATATTTGTGCGGGTACACTGATACACCTCACAACTATCAGGTGTACTTGCTAACCAGCAGGATGACAGTGATTCACAGGGATGTCAGATTCGATGAGGAGAATTCCATGCGAGTTTCCCTTGAGAGGGAGCTTGAGTTACATGCATATCAGGAGCCTTTAGCTCCTAAGGTTGAGGAGCCTCAAATTGATGTGGAGAAGCCACATGCAAAGGATCCGAGAGTGGAGACATCCACTCAGACATAGTCTTCTAGAGAGGGAAGAAAGTGCATCAGAGAGGCTCATAGATTGTTGAATGATGCATGGGAGAATGTGGGAGCACCCTCTTCTTAGTGCATGTAGAGGAGGTCACTAGAGAGTTATATTGGATACATGGATCCTATGGGCAAATGTGTTGTGACAAATCCATCTTACTTTAAGGAAGCAGTGTAGCAGCCAGTTTGGGCTGATGCCATGGTGTAGGAGTATGACTCCATAGTTCATAACACTATTTGGGATGTGGTCCTAAGACCGGAGGACAAGTCAGTGGTGAGCCACCATTGGCTTTACAAAGTAAAGCAAGCTGCAGACGATAGTGTGGAGAAGCATAAGGCTAGATTTGTGGCCCGTGGCTTTTCATAGGTAGAGGGGATTCACTGTCATGAGACCTTTGCTCTTGTTGCAAGGTAATCATCAATCAAATCTATATTGGCACTATCAGCAAATATGGGTTGGAAGATACGTCAGATGGATGTGAAGGCAACCTTCCTTAATGTCATGATTAAGGAAGAAGCGTACATAGAGCAGCTTGAAGGTTTTAAAACCTTTGACCGTGAGTCGCAGGTGTGCCAAATCAAGAGAATATTGTATGGGCTGAAGAATGCACCTCATGCTTGGTACACCATGATAGATAGCTACTTCACTGAGTTGGGCTTCATGAAGAGTGAAGCGAATGCAAACCTATACCACATAGTGGTGGAAGGTAAATTGTCGATCATTTTACTTTATGCTAATGATCTCATACTAATATGTGATGATTAGTTGATCAAGTATTGCAAGGAGGACCTTGCAAGAGGGTTTGATATGAAGGACATGGGGCTCATGCATTAATTTCTTGGCATGGAGGTATGATAGGGAGATGGGGAGTTGTTTTTGTCTCAAGGCAAGTATGCAAACGAGATACTTAGGAGATTCTACAAGGAGAGCAACAAACCCATGGAGACTCCTCTAGTAGGTAACTGGAGGAAGGAGGATGCTACTTCAGGGGAAGTAGTGGAAGCTATTGTTTACAGGAAAATTGTGGGTTCAATCACGTAATTGGTGAACACATGACCAAATATGTGCTATGTAGTTAACCAACTTAGTCAAGTGATGGTTAGTCCTACCAAGATGTATTAGAAGGCATCAAAGCATGTGTTGAGATACCTCAGGGGCACTTCTCAGTGTGGATTATGGTGGAGATGGATAGAGGGAGTGAAGGTTAAAGGCTTCATTGATGCAAATTGGGAAGGGAGTCCATCCTACATGAAGAGCACATCAGGAGGAATCTTTAGTATTGGGTCAGTGGTAGTTTCTTGGTACAGCAGGAAACATATATCGGTTTCACTCAGTTCGGTAGAGGCATAGAGTACATGGCTAGGAGTCAGGAAGTATGTGATTCCATATGGATGAGGAAGATCCTGGTTGGTTTGTTTGGTCAGTAGATGGATCCAACTATGATTTACTACGATAACCAGAATTGTATCAAACTCTCTGAAAATCCAGTTTTTCATGATCGATCCAATCATATTGATATCTGATATCATCATCTCAGAGATTGTATATTGAGGCAAATTAAGTTGTAATTGTACATTCCCATGGAGGAGAAATATGTTTCCATTTTGACAAAGGCATCGTCAAGATGTAACTTCAAGTTTCACAGAGATAGGATCGAGGTAGCTAATAGTCCCTTTCTTATTAGGAGGGAGTGTTGAGAAATGGAAATGAGAAATTCAAGTTTAATTTGTCCTTGAATTAAACTGAGAATTAAAATCGAATTATATTCTCATAACAACTTGTAAATAGTTAATTAAGTTTAATCAACTTAATTAGCTTAGGAATTTCGAGTTGGAAGTCTTTCTATAGTCATGTTTATGTTCTCCCTAAGTTTTAGGGGTCTAGTATGAGTTTAAATTGAGTTGGAAATTAGTTCACTCAGGTTACTGAGTTAAGTTCACATAAATTAGTTCTAAATTGTTTTTGGAACTAGTATAGGACTAACAGTTAGTTGGTGCACTAATGCATCTAGTAGTGCTACTTTAGTTAACTAAGGATTCCCTCATGAGAAAATCATGCATGTTAGTTCAGAGAAAGACCCAGTTGAGACTAGAGTGCAAGGATAGTGTACTATCAATGGTATTATTTACTAGAGTGTAAATATCATGCATGCATCAGAGATTGATCCTATGTTTGGATTGCGCAGTTTTGGAAGCATGAATTCCCTTTAAATATGGGCTATTCATCCTAGGAATTATGCAAGAGATTAGGAGCTTGGAGGGATGCAGAATTGGCTAAGTGTTGGCTAAGAGTTAGCTTGTGAGCTGAGAGAGTTGAGAATACTTGTGTGGAATTTTTCTGGTCAGAACAAGCTTTGTAGATTCACTCATATTTTTGATATACGAAATATAGATAGCAAGGTTTTGAGTAGTGACTTCCCCAAATATATCTTGTGTTATGTGCCATTGATTTATCTTCTTCTTGTTCATATTTTTTTCATCAATCGATCGGCTTCTGCTAGTTGAAAGTAGAAGTAGATTCTTGTCTTGTGCTTTAGTACATTGCATGAGCTTATGAATCTACAAGATTTTCTACGTCTTGTACCATCAATATAAGTCTGTTGCGAAGTTAAAAGTGGATTTTCACAGGATTTATATCCAGGATCACAAGGTTGAAATGAAGACATGGCACCCTCTACCATACTTGGTCACCAGAGATGATCTAATGACATTAATACAACAATGGCCAACAAAATGGATGACTATGAAGGAGAAGGATGCAGGAGACAGTGAAACAGAGGAGGAAACTTTGCATCATGCGAAGCCAACTGGAAAAGATAAAGACAAGGATAAAGGATCCAGAACAGGAGCACGAGCACGATGAAGAGGAGCCTAAAGAGAAAAGATATAAAAAGGAAAAAGGAAAATGTAGAGTGTAACTTCACCAAAGATTAGAAATAAGCAAATAAATCCAAGGGCACAGAGCCATTGGTCCATACTGAGGGGGGCCTAGATGAAATTGGGGACAAAATCAAAGAATTTACAACGGAGTCCTGGAACATAATAGAGGATCACTAGGACACATTCTTGACAGGTGTTGAGCAGAGTATTGCATAGTTGAAGATTTTGGCACAAACATCTAGACCAACAACGCAGATAAGACAAGTACTCCACCAACAAAGGCTAATGGATGCAATATTTTGGATGAGGATAATGCAGATCCCTGCCATAACTCTGCAGCTCGACTGCACCGAACTAAAGTAGCAAGAAAAAGGTTAGGCTCATGTCCATATGAACATGGCAGTGTTACCCATTTCGATATTACATGATTTGCACCAGGGCATCATACATGAGTTAAACGAGTGAGAATAATGCACAACACAATTAAATATTCACATAGAGAAAGAGCGCGTTGCACTAAAGAAACATCTGGACCAGGCCATCAAGGATAAGGAACAGGAAGAGCTACAACAACAAAGGTTGAAAGAAGTGGTTGAAGCCACTTGCAGGGAAGTTTTTGACATAGAGGTCTATGAGGAGTAATCTATACAAAATAAGGTCGCAAATCTCAGCCTTATAGTCAAGGAGTCAAAGAAAAAGATCGGGGATGTGCAATTCGAATATGAAATCAAAATCAATGAGCTAAAAATGAATTTGTAGCCAGCCACACCACCAGAAGTATGCGAATAGAGGGAGATTGACCTAAAGATTGTAGTGAAAGGAATCTTCGAGACAGTGGCAAAATCTGGAAAGTATTAGACAAGACAGTGTAGATTTGGACTTCGCTATAGGAAGATCCAAACATACAAAAGATAGAATATGACATCCAACAGAAGCAGTAGTTGTTAGAGGAAATGTAGGGAACTGTGAATACCCTGCCAGTCTCATATAAGTTCGCCAGAATTAGTAAATCCAAGGAACTTCAGATGTAGATAGAATAAATCAGAAGGGAAGAACAAATGTTGATGGAGATAACTCAACCATGGCAAGATGAGGCTCTCCAGCTGTCACAGGAAGTGGATGGGAAGCTCCAAAATCTTTGACAAAAGGAATAATCAATGTTGCATATGACTGTTGGACCAGTGATAGAGGCAATACTAGAAGAATTGCATAGAGAGGAAAAGCAAGCAACAAAGATACTACAACACAACATCGCCTACAACAACGTTGCAACAAACATTCAAGGAAAAGAAGCTGAGTGACTCGGGACAAGTCACATGTGAGTTTTTAAGGTCTATTGGGCGCAACCCAAGTTGGTCTGCATTTTAAGGAGCGGAGTGTGTGGTACCATGGAGCTATATATCGCGTGGTGTTTTAGGGGCTTCAGGGTGGGTCGAAGCCCCTTTTTTTTGTAATGGGTTTTGGGAAATAATTTTTGTTTTTAAGAGAACCATGGTATATGGACCATGGTATTTTTTATCTAATTAGTATATAACGAGAAAGGATGTAAGTTGAAGTGATATGTGTAATAAGATAGTAACAAGTGGATATCTCTATCTTTATCTGGGTCTTGAAGGAAAGGCTTCACAACTGAGTGCGCGGAGGCCTAAAGTCTAAAAATGAGCGCACAAACACCTACATCTGGGTGCACAAGTCAATGGTATTGTACTCTATTCAACGAATTAATATAAAGAAGTATAGTTTTCATGGGAATATCTTTACTATGATTATTATGTATCTTTTCTTTCGTTTCAGTATTTTGGTTATGTTTTACTTTCGTGAAATATTGTTTATGGTTGTTTAGGGCATGGTTAAATAAATGATTCAAGTTGTTGGGTGTGGAGCTTGATTATCTTCTATGTTCAAAGGTATCGCCACATTGGACCCCAGTTCGAAATGGGGGCGGCAACGCCGCTCATAAAATATTCACTGCAAGGGGGGTCCGGGGGGGGCCGCTGCGACCTTTGGGAGCCCCCCCCTGGCGGGGATATCGGGGGCAGTGCCCCCGAAGCTAAAAACAGCTGTAAAATTGCCTTGTAAAAGTGTATTAATTTCTAGTCAATCTGGGCCATTCATTAGGCGGATGATCTGACGGTAGAAATTATGTTTAGTTTAGGGTTTTTTGCCCTAGAAGGCAACCCCTCTCTTTGGATGAGGTATTGTATTTGAGGCTGTGCGATAGATGTGTATTCCTGTGAAGGGGAAATAGAGAGGTGAGACTGTGAGAGAAAACATAGGATATTACACGGATCTGCTGTAGGTTGTGTTCCTTCATTTTGCTGGATAATAGAAAGGAAGGACTGGCTGTTTAGGGTGGACGTAGCCCAAAATGGGTGAACCACGTATATCTATGTCTCTCTTGTTTTATGCGCTTTCTGTGTTTATATTTATGCAATATTTTATGTGTTCCATTGCTCCATAATATATAATTTTCTAACAACTGGTATCAGAGCCGAAGGTCTATTTGGCTGATAAACCTGCAAGAAAGAAGGGTTCCTGGTTCGAGTGGAAGCAATGGCGGAAGATGGTAAGTTTAGGGTCGAGAAATTTAACAGCCAAAACTTCTCGTTGTGGAAGATGCAGATGGAAGATTATCTGTATCAGAAAGATCTATACCTACCATTGGGCGGAAAATCAAAGATGCCGACGGGTATGATAGACGCAGAATGGAACCTTCTCAATAGAAAGGCACTTGGAACAATACGGTTGTGCCTTGCTATGTCAGTCGCCTTCAACATTTCGAAGGAAACCATGATAGAGGGTTTGATTCAGGCGTTGTCGAAACTATATGAAAAACCCTCGGCCTCAAACAAGGTATTTCTTATGAAACGGTTATTTAATATGAAGATGTTGGAAGGTGGACTGTTGTAGACCATTTAAATGATTTTAATACAGTTACAAGTTAGTTAAGTTCTGTAGGGATAAACTTTGATGATGAAGTTAGAGCTCTGTTATTCTTTTGCTCATTACCAGAAAGCTGGAATGGTTTGGTAATGGCCATTGGTAACTCCGTTTCTGGATCTAGTACTTTAAAGTTTGATGATGTTGTCGATGCTATCCTTAGCGATGAAATGCGATGGAAAAGCTTCGGTGAGACATCAGGAAATGCTTTGAGTGCAGAGTCTAGAGGAAGAAAAATGGAAAGAGGAAAGATCTTAGGATATCGCAGTAAATCAAGGAAAGGCATATCCAAGTCCAGATCGGGGATAGTGTGCTGGAAATGTGGAAAGAAAGGACACCTAAAGAAAGACTGTAGACCTCAAAAGGGAAAAGAAGGAGATGCACAGCAAGAAAATAATCATGAAGCAAATGTGACAGGTGAGGTGTTACAAGATGCTTTGATTCTTTCTTTCGAAAATATTACTGATTCCTGGGTGGTAGATTCAGGGGCTTCATTCCATGCCACAACTGATAAGAAATAATTTCATGACTATGTTCAATGAGATTTTGGACAAGTTCGTCTAGGTGATGATAAACCCTGTAAAATTGTTGGAATGGGTAAGGTTCTTGTAAAACAACAGAATGGAAACCAATGGCTATTAAAGGAGGTAAGGTATGTTCTAGATCTAAAGAAAAATCTGATTTCAACAGGGTAGTTAGGCGGTGAAGGTTGTGTGACAACTTTCACAGATAAAGCTTGGAAGGTCACCAAAGGAGCCCTGGTAATAACAAAAGGTGAAAAGGTTGGTGCATTGTATTTATGCAATGGTATTTCTAACTCTGTTAATGCTTTAACTTCCAAAGGAGCAGATGCAACATTATGGCATCATAGCCTCGGACACATGAGTGAAAAGGGGATGAAGATTCTTCACTCAAGGAATTTGTTGCCAGGTTTGAAGAATGTTGATTTGGACTTCTGTGAGAATTGCATTTATGGAAAACATAAGAGAGTCAGATTTCTCAGAGTTGGGAAAGAAAAGAAGAATGAAAAATTAGAGCTTGTGCATACAGATGTATGGGGACCTTCTCAGGTATCATCTCTTGGTGGCTCTCGTTATTATGTTACTTTTATTGATGATGCAACTAGAAAAACTTGTATTTATTGTATTAAGAATAAATATGATGTATTTGATACTTTCAAGAAATGGAAAGCTTTGGTTGAGATTGAGATAGGAAAGAAATTGAAGTGTCTTAGATCAGACAATGGAGGTGAATATTGCAGCAAAGAGTTTGATAGGTACTATTCTGAGCATGGAATTCTCAGAGAGAAGACAGTTCCAAGAACACCACAAGAAAATGGTGTGTCAGAAAGGATGAACAGAACAATCATGGAGCGTGCAAGGTGCATGAGATTGCATGCAGGATTGCCTTTACAGTTTTGGGCAGATGCTGTAGATACTGCTGTTTATCTAATAAAAAGAGGGCCTTCAAGTTACTTGGATGGTGGTGTTCCAGAGGAAGCATGGATATGTAAAAAGGTAAACTACTCTATTTTAAAGCCTTTTGGTTATGAGGCCTTTGTCCATATTGATAAAGAAAACAGAACAAAGCTTGAGGCAAAGTCAAAGAAATGTACCTTTATTGGATATGGTGTTAATGATTTTGGTTATCGCTTATATGATTACGAAAATCACAAAATAATTAGAAGCAGAGATGTAATATTCAATGAAAAGGTCTTGTATAAGAATCAGTTGCAGGAAAAGAAACAGGAAAAGGAAAACAAGGAATACGCAGTTCTTGATGAAATCACTGAAAAAGTAAAGGTGCCTGAAAATAATAATAACCAACAACCACAACAACAACAACCACCACAACAACAACAGGCACCCCAAACACCTAAAAGTGGTGTTAGAAGATCTACCAGGATAAGTAGACCCCCTGAACGATACTCTCCTTCATTATATTATTTATTGTTGACTGATTCCGGTGAACCCGAATGTTATGAAGAAGCAATGCAGGTTGAAAGCAAGAAGAAGTGGGAGGTAGCCATGGAAGAAGAGATGGACTGCTTAATGCATAACCAGACTTCGGATTTAGTCAGGTTGCCTGTAGGAAAAACTACATTGAAGAATAAATGGGTTTACAGGCTGAAGGAAGAAGATGGAGGAAAACAGAGGTATAAAGCTAGACTTGTGGTAAAGGGGTTTGCACAGAAGAAAGGTATTGATTTTGATGAAATATTTTCTCCTGTTGTTAAAATGACTTCAATCAGAACTATTTTAAGTCTTGTAGCAGCTGAAGATTTGCATCTTGAGCAGTTAGATGTAAAGACAACCTTTATCCATGGGGATTTGGAGGAAGAGATATATATGTAGCAGCCACAAGGATATGAGGTGAAAGGGAAGGAGAAACTAGTGTGCAGGTTGAAGAAGAGCTTGTATGGCTTAAAACAGGCTCCAACGCAATGGTATCTAAAATTTGAAAAGTTTATGTCTGAACAAGGTTATACTAGATGTCACTCTGATCATTGTGTTTATTTGAAAAAGCAAAATGATGGCAGCTATATTATATTGTTATTGTATGTAGATGACAGGCTTGTTGCAGGATCTAACATGCAAGAAATAAATGTGCTCAAAAGAAAATTGGGAAATTCATTTGCAATGAAGGATTTGGGAGCTGCAAAACAAATCCTTGGTATGAGAATAAATAGAGACAGGAAAAATCGTAAATTAACATTGTCTCAGAATGAGTACATACAAAAGGTGTTGAAAAGATTTAACATGCACAATGCAAAACCAATTAGTACACCTTTTGCTAGCCATTTCAAAATTAGCAAGGAAATGTGCCCAAAGACCCAAGAAGACATGGATTATATGTCTAAAGTTCCATATGCATCAAGAGTTGGAAGCTTAATGTATGCAATGGTCTGCACAAGGCCTGATATTGCACATGCAGTGGGAGTTGTAAGCAGGTACATGAACAATCCAGGAGAGGAACATTGGATGGCAGTGAAATGGATTCTCAGATATTTGAAAGGTACCATAAATCAAGCATTATGCTTTGGTGGTTCAAACATCTCCCTACAAGGATATGTTGATGCAGATATGGCAGGTGACAGAGATAACAAGAGGAGCACTACAGGATATGTATTTACTCTTGGAGGAACAACTGTCAGTTGTGTTTCAAAAATCCAAAGTGTTGTTGCACTTTCAACAACAGAAGCAGAGTATGTTGCTACTATAGAGGCTAGTAAAGAAATGATTTGGTTACAAAGGTTTATAGGTGAATTGGGTAAGGAGCATGATATGGACACATTATACAGTGATAGTCAAAGTGGCATTCATCTTACAAAGAACTCAGCATTTCATTCCAGGACTAAACACATACAGCTCAAGTACCATTTCATACGATCAGTGTTGGAAGATGGAGAGTTGAAGCTGGAAAAGATACACACTAGCCAAAATCCTGGAGATATGCTAACAAAAGTTGTAACCAGGGAGAAACTGAGAATATGCTCAGTTTCAATTGGTCTTCAAGGATGACGATGAAGATGAGAAACAGCTAGTTCCAAAGAGGATTCATTGTCCAGCAAATGGAGCAGCGGTGGAGTTGCTACAATCAGTCTCCAAGTGGGAGATTGTTGGGTGTGGAGCCTGATTATCTTCTATATTCAAAGGTATCGCCACATTGGACCCCAGTTCGAAATGGGGGTGGCAACGCCACTCGTAAAATATTCGCTGCAGGGGGGGTCCGGGGGGGGGGGGACGGCTGCGACCTTTGGGAGCCCCCCCCCTTGGCGGGGGGTTTCTAGTCAATCTGGGTCGTTCATTAGGCGGATGATCTGACGGTAGAACTTATGTTTAGTTTAGGGTTTTTTGCCCTAGAAGGAAACCCCTCTCTTTAGATGAGGTATTGTATTTGAGGCTGTGTGATAGATGTGTATTCGTCTGAGCGGGAAATAGAGAGGTGAGACTGTGAGAGAAAACAGAGGATATTACAGCGGATATGTTGTAGGTTGTGTTTCTTCATTTTGCTGGATAATAGAAAGGAAGGTCTGGATGTTCGGGGTGGACGTAGCCAAAACTGGGCGAACCACGTATATCTGTGTCTCTCTTATTTTATGCAATTTCTGTGTTTATATTTCTGCAATATTTTATGTGTTCCATTGCTCCATAATATATAATTTTCTAACACAAGTCCCACGAAGTAAAAAGTAAAGAATAAATTATTCAGTAAAAATAGAGTTAAACCACCATATTGCAGTATCCCTCAAGGCTGCAGAAACCTGGTTCTACAATCTCCCATAGTCACTTCAGGTGACACTACGATCTGCTTGCAGGTCACTGCCAAAAGGACCAATGATTTAGGGATTTGTTGGTCCGCAGTAAAGGATCGAACCTGGTTCAGCCCAAACAAACCAACAATATCACGTGCAAATAACTTTAGACATACATTCAATATAAACAAGTACTAGTAAATCAACTATTGGAAATTATGAAAGATTATGAAAGATAAATTTGAAATCAAGTATTGAAATTTTTGAAAGGTAACTTAAATTTGTAGTTACTAACTCAATTTCTTTTAACATGTCAAGTCACTTTTTACATTTAGTAATTTTTATTTTCCATCAAATACCTCCAAATATAAAAAAACAAATTCATCTCTATTGTAATACAAAATATCTCCATTTTGGAATGTGGTTATTGGGCATTAGTATATATCCATTCATGTGATCGTCATTTGAAATGCAGGTATCAATGCTAGAATTTCACATTTATCTTGTCAAGTGGAAATTTGATGATGACTAAATTTTTTTCATGTTTATTCCTTTACATTATAGGTGTTAGGGTCACACTACTGAAAAATGTAACTATTGTTGGTCTTCATAATTGTATTTGAGTCATGATGTAATATACTTACCAAAAGAAATAAAAATAAATTTTATTGTAAAAGAAATTGGCTTATCAAAACATGGATTTCATGCTTGGGTCAATGGTTTTTAGGTTAGATCCTCTATTGTAGGCTTCTAGGGTTTATGTCAAGAGTCCTTGTATTTTTCATCATGTAAAAGACCCTTCTTGGGCTTCATCTATCAAGAAAGAAATTTATTTTGATGTAAATTATGTCTTTTATGCCTCCACCAAGTTGGCCTCAAACTAGAGCCAAAAACAACTATAAATAGGCAACTTCTTGACCTCATTTGGAGATATTCTGAAAATTTCGATTTGCAATTGTTGGAGAAGGAAAAAGGTGTGAAATTCAAGGAAGAAAAAGAAAAACCCTAGTGAAGAAGAGGAAACCCTAGCAAATAAGTTTTAAGATCATTTTTTTGACTCACACGTGCAAAATTATGAATCTGCTAGGTAGGCTGAAATTTTAGATTTGAAGTAGGGCTGAAATTCTGGAAGCTGGGGGGGGGGGATTTTGTGTTGTTGTTGGGAGGAAAGAGGAGACTACTGATATTTGAATAATCATCTTGGAAGGTTAACTTGATGGTGGAGGAAGGTCTTTTGGTAAGGTCTAAGGTCTTGGTTTATCTCAACTTGATTTGAATTTTCTAGTGGAAGAGTTTGATTGGGTTTTCCCTTAGAGAGGGGTTTTATCCCTAGTTGAGTGCCTATATTTGGTTTCGTTTATCTTCATGTTTTTATTTGAAGATTTATTGATGAAGAGAAGATAAAAGAAGAACATACATAAAGTTAATAAGACTACAAGAATATCACAAGTAATTATCAACATAAGAGAATATTTTTGCCTTTCTAATTTTCTAACATGGTTTTAGAGCGAAGGAGAAGGAGGAAATAAAAAGGCAACTTGAAGTTATATTGAAAGAAGGGTTAAGAAAAAAGGAAAAAAACAAGATCATTAAGGAAAGGATCATATAAGAATAAGACCATATTATTTATGTCAAGTGAAGGTGATATTATAAAATATATGGCAACCTCAACGAAGATAGAAAATAAGCTAGAAGGGGCCTCCAACTACAGGGCATGGAAGAAGAGGATAGATTTGATTCTTGCTAAGCATAAAGTTTTGGATTTCGTTCAAGGAAATTTTAAGAATCCTACAGATGATACAGGAAAGGAAAAGTACAGGGAAACTGATATCTTGACCATGAATCTTATAGTAGATGGAGTAATGGACAATCTAATCCCATTTCTAATCCCATACATACCCAATATATGTAGAAATTATTTGTACATTTTCAACTTCTTATGAAGTTTAAATCAAAATCACAAGACATAAACCTACTTTACTTCTCTGCGGACATTAATTCACAACTTAGAACAAAAAATTCAAACGTGTAATAAGAAATCACACACATGCAATTAGTATTTTTCCCGGGGAAAGAAAACTGCTAAAAACCCTAATGCATGATTTCATTAATTTGATGAATAGAGATGTATTATAATTGCTTTGCTCAACTGAGCACAACCTACAAGTGCATAACATATCTCTATTCTCACTAAGATCTCTGACCCAAACTTAGTCAATTTATGCCTCTGTTTGAGCCCCTATTTTCTTGTGCAATTCCTGAGGAAATAGGCCCCTATTAATTAGCAATTTCCTTGAAAATTCTAGCACAATTTCACAAGGTTGATCACCTAACCTCATGCAACACGTGTACACTCAATTAGTTTACAACTCCTTGTTAACTACCTTGGAAATTCCACCATAACTAGGAAACTCATATTATTTGCATGCCTGAGATAATTATTAGTTGATTGATTAGTTAACTAAATGATCTCTGAGTTAGACTAATGTCCCACTACTTAACTAACCATCAACTAGTTCTATTAACAATTAGAACTAGTTTAACTCATCACAACTAAAATTAACTCAACCTAGGCTCCTAAAATTTAGGAATTACTACATACAACTGAATTTTGTGCCCCTAACTTGAATTAACTTAGCTAACTAAGTGACAAGAACCATGTCAGCTTAGTTAACTCCTCCAAGTTGTCTGCTGATGTGGAATTTTCTCAATTTAATCAAGGCAAATTCAAATTGAGAATTTCTTGTTGCATTTTTCAACACTCCCTCCCAACAAGAAAGGGATTATCAACCACCCCTATCATGCACCTGTGGAATGTACTACATGCAACACCTCTAACTTTTTTTGTTGCTACTGCAACATTTGGAACTAAGAAGCGTCAAAAAACAATTGAATCAATTGTGTCTACAACTGTCTACTGGGAAAATTGATTATTCTACTGAGCCTCTTGCCTTTTTGTCAACACTTAGTATCTGACTAACATTTATCCTCTTGCTATTGAATGTTGTGGGCCCTCATAGCAAGGTAATGATCCATGAGGAGAACACCTCAATGGACCCTTCCCAAATTTCTTCAACTCTTGGACTAATGATCTACATCGCTCCACCTCACTCCTGGAGGTATAGTTGCATGTGTGATCTGAATGGGAAAGTTAGTGTTTGTTGTGCTAAATTCCAATTCATAATAGTAAACAAAGTGCTTGAGGATTATGAGGTAAATTGCAAGCTAACCATGACTTTTTATGTCTTTATATGTAATTCACGAGCTTAAAACATGAATTTAAAAAAAAAAAACTGAACAGCAGCATAACAGTAATACACTTAGCAATTTATCAAGGAGTTCACCCCTCTTGGGCTACATCTCCTTGGTCCAACTTCCAATGGCTTGACTCAATCTCATTATGCTCAAAATACTTCAGTGATGAAGAGTACATAAAGTGTGCTGAAAAAAAGAGTGGCTAGTTTCCCCTTCAAGGAAACATTCTCCTACAAAGAAATATCACTCTAAAAACATGACAACCTATAGACAATCATGAAACAATCAACAAGAAAAGGGCTCTCAAATAAAAACCCCATACTCCATATGACAATGAGCATAACAAGTACAACAATACACTTGAAGTACTAAAATAGAACTTTACTCAAAGACATAATGAGAAAAGGGAAACATGAGCTACACCATAGTTGTCTCAGTTGTTACAAAAAACATATGAAGGCTAGAAAACCCCTACAAGGCCCTCTCCATTCTCAAAATCCTTCAAAAACTAATTTAACCCACTGATTGATCCTAGCACCCATAGACTCAAACCTACAAAAAGTCTCTTTAAAAGTGCTCCAATGGCTCTGAAACCTATTCCATTGGCTTCAGAAGACCCAAAATTATTGTCTAACATCTTCCTGCTCCTAAAAAGACCAAAAATTGAAGAAGATATGAGCTTCCCTAGCCTTTTTGCTAGTCACTCTAGAAGTTCACCAAAATTTGGCACTGGTCCTACAATTTTGCCCCAAAATATGCTAACGAGGCGTCAATTCCGCCAACTTTAGGGTGAAATCGTCGGATCATTTAAATGACCTCCACTGCCTTAACTCTGAAAATTATGGCCACATGGGCCTTCATAAGGCCAGGGGTTGGCCCCCCTCCCACTAGCGGTTTTCCTAGTGATTTAGGCTAATCGCGAAACCAAACAAATGGAAGTGGTCATGGTTTGGACAATTAAGGTTAACCTGGTGGTCACGGTTAATTCATTGGTCAACGAAACATGTCACATGGCGCTGTGAGCTTGGTGATTTTAGTGAAGTTCCAGTAGAACAATTGGCGTGGGTGGTAAACATGGCAATAGTTACGGTGTTGTCACATGGTGTAGGTAATGACGGGTGGTTGTGGTTAACACCACGGGGATGGGCTAGCACCGGCCCCCCACCCGTGGTCTCGTGGTGCTAGGGGGGCTAGGGTCTAGGCTTTAGCCCAACCCCCCAAAACCATATGCGCTGAATTATATGTTAAATAAACATTTCCGCCCAACCTTTAACAAGTCTCATATGTGATTTATTGGTTAGACCCGTAGCTATTATGACAAAGGTTTGGTGTTCGATTTCAGTGGAGGTCAATATGGCCTTCAAACAATTTTTTGTGGCCACTGAGGTACCACATGGTAGCCTCTGGCTGGGCCACATGGCAGCGTCTGGCAGGGTCACGTGTCAGCCTCCGGTTGGTCCACTTCACCCGACCGCAAACCAATAAAAGTTTTCCATTTCAAACCAATGAAACAATGCCACTTGGCACTACCTGATTTGCTGGAGGAGCCCAGTCATATGCATAGTCACCAAGCCATGTCAGAATCCTAGTTAGCCTGCAACGTTAGCAGAATGGACTGCTGACAATGCAGTGTTGCTCATTTTTTAGCCAAATTCACTTGTTTGAGAAAATAGACAAAATGCATTTCTTGGAGCATATGGTGTTTGTTTCATGTGAAACAAGTTGTGCCAGATTAAGGATGATGAGAACTATGTGGTCATTCAAGTTCCACACTAATCCGACAACCTTGAATTTTTATCAAATTTTGAGCTCTAGATCACTCCTACCCACTAAGAGCTTTTGGACCCCAAAATATCACTTTCAATTGTTCAACAAATGACGGTATAGTTCCATCACCTTTCCAAATAAATCCATTTGGCCTTGGAACTTTTCCAAATGATCTTGAACTATTTGATGTACCAATTATATTTGCTCAATAAACTTATTGGCTTTGTCTATTTTGTTATGGCTATCAATAGCAACATCCTTCCCAAGAATGAAATCCAATGGCGATCTTCTGCAAAATCTTTACCAAGGATAAAATCTAGAAATACTTTGGCAAATAACCTAAACAAGCTTCACATGCAAATACTTGTATAAATGAGTTCTCGACACATTTATAACATATTGAATGTGTTGTAACTACTCATCCCAATTTTAGGATTCTTACTAAAATGTCCACAAATGGAAATGCGTCTTACAATATGGAATAAATTTGACTCTCAGATTTCCATAAAAATTGACTCATCATCAAGCCAAAATAACATAACAATGCCAAAGAAGTTATTGTTGCATATAATTGATTTATTCACAAACATCACTTTTACACAATGTTCAACTATGGGGACATGCAACAAGTGAAATACAAATATTAATGCAATCTTTAATTAGAAAAATATTCCAACCATTTCTTACCCAACCATGCTAGGGAAATTTTTTTATACACTTCACTTCCTTCTGGAACTGCTTCTGGAATGGTTATGGCATGCTTTGAACATTCCTCTACCTTCTCCTTCTTAGGTGATTCCATTACCTATTTGTCCTTCTTTGGATTGTAGAAATTATCACTGTAGATTAACCTGATAATGCAATATAACTAAAGCAAAATACTCTAATCTACTTCTACAATCAAACTTGTAGAATCTTAATAGATTTGGGCAAGATCAAGCGGAACACATATAACCAGAAGTAGAATCAATGCACATGAAACATAGAAGAATACTTAGGGTAAAGCCTCAACTAAAAACCTCGCTATCTGTATTATCATACAAGTGGAAATATCTCAGGATTACACACAGCTTTAGCTCTCACAGCTAGCCATCTCTCAATACAATCCTCACATATGCTCACAGGAAAAATAGACTTCTCATTAAGTCCTCCACACTGCCCTCCAAGTTCCTATTTCCTAGCGCAGTTTTTGTTGGGTGATCCTACTGTTACCATGTGTAACATTGATCACTCACACTGATCTTACACCCTGTAAAATTGCACAAATTTCAAGGAATGAATTCCTTCTGCATGCAAGACTTTTCCTTATAGGAAAATTCTAGCAACTGATAGTACATTGTCCCTGTCTTTAATCTTAACTGGGTCTTTCTATGAATAGACATGCATGAGTTATTTATGAGAGAATATTTAGTTATCTGGAGTACACTAGTTTGATGCATGCATACATTAACTAACTAAACTCATAATTAGTTCCTCAAACTGTTTGGAACTAATTTAACTGGACATAACTCAATTAACTAAGCTAACTAATTACAACTTAGATACAACTCATCCTTATCTCATTAATTAAGGGATAATCTCCTTAATTTAAGGGATAACTATTGCATGACTTCACAAAGACTTCTAGCTTGAATTTCTCCAACTAATAAACTCAAGATGAATTAATTAACTATTTTTCAAGTAGCTGGTGAGACTAAATTCGAATTTTCATTTTCAATTTTAATTCAAGGACATTAAAATTGGAATATTCTTGTTGCCACATTTCAACACTCCCTCTCAACAAGAAAGGGATTATCTTCCACCCTGATCCTGTCTCTATGGAACTCGAATTTACACATTGACAATGCCTTAGTCAAAATGTCTGCATCTTGATCCTCAGTCGAAATATACTGCAACAACATGATCCTCCTTGCCACATAGTCTCTGAGATGATGATACCGAATGTCGATGTGCTTGGACCTGTCATGAAATACTGGATTCTCAGAGAGTTTGATACAACTTTGATTATCACAATAGATCACAGTTGGATCCATCCTCTAATCAAACAAACCAACTAAATTTTTCTGCATCCACATGGCCTCACATGTTACCTGACTTGCAGCCATGTATTCAGCCTCTGTCGAGCTCAGTGCAACCGACCTCTGTTTCCTGTTGTACCAAGAAATTGTCGCTGACACAAGGTTGAAAATTCCACCTGATGTGCATTTCCGATAGATGGACTCCCTACCCAATCTGCATCAATGAATCCCTATAGATTCACTATTTATGTCCATCTGTACCATAATCCATACTGATATGTTCCTCTGAGGTATCTCAATACATGCTTTTCCGCCTTCCAAAACATATTGGTAGGTTGAACTATAGCTTGACTCAACTGGTTCACCGCATAGCACAAATCTGGTTGTGTGTTCACTAAGTACATCAACGAACCCACAAGCTGCCTTTACATAGTAGACTCTACTACTTCTCTAGAAGTAGCATCCTCCTTCCTCTAGTCGCCTGCTAGAGGAGTCTGCATGGGCTTGCACTTCTCCATGTGGAATCTCCTGAGTATCTCATTGGTATACTTACCCTGAGACACAAACGATTCCCCATCCTTCTACCATAATTCCATGCCAAGGAAGTAATGCATGAGACCCATGTCTTTCATCTCTAATTCTCTTGCAAGGTCCTCCTTGCAAGACATGATCAATTGATCATCACCTGTCAATATGAGATCATCAACATAAAGTACAACGATCAACTACTTACCTTTCACCATGATGTAGTACAGTTTCGCATATGCTTCATTCTTAGTGAATCCCAACCCGATGAAGTAGTTGTTGATCCTGGTGTACCAAGCATGAGGTGATTGCCTTAGCCCATACAAAGCTCTCTTGAGTCGGCACACATGCAACTCACAATCAAAGGTCTCAAAACCTTATGGCTGCTCTATGTACACCTCTTTCTCAATCTTGCCATTGAGGAATGCAATCTTCACATCAATCTAATGGATCTTCCAACCCATCTTTGTTGATAGTGCCAACATCGATCTGATAAATGAGTACCTTGCAACAGGAGCAAAATTCTCATCATATTAAATCCCTTCAACTTGAGAAAAGCCACAGGCCACAAATCTTGCCTTATGCTTCTCTACACTACCATCAATAGTGTGCTTTACTTTGTAAAGCCAACAGGAACTCACAACTGACTTGTTCTCCGGTCTTGGAACCACATCCCAAACACTGTTCCGAACTATGGAGTCATACTCCTCCACCATAGCATCAACCCAAATTAACTTTTGCACTACATACTCAAAGGAAGATGGCTCGGTCTCAACACATTCCCCAATAAGGACCATGTATCCGGTGTACCTCTCGGTGACCTCCTTTGTCTGTGCTAAGAAGATGGTTCTCCCACATTCTCTCTCGCATCTGACAACAATCTGTTAGCTTCTCTTGTGCACTTCCGTAAATCTCTTAAAGACTCTGCTTGAGTGGATGTATCCACTCCTGGAACCTCTGCATGTGGCTGCTCCACATCAATCTGAGGCTCCTCCTCCTTAGGAACCAACAATTCCTCCACAACCTGTAGTTGGAGCTCCCTCTCAAGGGAAACTCACATGGCCTTTTGCTCATCAAACTTGAGATCTCTATGAACCACTATCCTCCGACTGGTAGGCAAGTACACCCGATAGTTGTGGGGTGTATCATTGTACCCCACAAGTATCCCCAACTCAGCTATCAGCTCAAGCTTCTTCCATGCATTCTTCGTCACATGGCAATATACCGATGAGCCAAAGATCCTAAAGTGACCCACATCTGGTCTCTTACTGGACAAAGCTGCCTCTGGTGTTTTCATCCCAAGTATGCGATGCGGGCTTCTATTCTGCAAATAGACCACTATGTTGCATGCCTCAACCCACAAATGAAGTGGTAGGACTTTCTCATGCAACATCGCCTGTGGTGCCCTTACAATCGTTCTGTTCTTCCTCTCAACCACCCCATTCTATTGTGGATTATGAGTTGCCATCAACGCCCATTTAATTTCTTCCACCGCACAGAAGTCCTTAAACTCTTAAGAGACATACTCTCCACCGTTGTCGCTTCTCAAGGCCTTGATCTTCTTCCCTAACTCTTTCTCAACCAAATCTTTGAACTCACAAAAATTTGAGAAAGTTTGATCCTTCTTTTGCATGAAATAAATCCAGCATTTACAAGAAAAATCATCAATGAAAATCACATAATACCTTTGCTTCGCGGTGGATGTCGTCGAGAATGGTCCACACAAATCAATATGAACTTGCTCTAAGATCGCTTCTGCTCGACTTTCTCAATCATGAAAGGAAGACTTGGTGTACTTTCCCAAGGTAAAACCTTTGCATGTGTCAACTTGCTCGAGTTTACCTTTGGGAAGTCCAGTAGAGATCTACTGCATTATCTTCAAGGCCCCATGATGCAGATGGCCCAACCACCTGTGCCATAACTCGCCAATGTCTTGGCTTTACACCGATTCTACTTTCGAACACAATGTAGCACAGACATCTACCTCTAGTTTATAGAGATTCTTCACTCGAATCCCAATCCTCTTGGTCTAACCAATGGCTATGTGTCTGAGGAATGCCTTTCCTTTACTAAAGACAACATCATAGCCTTTATCCTCCAACATCGCGACCAATATCAATTTCTTCTTCAGTCCAGACACATACTTCACATCTGTCGAGGTGAGAGGAGCTCCATGCTCCCTCTGAAAAGAAACCATGCCTTCTCATGAAACACAGTACTTTCCATTGTCACCAATCTTTATGCGCATCTTGAGGTCTTTCTCCTCCAAGGTACTGAATAAACTTTTATCATCGGTAATGTGGAATAGGGCTCCACTGTCAAGATACCAAACATAACCCACCATCGATGAAACCATACATGCGATGAGGGTAAAGTACATTTCGAACCGAGAGGCTAATTCCTCACCTTCCGATCCTTTTGTGGATCCCTTCTTGGACTTCTTCGATGGGTAAGTAGTTGCATAATGTCACATCTCGTGACAATTAAAGCAGCTCACTTTATATTTGTCACCCTTCTTCCCTCCATGAGAAGAATTTGATTTGGAATGGGAAACCTTCCCTTTCCCTTTCCTTACCTTACTCGCTAAGGCCAGATTTTCTTCATCATCATTCTTTTATGAAGAACCATCTAGAGTGCTCCTCTTGATCTCCTCCTACATGAAATCCGACCATAGGCTTTCCCAATCCAATAGTTTCTCTCTTCCATTCACAGAGTCCTGGTAGCAACTCCAGCTCTTTGGAAGACCGAGGAGAGCAAGGCTCACCATATCATCATCGGCGGTAGTTATTCCCACACTACCAAGATCATCTCTGCAGGTGGTGAGCTTGTTCAGATATGTATAAATAGTATTGCCCTTCTCCATCTTGATTTTCCAAAGCTTATCCTTGAGCACCAGTTTCCTCTGGTCGCTACTGTTCTGGTAGAGGTCCTTCAATGTCTTCCACATTGAAAACGGAGTATCCTTCCCATGGAGACTCGAGACAATATGGTCTTGAACTCCCTCCACAAGAATCTATCTCACCTGCACCGCACACTTCTTCCATTCAGCCAATTCTTGTGCATTCGCTGCAGCTGACTTGGGGATTTCTTGATCAATGAAATCCTTCAAACCATTGTCTTCTAATACAACTTCCATTCTATCCTTCCATGCTATGTAATTCACGTTGCCTTTCAAGGCATACTCAAGTCTCAAGCCATAGAACGCCATTGACTAACCTGAAGTATGAGATGAATTCGATTTGTACCTACAATCCCAAACTTCAAACTTCAAATTCTCTTCTCCGTATACTCTTCACAACTCCGATAACCTTTTCTTTGATACCATGTAGAAATTCTCACTGTAGATTAACCTGATAATGAAATATAACTAAAGCAAAATACTCTAATCTACTTCTACAATAAAACTTGCAGAATCTTAATAGATTTGAGCAAGATCAAGCAGAACGCATATAATCAGAAGCGGAATCAATGCACATGAAACATAGAAGAATACTCGGGGGAAAGCCTCAGCTAAAAAACCCACTATCTATATTATCATACAAGTGGAAATATCTCAGGATTACACACAGATTTAGCTCTCACAGCCAGCCAGCTCTTAGTACAATCCACACAAATTCTCACAGGAAAAATAGACTTCTCATTAAGTCCTCCACACTGCCCTCCAAGCTCCCATTTCTTAGCATAGTTTTTCCTTGCTGATCCTATTGTTACCATGTGTAACACTAATCACTCACACTGATCTCACACCTTGTAAAACTACTTAAATCTCAAGGAATGAATTCCTTCTGCATACAAGAGTTTTCCTTATAGGAAAATTCTAGCAACTGATAGTACATTGTACCTATCTTTAATCTCAACAGGGTCTTTCTCTGAATAGACATGCATGAGTTATTTATGAGAGAATATTCAATTAACTAGAGTACACTAGTTCCTCAAACTATTTGGAACTAATTTAACTGGACATAACTCAGTTAATTGAGCTAACCAATTACAACTCAAATACAACTCATCCTTATCTCCTTAATTAAGGGATAATCTCCTTAAATTAAGGGATAACTATTGCATGACTTCACAAAGACTTCTAGCTTGAATTTCTCCAACTAATTAACTAAAGATGAATTAATTAATTATTTTTCAAGCAGCTGATGAGACTAAATTCGAATTTTAATTCAAGGACAAATTAAAATTGGAATATTCTTGTTGCCACATTTCAACATGGATGAATATGTGGATACAAATTCCAAGACTTTTCAATCCAATGCCCACTTATGTTGCAATGAGTGCAAAAGTTTTTGTGAGATTTTCTTGGACAAATGTCTTTAAACTTGGATGAGAATTTCCCTTCTTGGTCTCAATTCCAATTGACATATTCATCTTCTTGACTAATGCTTTCCTTTTGTGGCACTTAGCTACACAATGGTTAGGTGCATGAAAAAAGTGCTTGGAAAAGCCTTCCACAACATGCTATTCAAATCATCATGTTGTTTGTCATCATTAAAAGCCTTTGAATAATTAGGACACTTATACCTCTTATGGTTCTCCTTTGGCTTATGAGCCTTTTGAGGAGAACTTGAATGGTGAGAAGAACTTGTCTTAGTCTCTTCTTCAACTTTCTCATCTCTCTTTGGAGAAGTATTGCATTTCATGTCTTCCTTTTTCTTCATAAACCAAGTTGGTACCAATTCTGGATGAAAATCCCAACAAATTTCCTCACCGTGTCCTCTCTTATGAAAAAAAGAACATGATACCCGAGAGCTATTGCTAGAATACCATTCTTCCTTTTCAACATGGCCCAAGCCTTCATATTGAGGTCTCTTCTTTACCTCAATTGGATGGATAATGCCTTGATTGTTCACTCCAAGGCCTCCTCTCTGTAACCCATCTTGGACAAGATATTTGCTCCTATTCATTTTCCATGCTTCTCAAAGGCTTCAAAAGAGCTTAAATCAACATTTTCATGTAAAGAAACTGCATGTAAATGCTCACCCTTTTCCTCATCTTTCGACTGAGGAACAAATAAGCTCTTAAACTCTTTCCTAATTCTTGAGGTGTCTTCTTGGACTCTTGGTATTTCTTCTTTCAGTTCCTTCAACTTTGGTGCTAATAGAACCTCAACCTCAACATCATGTGGAAAAAAGGTGCAAACTTGGCAATCTTCCTTCTCTAAGGGAATTTCTGCACTAGCCTCTTATGGGTACTCATCCAACAATTCCTCCTTCTTCTCTGTCCTAGATGAAGCAGTGGAGGGTGCTTCAAGGAAACCTCCTTGTGTCCCTGGTACATAGGAGGCATCCTCTATTTGACAAGAGCCATAGGTTGCATTCTTGCCATGTCCACAAGCTTGCTTAGTATTGGAGGGACTCTTTTCTACTCTAGTAGTAGAACATTAATCAATATGTTCCTCCACAACATTATACAACATGAGGCACATCTTTTGCTTCTCTTCCTCAGCAGCTTCAAGTAGTATTTTGAGCTCCATGTTCTCTTGTTGGAGAAATGCAATAATGTCCTCCGAATATTGGAGACTATCATACTTTGAATTCATGCCCATGCTTATTGAAGTCTCAAGTACAACATGAGGTGAAACATGTGGTGTAGATTGTGGCAACTGTGCCATCCTTCTCATTGCTCCAATTTGAGAACTTGCACGCACAAGTTTGCCTTCTTCTCTCTTGATCTTCAAGCTTGTAAGAATTTAAACACTTGAAAAATAATTAAATCCTCCTTGCACAAAGAAAACCAATAGCTTTGATACCAAACTTGATCTGAATGGGAAAGTTATTTTTTTCTATGCTAAATTGCAATTCATAATAGTAAACAAAGTGCTTGAGGATTATGAGGTAAATTGAAAGTTAACCATGAGTTTTTATGTATTTATATGTAATTCATGAGCTTAAAACATGAATTAAAAAAACATTGAACATCATCATAACCGTAATACACTCAGCAAATGATAAAGGATTTCACCCCTCTTGGGCTATGTCTCCTTGGTCCAGCTTCCAATGGCTTGACCCAATCCCATTATGCTCAAAATATTTCAATGTTGAAGAGTGCATAAAGTGTGCTAACAAAAAGAGTGACTAGTTTCCCCTTCAAGGAAACATTATCCTGCAAAGAAATCTCACTCTAAAAACATGACAACCTACAAACAATCATGAAACAATCAACAAGAAAAGGGTTCTCAAATCAAGACCCCATACTCCATCTGACAATGAGCATAACAAGTAAAACAATTCACTTGAAGTACTAAAAGAGAACTTTGCTCAAATACATAATGAGAAAAGAGAAACATGAGATACACCATAGATGTCTTAGCTACTACAAAAAACATATGAAGGCTAGAAAACCCCTACAAGGTCCTCTCCATTCTTAAAAGCCTTCAAAAACTTATTCAACCCACTCGGTGATGCTAGCACCCATAGACTCAAACATGCAAAAAGTCTCTTCAGAATTGCATCAATGGCTCTGAAACATGTTCCATTGGCTTCAGAAGACCCAAAAATGTATGACTAGCCTCTTCTTGCTCCTGAAAATACCAAAAACTAAAGAAGATATGAGCTTCCCTAGTGTTTCTACTAGTCGCTCTACAATTTCCCCAAAATCTAGCACCGGTCTTACAATTTCGCCCGAAAATCTGCTAACGGGGTGTCGATTCGTCCAACATGCAAGTGAAATTGTTGGAACGTTTAAATGACCTCAAAGACCTTAACTCTAAAAATTATGGCAACATGGGCCTTCATAAGGCCAAGGGTTGCCCCCCCTCCCATTGGTGGTTTAGGCTAACCGCAAAATCAGACACATGGAAGCGGTTAGCTTTGGGCGGTTAAGGTTAACCTGGCAGTCATGTTTGAAGCATTGGTTAGTGGAACATGTCACATGGCGCGGTGAGCTTGGATTTTCGGTTAAGTTCCAGTGGAACAGTTGACATGGGTGAAAAACATGGCAATGGTTACGGTGTTGTCACATGGTGTCTGTAACGGTGGGTGATTATAGTTAATGGCCCCCCACCTGCGGTCTTGTAATGCTGGGGTGGCTACAGGCTAGGCTTTAGCCCAGCTCCCTAATGCCATATCCGTCGAACTATATGTTAAATAAACATTTCTGCCCAACCTTTAACAAGTCCCATATGTGGTTTATTGGTTAGACCCGCAGTTGTTATGACAAATATTTGGTGTTCGGTTCTAGTAGAGGTCAATCTGGCCTTTAAACAATTTTTTGTGGCAACCTCCAGTTGGTAGACTTCACACCACCACAAACCAATAAAATTCTTCTATTTCAGACCAATGAAACTGTACCACTTGGCACTACCTAATTCACCATAGGAGCCCAATCATATGCACAGTCACACTACGATGTCAGCATCCCAGTCAGCCTACCACGTCAGTGATACAAACTGTTAACTATGCAGTGCTGCTCATTCTTTTGCCAAATTCGCCTGTTTGAGAAAATAGACAGAATGTGTTTCTGGGAGCATACGGTGTCTGTTTTGCGCAAAATGAGTTATGCTGGATTCAGGATGACGAGCACTACGTGGTCATTCAAGTTCCACACTAATTCGACAAATTTAGATTTTAAGAAAATTTTGAGCTCCAGAGTAATGTGTTCCATCTACCCACTTGGCTCGAACTGTCCCCCTACTTTAGGTCTCTGCTTTAGTGGATGTCTCCACACTTCCTCCTCTCTATCTCTCCATTTGTGGTTTCTCTACAACTTACCTCTCCATTTATGGTTGTTCTAACATGCTTCCTCTCAACTACCATATCTCTAGTCTTTGCCTTGCTCCTCAAGGATGTGCGTGCATCTTCTACCTCAAGTGCACAAAGGTTCTTAACTAGAACCCTGATTTTCTTCACCTGTCCCGTGGCTATGTGTCTCAGGAATGTCTTTCCTTTGTTGAAGTTCACATCATAACCATGGTCTTCCAAAACTGCTATTGTAATGACATTTTTTATTAGGCTCGGAACGAGAATCACATCCTTGAGTCAAAGAGGGGATCGTATATCCCTATGAAAGGTGATTGTACCAATCTCGGTCACGCTTTGCCTTCTGTCATCCCCAAATTCAATATTCATCCGGAGTTCTTTCTCCTCTAGGTCACTTGAAAACTCTCTACACCTAGTCATGTGGAACACGACACTAGAGTCCAAGTACCACACACTCCCCATCATGGTGCTGGACATGCATGTAATAAGGGTGAAGTCAAGCTTGAACTGTGAAGCCAAAGCTTCACCTGTTGCTCCTATTACATGCTCTTTCTTGCTAGACTTTTTGTGTGGACGCTTTGTAGACTAGTGCCTGAATTCATGAAAATTGAAGCATTTTATTTTTTACAATTTTATATTCTTGCCCTCTTGGTTGGATTCAGCCTCACCTTGGGACTTCTTTCCATTGGTCTTCATTCCTTTGCTGACTAGAGAAAATTCCTCTTCCTCTTCTTTGGATGAGGTTCCTTCTCTGGCATTTTGCCTTATTTCCGTCTATACCAAATTGGATCATAAGCGTTCCCAATTTGGTAGCTTCTCCCTCACCGAATCTTGGTAGTTATGCCAGCTCTTGGGAAGGCATAGAAGGGCTAGACTCACCAACTCATATTCTGGAACAGTGACACCAACTCCTGTAAGCTCATAACCAACCTTTTTATGACAATTTAAATTCTTGCAAGTTAGGCAGAGGGCCTAAGGGTTGCCCTAAGGCCGACCAATTCTTTTTTAATTTTAATAAAAAGAATTATAAATTATAAATTTTTGAATTATAAATTTTTAAAATTTTAAAATTATAAGTTTTTAAATAAATTTGTTAAATAATTTTTAATAATAAAATTTCAATTAATTAATTTAATTAATTTTATTTTTATTTTTATTTTTATTTTTATTTTTATTTTTATTTTATTTTTATTTAAATATTTCAACTGTTTAAAAAAAATTAATTAATTTAAATTAATTTAAATATTTTTAATTGTTTTATTCTTTTATAAGGATTACATTTTATATTTGTTTACGATGTTTTTTTTAACTTTTTTTTTTAGTTTATTTTAATGGTTTTATTTTTTATTTTTTAAATATTTTTTTAATATATTTTTATTTTTTATTTATTTATTTTTTAAAAAATAGTTTTTAGTTTGTATCTAAATTTTATTTAATTAAATTTTAAAAAAAATTCCTTAATTTTTTTTTTCTGTTTTTTTAGTTGTGTGTGTGTGCGTGTATATATATATATTAAATTAGTATATTTTAGTACCCACTATTTTTTGTGTATTAAAGTATTAATTAACTATATATAAATTTATAAAAAATCTTAACCTCAAAATGTTATTGTCATAATTTTTTTTTTTTTTTTGCAAAAATAATTAAAATTTTAATTATAAAAAAACATTGCAAAAAAAAATAAAAAACACATATTACTAAAAAAACAAAAAAGACGTCATTGCTAAAAAATGTTGAAAATTTACAAAACAAAAAAATGGTGATGCAAAATCAACACTTTTTGTTTTCAAGTTGTTTTATCAATTTTTTTTGGGGGTTTTTTGCTAGAGTTCTCATTTTGAGGTAATGTTTCTCGTTTGATCGGTAATTATGTTCTTGTTAACTGCCTTGGAAACTCCACCACAACTGTGCAACTCATATTCTTTGCATGCATGAGCTAATTATTAGTTGATCAACTAGATGATCTCTGAGTTAGACTAATGTTCCACTACTTAACTGACCACCAACTAGTTCTATTAATAGTTAGAACTAGTTTAATTGATTACAAATGAAATTAACTCAACCTAGGCTCCTAAAATTTAGGAATCACTACATATAACTTAACTTCATGCCCCTAACTCAAATTAACTAAGCTAACTGAGTGACAAGAGCCATGTCACCCTAGTTAACTCTTCCAAGTTGTTTACTGATGTGGAATTTCGAATTTTCTCAATTTAATCAAGGAAAAACCAAATTGATAATTTTTTGCTACATTTTTCAACAATACTCTACACAAGAAATGCATGTATCTCTCTCCAAGTTGTTTACCATCAAGAAGATTGGTCAAACAGCTAGTCTCAAGAATGAACTAAGAACAATAAAGATTACAAAAGATGATATTGTGTCATCATATTTTGTAAGGATCTCTAGAATAAGAGATGAAATCCAAGCTATTGATGAAGTTGTACTAGTGAAATTTCTTGTGATTATTGCACTGCTATGTATACCAATATCCTGGAGCTCTTTTGCATCAAGAATTAGCAGTTGGAAGGATACTCCAACATTTGAACAAATGTGGAATCCATGCATTCAAGAAGAAGCCCACATCTCATTAGTAAGTGACAAAAAGGAGGATGAAGAAAACAATACTTCAAATGCTTACTTTTTCCATCATAAGAAGAAGGGGGTGTGCAAGAAGTTCAAAAGATCAAAGAAGAAGGTTGATTTATCAAACATTAAATGCTACAACTGTCATAAGATGGGACACAACAAAAGTCAATGTCCTAAAAATCCAAGAAACAAAAAGAGAGAAAGAGAACATGCAAATGTTGTCAATGAAGCTCCACCCAAGAAAAAAAAGGCTGAAGAATATGAAGTCAAAGACATATATTATTAAGTTTTCTCTTTCATATCCTTCTAAGTCTACTATTTTAAGTTTTGTAATGTTTTCTTTTATGTTTTGATTTCTAGTGTTCGTAGATCTAATATATATTGTTAGAACTTTTTGAATTTTTTAAATTGTAGGTATCCCTAAAAAATACTAAATTAAGAGGGAGACTTAAACATTTTACTAAAATATAAGTATATTGTTCTTTGTTTCATATTTCATGTTTGGTTTTCTCCTCACACTAAGATTTGTTTTTATTGTATACTCATAACTTTTCTATTTATATCTTCCTTGGTAGGAAAGCTTACATAATACAAAAAGGTTATGGAGGAAACTTCAAAGAAAAGGACCTGAGTCATGAAAGAAGATTTGTTGCAAAGGAAACCCTTCAAAATGATACTTTACAAGGTTTATTAAGAAACAACTAAAGGTATGTCTTACAATACAAGTTTTTGTTGCAAAAGGTGTGATCGTTCTCATTTGAAATTAGATTTATATTACTAACATCATTATCTCTAGGGTTTTGAATCATAAATATTCTTGTTAGGGTGATTAATCATTAGATTGAATCTACCCTTGTTATACTATCTCTTATCATTTATTTATTTTTGATGAAACTATAACCTTTAGGGTTCACTATAAAACCCTAACCTCTTGATGCTAAGCATATGTCAATGTTAGTAATGAAACCTTAGTTTACTCGGGGATTGTTGATAATGTCTAGAACATATAATGAAATCCTATTCTTTTGAAATTTAGGGTTTTGATAGTGTCAATATCTAGGTTATACAATGAAACCATAGATCTTCAGGGTTTGGTGAATTAGTGTTTATGAACAAAACCCTTGTAATAGTTATACTAAGATCCTATTAATGAAATCCTAAGTATATATTCTTTCATATGATCGAAATCCTAGCATGGTCAAAATTGTTATCTAATTTTGGAATTTGATGTTTGCATCTAGGGTTTACAACATAGAAAGAAATTGATATAGGAAATAACAATGAAACCCTCAAAAATATATTATTTCTTATTATTGATATGATTTAATTTTGATGGGTTTGCAAAAACCCTAGTAGAGTTTGACATGTAATTCTAAAGCACATTGTTGAAACTTGATGATTAGATTGATATTTTCATTGAGATATTGGTATATAAGGCTTTATGTCTCATAGATGGATTATAGGGTTTATGACAAAACCCAGAACTCTAGTATATAAAAGATATGACCCTTGTTAATTATGAACCTAACTAGGTTTAGGTATTTAATCTTGAAATGTTTTGATGCTTCCATTGTAATGACACAATTTTGATATAGTTGACTTCATGCTTCTATATATTTATATTTTGTTGTACCTTCTATGAAATTTTTGCAGGTATATAATCTTCAAAATGTTGAAGATTTTCATAATTGAATATGACAATAATGATAAGCATGATGAAGGAAGTTATAAGAGTGATGATGTTCAAGATGACCTTGATGCCATGTAAAAGAAATGAAGCCTTGAAAAGTTGAAGTCTCTCCAATGTTATAAAAGAAGGAAGTTTTTGATTTGAGAGGGAGCATGGATAGAAGAAATGGTATATCTCCCTAGTTAAGAGGGAGGACATATTATGACAGCCATATTAAATACCTTGAAGAAATAATGAAACCGAAGAATGAATGAAAGTAATATAGATGGATTTGCAAAAAAAAACTTGAGAAGTGTTAAGGTTGCATTTGATGCTGTTGAAACTTCTGAAATTTGTATTTGGATAACTTGATTATGATATAAGTAGCAGCAGAGTGATTGAGGACCCCGAAGGCTTTTGTTTACTTGTATATATACTTGAAGGTTTATTACTAATTGGGGTTGTGATTGTGTAGGATCTCTCCGTAAAAAGGTTGAATGTTTGAAGCATGCTTGGATTAGTGGATACATATTTGATTAATTTTATTAGGAGAGGAAAGTAATCTTGTAGCAACAAGGTGCTTGGGAGGACATCTCCCCGAACTATGTATTGATGTCTAGATCTCGAAGTAGGGAGGGTGGCATTGGTCTTGGATCTGCGACCTTGGATACACACCTAGATCCCTAGGTTGGTGTTAGAGCATAAAATCTTGATGGTACCTAGAGTGGCTAAAGCTTGAGTATGTTAGTTTTAGTCTTTGCAACCTTCCACTAGTAATCAAACATTCTCTTACAAAGTGGTCTTAGGGTGTCAAAGTCAAATTTTGTCATTTCAGTGAGTCTTCAAGTAAAATTTGGTCACTAGGTATTAGGTCTAGGATTTGTTTTCACTCCTTCCAAAGTCTTCCAAGTATTGGTTCATGTCACCATTCGGCTAAGTGTACCATCATTCAAAGAGTTGTCATCATTATTTCATGTTCCAATGGGTCATTTTACACCTTGTTTATGCTTCAGTTGTGCTTAGGTAAGGCTCATTTCCCTCTCCTAGGGTTTTGAAGGTAATTTTTCTTGGATGGTCAAATAATCAACAAAAAATTGTATCTTGATGCTCATACACATTCCCCTATCCTTAATAATACCTTCTTAAACACTTCCCATCACTGATATCCCTCAAATTCATCATTTCCCACAAACCCTAGCCTATTGCTACAATTTGACACTTTTCTAGGTTAGGCCTGTGTTTTTCCCTTTTGGACTTCTTCCCCTCACTCAATCCTTGAAATTACCCTTTCTCTTGCTTCCTAACATGTCTCCCTACTTCCCAAAATTTTCTCAAGAAATTATAAACCCCTCATCCCCTTCATCTCCTTTCATTTCTACAAATCCCCTATTCCACACATTGGGATAGGTTTTATTCAAATGATGTTTTTGAGCAAGAAAAGATGAATTTTACAAAAGTGAGAGAGGTTTTTGTCCATCATAGACCCAATAAGAAAAATGTCCTTCAGTTTTTACACATTTCGCATGGTTTGGGAGAAATGTCGAAACAATAATTTGCCATAGGACAGTTGCTGCACTTCTGGAGTGACCTTGGGAAAATAACTTGTTCTCCTAGATGGAATGACCAAATGAATTAATTGATGAGTCAAATGATAACTAGACACAAATATATTTCCAATGAGCTATCATGATCTCAATTTGGAGTTGAGGAAGACCTCTAAAAGTTGACTGAAATAGCACTCTGCATTTTGGCAGCCTCATTCTGCACATTTTGACCATTCTTGGGAGATTGAGCTTTTGATAGAGAAAATGAACTCCAAATTGACAAATTCAAGATTTTCTGGAAATTATACTCGATACGCTTTCCAACAAGCTATCTCATGCCCAATTTTGACATCAGGAAGGCATTCAAAAGCGGGTTTGAAATGGCACTTTCTTCTAGGTGAAGGCGTTGCACGTAGGGCAGTGAGCTTCAGAATCACCTCAAACATCAAAATTTCACAATTTTTTTTTGTAATTTCCTATTCTAAAAGTAAGTTTCCCTACTTCACGTGATTTTTCATGTGCACATTTAATGTTTTAGATATCTCCTTCACTCTTAATATCAAACCCTAGGTTTCCACTACAAACCCTAACTAGCTTGTTTTCCCATTACCTATAACTAGAAACTAAAACCCTTTACACATCACTCCCTCTCCCCTCATCTATATTCCCTCATATATCCCTCATTCTCAAAACCCTCTCCCTCACCCTCATGATTCATAATTTACCCACAAGTGCCTAAATTCACTCAAAACTCATCCCTACCAACCCTAAAGCATCCCACTCATTCCCATCTTCATTGTCTAAGATTGTGCAACTAGAAAGATGGTTAACATATATAGAGGAGATTATGATTATGATGGGGAGAATACAGCAAGTGAAAGTTCAATAGATAGAAACAGGCAGCATAGAAAACCTCATAAGGGAGGCAAGATCACAAGAGAAGAGCCAACTAACCTAAGAGAACTACAAGCCTCTCCATTGGCATTTTCAAATTTAGACACCTTGAATGTTATGAATTTTGTGAACTAATGGAGAGAGTGCAATTTCACCATGAACTGGCTAGAATTTTTGTAGCCCACCTGCACAACAATGAAGTGACTCTTGCTGCAGTGACTTTCACAGTGTCACCATCAATCATTTCAGAGGCCATGAAGATTCCTAATGTTGGTGAGAAATGGTATAAGGCTCAAGACCTTAATGAGCATTATTATGAGCTCTACATTAAACCTCGGCACAGAAGTCAAGTGAAGAGGCTTTTCCCTTTCAAATTTCTAGAGAATAGGTATGTCCCCTTGATGAGGGTCATCATCAAATATTTCACTTGTAAGGGAAAATTTTCCAGGTTGTACACTTACCATATCAGGCTCCTCATGCACTTTACAAGGGTTAAATGTTGAACCTCAAATACCTTTTGTTTATAAACATTGATAATATGGCTTACCTTTTGTAGAAGAAGCCATAACCTCAGTAGATGAACAACATCTATTACTACTCCTTGATCAAGATTATTGTTCTTCACCATCTCAATCTCCTTAACATCCCTTGGGATAATTTCATTGCTCATGACATGTTTAGGGGACCCCAAATTCCTCCATCCTTGGTTCAAGAAATAGGTGGGCCTTCTAGTCATGTGGAAACAGGAGAAGAAACCAAGGAGACAAAAATTGTTCAGGTGCCAGTATACTTGACATATCAAAGAGGTACAAGGAAATTGTTTACAACTACTAGGCAAGTGTTTGATCCACGGGTTGTGGAAGGGACCTTGCCTTCTTCATCATCCCATAGGAAAATGCTATCTCCATAGGATGTGGAAGGGGATTTGCCTTCTTCATCGACACAGCAGGTACAGGTAAATCAGTTGAACAAAGGGAAGGAAAAGGTGAAGGAAGAAGACTTGGATGATGAGAAAGAAAGAGAGTTTGAGTTGGAAGAACATGATGAGCCTGAGCAGCTTGACATTGAGATTATTCATTTAAAAGCTCGGGAGAGGGAAACTATCAAAGAAATCATCACTTAGGAGAAGGAAGCTCAAATACGAGCCTTGGTAGACAACCTAGAGAGAGCCAAGTTTTTCATCACATACTTGGAGCAGGAGAACAAACAATTGAGTGACAAACAAGTCCTCATGGAGTTAGAAGTACTAAAAGCAAAGAGGCAAAGTGACAAAGAGGCTCATGTCACTTTGACTCCTATCGAGAAAGAAATTGAAAAGGATAGGGAGACTTGGCTTGAAAGAGTCAACCTACATCTTGAGGAGCTGATTAAGAAGGCCAACAGGGATAACAAAATGCTTAGACACATGGCATATCACTACATGACCCGCAATAAGATTTGCAATATGAGAATAAAAAAGATGAAGGCTTGGTTAAGGAGGGCTTTAGAAGGCAAAAAGGAGGAGGATAGATTTAATATGTTGGCTGAATCCTCCTTGGATAATCAAAGCACTTGATGGTGGTACTTCATACCAATTTTGGGCACTTTTAAAGAAAATTTTGTCATTTTTTAATTTTTGAAATTCAATACACAGAAAAACTACCCAGAAGCGTAGTGCCACCCACGCTACGCCTTTTCTAGGGAAACCCAATGGACAAATGGCTTCCATTTTTGGATTTAGGGCATCAAGGACATGCACCCTAGAAATTTTCATAATTTTTGGAGCAAAACTAGTCCACCAGAAGGTCCAAAAACACTCCAAAATTGACCTTTCTGCCAGTTTTTGGACACACAAAAGCAGCCTTGGGAGAATCAACTTTTGAGGGGTCAAATGAGCTCCAAATGCAAAAATTCTAGGTGTTATGGAAAGTAGACTTGAAGAATACAACAAGACATTCTCCCTATGAACTTGTTTATGGGAAAGAAGTCTTGCTCCCCATTGAGTTTCAAGTCAAAACTTTCAAGATGGTAGTTCAATTGGGGATGGATATATCAGAAGCCCAAAAGCACAGAATGGAGCAGTTGAATGAGCTGGATGAGATCAGACAAGAAGTAATCCTAAGAACTGATCTCGTACAACATCAAAGAGCTAAGTGGCATGACGGATACATCAAAGAGAAAAAGTTTCAAGAGGGAGATTGGGCATTACTACTTGATTCCAAGTTTAAAGACTTCAAAGATAAATTTCAGACCCATTGGCTTGGGCCATATGAGATTGACAAAGTATTTAGCAATGGAGTGGTAAGAATCAAGACCATTGATGAATTTCAAACTCCTCTTATTGTGAATGGCCACAGATTAAAGATTTATCATAAGCCACTCTCAAAAGAGGAATTTGTCAAAATGTTTCAAGAGAATTCTGCAATAAGGCTGGTGAAGAAGAATCCTTATTGTCCACCAACCTAGCCTTTGTTCCTTTCTGTTAAAAAAAATAAAATAAAATTGTATAAGCCTGAAAACCAATCACTAATTGGCAGTCTTATACAGAAAATGTAGAGTGAAAATCAAGAACACCTGACACTCTATATTTTCCAAAAAAAAATCTCTCTTTCTTTCCCATTTTCACTTCACTTCATTTCCATCCCACTCCATTTCATTTTCATTTCACTCCACTCCATTTCATCCCACTCCATTTCATCCATTTCATCAATAAAAGTCTCTTTCATGACCATTTCCATTCAGTTAGTTATTATCTAACTATCTTTATTCAGCCAAGTGGTTGTTGTGTCAGTTTCCGCAGCCCGAAGTAGTTTCCGCAGCCACCACTCAGTTTTTCAAATTAACAGTCAAGATGTTAGTTCAATAATCATGAAAATGCAGGTATGACTGAGCATATGTTATGAAGACATGGAACATCTACAGACATCAATAAGGAGCATTTGATTAACGGCTAATGGACAACAAATGGCAAAGATTCCAAGGTATGGGTAAAAATTTCTTTCAAATTGCAATAAAAGGCACAATTTTGCATAGTTATTAAACCTTAAAGCTCCACTATATGCAATGATTACCACAATAGCTCCATTACCATTCCACGACATTCCTCCATGAACCATGCATTTATTCCCTAAATAGTCTCATGATTAATTTTTCGGGTTTAGCTCATAGTTGACTACACTTTCACACTCCACTTGTAATCATGAGATCTGACCCATTTAATTACGGCTCCTCTCCACTGCACTTTTCACAGCCATTTCATAAACGTGTAACATCTCCTACCCAGCCGTTCAGTTCAAAAATTCCAGCTTCACTTCACTACCCTACCATTTTGTTAAAGCCATGGCTACATTACCACCTCATTCACATACGTCTCCACTCCATTTCGTGAACTCACCTCGGCTGCCTATCCTCTATTTCCACTTACAGTTCTTGAAAACTCCCGCCACCTATTCTCCATCTTCCATTTTCAGCCACTATTTTCTTCTCCATAAACCCTGCAACCTAGCCATCTTACCTCTGCTAAACCCTCACATGCAATTGAATTTCAAACAGAGGAAAGGATGGGATGGTTATTGAGAGCAGAACCGGAAGGGCCTAAGTTCTTAGAAGGATACCCTCAAGTAACATACTTGCTGAAGAAGGAAAAATGGCTACGTTTCATTCAAAAATTTAAGGGCCACAATAAGGAGATAACAAAAGCTTTTGCAAGGTCTTTCGACGGCCAGGTGGTGGAAATTGGAGACCTTAAGTTCACGGTCACTGAAGCATCCATAGCAGCTGCTACAGACCTGCCCCAGGAAGGTGAACGTTGGTTTAAAAAAAAAGTTTGGATGAACAGGCATGGAGAGTCATATTACGTAACCCAGGTATGGAGGTTACTGTATTCACAAAAGGAATTCATGTTCATGCATTAAAAGAAGAGTGGGCCAGCTTACTGTTAATCATTCAAAAGTTCATTACTTGTGAAGGCCATTTTGGAGCAATGTACATGTATCATACTCGGTTATTGATGAAATTCTTAGAGAACCAAACCCTTAATCTGCCCTATTTCTTATTGCTGAGCTTGAAAAAGATTTGCACAATAGTCCAAAAGAACATAGAAGACATAGAACCTCATTTATATCATCATGGGCTTGTGAGGATTCTAATTGAAGACCAATTGAAGAAAAACAAAGATACCTGGGAACGATTTTTAGTAAGAAACTACTTTCAAGAGCCATCTGAGGCACCTAAAAGTAGTACACCAAAAACACCAAGAAGGAGTAGGAGAAAAGAAAAAATTGCAATAATTCAAGACTCTCCTATTAGCAAAACTAAAGAAGTTGGTCAAAAATAGGAGGGAAGAACTAAGGATAGAAAACAGAGAAAATTGAAAGGAAAAAGGAGCATAAAAGATGTCTACCAATCACCATAGCCATATGTAGAGGAAGACTATCAAGTGTTTTCTAAGAGACTAGTGCATCTTCGAAAACAAGCTGCTACAGCCAAGAAGAAAGAAAAAGGAAAATAGAGCATGGAAGAAGAAAGAACTAGCCCAAAGTATTTAAGAAGAAGCAACAAGCTTAGAGGAAAGTGGAGGAAAACACAAGTAAAAGGACCCCACTTCATTGACTTGGGTGGGGAAACACCCGAGAAACCTCCAGCTGGCCGTAGCCCACCTCATCCTTAGCCAAATATTGAAACCAGTCCTCCAGATGTTGATGTAAGTCCTTCTCGGCCAGAATTAGAAATCAATCCTCCTCCTCAACAAGACTTTGAGGTCAGCCCAAGGAAAACACCCGAAATAGATCCAAATCAGCAAGAGGTGTATGATTATCTCGAATCCTTAGAGAAGACAACTGCAGGCCCGAGCACGTCATCCACTCTGCCTCACATAGCACAAGAAGCACAAGTCCAATCATTGAAACAAGAAGTGTTTGAATTGGAGGTTTTAAATAGGCACATTAAACAAGAAAATGAAGCATTAAAGGAGCAAATCAAAGTGGACAAAATCATTCATGATAATACTATGTTACATCTGGGACTGTGGCAGAAAAAGAACAAGAAATTAAAGAAAAAGTGCAAGAAGTTGAGTAGGGAATTAATCAATCTCAAATTCAGATGTTTGATAAGGAAGCCCACGATGGTAGTATCACCAAGAAAGAAGAGAAGAGGACTGGATGTACTAGCAGAGGCTTCAGAACATATGGACTAAAGGGAGATGACCAAAATTTTGGTTGCATGAGGAAATGCAACACCTTCACAGTGGGGTATGTTGAGTCCCAAACTTGCATCTTCCCTATACACATTTTTAGCCTTTTTCCATTTACCTGAACCTCCTAAGCTGTCAAATCTTTGCATATTAGTTAAAAAAGAGCATATAAAATGATTTCCTAACTATGTCTTGTGACTGCTGTTTGATCTAGATTTTTGCTCAGTCAGCTGCGGAATCTTGTCACTTTCTGCAGCCAGCTCAACTTTCCGCAGCCTTTTTGTTGAAGTCTATGTTACAGGTGTCTACAGGAGAATCCAGCCACATGGGCAAGTTGCAAATAATGTGGACATGGACCATGTCCTCTTGGTTCAGCCGAAACCCTCAAAGAAGGCCGTGGTCAAAGACAGTCAAGCGGTGGTCAACCTAAGAGTTTTATGGTGGTAGAACTCTGTTTTTCACCATGTGAAGACTTGCATGGCAAATTCCTAAATCTCAGGAGACGTGTTAACACCTGTGGACTACTACATGAACCGAATCTAACAGCCACCCTCCTTGGATTTAATTTTCACGGCTACCAGAATGCTAGATTTCTGGACGTGGTTATTCACGTGTCTTTTTATCAGCGCAGATTTTAGGAAAGTAGTTGTGTCATCCTCTGTTATAAATAAAGCGTTCTCATACGCATATTAGCTAGATTTTTGAATGTAATTTTGACTATTTACGAGCACCGTGCCGTCACTTTATCCTTATGTTATGACTGCATTTTAATACATGAGAAGACACTGTTTATAAGTTCAATTCGTGGTTGATTGCTGATTGGCCGAGGTTGTGCAGAGGGCCCTTGTACACACCAAGGTTTTGTAATTGTTGTATAGTTTCATGCTTTATTCCTTTACATTCTTGATGCCATAATTGTTTGCTTGTATATATTACATTGCTTATGGTATTCATGTTGATTGCTGTCCATAGTTTTTTTTATGCTTTCTAATGTTGTTAACTGATCAGTGTCTTTATTTCAGGTTCTAATTGATAGCCCGGGCATTTGCACATATCTTTATAATGACTAATGACATGAAATTATCTTGTCCTTCTGCTGATTTATTTTCTTAGTTCTAATTCCAGCACTGTTTATTTCTTTTAGTTTTGTTCATTTACTTTTCTGCAAGATAGATATTAGATTACTCATGTCATTTTCAGTTACCTCCTATAGCTAGAGCGAGTCAAATGGTGAGGGATTGAAGTATGAATGCGTAGTTTGATATTAGTTTATTTTTCTGCAAGTTAGTTATTGAATTGCTCATGTCATTTTCAGTTACCTCCTATAGCCAGAGTGAGTCAAATGGTGAGGGATTGAAGTATGAATGCGTAGTTTGATCTTAGTTTCATTTTATGCAAATTAGATATCAGATTGCTCAATTTGTTTATGATTACCTCCTATAGCCAGAGCGAGTCGAATGGTGAGGGGTCAGAATATGAGTTGATGTAATATGATTTAGTTTACTTTGCTTGCAGTTTTTGAATTTCTTTGAGTTCAGTTTCTTTTTATATAGCAGCAAGGATATTGGGTTTCATAGTCACTAGCTCACTGTTTAGTTTAATTAGAATATAGGTACATTTTTATTTTATCTTAGGAATTGATTTCATCATTGCAAGTTCTAAAACCTTTTTGAAAACTTTGAAGTTTGGAAATCATTTTAAAGGTCACCATTGCCTTGAACACTTATATCCATACTTGACTTTTAGAATTGCCATCTCACATTAGGGAATCAACAAAAGATAAAACCAAAAACAAACCAAAAATCAAAAACGACAAAGAAGTAAGAAATCGGTTATCTTGCATATATAGTGCACCTCACTTCAGCAGTTTACGACGGCTGGATTGAAAATTAATATAGCAATTTAGGACACACTAAATTGACCAAACATTTTGGCGCCATTGCCAGGGAAGTGAAACTAGGTAGCCAATTTCTTAAAAAAAACAAGAAAATTTCAAGGAAGGTAAAAATTGATAACTTCTCAAAGTATGCTCTCCTCTTGCACCTTGTATGACCTGGAGGATCAGAAAAGAGAGTTATTGGTTTAGTAATTTCTTGAGTACGCTCTCTTCTTGCACCTAGAGTGATCTGGAAGATCAGAAAGAAAATTATTAGCCCGACTTGAAGAAAAATAAAAAAAATGACATGCATAGAGCAAGAGATTCTAGGGGAAGGTTTATAGCTAGGGCCAAGAGTTCAATTTTTACAACTCCATCTACTTCAAGGTATAGAAAAGATACACCTCCATCTCTCCAACTCACACTCCTAGCCTTAGGATTCCTGGAATTCAAGGGGCAGCAGCTGAATTAGGAGACTCTCCCACACTATCCACCAAATCTGAGTTAGGAAAAGACCATTTCTTTACTTTTATAGGAAAACACATTGTAATCGAGGAAGTAGAATAACCTAAAGAAGAAGAGGGAGAAATTCCTCCTCATTCGCCATTATTTGAAGAACCAGAGGACTCTGAAATCTCTGAGGAAACTATCATGACAAAGGAAGTAGTAAACAGATTTGGAGGAGGTAGAGGTAGAGGTAGAGGAGGAGGAAACAATGGAGTAGGTAGAGGTAACAACGGGGGAAATAGGGATGGAGATAACTCATTTGGATTTCCTATAGTTGATGAGGAATCTCGAACAACAATGAAAAACATCTCACCATCTGTCCTCCCAAACTTTTATGGGTTGCGAAAGTGAGGATCCTGAAACATTTCTATTTGAGTTTGAAGTCATGTGCCGAACTTATGATTATATGGAAGACTCTCAAAAACTCAAATTTTTTCCTTCAACATTGAAGGGAGCTGCTCTAAAATGGTTCATGGGATTAGTCACTCAATCTATTAGAACTTGGAATGATATGAAACAAACATTTTTAGATAGATACCTGGACTATTGTATGCCCACCAATCATAAGGATGAGGTATTCAAAATGGTGCAAAAAGAAGATGAAAACTTGGAGGATTTACTTGAAAGATTTCAATACAACCTGAAAAGAGTAAAAATGAATATCCTAGATGAAGAAACCTTGAAAGCCCTTCTATTAAAATCCATTAGAGATGAATGGATAGATATTTTGAACATGATGGGAAAAGGAGATATATCTCCACTTCCACTTCATGATATAGCAGAGCTATGTGTCCATCTCTCAAGCGGAAAATATAAAACTAGAAAAGGGCCTAGAGCAAACAAATCTGCAACTGGATCAGTAAGTAGGGCTGAGATTGGCAACATGCTTGATGAGTTCAAAACTGATATTTTAGGGAGCCTTAGTGAGCAACTAGACACCCTTAAGATACAAAACAAGCAGAAAGCAGAAGTTGAAGCTTTGGCCATCTTTTGTCCAAAATGTAGGATGAAACATGCTCTAAGGGAATGCCCCTTGGATGCAAAAGTTGTAGAAACATGTATGATTTGTTCAGAAAGCCATGAGACCAAGGATTGTCCTTCAATTCCTGGGCTCAAAGCTGTCTTTGAAGAAGACCCAAATTCAATTGAGTCTCTCTGTTTTGTTTCAAGGAGACCTTGGTAGGGGCAATACTAGCAATTGCACCAGATGTTGCAAAGGAAACGCCGTAAGGCATAAACTGGGGAAGAATCGTGACATATAAAAATCTATTACGCTGGTGCATACTTTGTCATTAATTTGTCCTCTTGGATCTGATGACCCAAACCACTACATATTTTGGGAGCTCTGGAGATGATATCAACCTCTTTCCCATTTGTAAACTGCTACACCACTAGATATGCCTCCCAAATCACTGCATATTTTGGGAGCTTTAGAGGTAATATCAACCTCTTTCCCATCTGTAAATTGCTACACCACTGGATATGCCTCCCTACATTAGTGGTTGGCTGATTGATAAGCCATAACATTCAAATGATTGATAAGCCATAACATTCAAATGTTGAAGATGAAAACTTGCAAACATAAGCATAAGAATATTGATTCCCAAAACATTCTTATGTTTCTAAGAAAATTCCTTTTATAATATTTTACTTAAGATGAGATCTGATTAGTTGATTAGTTGTTTTGGCAAGTGAGTGCTAACTAAGAAATAATATAAATAAAAAATGCATAGTGCTTAAGATTAACCATGCCTTCATTATCCTACAACTAACTATTAAGAAACTTGGGACAACCATTTGTCCTAAGAAGGAAGGTGGCTTTGGTGCCCATCAAGATATGTCATAACTATTGCTACAAGTCTAACATTGTGTCTTCCTAAGGAAGCTGTCTTTGGTGCCCATCAGGTTTTGGTGCCCATCAAGATACGTCATAACTGCTGCTATAGGTATAATCATGTGTCTTCCTCCAACAACTGCTAAAAATCCAGAAGTGGGTGAACTTTCTCTTCCAGAATAGGAGGTTCATAAGGCTTGAGATGATTAACATTAACCACATTGTGGAAGCAAGGCTAACAAGTGGGAAATGTGAACTTCCTCCTCCAAAATAGGAGGTTCATAAGGCTTGAGATGATTAACATTAACCACATTGTCGAGGAAAAGCTAACAAGACAAATCTAAATGACATGCATTTACACCAACCCACTTCAAAATAGTAATGGACTAACCTGCTTCAAAATAGTACATGGACTATAGTAGATGGGCTTGAGTTTATGATGTCGCTTGAGCTTCCTAGATGACATGCATTCACACTAGCCTGCTTCAAAATAGTACATGGACTATAGTAGATGGGCTTGAGTTTATGATGTCACTTGAACTTCCCTTTCAAGAATAGGAGTTTCATAAAGCTTGAAATGATTAACATTAACCACATTGTGGCAAGGCAAATCTAAATGACATACAAGGCTTGAGATGATTAACATTAACCAAACCATGGAGGCAAAGTTGGGAAAATCTAAATGACATGCATTCACACCAACCCGCTTCAGAATAGTACATGGACTATTGTAGATGGGCTTGAGTTTATGATGTCACTTCTCCTTAAAACACAATTTATCTAGATAAATAGTACATGGACTAACCTGCTTCAAAATAGTACATGGACTATAGTAGATGGGCTTGAGTTTATGATGTCACTTGAGCTTCCTAGATGACATGCATTCACACTAGCCTGAATCAAAAGAGTACATGGACTATAGTAGATGGGCTTGAGTTTATGATGTCACTTGAACTTCCCTTTCAAGAATAGGAGTTTCATAAATCTTGAAATGATTAACATTAACCACATTGTGGAGGCAAAGTTGGCAAGGAAAATCTAAATGACATATAAGGCTTGAGATGATTAACATTAACCAAACCGTGGAGGCAAAGTTGGGCAAATCTAAATGACATGCATTCACACCAACCCGCTTCAGAATAGTACATGGACTATTGTAGATGGGCTTGAGTTTATGATGTCACTTCTCCTTAAAACAAAATTTATTGAGATAAAATTAGACTCAGTCACCTATGTAACCATTTTTATTTTTACTTAGTAACATTTACAAAATTATAAAAAAAATTATCTCCAATCAATTTTTGAGATAAATTTTTTTAGGGTTGCCACCTATTAATACCTAAAACAATTTTAAAACATAAAAAATATATTTCCAAATAATTTTTATTTCCATTTTTATACTCAAAATCAAATTTCCATTTCTCTACTTAAAAACCCAAATCTATAATATAACAAAAGCAAGAGTGTGTGTGCATATTCTATATTCGTTTAGTTGTTTAGTTGTTCACGTCTTTGATTGGTTGTTCACCTCTTTTATTGCCAAATTTCCATTTCTCCACTTATAAACCCAATTTCCTTTACTCCACTTATAAACACAAACTTATAGCGAAACAAAAGAAAACAAGAATGTGCTTGGTTCGGCAGTTCACGTCTTTGATTGGTTGTTTGCCAAATTTTCATTTCTCCCAATACCTAAAGAAATTTTAAAACATAAATAATATATTTCCAAATCCTTTTTATTTGCATTTTTATACTCAAAATCAAATTTCCATTTCTCTACTTAAGAACCCAAATCTATAATAGAACAAAAGCAAGAGCGTGTGTGCATATTCTATATCCATTCAGTTGTTCATGTCTTTGATTAGTTGTTCACCCTTTTATTGCCAAATTTCCATTTCTCCACTTATAAACCCAAACTTACAGTGAAACAAAAGAAAATAAGAATGTGTGCGCACATTCTTTATTCGTTTGGTTGTTCACATCTTTGATTGGTTGTTTGCCAAATTTTTGTTTCCATTTCTCTTTTATTGCCAAATTCCCATTTCTCCACTTGTAAATCCAATTTCCATTTCTCCACTTGTAAATCCAATTTCCATTTTTCCACTTATAAACCCAAACTTATAGCGAAACAAAAGAAAATGAGAATGTGCGTGCACATTCTTTATTTGTTCCATTGTTCACATCTTTGATTGGTTGTTTGCCAAATTTTCATTTCTCCTAATGCCTAAAACAATTTTAAAACATAAAAAATATATTTCCAAATCATTTTTATTTCCATTTTTATACTCAAAATCAAATTTCATTTCTCTATGGTATCTTGGCCGACACAACCATTATTGTTTTAGGGAGTGCCAAGAGAGGAGCGAGAGAAAAACGCGCAGCTAGGGTTTTTGAGAGTTTCAGTGCTTGCTCCTAATGGAGGGCCACAAAGGAGGGAGCTCCACTCCCTCCTACAAGGAGGCTGTAGCCAACAGAGGCAAGTCTCCACTGGGTAATGTTAGAGGTTCTATGGAAGAGGAAAAAAATAATAATGAAAAGGAGACAGATGGGGTTAGGCCCAAGGAAAATGTCAGCACTAAAGATAAGGAGGAAGAAGACAAAAGCTAGACAACAAGGGACAATAAACAAAAGGGACCATGCAGTCCCAAAACGGAAACTACTCCTAAAGTAGTGCTAAATGATCCTGCACTGCAGGCACATAGGGAACATATGGGGAATTACGCTATAATCTGCAAATTCATGGGACTATGGCCCACGGAAAAGGATTTATAGATATGGATCAAGTACCATTGGAAACCCAAAGGAAGCTTCGATCTGCATCTTGGGTCAAAGGGATTCTTCACCATGGTGTTCACAAGCATCCAAGACAAAGAAAAAATATTCAAAGGAGGACCCTACTTTTATGTAGCAATTGGCCTCTATATGCGCCCTTGGATAATGAACTTTGTTCCATAGCGAGAGACTTTCACCTCGGTACCTGTCTGGGAAAGGCTCTATTCTCTACCTCTTGATTACTGGCAAACTGAATCGCTTGCTGCCATTGGCAATAAACTAGGTCGTTTTGTCAAAGCTTCAAAAGCCACAAGAAGGGGCAAATACACTTCCTATGCAAGAATCTATGTAAAAATGGATCTATCTAGAGCCCTTCCAAATGAAGTCATCCTGGAAGTTTTTGATGAGGATTGGGTGCAAACAGTGGACTATGAGCACATCCTGTTCAGATGTCATAAATGCCACGAACATGGACACTTGTTCAGAGATTGCCCTCTTAGTAGAGCAGACAACAGGAGCAAACAAAATGCCATAAAGGACACATAAAGCTTTCAGAAAGTGGCAAGTAGAGGAAAAGGAGGCAAAAAGGGACCAAAGCATCTTTGTAATGAGGGTCAAAAGGCCAGTCAAAATAGGTATCAAGCACTGGAAGAGAATGAAGAAATGGCAAATGAAGACCAATCTATGGAGGACGACCCTAATGAAAAGGAAAAGGAAGAAAACTACAACCCAACACAAGAGATTGGTAATAAGAAAGAAACTATGATGAGTGAAACAGAACTAGAGAGGGATCAAGAAATGACCCAGAGTGAAACAGATCTGGAGGACCATGAACTTCAAGAAATTATAGATAAGGAACACCTAGATCTGGAAGGGTTCTTGATGTAGGGAACCACAGGAGGGATAGATTCACTACCCCAAGAAGATTGCAACAGAATTCAATAGTTGTTTTTATGGAAAAATCAGGAAAGGGGGTTAGATAAAAGAAAAACCATTGACAAGCAAGAGTACAGAGGTGTGAAAACAAGTAAATCAACTCTAGGATTAGCTACCAGAAATGCAGGAAAGAAAAGGGGTAGGAAAAAGAAAAAGGACCTCTTGATGGAGTGTGGAAAGTTAATGATAGACTTAGGTAAGTTGAAAGACCTAACCAGTTACTCATTTACAAATATTGAATTATGAAGTTCAAATCCTGGAATATTATAGGTATAGGTAGTAAAAGAAAACAAAGAATGCTAAGTTATAGAATGAAACAAGAAATGCCAGATATGATCTTCATCTAGGAAACCAAATGTTCCATTCAAAAAATAAAACAAATTCATATCAAATGGCTCAATAGATTTGAGTTTCATCAAGAATGGGAAAATTTATGCAAACAAGAGGAAATAATTTGGAGGCTTACTTAGTGTCAGAGGAACAGGTAGGTTATGTGGAGGGCAGACAAATTTTAAATAACATTATTCAAGCCCATGAGGTGATACACATGCTTACTAGTAAAAAGCAGGTGGGGATGATCATGCAATTGGATATCGCCAAAGCATATGCCAAGGTGAATTGGATTTACATCAAGAAGGTTCTCACTGCTTTTGGTTTCGATCACAAATGGGTCAGATGGGTCATGGCTCTGGTGAATTCATCCAGCTTTTCAATTTTGGTGAATGGCTCTCCCTCAGATATTTTCATTCCTTCTAGAGGTCTCAGGCAGGGAGACCCGCTCTCTCCCTTTCTTTTTATTCTCATGATGAAAGGACTTGGCAGATCCATTAAGCATGCCAGGGAAATGGGCAAAATCAAAGGTCTTCAATTATCTGAGCATGGTCAAGCTCTGACTCACCAACAATTTGTTGATGACACCATGTTGCAAGGAATCCCCACAGTCAAAGAAGCTTTAGCCTACAATAAAATCCTAAAGGAATTTGCCATGGCTACAGGTATGGAAGTCAATCTCTCTAAGTCAAAAATCTTCTTCTTAAACACTAACATTGCTATTCAGAGAAATATTTCAAGAATTCTTGGCTTCCAAAGGGATTCACTCCCCACAAAGTATTTGGGAATCCCTCTCACTGCCAGACCTATGCACAAGAGTATTTGGGAACCGGTGCTTAATAAGTTGCAGGACAAAGTCAAAAATTGGACCTTCAGAGTCTTGAACCTGGCAGGCAGGTTGGTTCTGACAAAGGCGGTTTTGCAATCTATCCCGGTTTTTATGTTAACAGCCCTCCTAGCTCCCAAAGGAGTTTTAGATCAATTCAGGAATATGCAAAGAGATTTCCTCTAGGGCAAGGAAGAAACAAAGAAGAAGTGGGCCCTAGTCTCTTGGGATAAAATCTGTAAACCCAAGAGTCATGGAAGTCTAGGCTTGGATGATCAGGAGATTCTTAGTAAAGCGCTAGCAGCCAAGCTTTGTTGGCGATGGGTTCAGGAGCCAATAGCCTAGTGGGCAAGGATCTGGAAAGATAAATATGCCAGCTCTTGGCACACTAATGATCTCATAAGAATGTTTGGAAATTTAAAAGGATCTCACATCTAGAACAGAGCCTAGGAAAATAGAAGCCTAGTTCAAAAAAACAATTTTTGGGAAATCAAAGTAGGAGATCTTGCACTCTTTTGGGAGGAAAAATGGCAACAAGAGCCAACACTGTTAACAAAGGATTTTTTAAGCCTCAACCAAGAAACAGATTCCCAAGGGTTAAACAAAGTTAAGGATTTCTGGGATCCTGCTCAGAACTCCAGAAAGTGGAGAAGCTGGAGAAAAATTGACTGCAGAGATGATAGCCCCATTAAAATTAAAGCAGAGGCTCTTGGGAGCTTGCTTAAACAAAGAATTATTTTAGTAACAGAGGGGCAGGATCAATTGGGATGGGGCAATAACAATAAAGGCACCTTTAATCTTAAGGAAGCTAAAGGTATTCTCCTTGAGCTTGATTCCAATGTTCCAGAAAATACCTGGCAGCACCTCTAGAAGCACCAAGGTTGGATGAAGATCAAGCTTTTCACGTGGTTGGTTCATCATAAGAAAATTTTAACTTGGGACAACATTAGGAAAATGGGGGTTATGGGGCCTTCTAGATGCCAGCTCTATGAAGAGCAGGAGGAGACCATGGAGCACATTCTTAACAACTGCTCTTACACCACCTGGTTGTGGGATTCTTTCTCTACCATTTTCCAACAGACAGATAGGGACAGAAGTAGTATCACAAATACCCTAAACAAGTGGAGAGAAAACTATTTGGAGAATGAGTTGCTTAATTTGGCTTGGGCCTTCACGCCAAGCTTCATTATCTGGAATGTTTGGAAAGAAAGAAATAAAAGAATTTTTAAGAATGAAAAGGTTATTCCTCATAGACTATTTGATCAGATCCTAAAACAGCTCAAGGAGACAGCTTGTATCACAGTATGCAATCTCCCAAAAAATCCCCCCTCTAAGACTGTGCTGAGAATTCTCAGACAACTGGGAATGAAAGGGATTATTCCCTAAGGATTGATTAGGAAGGACATAACTATGGATACAAAGAAGGATTTTTGAGAACCAACACCGAAAGGCTATCTGAAATACAACATTGATGGGGCTTCAAAAGGCAACCCGGGAACAAATGGTTTTGGAGGAGTTTTAAGAGATGAAAAGGGCAGTATTATCTTTATCTTCCACTGCCATTTGGGAAGAGCCACAAATAATATGGCAGAATTAATGGCTTTGGAACAATGGCTAGAGTTTCTGATCCAGAACCATGGCTCAAATGTCATTGTAGAAGCGGACTCAGAGATTACCACTAACTCTGTGAAAAGAATCAACTACAGTACTCGACGAGAGAAAGCCCCTACTCATTGGAGACTAATCCAGGTCTACCAAAGAATCCACGTTCACCTCCAGCAGCTTCGAATGGTTAGCTTCAACCATGTCTGACGATTTTCCAATAAACTAGCGGACCTTCTGGCCAACCAAGGGGTGAAAAATGTTGATGGCGAAATGGTGAAAAAGTCGCAGGAGATACCTCAAATCCGTTTAAAGGTTCTCTACGAAGAACAAGCCACAGAGGACAGAGAAGTGTTTAGATATCGGGCCAGGTTGACAAGCATGAATTGATTTTTCCAGCAAGAACTTATACAACCTATCAGTATGTACTTGGTAGAAGGGCAAGCTAAAGTATGTCTCATTTTATCCCGGAATCAGTTGAACGAGGTTCTCAGTTCATCGGCAGACAAGTTGCCGGGTTTTTTCCCAAACAAGCATAGTATCGGATTTTGATTCTATAGCAAGAATAAATAGAATGCGTGGTTAGTTTTTCCAGCAACTGGAATTTTCCCTCTTTTTGCTTTCGGGCTTGAAAACCACAGCATGGTCGATTTTCTGGAGATCACGCGATTCATGAGCAGTTTATGGTTTTGCAGTTTCAGGAGCGATCCCATAGAGATTGTAACACGTGGCAGGTTGGTTGACTTTGAAACCGCCTTCGATCGCACACCATCTCTTAGTCGTGTTAGGTTGTGCGATATGATTTATGGCCATTGGATCTAGCAGCCAAGATCAACGATTGGGATCAAATGTGTTGTTTTTGTGGGGCCAGGTGGGCTCTATCCATTCATTCGGTTTGGCACGTTTTTTTCCCTCTTTCGTGGTGTGTGGATTTTGTGCAGTCGGAGGTGTCTATGGTCGTATGTTGGCTTTGGGAAGTGTGTTTTATCCGGAACTTCCCTAGTGGGTGGGGGCTCTTGTAGCCTTTCCATGTTTATTTCTCAGAAGTTTGGTGATCACTGTAGTAACTTGGGGGGTCTCGTCATTGGCAGGGATTCCTTTTTTCCTGAATTCTTATAAAGGATAAGGCTTTATGTACAATATGTAATTTTTCTTTTGAATTAATGAATTAGAAGGATACCGGTAATTGGTAGGGTTTTGTCTATTGTGTATTCCTGGCTATTGGTTGGTAGGAGCGCTCTTCTTCCTCTTGGTGAGTCCTGGCTCTAATCCCAATGGGCATATAGTCAGCATAGGTAGGATAGGTGGTGGGTCGGAAGGCAGGTCCAAAATAGGTAGGGTTTTTTCCTGAATTCTTATAAAGGATCAGGTTTTATGTACAATATGTAATTTTTCTTTTGAGTTAATGAATTAGAAGGATTAGAGCTTGCTTCAGCGAAGAAAACAAATTTCCATTTCTCTACTTAAAAACCCAAATCTATAATAGAACAAAAGCAAGAGTGTGTGTGCATATTCTGTATTCGTTCAGTTGTTCATGTCTTTAATTAGTTGTTCACCTCTTTTATTGCCAAATTTCCATTTCTCCACTTATAAACACAATTTCCATTTTTCCACTTATAAACCCAAACTTGTAGCGAAACAAAAGAAACATTCTTTATTAGTTCGGTTGTTCACGTCTTTGATTGGTTGTTTGCCAAATTTCCATTTCCATTTCTCTTTTATTGCCAAATTTCCATTTCTCCACTTATAAATCCAATTTCCATTTCTCCACTTATAAACCCAAACTTATAGTGAAACAAAAGAAACATTCTTTATTCGTTCAGCTGTTCACGTCTTTGATTAGTTGTTTGCCAAATTTCCATTTATCCGCTTACGAACCCAATTTCCATTTCTCCACTTATAAACCCAAACTTATAGTGAAATAGAACAAAGCAAGAGTGTGTGTGCACCAAATTTTCATTTCTCCTAATACCTAAAACAATTTTAAAACATAAAAAATATATTTCCAAATCATTTTTATTTCCATTTTTGTACTCAAAATCAAATTTCCATTTCTCTACTTAAAAACCCAAATCTATAATAGAACAAAGCAAGAGTGTGTGCATATTCTACATTTGTTCAGTTGCTCACGTCTTTGATTGGTTGTTCACCTCTTTTATTGCCAAATTTCCATATAAACCCAATTTCCATTTCACCACTTATAAACCCAAACTTATAGCGAAACAAAAGAAAACAAGAATGTGCACGCACATTCTTTATTCGTTCAGCGGTTCACGTCTTTGATTGGTTGTTTGCCAAATTTTCATTTCTCCACTTATAAACCCAAACTTAGCGAAACAAAAGAGTGTGCACACATTCTATATTCATTGGGCTGTTCACATCTTTGTTTAGTTGTTCACCTCTTTTATTACCAGAATTTTCAGACCTATTAATACCTAAAACAATTTTAAAATTAAAAAAAAATTAAATTAAATCATTTTTATTAATACCTAAAACCATTTTAAAACATAAAAAAATATATGTATTTCCAAATCATTTTTATTTTCAATTTTATACTCAGAACCAAATTTCCATTTCTCCCCTTGTAAACCAAACGTATAGCCAAACAAAAGCAAGAGTGTGCACGCACATTCTCTATTCGTTCGGCTGTCCACGTGTCTTTGTTTCGCTGTTCACCTCTTTTATGGCCAGAATTCGTTCGGCTGTTCACGTGTCTTTGTTTCACTATTCACCTCTTTTATGGCCAGAATTCGTTCGGTTGTTCACGTGTCTTTGTTTCGCTATTCACCTCTTTTATTGCCAGAATTTTGAGTAGGTTATCACTTCACTGAAATGTAGATTCAATTGAACCCGGTCCAATTCCAGTCCCATATCCACTGGTTGAATTTGATCTAGTTATTGAAGATAAAGATCCAGCTCTCGCAGGTGTAGTTCTGGATCTAGTTGGAGATTCATATACAGAGAAATCCCTTCTCATTAGATAGATTTTGAGAAATTATGGATGCAGATAAAGTCCCAATGGGTTGTCAAAGTCTCAATTTGGTATGCCCTATCTTAATCTATTTTGTCTAAACTTTAATATCTATTAAATCATAATATCTATTAAGTCATGTTAAGGACAGAGAAATTTACCAACAAAATGGACGAAGTAAAATATGTAAGATTCGGATTCGAATTAGTATACATAATTCAAATTAGTATACATAAGAACCATATAGATAACATAATTGTCAATAACATATGCTCTAATATCTTTTTATAAAAAGTGATCATTCTTATAACTTATTTTTTGATACAACACAATAGAGATTTCAGCTAAGTATTCTACAATGATTGTAAACAGAAGCACTTGTTGTTTCCCCTTTATCATGTATTTTACCGTGGTGACCCTTCTCACTAAATAAAATTACAACCAAACTAATTTTTTGAGTGTAAAAAAAAAACATTGAAATAGAATTTTAAGTGAACTTACAGACACATAATGTTATAATGAAAATAGAGCACAGGAGATCTAAATTTAATGATATATATTAGATAAAAATCCAAAAAGACACCAAGCGTTCTCGTATTGTAATAAATTCTGTTGTAAAAGTAAGAAAACCGAATACATGGTCCAAGGTGTTGTGACCACTTCAGGAGAAGGTCTATGGTTCAGGACACAGCGAAGAAAATTTAGTAACGGTTTTGGAAGACACTGACGGAAAGAATATTTCAAAGTGAATATTAGAATTCTAAAATGAAATATTTGATAGGAATAATGAGATTTTCTAATTAAGTGTAACCTTTGACCTTTCTAAACTTTCCATTTAGAACATAAGATAAAAACATAAATTTACGTGGATAAATTTGCTTTTGAATTCTTCATAAATAAATTCATGGACCAATTTTTAATATTAAGACAATATAAGACAAAAGTAAACTTAAAAATAAAAGGAGTCAAAGAAAAATTTAGGACAATACACCAAATTTAGGTGGAGTAATGAGAAATACCTTGGGAAAGAGTAGGGCTTTACTTAATCAATGAATACATACATACATTCACTCACATTCCATAAGTATGAATAAGTGTAAATATTATATATTTGAAGTTAATTTTATTTGGTCTTACACCTAATACTATCCTTTTTGAGATCAAATAGAAGTTTAAGTGAATATTTTTACTATTGTTTCTATCTCATTGCTACTAATCCTTCTCAAGATGCATTTCATCCTATTTGCATCAACCAAGCCAAGTGTAATATCCATCTGTGTTCATGTAAATATTCTTTATTTAGAATGAACCATTATTGAAATACAACATGGTGATGTATTAAAAAATTGAATATTAAAGATAAAATCGATAATTACTTGGGAAACATTTTTAGTTAATGGGATCCTTACCCAAAATCACTAAGGTGGATGGATAAAAACAAGATAAACTTCCCTTAGTTACTCCCAAAAAATCCCTATGGGTGGCTAAAAGTGATTTAATATGACTGGGAGGAAAAAATATTTAAATCACTCAGTGCGGAAAAAAACCGAGCAAGGGGGAATAAAACACAACCAGAGACAAAGGCAGGCTTTAACGAAAAAGGGAAGATTCTTTTTGGAAAATAAGAAAAATCCTAGGCTATTGGGGTTGGCAGACCCTGGAAAGCTGGACACCACTAAAGAAAGGCTGTTAGGGAGGTAAGGCATAAAAATGCATTGCTTAAAATTACAAGAGGTTGTTGATTATGGGGGGAAAAGAAGATCTCAGCTTGGGGGAGAATTGGTGGTGAAAGGTTCGTGATTGGGTGAAAAATTGTTTATATCAAGTAGATCCAGTGGTTATGGTTAGATTTTCTGGTTCTTGTTTATTTAAAATATTGTTTATCCTACACATTAGTTGATATGAAAGATGTTTTATTTGTTGGAGGTGGAATATTCTATTGTATGATTTAATTATGTTGTTCTAAGTTATTTTCTTGCATGTTGTTTGCATAAGCATAGTTGAATAATATTGTTGTATATTTTACTGTAAAAGTAGTTATATCACAAATAGAAGCAACTTAAACAAGATGTAACTAGACTTACTCAACTTCTTATGAATACTAAGGTGTAAAGTGAAATCCACAAGTTGTTTTATTTTTAACTACTGATAACAGTTCTGAAATATAGAATTATATAGGATACAGATAATATTCTGATATATTTTGTGTGTCTCAGTGGAGGATTGAATGAGAATGGATTTGACTTTCTAAAATGGACTTAGTTGATATCTATTAGTAGAATGAGTAATTTATAACAAGATTTATTATTCTCTTTCATATACACATATACTTGTACATACTGTTAATGTAGTTGTCGACTAATTGATCAACCAAAAAAATACTATTCTCTCTTTTCATGCACAAGAAAGAAAAAGAAAAATATTTAAAGCTTCAATCATAAATATGTAAGCGTAGATCACCAGTTTATATAGGGGTCATCACTTAAGGTAAACAATCATTGAGAAACATAGTTAGAAAATTATACAATGTCCGTTTAGGAGTCTGATGGTACAGGAAAAAATATGTTATTAAAAAGGACGTGTTGCTACAACTGAGAATTAACACTGAAGAGAACGCGTCGAGACATGGATTCAACTCTTTGGAATTAAAAAGAGTCTATTAAAGAAAGAGTGAAAATTACTAATTAACCAATAAAGAAAATATGCCTTAGACACAAATAGCTCACAATTAATTTCTACTCTGATTGATAATCAGAGGGTGAATTAAATAACCCAAGTGCATTCAAGTCATTCCATTAGCTACAGGCTATCATAAACAAAAACCATGTTCAGGTAGATATAGAGTAAAAGTCATGGTTGCCGTTTGGGTAATATACGAAAATGACTTTCTAATTAAATATGAAACATATGAAATCCACATCAAATACTAAAGGGGCGTAGGATGCACACCTTACGCACAAGGGTGATGAATTTGGCGCGTGTAAAATCATCCTGATGTTGTGAAATACATATAAATACACCCTACAAAACTAATATGTTTCAAAAAACCATGAACAACAAGAGCTTAGCAAAGCAATGGATGAATACATTCCTGAGTAATAATAAACCACAAATTCTTCAACACTAAATTGATATAAGGGTTAACGAAAGGTAAATCAGGGAAGTAACATTACTGTTTAACAATTACACCAAGTATAATATGGAGCAATAAAACACAAACTTTATAAATTTACCAAGCGTTTTCACACTGATGAACTTCAGGGGTATTTGTAAATCGAATGTATTTACTTTTCAAAAGAAAACCAATCAGATAATACACACTGAAAAAGATATAGATTTACAAATTGGGGTTTGATGAATCCATAAAACAGTCACAGAAGGAATACAACCACTAGGAAATTTTAGAGTACGATTACTCTAATGAGAAATTAGGTTAAGTTTATGTAAAGGGGTATTCCAACCTTGGAAAAGTTACAGATGCACTGTAATTATGATAACCAACTATACATATTCGAACACAACCCGCCATATTTTCAGTTAGAGGGCATCATAAAACCCATCACTAGGATGGAGAGAACGAATTATGGAATCCAAATGAGGGGTATTAGTTAAGTAGATTTATTAGTGACAGCTGAGGTAGACGAACCAGTAGATGGCACTGGTCTCCAAACCTGTATCTATCACATTGCATAGAAACCCATTCGAATTGTAAGCAAGGAGAGTAAATTCGAAAACTTATTCACAAGCTATAAACTCAGCGAAGAAAAAATTATTTACCCGTACAAAAGAAATCTTGAGAATCCCCTTTGCGGCTGGAAGGGAAACACTAGATATATATCAACACTAGAATGCATTGGTTTGGAAGATAATAGGGAAATACAATGGTAGCGGAGAGTATGAGAACGATTCAAGGGCAATACTTGACAGGGGATGCAAAAAATTAAAACTTAAGCAGGCTTATCCCCATGGAAATCGAGCCGAGAGAAGATGACACAGACATTTTGGAAATTTACCCTATACCAGGGTATCAAAGAGCGAAAAGAAAATTCATACTCCGTTTGTGTGCAGAGTGGAATTTTGACAATAGAATATACAAAGGGAATTAGAGCCAGACCTTACTTGTGAAGCCCCTGTGCCAGGAACACCAACTTCCTATAGTACGCATCTAGATAATATCAATCGAAGACTTCAGAGGTAGAAAAGAAAGTAGCAGTTCTTAAAAGCAAATAAATTCTGTACCGCAGAATTTTTATCGAATATTTACTTTGAAATCTCTAAACATTCTTCGAGAAGTTTGGGAAAAGAAGGCATATGAATATTTTTAAGAAAAATAACCAAAATGGCACAAGTTATATCTTATAATTCTCTCTTGAATTAATCATAATTATAGTCTCTTTCAGATTCATTTCGAAATTATATGCACCAAGAAAAATTTAAAACAAAGATATTAATACTCGCTAGCATTGCAAGCTTCTTACCTCAATCTGCCTGCAAACCTTATGTGCCTGCATACTTTATGGTACTCGCCAGCCGGAAACCTTACGGTGCTATGGAGTCTGAAATCAGCCCGCAGTTTCAGAGAACATGCAGCTAAATCAAGGAAAAACCACAAATTATTTTCTTGTAGATGAAGGAATTGAAATACACGATTTCTCTATCTTCAATGGCGATGAGAATCCAAAGCAGATGGAAGGCCGAAGTATCTACAATGGCGATGAGAATTCAAAGCAGATGGAAGGCCAAAGATGGAAGCAAATGCGCAAACGGTTTCCCAAACTAGATCGAGCGGTTGAAACTTTCGCAATCGTCTAACATGAGATCCTATGGTGTAAGAGGATGACAGGTAGGCAGAGAGGGGAATTGATCCCAGAGGGAACGCCTTATGGCGTAAAAATCAAGGGTTTAATAACCCCACGAACTTTTAACCCCCACCAAATTGGAATCCTTGGCAACAACCTTGGTCCCAACTTCAAAATCCATTTCAATCATGGGTACAAGGTATGTAAAATCCTTATGGGAGATTTGCTCAATTTTATCAATATCCTCCATCTTTTCAAAATCAACAAGCTCCACAACTTCCAAATCAAAATCCACAACTTTCATTGCGATTTCCACAACAACAACAACCTTCTCAACAAAATCCAAATTCCCAACTCTTTCTTCCATTCCAACAAAAGACAATTCAACTACCTTCCCAGCCATTGCCAAATACTAATAATAAAAACCCTCAAAATGCTTACATGGTAGAATGACAACAATTTCCTACCTATATGATTGTTCCTCTCAATGATGTACAACTCAGATCTGGTAGAGTTTTAGAAAAGCCTTCTATAGATGCTCAAAAGCAAACCGTTTCTGAGGAAGATTCTCTTGAAGCCAATAAATGTTCTAAAGAATCTCTTCAAAACCCAAGCACTCAAAAAGAAAAGGAAAAAGAGTCAACCCCCACAACTCCTATAGTTGAGCAACCTGCATCTTCATCCACACCTCCTTTTCCTGAAATATTACAAATTGACAAAGGAGTGGAAAAACAAATCTTGTTGCCTGACTATGACTTTCTAGATGAATTAAAGAATGTCTGTATCAAGATTCCCTTGCTACAAGCCATTAGAGAGATTCATATTCTAGAAAAAACAATAAAGGAGCTGAGTCTCAAAAGACTAGGAAGGAAACCAAGAGATACAAGAAGAATCCACCTGGTAGGAAAAATTGCAGATATCATGATGGGAAAAATTACCATCCAGAAGTATGTAGATCCCGGTAGTCCAATTGTCAAAACACATATCAATGGGGTAGAAATTCCAAATACCTTGATTGATTTAGGGGCTGCTATCAACATTATGAGTAGACAGACTATGGAACAGCTAAAACTTCATAATCTTCTTTTTACACCTACTCTACTGCAACTTGCAGATCGATCAATTATCAAACGAGATGGTGTATTAGAAGACATTTAGGTCTCCTTAGATTCTTGGGAATATCCAGCAGATTTCATGATTTTAACTCCCAAGAGTAATCTAGGAGGGCACCCACTCATCTTAGGAAGACTTTGGCTAGCCACAGCTGATGCTTTTATCAGTTGTAGATCTAGGGATATGTATATTTCTGATGGTAATTAGACAAAGAAATTCAATCTGTATCCTCCAGCAAAAGCAATTACAGAAGTAGGAGATAATGAATGAGTCGATGATGAAGACACTATACAACCTATCTTTACCATTTCTGAAATCAGTGAAGATAGTCAAATTCTGAACACATTAGAAAACTTTGAAACATATTCAGAATATGACCACACACAATTTCAGTTAGATTCTGACATTGAGTATCTACCATCTAGACAAATGTCTCTTTACTCTATGGAGGAGTTTGGTAGTTCCGCCATTGAGATTTTTCCAGGTAAAACATTGAATATCAACAAAAACTTGGAAAAATCACAACAGGAAGAGCTAACCAAAATCTTGCAAAAACATTCTACTGCATTTGCATGGGAGTATACTAATATGAAAGGTATTGACCCTAAGACTTGCATTCATCACATCTACATCGAGGAAAACAGTAGACCAATCAGACAACCTCAGAGAAGGATGAATCCAAACCTTAGGGAGATAGTGAAAGAAGAGCTCCAAAAACTACTCAATGTAAACTTCATTTATCCAATTTGAGATAGCCGATGGGTTTCTCCTTTGGTTATAGTACCTAAAAATAATGGTAAATGGAGGGTATGCATTGATTATAGGGAATTGAATAAAGAAACTTTGAAGGATCACTTTTCTTTATCCTTTCTCGATCAGGTATTAGATACTCTAGCAGGCAAAAAGTATTTTTCATTTTTGGATGGTTTTAGTGGCTATAATCAAATTCAGGTAGCACCTAAACATCAAGATAAGACCACATTTACCTATCCATTGGGAACTTTTGCTTACCGAGTGCTTCCTTTTGGATTGTGTAATGCACCGGCAACATTTCAAAGGGCAGTACTAGGAATCTTTTCTGATCTAATCCATGATTGTGTAGAGGTCTATCTGGATGATTTTACAGTTTATGGTAATTCATTTGAAGAGGCATTAGAGAATTTGGAAAAAGTCCTTATAATATGTAAAGAAACAAACCTTTCATTGAGTCATGAAAAATGCTTTATGATGTTTACTGAAGGTATTTTTTTGGGACATCACATTTCAGGGGATGGGATTAAAGTTGATAGATCAAAAGTTGAAGTCATCTCCAAGTTGCCTATTCCAAATTGTCAAAAATATGTTAGACGTTTTCTGGGATTTACTGGGTACTATAGAAGATTTATAGAAAACTTCACCAAAATAGCATCTCCACTCTTCAAATTTCTTACAAAAGACTGTGAATTCAAATGGGATCTTGATTGTCAATCAACATTTGAAACTTTGAAAACAAGAATATCTGAAGCACCCATCTTGAGAGGGCCAAATTGGAAACTTCCTTTCCATATTTTTTGTTGGCATTATGTTTCTGGTATGGCTATATGTTACAGATGTTGTACTTGATGGCAACTCCCATGACAAGGCTCTCCATTTATTGAAAAATTAAGAAGGATGCAGGAAATCAGTTCAGAAGGTGCGTACCCGCAGGTACACCATGCAGGGACCGCGTCTAGAGACGCAAGCCAACCGTTCAGGAGGTGCGTCCACCCAGTGCACACATTTCAAGGCAGAGAAAAGCTCACGTGGGGGTTTCTTATGTTTTACTCTTGGTATTTAGCCGACGGTTTTGGGTTATTATGGTGTCGGCTCGTGGTATTGTTCCATGATTTTAGGAGGAGCTTGCCTATATAAAGCAAAGGAGATCATTTGGCTTGAGTATGTTTTGGGTTGAATATCTTATGAGGGCTTGATCTGGTCTAGATCTAAACAAGGCGAATCTATTGATGGACCGAGATCTCTTGGCGCATGTTCAGATCTGTAGATCTGATTGTCTGGGTTACTTCTGAAGTCTTGAAATCATCTATGCTCGGAGGGACGCAGGTGCAGTAAGAGAAAAGTGCGTCCGTACGCAGGAGCGAAGCGTTTCAGGTGCGTCCGGGACGCAGGCGAGCAGTTGAGCAGGATGCGTCCGGGACTCAGGCGAGCAGTTGAGCAGGGTGCGTCCGGGACTCAGGCTAGCAGTTGAGCAGGGTGCGTCCGGGACTCAGGCGAGCAGTTGAGCAGGGTGCGTCCGGGACTCAGGCGAGCAGTTGAGCAGGGTGCGTCCGGGACTCAGGCTAGCAGTTGAGCAGGGTGAGTCCGGGACTCAGGCTAGCAGTTGAGCAGGGTGAGTCCGGGACTCAGGCTAGCAGTTGAGCAGGGTGCTTACTTCTCTTAAAATCTTTGTTTATCATTGTTGTGTTCTGGGTTTGGTCCTATTATTGTTGATCTGGTTACTACAGTTGATTGGGTGATTCTCTTACACTTGATGATCAATTGATGCTTATGGATCCAGTTTGAAAATTTATGAAAAGTGGTCCTTGTATGAAAAGAAGTAGGGGGTTGTAGCTCCCTTCCAGGAAAGACTGGAAAACGAGAGAGAGTTGTAGCTCTCTGCAGGTTGCAGCCTGCGTACTGGTAAAGGACTGCACCAGTACAAAACCATTGTAAAAGGAGTTTCTAATTTGAAAGAAGATAGAGACATATTGCAGCAGGTGGTTTTCACACACATTGGGTTTCCACCTTACATCTTGTGTTCTTTGGTGTGACTATCTATTTTCTTTTGTTCATGCTCATTATTTTATGGTACTGACATGCAAAAATAATTCAAAGAACAAATAAAGAAGATTTATTAAAAGAATTATATAATACTGATTCACCCCCCCCCCCCTCTCAGTATTATTTCCAACAATTGGTATCAGAGCAGGTCCTTCAGAGAAGCTTGATTGCTTGAAGGTAGATCGTTCATCATGAGCAACTATGAAAGAGAAGCATCAATCAAGCCACCGGTTTTTGATGGGACAAACTTCAATTATTGGAAGGTAAGAGTTACTGCCTATCTTCAATCTCTTGGTATAGAAGTTTGGGACATCGTAGAAACAGGCTACGCTTTTCCTTCAGCTACTCCTATAGATGCAGCCGAGAAAAAGAAGTATGAAACAAATGCGAAAGCAGTCAGTACTCTATTAGGATGTATATCTCAATCAGAATTCATGAAGGTAATGCACTATAAATCCGCAAAAGAGATATGGGACAAAATTGTTATAAATCCGCAAAAGAGATATGGGACAAAATTGTTATAAATCCGCAAAAGAGATATGGGACAAAATTGTCACGAGCTATGAAGGAGATGAACAGGTAAAGCGTGCTAAACTTCAAACTCTCAGAATTCAGTATGAGACTCTCAAAATGTATAATGATGAAAGTGTGGCTAACTATTTTCTTCGGGTAGATGAGGTTGTTAACTGTATGAAAAATTTGGGTGAGGAAATTAAAGAGGCTATTGTGGTTGAAAAGGTTCTAAGATCATTGTCCCCCAAGTTTGAATCTAAAGTATCTGCAATAGAAGAAAAGGAAAATCTACGAATTCTTACTATGTCTCAGCTACATGGAATTCTAACTGCTTATGAAATGAGAAAGGGAGGTCCATCAGATAGAAGAGAAGCTGCTTTCAAGGCATCAGGCAAAGGAGATTATTATGAAGCAAGCCGTGTCCCAGAAGAAGAGGAAGAAGAATCAAATTTTGTCAGAAATCTTCAAAGGGGTTCTGGAAGGTTCAGAGGTAAGTTACCTTTTAAATGCTTTGCTTGTGGAAGAGTAGGTCATTATGCTGCAAAATGTCCTTACAAGGATAAAGGAAAAGAACCTGCTAGATGGAACAAGAAACAGAATGCAAATAAGAAAAGCTACTACACTCATGAAGATAGTGATGGGCTATCAAACAGTGATGAAGATGAACAAGGTAATGAATATAAGTTGTTAATGGCATTTGAAGATGATGATTATATGGATGTTGTAGATGTGGATAACCTTTATGATGAAATTACTAGACTCAAGAGATGTATAGAAGAAAAGAACATGATCATTGATACTCTACAATTTCAAATTGATGAAAAGGAAAAACATCTTGAAAAATTAGAAGGTGAAATTGTTGGTCTTAGAAAAGAGATTGAGAAAACAAAAGCTATTAATCTCAAGTTTGTCAAAGGATCTGAAACTTTGGATGAGATTATCAGTGTGCAGCAGTCTCCACTAAACAAGACAGGTCTGGGCTATAATGGAGAAACTTCTCAAGCATCCACTTCAAAAAGTTATCCTGATGCAGCAAGAAGAAATGAGAAAAAGCACAATGAAGATCATCAGGTAAAGCAGGGACAAATTACAAACAGAAACTATCAGGGGCAATCCATCTTAAGGGTGAACAAAAGCTACAACCAGCCACAGGTAAAATCTTCTCAATTTGGTTCAAGAATAGATGACAATAGAAATTACAATCAATTGGTTGGTAGATTCGATAACCGCAGAAATTTCTTCAATGGACAATGCTTTTCTTGCCATAACTTTGGTCACAAAGCAGCTCAATGTGTTGCATATAAAACGATCATGACTAGGGAAGCTCAAAAACAAAGAAGTATGACGGGGATTACAAAAAGAACCTATAACAACTTTTCGGTTCTTGAAAATGAAGTTGAATGTTCTATTTGCAATAACTTTGGTCATAAAGACTCTGAATGCAGGAGCAGGTTTCAGCAGAAAAAGGAACAAGCCTCAAGCACCAAAACATGGAGAATAAAGGAACCTCAAACAGAAAGATGTGGGATAGCATTTTATGCAGAGGGACAGGAAAATCTATGGTACATTGACAGTGGATGTTCAAAGCATATGACAGGCGATAAAGAAAAACTTGAGTCTTATTCTACTCTAGAAAAGGGAAAGAAAGTCTCTTTTGGAAATGATACTCCTACAACTATAAAAGGAAAAGGCATTGCTCAGTTAAAAGAAAAGGTCAAGGCTGGAAATGTTTTGTATGTTGATGGATTGAAGCATAATCTTCTAAGTGTCAGCCAGATGTGTGATCAAAGAACCGAGGTTATATTCAGATCAAATGAATGTCTTGTTCGTGATCTTGATACAGGTAAAACAGTGATCAAAGGTAAAAGAACTCCAAATAATCTGTACATATTTGAAGAAGGACAACAACAATGCTATCTGAGCAAGGATGATGAGCACTGGTTATGGCATCGGAGGTTGGGACATCTAAGCTTTTCACAAATAAGGAAAGCATGCAAATATCAGGCAGTTCGTGATCTTCCAGATATCAAAATTCCTGACAACACCATATGCAAATCATGTCAGTTTGGAAAACAAACCAGAACTAACTTTCTAGAGAAGGAAGGATCAGCTAGCATGCCTCTTGAGCTAGTTCATACAGATACATGCGGTCCATTCAGGAAAAGAACACCTAGAGGAGAAGAATACTTGATATTATTCATTGACGATTTCTCCAGGTTTGTCTGGCTAGGACTTATGAAGCACAAAGATGAAGCATTCGAAAAATTCAAAGCCTTCAAAGCCTTGGTTGAAAATGAATCAGGTCACAAAATTAAGTGCCTCAGATCCGATAGAGGTGGGGAGTTTACCTCAAATGAATTTTTCGATTTCTGTGAGAACATGGGATAAGAAGAGAATTCTCTACAGCTAGAACTCCTCAGCAAAATGGAGTTGTGGAAAGAATGAATAGAACAGTCCAACAAATGGCTCGTGCTATGCTTGATGAATCAGGAACTCCCGCAAATTTCTAGGGTGAAGCTGCACATGCTGCGGTTGTTATTCTCAACAAAACAAATGTCCGGGTGAACAACACTCAAACTCCTCATGAGCTCTGGAGTGGTAAGACTCCTTCGGTAAAGCACTTCAAAATCTTTGGGAGCAAATGCTATATCAAGAATACTGATGAGCAGCTTGGCAAACTTGAACCTAGAGCAGATGAAGGCATTATTCTTGGTTACTCTCCACATAGCAAAGCATACAAATGCTACAATAAAAGACTTGGCAGAATTGTTGACAGCATTGATGTAGTGGTTGATGAGAAGGGATACATTCCTAGGCAAGTACATCATGAAGACATCGAAGAAGATGAAGGCTACCCTCAAAGACAGAATGATGAAGAAGAAGAATCCCAAGAAGAACCTCAAGAAGAACCAGAGGAGCAGACAAGAATAGAAGAAAAGACTCCATCCAGATATGTTCAGAAGAATCATCCAGAATCTCAGATTATGGGGCAGAAAGAAGCAGGTGTACAAACAAGAAGGACAGTTGCAGAAGCTTCAAGCTATTTGGCATTACTCTCCTCTACTGAACCACAAAGTGTGAAAGAGGCATGCAAAGATGAATGTTGGGTGAAAGCAATGGATGAAGAACTTGAGCAAATCGAAAAGAACAACACTTGGGAGCTGGTTCCTAGACCAAAGGATAAGAATGTTATCGGAACAAAATGGGTCTTCAAAAACAAATTGAATGAAAATGGAGAAGTAATTAGAAACAAGGCCAGACTTGTTTGTAAAGGGTATGCGCAGCAAGAAGGAATAGACTTTGAAGAAACCTTTGCTCCTGTTGCAAGACTTGAGGCCATCCGAATGTTCCTTGCTCTCTCAAGTTTTCAAAACTTCAAAGTATTTCAAATGGACGTGAAATCAGCCTTTCTAAATGGAGAGTTGGAAGAAGAAGTGTACATTGAACAGCCAGATGGGTTCATTCTTGGAAATGATCCAAATCTTGTATGCAGATTAAAAAAGGCTCTCTATGGTCTCAAACAAGCTCCAAGGGCTTGGTACTACCGTTTGGACAAATATCTTCATCAACAAGGTTTTTCAAAAGGATCAGCAGATAGCAATCTTTATATAAAAGTTGAAAATGACAAATTGCTAATACTTGTTGTGTATGTAGATGACATTATTTTTGGGAGCAATGAAGAAGCGATGAGTCAAAGCTTTGCCTTGGTCATGCAGAAAGAATTTGAAATGTCTTTGCTAGGAGAACCGACATATTTCCTTGGTTTGAAAATCCAACAAAAAGAAGGAGGAATCTTTTTATCTCAAACCAAGTATCTCAAACAGATTTTGAAGAAATATGGTATGGAAGATGCAAAACCAGTATGTACACCCATGGTCACAGGATGTAGCCTCAGTGCAAATGATGAATCTGTAGCAGTACATCAACCAACCTACAGATCTATGATTGGAAGTCTACTTTATTTGACAGGTACCCGACCGGACATCATGCATGCAGTTGGAATAGTTGGAAGATTTCAGGCAAATCCGAAGGAGACTCATCTTCAGGCAGTGAAGAGAATTTTCAAATATCTTCAAGGGACTCAAAATTATGGCTTATGGTATCCTAGAGATACAGATCTTACACTTCATGCTTATACAGATGCAGATTGGGCCGGAAGCGTGGATGACAGGAAAAGCACAAGTGGTGGTGCATTCTTTATGGGTTCCAGACTGGTATCTTGGTTCAGCAAGAAACAGAGTTCGATTGCCTTGTCTACAGCTGAAGCGGAATATGTTGCTGCTGCATCTTGTTGCACTCAACTCCTTTGGATGATGTAGACTTTGCAGGATTTTCAAATCACTTGTACACCACCTATCCCCATCTTATGTGATAACACAAGTGCAATCAGCATCTCAAAGAATCCGGTTATGCATTCAAAAACCAAGCACATACCAATCAAGTACCATTTTCTCCGGGAACAAGTACTTGAACAGAAGGTCAAGTTGGAGTATGTTCCTTCTAAGGAACAAGTTGCTGATATTCTCACCAAACCATTGCCCAGGGACACTTTTGAATACCTCAGGCAAAAGCTGGGGGTTGTTGATGCATCATCTTATTGTTGAACCTTTCTGATTGATGGTACAGGTTCAGGGGGAGCATATAATGCATTGTTGGCATTATGGAGGATGGTCAGAAGGAGATCTTGGAAATAGCTGCAATATGTCTCTATCTCTTTCATGGTGGATTATGGTTCTTTGCTGCAGATCTAGTTCATTTTCAGGGGGAGCATGATCTTAGGGGTAGCATACCCCTTTGCCCTTGATGTCAAAGGGGGAGAATGAAGCTGAAGTTTGTGAGGTTACCATCAAGTCCAAAGGGGGAGATTGTTGGCATTATGTTTCTGGTATGGCTATATGTTACAGATGTTGTACTTGATGGCAACTCCCATGACAAGGCTCTCCATTTATTGAAAAATTAAGAAGGACGCAGGAAATCAGTTCAGAAGGTGCGTACCCGCAGGTACACCATGCAGGGACCGCGTCCAGAGACGCAGGCCAGCCGTTCAGGAGGTGCGTCCACCCAGTGCACACATTTCAAGGCAGAGAAAAGCTCACGTGGGGGTTTCTTATGTTTTACTCTTGGTATTTAGCCGACGGTTTTGGGTTATTATGGTGTCGACTCGTGGTATTGTTCCATGATTTTAGGAGGAGCTTGCCTATATAAAGCAAAGGAGATCATTTGGCTTGAGTATGTTTTGGGTTGAATATCTTATGAGGGCTTGATCTGGTCTAGATCTAAACAAGGCGAATCTATTGATGGACCGAGATCTCTTGGCGCATGTTCAGATCTGTAGATCTGATTGTCTGGGTTACTTCTGAAGTCTTGAAATCATCTATGCTCGGAGGGACGCAGGTGCAGTAAGAGAAAAGTGCGTCCGTACGCAGGAGCGAAGCGTTTCAGGTGCGTCTGTGACGCAGGCGAGAAGTTGAGCAGGATGCGTCTGGGACTCAGGCGAGCAGTTGAGTAGGGTGCGTCCGAGACTCAGGCGAGCAGTTGAGCAAGGTGCGTCCGGGACTCAGGCTAGCAGTTGAGCAGGGTGAGTCCGGGACTCAGGCTAGCAGTTGAGCAGGGTGAGTCCGGGACTCAGGCTAGCAGTTGAGCAAGGTGCTTACTTCTCTTAAAATCTTTGTTTATCATTGTTGTGTTCTGGGTTTGGTCCTATTATTGTTGATCTGGTTACTACAGTTGATTGGGTGATTCTCTTACACTTGATGATCAATTGATGCTTATGGATCCAGTTTGAAAATTTATGAAAAGTGGTCCTTGTATGAAAAGAAGTAGGGGGTTGTAGCTCCCTTCCAGGAAAGACTGGAAAACGAGAGAGAGTTGTAGCTCTCTGCAGGTTGCAGCCTGCGTACTGGTAAAGGATTGCACTAGTACAAAACCATTGTAAAAGGAGTTTCTAATTTGAAAGAAGATAGAGACATATTGCAGCAGGTGGTTTTCACCCACATTGGGTTTCCACCTTACATCTTGTGTTCTTTGGTGTGACTATCTGTTTTCTTTTGTTCATGCTCATTATTTTATGGTACTGGCATGCAAAAATAATTCAAAGAACAAATAAAGAAGATTTATTAAAAGAATTATATAATACTGATTCACCCCCCCTCTCAGTATTATTTCCAACATTTCTATAGATGCTTCAGATATAGCTCTAGGAGCTGTGTTGGGTCAAAAGGATTTAGTTCCTTATGCCACTTACTATACCAGTAAAAATTTGACTCCCACTGAGTTGAACTATAGTGTGACTGAAAAAGAGTTCTTAGTTGTTGTTCATGCTATCAATAAGTTTAGACATTATATAACAGGCTATGAAACTTTTGTCCATACTGATCATTCTGCAATTAGATATCTAATGAACATACCTGTTACTAATGGTAGAGTTACAAGATGGCTCTTACTTTTACAAGAATTCAATATGACTGTGTTGGATAGACCAGGGAAGCAAAATACAGTAGCTAATTTCTTATCTAGGATCCAAAATACTAAAGAAGATTCTCCAGTAGAGGATAAGTTTCCAGATGAATATTTATTTGCAGTAACTACTAAGACTCCTTGGTATGCAGATATTGCTAACTATTTGGTTACAGGGAAACTACCTCCACATCTATTTCCTAGTGAAAGAAGAAGAATTATTCAGGAGAGTTCAAAATATTCATGGATTTCTAATGAATTATTTAAAACAGGGCCAGATTGTGTGATTAGAAGATATGTTAGGGAAGATGAAATGCCTGACATCCTCAAGGCATGTCATGATGAACCATGTGGTGGACACTTTGCTGACAAAATTACGGCCTATAAAATCCTTTCTTTAGGATATCATTGGCCTTCCCTCTTCAAAGATACAAAAGAATATGTCAAAAGGTGTGACAGCTGCCAAAGAGTAGAGAAACCGACTCTTTCAAATGAAATTCCATTACAACCACAGGTACTCATCGAACCCTTTGAAAAATGGGCTTTAGATTTCATTGGACCCATTAATCCAGTATCTAAACATAAGAAGTATATATTGGTATGTACTGATTATGTCACTAAATGGGTAGAAGCCAAAGCATTAGTTTCTGCTACTGAAAATTCAGTTGTTAGTTTTCTTTATGAGGATATTTTTACTCGCTTTGGTGTCCCAAGAAAAATTGTGATAGATCAGGGAAGTCAATTTACATCAACATGATGGAGAAGCTGATGGAAGAATACAAAATCAAGCATAGAAAATCTACTCATTACCATCCACAAGAAAATGGCCAAGTGGAGTCTACAAACAAAGTTATTGAAAGCATCATCACCAAAACTGTTCATCTACACAGAAGAGATTGGGCATAAAGGCTTCCTGAAGCCTTATGGGCCTACAGAACTACATGGAGGAATACAACAGGACATTCTCCCTATGAACTTGTTTATGGGAAAGAAGTCTTGCTCCCCATTGAGTTTCAAGTCAAAACTTTCAAGATGGCAGTTCAATTGGGGATGGATCTATCAAAAGTCCAAAAGCACAGAATGGAGCAGTTGAATGAGCTGGATGAGATCAGAGAAGAAGCTATCCTAAGAACTGATCTCGTTCAACATCAAAGAGCTAAGTGGCATGATAGATACATCAAAGAGAAAAAGTTTCAAGAGGGAGATTGGGCATTATTATTTGATTCCAAGTTTAAAGACTTCAAAGGTAAATTTCAGACCCATTGGCTTGGGTCATATGAGATTGACAAAGTATTTAGCAATGGAGTGGTAAGAATCAAGACCATTGATGAATTTCAAATTCCTATTATTGTGAATGGCCACAGATTAAAGATTTATCATAAGCCACTCTCAAAAGAGGAATTTGTCAAAATGTTTCAAGAGAATTCTGCAATAAGGCTGATGAAGAAGAATCTTTCTTCTCCACTAGCCTAGCCTTTGTTCCTTTTTATTAAAAATAATAATAATAATAATAATTGTATAAGCCTGAAAACCAATCACTGATTGGCAGTCTTATACAGAAAATGTAGAGTGAAAATCAAGAACACCTGACACTATATTTTCCAAAAAAAAATCTCTCTCTCTTTCCCATTTTCACTTCACTTCATTTCCATCCCACTCCATTTCATTTTCATTTCACTCCACTCCATTTCATCCCACTCCATTTCGTTCCATTTCATCAATAAAAGTCTCTTTCATGACCATTTCCATTCAGTTAGTTATTATCTAACTATGTTTATTTAGCCAAGTGGTTGTTGTGTTTTTTCCACAGCTGGAATCAATTTCTGCAGCCAAAAGCAGTTTCCGCAGCCACCACTTTGTCTTTCAAATTAACAGTCAAGATGTTAGTTCAATAACCATGAAAATGCAGGTATGGCTGAGCATATGTTATGAAGACATGGAGCATCTACAGACATCAATAAGGAGCAGTTGATTAAGGGCTAATGGACAACAAATGGCAAAGATTCCAAGGTATGAGTAAAAATTTCTTTCAAATAGCAATCAAAGGCACAATTTTGCATAGTTATTAAACCTTAAAGCTCCACTATATGAAATGATTACCACAATAGCTCCATTACCATTCCACGACATTCCTCCATGAACCATGCATTTATTCCCTAAACAGTCTCATGATTAGTTTTCGGGTTTAACTCGTAGTTGACTGTACTTTCACACTCCACTTGTAATCATGAGATGTGACCCATTTAATTACGGCTCCTCTCCACCGCACTTTTCACAACCATTTCATAAACTTGTAGCATCTCCTACACAGTCGTTCAGTTCAAAAATTCTGGTTTCACTTCACTACCCTGCCATTTTGTTAAAGCCACGGCTACATTACCATCTCGTCACATACGTCTCCACTCCATTTCGTGAACTCACCTTGGCTTCCTATCCTATGTTCCGCTTACAGTTCCTGAACACTCCCGCTACCTGTTCTCCATCTTCCATTTTCAGCCACTGTTTTCTTCTCCATAAACCCTACAACCTAGCCATCTTACCTCTGCTAAACCCTCACACGCAGCTGAATTTCAAACAGAGGAAAGGATGGGACGGTTATTGAGGGCAGAACCAGAAGGGCCTAAGTTCTTAGAAGGATACCCTCAAGTAAAAGACTTGCTGAAGAAGGAAAAATGGTTACGTTTCACTCAAAAATTTAAGGGCCACAATAAGGAGATAACAAAAGCTTTTGCAAGGTCTTTCGATGGCCAGGTGGTGGAAATTGGAGACCTTAAGTTCACGGTCACTGAAGCATCCATAGCAGCTGCTACAGACTTGCCCCAGGAAGGTGAACGTTGGTTTAAAAACAAAAGTTTGGACGAGCAGGCATGGAGAGTCATATTACGTAACCCAAGTATGGACATTACTGTATTCACAAAAGGAATTCCTATTCATGCATTAAAAGAAGAGTGGGCCAGCTTACTGTTAATCATTCAAAAGTTCATTACTTGTGAAGGCCATTTTGGAGCAATGTACATGTATCATACTCGGTTATTGATGAACTTCTTAGAGAACCAAACCCTTAATCTACCCTATTTCTTATTGCTGAGCTTGAAAAAGATGTGCACAACAGTCCAAAAGAACATAGAAGACATAGAACCTCATTTATATCATCATGGGCTTGTGAGGATTCTAATTGAAGACCAATTGAAGAAAAACAAAGATATCTGGGAACGGTTTTTAGTAAGAAACTACTTTCAAGAGCCATTTGAGGCACCTGAAAGCAGTACACCAAAAACACAAAGGAGTAGGAGAAAAGAAAAAAGTGCAATAATTCAAGATTCTCCTATTAGCAAAACTAAAGAAGTTGGTCAAAAAGAGAAGGAGGGAAGAACTAAGGATAGAAAACAGAGAAAATTGAAAGGAAAATTGAGCATAGAAGATGTCTACCAATCACGAGAACCATCTGTAGAGGAAGACTATCAAGTGTTGTCTGAGACACTATTGCATCTTCGAAAACAAGCTGCTACAGCCAAGAAGAAAGAAAAAGGAAAACAGAGCATGGAAGAAGAGAGTACTAGCCCATAGTATTTAAGAAGAAGCAGCAGGCTTAGAGGAAAGTGGAGGAAAACACAAGTAAAAGGACCCCACTTCATTGACTTTGGTGGGGAAACACTTGAGAAACCTACAGCTGGCCGTAGCCCACCTCATCCTCAGCCAAATATTGAAACCAGTCCTCCAGATGTTGATGTAAGTCCTTCTCGGCCAGAATTAGAAATCAATCCTCCTCCTCAACAAGACTTTGAGGTCAGCCCAAGGAAAACACCCGAAATAGATCCAAATCAGCAAGAGGTGTATGATTATCTCGAATCCTTAGAGAAGACAGCTGCAGTCCCGAGCACGTCATCCACTCTACCTCATATAGCACAAGAAGCACAAGTCCAATCATTGAAACAAGAAGTGTTTGAATTGGAGGTTTTAAATAGGCACATTAAACAAGAAAATCAAGCATTAAAGGAGCAAATCAAAGTGGACAAAATCATTCATGATAGTACTATGTTACATCTGGGACTGTGGCAGAAAAAGAACAAGAAATTAAAGAAAAAGTGCAGGAAGTTGAGTAGGGAATTAATCAATCTCAAATTCAGATGTTTGATAAGGAAGCCCACGATGGTAGTAGCACCAAGAAAGAAGAGAAGAGGACTGGATGTACTAGAAGAGGCTTCAGAACATATGGACTAAAGGGGGATGACCAAAATTTTGGTTGCATGAGGACATGGAACACCTTCACAGTGGGGGTATGTTGAGTCCCAAACTTGCATCTTCCCTATACACCTTTTTACCCTTTTCCCATTTACCTGGACCTCCTAAGCTGTCAAATCATTGCATATTAGTTTAAAAAGAGCATATAAATTGGTTTCCTAACTATGTCTTGCGACTGTTGTTTGATCTAGATTTTTTCTCAGTCAGCGGCAGAATCTTGTCACTTTTCGCAGCCAGCTCAACTTTCTGCAACCTTTTTGTTGAATTCTATGTTACAGGTGTCTATAGGAGAATCCAGCCACATGAGCAAGTTGCAAATGATGTGGACATGGACCGTGTCCTCCTGGTTCAACCGAATCCCTCACAGAAGGCCGTGGTCAAAGACAATCAAGCGGTGGTCAACCTAAGAGTTTTACGGTGGCAGAACTCTGTTTTTCACCACGTGAAGACTTGCGTGGCAAATTCCTAAATCTCAGGAGACGTGTTAACACCTGTGGACTGCTCCATGAACCGAATCTAACAGCCACCCTCCTTGGATTTAATTTTCACGGCTACCATAATGCTAGATTTCTAGACGTGGTTATTTACGTGTCTTTTTATCAGTGCAGATTTTAGGAAAGTATTTGTGTCATCCTCTGTTATAAATAAAGCATTCTCATATGCATATTAGCTACCTTTTTGAATTTATTTTGACTATTTACGAGCATCGTGTCGTGAATTTATCCTTATGTTATGACTGCATTTTAATACATGAGAAGACATTTTTTATAAGTTGTTATCACTCAGGTTGTCCCTTTTGACTCCTAAAGGGATACGGCCGAGGTAACCACAAACCAACTTTGGACTGCAGGTCCTAGCCTACCTGTAGTCAGAGAGGGCTCTCTCTTTATGATTTAGCTTTGTTGAAAGGGATGATTTTAGGCTAGATATGATGCACAAGGGGTTTGATTGAGTTTTGGTGGGAAAACTGACACTTTTAGGTAGAGAGGCAGAGTATAGTCTGAATGTTTCAAACCATTGGGCGTGGAGTCGAGGAGGGGAACTGCTGGTGTCTTTCCTTAATAATAGTGAGGGGAAAATGGAGCAAGATAACTGAAGCAGAAGCAACTTTCAGGTTCAAAGGATGGAATGAATGCTAAAGAAAGAGAGGCAGTTAAGAATCTCTCCAACAAATTAGCAGAGAAAATAACAGGGCGCTACCTAGGGGCAGTTAAGAATCCATAGATAAATGGCCAGCATAGGTGAATTGGGGTAAACATGAGCCGGGAGGAATTCAATGTTCATAACCAATTCTTTTAGAGGAAAACATAAAGAAACAACAGAAATTGAGCATAGAGAGTGTTTAAACTAATTCTAGGCTATTCCTTTTTTCTGCTATTTAGATAATGGCAAACACATAAACAGAGATAAGAGGCACTTATTGCTTCAGGCCGCAACACAGGAATTCCATCTTCAACTCTTCAAAACGTTCATCAACAACAGACAGTTCGCTCTCCAAGCTTTAAGCAATCTTTGATTACAGAAAAATCCAGGTATACACAGCGAGTCTCTAGTGAAAATCTCAATTAACCAACCCTTAAAACTATACAGAGGGTGGTATATATAGGGCAAAAACTCTCTGCAGAGTTCCTTTATTACATCTTGACCTAATTAGGTCATAAAAAATGACTACTTGACCTAATCCTATCTAGAAATAAATGCAAAAAATATCTCGGGCCGTGCTCAGGGCCGATGTGTCAAAACTGAATAAATGATGCTGTCCTCGGTGGCTTGCTGCAGTGTTTTCTGCAATAAATGGGTATGGGTTTCTGCTTTCTTGCTGTCCTGCTACCTTGAATGCTTTAATGGTGATTTGAAGGCAAGGATGGGCTGATGCTTATTGATTTGACTTTCTGGGGGCTTCATCAATGTTCAGGTGCCTCGAGCCCCTAAAAAATCATGACTGATACTCTCTGGCGTCTTTTCTTCCACTGATACTCTCTGACAAAATCTGGACTGCTGATCTGATGTGCTGCAGGTCTAATCGCCAGTAAATGGCCGTTGTTCGGCCTCGGTATCATCTAGAATTGTCTTCTGATCATTTTGGTATGCTCTGTGAAGAAAATGGATCATTTTTGCGCCTTTTCGGGCTTCCTGAGGCTGCATGGTGAGAATATTCCCTAAAGATTCCCTTAAGATTCTCCATTTCAGCCTAAAAAATCCTGCGATGAGTGATTTGCACAAATCGCTCATCAAAAACTGCCTCAGAATTCGATTCCGGGGTTCCGAAGTGCGACTTTTGCGCCTCTGCGTCCAAAAAGGGCTGATGACGTCAACATGACGTCAGCATTGTACGGCGAGTGACGTCAGCAGGGCGACGTGGCAGGATGACATCAGCATGACGTCATCACGTACAGACGATGACGTGGTAGGTACGGTGGCGGGGACACGTGGCAGTGACGTGGCAAGAGGCCACGCAAGCAGGTGACTCATCGGGTGACTGGACAGGGGTGACGTGGGCATGTGACTGCGCAGGGGGTGACATGGGGTATGACGTCACTAGGCAGGGCGGTAAGCGGTATGTGGCGCACCGCTTTTCGGGGATGGCGGTTTCGGAGGGAGGGGCTCCGTCACAACCTAGCACCTGATGCGTGGCGGGAGTATGACGGCAAAACCGCCGAACTCTCGGACGTTAAAGGCCGGGCGTGTCGGGAATGGAGATGCCCGCCCACCGTCGATCTGCGGGGCTGTGGATCAGACGGCTGGTGGCGGATGCGAAGGGATGGCGGGTTAACGGGTGGGAATATTCGCAGGAATATTCCCTTTTAAATACGCGCGGCGGATGGGTTGAAACTTAGGAAAACGGGTTTATATGGGTTTTTACAGGCGCGGGTTAATATTTATGCATAAAACTTTGGTTTAGGGGCGGAATATGGGTTTTTTGGGGGTTTTTTAGGGTTAAGGGGGAGGTTACTAGCTGACCAGATGTCAAACTAGTTCCTCAATGACGCGGATGGGCTAAAAACAGTCCCGGATGGACTGAGATTTCCCTGACTTGGTAGAATTATGGCTATAATGCCAGGGAGGGGTATTTACATAGGGGGATTTATATACATGATTTTAATAGGGGAAGGGAAAAACTAATAGGGAGTTATATAATAAGGGTGATGACAAAAAGAGAGATGTTAGTGAACTCCAGCCTGAGTACCTCCAACTGAAAAACTGCCTTAAACCGAAAAATGGACTGCTTATCAAAATTGGAACACAGCAGTGGCATTTAGACTAGCATACTCTTATGGATACTTCTTTGGCCATCTGTAGCAAATATGGAGCATTGCAGCATGCATAGCACGACATATTTGGCATGTAAAACTGTCGATCATGAAAGATGATTAACCTGCTGCAGCAGGAGGCTAACATAAGTTCAATTCATGGTTGACATCTGATTGGCCGAGGTTGTGTAGAGGGCCCCTATACACACCAAGGTTTTGTAATTGCTGTATAGTTTCATGCATTATTTCTTTACGTTCTTGATGCCATAATTGTTTGCTTATATATATTACACTGCTTATGGTATTCATGTTGATTGCTGACCATAGTTTTTTCTATGCTTTCTAATGTTGTTAACATATCAGTGTCTTTATTTCAGGTTCTAATAGATCGCCCGAGCATTTTCACATAGCTTTATAATGACTAATGACATGAAATTATCTTTTCCTTCTGCTGATTTATTTCCTTAGTTCTAATTCCAGCACTATTTATTTCTTTCAGTTTTGTTCATTTACTTTTCTACAAGATAGATATTAGATTACTCATGTCATTTTCAGTTACCTCCTATAGCCAGAGGGAGTCAAATGGTGAGGGATTGAAGTATGAATGCGTAGTTTGATATTAGTTTATTTTTCTACAAGCTAGTTATTGAATTGCTCATGTCATTTTCAGTTACCTCCTATAGCCAGAGCGAGTCAAATGGTGAGGGATTAAAGTATGAATGCGTAGTTTGATCTTAGTTTCATTTTATGTAAATTAGATATCAGATTGCTCAATTTGTTTATGATTACCTCCTATAGCCAAAGCGATTCGAATGGTGAGGGGTCAGAATATGAGTTGATGTAATATGATTTAGTTTATTTTGCTTGCAGTTTTTGAATTTCTTTGACTTTTGTTTCTTTTTATACAGCAGCAAGGATACTGGGTTTCATAGTCACTAGCTCACTGTTTAGTTTAATTAGAATATAGGTACATTTTTATTTTCTCTTAGGAATTGATTTCATCATTGCAAGTTTTAAAAAAATTTTGAAAACTTTGAAGTTTGGAAATCATTTTAAAGGTCACCATTGCCTTGAACACTTATATCCATACTTGACTTTTAGAATTGTCATCTCACATTAGGGAATCAAAAAAAGATACACCAAAAAACAAACCAAAAATAAAAAACGACAAAGAAGTAAGAAATCGGTTATCTTGCATATATAGTGCACCTCACTTCAGCAGTTTACGACTCCCGGATTGACAATTAATATAGCAATTTAGGACACACTAAATTGAACAAACATTTTGGAACTGTTGCCCGGGAAGTGAAACTAGGTAGCCAATTTCTTAAAGAAAAAAAAAAAAATTCAAGGAAGGTAAAAATTGATAACTTCTCAAAGTATGCTCTCCTCTTGCACCTTGTGTGACCTGGAGGATCAGAAAAGAGAGTTATTGGTTCAATAATTTCTTGAGTATGCTCTCTTCTTGCACCTAGACTGATCTGGAAGATCAGAAAGAAAATTATTAGCCCGACTTGAAGAAAAATAAAAAAATGACATGCATAGAGCAAGAGATTCTAGGGGAAGGTTTATAGCTAGGGCCAAGAGTCCGATTTTTACAACTCCATCTACTTCAAGGTATAGACAAGATACACCTCCATCATCTCCAACTCACACTCCTAGCCTTAGGATTCCTCGAATTCAACGGGAAGTAGTTGAATTAGGAGACTCTCCCACACTATCCACCAAATTTGAGTTAGGAAAAGACCCTTTCTTTACTTCTACAGGAAAACACATTGTAATTGAGGAAGTAGAATCACCTGAAGAAGAAGAGGGAGAAATTCCTCCTCCTTCGCCATTAGTAGAAGAACCAGAGGACTCTGAAATCTCTGAGGAAACTATCATGACAAAGGAAGTAGTAAACAGATTTGGAGGAGGTAGAGGTAGAGGTAGAGGAGGAGGAAACAATGGAGGAGGTAGAGGTAACAACAAGGGAAATAGGGATGGAGATAACTCATTTGGATTTCCTATAGTTGATGAGGAATCTCGAAAAACAATGAAAAACATCTCACCATCTATCCTCCAAAACTTCTATGGGTTGCGAAGTGAGGATCTTGAAACATTTCTATTTGAGTTTGAAGTCATGTGCCGAACTTATGATTATATGGAAGACTCTCAAAAACTCAAATTGTTTCCTTCAACATTGAAGGGAGCTTCTCTAAAATGGTTCATGGGATTAGTCACTCAATCTATTAGGACTTGGAATGTTATGAAACAAAATTTTTTGGATAGATACCTGGACTATTGTATGCCCACCAATCATAAGGATGAGGTATTCAAAATGGTGCAAAAAGAAGATGAAAACGTGGAGGATTTACTTGAAAGATTTCAATACAACCTGAAAAGAGCAAAAATGAATAACCTAGATGAGGAAACCTTGAAATCCCTTCTATTAAAAACCACTAGAGATGAATGGATAGATATTTTGAACATGATGGGAAAAGGAGATATATCTCAACTTCCACATCATGATATAGCAGAGCTATGTGTCCATCTCCCAAGGGAAAATCAAAAACAGGAAAAGGGCCTAGAGATCCTTCTCTCATTAGAGCAAACAAATCTGCAACTGGATTAGTAATTAGGGCTGAGATTGGCAACATGCTTGATGAGTTCAAAACTGATATTTTAGGGAGCCTTAGTGAGCAACTAGACACCCTTAAGATACAAAACAAGTAGAAAGCTGAAGCTGAAGCTTTGGCCATCTTTTGTCCAAAATGTAGGAAGAAACATGCTCTAAGGGAATGCCCCTTGGATGCAAAAGTTGTAGAAACATGTATGATTTGTTCAGAAAGGCATGAGACCAAGGATTGTCCTTCAATTCCTGGGCTCAAAGCTATCTTTCAAGAAGCCCCAATTCAATTGAGTCTCTCTATTTTGTTTCAAGGAGACCTTGGCAGGGGCAACAAAATCAAGGGTTTAACAACCCCACGAACTTTCAACCCCCACCAAATTGGAATCCTTGGCAACAACCTTGGTCCCAACTTCAAAATCCATTTCAATCATGGGTACAAGGTATGAAAAATCCTTATGGGATATTTTCTCAATTTTATCAATATATTCCATCTTTTCAAAATCAACAAGCTCCACAACTTCCAAATCAAAATCCACAACTTTCATTACCATTTCCACAACAACAACAACCTTCTCAACAAAATCCAAATTCCCAACTCTTGCTTCCATTCCCACAAAAGAAAATTCAACTACCTTCCCAGCCATTGCCAAATCCAAATAATAAAAACCATCAAAATGCTTACATGGTAGAAGGACAACAATTTCCTACTTATATGATTGTTCCTCTCAATGATGTACAACTCAGATCTGGTAGAGTTTTAGAAAAGCCTTCTATAGATGCTCAAAAGTAGAGCGTTTCTGAGGAATATTCTCTTGAAGCCAATAAAGGTTCTGAAGCATCTCTTCAAAACCCAAGCACTCAAAAAGAAAAAGAAAAAGAGTCAACCCCCACAACTCCTATAGTTGAGCAACCTACATCTTCATCCACACCTCCTTTTCCTAAAAGATTACAAATTGACAAAGGAGTGGAAAAATAAATCTTGTTGCCTCACTATGATTTTCTAGATGAATTAAAGAATGTCTGTATCAAGATTCCCTTGTTACAAGCCATTTGATAGATTATTATTCTAGAAAAAACAATAAAGGAGTTGAGTCTCAAAAGACTAGGAAGGAAACCAAGAGATACAAGAAGAATCCACTTGGTAGGAAAAATTGCAGATATCATGATGGGAAAAATTACCATGCAGAAGTATGTAGATCCCAGTAGTCCAATTGTCAAAACACATATCAATGGGGTAGAAATTCCAAATACCTTGATTGGTTTAGGAGCTGCTATCAACATTATGAGTAGACAGACTATGGAACAGCTAAAACTTCCTAATCTTCTTTTTACACCTACTCTACTGCAACTTGCAGATCGATCAATTATCAAACCAGATGGTGTATTAGAAGACATTTAGGTCTCCTTAGATTCTTGGGAATATCCAGTAGATTTCATGATTTTAACTCCCAAGAGTAATCTAGGAGGGCACCAACTCATCTTAGGAAGACTTTGGCTAGCCACAGCTGATGCTTTTATCAGTTGTAGATCTAGGGATATGTATGTTTCTGATGGTAATTCGACAAAGAAATTCAATCTGTATCCTCCAACAAAAGAAATTACAAAAGTAGGAGATAATGAATGGGTCGATGATGAGGACACTATAAAACCTGTCTTTACCCTTTCTGAAATCAGTGAAGATAGTCAAATTCTGAACACATTAGAAAAATTTGAAACATATTCAGAATATGACCACACACAATTTCAGTTAGATTATGACATTGAGTATCTATCATCTAGACAAATGTCTCTTTACTCTATGGAGGAGTTTGGTAGTTCCACCATTGAGATTTTTCCAGGTAAAACATTGAATATCAACAAAAACTTGGAAAAATCACAACAGGAAGAGCTAACCAAAATCTTGCAAAAAATATCTACTGCATTTGCATGGGAGTATACTGATATGAAAGGTATTGACCCTAAGACTTGCATTCATCACATCTACATCAAGGAGAACAGTAGACCAATTAGACAACCTCAGAGAAGGATGAATCCAAACCTTAGGGAGATAGTGAAAGAAGAGCTCCAAAAACTACTCAATGTAAACTTCATTTATCCAATTTCAAATAGCTGATGGGTTTCTCCTTTGGTTATAGTACCTAAAAAGAATGGTAAATGGAGGGTATGCATTGATTACAGGGAATTGAATAAAGCAACTTTGAAGGATCACTTTCCTTAACCCTTTATCGATCAGGTATTAGATACTCTAGCAGGCAAAAAGTACTTTTCATTTTTGGATGGTTTTAGTGGCTATAATCAAATTCAGCTAGCACTTGAAGATCAAGATAAGACCACATTTACCTGTCCATGGGGAACTTTTTCTTACCGAGTGCTTCCTTTTGGATTATGTAATGCACCCGCAACATTTCAAAGGGCAGTACTGGGAATCTTTTCTGATCTAATCCATGATTGTGTAGAGGTCTATATGGATGATTTTACAGTTTATGGTAATTCATTTGAAGTGGCATTAGAGAATTTGGAAAAAGTCCTTATAAGATGTAAAGAAACAAACCTTTCATTGAGTCATGAAAAATGCTTTATGATGTTTACTGAAGGTATTGTTTTGGGACATTACATTTCAGGGGATGGGATTAAAGTTGATAGATCAAAAGTTGAAGTCATCTCCAAGTTGCCTATTCCAAATTGTCAAAAAGATGTTAGAAGTTTTCTGGGATTTACTGAGTACTATAGGAGATTTATAGAAAACTTCACCAAAAAAGCATCTCCGCTCTTCAAATTGCTTACAAAAGACTGTGAATTCAAATGGGATCCTGATTATCAATCAGCATTTGAAACTTTGAAAACAAGAATATCTGAAGCACCCATCTTGAGAGGGCCAAATTGGAAACTTCCTTTCCATATTTCTACAGATTCTTCAGATACAGCTCTAGGCGCTGTGTTGGGTCAAAAGGATTTAGTTCCTTATGTCATTTACTATACCAGTAAAAATTTGAATCCCACTGAGTTGAACTATACTGTGACTGAAAAAGAGTTCTTAGCTGTTGTTCATGCAATCAATTAGTTTAGACATTATATAACATGCTATGAAACTTTTGTCCACACTAATCATTCTACGATTATATATCTAATGAACAAACCTGTTACTAATGGCAAAGTTACAAGATGGCTCTCACTTTTACAAGAATTCAATATTATTGTGTTGGATAGACCAGGGAAACAAAATACAGTAGTTGATTTCTTGTCTAGGATCGAAAATACTAAAGAAGATTCTCCTGTAGAGGATAAGTTTCCAGATGAATATTTATTTGCAGTAACTACTAAGATTCCTTGGCATGCAGATATTGCTAGCTATTTGGTTACAGGGAAACTACCTCCACATCTATTTCCTAGTGAAAGAAGAAGAATTATTCAGGAGAGTTCAAAATATTCATGGATTTCTAACGAATTATTTAAAACAGGGCCAGATTGTGTGATCAGAAGATGTGTTAAGGAAGATGAAATGCCACCCACTCCATGATGGCTCTTATCTTCTTCGGATCTACTGCTCCTTGGAGACAACGTGCCCCGAGTAATGTATCTCACTTTAGAAGAAACTACACTTGCTAAGCTTAGCATACAACTGATGCCCTCTCAACAACCTCAACAGTACTGCTAAATGTTTGGCATGATCTTCCTCGTTTTTAGAATATACCAGTATATCATCAATGAACACAATAACAAACTTATCCAAATATGGATGCAACACATTATTTATCAAACACATGAATGTAGTTGGAGCATTAGTTACGCCAAATGGAACAAAAACAAACTCATAATGCCCATACTTGGTCCTTAACGTAGTCTTGTAAATGTCCTCCTCTCTGATGCGTACGTAATGGTATCCGGATCTCAAGTCAATCTTCAAGAACATTGTTGCTCCCTTCAACTAATCGAACAAGTCACAATCCTTGGTAAAGGGTACTTGTTCTTGATAGTCACTTTGTTCAATTGCCTATAGTCAATGCATAGTATGAGAGTACCATATTTCTTCGTCACAAATAAGATCAGTGCACCCCAAGGTGATACACTTGGCCTAATGTATCCCTTGTCCAAAATTTCCTTCAATTGAAACTTTAACTTAATTAACTCAGTTTTTCTCATCCTATAAGGTGTTTTTGATGTTGGAGCTTCCCCTGGCATTAACTCAATAGAAACATCTACCTCCTTGTGAAGTGGAAACTCTGTAATGTCCTTAGGAAATACATCCTAAAACTACTGCAAAATTGGGTATCTGTTCAACACATTTGCATCCTCAACCTCCTTACCCTTATCACTAGAAATGTGTACTACAAATAGCTTGCACCCTTTCCTACGACTGCGCTTTTCTTTCATAGTTGTTACCATCCTAACTGATGTGGTTTTCTTTTTACCCTGTAAGACTCTTGGTTCTCCATTATTATCAGCGCACTCAATGGTTTTTTCATAGAAATCTACCTTGGTTCTATGAAGATACAACCAATCCATGCCCAACAACATACTGTATGATCCCAAAGGTAGTACATTTAAATGTGTTGCAGTGGCCATACCATTTAAATCAAATGCACAAGATTTTACCCAATGATGAATTTGCTTCTTTGTACCTGTACCCAACTGCACTAACCAAGACATTGCATGTAATTCTTTACTCAAACCACACTTATCCACCAAGTCAGGACTAACATAGCTATAATTAGATCCAGGGTCAATTAAAATAGAAATAACTTGATCACAAAGCTTACCATCCATCTCAGTTATAGATGTCTGATGTTCTACCTCCCTGTTGTCCATTGCTACATAGATATGTGGAATACTCTGACCAACATCCCCAATAGTCTGCGCCTCTTGTGCACTGTAAATCTTAGACCTACCAGCCTGATACTGTGGAAAATATCTCCTAAGGTGTTCCTCACCACATGTCTAACACTCTAACTAACCAGTGCCCTCACCTCTATGATGTTGTTATTGCTCTTGTGACCCATCTCCCTGTCTAGATGCATTAAATATCTTTTGTGGTGCCACATTTTATTTATGTCTGTGTGTTTAGGCCTTGTTCTCTTAGGTTTCCATTTACCTTTACCTTTGTATTTTCATTTACATCCATGTTGAGATTCATTCTTACGCTTTGACTGTTCATAGCAATGCTTCAATTCCCCAATAACTTCCTCAAGTGACCAAGGCTCATGATACTCAATCTAATCACTAAATGCTAATCACAAACCACTAAAAAATCTTTGAACTTTAGCCTTCTCATCAGTAATATGTGGTACATACCTCAATAGCTCCAGAAACATGGTTGTGTACTCCTCATCTATCATTGATCCCATCTTTAGCTCATAGAATTATTTAGCCTTACTGTGGTTGTACCTCTATGACAAGTACTTCCTCCTGAAAATCCTCTTGAAATCCCACCAACTCAAGTCATCCGTCTTGATGTCTCTGACCCACATAACATGTTCCCACTAGGTATCTGCTTTACCTTTCAAGCTAAAGATAGCTATTTTTGCATTCATGTTATATGTGTACTCATGCAGCTCAAATAAATTGTTCATCCCAAGTATCCAAGCCTCTGCATCTTCTAAATTATTCACATCTCCATAAAAAGTAAGTGACTTTTATTTATTGAATTCATCCAACAAGTATCCCCTATCATTCCTCCTATAAGGATGATAGCGATGACAATCATGATGTCTATCAGAACCATAACTGGAATAGTACCTATACTCATTACCCTTCCTATCGGAATATCCAGCAACTACTGTCTCTCACTATGTCCAATCTATCTAACCTATGTCTACTAGGAGACCTACTGCCATATGCCCCACTAGTTCCATCCTCGTGTCCATGGCTGATCCAAAGTGGCCCTTGTCACTGCAAATCTAAAAAACTTTGAAGAAGTATAGCATTAACTTCTTCTTGTTTCTCTTGTGTTCATATAATCTGGTCATTATCTGCCTTACAACTACTTATCTCTTCCTTTAAGCTTCTCAGTGTAACTTCCAAATTGGAAGGATTCCCAACACCATACTTCTCTTCGGATTCATAGGGAGAGACTTTGTAGTCAACCATCCTGCTAGCCATTTGATATTTCTTCCTACAATGCATAATATGTCAGATAAACTAAATTATAATAAATCAATGTACCTTAGTATAGCTCGGAAGGGGATACCTTGTCTACAAAATCACCAAATCAGCGTGACACATGTATAACATAATGTTGTAGTGGCTACAACCACCCTCCAAAATTTTTCCTTAGCCTCGTTTTGGAGCCTCCCTACCAACCATCCTAGCAGCATATCTTTCACTGTCAAGTACATAGGCTTCATTAGTTTTTCAATGACTTGCCAACCTATCCATGTTAGTTTGCTTCACTCCTTTCATAGGCTTCCATTTCGGACTTAAGCTAGTTGTTGGTTGAGCAGCTCCCTCAAAAAATTGCGCAATTTTGGAGGGGAACCAACCTTCCCTCCAGAAATTGGCAAATCTATTGGGTAACCTACTCGGCTCAGAAATTGTGCAATGCAGTTAGACAAAATTCCTTTAGAAAACTACACAATCTGGCCCAGCACTACAGCTCAGCCTGAAAATTGCGCAATTTTGGGCAGCAATCACCTGTTGACCCCAGAAATTGTGCAATCCCTATGGGATAGCTAACCCATCTCCCCTCAGAAATTGTGCAAATCCCTCTCTCAGTCTCGTAGACTGATGTATGTGCCTTCAAGTTGTTCGGTTCCCTCCGGGACCGAGTAAAGTTGATTTGCATGCATGAGATGCTTTTCTCGAAATAGCAAGAGGTGGCATGCAAAAGGCATCCCTAGATTTTAGGGATCTATTTTCAGCAACTAGGAGGTTACATGCATAGATTGTTTTAGAAACCTCCATCCAAGTGTCGCTTTTTCCTAGATTTGTGGCATGTGTGTCATAACCTTGATCTTATCAAAACTTGTGAACCGGATATTGCAGAGCTCATTCCTCACATCGACGTTGCAACTCTAACATCCCACATTGCATCTAGGAAGTCTTCGACACTTTCAGCCTAGTTTTTTAGGGTAAGTCTGCTTCTCATGTCTTGCATTGTGTTTCTGTCACTCTTTTGTGTTTCGCTTTGTGTAAATGCTGTCTGCTTGATTTCAATGAGTGCTTGTTGTTGTTTTGATATATGTTAGCTTGTAGAAGAATTGTTTCAGTTTTTGTTTGCATCTCACCATTGTCACATGCATGACACTGTTTTTGCACAAACAGTCATCGTTGCAGTGACACGCTTCACACACATGCATGCTTTCTTGTTTTGTAAGTCCTACACTTGTTTTCATGCTTGACCACTTACTCTTGTTTACACTTAGCTTCACCATGGATCCAGACTTCTCATGTTTTCAATTGCCCATCAGCGGGTCTAGGCTACCTCAGCCCAGATCTTGCCTTGCTCGGCTAGCGCTGCACATTTCTGGAAGTGAAGGCTCTACCTTCCCTCCAAAAATTGCACAAGTCTGGCCCAACACTGACCTCCATGATTACATTGCACAATTATGGGAGGCAGTGCCTTGCTGGCCCCAGAAACTGCACAATGCAGTTTGCTGGTTTGCATGTCACTGCTGACTGAAATTGCACATTGTGCAGTTTCAGTCCTCTGCAGGCCAGGTTTGACTGTACATTGTGTAGTTCTAGTAGTCAGTCAGCCTCTCAATAGACCAGACTATGCCTTGCACATTTTTGGAAATCAGTCTCCTAGCCTCTCGGTGAAAATTATGCAATATTCACAAACAATCACACAGGTATGTTGCATGCCATTCCTCTAGTTTCTTTTGGTTTTCAACTGACATATTGCTTTCCATGAGTGTTTTTATGTCTCTAGGTATCACATGTCTTCGTCTACCTCTTAGCAGCATAGGTACAATGGCTTCCAAAAGATTAAAATCAAAGACACCGTTGAGAGCACAACTAGGGATGCAGTCGATCAAGTGTCTATGAACTTGCCAATCTATGAAGACATTATGTTGTTCATGGAAAAGGATATCAAGATGAAATGGCAGTGGCATCACAATGAGAAGCTATATCAGCAACAATAGAAAAAAAGTACATACCTAAAAGTGTTCCCCTTTAGGGTAATGACCCATTTTGAGAAGCTTAATTTGTTTGAGAGACACTCCATCCCCAAATGGGTTGGGACCAGGTCGCACCCTCAGGCCACCCGTGATTTATAGTTAATCAAGTGGTACCACAATGATGAGGAAATGTGGCCTGGCTCCCTAACCTGGAACACCCCATGTGGCAGACAAGCATGGGTTCCAGGTCGCCCCCTGAGGCCCACACTTGAGTGGAACCATCGAGTGAATCAAGGCGGCCCGACTCCCTAACTTGGGGCACCCCAACCATCAAGGATGGGATGGGAGTCAAGTTAGTCCCCTTAGTTCCACCGTGACCCCTGGCATGAATGGTCCCACTATTTCTGAGGTAAGGTTTCCCTGGCTTCCTAACCTCAACCTCAAATCTGTGACAAGGCTACCAGGTGTTATCACTTAGAACCATAGTTCATGTATGTAATGTTGTCCACAAGGTTCATATAAAGGTTTTCAGTTTTGTGAATAGGTTTATATGTGTGTGTCACTTTAAAATGTGAATTTCAAAAGGTATTGATGTAAGTTCGTGTAAAAAAAAAATCGTTAGATACCCTCCATCATTGTCAGTTAAGACATGTCATGTCATTAGTACTTTGCGCAGTTTCGCAGCGCATGTTTGTTTGGTCAATTTAGCTGCGCAATGATGTTTCCGTCTTTTCGCAGCGTACTGTTTATCAGCCATTTCGTAGCGCGTTTTGTTAAATTTGAACTGTCCGCGCTACGAAATCGGGGTTTCAGTGTTTGTGTAGCGCTTGTTCTTGGAACGTCAAATCCGGGAGGGGTGAGTCATAGGTCCGTTCATGTTTGTCAGTTGATGTCATCTCCCGGTCATGATAAATCATCATTCCGCCATAAGGTCCAGAGTCATGCATATGAATGTCAGCTTAAGGGATTTTATGAGGTATGGTTATGTCATAATGTGTTTTCATAATGTGTAAACATGTTTGCTGTATGAGAAGCCCAAGTTCTCATTTAAAGGGATCATTGCAAGCGAGCCTGCACTCCAAAGTCGAGATTGTTTTCGCGCTGTAGCTGCCATTAGTTCCCTGTGTGAAAATATTCGAAGCAAGATGGAAAAGAGGGAACATCGATTCGGTAGGTGCTTGAGGACAGAGCCGGAGGGGCTTGATGTTACACTCAGGGATGAAGGTGTCGCAAGAGCCTTTCGAAATGCTGGTTGCTGGAGGTTCTGCGAGAAGTTGAAAGGAGGACATGCAGAGGTAACGAAGGCTTTTGCATTGAATTTTACTGGACTGAATTCAAAGGTGTCAATGTTAGAGTTTCCTGTGTCTCCTGAAACTATTTCCACTGTCACTGAAATTCCGAGGGGAGGTCAAGAATGGTTCAAAAACTTTAAATTCGACATGAGTCCCTGTAAAGAATTTTTGAAAGAACCTTATGTAAATGAGGACCTCACCAAAGGGGTGCCAAGGAGTTACATAAAGGAACATTATGCTATGCTCCTCACATGCATCCAGAAATACCTAACATGCGAGGGAAGGTACAATAAAGTTTACTCCTACCACTTCAAACTTTTGTTGCATTTCACAGGTAAGGCTTCAATAGATATACCTTTCTATTTGTTCAGAAGTATTAGCAAAATGTGTGATAAAATCCAGTTAAAGAAATATGGTTGTGAAACATCCTTGTTTCATCATGGTTTAGTAAAGTTGCTGGTGTTGGATGGTTTACAAAAGATTGGCAGAGATTGGGATTCATTTGTGTTTATGGCCGGCTTTCCAAGCAAAACAGGCCTCACTCCATTGCCTGTGAGGGAAAGGGAAGAAAGGAGTGAAGAACCCACTCTGGCTGAGCTCAGAAAAGAGGTGACAGACCAAAAGAAGCCTAAAACCAAATTAAGGAAATCAGAGAAGTCTGTGGCAGCAAAAGAGACACCTAAATCATCAGCAAAGGAAACTCCTAAGCCATCATCTAAGGAGACACCTCAGTCATCAAAGCAGAAGATCCAGAAAAAGAAGGATGAAGCTAAACCAAGTGAAGTTGAAAAGATTTCAAGGGTGAAAACCAGAGGTCAACTAAACAAGGAAAAGGGTAAGTCAATTACTGTGGAAGAAAGCCCTATTTCAAAAGGCAGTTTAAATGACTTACTTGAAGCCATTGAACTTGAGCAAGATCAGCCAATACAGATTGAACCAATAGAGTTTGAGCAAGATCACCCAGTGCAGCCAATGCATATTGACCTCACTCAATCTTCACCCGAAAGTACAAAAAAACCAAGAGCTTCAACAAGATTGAAATTTGAAGAGCCTAGTAAAGAATATGCTTTCAAGCCACGTAGACCAGTCACAAGAAGACAAATGAAAGAAGTGGAGAAAGCGCAAAAAGAGAAAGCACCTTTAGAAGTGCCTAGTACAGATGTACTTGAGGTTTTGACCAGAACAGTTCAAGCAGCCAAAAGTAAAAATAAGGGTAATAGGGTTATCATCAGTCAAGGTGGAAATGTCATTGCTATCAAGCAACAAGCAGGAACAACACAAGAAGAAATACCTCAGATTAAAAATGTTTCTAAGGAAAGGGCAGTAAGATATGCAAATTATAAAAAGGCTGTAATAAAGGGCAGAACAAGTCTAATGAGCCAAACTGACTCAGTGTCTGATGCATATTTGTGGACGGTGCCAGCTCTGAAGCAGGCAAAAATCATGAAACAAATGAACACAAGCTTAAGAGGAGAAAACAAGGCTTTAAAGGAAGAAGTTAGCAGTTTAAAGAGGAAGCTAGACAAACTAGCTGATTAATCCAAGGGGAAATTTGCTTTTCAAGTTTTGATAAATTTTGGCTGTCATCATTTTGAAACTTTTTGGAGCCCTTACACCTGTACAAAATAGCTGAAGAAATCACGGAGTTAAGTCATCAGTGCTTTAAGATTCATATGCTTTGTTTTGATTACCTACAGCAGTTTCGTAGCGCACTACGAAACTGCTGTAGATGACTGTTTATGTGAAAAAATGAAATTGATGCTGAGGTCAGCAAATCTTAAAAGGGATGACTCGAGGCCAGCATGGAGATTATACAAAGCTATTCAGATATCCAAAAGGTGACAGGTGTGAGTATTTAAGGAAAAAGTGAAATTTTTGTCTTTTGTTAAAGTCTTCCTAAAGTTACTTTATAGCCGAATTATTAGGGTTCTGGTAGGGTTACCGAAATTTTGAGTGGTACACCTGTTCAGTTCACAAAGTGTCCAGATCATAAGGCATATTGAATTATGCGTGGCTATTAGAAGAATTAAATGGCTTGGAGCATAGTCTTTTAATGCATGAAGACTAATGGGAGGCAGAGACCGTGTAAATAGGGCACAGATCCTTATCAGTTGATGAGTCATCCACATATCAAGTATCCGAAGCTGCTCATTCAGTGAATGTTCCTCCAGCATGTCTTGGCTATTACTGAAGTGATACAGGTGTCAAATTTCAAGAAAGCATCAATGCACACGAGGAGATAGACTTAGAGTTTCAATGGGAATGGGACTCTATGTTTTCATAGCGCAATACCTTTGTAATTAATTAGTTTGTTTAGATATGGATAAGGCAATTAATGATAGGATTTCGAGCTCCCTTCATGCTTGTTGAGGAGTCTCAAGTAGTTGTACTTTTGGTTTTCCTATATATAGAAATGACTCTGATGTAAAAAAGGTTGGAGATTTTATGCAAAAACAGAGTTTATTTGGGCCAATGTAAAGACTTATTACAGTAATAGTAAAACAGTGGTTGTTTCTTCTCAAGATTCTCAATGGATTATATTGTTCAAATGTGATAGTGTTTTATTTTCTTAATGTTCTTTTAACAGCCTTGTTATAGCACAATCACTCAGAATTCATATCTTATGCTCTGACTTCCTGTGTGTTTGGCAAGCTGTGGTTTTTGTGGAGTATGTTTGAACATTTAATGCAAAGAGCCTTGACTTCCATGAAATGACTGTGCTTTTGTTTACTAAAGGTGTGAGACTCCATAGCCCAATGAAGACTAGTTTGATATGTGTCCAACCAGCTTTGTTTTCATGAATGTGTGAAGAGTTAGCCATCTGTTGTTGTGATTGATTTTTCTCAAAAGTCTGTGAGAGAGCCCTCTCTGATCAAAGAGGCTAATCTTTGGTCTAAAGTCTGGTTGAAAGAGTTACATGAAATCTTGCTTGGCTGCAGCCCTTAGTACTGATTTTGTGATAACACCAGGAATCATAAATTCATGTGCTCACCCCTTATTACCTGTAGCAATGTTAGCTCGTATGCTTGTGGCCATTTTTCATTCATTTTCTTGGGGCCATATTTGCTCAAAATGCATCCTAAAGTCTTGGGGCCCCATCACAGCTCAAGGTTTGGGGGCCCCATCAAGGATCAAGGCTCAAGGAGTTGCAGGTGTTAAAGCAGCAACTCAAGGAAGAGGAGTTGCACAGATGAGAGAAGGAGTTGCAGCAAAAATAGGTACAGCAGAAGGTGCAACATGCACAGACTGATGAAACTGCACCCATATAGGTTATAGACCCAACCCAGCAATTGGCATGGAGCAGATAGGGTGAGTATTGTTGTCGATCGCATGCAAGGTTGTTCAAGAGCATGGATGTCATTATGCACACACATGCGATCCCACCCATTGGCACACTCACCGAGGCAAAGACAAGAAGCAAGTCTAACTAGAGCTAAACATGTATTTTGATAAGTTGATGCGCATGGTCACCAGCACACACTTGGAGATCAACATAGACACTATGCATCAGTATGTTGTTGGTCCAGCTGCACTCAAGATGATGATGCACATGTTATTAGACGAGTTGGACAGAGGAGCCATATCAGTGTACCCGAATGCAATGGAGGCAAGAGTTCACTTACAACAGGATGTCATCATTAAGCGCGTGGACCCCATCATGGATGACCAAGCTTGGCATCAGTTCACCACCGTTGATCATCACGAAGATATCGAAGATTTGTTCTTCCCACCACTTTCTGAGTCTTATTGATAGCTTGCATGGCTTGGTCAAGCCTATCTTGTCTCACATGGGTACATGTGCATATTGTACTATAACATCTTGTTAAGGTGAAAGAACAAGTGTCGATAGTTGAATGTAACAGTCATGTAGTAGGTGAAGAGTCATGAGGGTAGGTGAACAATCACAAAAGGGAATGTCAAGGATCACCCCAACTTTTGATATTTATAGTACCTCATAACTCATTGTACAGGCTTTTGGGCAGCCAAGCTTCCGATAGGTATTTTAGAGAAAGCTTGGAGAGTATTGTAATGAGCCTTGGCTTTTGCACAGTACAGAGCTAGTACATCTCTTTGGAGGAGCACGCGGCAGTGACTGTAACGTTTTGTTATCAGGACTAGTGGTTGGTCATGGTTGTACTGTATGACTAGAACTTTCACTTCTTAATATAACAGAGCCAACATGTTTCATGAATGTGTTTTTATTGTATTTCATTTATCTTGGTTACTCTAACGATATATGTATCTTTTTTCTTACACATGTATGTATAGACTCTTTCTGTATATGTATGTATGAATCTTAATGAGATGCATTGTTGGTTCAACCATCACTTAGGATTTTTGGTTTGCCTACCTTCTAGTTTGTGTTGCATCTTTGCTCGTGTGTTCCCTTCCAAGATGCGTGTTTACACAGGTTTCCAAGGGGCACACTTACCCCACTTTCCATGTGCTAAAACCATTCACACACCTTCCTTGGTTTACTATGCATCTCACACCCTTGCTACCAACAAGGACATCTTACTTACCTTTGCATGCAACTACGGTCAAGGCGATATCGTACGATGCACTGTTGGGACTCCTACACCAAATAGTCTGAGGTCTATATGGGACTTCTTACCGAGGAGATTCCCTGACATGTTGGCGGGTCTAGCATCGTCAACATATTGGCGCTAGAAGTAGGGTTAGATGACAAGTTGTGTCCTCTCATCTAGTTTTGAATCTTTGCACATCCTTCATGGATACTATCACACTCATCCCTCCATGATGTTTTTTGCATGCCAGACCTCTCGAAATCACGAGGGAGTTTTCTGATCTCTTTTCTGAATTCACGTATGATGGTGAAGACAAAGTGGCCTGGCCTGCATACTTACAAGAATTTTTTGCAATTCTTGATAATGCAGATGAATTCTCTGATGAAGAGGCCATTTTGTCACTTACATAAACACTTTGTGAATCCCCACTATGGTGGTACTGGATTCTTCCAACCAACAGCATGCACTCACTTGAGCAATTCTATGATCTCATTGAATCTACTTTCCATCATTTTGATCCAGAACCTCTTGACAAAAAACTGTTAAAACAACGGAAGACCCCACAAGAATCGCCTATGGATTTTTGGGACCACTTCTGTCTATTGAAATTTCAAACTCCTAAAATTCAGATGAAATTCCAGTATCTCATGGACAGATTTGAATATTTCCTTACCAAATTTGTCAATCCAAAGAAGAATTTCAAGCCCAAGCCCCACTCAGCATACTTCGGTGATGGAGCTACACAATCACAGATGGACACGGTTGTTGTCACAAGTGATTGTTCGTCTTCCCCTCGTCAAACATCTCCACCACTGCAAAGTGATGGGGGAGAGAATGCACACATGTCTGTTCAACTATCACATCCTCCCAACATTACTTCACTCCATTCCCGTGCGAACTTGGTTGTGAATCCCATCGGTTGTCACATTTATTTTGTACCTTAACCTCTGTCTTCGTATTCTAATGATCCTATGGATTGCACTATCTTGTGTTCTTCCATTCCATACTCTACAGTTGTTGTGAAAAAGGATCAAGCTATCGACGGAGTTGGTGTTGCACAACTAACCTGCATTGTCATTCGTGAAGAGTATGACTAGTAGCTTGAGCATCAACCATCAATGAAGGATCACTCCCTTCCGTCCGAGCCTCCTTTGTTCTTCCCTAACATCTTGGTGATTCCTCCATCCCTGATTTGGCATGTGTATCTATGTCTATGGATGCAGCCATTGTTGATCACTTACATAACACATTGGATGCCAGTATATTATCCAACAACTGAGAGGAAAAATCATTCATTGAACATCCATTTCTTTTTTCATCTACTTTTTCTGGAAACACAGAGGCTGAACATTCTTGCTTCTCCTCTACCCTTTTGTGCAATTCATCAAATCATGAAGATGATGAAAAACATCGTAAAGTTTTTGATCTTGGTTGTCGTGATCTCTCTACTTATTCATCTGATCATGATGTTGATTCAACCGTCATTAATCTGTCTAAGACACTGGTCTATGATGATCTATCTGTTGACGAAGTCGAAACCCCCCATACTATCGAGGCACTTCAGCCTGAGGTGATGGTTATGTCAAGCCCTCACTGTCCTAAGGTTGGTTTCACTTCTGATCAGGAAATTGTTCAAACACCCAAGGCTCCTCATCACTCATCTGTATGCATTGAAGATCAACCAAACACCCATATTTTGCTTCCTCCACTTGAACTAAATGATCCCATCACTCATGCATTGGAGGAATCTTACACAACATGCACGCTTGCACAACGTAAGTGGTCTACATTTGTCACATTTTCTTGCATGTCGCAGTCAAGAGAATGCGTACACTTAACATTTTCACGCAATGCAGCACATAACCATGGTAAGTCCACAGATTAAATGTCACGTGTTTGCATGCATTTATGTTTTATGGACACATTTAAACTTTGAGTGTGTTTGGATTCACTGTTATATCTTTCATGTTTGTTGGTTCACATAGTTGTACTATTCGCAAACCATGACTTCACCAACATGGGTCGAACAATGCATTACTTGCTTCATTGGAAGTATCACTTTACATAAGCAGACCCATGCAATATTAGCTTAGGAGTAGGAGTAGTGTTTGCTTGTGGTTTGTTTGCTTGAATGCATGTTTGCTTCTTAATTTTCATGTTTGTTTATTTTCCTACTTGTTTGCTTACTCACTTTTCTTACACATTTACTTCGGCTTTTTCTTTTTTTTGTTGTTTGTTTGATGGTTTACGTTTGTAGGTTAGTTTCACATGACACCATGTGCGACTCTTGAAACGAGATCGATTAAGTACAAGAGGGCTTGTTCAATTATAAATACATGGTAATCTGTCGTCATGCCTCTGTATGAAGAACTTGTTTTCTTTAGTCCATGATACATCAATGGAAAATACATGTTGTTCGAAATGAACCTTGGTAAAAACAAAATGCCTCATCACTAACTAGTATCACCTACTCGAGTCAGTTGTTTTGGGTTAATCCTTGTCAACTCAGTCAAGTAGAGTAAGGTGAGGGGGAAAACCTTAACAAGCACGTCAGAGGTTTATACAAACTACTTCTCTGAAGGAAAAACCTCTTCTTCTCTCAATAAGTTGGGATCCCTCTTCCGCTTCTTAAATGAATAAGTGTTATGCACAGTTATGTAAATGAAAAAAAAAAAATCAAAATGTGAAAAATTCAAAAAAATGTAAAATGAATAAGGAAAAAGAAGAGAAAGGCTTCCTGTGCAAAGAGGTGATGCAAGTAACTCCGCCAAGGTACTGACCAGGATCGTTGGTAGTAGAGTGATGCTTGTGTTCCTGTGTGACTCCATCGGGGTACTATCGAGGCTTTCTAGCAGCGGAGAAACACCAAAGATGAAACTAAAACTCCTAATGACCATAAAGCTTGTGCACCAATATACCCCTCATCCCCAATCGAAACAATTGTGTTAGATTGTCTTGGGATGTGTGCCGACCAACCAAGATCTTGGCAGATGCTACATCTTACAATCAAGCAAGTTTGGAAACCAAGATGACCAGAGAAATGAACAATAGTTCCAGAGGTGTTAGACTTTCTTTTCACGAACAAGGCCCATTCAGAGAGCTAGAATTCTACCAGTGTGTCGCCAAGTGTTTTACCGGCTACAACCACCCTCCAAAATTTTGCCTTAGTCTCGTTTTAGAGCCTCCCTACCAACCATTAGTCTCATTTTGGAGCCTCCCTACCAACCATCCTAGCAGCATGTCTTTCACTGTCAAGTAAATAGGCTTCATTGGTTTTTTAGTGGCTTTCCAGCCGGTGCATGTAATTTTTCTTCACTCCTTTAATAGGTTGCCATTCTAGACCTAAGCTAGTTGTTGTCTAAGAATCTCCCTCAGAAAATTGTGCAATTCTGGAGGGGAACCAACCTTCCCTCCAAAAATTGCGCAAATATGTTGGACATCTTGTTGGGCTCAAAAATTGCACAATGCAGTCAGACATGCTTCCTTGAGAAAAATGCGCAATCTAGCTCAGCACTGCATCTCAGCCTAGAAATTGTGCAATTGTGGGTAGCAGTCACCTGCTGACCCCAGAAATTGCACAATCCCTCTGGGACAGCCAGCTTAGCTTTTTGGGTCCCTATAATACTAGTGATTACCCCATTAATATTTTAGTTGCATCTCTTATTAATATTGTTGTGCCCCTATTATCCCCACATTTTTATTACTGTGCCTAATAGAATCCCTCTATTGTTATTTTTGTGGCTTTATATTATTATTGTTAGGCCAGCTGGGTTATATTGTGACTCCTTAGACTCCTATATATAGAAAGGAGGTTTTGTCATTTGAATCATCCAAGAATTGTTCATTTATGTAATGTAAAGGAGGTTGCCCCCTCGAAGAGGCTGAATTCTAAGGCGTTGATCTATCTTTTCTATCTTGTCTTGAGCTGGTTTCATAACATTTGGTATCAGAGCTTTGGATTCTAGGGTTTCGCCGCTCCAAACAGGTCATCGTGGAATTTCCACTATAACTTTTTTTTTGCGACGTTTCAGAAGCTAAAACAAAAACCCATTTGATAAGAAATCGTGCTGAATCTTGGGTCCAAATTTTAGAGTTGTTCACGCTATATTTACGGAGATATGATCTGAGGAGATTCGTCTTCTTGCAGACTCCTGAATTTCATTCCAAACAGGTGACCCAGGGAAAATCGTCATAACTTTCTCTCTGAGCATCTGATTGAAATTTTGTAAGAAGGTACAGAAAGCGGATGGACTGTAGTTTCTTGTATATATTTTTCAAAGCCAAAGGTCAAAACAAAGACTCGTGGCACGTCGTACAAGTTCGCTCTACTGAACTAGTCTATAATCATGTCACTGTGGGAGATTTTGTATAACTCTTCCTTGGAGAGTCCAATTTGGATTAGATTGGTGGCATTGGAAAGAGGACATAGAGGGCTACTACAGGTCACAATTTCAGAATTGGATGATCTGAAAGTACAGAGATACATCAGAGGCAATATCGAGCTCCTACAAAGTCAAAAAAGGTGTGTAGATTCTTTTAAATTTTTACTTAAGATTAGTTTGAAAATTTATTTTGAAGGAATTCAAAGGGCATAGTAGAGAATTATTATCGGTAACGGATGCCTCGAGGAAAGAAAATTCAAACACCTAGTAAGCAACCTGAAAGCCCTAGCATGACTCATGAAGAAGAGGAAGAAATGCTACATGATATATCAAAATTACAAGAACAAGTGCAACAAATGTCACGCTCACAAAAGCTAACAGAAGCTAAGATAAATGGCGTGGAATCTAAGATAAAGGGCATGGAAGCTAATATGGATGATTTGAAGATAGATTTGAAGACATATTTGAAGAGATACATGGCAGATTTGAAGACAGACATGGCAGATTTGAAGACAGATTTGACAAATTTTCTACAAGAAATACTTACTAATGGTGAAAAGGTTGTAAAGGAAACTCATGATGCAAACAAAAGAAATGTTAATCATGATTTCATAGACTCTAATGTGGGATCAAAGACCCACCATATTCCAAAAATCGATATGAGGAAGTTTGATGGCAAGGATCCCACAACATGGATATTACAGATGGAGCAATTTTTCGATCTCAATAATGTGCAAAACACACAAAAGGTACGTATTGCAACTTTATATTTGGAACCAAATTAGTTTGTATGGTATCAATGGCTTTGCTCTTGTAAATAAATTATCACTTGGGAAATTTTTACGGAAGAATTGATAGCACATTATGAGGATACAAAAAGCAACACTTTTTTTAGCCAATTGATAAGTCTCAAACAAAGGGGTTCAATAATGGAGCACATTGAGGAGTTCCAAAAATTGAACATAAGGGTAAAAAATATTCCAGAGGAGCATAGGATTGATGTGTTCGTAGGGTCTTTAAAGGATAATATCCAACATAATGTTCGCCTTTGGGAACCTGATTCATTAGAGAAGGCATTTAGGTTAGCAAGAAAAATGGAAAGCAAAATTATGGCAACCAGGAAGCATACCACTCACAACTATAAAGATGGAAGTGTTGTTGCCCCTAGTCTTCCACAACCTATAAGGTTGACACCACAACAATTGGAAGAAAAAAGAGCAAAAAGGCTTTGTTACAGTTGTGATAGCAAATACACTAAAGGTCATAAGTGTGCTGAGAAGAAATTATTCTACATAGATTGCGAAGAGGAAGAAGAAAAGGAGCAAGAAAGGTCAAAAGAAGAGGATATACTCCAGGAACAAAGCCTAGATAAAGAAGAAATGAATCCGACCATACCTTGTAATGCATTGGCTAGAATTACCACTCCTCAAACCATCAAGATAGAAGGACAAATCAAGAAGAAAAAGGTAATAGTGTTGATTGATTCAAGAAGTACCCACAATTTTATTAATTGTAAGGTAGCAAAAGAATTGAATTGCTTCTTATATCCAGCACCAGAGTGTCAAGTGATGGTTGCAAATGGAGGAACAATAAATTGCTCTGGAAAGTGCCATAATATCAAGCTATGATGGGAGAATATGTATTGACTAGCCCAATGCTTTCCATTCCAATGGGAGGTGTTGATGTTGTACTAGGAGTCCAATGGCTACAATCCTTGGGTACAATAGCTTTTAATTTTCAAGAACTTTTCATGAAATTTTCTATGGAAGGAAAGGAAGTTGAATTAAGGGGTATTGCAGGGAAACTAGGAAAGATAATCAGCTCTAACGGTATGGCAAAGCTTCTAAAAAAGGAACAAAGGGGTGTAATTGCACAATTATGTTCACTAGATGTTTACACATTGGAATCATCTATTTCTCTAGATCTCCAAAAAGCCTTAAACAATCATTCCAAGGTATTTGAGACTCCCAAAGGTCTCCCACCTATTCGTGATCATGATCATTCTATTCATCTGATTCCAGGTGTTAGCTACCTATACCAATAGGTTTCATATTTCATGATTGGCTATGAAAGGTCCAAATATGCTCTGCTTTGACGATTCAAAGATCACATATTTCCAAGAGAATCCAATCTGTGCTTATAGCTTGCTATGGACTTAAATTTTGATGGATGTTCCAACAGTCTAATCTGGATCATTCCATGGTTTAAATTTTCAGTTGTAGAATAGAGAAAGGAGTCTGTCCAAACTGTTTAATCTTGGCAGACAGGTAGTTCAGGTAGAGAAGAAAAGGCTCCCAACAGCTTAATCTGGGACCTTGGAAGAAATAAGGGTAGAAGTAGATAGAAAAAACAAGATAAAAAGCCAGAGAAAAGAAAAGGCAAGTAAGGGTCTGCAAGTCCAAGTGCAACCTCCAAGAAGAAATAAAAAATGCTAGGCAAGCAGCTGGGTAAGTAGTTGGGGTTGCAGAAAGGTTATCTTTACCATTGTAGGTGTGTTAACTTTGTTTACCAAAGCAAAGTCAATCAATTGAGAAGGTGTTCTTCTTCATCAAGTTGCAGCAAGCAGGAAGCATGTCTAACCTCCCTTCTTCCCCTTTCATTTCATTACTAACACTCCCTCATCAGCTGAGATTCATGGAAGAAGATTATGGTTTCATGATGGTTCTTGTTCCTTCAAAAGCCACATTTCTTGTGTAAAAATCTTTTCATTTTGATCTACTCTTTAAGCTAAGTGTTTCACAAAAAAGCTTAGTATTTTCTCCCTTCATTCACCCCCCTCATCCATATTAACTCTAACTCTACTACATAAATCCCCTATATCACCTTTCCCCTACTAGTATTAACACCATGGTGTATAAACCCCAAATTTTGTATAAATATCCCTCCCCTTGGCATTATAGCCATATGTCCTCTGAAAAATGAATCAAAATGACATCTGGTCACTTTGAGGAACCTATACCTCCTCTCACCCCCTTGTTTCAAGTCATTCCACTCATCAAACCATCATTTGCAAAGAAAAACCCTGTAAAACCCCTTCTTACCCCTAAAACCCTCTAAAGTTGCGAAAAAATCCAAAAAAAAACCCACTTTAGCCGCTTAACCAAAGTTGGCGCATATATGTGATTTTCCAAAATACACCGAAAAACCTTACAAAAACCCATACCCTAAGGTTTTTCCGCCGAGCGCAGATCCCGAAATGAATATTAAAATAACCCCGCCCCTTCCGTATCGGCCGATCATCTCATTGATCCGACAGCCGTCCGATGGAGAGCCTCTAATCCAACGGCTCTCATCCATGTCGGAGCGGCTCCGACGTCCGCCAATTACCCCGTACCGGTTGAGCACCTTAACCCCCCCGTCAACCGTCGGATCGGGCCCATGAGATCCGACGGCCCTCATTGATATCGGAGCGGCTTAGATGGCGGACAGATACCTTCCGATAAATGACGAAGGGATACGTCATTCGGTCGCCACGCGTCTTCCCCACAGCGCATCGGAGGTACGCCTGACAAATACCTCGTCCGTATCATAAGCGGTGCGATATAAAACCGCTAACCGCTTCCGGTTTCGGTCATCCCGCTTGTCCAACGTCACTCCCACGTCATCCCACGTCATTACCACCCTGCCATCATGTCAACCACTGCGCCCGACCTTCTGCCAATGTGTCTTGCCACTTCATCATCCCCGTGGACCACTCAGAGCCTGCCACCTCACATGATGACGTCATGCTGACGTCACCCGACCCTGACCCCACCGATGACGTCATGCTGACGTCACCAGAAAAGTGCGCCAAAAGTCCGAAAAATCAATATTATAGCCAAAATTCGCGTTTTTTTGGCTCTTTTCTGCAAAAACGTTTGTTGCTCCTGCATGTTTTTCCCACGTCCAACAGTGCACCAACCTGCAGAACTCGACCAGGAGACCGCCAGCGCACCATTTTCACCTGCATTCCTCTCCATTGCTCTCTGAAAACCAGGTATTTATCCTTGAAAATCCTTCCTTCACCTGGTTTTGTCTGTAAATTGCCAAGGACGAGTAAATTTGTGAAAAACATATAATTGACCGGCAGAAATACTTGCGCCTGGCCCCATTTACAATTGTGAACTCGGAAAACACTAGCTGAGCCTTGTTCGCCCGCATTTTCACTAAAAACCATACTCTGTTCGCGCATTCGCGAAAGACCCATTTAAACAGAATTTACCTGCTGAGAAAGACAGAGTGAGACCAGGCATTGGTCTTATTTAAACTTCAAACAGTATTTCAATTACTGTTTATTAGAACTACTCTCTGTTCCTTATAAATTTCACCTCCCTGGTAAAGAGACACTCCTCTATACTGTCCTGCTCAATTGAAACCACTTTACACTTAATTCAGAATCCTCTTTGGCAATGGAGACACCTGTAGTACTAAATGTTCAGCCTCTGAATGCCCCTCAAAGGAACTTGGAATGGCAAGCCTTGGCAGATATGGATTATCAGATTTCAGAAGAGATGTTGATGAGAACCAAGTTCCATATCCACCTGCTCAATGAACTTAAGGCCAAACATGAAACTGGAGCAGATGTGTTGGGTATATGGGATTATTTTCTTCCTATTTTTAAGTTGCCTCAAGTCAATCAATTCCCTGATCTGATCCATCTTTGTGCTGAATATTATGACCCTACTCAGAGGGTTGTGTTGGATCCTTCTGGTTCTGCTCTCTTTTACATCACTCCTGAAGCCATCAGGAACATGCTCTGCTTCAAAACTCAGAAAAAATTGGTCCCCTTGTCACTAGTAGACTTGATAAAACAAGGGAATAGATTGACAGATGCCCAAATCACTAAGCTAAATCAGTTATACATTGACTCTGATTCTGTGCAATATCCTCCTCTGAATCAAGTATACCTTAACCAGTTGGGCAGGGACTTGGTAGATATGATTAGTCCGATTTTGGGCTATAGCTCAATAGAATTGGTAGACCAAACTGTGCTGGTAATGATGCTGATGTTCGCTCCGGGCAGACTTCCAGTTTGCTATGATTATGCCACCTACATCTCTGACAAAATGCATGAGCAGCTAATGAATTTATCCAGAGAAAAGATGTTCAGATACACCTCCTACATTTACCATTTGATCTTGTACCATCAATATGAGAGATTTCATTTTCCAATCAAAAGAATGGATGCCCAAGGCAATCCCAGATCAATGGTCTATTGGTCCTCTGTCTTCCACACTACACCTGAGTCTCCATACACTTACTGTGAATTCATAGATCTGTTCGTCCATCCAGCTATGGCAATGCTGATGAGCTCACCTCCTCCGAGACTCACTGATGACATGCAGAGAATTCTTCAGCTATCCAAAGCTTACAGCATTGGGGATTGGTACTTCTACCAAAACCACACTGTCATCAGGATATATGGGTGTGATTTGCCTCCATTCAGATTACCTAAGTATGTGCCTATGAGGCTATTTGCCCTAGAGTACTTTAGGCAATTTGGCCGGGTTGATGTGCTTCACTTTTCAGGAAAAGGCAAAAAAGCACAGTTGAAGGTGAAAAGCCAACTTGGCCATTTTGTCTATAACGAGAGGGAGCAAGGATGGAAAGAAGCAGATAGAATGCTTGAGTCCCTTGGCCTTCAAACCAGTTTCCTATGGACACCCTATGACCCTAATCATTTTATAACTATGAGGAGGCTCAAATATAAGTTGTCTGCCTATGATCATTATAGTATCCCTCACATTGAAAAATATGCTAACCAAGACAAATGGAGGAGAGGGACCTTAGAAGAGCCCATGTCACAAGAAGAGCTAAATCAGAGGGCAGTAAGGAATCTAAGGAAGATGGCTGACCTTGAACTTTGTTCACAGGTATTCACACTTCCGAGCACACAAGTGGGAGCAGCTGCATCCTCCTCAACTGCCAAACAGCAAACTACCAAGGCCACTGAAAATATATCTAGCAAAGGCAAAGAAAAGGAAATGGAGATAGAACAATCACTCCATGGCAAGGAGCAGCCACCTCCAGTGACTCAAGAGCAGGCAGATAAAGAAATGCAGCAGCAGGCAGAGCAACAACAACAACAACAGGATTGCATCAAGAAGAAGGGCCACATGAGGGACAGCAGCCCTTACAGCAAGAAAGAATAGTTGATACTCCAACTTCCACTGAGCAACAGGCTCAAAACATAGTGCCTCCTAGGCCAGAAACTACCTTCGATGCCTCGGTCCTCCAAACTCCACAGAAAGAGGACATAAACAGAAAAAGGGATAGAGAAACTCCCCTGACATCATCTATAAACCAGGGAGAGAAAAGGCAAAGGTTGAATGAATTTTCTGAGGATGACATAGCAATAAGGCAAGCAATGGGCATGGGCCCACCCAGCAGAGAAGCTTCAGCCAGTTCCTTCCAGCATCTATAGGACAGACTATCTACAACAAGGTAGAAAATCTATTTTTTATAATGAATGAGATCAATCACCTGTTTGATGTGGCACCCAATTTTTACAAGTATACAGAGGCAGAGGAGACTATGGATGCAATTCTCAGGCATCAACTCCCTACGCAAGACTGGTGGGCAAATACAATACAGAAAATTTTATAGACAGGGAGCCACTCACCAAATTTTGTTTTTAAAAAAAATATATATCAATTGTCATGCAAAGCACAGTTTAACAAAATCAGCATGCATCAAAGATTAAAGCTGAGCCAACTCAGCAAAAATTTTGGCCAACACAGCAAGAATAGGAAACCACAACTGGCAGAGCCGAGAAGATACAGCGCAGCAAAAAGTAAAGACACATTATTCAGCGTTAAAACAAAGCGGTTCAACCGACTCAATGACCTCCAAAGGTCAAATTATCCTCTGACAGACTTAAAGAGCATTTATGCTGCATTCAAAGTTGTAATAACTTCTTTTCTACTTTCTGTACGAAGTTATGAAGATATTTTCTCTCTCAGATGACTCAATGCCTGAGATATTTTGTATAAGCATTCCTATAAAGTCCCCTTCGCATGAGCTTGCAAGGGTTGTTGTTGATTTCTCCTGAAGAAGTTCTTATGCTGTAATCCTTTCAGAAGTTTAATAAAGAAAGTGATGGAATTTCTCGTATTTCTGAAGTGTTGAATGCGTTCTGGTGTTTGTTGAAAACTACTGGATTCCTGTGTATTACACAATACAATAAGTCTCTGTAACTTTCTCTGTTATGTATTTTTGATTTGTTAAAATCCATATATGTTTTCTAAACTTTGAATATATAGTAACAAGGAAAAAGGATAACTTTCAGGATTTATTCAATGAATACCCTGAGTTCAATCTGTGTTGTTAATGAATGTTTTCTTCAGTTGTAATCTTGATAAGTGTAATTCTTAATTGCTGCACTTTCAGAATACATCTTTCACAGTGACCTTTGTCACAGGAATTCAAGTTTGCTCCTGTGCAACGTGTTTCACTTTCACCTCACCAGCTTAATAGAAAATTCTTAATTGCTTTCTGTTGGCTGACATGCCTCACTATTCAAGTTAAATTTGTTTGTCTGAGATACACAATAGGCCCTGCAGTTTGAACACCACCAATCCTGCATATCAAAGCATTTCACAACTCCAGACTCCATTGCCCAATGATATATTACTCTCTAAACACTACATCTTAAGCCCTGAAAGAAATCCTTCAACCAAAACATAAACCAAAACCTGAGCATAATACCTAGCCTAAAACACCATCATAACAGAGACAAATCATAAAGAGAGAGCCCTCTCTGATTGCAGTTTGGCTAGAGACTGTGATCCAAAGATTGGTTAGTGGTTACCCCGGCCGTATTCCCTTGGGAGTCATAGGGAACAACCTGGGTGTTAACATAAATGGCGACTCCACTGGGGAGTGCTTGAGATTTTTTCAATTACTATATATTTTCCATAGCTACTATCAAGCCTGAAATCAGTCAAGAGGCCTTTAATCTGTTTCTGTATCACATTAACAGCTTTAGGGAGGAGCTTGTTTAGGGAATCTTCATCTTAGCTCTGAGAATATATAGCCATTCCAAAATCTTCATCCAGTCCTTTCAGATATAAAAATTTCCTACAAAATCCTAAAAAACAGTTAGAAACTGGCTCCTAAGAAAAATCCACGGCATACTAGGGCAAACCCTGACCCTAATCCACCTATCATTGTTGATAACCCAAATACCATCCCAAGAAACATTAGGAGGCAGCAAAAGCAGGAGCAGCCTGCTAATCTAACCTCAGATTCAGATCATCCTAGCCTTATATCTACCCCATGCAAGGTCCTTTTCCGGTCTACCCCTAGTTCCCCTAGTTCACCATCCGCATCTCAAAGTCCTCCTCTCACATCTTCATCCACTGCACATATCCCATCAACCACCACTCTAGGTTCACCCCTACTTGTTACCCCTGTGATACCCACTATTCCTATTATCCCAGCTGCCCCTGTTAATCCTCTAAATCCTGTAACTATGGCTAACAGATATGCACCCTTGCAAATACCAGCTAATGCTGCAGCTCTACCCCAAGATTACCAAACCAAAATTTCATATTTTGACTCCAATGGCCCTCTGACAGCTGCTCAGCATGCTAAGAGGATGCAAGACCATTTTGAGACCTATGAAATAGATTGTGACAGGGTCAGAATGAGGATGTTTGTGCAAAGCCTAACTGGGGATGTAAGAACTTGGTTTAGATCCCTGAATGCAAACTCCATTACAACTCCTGATGAACTGTATCAAGCCTTTACTAGTAGGTGGGAGAAGAAGAAAGATCCTCTGCACATACTTGGAGAATATGACACTATCAAAAGAGGTCCCCAAGAGACTGTTTTGGAGTATTGTGCAAGATTTAACAATGTATATAACTCAATTCCACAAAATTTAAGGCCTCCTCCTGATCTAGCCTTGTACAAATTCCCTGATGGTTTTGACCCTGACATGGCCTATCAATTGAAGGAAAGAGATGCTCAATCCCTTGAAGAGGCCCAAAGGGTTGCTGTCACAGTGGAAGCTAACCTAATTGCCAAAAGAAACAGGGCAAGGTTGGAAAAGAGGACTGCTTTCAAAGATGAACCCTCTGCCTTTGATCAAAAGCTTGATGCCATACTAAATGGAATGAAAAGATTAGGTGATAGAGTGGAATCGGTTGAAAGAAAATCATCATGGGAAGCACCACAAAACAACCCTCCTAGGAATCCAAATTTTAGGAGAACTCAAAACCCAGGCGTTGGCAAAACCAGTGCTGATCAAGACATAAGACCCCCTTTCCAAGAAAATTATGCAGAAACTTCCACTTCAGCAGAGCCCAATGAAGATCCTGAGATTAATTTAATGGGTCTAGATGGTGAAAGTCAGGTTTTCTTAACACAAGAAGATCATGAGGATGATGAAATCAAACTGTTCCAAACTAAATCAGGTGAATCCTTTGACTTCAAACAAGGCTATGACACTGCTGTTTATGAAGTCCATAAACAATACAAACTGAGGAGCAGAACTGTGAATGTTAACCAGCCTGAAAAGAAAAAGGATAATCAGCAGCCTGAAAGAGTTATAGTCACAGAACCTAATGACAAAATAAATTCACCTACAGAAGAAGTGATTGTTGAAGAGATCACTGAACCACTGTCCTTAAGACAGCAGCCTGTGGCTACTTCATCTTCTCATCCTAATTTAAATGTTACTCCTCAAGAGATGAGTAAAAAGGATAAGTCCCAAAGTCAAGATAAAAATCAAGAAGGAGATTTAATGAACAAAGAAAGGACTGTCACCTATAACCCCAAGGCCCAATCTGAAAAACCTTTTGATCTAGAAACAGAAATTGGCAAATTAAAGATAGCAATCCCGCTTTCAGAACTAGCCAAGCATGACATCTATAAACTACAGATCAAGAAGTCCCTTCAACTCACTAGCAACAAAGATGATGTCAATGTGTTGGATGACACCCCAGAACTCTTGTTTGGCCCAGAAGTGGATGGAAAAACGGTAGTAACAGGGGTATTACCTTTCTATGTCAGTTTACATATTCATGACAAAATATTACATAATGCAATGTTTGACTCAGGTGCCTCTCACAATCTCATGCCAAAAGCAGTCATGGAGAGATTGAATTTAGACATAACAAGACCATATAAGGATCTGTTTTCCTTTGACTCCAGCCAAGTCAAGTGTTTAGGTCTCATAAAAGACTTATGTGTGTCTCTGGTTCAATACCCAAACAAGACAATCCTAATGGATGTGGTAGTTGCTGATATCCCACCTAAGTATGGGATGTTGTTATCAAGATCATGGGGAGCTAAACTCCAAGGTTCCCTACAATTAGACATGTCATATGCTACCATCTCTGTTTTTGGGCAACCAAAAAGACTGTACAGAGAAACACTAATGAAATACATGGTCAGCAGTGAAGAAAAGCCTCAAAACTTTCCCATATATGCTATCCATTCAGACATAGACTCATACATTCTCTTCAATGACACCGCAACTCCCTCAAAAGGTGAGGTTGAAACCAAGATATTCATACAAGAGGAAGATTCAAATGAAAGTATTACCACCCATGAAACAACAGTCAATCAAACACTAGATGTTGCTGCTGCCCTAGTTGTCAAGAACATCCAATCAAACGATGAGACTGCCCTAGAAGACAAGCTAGAGAAAAAACCACAACTGCTGCTCACATGGCCAGCCCATGAACAGATCATCAAATCTCCTTCCCAACAGGATATTCTATGGTTCCTTGAATTTGATGGCTCAGTTAACAAATTAGGGGCAGGGGCTGGAGTTTGGGTACACAATAAAGAAAATAGTCATGCAGAAGGCAGAGCCTATAGATTGAATTTCAGATGTACTAATAACATGGCAGAATATGAAGCTCTTTTACTAGGACTCAAGTTGGTAAAGTTCTTGCAAGCTGCCAGGGTTTCAATCATGGGTGATTCAGATTTAGTTATCCAACAAGTGAAGGGAAACTTTGTCACCAATGACAAAAGACTAAGGACTTATAGGTCTGCTGTTGCTGAGGTACTAAACTTTTTCTCTGAATTCCAAATTACTAAAATTCCCAGAACCCACAATCTACATGCTCATAGTTTAGCCACCTTTGCAAGTACCTGCAAGTTGCCCTTTGAGCCCCACCATTGTTTTACAGCTGAGGTAAAACACAGACCCTCCATTCCAAACAATATCAATGATTGGCAAGTATTTGAGGATGACAAGCAAATAAATCATTTTTTAACTATGCAGCAAGAATTTGCAGGACTAAATATTGACACTGATACAGCAAGTCAATCACAAATACTTGAGACAGCAAGTCAATCACAAATACTTGATGGAGCAAGTCCATCACAAATACAGTTTCAACAGATTGCTCACCCAATATCACCTAGAACTGCAAAACTAATGCTGAGTCCAACCATTTTCAACAAGGAAAACATTCAGCAAATTCAACAAATTAACTATGAAGAGGTGGCCAATGCTGAAACTGAAATCATAGAGCTGAAAGACAATTTTCTTCCAACGGGCCTAACTCCACTAGAAGACATCTTTGACTCAAATGACATCCCTAGAAAACCAAAAATGTAGCCCTTAAATGCAGCCATTGAAGAGTGCAACATAGGTACAAGTGAGAAGCCCAAGATAATTAAATTATATGCTTCCTTACCTCCTGACCAAAAGCCCAAATACATTGACCTCTTAAAAGAGTTCCAGGATGTTTTTGCATGGAGCTATGAGGACCTAAAGTCCTATGACACCTCTGTAATCCAGCACACTATCCCTCTCAAACCTGATCAAAAGCCCTTTAAACAAAACTGAGGAGAATCAATCCTATGCTTCTCCCAGCAATGGAACAAGAGGTACAAAAAATTTTCAAGGCAGGCATCATAGCACCAATCAGATTCTCTGAATGGATCTCCAACTTAGTCCCTACAAGAAAGAAGACTGGTGAAATTAGGCTGTGTGTGGATTTGAGGAATCTGAACCAAGTATCCCTTAAAGACAATTACCCCTTACCCAAGATGGATCACATTTTGCAGAGAGTAGTGGGGCTTCCAGAATTTCTCTACTTGATGGATTCTCAGGTTTCAACTAGATCTTAGTTCACCCTGATGATCAGGACAAAACAGCATTTACAACCCCATGGGGAACTTTCAAATATGTAAAGATGCCTTTTGGATTGAAAAACGCAGGGGCAACTTTTCAAAGAGCCATGGATATTGCCTTTGCCAAGGAGATTCATGACTTTTTAGTCATTTACCTAGATGACCTTACACCTTTCTCAAAATCAGACCAAGAACATATAAAACATTTGCGACAGATCTTCCTAAAATGCAGAAAATATGGAATTTCCTTGAATCCCAAGAAATCCCTATTTGGTTTAGAGGAAGGTAAGCTATTGGGCCACATCATTTCTAAAGATGGCATTAGAATTGACCCAGATAGGATACAAGCTATCCTGCAAATGCCCCACCCAAGAAATGTCAAAGAGTTGCAAGGATTCTTGGGAAAAATCAATTTCTTGAGAAGGTTTATCCCAAACTTAGCAGAGCTAATCAGATTATTAAATAACATGCTAAAGAAAGATTCAAAATTAAAATGGACTGTTGAAGCCAATCAAGCCTTTGAAAGTATAAAATTGGCCCTTACCCAAACCCCAGTGTTGACCAATCCTCAGTTTGACAGAGAATTTATCATTTTCTCTTTTGCCTCCCAGCATACTATTGCTGTTGTTCTATTACAAAAAGATGACCAAGGAAATGAGAAGCCAATTGCTTTCTTTAGCAAAGCTCTCAGAGATCCACCTTTAAAGTATCAAATCATGGAAAAGCAAGCCTATGCTTTAGTCAAAGCCATTAAAGACTTTAGGATTTATATCCTTTATTCCCATGTAATAGCGTATGTGCCAAGTCCTATTGTCAAAGACATTCTCACCCAAGAAAATTTAGAGGGCAGAAGAGGAAAGTGGATTGCCAACATCTTGGAATTTGACATTGAGATAAAACCTACAAAACTAATAAAAGGGCAAGGCTTGGCCAAATTAATGACAGATACAAATTTTCAAGCCTTAGACATCAATCAGTTGGACAGTGAACCGGAGCTGGCGACTCCAAAGATCAATGTAGCCTTTGAACAATCCCCCTGGTATTCAGATATCTTTTATGTGTTACAAAACCTGTGTGCTCCCCCAGGACTGTCCAGAACTAAGTGTAGATTCTTAAAAATGAAAACCTCAAGATTTTGTGTGATGGATGGCAATCTGCTTTGGAAAAACCATGAAGGTATTTTGCTGCACTGTTTAATTGAAAATGAAACTGAGAATATCATAAAAGAATTTCATGCAGGTGACTGTGGTGGGCACTTATACTGGAAGTCCACTGTGGACAAGATACTAAGGGCTGGATATTACTGGCCCACCATGTTCTCTGATGTCAAGAAATTCATCACCTCATGTCATAAATGTCAAGTGTTTGAGGGAAAGAGACAGTTGCTGCCACTTCCTTTAAGGCCTATTGCAACAGAGAGACCTTTTCAACAATGGGGATTGGACTTCATTGGGGAAATTCATCCCTCATCTTCAGGCCAACACAGATGGATCTTAACAGCCACAGACTACTTCACTAAGTGGATTGAAGCTGCCCCATGCAGACAAGCAAATGATTCAACAATTATTCAGTTCTTGGAGAACAACATATTGGCTAGATTTGGCTGTCCTGACAAAATAATAACAGACAATGCTGCTGCTTTCAGATCCAAAAAGATGGTGAACTTCTGCCATAAATTTCACATCACTCTGGGCCATTCCACTGCCTACTATCCCCAAGGAAATGGCCTTGCCGAGTCATCAAATAAAAGTCTGGTAAACATCATAAAGAAAGTACTTGAAGAGAATAAAAAGAATTGGCATAAGAAACTAGTCAATGCCTTATGGGCAGATAGACTAACAACCAAAAGATCAATTGGGACCAGCCCATATGAGTTGGTTTATGGATTAGAGGCCAAATTCCCCTCATCACTAGGAGTGCCTGTTATGAAGCTTCTTCAAGAAAGCCAAGCTGAACCAAATGATATGCAAAGAAGAATTAATCAAATCATATGCCTGCAGCAAACTAGAGATCAAGTTTTCAGCAGAGCTCAAGTATTACAAGAAAAGATAAAGAAGGCTTTTGACCGCAAAACTAAGGCAGAAGATTTCAGTGTGGGAGACAAAGTCCTCAAGTGGGATGCAAGAAGAGAAGACAAAGGAAAGCATGGAAAATTTGACTCCCTGTGGAGAGGACCATTTGTTGTCCAAGCAGTACAAGGTAACAATACCTATTTCCTTAAAAGTCTAACTGAAACTGACTTAGATGAAGGTCCTGTCAATGGCAGGATGCTGAAGCATTATTTTGACTATTACCCATGAGTACAGCCTAAGGTCCCCTTGTATATATGCAGATGTATATATTATTTTCTGTTTAGATTGTAAAAATGCAGTTTTTTTCAAGTTTATTGACTGCCAGCAAAAGGTAAATAGAATCAGAGGTATACCAAGAAGAAAAGCACACAATTTTGGCACTTCAAAGCAGCAAACTACAAGATGGGCAAGAGCAATCCAGGAGCAAGGCAATCTGACCTGCTGTTCTTGGTCTTTCAAATGAAACACCATCCCCATGTGGAGCCATTGTTAGCTACCTATACCAATAGGTTTCATATTTCATGATTGGCTATGAAAGGACCAAATATGCTCTACTTTGACGATTCAAAGATCACATATTTCCAAGAGAATCCAATCTGTGCTTATAGCTTGGTATGGACTTAAATTTTGATGGATGTTCCAACAATCTAATCTGGATCATTCCATGGTTTAAATTTTCAGTTGTAGAATAGAGAAAGGAGTCTGTCCAAACTGTTTAATCTTGGCAGACAGGTAGTTCAGGTAGAGAAGAAAAGGCTCCCAACAGCTTAATCTGGGACCTTGGAAGAAATAAGGGTAGAAGTAGATAGAAAAAACAAGAGAAAAAGCCAGAGAAAAGAAAAGGCAGGTAAGGGTCTGCAAGTCCAAGTGCAACCTCCAAGAAGAAATAAAAAATGCTAGGCAAGCAGCTGGGTAAGTAGTTGGGGTTGCAGAAAGGTTATCTTTACCATTGCAGGTGTGTTAACTTTGTTTACCAAAGCAAAGTCAATCAATTGAGAAGGTGTTCTTCTTCATCAAGTTGCAGCAAGCAGGAAGCATGTCTAACCTCCCTTCTTCTCCTTTCATTTCATTACTAACACTCCCTCATCAGCTGAGATTCATGGAAGAAGATTATGGTTTCATGATGGTTCTTGTTCCTTCAAAAGCCACATTTCTGTGTAAAAATCTTTTCATTTTGATCTACTCTTTAAGCTAAGTGTTTCACAAAAAAGCTTAGTATTTTCTCCCTTCATTCACCCCCCTCATCCATATTAACTCTAACTCTACTACATAAATCCCCTATATCACCTTTCCCCTACTAGTATTAACACCATGGTGTATAAACCCCAAATTTTGTATAAATATCCCTCCCCTTGGCATTATAGCCATATGTCCTCTGAAAAAGGAATCAAAATGACATCTGGTCACTTTGAGGAACCTATACCTCCTCTCACCCCCTTGTTTCAAGTCATTCCACTCATCAAACCATCATTTGCAAAGAAAAACCCTGTAAAACCCCTTCTTACGCCTAAAACCCTCTGAAGTTGCGAAAAAATCCAAAAAAAACCCACTTTAGCCGCTTAACCAAAGTTGGCGCATATATGTGATTTTCCAAAATACACCGAAAAACCTTACAAAAACCCATACCCTAAGGTTTTTCCGCCGAGCGCAGATCCCGAAATGAATATTAAAATAACCCCGACCCTTCCTTATCGGCCGATCATCTCATTGATCCGACAGCTGTCCGATGGAGAGCCTCTAATCCAACGGCTCTCATCCATGTCGGAGCGGCTCCGACGTCCGCCAATTACCCCGTACCGGTCGAGCACCTTACCCCCCCCGTCAACCATCGGATCGGGCCCATGAGATCCGACGGCCCTCATTGATATCGGAGCGGCTTAGATGGCGGACAGATACCTTCCAATAAATGACGAAGGGATACGTCATTCGGTCGTCACGCGTCTTCCCCACAGCGCATCAGAGGTACACCTGACAAATACCTCGTCCGTATTATAAGCGGTGCAATATAAAACCGCTAACCGCTTCCGGTTTCGGTCATCCCGCTTGTCCAACGTCACTCCCACGTCATCCCACGTCATTACCACCCTGCCATCGTGTCAACCGCTGCGCCCGACCTTCTGCCAATGTGTCTTGCCACTTCATCATCCCCGTGGACCACTCAGAGCCTGCCACCTCACATGATGACGTCATGCTGATGTCACCCGGCCCTGACCCCATCGATGACGTCATGCTGACGTCACCAGAAAAGCGCGCCAAAAGTCCGAAAAATCAATATTATAGCCAAAATTCGCGTTTTTTTGGCTCTTTTATGCAAAAACGTTTGTTGCTCCTGCATGTTTTTCCCACGTCTAACAGTGCACCAACCTGCAGAACTCGACCAGGAGATCGCCAGCGCACCATTTTCACCTGCATTCCTCTCCATTGCTCTCTGAAAACCAGGTATTTATCCTTGAAAATCCTTCCTTCACCTGGTTTTGTCTGTAAATTGCCAAGGACGAGTAAATTTGTGAAAAACATATAATTGACCAGCAGAAATACTTGCGCCTGGCCCCATTTACAATTGTGAACTCGAAAAACACTAGCTGAGCCTTGTTCGCCCGCATTTTCACTAAAAACCATACTCTGTTCGCGCATTCGCGAAAGACCCATTTAAACAGAATTTACCTGCTGAGAAAGACAGAGTGAGGCCAGGCATTGGTCTTATTTAAACTTCAAACAGTATTTCAATTACTGTTTATCAGAACTACTCTCTGTTCCTTATAAATTTCACCTCCCTGGTAAAGAGACACTCCTCTATACTGTCCTGCTCAATTGAAACCACTTTACACTTAATTCAAAATCCTCTTTGGCAATGGAGACACCTGTAGTACTAAATGTTCAGCCTCTGAATGCCCCTCAAAGGAACTTGGAATGGAAAGCCTTGGCAGATATGGATTATCAGATTTCAGAAGAGATGTTGATGAGAACCAAGTTCCATATCCACCTACTCAATGAACTTAAGGCCAAACATGAAACTGGAGCAGATGTGTTGGGTATATGGGATTCTTTTCTTCCTATTTTTAAGTTGCCTCAAGTCAATCAATTCCCTGATCTGATCCATCTTTGTGCTGAATATTATGACCCTACTCAGAGGGTTGTGTTGGATCCTTCTGGTTCTGCTCTCTTTTACATCACTCCTGAAGCCATCAGGAACATGCTCTGCTTCAAAACTCAGAAAAAATTGGTCCCCTTGTCACTAGTAGACTTGATAAAACAAGGGAATAGATTGACAGATGCCCAAATCACTAAGCTAAATCAGTTATACATTGACTCTGATTCTGTGCAATATCCTCCTCTGAATCAAGTATACCTTAACCAGTTGGGCAGGGACTTGGTAGATATGATTAGTCCGATTTTGGGCTATAGCTCAATAGAATTGGTAGACCAAACTGTACTGGTAATGATGCTGATGTTCGCTCTGGGCAGACTTCCAGTTTGCTATGATTATGCCACCTACATCTCCGACAAAATGCATGAGCAGCTAATGAATTTATCCAGAGAAAAGATGTTCAGATACACCTCCTACATTTACCATTTGATCTTGTACCATCAACATGAGAGATTTCATTTTCCAATCAAAAGAGTGGATGCCCAAGGCAATCCCAGATCAGTGGTCTATTGGTCCTCTGTCTTCCACACTACACCTGAGTCTCCATACACTTACTGTGAATTCATAGATCTGTTCGTCCATCCAGCTATGGCAATGCTGATGAGCTCACCTCCTCCGAGACTCACTGATGACATGCAGAGAATTCTTCAGCTATCCAAAGCTTACAGCATTGGGGATTGGTACTTCTACCAAAACCACACCGTCATCAGGATATATGGGTGTGATTTGCCTCCATTCAGATTACCTAGGTATGTGCCTATGAGGCTATTTGAGGAGGCTCAAATATAAGTTGTCTGCCTATGATCATTATAGTATCCCTCACATTGAAAAATATGCTAACCAAGACAAATGGAGGAGAGGGACCTTAGAAGAGCCCATGTCACAAGAAGAGCTAAATCAGAGGGCAGTAAGGAATCTAAGGAAGATGGCTGACCTTGAACTTTGTTCACAGGTATTCACACTTCCGAGCACACAAGTGGGAGCAGCTGCATCCTCCTCAACTGCCAAACAGCAAACTACCAAGGCCACTGAAAATATATCTAGCAAAGGCAAAGAAAAGGAAATGGAGATAGAACAATCACTCCATGGCAAGGAGCAGCCACCTCCAGTGACTCAAGAGTAGGAAGATAAAGAAATGCAGCAGCAGGCAGAGCAACAACAACAACAACAGGAACTGCATCAAGAAGAAGGGCCACATGAGGGACAGCAGCCCTTACAGCAAGAAAGAATAGTTGATACTCCAACTTCCACTGAGCAACAGGCTCAAAACATAGTGCCCCCTAGGCCAGAAACTACCTTCGATGCCTCGGTCCTCCAAACTCCACAGAAAGAGGACATAAACAGAAAAAGGGATAGAGAAACTCCCCTGACATCATCTATAAACTAGGGAGAGAAAAGGCAAAGGTTGAATGACTTTTCTGAGGATGACATAGCAATAAGGCAAGCACTGGGCATGGGCCCACCCAGCAGAGAAGCTTCAGCCAGTTCCTTCCAGCAGCTACAGGACAGACTATCTACAACAAGGTAGAAAATCTGTTTTTTATAATGAATGAGATCAATCACCTGTTTGATGTGGCACCCAATTTTTACAAGTATACAGAGGCAGAGGAGACTATGGATGCAATTCTCAGGCATCAACTCCCTACGCAAGACTGGTGGGCAAATACAATACAGAAAATTTTATAGACAGGGAGCCACTCACCAAATTTTGTTTTAAAAAAATATATATATCAATTGTCATGCAAAGCACAGTTTAACAAAATCAGCATGCATCAAAGATTAAAGCTGAGCCAACTCAGCAAAAATTTTGGCCAACACAGCAAGAATAGGAAACCACAGCTGGCAGAGCCGAGAAGATACAGCGCAGCAAAAAGTAAAGACACATTATTCAGCGTTAAAGCAAAGCGGTTCAACCGACTCAATGACCTCCAAAGGTCAAATTATCCTCTGACAGACTTAAAGAGCATTTATGCTGCATTCAAAGTTGTAATAACTTCTTTTCTACTTTCTGTACGAAGTTATGAAGATATTTTCTCTCTCAGATGACTCAATGCCTGAGATATTTTGTATAAGCATTCCTATAAAGTCCCCTTCGCATGAGCTTGCAAGGGTTGTTGTTGATTTCTCCTGAAGAAGTTCTTATGCTGTAATCCTTTCAGAAGTTTAATAAAGAAAGTGATGGAATTTCTCGGATTTCTGAAGTGTTGAATGCGTTCTGGTGTCTGTTGAAAACTGTTGGATTCCTGTGTATTACACAATACAATAAGTCTCTGTAACTTTCTCTGTTATGTATTTTTGATTTGTTAAAATCCATATATGTTTTCTAAACTTTGAATATTTAGCAACAAGGAAAAAGGATAACTTTCAGGATTTATTCAATGAATACCCTGAGTTCAATCTGTGTTGTTAATGAATGTTTTCTTCAGTTGTAATCTTGATAAGTGTAATTCTTAATTGCTGCACTTTCAGAATACATCTTTCACAGTGACCTTTGTCACAGGAATTCAAGTTTGCTCCTGTGCAACGTGTTTCACTTTCACCTCACCAGCTTAATAGAAAATTCTTAATTGCTTTCTGTTGGCTGACATGCCTCACTATTCAAGTTAAATTTGTTTGTCTGAGATACACAATAGGCCCTGTAGTTTGAACACCACCAAATCCTGCATATCAAAGCATTTCAAAACTCCAGACTCCATTGCCCAATGATATATTACTCTCTAAACACTACATCTTAAGCCCTGAAAGAAATCCTTCAACCAAAACATAAACCAAAACCTGAGCATAATACCTAGCCTAAAACACCATCATAACAGAGACAAATCATAAAGAGAGAGCCCTCTCTGATTGCAGTTTGGCTAGAGACTGTGATCCAAAGATTGGTTAGTGGTTACCCCGGCCGTATTCCCTTGGGAGTCATAGGGAACAACCTGGGTGTTAACACCAGGAAGTGTTCCTCCAAACATTAGGCCGTACAGATATCCCTATGCCGAAAAGAGTGAAATTGAATGTATGGTTGCAGAAATGCTAGAGGCTGGTATAATTCAACCAAGTCAAAGTTCTTTCTCTGCTCTAGTAGTATTAACGCACAAGAAGGATCGATCATGGCGCATGTGTCCAGATTATAGGGAGCTCAACAAGCTCACTATTAAAGATAAGTTTCCCATTCCTGTCATTGATGAATTACTGGATGAATTGCATGGATCAGTTTACTTCACGAAGTTGGATCTTCGTTCAGGATATCATCAAATAAGAATGAAGACTGAAGACATTCCGAAAACAACATTTAGAACTCATGAGGATCATTATGAATTTTTGGTCATGCATTTTTGCCTTACCAATGCACCTTCAACATTTCAAGGTTTGATGAATTCCATTTTCAAACCATTCCTTAGAAAATTTGTGCTAGTATTTTTTGATGATATAATAATCTACAGCGAGTCTTGGAAGGATCATGTTGAACATGTTGACAGGCTGCTACAACTATTGGAGGAGAAACAATTATATGCAAAAAGATCCAAATGTTTCTTTTGAGTACAAGAGGTGGAATATCTGGGTCATACTGTATCTCATGAAGGAGTTAAGGTAGACCCTAGCAAAATTAAAGCCATTAAGGAATGGAAAATCCCCACATCCATAAAGCATCTACGAGGATTTCTCAGGTTAATAGGGTATTATCGCAAGTTTGTTAAGAATTATGGGAGAATAGCAGAACCTCTAACAACATTATTGAAGAAAGATGCATTTTCATGGACTCCAGAAGCAACAAAGGCCTTCGAACATCTTAAAGAGGCAATGTGCGAAGCACCGATCTTAGCTACACCAGACTTCACAAAAACCTTTATTGTGGAATGTGATGCTTCAGGAAATGGAATTGGTGCTATTTTAATGCAAGATGAAAGACCCATTGCTTTTGAAAGTCGTCCAATCAAGGGAAAGTTTTTACACAAAGCTATTTATGAGAAGGAAATGTTGGCAATACTCCATGCACTTAAGAAATGTCGACCCTACCTAATGGGAAGACACTTCAAGGTAAAAACAGATCATGATAGCCTTAAATACTTTTTAGAATAAATATTATCCTATGAAGAGAAACAAAAGTGGGTCACAAAGATGTTGGGTTATGACTTTGAAATCATCTACAAAAAAGGGAAGCAAAATGTGGTGGCAGATGCACCCTTAAGAAAGGATGAGGATGTGGAAGCATTGTTGTGCGCCATTTCTATTATCCAACTAGATTGGATAAACGAAGAAAGGGAGGAATGGAAGAATGACGAAGAAGTGTGGGCACTTATTCGAAAGTTACAACAGGATTCCAGTACGTCTGATACATTTAGCTGGAAAAATGATTCTTTATGGTAAAAAGATCGCTTATACCTCTGTAAGAATTCCCAACTAAAACAAAAGATTCTTATGGAATTGCACACTTCTCCCTTAGGAGGGCACTCGAGATTTTTAAAAACTTACCACAGGGTTAAGAAGGAATTTTTTTGGGATGGCCTTAAATCGGATATTCAAAAGTTTGTGGCGGAATGTTTGGTTTGCCAACAAAATAAAGTTGAAACAATTAAGACCTCGGGTATATTACAACCTTTATCCATTCCAAGCCAACGTTGGGAGGAGGTTTCAATGGATTTTATCACAGGTTTACCCAAGTCTGAGGGAAAGAGTGTCATCATGGTGGTAGTTGATAGAATTACCAAGTATACACACTTTTGTGCATTATCACATCCATTTAAAGTCAGTACAGTATCTACTGCATTTATGGAAACAATTCAAAAGCTACATGGAAACCCAAAGATTATTGTAAGTGACAGAGATCCCATTTTCACTGGAAATTTTTGGACAAAATTATTTTCTTGTCTTGGTACTCAGTTAACTCATAGCTCATCTTATCATCCTCAATCTGATGGTAAACAAATGTTTGGAAGGATATCTTCGTTGCTTTGTATCTAATAAACAGACACAATGGGTCAAATGGTTGCCTCTGGCTGAATGGTGGTATAACACTTCCTTCCATACAGCAACAAAAATGACCCCATTTATGGCACTTTATGGATATCAGCCACCATCCATCACATCATATTTAAGACAAAATTCTAAGGTTCAAGCAGTGGAACATCACATCGAACATCAACAAGTCCTCCAACTCTTAAAGGATAACCTCGTGTTGGCACAAAAAAGAATGAAACAATAGGCAGATCAACATCGCAGCGAAAGAAGTTTTGATGTAGGTGATTGGGTATTCCTACGGCTACAACCATATAAGAAAATGTCCCTCAGGCAAGCTAAGAAGGATAATAAATTATCACCAAAGTATTATGATCCATACAAGGTGTTGCAAAAGATTGGTACTATGGCATACAAATTGGAGCTTCTTGCAGCTTCTCGATTGCACCCAGTTTTCCATGTTTCATGTTTAAAGAAGGTTATAGGCGAGAAGCTCCCAGTTCAAACAATATTGCTAGAACTTGACGAGGAAGGAAAAATTATATTGGATCCGGAAGCAGTCACAGAAACAAAAACTTGACAGCTACGAAATCGATCAATTTCAGAGTATCTTATCAAGTGGAAGAAATTATCCGCTAAAGATTCCACATGGGAGGATGAGAATTTTATACAGAAGCATCCAGAACTACTCAAGCGTTGAGGACAACACGTTTTTGAAGGAGAGGGGCATGTTGGGTCCCTATAATACTAGTGATTACCTCATTAATATTGTAGTTGCATCTCTTATTAATATTGTTGTGCCCCTATTATCCCCATATTGTTATTATTGTGCCCCATAGAATCCCTCTATTGTTATTTTTGTGGCTTTATATTATTATTGTTAGGTCGGCTGGGTTATATTGTGACTCCTTAGACTCCTATATATAAAAAGGAGGTTTTGTCATTTGAATCATCCAAGAATTGTTCATTTATGTAATGTAAAGGAGGTTGCCCCGTCGAAGAAGCTGAATTCTAAGGCGTTGATCTATCTTTTCTATCTTTTCTTGAGCTGGTTTCATAACATTGCTCCCTTCAAAAATTGCACAAATCCCTCTCTCAGTCTCGTAGACCGATGCATGTGCCTTAAGGTTGATCGTTTCCCTCCGGGACCGAGCAAAGTTGATTTGCATGCATGAGTTGCTTTTCCCGAAATAGCAAGAGGCAACATGCAAAAGGCATCCATAGATTTTATTGATCTATTTTTAGTAGCTAGAGGTTACATGCATAGATTGTTTTAGAAACTTCCAGCCAAGTGTCATTTTTTCCTAGATTTGTGGCATGCACTTCATAACCTTGATCTTATCAAAACTTATGAATCGGATGCTATAGAGCTCATTCCTCACATCGACCTTGCATCTCTAACATCCCACATCGCATCCAGGAAGTATTCAAAACTTTCAACTTAGTCATTTCAGGGTGAGTCTACTTCTGATGTCTTGCATTGCATTTATGTCGCTTATTGTGTTTCCCTTTGTGTAAGTGATGCCTGCTTGATTTCAATGAGTGCTTTTTGTCTTTTTGATGTATGTTAGCTTGTAGAAGCATTGTATTAGTTTTCATTTGCATCTGATTTTTGTCACATGTATGACGTGTTTTTTGCACCAATGGTCACCGTTGTGGCGACCCACTTCACACACATGCATGCTTTCTCATTTTTTGAATCCTGCACTTATTGTTTGCATGCATGACCATTCACTCTTGTTTACACTCAGTTTCACCATGCATCTAAACTTCTCATGTTTTCAATTGCTTGTCAGCAAGTCTAAGCTACCTCAGCCTGGACCTTGTCTTGCCTGGCTAGCATTGCGCATTTCTGGAAGTGAAGGCTCTGCCTTCCCTCCAGAAATTGTGCAAGTCTGGCCCAGAAATGACCTCTAGGCTTGCATTTCGTAATTCTAGGAGGCAGTTCCTTCCTGGCCTCAAAAACTACATAATGTAATTTGCTGGTTTTCATGTCACTGCTGACTGAAATTGCGCATTGCATAGTTTCAGTCCTCAGCAGGCCATGCTGGACTATGATTGCATAGGTCTAGTAGTCAATCAGCCTCCCAACAGCCCGAACTATGCCTTGCATAGTTTTGGTATTCATTCTCCCAACCTTCCGGTGAAAATTGTGCAATCTTCATAGATAGTTAGACAGGTATGTTGTATGCCAGTCCTCCTATTTGTTTTGGTTTTCAACTAACAGATTGCTTTCCATGAGTGTTTCTATGTCTCTAGGTATCACAGGTATTTTTCTACCTCTCAGCAGCACATGTACAATGGATTCCAGGAGAGTAGAGTCAAAGACATCGTTCACAATGCAACTGGGGATGCAGTCGATCAAGTGTCTATGAACTTGCCAATCTATGAAGACATCAACATCAAGTTGTTCATGGACAAGGATATCAATATGAAATGGCAGTGGCATCACAGCGAGCAACACCATCAGTAGTAGCAGAAGCTAGTGGACCTGTATGTGACAAATTCAAGAGGAAGGTTGTTGACAGCGCAAAGGTGGTGCAAAGTTGCAAGTTCAAGCAGATCCACTTGTGATGAAAGTAGCTTTGAATTTTGAGGCTATGAGGTGACAGCGCGACAAGAGGATCGTGTGAAGGTAGAGAGAGAAACAGAGAAGGGGTTGCAGGTGCTAAAGAAACAACTCAGGGACGAATTGGAGTTGCACAAACGAGAGAAGGAGTTGCAGTAGGAACAAGTAGAGTGGGAGTTGAAACATGCACAGACTGATGAAACTGTGCCCATACAAGTTATAGACCCAGCCCAGCAGCTGTCACGAAGCGGATAGGGTGAGAAGTGTCATCGATGGCATGCAAGGTTCTTCAGGAGCATGGATGTCATTATGCACATGCATGTGATCCCACCCATTGGCACACTCACTGAGGCGAAGACAAGAAGCAAGTCCGACTGGAGCTGAACATGTATTTCAACAAGTTGATGTGCATGGTCACCAACACACACTTGGAGATCAACACAGACACTATGCATCAGTATGTTGTTGGTCTAGCTGCACTCAAGACGATGATGTGCATGTTATCAGATGAGTTGGACAAAGGAGTCATATCAATGTACCCGCATGCAATGGAGGCAAGACTTCGCTTACAGCAAGATGTCACCCTTGAGCCCGCAGACACCATCACAGACGACCAAGCTTGGCATCAGCTCGCAACCATCAATCATCCCAAGGATGTCAAAGAGTTGTTCTTCCCACCACTATCTTAGTCTTAGGTGATAGCTTTCATGGCTTGGTCAAGCTTATTTTGTCTCACATGGTTACATGTGCAGATTGTAATGTAACATCTTGTAAAAGTGAAAGACCAAGTGTCGATAGTTGAATGTAACAATCATGCAGTAGGTGAAGAGTCATTAGGGTAGGTGAACAGTCACAAAGGGGAATGTCAAGGGTCACTCCACCCTTTGTTATTTATAGTACCTCATAACACATTGTACATGCTTTTGGGCAACAAAGCTTCCGATAGGAGTATCTTAGAGAAATCTTGGAGAGTATTGTAACGAGCCTTGGCTTCTCCACAGTGTAGAGCTAGTACATCTCTTTGGAGGAGCAAATGGTAGTGATTATAAGGTTCTGTTATTGGGACTAGTGGTTGGTCATGGTTATACTGTATCGCTGGAACTTTCAGTTCTTAATATAACAAAGCTAGTACGTTTCATGCATGTGTTGTTATTGTATTACAGTTGTCATGGTTACTATAATGATATATGTATCTATTTGCTTACGCATGTGTATATAAAATATTTATGTATATGTATGTATGAATCTTACTGAGATGTGTTGTTTGTTTAACCATCACTTTGGATTTTTGGTTCACCTGCCTTCCATTTTGTGATGCATCTTTTCTCATGTGTTCCCTTCCAAGCTGCGTGTTTACACAAGTTTCCAAGGGGCACACTCACCCCACTTTCCGTGTGTTAGAACCATTCATACACCTTCCTTGGCTTACTGCACATGTCGCACCCTTTCTACCAAAAAGGACATCTTACTTACCTCTACGCGAAACCACAGTCAAGGAGATACCATACGACCCACTACTAGGACTCCTACACTGAAAGGTCTGAGGTCTAGTTGAGACTTCTTACTGAGGAGATCCCCTGACATGTTGGCGGGTCCAATCATCAACATATAGACATACGCAAATGAATGTATTAGCACATAAGCATCACTCTAGTTAGGGTCTAGTCATCAATGCAAGGCCATATCAACAATGCATGCTATGACCTCATGCACGACAACAACCATTACTCCATTATACACATTTCCACATGTAACCATCAATATGCATAAGAAATTCCTAACGAACTACACATACACATAAATGCATGTAGTCAAGCATAAGCGATCAATTCTTGTAATCAACCTACAAGACTGATACATGTAATCAAATATTCAAAAATGTAACCTAACATACACGAATGTAAGTAGGCGACGTAAAATCAACATGTAAGCAACATATAATCCATGTGCAACCAGTCACATACTCGTGAAAATTTGTTCCACAAAATCAATATCAAATTATCCTTAACAACCATATTACAACCATAATCAATCATCAAGCAAATGAAACAAGCACATGAAATGCAAGTGTAAGAGACACACATGCAACTAACATGTTGTATGACCAACACACACTGCCCATCCAATCTAAGAGTTGAACCACGCTCTGATACCACTCTGCAACACCCTCCTCCCACATCCACCCATGTAACCATGCCAACCAAGGTAACCATGATACAAGAGGCTACTATGATCAAATTCGACCTCCTATATGACCTTAAGGAAGTGGAATCGATGGAACATCACATACAGTCATCCAACATCATCAACAAAACCCTCGGGAGACAATTTAGCCACTTAGTCAACCTACCCCCGAGTCCCACTACTATTCTAGATATCTTAGGCCATAGTTGTTGTCATGTTATGGGCAAGGGAGTGACCAAAAACCTAAAGTTTCTCTCACAAGCCTTCCTACTAGCGAACATAAACTGAAGTTGCTAGTTCTATGTCAGCAACCCCGGGATTTAAGCCACTTTTTCAGGCCTGGAGCCCAGGCCACTGCCCAAAATGGAATGATAGATTAGTAAAAGTACAGGGAAAAAATGATGCAAAATAAATAAGTTGATCAAGACCTTAACTAGACCCCTACTCGCCATGACATGCATTTCATCAAACACATTATCAACATGTAACCTATAGGTGTAAACAACATAATTAAGTGTAGGGGTCTCATACTTATCTGAGAATTTCTATGAACCATTGTTCCCTCATGTCATTTGCTGCATGATCATCTATTAGGTGATAGACACATTATCCATTCATATGCAAGTAAAAACATGTTGAGAGCCATACATAGTTGTTGCCATAAAATATACATATGACTAGCATAATAGGAACAAAAATACCATAAACATATCAGCAATCAAAATCCATATATACATCTGTAAATTTACATATGAAAATCAAAGAAATAAATTTCTCATCAAGGAATGTAATGAACCAACCAAATATGGGGCTACCACGTTCCACCCAACCATAGATTGGCTAAGCTACGTCTCTTTTCAGCCAATCACCACCGTGCCATATTCCAAGCATGAATGTGGGACTCATATAACACATCAAAAAACACCAATCAACATGGATGCCACCGGACTTCTTCACCTACACCATGAGGAATTTGAGTGCCTCCTACTTTCTCAGGCTTTACCATGCATCCAGAGTAAGATCCAGGGATCACTAGGACCTACACTGAGACATACTCTCCAAGCTGTACTGTGCATTCCATCCTAAAACCACTAGGCCCAATGGAGAGAAAAAACACCTCTTGCTTTACCCATTCACAGGCAAGGATTCCTAGGCCCACCGAGGAACACAATCTGGATATACCACAACCCACAGTCTAATTCAAGGGTTACCAAACCAGTGGCTTCATGATTCTCAGTCTGGTTCAGGGACCACTACACCATGTGTTTGTCAATTCAAAGATCCACCCCACTCAACTTCAAATCCAATCGGCCATCCCACATAAACTGAATGAGAGAACCCATCTCATCAAAGCTATTAGGAAATTGCAAGGCTAGGCTGAAAATACTATCACACCTTGGAAAAACCATGCCATGGTAGCAAAGAAACACATGAAATCCCATGCATGCTAAATCTAGTAAGGAAAATACACATGCAAGTTGATACTTGCAATGAAGCCTATTGTAGCTGCTTAATCCTTCCTTTCCCTGCTTTAACTTTGATTCTTCTTGCCTGTTATGCCTTTCTTGCACCATTGCCAAAGTGCTCCAAGAAAACTCAAAGTGTCCAAGAGAGAGAGAGAGAGAGAGAGAATAATGAGAGATCTCCAACATTGAACTGACAAAATGTTAACAACTAATTCTCAAAAGCATTTTTTATGGATGAGGCCTCTAATTTCTTCATTTTCCTCCTCACACAACATATGACCTTTCACCTCCTTTTTCTCCTAATTTCCATTATTTTCATAAATATTTGTGCCAAAAATGCCATTTTTCCTTTCCAAAGCCTTACCCATTGCCTTTCCCAATTTCCTTAGCCACAAACAACCAAATGAACAAACACTAGGATGTCTTGCCCAACATTCAACTTGGAATAAGTGTCTCATCGATGGTGGTTATGTTGAGAAATGGAAACAAGAAATTCCAATTTAATTTGTCCTTGAATTAAACTGTGAATTAAATTCAAATTCTATTCTCATAGCAACTTAAAATAGTTAAATTAAGTTTATTAAACTTACTTAACTTAGGAAATTCAAGTTGGAAGTCTTTTGAAAGTCATGTATATGTTCTCCCTACTTTGTAGGAGTCCAGTGTGAGTTAATTGTGAGTTGTAAAATAGAAGACTCAATTTCATGAGTCAAATTAGTTAAATTAGTTCTCAAACTGATTAAGAGAACTAATAGTGAGTTAACAGTGATTGGTGACACTAATGAACTCCACCAGTACTACTCTAGTTAACTAAATATTTACTCATCAGAAACTCATGCATGTTGATTCTAAGAAAGACCTAGTTGATATTAGAGTGTAGGGACAATGTACTATTTGTTTTAGATTTTTCTGAGTTGCACTAATAGTGCATGCAATCAGGAACTGATCCTTGAGGGATTGCGTTTTTTTTAGAGGCTTTATTTCCCTTTAAATACAAGCTATCCTCATAGGCATTACATATTGGAATAGAGACTTGGAGAGCTTGTGAAGAGGCTAAGCTTTGGCATTGATCTTGCTTATGGTTGGAGATTGAATTTGTTGAGTGCTAGGATTTTTCTAGAGAGAACAAGCATTGTAATTTCATAATTATTTTCTGGATTAATATAAAATAGATAGTGAGGTTTTGAGTTGTGGCTTTCCCCGGATATTTATTGTGTTATGTGCCTTTGATTCTCTTCCTCTATTGATTATTGTTTTCTCGATGTTTATGGGCTTCCGATGTAAAGAGTGGAAGTATATTCTTGTCTCTTGCTTTAGCAAATTGCATTAGCTTGTGAATCTATAGGATTTTCTACATGGTATCAAAGCAAGATTCTTTTTTGGGACAAGACTTTACAGAGAAGATCTAAAAATTTATGTGAAAAAATTTTAGAAATAGATAAAAAATCTGGCATCCTTGGGAAAAGATACCCAAATTCAAAAAAATAATTGGCTGAATCGATGTTCGAATGAGGAAGATATCGTTGATTTAAAATCAACTCTCTAGAGGAGGTTTTGAAATTTTGAGTTTCTAGGTTACAATTGAAAGTCAAATTTGCAATACATACTTTAGGATCGGCATATGGCATTCCGTGGGTTGAGGCTTGAAGTGTCAGGATGAACTTGGAAGTGTTGGAATCATAGTTTTCGAGGAGGATATGGTGATTCTTTCTCTTCTTGGACTCCCAAAGAGTTGGCATAGTTATCAGGACTCTATCAATGGTCGAGAGAAGCTGCCAGATTGGGAACAACTATGGTCAAATTTGATGCAGGATGAGATCAAGAGGAACACTAGGGATGGCTCTTCATCAAATACTAATGATGAAGAGAATTGTGCCTTTGCGATTAAGGCGAGGAAGGGGAAAGGTAGAATTTCTCATTCCAAATCAGATTCTCATCGTGGAGGTAAGAAGAAGGACATGACAAAAGTTAAATGCTTTCATTGTCATAAAATGGGTCACTTTTCTACAAATTTTCCATTGAAGAAGTCCAAGGAGAAGTCCTTAGGAGGAGCAGCGGGTGAGGCTTTCGCCTCCCAATTCAAATTGGACTTTTCCCTCATTGCATGCATGGTGTCTTCAATGATGGAAAGTGCTTGGTACTTAGACAGTGGAGCTTCATTCCACATGACTGGTGACAAAGAGTTATTCAATGAACTGAAGGAGAAAGATCTCAAGATGCATATCGAGATGGGTGATGATGGTAAGTATAGTGTTACTGTTGTGGGCACTATTACTTTTCAGAGGGAGCATGTAGCTCCGCTCAACTTGAAGAATGTCACGCATGTACCCGAACTAATGAAGAACTTGGTATATGTTTCCATGCTTGAGGATAGAGGCTATGATGTGATCTTTTCGAAAAGAAAAGCGTTCCTTCGACACATAGCCACGAGTCAAGTAAAGAAGATAGGGATTCGAGTTCAGAATATCTATAAGATAGAGGTAGAGGATTATGCTACTTTGAGTTCAAAAGCAGAAAAGATGTTGAGCCGAGATGTCGGTGAGTTGTGGAACATGTGATTGGGCGACTTGCATCATGGGGATTTGAAGATATTGCAGCAAATCTCTACCGATCTTCCCAAAGGTACGCTTGAGCAAGTTAATACATGCAAGAGTTGTACTTTGGGAACATACACCAAGTCTTCCTTTGGAGATAGAGACAGTCAAGCAAAGTCTATTCTAGAGAGAGTCCATTCAGATGTGTGTGTTCCATTCTCAACAAAATCCACAACTAAACACAGGTATTATGTATATTTGTTGATGAATATTCTCGTAAATGTTGGGTATTTTCTATGCAGAAAAAGGATCAAACTTTCACAAAGTTTTGTGAGTTCAAGGAATTGGTAGAGAAAGAGTCTGGAAAGAAGGTTAAAGCTCTATGGAGTGATACCGGTGGTGAGTATGTCTTTAATGAGCTTAAGAAATTCTACATCGGAAGGTTTTAAACAAGAGTTGACAACAGCCCATAACTCTCAATAGAATGAGGTTGTCGAGAGGAAGAGTAGGAGCATAGTAGGGGAAGAAAGGGTGATGTTGCATGATCAGGGACTACCACTACACTTGTGGGTTGAAGCATGCAACACAGTGGTTTATGTTCAGAATCGTAGCCCAAATCAGATACATGAGGTGAAGGCACCAGAGGAAGCTTATTCTGATAAGATGTTAGATGTTGGTCACTTCAAGATTTTTGGGTCATTGGTTTATTACCATGTGACCAAATATGCATGGAAGAAGCTTGAGCCAATAGTAGAGTTGGGGATCTTTGTGGGGTACACTGATACACCCCAAAACTATCAGGTGTACATGCCAACTAGTCGGATGACAGTGGTTCGCAGGGATATCAAGTTCGATGAGGAGAAGGCCATGTGAGTATCCCTTGAGAGGGAGCTTGAGCTACATGCGGATGAGGAGCTTTTAGCTCCTAAGGTTGAGGGGCCTCAGATTGATGTGGAGAAGCCACATGCAGAGGTTCAAAGAGTGGAGACATCCACTCAGGCAGAGTCTTCCAAAGAGGGAAGAAAGCGCACTAGAGAGGCTGACAGATTGTTGGATGATGCATGGGAGAATGTGGGAGCACCCTCTTCTCAGTGCAAACAGAGGAGGTCACCAGAGAGGTACACTGGATACATGGCACTTATGGGTGCATGTGTTGTGATAGAGCCATCTTCCTTTCAGGAAGCAGTGTAGCAGTCAGTTTGGGTTGATGCGATGGTGGAGAAGTATGACTCCATAGTTCGAAACAATGTTTGGGATGTGGTCCCAAGACCGGAGCACAAGTTAGTTGTGAGCTCCCATTGGCTTTAAAAGGTAAATCAAGCTACATATGGTAGTGTGGAGAAGCATAAGGCCATATTTGTGGCCCGTGGCTTTTCACAGGTAGAGGGGATTGACTATGATGAGACCTTTTCTCCTGTTGCAAGGTACTCATCAATCAGATCTATTTTGGCATTATCAGCACAGATGGGTTGGAAGATCCATCAGATGGATGTGAAGACGGCCTTCCTCAATGGCATGATTGAAGAAGAGGTGTACATAGAGTAGCCTAACGGTTTTGAAACCTTGGACCGTGAGTCACATGTGTGCTGACTCAATAGAGCGTTGTATGGGCTGAAGCAAGCACCCTGTGCTTGGTACACTAGGATAGATAACTACTTCAGTAGGCTGGGCTTCACGAATAGTGAAGCGGATGCGAACCTGTATCACATAGTGGTGGAAGGTATGTTTTTGATCACTGTACTTTATGTAGATGATCTTATAATTACAGGTGATGAGAAGCTCATCAAATATTGCAAGGAGGACCTTGCAAGAGAGTTTGAGATGAAGGATATGGGGCTCATGCATTACATTCTTGGCATGGAGGTATGGCAAGGAGATGGGGAGTTGTTTGTATCTCAAGGCAAGTATTCCAATGAGATACTCATGAGATTCTGCATGGAGAGAAATAAACTCATGGAGACTCCCTTAGCTGGTAATTGGAGGAAGGAGGATGCTCCTTCAAGGGAAGTAGTGGAAGCTATTTTTTAAAGGCAGCTTGTGATTTCACTCATGTACTCAGTGAACTCATGATTCGATATGTGATATGCAGTTAACCAGCTTAGTCAAGCGATGGTTAGGCCTACCAAGTTGTATTGGAAGGTAGCAAAGCATGTATTGAGATACCTTAGAGGCACTACTCAGTTTGGGTTATGGTACAGACGGATAGAGGGAGTGAAACTTCAGGGCTTCACCAATGAAGATTGGGCAAGGAATCCATCCAACAGGAAGAGAACATCAGGAGGGATCTTTAGTATTGGTTTAGCGATTGTTTCTTGGTACAACAGAAAATAGAGATCGGTTGCACTCAATTCAGTAGAGGCAAAGTACATGGCTGCAAGTTGGGTAGCATGTGAGGCTATCTAGATGAGGAATATCTTGGTTAGTTTGTTTGGTTAGCAGATGGCTCTGACAGTGATTTATTGTGATAATCAGAGTTGTATCAAACTCTCTGAAAATCTAGTATTTCATGATTGATCCAAGCAGATTGATATTCGGTATCATCATCTCAAGGATTGTGTGTTGAGGCGGATCATGTTGTTAGATTACATTCCCACAGAGGAGCAAGATGTTGACATTTGACAAAGGCATTGTCAGGATGTAAATTCGAGTTTCACAAAGACAGGATCAGGGTAGTTGATAATCCCTTTCTTGTTGAGAGGGAGTGTTGAGAAATGGCAACAAGAAATTCTAGTTTAATTTGTCCTTGAATTAAACTGTGAATTAAATTCAAATTCTATTCTCATAGAAACTTAAAATGGTTAAATTAAGTTTATTAAACTTACTTAACTTAGTAAATTTGAGTTGGAAGACTTTTGGAAGTCATGTATATGTTATCCCTACTTTATAGGAGTCCAGTGCGAGTTAATTGTGAGTTGTAAAATAGAAGACTCAGTTTCATGAGTCAGTTCAGTTAACTTAGTTCTCAAACTGATTGAGAGAACTAATAGTGAGTTAACAGTCAATGGTGACACTAAAGAACTCCACCAGTGCTACTCTAGTTAATTCAATATTTACTCATCAGAAACTCATGCATGTTGATTCTTAGATAGACCTAGTTGAGACTAGAGTGTAGGGACAATGTACTATTTGTTTTGGATTTTTCTTAGTTACACTAATAGTGCATGCAATCAGGAATTGATCCTTGAGGGATTGCGCTATTTCTAGAGGCTTTATTTCCCTTTTAATACAAGCTACCCTTCATAGGAATTACACATTGGAATAGAGACTTGGAGAGCTTGTGAAGAGGCTAAGCTTTGGCCTTGAGCTTGCTTATGAGTTGGAGATTGAATTTGCTGAGTTCTGGGATTGTTCTAGAGAGAAAAAGCATTGTAATTTCATCTTGATTTTCCGAATTAATACAAAACAGATAGTGGGGTTTTGAGCTGTGGCTTTCCCCGTATATTTATTGTGTTGTGTGCCTTTGATTCTCTTCCTCTATTAATTAATGTTTGCTCGATGTTTATGGGATTCCGATGTAAACATTAGAAGTATATTCTTGTTTCTTGCTTTAGCAAATTGCATTAGCTTGTGAATCTATAGGATTTTATATAGGTTATTATTTTAACTTTTATTACATGGAATTTTCACGAGGGATGTTACACTAATCATTTTCTTAGTGCGCAGAGAAGCGGAGGGTGGAGGTCGTAACTTGGACATGTGGAACCATGAGCCGGGTGGAACCCTTAGCAAGTCTAGAGTTGGAACCTTGAGTGAGGGCATCAACAAGATTCCCGTAGAGGGCCAGAGATGATAGTGTCAGAATTGGGCAAGTTTATAGTCGATTTTTCACGTTTTCACACCATAAATTCAATGGTGATGTTTGTTTCTCCAGCTGAGCTCTCCATTTCTAGGCCATCATCTAGGTTGGAGGTATAAGGGTCATTTTCATAAAGTTTCTTGTAATTCGTTTTTTTATGCCTCTTAATAAAAGAAGGCATCCCCATTATTGAGCAGGCCCTGAAGAAGTAGCCCACATTGGGTGAACTGCGTAATCAAATCGTTGTGTCTTGATCTCATGTTTTCTTATGTTTTTCCACTTCTTTTCATGTGGTTTTAAGTTACTTGGTTAATATGCTCTTTTGTATGCAATTTTGAAGGCATCCTTGAAGTTAAAGATGACATGGACTCAGTGATGATATGATGATGATGATGATGATGATGATGATATGGATTCCTTAATGATTTGGACTCTTTGATGATGATGAAGTGGAAAATATTAATGCTTTAATGAATAGAACGAGGTTAGAGAAGGCTAAGATTAATAGGGAGCTGACACGCTCTCAAAAAATAAGTATTATCTTGATTATTTCTATTGATTGTTTCATTATGAGTCTCCTAGTTTTATTGGTTGTTCTTGTCCTTCCATAGCCTCCTTGTGAGGATTACAAGTACATAACGAAGACTACCAAAGTGTGGCAAATTATTGGAAATGATGGAAGAACAATGTGACAAGAAGACTCGTGATAGGCTACGTACTCAGAGGGAGCATACAAGATCAGGCTGATTGAACCACAAAGGTGGCTAGAAGTTTTTGAAGACCAATGTTGATCTAGATATGATAAAGATGATCTCGTGATTTTTATGTTATGTAGAGGAATTCTCTATAAGAGGGAGTTTCTTTTGTAAAGGCATGAGCCTAGTGATATCTTTGGAGAAATGGATTGTGAGTCCATCGACATCTCTCTTATTTGAAGAAGCTGCAAGACTCTGATATTGACTTGGTTGATTCTCTTATTGGTTTTTTCATCTATATGTTGGATTCTAATATGGTTTTTGATGCCTGCTTCTATGAGAAGCCACTTATTATTTTCTAGATTTGATTATGGTCTATTTGATTCTACTATGGTTGTTCATGCCTACTTCTATGAGAAGTCACCTATTATTTGCTGGATTCGATTATGGTATGTTGGATTCTGCTATGGTTGTTGATTCTTGATTCTATGAGAAGCCACTTATTATTTGTTTGATTTGATCATGGTCTATTGGTGCCTACTTCTAAGCAAAGCCATTTATTATTTGTTGGATTTGAATATGGATATTGATATTCGCTTCTATGGTGTCCAATGATTGCTTTTGTGAGAAGCCACTGCTGAAGTTTGTTATTGTCTATTGATAGTTGTTGATGTTTGCTTCTAAGAGAAGCCCTAGTTGAAGCTGGATGAACAACTTAACGTTGTTTTTTACTGAAATGTTTGATATCCACCATGGATACGTTTCTAATGTTGAGCTAGTTGTTGATGTTTATGTGAAGAAATTGGGATGATTGACACTCCCTTTGGAGAGGTAACATTGATTACATAGCATCCAAAATATTCCTTAGGCTGCAACTGTGAGACCAATGGATTGGTTGGGAAGATTGTCACTCTCGTGGGTTGTGTGTTGTAAAACCTTATGGTTTGAAACATGAATTGATGATTCCCCCTATAGGATGTGTGTTGTGAGACCTTGTGGTCTGGGAGATGTATTGATATGATGGTTTCTCCTGTATGTTATGTGTTTTGAGGCCTTATTGTCTGGGAGATGTATTGATTTGTATGATTCCTTCTGTACGTTGTGTGTTTTGAGACATTATGGTCTAAGATCTGTATGATTTGATGATTCCTCCAGTGGGTTGTGGGTTGTGAGACCTTATGGTCTAGGAGATGCATTGATTCGGTAATTCCTCTCTTAGGTTGTGTGCAGTGAGACCTTGTGATTGGGGAGATGCATTGAAATTAATTGGATGCTATGTATCTTTCCTTATGATGAGAATGATGATATCTCCCTTAGGCTATGGGTTGTGAAACCTATGATTGATCAGGGAGATTGATCTTGATAAAGAGAGAGATTTATATTTGTGATCTCTTCCTTAGGTTGTGGATAAGGAGACCTATGATTGGTCGGGAAGATTGATCTTGAGAGAGAGAGAGAGAGAGAGAAAAGTAAATCCCTGGTTAAGAGGGTGTGTTGGAAAATATGGTAGCCATGATCAATCTTTTCATCTTGGAAAAGAAATGTGAAATTTGAATTTTTAAGTTTGCCTCCAAATTTATTTCAAGTCGGTCTCATGATGTTTTATGTTAGTTGGGCCCCTAACAGGCACCCATTCGACGTCCACTCGAAGGTTATATAAAGGAGATCATTTCTCCTCATTTGGACACATCAATTTTTGTCTCATGCACCTATGATCCAATGAAATTACAAGAGGGCTGAAATTTCAAGAGGAGACCGAAATTCTAGGGAGAGTCGAAATTTCAAGAACTTGGATTTTGCCATGACACTTGATCATGATTTTGGTTACTGATTTGGCTATTATTTTGTTATTTTTATTTATGATGTATTTATGGATTTGGAAACTCTCTCTCTCTCTCATAAGGAAGATTTTTTTTTTTGGTTTTCCTCTTATGGGTTTTGCCTTGGCTATGTGCCTAACTTTTGTGTCTCTTGTCTCATTGCTTCTTAGTTACTTTATTGCTCTTTCATGTTTATTACTTTATGTTTTTCTTTTATATAACTACATAGATTACATTGAATTCAATGCTATGTGAAAATAATGTTTATTAATCATTGAAAGTAGTTAGTTGTTGAAGGAAAATTTGTTTCTAGTTGTGTCCTAGAAATATCAACACTTCCTAAATCTTCTATTCCTTCGATGTACCTTTACACTTTTAGGGGCAATTGATAGTTTAATTTCCAATGTCATAGAATCCTGGAGTGATGATGCAGGACTCAGAAATTTTCATTCCTCCTATAATCCTACAATGATGAGACGTCGTTGGTGTTTCCCTGTATTCATAATTGTCAATTCAAAAAAGCATGCAAGAGATTAATAATTACATTTTAAAGATATTTTTTAATTGTTAATTTCTATTCTATAATATGTAAAATTAAAAACATCGTAAATTTTCCCTCATATTAAATTCATTTATATATTTAAAAACATATTTAAAATAATTAAAATTCAAAATGTTACCAACAACTAAATCATTAAATCAGGACCAAAAAATCTGAATATTACATTGCCCCAATAGGGTTTGTGAAGTGTCTTCAGTGAACATATCACCAAAAAAAGATGAATTCAAAGTAGACAGAATAGTTAAAGTGTTCCTACTCTGTTTTGTTGTCATAATCATGAATAATGATCCCTCATTTGAAGGCCTCAAACTAATTTTGAATTTGTTAATGCAACATGTTGTCGTGTGTCAGTCACTTGTTTTGACATATTTGTTTATGTTAGTACTGTACCAATGTTTCATGTGCATTCGATGAATTCGCCTTTGACCTCAAAACAAATTAGCTAATAAATACTCTGCATGTTCGAGGAAGCCCCAAGAGATTGTTTTGGAGTATTGTGCAAGATTTAACAATGTATATAACTCAATTCCACAAAATTTAAGGCCTCCTCCTGATCTAGCCTTGTACAAATTCCCTGATGGTTTTGACCCTGACATGGCCTATCAATTGAAGGAAAGAGATGCTCAATCCCTTGAAGAGGCCCAAAGGGTTGCTGTCACAGTGGAAGCTAACCTAATTGCCAAAAGAAACAGGGCAAGGTTGGAAAAGAGGACTGCTTTCAAAGATGAACCCTCTGCCTTTGATCAAAAGCTTGATGCCATACTAAATGGAATGAAAAGATTAGGTGATAGAGTGGAATCGGTTGAAAGAAAATCATCATGGGAAGCACCACAAAACAACCCTCCTAGGAATCCAAATTTTAGGAGAACTCAAAACCCAGGCGTTGGCAAAACCAGTGCTGATCAAGACATAAGACCCCCTTTCCAAGAAAATTATGCAGAAACTTCCACTTCAACAGAGCCCAATGAAGATCCTGAGATTAATTTAATGGGTTTAGATGGTGAAAGTCAGGTTTTCTTAACACAAGAAGATCATGAGGATGATGAAATCAAACTGTTCCAAACTAAATCAGGTGAATCCTTTGACTTCAAACAAGGCTATGACACTGCTGTTTATGAAGTCCATAAACAATACAAACTGAGGAGCAGAACTGTGAATGTTAACCAGCCTGAAAAGAAAAAGGATAATCAGCAGCCTGAAAGAGTTATAGTCACAGAACCTAATGACAAAATAAATTCACCTACAGAAGAAGTGATTGTTGAAGAGATCACTGAACCACTGTCCTTAAGACAACAGCCTGTGGCTACTTCATCTTCTCATCCTAATTTAAATGTTACTCCTCAAGAGATGAGTAAAAAGGATAAGTCCCAAAGTCAAGATAAAAATCAAGAAGGAGATTTAATGAACAAAGAAAGGACTGTCACCTATAACCCCAAGGCCCAATCTGAAAAACCTTTTGATCTAGAAACAGAAATTGGCAAATTAAAGATAGCAATCCCGCTTTCAGAACTAGCCAAGCATGACATCTATAAACTACAGATCAAGAAGTCCCTTCAACGCACTAGCAACAAAGATGATGTCAATGTGTTGGATGACACCCCAGAACTCTTGTTTGGCCCGGAAGTGGATGGAAAAACGGTAGTAACAGGGGTATTACCTTTCTATGTCAGTTTACATATTCATGACAAAATATTACATAATGCAATGTTTGACTCAGGTGCCTCTCACAATCTCATGCCAAAAGCAGTCATGGAGAGATTGAATTTAGACATAACAAGACCATATAACGATCTGTTTTCCTTTGACTCCAGCGAAGTCAAGTGTTTAGGTCTCATAAAAGACTTATGTGTGTCTCTGGTTCAATACCCAAACAAGACAATCCTAATGGATGTGGTAGTTGCTGATATCCCACCTAAGTATGGGATGCTGTTATCAAGATCATGGGGAGCTAAACTCCAAGGTTCCCTACAATTAGACATGTCATATGCTACCATCTCTGTTTTTGGGCAACCAAAAAGACTGTACAGAGAAACACTAATGAAATACATGGTCAGCAGTGAAGAAAAGCCTCAAAACTTTCCCATATATGCTATCCATTCAGACATAGACTCATACATTCTCTTCAATGACACCGCAACTCCCTCAAAAGGTGAGGTTGAAACCAAGATATTCATACAAGAGGAAGATTCAAATGAAAGTATTACCACCCATGAAACAACAGTCAATCAAACACTAGATGTTGTTGCTGCCCTAGTTGTCAAGAACATCCAATCAAACGATGAGACTGCCCTAGAAGACAAGCTAGAGAAAAAACCACAATTGCTGCTCACATGGCCAGCCCATGAACAGATCATCAAATCTCCTTCCCAACAGGATATTCTATGGTTCCTTGAATTTGATGGCTCAGTTAACAAATTAGGGGCAGGGGCTGGAGTTTGGGTACACAATAAAGAAAATAGTCATGCAGAAGGCAGAGCCTATAGATTGAATTTCAGATGTACTAATAACATGGCAGAATATGAAGCTCTTTTACTAGGACTCAAGTTGGTAAAGTTCTTGCAAGCTGCCAGGGTTTCAATCATGGGTGATTCAGATTTAGTTATCCAACAAGTGAAGGGAAACTTTGTCACCAATGACAAAAGACTAAGGACTTATAGGTCTGCTGTTGTTGAGGTACTAAACTTTTTCTCTGAATTCCAAATTACTAAAATTCCCAGAACCCACAATCTACATGCTCATAGTTTAGCCACCTTTGCAAGTACCTGCAAGTTGCCCTTTGAGCCCCACCATTGTTTTACAGCTGAGGTAAAACACAGACCCTCCATTCCAAACAATATCAATGATTGGCAAGTATTTGAGGATGACAAGCAAATAAATCATTTTTTAACTATGCAACAAGAATTTGCAGGACTAAATATTGACACTGATACAGCAATTCAATCACAAATACTTGAGACAGCAAGTCAATCACAAATACTTGATGGAGCAAGTCCATCACAAATACAGTTTCAACAGATTGCTCACCCAATATCACCTAGAACTGCAAAGCTAATGCTGAGTCCAACCATTTTCAACAAGGAAAACATTCAGCAAATTCAACAAATTAACTATGAAGAGGTGGCCAATGCTGAAACTGAAATCATAGAGCTGAAAGACAATTTTCTTCCAACGGGCCTAACTCCACTAGAAGACATCTTTGACTCAAATGACATCCCTAGAAAACCAAAAATGTAGCCCTTAAATGCAGCCATTGAAGAGTGCAACATAGGTACAAGTGAGAAGCCCAAGATAATTAAATTATCTGCTTCCTTACCTCCTGACCAAAAGCCCAAATACATTGACCTCTTAAAAGAGTTCCAGGATGTTTTTGCATGGAGCTATGAGGACCTAAAGTCCTATGACACCTCTGTAATCCAGCACACTATCCCTCTCAAACCTGATCAAAAGCCCTTTAAACAAAACTGAGGAGAATCAATCCTATGCTTCTCCCAGCAATGGAACAAGAGGTACAAAAAATTTTCAAGGCAGGCATCATAGCACCAATCAGATTCTCTGACTGGATCTCCAACTTAGTCCCTACAAGAAAGAAGACTGGTGAAATTAGGCTGTGTGTGGATTTGAGGAATCTGAACCAAGTATCCCTTAAAGACAATTACCCCTTACCCAAGATGGATCACATTTTGCAGAGAGTAGTGGGGGCTTCCAGAATTTCTCTACTTGATGGATTCTCAGGTTTCAACTAGATCTTAGTTCACCCTAATGATCAGGACAAAACAGCATTTACAACCCCATGGGGAACTTTCAAATATGTAAAGATGCCTTTTGGATTGAAAAACGCAGGGGCAACTTTTCAAAGAGCCATGGATATTGCCTTTGCCAAGGAGATTCATGACTTTTTAGTCATTTACCTAGATGACCTTACACCTTTCTCAAAATCAGACCAAGAACATATAAAACATTTGAGACAGATCTTCCTAAAATGCAGAAAATATGGAATTTCCTTGAATCCCAAGAAATCCCTATTTGGTTTAGAGGAAGGTAAGCTATTGGGCCACATCATTTCTAAAGATGGCATTAGAATTGACCCAGATAGGATACAAGCTATCCTGCAAATGCCCCACCCAAGAAATGTCAAAGAGTTGCAAGGATTCTTGGGAAAAATCAATTTCTTGAGAAGGTTTATCCCAAACTTAGCAGAGCTAATCAGATTATTAAATAACATGCTAAAGAAAGATTCAAAAGTAAAATGGACTGTTGAAGCCAATCAAGCCTTTGAAAGTATAAAATTGGCCCTTACCCAAACCCCAGTGTTGACCAATCCTCAGTTTGACAGAGAATTTATCATTTTCTCTTTTGCCTCCCAGCATACTATTGCTGTTGTTCTATTACAAAAAGATGACCAAGGAAATGAGAAGCCAATTGCTTTCTTTAGCAAAGCTCTCAGAGATGCACCTTTAAAGTATCAAATCATGGAAAAGCAAGCTTATGCTTTAGTCAAAGCCATTAAAGACTTTAGGATTTATATCCTTTATTCCCATGTAATAGCATATGTGCCAAGTCCTATTGTCAAAGACATTCTCACCCAAGAAAATTTAGAGGGCAGAAGAGGAAAGTGGATTGCCAACATCTTGGAATTTGACATTGAGATAAAACCTACAAAACTAATAAAAGGGCAAGGCTTGGCCAAATTAATGACAGATACAAATTTTCAAGCCTTAGACATCAATCAGTTGGACAGTGAACCGGAGCTGGCGACTCCAAAGATCAATGTAGCCTTTGAACAATCCCCCTGGTATTCAGATATCTCTTATGTGTTACAAAACCTGTGTGCTCCCCCAGGACTGTCCAGAACTAAGTGTAGATTCTTAAAAATGAAAACCTCAAGATTTTGTGTGATGGATGGCAATCTGCTTTGGAAAAACCATGAAGGTATTTTGCTGCACTGTTTAATTGAAAATGAAACTGAGAATATCATAAAAGAATTTCATGCAGGTGACTGTGGTGGGCACTTATACTGGAAGTCCACTGTGGACAAGATACTAAGGGCTGGATATTACTGGCCCACCATGTTCTCTGATGTCAAGAAATTCATCACCTCATGTCATAAATGTCAAGTGTTTGAGGGAAAGAGACAGTTGCTACCACTTCCTTTAAGGCCTATTGCAACAGAGAGACCTTTTCAACAATGGGGATTGGACTTCATTGGGGAAATTCATCCCTCATCTTCAGGCCAACACAGATGGATCTTAACAGCCACAGACTACTTCACTAAGTGGATTGAAGCTGCCCCATGCAGACAAGCAAATGATTCAACAATTATTCAGTTCTTGGAGAACAACATATTGGCTAGATTTGGCTGTCCTGACAAAATAATAACCAACAATGCTGCTGCTTTCAGATCCAAAAAGATGGTGAACTTCTGCCATAAATTTCACATCACTCTGGGCCATTCCACTGCCTACTATCCCCAAGGAAATGGCCTTGCCGAGTCATCAAATAAAAGTCTGGTAAACATCATAAAGAAAGTACTTGAAGAGAATAAAAAGAATTGGCATAAGAAACTAGTCAATGCCTTATGGGCAGATAGACTAACAACCAAAAGATCAATTGGGACCAGCCCATATGAGTTGGTTTATGGATTAGAGGCCAAATTCCCCTCATCACTAGGAGTGCCTGTTATGAAGCTTCTTCAAGAAAGCCAAGCTGAACCAAATGATATGCAAAGAAGAATTAATCAAATCATATGCCTGCAGCAAACCAGAGATCAAGTTTTCAGTAGAGCTCAAGTATTACAAGAAAAGATAAAGAAGGCTTTTGACCGCAAAACTAAGGCAGAAGATTTCAGTGTGGGAGACAAAGTCCTCAAGTGGGATGCAAGAAGAGAAGACAAAGGAAAGCATGGAAAATTTGACTCCCTGTGGAGAGGACCATTTGTTGTCCAAGCAGTACAAGGTAACAATACCTATTTCCTTAAAAGTCTAACTGAAACTGACTTAGATGAAGGTCCTGTCAATGGCAGGATGCTGAAGCATTATTTTGACTATTACCCATGAGTACAGCCTAAGGTCCCCTTGTATATATGCAGATGTATATATTATTTTCTGTTTAGATTGTAAAAATGCAGTTTTTTTCAAGTTTATTGACTGCCAGCAAAAGGTAAATAGAATCAGAGGTCTACCAAGAAGAAAAGCACACAATTTTGGCACTTCAAAGCAGCAAACTACAAGATGGGCAAGAGCAATCAAGGAGCAAGGCAATCTGACCTGCTGTTCTTGGTCTTTCAAATGAAACACCATCCCCATGTGGAGCCACTGTTAGCTACCTATACCAATAGGTTTCATATTTCATGATTGGCTATGAAAGGACCAAATATGCTCTACTTTGATGATTCAAAGATCACATATTTCCAAGAGAATCCAATCTGTGCTTATAGCTTGGTATGGACTTAAATTTTGATGGATGTTCCAACAGTCTAATCTGGATCATTCCATGGTTTAAATTTTCAGTTGTAGAATAGAGAAAGGAGTCTGTCCAAACTGTTTAATCTTGGCAGACAGGTAGTTCAGGTAGAGAAGAAAAGGCTCCCAACAGCTTAATCTGGGACCTTGGAAGAAATAAGGGTAGAAGTAGATAGAAAAAACAAGAGAAAAAGCCAGAGAAAAGAAAAGGCAGGTAAGGGTCTGCAAGTCCAAGTGCACCCTCCAAGAAGAAATAAAAAATGCTAGGCAAGTAGCTGGGTAAGTAGTTGGGGTTGCAGAAAGGTTATCTTTACCATTGCAGGTGTGTTAACTTTGTTTACCAAAGCAAAGTCAATCAATTGAGAAGGTGTTCTTCTTCATCAAGTTGCAGCAAGCAGGAAGCATGTCTAACCTCCCTTCTTCCCCTTTCATTTCATTACTAACACTCCCTCATCAGCTGAGATTCATGGAAGAAGATTATGGTTTCATGGTGGTTCTTGTTCCTTCAAAAGCCACATTTCTTGTGTAAAAATCTTTTCATTTTGATCTACTCTTTAAGCTAAGTGTTTCACAAAAAAGCTTAGTATTTTCTCCCTTCATTCACCCCCCTCATCCATATTAACTCTAACTCTACTACATAAATCCCCTATATCACCTTTCCCCTACTAGTATTAACACCATGGTGTATAAACCCCAAATTTTGTATAAATATCCCTCCCCTTGGCATTATAGCCATATGTCCTCTGAAAAAGGAATCAAAATGACATCTGGTCACTTTGAGGAACCTATACCTCCTCTCACCCCCTTGTTTCAAGTCATTCCACTCATCAAACCATCATTTGCAAAGAAAAACCCTATAAAACCCCTTCTTACCCCTAAAACCCTCTGAAGTTGCGAAAAAATCCAAAAAAACCCACTTTAGCCGCTTAACCAAAGTTGGCGCATATATGTGATTTTCCAAAATACACCGAAAAACCTTACAAAAACCCATACCCTAAGGTTTTTCCGCCGAGCACAGATCCCGAAATGAATATTAAAATAACCCCGACCCTTCCTTATCGGCCGATCATCTCATTGATCCGACAGCTGTCCGATGGAGAGCCTCTAATCCAACGGCTCTCATCCATGTCGGAGCGGCTCCGACGTCCGCTAATTACCCCGTACCGGTCGAGCACCTTAACCCCCCCCGTCAACCATCGGATCGGGCCCATGAGATCCGACAGCCCTCATTGATATCGGAGCGGCTTAGATGGCGGACAGATACCTTCCAATAAATGACGAAGGGATACGTCATTCGGTCGTCACGCGTCTTCCCCACAGCGCATCAGAGGTACACCTGACAAATACCTCGTCCGTATTATAAGCGGTGCAATATAAAACCGCTAACCGCTTCCGGTTTCGGTCATCCCGCTTGTCCAACGTCACTCCCACGTCATCCCACGTCATTACCACCCTGCCATCGTGTCAACCGCTGCGCCCGACCTTCTGCCAATGTGTCTTGCCACTTCATCATCCCCGTGGACCACTCAGAGCCTGCCACCTCACATGATGACGTCATGCTGACGTCACCCGGCCCTGACCCCACCGATGACGTCATGCTGACGTCACCAGAAAAGCGCGCCAAAAGTCCGAAAAATCAATATTATAGCCAAAATTCACGTTTTTTTGGCTCTTTTATGCAAAAACGTTTGTTGCTCCTGCATGTTTTTCCCACGTCTAACAGTGCACCAACCTGCAGAACTCGACCAGGAGACCGCCAGCGCACCATTTTCACCTGCATTCCTTTCCATTGCTCTCTGAAAACCAGGTATTTATCCTTGAAAATCCTTCCTTCACCTGGTTTTGTCTGTAAATTGCCAAGGACGAGTAAATTTGTGAAAAACATATAATTGACCAGCAGAAATACTTGCGCCTGGCCCCATTTACAATTGTGAACTCGAAAAACACTAGCTGAGCCTTGTTCGCCCGCATTTTCACTAAAAACCATACTCTGTTCGCGCATTCGCGAAAGACCCATTTAAACAGAATTTACCTGCTGAGAAAGACAGAGTGAGGCCAGGCATTGGTCTTATTTAAACTTCAAACAGTATTTCAATTACTGTTTATCAGAACTACTCTCTGTTCCTTATAAATTTCACCTCCCTGGTAAAGAGACACTCCTCTATACTGTCCTGCTCAATTGAAACCACTTTACACTTAATTCAAAATCCTCTTTGGCAATGGAGACACCTGTAGTACTAAATGTTCAGCCTCTGAATGCCCCTCAAAGGAACTTGGAATGGAAAGCCTTGGCAGATATGGATTATCAGATTTCAGAAGAGATGTTGATGAGAACCAAGTTCCATATCCACCTACTCAATGAACTTAAGGCCAAACATGAAACTGGAGCAGATGTGTTGGGTATATGGGATTCTTTTCTTCCTATTTTTAAGTTGCCTCAAGTCAATCAATTCCCTGATCTGATCCATCTTTGTGCTGAATATTATGACCCTACTCAGAGGGTTGTGTTGGATCCTTCTGGTTCTGCTCTCTTTTACATCACTCCTGAAGCCATCAGGAACATGCTCTGCTTCAAAACTCAGAAAAAATTGGTCCCCTTGTCACTAGTAGACTTGATAAAACAGGGGAATAGATTGACAGATGCCCAAATCACTAAGCTAAATCAGTTATACATTGACTCTGATTCTGTGCAATATCCTCCTCTGAATCAAGTATACCTTAACCAGTTGGGCAGGGACTTGGTAGATATGATTAGTCCGATTTTGGGCTATAGCTCAATAGAATTGGTAGACCAAACTGTATTGGTAATGATGCTGATGTTCGCTCTGGGCAGACTTCCAGTTTGCTATGATTATGCCACCTACATCTCCGACAAAATGCATGAGCAGCTAATGAATTTATCCAGAGAAAAGATGTTCAGATACACCTCCTACATTTACCATTTGATCTTGTACCATCAACATGAGAGATTTCATTTTCCAATCAAAAGAGTGGATGCCCAAGGCAATCCCAGATCAGTGGTCTATTGGTCCTCTGTCTTCCACACTACACCTGAGTCTCCATACACTTACTGTGAATTCATAGATCTGTTCATCCATCCAGCTATGGCAATGCTGATGAGCTCACCTCCTCCGAGACTCACTGATGACATGCAGAGAATTCTTCAGCTATCCAAAGCTTACAGCATTGGGGATTGGTACTTCTACCAAAACCACACCGTCATCAGGATATATGGGTGTGATTTGCCTCCATTCAGATTACCTAGGTATGTGCCTATGAGGCTATTTGAGGAGGCTCAAATATAAGTTGTCTGCCTATGATCATTATAGTATCCCTCACATTGAAAAATATGCTAACCAAGACAAATGGAGGAGAGGGACCTTAGAAGAGCCCATGTCACAAGAAGAGCTAAATCAGAGGGCAGTAAGGAATCTAAGGAAGATGGCTGACCTTGAACTTTGTTCACAGGTATTCACACTTCCGAGCACACAAGTGGGAGCAGCTGCATCCTCCTCAACTGCCAAATAGCAAACTACCAAGGCCACTGAAAATATATCTAGCAAAGGCAAAGAAAAGGAAATGGAGATAGAACAATCACTCCATGGCAAGGAGCAGCCACCTCCAGTGACTCAAGAGTAGGAAGATAAAGAAATGCAGCAGCAGGCAGAGCAACAACAACAACAACAGGAACTGCATCAAGAAGAAGGGCCACATGAGGGACAGCAGCCCTTACAGCAAGAAAGAATAGTTGATACTCCAACTTCCACTGAGCAACAGGCTCAAAACATAGTGCCTCCTAGGCCAGAAACTACCTTCGATGCCTCGGTCCTCCAAACTCCACAGAAAGAGGACATAAACAGAAAAAGGGATAGAGAAACTCCCCTGACATCATCTATAAACCAGGGAGAGAAAAGGCAAAGGTTGAATGACTTTTCTGAGGATGACATAGCAATAAGGCAAGCACTGGGCATGGGCCCACCCAGCAGAGAAGCTTCAGCCAGTTCCTTCCAGCAGCTACAGGACAGACTATCTACAACAAGGTAGAAAATCTGTTTTTTATAATGAATGAGATCAATCACCTGTTTGATGTGGCACCCAATTTTTACAAGTATACAGAGGCAGAGGAGACTATGGATGCAATTCTCAGGCATCAACTCCCTACGCAAGACTGGTGGGCAAATACAATACAGAAAATTTTATAGACAGGGAGCCACTCACCAAATTTTGTTTTAAAAAAATATATATATCAATTGTCATGCAAAGCACAGTTTAACAAAATCAGCATGCATCAAAGATTAAAGCTGAGCCAACTCAGCAAAAATTTTGGCCAACACAGCAAGAATAGGAAACCACAGCTGGCAGAGCCGAGAAGATACAGCGCAGCAAAAAGTAAAGACACATTATTCAGCGTTAAAGCAAAGCGGTTCAACCGACTCAATGACCTCCAAAGGTCAAATTATCCTCTGACAGACTTAAAGAGCATTTATGCTGCATTCAAAGTTGTAATAACTTCTTTTCTACTTTCTGTACGAAGTTATGAAGATATTTTCTCTCTCAGATGACTCAATGCCTGAGATATTTTGTATAAGCATTCCTATAAAGTCCCCTTCGCATGAGCTTGCAAGGGTTGTTGTTGATTTCTCCTGAAGAAGTTCTTATGTTGTAATCCTTTCAGAAGTTTAATAAAGAAAGTGATGGAATTTCTCGGATTTCTGAAGTGTTGAATGCGTTCTGGTGTCTGTTGAAAACTGTTGGATTCCTGTGTATTACACAATACAATAAGTCTCTGTAACTTTCTCTGTTATGTATTTTTGATTTGTTAAAATCCATATATGTTTTCTAAACTTTGAATATTTAGTAACAAGGAAAAAGGATAACTTTCAGGATTTATTCAATGAATACCCTGAGTTCAATCTGTGTTGTTAATGAATGTTTTCTTCAGTTGTAATCTTGATAAGTGTAATTCTTAATTGTTGCACTTTCAGAATACATCTTTCACAGTGATCTCTGTCACAGGAATTCAAGTTTGCTCCTATGCAACGTGTTTCACTTTCACCTCACCAGCTTAATAGAAAATTCTTAATTGCTTTCTGTTGGCTGACATGCCTCACTATTCAAGTTAAATTTGTTTGTCTGAGATACACAATAGGCCCTGTAGTTTGAACACCACCAAATCCTGCATATCAAAGCATTTCAAAACTCCAGACTCCATTGCCCAATGATATATTACTCTCTAAACACTACATCTTAAGCCCTGAAAGAAATCCTTCAACCAAAACATAAACCAAAACCTGAGCATAATACCTAGCCTAAAACACCATCATAACAGAGACAAATCATAAAGAGAGAGCCCTCTCTGATTGCAGTTTGGCTAGAGACTGTGATCCAAAGATTGGTTAGTGGTTACCCCGGCCGTATTCCCTTGGGAGTCATAGGGAACAACCTGGGTGTTAACACCAGGAAGTGTTCCTCCAAACATTAGGCCGTACAAATATCCCTATGCCGAAAAGAGTGAAATTGAATGTATGGTTGCAGAAATGCTAGAGGCTGGTATAATTCAACCAAGTCAAAGTTCTTTCTCTGCTCTAGTAGTATTAACGCACAAGAAGGATGGATCATGGCGCATGTGTCCAGATTATAGGGAGCTCAACAAGCTCACTATTAAAGATAAGTTTCCCATTCCTGTCATTGATGAATTACTGGATGAATTGCATGGATCAGTTTACTTCACGAAGTTGGATCTTCGTTCAGGATATCATCAAATAAGAATGAAGACTGAAGACATTCCGAAAACAACATTTAGAACTCATGAGGATCATTATGAATTTTTGGTCATGCCTTTTTGCCTTACCAATGCACCTTCAACATTTCAAGGTTTGATGAATTCCATTTTCAAACCATTCCTTAGAAAATTTGTGCTAGTATTTTTTGATGATATAATAATCTACAGCGAGTCTTGGAAGGATCATGTTGAACATGTTGACAGGCTGCTACAACTATTGGAGGAGAAACAATTATATGCAAAAAGATCCAAATGTTTCTTTTGAGTACAAGAGGTGGAATATCTGGGTCATACTGTATCTCATGAAGGAGTTAAGGTAGACCCTAGCAAAATTAAAGCCATTAAGGAATGGAAAATCCCCACATCCATAAAGCATCTACGAGGATTTCTCAGGTTAATAGGGTATTATCGCAAGTTTGTTAAGAATTATGGGAGAATAGCAGAACCTCTAACAACATTATTGAAGAAAGATGCATTTTCATGGACTCCAGAAGCAACAAAGGCCTTCGAACATCTTAAAGAGGCAATGTGCGAAGCACCGATCTTAGCTACACCAGACTTCACAAAAACCTTTATTGTGGAATGTGATGCTTCAGGAAATGGAATTGGTGCTATTTTAATGCAAGATGAAAGACCCATTGCTTTTGAAAGTCGTCCAATCAAGGGAAAGTTTTTACACAAAGCTATTTATGAGAAGGAAATGTTGGCAATACTCCATGCACTTAAGAAATGTCGACCCTACCTAATGGGAAGACACTTCAAGGTAAAAACAGATCATGATAGCCTTAAATACTTTTTAGAATAAATATTATCCTATGAAGAGAAACAAAAGTGGGTCACAAAGATGTTGGGTTATGACTTTGAAATCATCTACAAAAAAGGGAAGCAAAATGTGGTGGCAGATGCACCCTTAAGAAAGGATGAGGATGTGGAAGCATTGTTGTGCGCCATTTCTATTATCCAACTAGATTGGATAAACGAAGAAAGGGAGGAATGGAAGAATGACGAAGAAGTGTGGGCACTTATTCGAAAGTTACAACAGGATTCCAGTACGTCTGATACATTTAGCTGGAAAAATGATTCTTTATGGTAAAAAGATCGCTTATACCTCTGTAAGAATTCCCAACTAAAACAAAAGATTCTTATGGAATTGCACACTTCTCCCTTAGGAGGGCACTCGAGATTTTTAAAAACTTACCACAGGGTTAAGAAGGAATTTTTTTGGGATGGCCTTAAATCGGATATTCAAAAGTTTGTGGCGGAATGTTTGGTTTGCCAACAAAATAAAGTTGAAACAATTAAGACCTCGGGTATATTACAACCTTTATCCATTCCAAGCCAACGTTGGGAGGAGGTTTCAATGGATTTTATCACAGGTTTACCCAAGTCTGAGGGAAAGAGTGTCATCATGGTGGTAGTTGATAGAATTACCAAGTATACACACTTTTGTGCATTACCACATCCATTTAAAGTCAGTACAGTATCTACTGCATTTATGGAAACAATTCAAAAGCTACATGGAAACCCAAAGATTATTGTAAGTGACAGAGATCCCATTTTCACTGGAAATTTTTGGACAAAATTATTTTCTTGTCTTGGTACTCAGTTAACTCATAGCTCATCTTATCATCCTCAATCTGATGGTAAACAAATGTTTGGAAGGATATCTTCGTTGCTTTGTATCTAATAAACAGACACAATGGGTCAAATGGTTGCCTCTGGCTGAATGGTGGTATAACACTTCCTTCCATACAGCAACAAAAATGACCCCATTTATGGCACTTTATGGATATCAGCCACCATCCATCACATCATATTTAAGACAAAATTCTAAGGTTCAAGCAGTGGAACATCACATCGAACATCAACAAGTCCTCCAACTCTTAAAGGATAACCTCGTGTTGGCACAAAAAAGAATGAAACAATAGGCAGATCAACATCGCAGCGAAAGAAGTTTTGATGTAGGTGATTGGGTATTCCTACGGCTACAACCATATAAGAAAATGTCCCTCAGGCAAGCTAAGAAGGATAATAAATTATCACCAAAGTATTATGATCCATACAAGGTGTTGCAAAAGATTGGTACTATGGCATACAAATTGGAGCTTCTTGCAGCTTCTCGATTGCACCCAGTTTTCCATGTTTCATGTTTAAAGAAGGTTATAGGCGAGAAGCTCCCAGTTCAAACAATATTGCTAGAACTTGACGAGGAAGGAAAAATTATATTGGATCCGGAAGCAGTCACAGAAACAAAAACTTGACAGCTACGAAATCGATCAATTTCAGAGTATCTTATCAAGTGGAAGAAATTATCCGCTAAAGATTCCACATGGGAGGATGAGAATTTTATACAGAAGCATCCAGAACTACTCAAGCGTTGAGGACAACACGTTTTTGAAGGAGAGGGGCATGTTGGGTCCCTATAATACTAGTGATTACCTCATTAATATTGTAGTTGCATCTCTTATTAATATTGTTGTGCCCCTATTATCCCCATATTGTTATTATTGTGCCCCATAGAATCCCTCTATTGTTATTTTTGTGGCTTTATATTATTATTGTTAGGTCGGCTGGGTTATATTGTGACTCCTTAGACTCCTATATATAAAAAGGAGGTTTTGTCATTTGAATCATCCAAGAATTGTTCATTTATGTAATGTAAAGGAGGTTGCCCCGTCGAAGAAGCTGAATTCTAAGGCGTTGATCTATCTTTTCTATCTTTTCTTGAGCTGGTTTCATAACATTGCTCCCTTCAAAAATTGCACAAATCCCTCTCTCAGTCTCGTAGACCGATGCATGTGCCTTAAGGTTGATCGTTTCCCTCCGGGACCGAGCAAAGTTGATTTGCATGCATGAGTTGCTTTTCCCGAAATAGCAAGAGGCAACATGCAAAAGGCATCCATAGATTTTATTGATCTATTTTTAGTAGCTAGAGGTTACATGCATAGATTGTTTTAGAAACTTCCAGCCAAGTGTCATTTTTTCCTAGATTTGTGGCATGCACTTCATAACCTTGATCTTATCAAAACTTATGAATCGGATGCTATAGAGCTCATTCCTCACATCGACCTTGCATCTCTAACATCCCACATCGCATCCAGGAAGTATTCAAAACTTTCAACTTAGTCATTTCAGGGTGAGTCTACTTCTGATGTCTTGCATTGCATTTATGTCGCTTATTGTGTTTCCCTTTGTGTAAGTGATGCCTGCTTGATTTCAATGAGTGCTTTTTGTCTTTTTGATGTATGTTAGCTTGTAGAAGCATTGTATTAGTTTTCATTTGCATCTGATTTTTGTCACATGTATGACGTGTTTTTTGCACCAATGGTCACCGTTGTGGCGACCCACTTCACACACATGCATGCTTTCTCATTTTTTGAATCCTGCACTTATTGTTTGCATGCATGACCATTCACTCTTGTTTACACTCAGTTTCACCATGCATCTAAACTTCTCATGTTTTCAATTGCTTGTCAGCAAGTCTAAGCTACCTCAGCCTGGACCTTGTCTTGCCTGGCTAGCATTGCGCATTTCTGGAAGTGAAGGCTCTGCCTTCCCTCCAGAAATTGTGCAAGTCTGGCCCAGAAATGACCTCTAGGCTTGCATTTCGTAATTCTAGGAGGCAGTTCCTTCCTGGCCTCAAAAACTACATAATGTAATTTGCTGGTTTTCATGTCACTGCTGACTGAAATTGCGCATTGCATAGTTTCAGTCCTCAGCAGGCCATGCTGGACTATGCATTGCATAGGTCTAGTAGTCAATCAGCCTCCCAACAGCCCGAACTATGCCTTGCATAGTTTTGGTATTCATTCTCCCAACCTTCCGGTGAAAATTGTGCAATCTTCATAGATAGTTAGACAGGTATGTTGTATGCCAGTCCTCCTATTTGTTTTGGTTTTCAACTAACAGATTGCTTTCCATGAGTGTTTCTATGTCTCTAGGTATCACAGGTATTTTTCTACCTCTCAGCAGCACATGTACAATGGATTCCAGGAGAGTAGAGTCAAAGACATCGTTCACAATGCAACTGGGGATGCAGTCGATCAAGTGTCTATGAACTTGCCAATCTATGAAGACATCAACATCAAGTTGTTCATGGACAAGGATATCAATATGAAATGGCAGTGGCATCACAGCGAGCAACACCATCAGTAGTAGCAGAAGCTAGTGGACCTGTATGTGACAAATTCAAGAGGAAGGTTGTTGACAGCGCAAAGGTGGTGCAAAGTTGCAAGTTCAAGCAGATCCACTTGTGATGAAAGTAGCTTTGAATTTTGAGGCTATGAGGTGACAGCGCGACAAGAGGATCGTGTGAAGGAAGAGAGAGAAACAGAGAAGGAGTTGCAGGTGCTAAAGAAACAACTCAGGGACGAATTGGAGTTGCACAAACGAGAGAAGGAGTTGCAGTAGGAACAAGTAGAGTGGGAGTTGAAACATGCACAGACTGATGAAACTGTGCCCATACAAGTTATAGACCCAGCCCAGCAGCTGGCACGAAGCAGATAGGGTGAGAAGTGTCATCGATCGCATGCAAGGTTGTTCAGGAGCATGGATGTCATTATGCACATGCATGTGATCCCACCCATTGGCACACTCACTGAGGCGAAGACAAGAAGCAAGTCCGACTGGAGCTGAACATGTATTTCAACAAGTTGATGTGCATGGTCACCAACACACACTTGGAGATCAACACAGACACTATGCATCAGTATGTTGTTGGTCTAGCTGCACTCAAGACGATGATGTGCATGTTATCAGATGAGTTGGACAAAGGAGCCATATCAATGTACCCGGATGCAATGGAGGCAAGAGTTCGCTTACAGCAAGATGTCACCATTGAGCGCGCAGACACCATCACAGACGACCAAGCTTGGCATCAGCTCGCAACCATCAATCATCCCAAGGATGTCAAAGAGTTGTTCTTCCCACCACTATCTTAGTCTTAGGTGATAGCTTTCATGGCTTGGTCAAGCTTATTTTGTCTCACATGGTTACATGTGCAGATTGTAATGTAACATCTTGTAAAAGTGAAAGACCAAGTGTCGATAGTTGAATGTAACAATCATGCAGTAGGTGAAGAGTCATGAGGGTAGGTGAACAGTCACAAAGGGGAATGTCAAGGGTCACTCCACCCTTTGTTATTTATAGTACCTCATAACACATTGTACATGCTTTTGGGCAACAAAGCTTCCGATAGGAGTATCTTAGAGAAATCTTGGAGAGTATTGTAACGAGCCTTGGCTTCTCCACAGTGTAGAGCTAGTACATCTCTTTGGAGGAGCAAATGGTAGTGATTATAAGGTTCTGTTATTGGGACTAGTGGTTGGTCATGGTTATACTGTATCGCTGGAACTTTCAGTTCTTAATATAACAAAGCTAGTACGTTTCATGCATGTGTTGTTATTGTATTACAGTTGTCATGGTTACTATAATGATATATGTATCTATTTGCTTACGCATGTGTATATAAAATATTTATGTATATGTATGTATGAATCTTACTGAGATGTGTTGTTTGTTTAACCATCACTTTGGATTTTTGGTTCACCTGCCTTCCATTTTGTGATGCATCTTTTCTCATGTGTTCCCTTCCAAGCTGCGTGTTTACACAAGTTTCCAAGGGGCACACTCACCCCACTTTCCGTGTGTTAGAACCATTCATACACCTTCCTTGGCTTACTGCACATGTCGCACCCTTTCTACCAAAAAGGACATCTTACTTACCTCTACGCGAAACCACAGTCAAGGAGATACCATACGACCCACTACTAGGACTCCTACACTGAAAGGTCTGAGGTCTAGTTGAGACTTCTTACTGAGGAGATCCCCTGACATGTTGGCGGGTCCAATCATCAACATATAGACATACGCAAATGAATGTATTAGCACATAAGCATCACTCTAGTTAGGGTCTAGTCATCAATGCAAGGCCATATCAACAATGCATGCTATGACCTCATGCACGACAACAACCATTACTCCATTATACACATTTCCACATGTAACCATCAATATGCATAAGAAATTCCTAACGAACTACACATACACATAAATGCATGTAGTCAAGCATAAGCGATCAATTCTTGTAATCAACCTACAAGACTGATACATGTAATCAAATATTCAAAAATGTAACCTAACATACACGAATGTAAGTAGGCGACGTAAAATCAACATGTAAGCAACATATAATCCATGTGCAACCAGTCACATACTCGTGAAAATTTGTTCCACAAAATCAATATCAAATTATCCTTAACAACCATATTACAACCATAATCAATCATCAAGCAAATGAAACAAGCACATGAAATGCAAGTGTAAGAGACACACATGCAACTAACATGTTGTATGACCAACACACACTGCCCATCCAATCTAAGAGTTGAACCACGCTCTGATACCACTCTGCAACACCCTCCTCCCACATCCACCCATGTAACCATGCCAACCAAGGTAACCATGATACAAGAGGCTACTATGATCAAATTCGACCTCCTATATGACCTTAAGGAAGTGGAATCGATGGAACATCACATACAGTCATCCAACATCATCAACAAAACCCTCGGGAGACAATTTAGCCACTTAGTCAACCTACCCCCGAGTCCCACTACTATTCTAGATATCTTAGGCCATAGTTGTTGTCATGTTATGGGCAAGGGAGTGACCAAAAACCTAAAGTTTCTCTCACAAGCCTTCCTACTAGCGAACATAAACTGAAGTTGCTAGTTCTATGTCAGCAACCCCGGGATTTAAGCCACTTTTTCAGGCCTGGAGCCCAGGCCACTGCCCAAAATGGAATGATAGATTAGTAAAAGTACAGGGAAAAAATGATGCAAAATAAATAAGTTGATCAAGACCTTAACTAGACCCCTACTCGCCATGACATGCATTTCATCAAACACATTATCAACATGTAACCTATAGGTGTAAACAACATAATTAAGTGTAGGGATCTCATACTTATCTGAGAATTTCTATGAACCATTGTTCCCTCATGTCATTTGCTGCATGATCATCTATTAGGTGATAGACACATTATCCATTCATATGCAAGTAAAAACATGTTGAGAGCCATACATAGTTGTTGCCATAAAATATACATATGACTAGCATAATAGGAACAAAAATACCATAAACATATCAGCAATCAAAATCCATATATACATCTGTAAATTTACATATGAAAATCAAAGAAATAAATTTCTCATCAAGGAATGTAATGAACCAACCAAATATGGGGCTACCACGTTCCACCCAACCATAGATTGGCTAAGCTACGTCTCTTTTCAGCCAATCACCACCATGCCATATTCCAAGCATGAATGTGGGACTCATATAACACATCAAAAAACACCAATCAACATGGATGCCACCGGACTTCTTCACCTACACCATGAGGAATTTGAGTGCCTCCTACTTTCTCAGGCTTTACCATGCATCCAGAGTAAGATCCAGGGATCACTAGGACCTACACTGAGACATACTCTCCAAGCTGTACTGTGCATTCCATCCTAAAACCACTAGGCCCAATGGAGAGAAAAAACACCTCTTGCTTTACCCATTCATAGGCAAGGATTCCTAGGCCCACCGAGGAACACAATCTGGATATACCACAACCCACAGTCTAATTCAAGGGTTACCAAACCAGTGGCTTCATGATTCTCAGTCTGGTTCAGGGACCACTACACCATGTGTTTGTCAATTCAAAGATCCACCCCACTCAACTTCAAATCCAATCGGCCATCCCACATAAACTGAATGAGAGAACCCATCTCATCAAAGCTATTAGGAAATTGCAAGGCTAGGCTGAAAATACTATCACACCTTGGAAAAACCATGCCATGGTAGCAAAGAAACACATGAAATCCCATGCATGCTAAATCTAGTAAGGAAAATACACATGCAAGTTGATACTTGCAATGAAGCCTATTGTAGCTGCTTAATCCTTCCTTTCCCTGCTTTAACTTTGATTCTTCTTGCCTGTTATGCCTTTCTTGCACCATTGCCAAAGTGCTCCAAGAAAACTCAAAGTGTCCAAGAGAGAGAGAGAGAGAGAGAGAATAATGAGAGATCTCCAACATTGAACTGACAAAATGTTAACAACTAATTCTCAAAAGCATTTTTTATGGATGAGGCCTCTAATTTCTTCATTTTCCTCCTCACACAACATATGACCTTTCACCTCCTTTTTCTCCTAATTTCCATTATTTTCATAAATATTTGTGCCAAAAATGCCATTTTTCCTTTCCAAAGCCTTACCCATTGCCTTTCCCAATTTCCTTAGCCACAAACAACCAAATGAACAAACACTAGGATGTCTTGCCCAACATTCAACTTGGAATAAGTGTCTCATCGATGGTGGTTATGTTGAGAAATGGAAACAAGAAATTCCAATTTAATTTGTCCTTGAATTAAACTGTGAATTAAATTCAAATTCTATTCTCATAGCAACTTAAAATAGTTAAATTAAGTTTATTAAACTTACTTAACTTAGGAAATTCAAGTTGGAAGTCTTTTGAAAGTCATGTATATGTTCTCCCTACTTTGTAGGAGTCCAGTGTGAGTTAATTGTGAGTTGTAAAATAGAAGACTCAATTTCATGAGTCAAATTAGTTAAATTAGTTCTCAAACTGATTAAGAGAACTAATAGTGAGTTAACAGTGATTGGTGACACTAATGAACTCCACCAGTACTACTCTAGTTAACTAAATATTTACTCATCAGAAACTCATGCATGTTGATTCTAAGAAAGACCTAGTTGATATTAGAGTGTAGGGACAATGTACTATTTGTTTTAGATTTTTCTGAGTTGCACTAATAGTGCATGCAATCAGGAACTGGTCCTTGAGGGATTGCGTTTTTTTTAGAGGCTTTATTTCCCTTTAAATACAAGCTATCCTCATAGGCATTACATATTGGAATAGAGACTTGGAGAGCTTGTGAAGAGGCTAAGCTTTGGCATTGATCTTGCTTATGGTTGGAGATTGAATTTGTTGAGTGCTAGGATTTTTCTAGAGAGAACAAGCATTGTAATTTCATAATTATTTTCTGGATTAATATAAAATAGATAGTGAGGTTTTGAGTTGTGGCTTTCCCCGGATATTTATTGTGTTATGTGCCTTTGATTCTCTTCCTCTATTGATTATTGTTTTCTCGATGTTTATGGGCTTCCGATGTAAAGAGTGGAAGTATATTCTTGTCTCTTGCTTTAGCAAATTGCATTAGCTTGTGAATCTATAGGATTTTCTACATGGTATCAAAGCAAGATTCTTTTTTGGGACAAGACTTTATAGAGAAGATCTAAAAATTTATGTGAAAAAATTTTAGAAATAGATAAAAAATCTGGCATCCTTGGGAAAAGATACCCAAATTCAAAAAAATAATTGGCTGAATCGATGTTCGAATGAGGAAGATATCGTTGATTTAAAATCAACTCTCTAGAGGAGGTTTTGAAATTTTGAGTTTCTAGGTTACAATTGAAAGTCAAATTTGCAATACATACTTTAGGATCGGCATATGGCATTCCATGGGTTGAGGCTTGAAGTGTCAGGATGAACTTGTAAGTGTTGGAATCATAGTTTTCGAGGAGGATATGGTGATTCTTTCTCTTCTTGGACTCCCAAAGAGTTGGCATAGTTATCAGGACTCTATCAATGGTCGAGAGAAGCTGCCAGATTGGGAACAACTATGGTCAAATTTGATGCAGGATGAGATCAAGAGGAACACTAGGGATGGCTCTTCATCAAATACTAATGATGAAGAGAATTGTGCCTTTGCGATTAAGGCGAGGAAGGGGAAAGGTAGAATTTCTCATTCCAAATCAGATTCTCATCGTGGAGGTAAGAAGAAGGACATGACAAAAGTTAAATGCTTTCATTGTCATAAGATGGGTCACTTTTCTACAAATTTTCCATTGAAGAAGTCCAAGGAGAAGTCCTTAGGAGGAGCAGCGGGTGAGGCTTTCGCCTCCCAATTCAAATTGGACTTTTCCCTCATTGCATGCATGGTGTCTTCAATGATGGAAAGTGCTTGGTACTTAGACAGTGGAGCTTCATTCCACATGACTGGTGACAAAGAGTTATTCAATGAACTGAAGGAGAAAGATCTCAAGATGCATATCGAGATGGGTGATGATGGTAAGTATAGTGTTACTGTTGTGGGCACTATTACTTTTCAGAGGGAGCATGTAGCTCCGCTCAACTTGAAGAATGTCACGCATGTACCCGAACTAATGAAGAACTTGGTATATGTTTCCATGCTTGAGGATAGAGGCTATGATGTGATCTTTTCGAAAAGAAAAGCGTTCCTTCGACACATAGCCACGAGTCAAGTAAAGAAGATAGGGATTCGAGTTCAGAATATCTATAAGATAGAGGTAGAGGATTATGCTACTTTGAGTTCAAAAGCAGAAAAGATGTTGAGCCGAGATGTCGGTGAGTTGTGGAACATGTGATTGGGCGACTTGCATCATGGGGATTTGAAGATATTGCAGCAAATCTCTACCGATCTTCCCAAAGGTACGCTTGAGCAAGTTAATACATGCAAGAGTTGTACTTTGGGAACATACACCAAGTCTTCCTTTGGAGATAGAGACAGTCAAGCAAAGTCTATTCTAGAGAGAGTCCATTCAGATGTGTGTGTTCCATTCTCAACAAAATCCACAACTAAACACAGGTATTATGTATATTTGTTGATGAATATTCTTGTAAATGTTGGGTATTTTCTATGCAGAAAAAGGATCAAACTTTCACAAAGTTTTGTGAGTTCAAGGAATTGGTAGAGAAAGAGTCTGGAAAGAAGGTTAAAGCTCTATGGAGTGATACCGGTGGTGAGTATGTCTTTAATGAGCTTAAGAACTTCTACATCGGAAGGTTTTAAACAAGAGTTGACAACAGCCCATAACTCTCAATAGAATGAGGTTGTCGAGAGGAAGAGTAGGAGCATAGTAGGGGAAGAAAGGGTGATGTTGCATGATCAGGGACTACCACTACACTTGTGGGTTGAAGCATGCAACACAGTGGTTTATGTTCAGAATCGTAGCCCAAATCAGATACATGAGGTGAAGGCACCAGAGGAAGCTTATTCTGATAAGATGTTAGATGTTGGTCACTTCAAGATTTTTGGGTCATTGGTTTATTACCATGTGACCAAATATGCATGGAAGAAGCTTGAGCCAAAAGTAGAGTTGGGGATCTTTGTGGGGTACACTGATACACCCCAAAACTATCAGGTGTACATTCCAACTAGTCGGATGACTGTGGTTCGCAGGGATATCAAGTTCGATGAGGAGAAGGCCATGTGAGTATCCCTTGAGAGGGAGCTTGAGCTACATGCGGATGAGGAGCTTTCAGCTCCTAAGGTTGAGGGGCCTCAGATTGATGTGGAGAAGCCACATGCAGAGGTTCAAAGAGTGGAGAAATCCACTCAGGCAGAGTCTTCCAAAGAGGGAAGAAAGCGCACTAGAGAGGCTGACAGATTGTTGGATGATGCATGGGAGAATGTGGGAGCACCATCTTCTCAGTGCAAACAGACGAGGTCACCAGAGAGGTACACTGGATACATGGTACTTATGGGTGCATTTGTTGTGATAGAGCCATCTTCCTTTCAGGAAGCATTGTAGCAGTCAGTTTGGGTTGATGCGATGGTTGAGAAGTATGACTCCATAGTTCGAAACAATGTTTGGGATGTGGTCCCAAGACCGGAGCACAAGTTAGTTGTGAGCTCCCATTGTCTTTAAAAGGTAAATCAAGCTACATATGGTAGTGTGGAGAAGCATAAGGCCATATTTGTGGCCCGTGGCTTTTCACAGGTAGAGGGGATTGACTATGATGAGACCCTTACTCCTGTTGCAAGGTACTCATCAATCAGATCTATTTTGGCATTATCAGCACAGATGGGTTGGAAGATCCATCAGATGGATGTGAAGACGGCCTTCCTCAATGGCATGATTGAAGAAGAGGTGTACATAGAGTAGCCTAACGGTTTTGAAACCTTGGACCGTGAGTCACATGTGTGCCGACTCAATAGAGCGTTGTATGGGCTGAAGCAAGCACCCTGTGCTTGGTACACTAGGATAAATAACTACTTCAGTAGGCTGGGCTTCACGAATAGTGAAGCGGATGCGAACCTGTATCACATAGTGGTGGAAGGTATGTTTTTGATCACTGTACTTTATGTAGATGATCTTATAATTACAGATGATGAGAAGCTCATCAAATATTGCAAGGAGGACCTTGCAAGAGAGTTTGAGATGAAGGATATGGGGCTCATGCATTACATTCTTGGCATGGAGGTATGGCAAGGAGATGGGGAGTTGTTTGTATCTCAAGGCAAGTATTCCAATGAGATACTCATGAGATTCTGCATGGAGAGAAATAAACTCATGGAGACTCCCTTAGCTGGTAATTGGAGGAAGGAGGATGCTCCTTCAAGGGAAGTAGTGGAAGCTATTTTTTAAAGGCAGCTTGTGATTTCACTCATGTACTCAGTGAACTCATGATTCGATATGTGATATGCAGTTAACCAGCTTAGTCAAGCGATGGTTAGGCCTACCAAGTTGTATTGGAAGGTAGCAAAGCATGTATTGAGATACCTTAGAGGCACTACTCAGTTTGGGTTATGGTACAGACAGATAGAGTGAGTGAAACTTCAGGGCTTCACCAATGAAGATTGGGCAAGGAATCCATCCAACAGGAAGAGAACATCAGGAGGGATCTTTAGTATTGGTTTAGCGATTGTTTCTTGGTACAACAGAAAATAGAGATCGGTTGCACTCAATTCAGTAGAGGCAAAGTACATGGCTGCAAGTTGGGTAGCATGTGAGGCTATCTAGATGAGGAATATCTTGGTTAGTTTGTTTGGTTAGCAGATGGCTCTGACAGTGATTTATTGTGATAATCAGAGTTGTATCAAACTCTCTGAAAATCTAGTATTTCATGATTGATCCAAGCAGATTGATATTCGGTATCATCATCTCAAGGATTGTGTGTTGAGGCGGATCATGTTGTTAGATTACATTCCCACAGAGGAGCAAGATGTTGACATTTGACAAAGGCATTGTCAGGATGTAAATTCGAGTTTCACAAAGACAGGATCGAGGTAGTTGATAATCCCTTTCTTGTTGAGAGGGAGTGTTGAGAAATGGCAACAAGAAATTCTAGTTTAATTTGTCCTTGAATTAAACTGTGAATTAAATTCAAATTCTATTCTCATAGAAACTTAAAATGGTTAAATTAAGTTTATTAAACTTACTTAACTTAGTAAATTCGAGTTGGAAGACTTTTGGAAGTCATGTATATGTTATCCCTACTTTATAGGAGTCCAGTGCGAGTTAATTGTGAGTTGTAAAATAGAAGACTCAGTTTCATGAGTCAGTTCAGTTAAATTAGTTCTCAAACTGATTGAGAGAACTAATAGTGAGTTAACAGTCAATGGTGACACTAATGAACTCCACCAGTGCTACTCTAGTTAATTCAATATTTACTCATCAGAAACTCATGCATGTTGATTCTTAGATAGACCTAGTTGAGACTAGAGTGTAGGGACAATGTACTATTTGTTTTGGATTTTTCTTAGTTACACTAATAGTGCATGCAATCAGGAATTGATCCTTGAGGGATTGCGCTATTTCTAGAGGCTTTATTTCCCTTTTAATACAAGCTACCCTTCACAGGAATTACACATTGGAATAGAGACTTGGAGAGCTTGTGAAGAGGCTAAGCTTTGGCCTTGAGCTTGCTTATGAGTTGGAGATTGAATTTGCTGAGTGCTGGGATTGTTCTAGAGAGAAAAAGCATTGTAATTTCATCTTGATTTTCCGAATTAATACAAAACAGATAGTGGGGTTTTGAGCTGTGGCTTTCCCCGTATATTTATTGTGTTGTGTGCCTTTGATTCTCTTCCTCTATTAATTAATGTTTGCTCGATGTTTATGGGATTCCGATGTAAACATTAGAAGTATATTCTTGTTTCTTGCTTTAGCAAATTGCATTAGCTTGTGAATCTATAGGATTTTATATAGGTTATTATTTTAACTTTTATTACATGGAATTTTCACGAGGGATGTTACACTAATCATTTTCTTAGTGCACAGAGAAGCGGAGGGTGGAGGTCGTAACTTGGACATGTGGAACCATGAGCCGGGTGGAACCCTTAGCAAGTCTAGAGTTGGAACCTTGAGTGAGGGCATCAACAAGATTCCCGTAGAGGGCCAGAGATGATAGTGTCAGAATTGGGCAAGTTTATAGTCGATTTTTCATGTTTTCACACCATAAATTCAATGGTGATGTTTGTTTCTCCAGCTGAGCTCTCCATTTCTAGGCCATCATCTAGGTTGGAGGTATAAGGGTCATTTTCATAAAGTTTCTTGTAATTCGTTTTTTTATGCCTCTTAATAAAAGAAGGCATCCCCATTATTGAGCAGGCCCTGAAGAAGTAGCCCACATTGGGTGAACTGCGTAATCAAATCGTTGTGTCTTGATCTCATGTTTTCTTATGTTTTTCCACTTCTTTTCATGTGGTTTTAAGTTACTTGGTTAATATGCTCTTTTGTATGCAATTTTGAAGGCATCCTTGAAGTTAAAGATGACATGGACTCAGTGATGATATGATGATGATGATGATGATGATGATGATATGGATTCCTTAATGATTTGGACTCTTTGATGATGATGAAGTGGAAAATATTAATGCTTTAATGAATAGAACGAGGTTAGAGAAGGCTAAGATTAATAGGGAGCTGACACGCTCTCAAAAAATAAGTATTATCTTGATTATTTCTATTGATTGTTTCATTATGAGTCTCCTGGTTTTATTGGTTGTTCTTGTCCTTCCATAGCCTCCTTGTGAGGATTACAAGTACATAACGAAGACTACCAAAGTGTGGCAAATTATTGGAAATGATGGAAGAACAATGTGACAAGAAGACTCGTGATAGGCTACGTACTCAGAGGGAGCATACAAGATCAGGTTGATTGAACCACAAAGGTGGCTAGAAGTTTTTGAAGACCAATGTTGATCTAGATATGATAAAGATGATCTCGTGATTTTTATGTTATGTAGAGGAATTCTCTATAAGAGGGAGTTTCTTTTGTAAAGGCATGAGCCTAGTGATATCTTTGGAGAAATGGATTGTGAGTCCATCGACATCTCTCTTATTTGAAGAAGCTGCAAGACTCTGATATTGACTTGGTTGATTCTCTTATTGGTTTTTTCATCTATATGTTGGATTCTAATATGGTTTTTGATGCCTGCTTCTATGAGAAGCCACTTATTATTTTCTAGATTTGATTATGGTCTATTTGATTCTACTATGGTTGTTCATGCCTACTTCTATGAGAAGTCACCTATTATTTGCTGGATTCGATTATGGTATGTTGGATTCTGCTATGGTTGTTGATTCTTGATTCTATGAGAAGCCACTTATTATTTGTTTGATTTGATCATGGTCTATTGGTGCCTACTTCTAAGCAAAGCCATTTATTATTTGTTGGATTTGAATATGGATATTGATATTCGCTTCTATGGTGTCCAATGATTGCTTTTGTGAGAAGCCACTGCTGAAGTTTGTTATTGTCTATTGATAGTTGTTGATGTTTGCTTCTAAGAGAAGCCCTAGTTGAAGCTGGATGAACAACTTAACGTTGTTTTTTACTGAAATGTTTGATATCCACCATGTATACGTTTCTAATGTTGAGCTAGTTGTTGATGTTTATGTGAAGAAATTGGGATGATTGACACTCCCTTTGGAGAGGTAACATTGATTACATAGCATCCAAAATATTCCTTAGGCTGCAACTGTGAGACCAATGGATTGGTTGGGAAGATTGTCACTCTCGTGGGTTGTGTGTTGTAAAACCTTATGGTTTGAAACATGAATTGATGATTCCCCCTATAGGATGTGTGTTGTGAGACCTTGTGGTCTGGGAGATGTATTGATATGATGGTTTCTCCTGTATGTTATGTGTTTTGAGGCCTTATTGTCTGGGAGATGTATTGATTTGTATGATTCCTTCTGTACGTTGTGTGTTTTGAGACATTATGGTCTAAGATCTGTATGATTTGATGATTCCTCCAGTGGGTTGTGGGTTGTGAGACCTTATGGTCTAGGAGATGCATTGATTCGGTAATTCCTCTCTTAGGTTGTGTGCAGTGAGACCTTGTGATTGGGGAGATGCATTGAAATTAATTGGATGCTATGTATCTTTCCTTATGATGAGAATGATGATATCTCCCTTAGGCTATGGGTTGTGAAACCTATGATTGATCAGGGAGATTGATCTTGATAAAGAGAGAGATTTATATTTGTGATCTCTTCCTTAGGTTGTGGATAAGGAGACCTATGATTGGTCGGGAAGATTGATCTTGAGAGAGAGAGAGAGAGAGAAAAGTAAATCCCTGGTTAAGAGGGTGTGTTGGAAAATATGGTAGCCATGATCAATCTTTTCATCTTGGAAAAGAAATGTGAAATTTGAATTTTTAAGTTTGCCTCCAAATTTATTTCAAGTCGGTCTCATGATGTTTTATGTTAGTTGGGCCCCTAACAGGGACCCATTCGACGTCCACTCGAAGGTTATATAAAGGAGATCATTTCTCCTCATTTGGACACATCAATTTTTGTCTCATGCACCTATGATCCAATGAAATTACAAGAGGGCTGAAATTTCAAGAGGAGACCGAAATTCTAGGGAGAGTCGAAATTTCAAGAACTTGGATTTTGCCATGACACTTGATCATGATTTTGGTTACTGATTTGGCTATTATTTTGTTATTTTTATTTATGATGTATTTATGGATTTGGAAACTCTCTCTCTCTCTCATAAGGAAGATTTTTTTTTTTGGTTTTCCTCTTATGGGTTTTGCCTTGGCTATGTGCCTAACTTTTGTGTCTCTTGTCTCATTGCTTCTTAGTTACTTTATTGCTCTTTCATGTTTATTACTTTATGTTTTTCTTTTATATAACTACATAGATTACATTGAATTCAATGCTATGTGAAACTAATGTTTATTAATCATTGAAAGTAGTTAGTTGTTGAAGGAAAATTTGTTTCTAGTTGTGTCCTAGAAATATCAACACTTCCTAAATCTTCTATTCCTTCGATGTACCTTTACACTTTTAGGGGCAATTGATAGTTTAATTTCCAATGTCATAGAATCCTGGAGTGATGATGCAGGACTCAGAAATTTTCATTCCTCCTATAATCCTACAATGATGAGACGTCGTTGGTGTTTCCCTGTATTCATAATTGTCAATTCAAAAAAGCATGCAAGAGATTAATAATTACATTTTAAAGATATTTTTTAATTGTTAATTTCTATTCTATAATATGTAAAATTAAAAACATCGTAAATTTTCCCTCATATTAAATTCATTTATATATTTAAAAACATATTTAAAATAATTAAAATTCAAAATGTTACCAACAACTAAATCATTAAATCAGGACCAAAAAATCTGAATATTACATTGCCCCAATAGGGTTTGTGAAGTGTCTTCAGTGAACATATCACCAAAAAAAGATGAATTCAAAGTAGACAGAATAGTTAAAGTGTTCCTACTCTGTTTTGTTGTCATAATCATGAATAATGATCCCTCATTTGAAGGCCTCAAACTAATTTTGAATTTGTTAATGCAACATGTTGTCGTGTGTCAGTCACTTGTTTTGACATATTTGTTTATGTTAGTACTGTACCAATGTTTCATGTGCATTCGATGAATTCGCCTTTGACCTCAAAACAAATTAGCTAATAAATACTCTGCATGTTCGAGGAAGCCGCCTTTGACCCCAAAACAAATTAGCCAATAAATACTTTGCACATTTGAGGAAGCCACCTTTGACCTTAAAACAAATTGGAATTGTTTACTGAGGCAGAGTAATTGTCCGGATGGTCAAAAGTAGTTAGAATCCAGGTAAAAATATTTCAAAAAATCTTGTTTTAATAGTGTTTGAATCATGTTTTTGGTGGTGAAACTAGATTCAGCACCATCACAAACCTCTAGGGCACCAAAAATCTTGAATTTAAACAACTATAACATGGATTTACAAAAATCCTTGCCGAATTTTATCAAAATCTTGCCGAAATTTCCATGATTTTTAGGGCAAAAAAGCAATCTCATTAGACTACAGCAAACAAATTAGCCCAAAAAAATACGAAATTTTAGATACCCTGACCACCACAATCTAGACATCGCCAACCCATAACTATCGAAGTTCTATAAATACAAGTCGTTGACATTTAGTTGGTCAAGGGTAAAGCAGACATGAATTTGATGCAAGCAGAAGGACTGAGGTGTGGGGACTCTCCAAGTTTGTATATACATATACATTGTGTATATGTATAGTTGTGTGAAATATACTAGGCATTGGTCATGGAGCCTGTGACCAAATCAAGGGTGGAGGAGCACACATATGAGTGTAGGGATTAATCTATATATCTTCTTTGTCTACACCAGTGGCACCTCCCAAAACATCCCCACAACACTTACAATTACAACATCTCTTTTGCCACCTTTTATGATTACAACATCTCTTCTGCCACCATTTACAATTACAACATCCTTTTTATTTAGCATGTTGATTATTTTAAGGTAATTTTCCAAGTGTTTCTCTATTTATATTAACAAATAGTTCCTTATTTTTCCCATTCTCCCACACTTGTCCAAAATGATCTTCTCTTAAAAAAGGATTCATCAGGTTTGCATTCATATTCTGCAAACAAACTCATCACAACCATTTGCAAAATTTGAAGCTTAATATAGACTTTTGATCTATATATATATATAAGGGTGGTTCACAGACACTGGATGGCTGCTACATCCACAAGAAAATCCATGCAGATCAACCTGAAGGGATTTGCCCATTGGCCAAACAAGTAGTGCCTAACCCCAAGGTCATCGAGGATATTTGGCCTTATGACTTTCTTACGACAAGGTACTTAGCAACGAGAACTCGAACAACTAAGCTAACCCTTGAGGCTTCTGGATCAGAATATTATCCACCATATTGCATGAGAATTGTATAAATAGTTTTGATCATATGTTCTAGGCATTATCCACCATATTGTATGAAATCGCATATATAGTTTTGATTGTATGTTTTAGATTTTTGTAGTGTGGTATGATAGATAATAGTTTTTTTTAGGCTGGGATGTTGGTAAAAAAAAAATCAGTTGTAGACTATGAAATTTTTAAATTGGAGAATCTCAATATTCTAGGTTGAGTGGTGATTATGCTTATTTCTTGTGTGGTAAAATTGTTATGGCTTGGAAAATTTTGATGTCCAGCATGGATCTTTTATAAATAGCCACATTGGCCTCGTGCCTTTTCCATTAATAGGCATGGGGATGCCTCATACTTGTTTTTTATACAATCGTGATTGTTTCATTGTAATTCGCGAGATCCCCGCAAGCCACCACACAAAGGTATCATGTTTGTTTCTATGAAATTCACACCATACGCATGACTACTTTTCCCTCAATCGCGAGTCCATCGAGGTTGTGCCTCCCTTACTCGTGCGACCTCACCTCACACGATTGTTGATATAAATTGGATGATGTAGGTTGCGGTGGATTGTGAGATTGGATGATGGAGGTTGTGGGGGGATTATCATGATGATACATATTGGATGATGGAGGTTAGGGTTTAGAAGTCTATGAGCTTTAATCATTTGGAGAATTTTGAGAAAAAATAGGCCTAAAACAAAACAAAAAAATGTATTGACAAAATAAAACAAAAAATATTTTAACAAAATTAACTTTAAAAGAAATAATAAGATTCAAGATTGATGATGTTTTCTCATAATTAAATATTTTGTAGGAGAAAAAACTATTTTTTAAATATTACTTAAACTTATAGGATATAGAATTAAGTTTTGCATCCAACAACCACGCACTCTACACATTTTTCATGAACTCACATCGTGAAAAAATGAAAATACATGAAAAGCATTTTGCAAAATTAAAATATGCATCCAACAAGCACCCCTTACACACTTTTAATGAACCCACATCGAGAAAAAATAAAAACACATGAAAAACATTTTGCAAAATTAAATTATGCATCCAGCAAGCACCCCTACATACTTTTGAGTGGATCGATATTGAAAAAATTAAATATGCATGAACACTAGCATTTTCTAATATTTTTCATGTATTTTCAATTGGGTAAATTAAAAAATATTAGTGAATACTTGTTCGATATTTTGCATCAAACTAGTGCATACACTCAACATTTGACTAAATTTATAAGGAAATAAGTAAGAAAAACATATTTTTTCATATAATTTTTAATTTTTCTTAGTGTGCATGCATTCAAAAGTGTAGAGTATTTAGTAATTCTATAATACAATGCAATTGACTATATGTGAGATTTTTTAAAAAGTTTTCGGGTTTATTTTCCAATTTAATTTGTCTAAAATCCTACAAAGATTCATTGAAATCAAAGCTTGACAGGTGAACTCTTCACAATTGAAGTGTTCCTTTTTAAGGGTGTTGAATTCATATATGTGGTCAAAAAACCACTTTAAACAACACAAATTAAGATTTGACCACAATATCCAATAAAAACTAACTAGTATTATTTTATTTAATAGACATATTTTAAATTTCAAAATTTATTAATAATTTCTACATAATATAAATATTTAGATATAGATATTTTTAAATGACATAGTCTAACTTATACATAAAATAGCCTTTATTTCAAGACATTTTTGAAAATTTTCACTCTTTGATTAATGGGTTCCACCCATCAAAATAGGATTAACATTTGCCTCCCCTTTCTCTTCCCAATCAAAAGTAATGATGATTCCAGAGGACGCTTCGTCGCAATTTCCCTGATCGATCTGGAAACCTGTGAAATCACAATTATCTCAAAGGCTTTCGGTTGTGCAGACAGAGTACTAAAAGCATTCGTCTTTCATCCTTCTGAGTACTAAAATCTATACTTCATGACTCGATCAAATGAATGCAAGACAAACAACTAATGCAGCGATTAATTTTACTTAACAAAATCCATATATGCTTTCTTTCATTTAGATACATGAAATTTATAAATAATCCATTTTTTAAATGGAATTTATATATTTTTAAAATATTTATTGTTTTTGGATATTGTTTAAACTAAAATTTTTAAATTTAGTTAAAAAAATCTGTCGACTTATTATAATTATTTATTTGTAATTTTATAAAGAATATTTATATATTTATTTTTATATAAAATTTATAATATTTTAAAAAATTGTTATTTTCCGGGTGGCAGTGGAATTATAATGTCCACTTAGCACCAGTGATCAAATTTGAAGGGCCAGCTTTAATTTTATTTGGAAGGGCATATATTTATCTAACCCTTCAAAGATGAAAAGTTATAAAAAAAATTGTACTTCTATTAACAAGTGTATATTAAATAAACTCTTTATAAAAAAAAAATGCCAAAATGAAATGGCGTCCTTCTAAATCTTTAAAATTTAAAAATTGGCTACATTAAAACACTATAAAAGCTCAATAGAATTTAGTAAATAGGCAAACATTTTTCTTAAATTCTATTAAAAATAGGTTAACATATGTTTCTTCTATTCATTAGATAATATTCAAGAGTATTTGAATCTACAACATTGAAAATATAAATCTATTTTCACAATGGAATTTCTTTTTTAGTTTTCATTTGTTTCTAATTTATACTATATGTTTTGTTAAGCTTGAAACAATTTAAAGCAAACCAATATAAATATATATATATATATATATATATATATATATATATATATATACCTTCAACAACCAAGGGAATTGAACTTTTCTCTTAACATTGTTCAATCAAAGAACACTATCAATAGACTTTCATCTCCATTAAAAACTTCAAGCTTTATAGATTCAAAAATTTATGTAATTAAAAGGAAAAATTTCCATCACTAATCGGGAAATATTGTAATATGTAATAGACATCTGCAGTGTTGTTATTGTATGGCTTGGTTGGTCATTTTCTTTTTTTGTTTAAGAATGGTTTTCAAATTTGGTCCTTACAATGAATTCAAGTTTGGTTGATATCTTTTTCTAATAATGTAGTTTATTTTCATTGATGTCTTTTTCTAATAATATGGTTTCTTTTCATTAACAATGTCGTTTAATTTTTCTATGATTTCAACATCTCCTTTCTATGATTTCAACATCTCCTTAAAATCCCTTCATAGCAATAGCTACATGGACACCCACATGCATAACTTATTTCCTAGATGTCGAATGGAGAGAATGAAGCGGGAGACACAATAGTAGTTGTATGGATAGCTATTGGCATTCTATATCTTTTGGGAAGACCAACCGCAAAAAGAAAATTAAGTTGTAGCCCTGTAGGCAGAGTGTGGTTATTAATAGAGCCCTGGAGTTTCATTTTAATACTTCTCCTTGGTTCAAAACTCTACATAATTTTATGGGAAGCACACTTATTATTTCTCAATTTTTTTTATAACATTAATTTCTATGTTTTCAAAAACTAGAGAGTTAATAAAGAAAAGGGATTTTTAAGATAAGAGAAGAAATACGGGGTTTTAAATAAAGTTTGATTTTACAAATGATAAGCTTAATAGTAAGCTTGATTACAGTAAGTTCAAATGGCAGCAATGCTAGGATTTTGTAAGCACTATGGTTGTCAGCCATGGAATCATCTAAAAATAGAAAAGAGATGGTAGTATTTATTTACAAGAATATAAAAAATGTTATAATCACTAAGCGTAGTTACCACCATCTAATGGGTAATTTCATAATTGAAAAATCTTGTCTGAATGGTTGGTTGACAAGACAGAAAGAAAATTTTGCAAATTAGGAAAGAAAAAGAGATGGTAGTATTTATTTACAAGAATATAAAAAACATTAGAATCACTAAGCGTAATTACCACCATCTAATGGGTAATTTCATAATTGAACAATCTTGTTTGAATGGTTGGTTGACAAGAAAGAAAGAAATTTTTGCAAATTAGGAAAGAAAATGAAAATACAATAGAAAATGTGGTTATGATGTAAAAATGTCAATATTATCACTTTAATCTATTTTTAAACAGGGTAAAATTACATCTTTAACTAATTTATTTCATTTATTACTATAAAATGAAAAATTATTCATTTATTACTATAAAATGAGAATGTATTAATTTATTACTATGAGATAAGAATTCAAATTAATAAAGATATTACTCTGTCTATATAATGATGTTTTCTAAAAAGAAACCCTAAATAAAGAACCATATCGGTCTTATTATGTTATCTCAAGATTTCCATGTCGAACATCAAAGTTTCAAAGTAATGTTGTCTTCATGGAAAATGTAAGGAACCTTATCATCCTTATTATACTATGTCAAGATATCTATGTGGAACATCAAAGTAATGTCATGAATGTGTCCTTATAAAGGTAGTATGGAAGATGTTTTCATAGTGGCAGGATGATCAATGCTCGAATATATTCGGCATGATCAGTACTCGAATATATTTGGCATCCTCGAAGATGTAGTAGATGGTAGTAGTTATTCACAAGATGAAAAAAAAAAGGTTTGTGAATCAGTAAGCCTAGTCATCACCATCTAATGGGGTAATCTCATAATTGAATGATCTTGTGCTAATAGTGGGTTGACAAAAAAGAATAAAATTTTACAAATTAAGGAAAATGGAGATACCATAGAAAATGTAGTATGTGGTTATGATGTAAAAATGTCAATACTGTCACTTTAATCTATTTTTAAGCACTGGAAAAATATGAAAAATATCGTTTCAAATGTTGAACCCTATTGAAGGCCACTAATTGGGACCATGAAATCACTTGCCTTTATCAGTGCTTCAGAAGCTTCATAACTCCCTTTCCAATTCCCTGGAAAAATGAATATATGAAAAAATATGAAGTGAAATACTTCAATGGATTGATTTTTCAGAGTTGAGCAGAGCAAGATGTAATTACAAGAAGAAGTAAATATAAGGAGAAACAAATCCACATCAAACCTTCGGGTTGATTGGAAAGATTAAGAGATTCTGCTTGATACGGAGTGTAACCTTGATGGTTCTCATTCCGCAGCAATTTCATCATTTCCTCCTCAGGAAGGGAAACCATTGACTTTGCTCAAAAAATTAGTCAAAAAAATATTCATCGATGAAATGATGGACGATATAAAAAAAATCCAGAGTCTACACATGACTATATAAAGATCAATCAACCATTCCATACATAATAATTTTAATTGGTTACGCCTAAATCAATGAACTGAATGAAAGGCTGGGGAACTGAAAGTTGAAAATTAAAACTGAGAGTTAAAATACCTTTCGAACTTGTGCTGCACTCGCCGTAAGGCTGGGATTGGAAAAATCAATACAAGAAAGATTCACAGGCTCAGAATAATCTACCTCAATCATTGTTAATTCTGTCTTTTAAATTTGTTTCTAAATCTTTGATACCTTCAAAATATGCCCTATTCATGGATACCAATACATAGCTACTTCTCCTCTACTATCAATGAATGCAAAAAAGAAACATTTGTTATCAACGAATGCGAACATAAACCTCATATCATGACTGCTAACTCTATTAGTGCTGCCATTATCGTTGATGCCCTAGGAATGGATGAAAACCTCCATTATGTCCCATTGCACTTTCTTGAGTGTTGCCAGAACCTCCTACAGACTTTAGAGTGTTACATCAGTCAGAGAACATGAATTTTTTGTAGAGTGTTACATCAGTTAGAGAACTGGAATTTTTTGAAATGTCCTACGGACAAGCAACCCTTCATATGGCATTTTATAATATTATTTTTATTTTTTTTAACTTGTAAAAATCAAAATTTAAATTTCTATTGACTGGTAAATTTCGCTGAGCACTTCTCTGACGTGCTAGAGAGCTTTGGAAGGGCTATGATGCGTTCAAATTTGAACATTTCTTAGCACATGAATGATACAAATATGTCACTGGTTTGTTTTGACCCATCTCGTTTGACCCATTTATTAATAAGACAAATGTTAAATGCTGACTTTTCCCATGACTATATGGATAGATGTATTTTTTTAGATAATTGCTTTATAGATAAATGTTGGGAAGTATTTCACACTGAACCTATTTAACTTATATGATTGAGATAATGATATATTATTAAGAAAAATAAAAATATAATAATTTATAGGGAATATGTTTACTATATTAATTTTTATTTTTAAATTATTTTTTTATAAATTATATGATGGAGCTGATGAAGAAGAAGAATGTTTATTAAAATTAATATGATTGATTGAACTTAAAGAAATAAGAGTTAATTGAGATTTTTTAACAATTTATTTTTATGATTTAAAAGTAAGGAGAGAAGTGTTTTTATATTTTCAAAGTTATGTTAACTTAAAAAGTTAAGAAGGTTGGTAGTGTGGTAAAGATTATGAAAATTAGAATAGATCTGAGTAAGAGTTGGACAATTAAAGAGAAATTTGTTTTCATATTCAACCCTCTTAGTATCGCAACTTGGTGACAAACTCTTTCACCCCAATGTGTTTTGGGAATAGGCCAAGGCTTGTTCTCACTTTGGAGGTCATGACAATTAGTTTTTATCTTGGCAATGTTCATTTTATTCTTAGCATTAGTCAAGGAAAAAAATACAATTTTGGTTTTCAAGATTGGGGTTAATCGCCTCCTTATAATACCTTAGCTTCTTTTTTCCCTCTAACTCCTTATTGTCCCACAACTCATCCCTAAATTTTGAAGTAATGATATTTTTAATATTATCCTTATTCTTCAACATGATCTGATCCTTTACCACCCAGTGGCCTAGCTAAGACTGAGCATCCTTATGCCAACCTCCCTTGACCCAGAGGTGGGGATTTTGGCTAGAGTTAGAAGTAATCTTAATACCTCTTGGCTTCCATGTTGTATAGCTTCTTCTTATACATGAGAGACCTAGTCATAGCCATGCTTTCAGTGAGGGAAATTCCAACTTCAATCAAGAGGATAGGGTATGGAGTATCTCCCTTGTAAGTTATAAATTTCTTTTGGATCAACTCAATCTTCCTTCACAATTCTCTAGATATACTACAACCCTGAGTCCTCATGTCCATATAAAATAATAGGGGTGACAAGAGTCTCAAAGAGGAACTTTTTTTTACTCCATGTTCAAATATTTTTCGACTTATAATTGTTTTCAAGCCCATAATAAGTTTTTCAGCCTCCAATTATCCTTTTTGCAATGCTACAATTCCAATTGAGATGATGATGAATGTCAATTCTCATATATTTGTATGAAAAAACTTCCTCCAAGTAGATATTATCATAAATGAAATATCATAGTTGACCTTTTTGGATATAATCATCTTGAATTAATCTTGTCGATATTAACAATCATACCCGTCTTGAAGCAATAATCTTGGAGGATTTTAAGATGCCTATTGAGATCTTCATGGCTTTTAGCTAAAAGAATGATATCATCAACATAATGGAGAAGAGTAATGACCATACCAGCACTAGTACAAAATGGCTAATTAATTACTAAAAATACGACTAAAATTTTCATATAAACAACCATTTTTCAATCGGTGACCAATGGTAGCTAATTTACAGTATTTTATAACGCAACCAACTTTTAGTTGTTTTTAGCTTAGTCATTAATTGGTTGTCTCAATTTTATTGTCTAGTAGTATATTTAGTCATAAATTTGGTCATTGATTTAGTCATTAATTGCCACAATTAATGACCAAATATACAAAAAAAATATATTACTATATGGTCACCCAAGAAAACCAATTAATGACCAAAGAAATATGACCAAAATGTTGGTTGTATTATAAGATACTGTAAATTAGCTACTAATAGTCATATATATGCAAATTTTAGTCATTGTTTGAAACCAATTAATGACCAAAGAAATATGACTAAATTTTGGTCGTGTTATAAGATATTGTAAATTAGCTACTAATAGTCATATATATGCAAAATTTAGTCGTTCTTTCGAATCACAAATTTACCATTTGCAGTAGCCATTTTCTTTTGTAGTTTCATATTTATTATATAAACAACTAATTTAGTAGTTTATATTCATTTCAATTACTTTCATTAATAATCATTATAAATTACTAATTTAGTTTATATTCATTTTATTCGTGTTCATTATTAATCAATATAAACTATTAATTTAGTAGTTTTAGATTGATTTTATGTGTTCATTATTAATCAACATAAATTAATTAGTATGATTTTGCAACTAAATTTAAAAAATGTCATACAATGTGCATGTTCATCTAATATGAAAACGCAGAGTTTCATATGTTAATTACAATACTAAACAATATCAAGTGCATCTATAAATAATTTCAACCACATAAATTATATTATATGAAATGTTAAAGTATTACAATATGAGTTTCTAACTTAATATTGTTTGAACTACAATTTACACATGAAATGATGTTTCATCACTTCAAAACATTATCATTGTGTTGCCAAGGCATTACAGGTGAATTCACCAACTCTGAAGACTTGACCATCAGTCTCTATGTGTGTGTCTTATGTGGGATATTGAATCTAAGAATATCACTAGATCGGTTCTCTTCTCTCTCTCTTTTTTCATTTGTCGCTCCAGTGTTATTGCTCTCAGCCTCTTTCTTCAATTCCTGCTTCTTAGCATCAATATTGAGTTCATTTTCTGAAAACAAAAGAAGATACAATGTAGAGTGTAAGACATGAAATACAATGAACAGTAAAATATAAACTAAAGTAGACTATAAAGAGTTTATATAACATATACCTCAACATCAATAATGTCAAATCCATTTTTCCCATACAAGCAAGAAACTCGAACAAGTTTTCTTCAGTTGGGTGATAGTGGTCACTATAATGTGGCCAGATGACCTATATAAACAAAGCAAATAAAATGTCACCATATAAAATAACACCTTAGTAACTTAGTATTCAACCTTCAAGGAAAGCTTAGGCACAATCATGCCAACTAAGTTACATGCTAAAAAGTTCAAGTTGTAGGTAACTTGTGAAAACAAATAATCTAAGATGTGATGTTTAATCCTTGTCATTTTATTCGCAACAACATTTCATTTTCTAATGCATGAACTTGGTCAAGTATATAAACAACATGTGCTCAAATAACAACATGAAAGTAAACTTTTCTGATAGTCATGAAAATCTTTTAACACAAAATAGTTATAAGGATTCCAATCAATATCGTGTAATACTAATTTCATCTTCAAGCTTTGGCTATTGTTTAAATTGACATGATACCAAGTATTTTCAATTTCATAGTTAAAAGAAAAAACAAAATCATAAGAAACGTTCAAAATACAATCAAACAATAAAGAGAGGATATCATGGAATGGACATTGCAATTATAAAAAATTTGTTTACCTATCCATTGATGTCTTGTCTGGCATTCTTAAAACATTTTCTTTCCCAAAATAACCATGAGGTGAAAGAATCACAAGATTAAAAACCATAGGAATCCCTACTAGAAACATTTCCAAAGTCGATGGCTCAGGTGCCTGGAGGACCTCTAACAACAAATGAATCATATCCAATACATGCTTTGCATTGTCTCCCCATCCTTTTTCCAATCACATTTCCTGTAACATGCCCACAACAGAGTCAAGTAACAATCAAACAAAGACATTGACATTTGTTTTTATCTTTTCTATCTATAAAATTTGAATCTGATTTGTTTCAAGAACATATTAATTCATATTTAAAGTCTTCCTGACATATGAGAAGGTACCAATCAAGCATGACATCAGAAAAATCGACCTCAATGAGGTCCTCAAACAATTTCTACAATATATTTTTCTTGCTATGATATCTTGGGTATAAAAAAGAACATATCTACAAAAGAAAAATCCATATATTACTTATGTTCAAACTCTGTATATGGTGTATTCTTAGGCAACTTTTTAAGATGTTCCTTCACCTTTACCAAAGCGAACTGTAGCTTGGTTAAACTCTGTATCCTTTCATTTAGCGTCAATGTCTGCAAGATAAATGTCACATATTATTCTTTCCCATTTCTCAACATGCTACATATGATAAATTAAAAGTCACATAAAACCAAGAGAAAACCCTTTTCTAACCAAAACAAACAAATAGTGCCTCTAATAAAACTTCATTCTAATATCAGTAGATGAAAAGAGAGTGGACCATTTTTGCCGCTTGACTTTGCCTATTTTTGTTATGAAAGTGCTCGAGCTTCAGGAACCAACAAATGTGAGGGAAGTTGTAAATGTGAAAAAAATTATGTTGACCTTTGTAGACTTCTTCAAAATGATGTGAATGATGCCATTTTCGGATGTGGTAAATATCATAATAAGAAATGGCCACATTGGATGCAGAGATTAAATATAAAAACTTGTGGACATGGCATGTATTCTAATAAATTTCATTACAATGACTACGATGGGCCTCCACATGTTACATATCCTCAGTATGTTAGTCTTGGTGATGAAAGAGAGATGGCAACAATAATTATGGGTGGTCCTAGTTTGTATGGTGGATATCTTCAAACCAAGGTCGTCATTTTGATGAACCTAGGTTCTGACATGGTAAACTTGGATCTAGTCCTCACCTGGGATCTGTCAAGGATATTTTCACAAGAGTCTCATAATTTATCCATTAAATAAACACTTAAATTGTATATTACAATAAATCGAAGCAAACTACTCAAAATCCTCTTAGTTGGGTTGTGGTCAAGTGGTTAAATCAAAGCACTTTGGACAAAACTAAGTTCAAAGCCACCTGAAGACATGTTATTGAATTAATATGGCCAACGAAGTTATCTACCTCATCTAAAAGTGGGTGGAAGTCTTAACAACCTTGATGCCCCATGGTTGTGGTCTGTCTCAACAAACGAGGAAAGATGCAAGTATTGGATGAATTGAATGGGGCCAACGGAGTTATCTACCCCATCCAAAAGTGTGTGGAAGTCTTAGCAACCTTGATGGCCCATGGTTATGGAATATCTCAACAGATGAGGAAATATGCAATATTGGATGAATTTAATGGAAGAGATACCCTTGGCCATGGCCTCTAAGAAAAGGTAGAGCCCAATTCATTAACAAATTTCCATTTTCCAACTGCAAAAAATAATATCACAAGATCCTAAACTGGATGGAAAAATATATTTGTTATTGTAACCGTCAAGTCAGACATGGAATGCGTAGCCTCGTATGATTCAAATAAAGATGTTTCTTTAGACTTTTCTATGGCACTTGAATACACCTATGCAAAAGTACATTAAATCAACTTTGAATATCATATGGAAATAAAGCAGAAATATCAACTATGGTGTTAATATCAGTCCCAACAAAAAATTATTATTGGCTAAAAATGAATGTGTTACACACACAATAGTGTCAGCTCCTTTTCTTGTAGAAAAAAGACAACCAATTGGATCAGTTGAAGGTCGAGCATTGATGCTAACTGATGTCCACGAAAAATTTGGGCAAGCCAACACACCCTCAAATTATTAATTCAATCAAAATGGGAAGGTCTAAGCCCTCATCCAAATGTTTAAAAAATATGAAATGAAGGACCTAAACAAAACCCCACCCATATAAAATACTGAAGAGCTCAGTTAATAATATTACCATTACCTAAAACCAAAAAGTGTTTCACAACTTTTCAACCAGATTGAAGCTCTAGCCAACCATGTTTGGCAACACCCATTTTCAAGAGAAGATGCCTTATAAAATTTACAACATATGACTTCACAAAACTAGATTGCTAATTAAGTCAAGGTGTTGAGCTACTTTGTGCCTCAAAAGAAAACACATGAACTGAAATAATTATTCTGAAAGGAAAAACTAAAAAATTCCAATCAAAATTTGGCACAGGCATTCCCTTAAATTTGTACCAAATAGTGCATATACATGACAAATCCTTCAAGTATTCAAAACCAGAGATAACCCCACCTTCACATGGTTGTGAAAGGCTTTGGTGTCCACCTCACCAGAAAGAGTAACAAAACATTGAGGCCTCTACTCATGTTGAAGGAGTGCAGTTGTCGTTCCATAATTATTGAGGCACCCCTTAATTGTTCTTGGTGGGTCCAAAGCATGTTGAGTTCCTATGGTGAACATATTCTTGTTCCTTGAAAAGCTATGTGATATCTCTACTCCAACAACATTCTTTTTTAGAGGACTAACAATGTGCAAGTAAGATGCCTTCAAGGTATCACCCTTACTAGTTCTACAAAGCATGAGTCACTTTCAGTATGACACCAAAAAACTTTCTATGCAATGCTTCATAAAAAAGTTTGAAATTGCCCCTAAATTTTACCAAAAAACCCACTAAAATTCACTATTTTAGTTTACAAGAATGGAAAGGACTAAGTCTTACAAGGTCAAAGAAGAAACAAAATCAAGCTTTGAAATACTCAAGCATTCATCATATTTCAAGAAGTTTCCTAATGCAATGTAGAAAGAAACTTCACCCCCTACAAAAATATTCTCATTTCCAATTACTCCTGAGAAATGTGTTATTGGAGATGGTGTCAATACAATGCTTGTACTGACCCCTGCATAATCATGCATATATTGAAGCTCAACCTATCAAATTTACAATATATAATGTAAGCAAAGTTAAAGTGTAATCTGTTTCACAAAAAAATTTACAAAAGTATTTTTATCAATATAAAACATGAAGAATGTTGTTAATCATTGTGTTTACCACAACATACCAGTGATGAGCCTCATCATTGGGTAATGATATGGGCCTTAATTCACCTCCTAGCTTAGTCAAACTAGCTATTCTCATAACTTATTGCATACTTTTGATTATATTTTGTTTATGAGATGAGTTAGAGTTGGATATTTTTCTTTGTGGTCTAATGTGGATTTAATGCAAGATTAAAGGATAAAAGCAAAGAATTTTGGCAAAGACCATGGTCAAAACTTGAATGGGACAAGGGAGAGGGATTATAGGAGGTAAATCCTTCTCATTTACTAACCCTCCATTGAATATTCCTCCATCAGCTTGGAATGCAGGCAGCCAAATCATGAGGACTAGAAGGCAGTCGAGCAAGTGAAAGACAAAGCACCAGTTTATCTCGAGTTTGGGAGCTAAGCCTCCCTAATAAGTAGAGAGGCCTAGGACCTCAGTAGGATTCGGATTTTTTATTGTAAAACTCTACTCTATCTTTGAGCTGCAAGACTTGTGATAGTTTTTTATGTAATCCATTGTTTTGGTAATAAGAATGAGTTTTGTTTTGAACCAGCACTGAGTTAACTCAGAGAGTTGAAGCTCTTGAGTTAGGGCCCAACCCTAGCAGCCAAGGCTCCTCTTTATTGTACATGTATTCTAGTATAGATTCATAGTTTAATTGTTCATTTTCTTAGTAGATGCATTTCCATTACAGCAATGTAGATTAGATTGGTTGTGTGATAGTTTGCTTCCATCTGTGCCTCCTTTCAAGTAGTAGGTTAGCAAGGAGAAAAAGGAACACCATAAGGTTATCAGCAGGTGTCTCAGCCTCACTTCCTCCCTCTATGACCATGACCTGAGGAAGGGACCCTTCAGCAGCCCCAAAAACACAGATTTCTAGTTCTTGCATGAGCTTTGGAGTTTGTTGTCTTTGATTCAGTATTTGGTTCATGTTGCAAAGAAGATTTCATTGTCATATTTTTCCATCTTATTTCTGCAATAAGATCTCACCCATGCTTTCATTCCCTTCAACAACTTTCTTCACACATAATATAGGCAGTTGATTCATGCTTTTCTAGTTTATTAAAATGTATATTGTTGCATAGTTTTTGGAAGACACACATGTTTTAAGCAAAGCAGATACTTCAAGAGGAGATCAAGACTTCATCACCAGCATCCACCTTCCACTTCATCCACCTTAGCCATCTCTTGTTCCACCATCACCCTCACTAGTTTTTTTTATCATTTTCCATTGAAATTCCCCGAGTTACATTGAGTGAATCTAGCCATCTCGTATCTTGGATATTGACTCCTAAGTGCTCCTAGACCTTCTAAAACCCCATTCCACTCATAATACACCTTTCCCATGCTTCCCAACACCTCACAATTAGCTCTCAGTTGTATCTTGTAGGTTTCCTGAAATTCCTATAGGATCATCCTGTAGGTTTTTAGTACATCTTGTAGGTTTTCCTAAAACGGCCTGTTTTGAGGCCGAATTGATGGGAAACCTCTAGGAAGTCACACAAAGCCTGATAGGACCCTTCCACACCATCCAACCACTCCATAAACCTTCTAGCTATCCTCCATCACCTTCCATTCATCTATCACATCCACAAGAACAATTAATTTTCATACTTGATTTTGCCTAAAAAAACCAAAAAAGTGAAAACAGATTTAGTTTAGCTTTTTGCTTACATACTAGTATGGTTTGATGCTCTTTACTTCTGCAGCTTAGACAGTAGCATTTGTTTAGTGTTGATTTAGCAATTCTGCTTAGCATAGTTGTTTAATTGGTTAATTAAGATATGGTGTGATTTAGCATTACAGGTTGTTTTTTTCATTACTACAGTAGAGTAGCTCTCTTGGAGTAGATTTTCTCTTCTTCCATCAAAGAATCAAGCTTCTTCTGACTCTATAGAAGTCTAGCTTGGAACCCCTGGGGTCTCTTGTCGTACAAACAGTGACAACAGGAAGGACCTTCACTTTTATTTGTGTGTACATCACTATCACCTCCAAGTTTGTACGAACCCTGGATTGATAAGTAAAGTTGGTAGCCCAGGAGCTGCAGCATCCTTGCTGCAATACTGGCGCTCATCACTTTTTGGCATCGTTGTCATGGACGTGTCTGAGTAGAATCTGATTACTGCTTTCTTTTCTTCTATTTCTTGTCTTTAATATTCTGTTGTTAGTTTATTTCTGCAAAAGTAATCTAGTTGCTTCCTTTCTTTCATTGTCCATTATCTGCTTTCCTTTCCATTTTGCAAGTAGGATTTCAATTGAGCAAGTATCTTTCTCATTCTGTCAGTGATTTTCATTCAATCAAAAATTTAATTTATGCAAGTACTTTCCAGTTTAAAAAAATTACAAAACCAACCCAAAGACATTTCCTTTCATGCCTCGTAGGAATAAGGAAAATGTTTTCCAAATAACCCCACTGCATCCAACAGTCAAACTTCTCTCTTCTTCAATGGCTGTGAACTGGAGGAACCTTTAGGTGAGAAACCTGACATATTTGAAGAACCTACAGGGGAAGAATAAGAAGGGGTTTATTCTGCCCAACTTTGTGCTTTGGAAGAAACCATGGGAGGAGGACAACAAGATGAGGATCACTTGATTGAACACCTGCTCCAAAGTCCAACTCCTAGTTCATTACCATTAGAAGAAGAAGTAAGGGAAACCCAGAACAATCATCCAATTGACTTATGCTTGGCCGATTCCAACCCACTCCGTGTCAAAACCATAGAATTTGGCCCAGAGAAAACCTTGAAAATTAATCCATCTCTTTCTGCTCTCGAAGAGGAGAAGCTATGCAACATGTTAAAGGAAAACCTAGAAGCCTTTGCTTGGAGTTACAAGGAAATGAAGGGAGTACACCCCTCAGTGTGTACTCACCACATATACATCAAAGAAGGTTGCAAGCTGATCTGGAAACCACAAAGGAGGATGAATCCAACTCTTAAAGATATAGTCAAAGAAGAACTGCAAAAACTACTAGATGTAGGATTCATTTACCCTATCTCCGAAAGTGGGTGGGTCTCCCCTTTAGTGTTAGTTCCCAAGAAAAATGGTAAGTGAAGGATTTGTGTCGATTATAGGGAATTGAACAAAGCCACAAAGAAGGATCATTTTCCTCTACCCTTCATTGACCAAGTGCTAGATGACCTGACAGGAAAAAAGTTTTTTTCTTTCCTAGATGGATTCAAGGGGTACAACCAAATCCAAATCTGCCCAGAAGACTGGATAAGACCACATTCACCTATCCTTGGGGTACTTTTTCCTATAGGGTCCTTCCTTTTGGCCTATGCAATGCTCCTGCCACTTTCCAAAGGGCAGTCTTGAGTATTTTCGTCGAATTAGTCCATGATGCGGTGGAAATTTATATCGATGATTTTACACCTTATGGCTGTTATTTTCAAGAAGCCCTGACTAACCTAGGAAAAGTATTGCACAAATTCATTGAAATGAACCTATCTCTCAGTCCTGAAAAATGTGAATTCTTAATGACTGAAGGGACCGTGCTAGGTCATTCAATATCTCAGCAAGGACTGTAGGTGGACCCGAACAAAATAGCCATCATCCAAAGGGTCCCACCTCCTCAAAAGCAGAGAGATGTCAGAAGTTTCTTAGGGATAGCTGGATACTACCGAAGGTTCATAAAGGAATTCAGGAAATTGGCCTCTCCTTTATTTAGGTTGTTGGCCAAAGATTCTGAGTTCATATGGTCAAAAAGTTGTCAAGAGGTTGTAGACATTCTAAAGGGTAAGTTAACCAGTGCGCCAATTCTCTAAGGCCCATACTGGGCCCTTCCCTTTCATATTCATACTGATTCCTCACACAAATCCATAGGAGTAGCCCTAGGCCAAGTAGAGGAAAAATTGCCATATGTCATCTATTTTATCAGTAAGAACTTGTCAAAGGCTGAGCTAAATTATACAATGACCGAAAAGGAACTCCTGGTTGTTGTGCATTCATTAAACAAATTCATGCCTTACATTACAGGCTATCAAACATTTGTGCATACTGACCATGTTGCAATCAAATATTTAATGAACAAACCTGATGTGAATGCTCGAATTATAATATGCTTGCTTTTATTACAACAGTTTGATCTAACGATTGTTGATAAGCCTTGTAAGGAAAATGTTGTTGCAAACTTTTTATCTAGGGTAAATGTGTCTACAGGTGAAGAAGGAATGGTGGATGACCAGTTACCAGACAAGCATCTATTTTCTATTTCAGTTCTCTCCCCATGGTTTGCTGATATAGAAAACTATTTGGTATCAGCACAGTTCCCACCAAACTTTCCCTCCAAAGAGAAGAGTAAGATAGTCAGGAAAAGCACCCCCTTCACCTAGGCTAGGGGAAATCTTTTCAAACTTGGCCTAGATCAAATCTTGAGAAAGTTTGTTAGGGAAGAGGAATTTTTTGACATCCTTCTGACCTGTCATGATGGGCCTTATGGAGGTCACTTTGCAACAAAGAGGATAGCATTCAAAGTGTTACAAGTAGGCTATTATTGGCTCACTCTTCATCAGGATGTGAAAAAGTACACTAGTCAGTGTGATCATTGCCATAGGATGGGAAGGCCTACTCCAAGAGATGAAATGCCCCTGCAACCTCAAGTGACTTTCGAGCCATTTGACAAGTGGGGCATGGACTTCATAGGGCCTATCAACCCTCCTTCAAAGCAAAAACAATACATTATTGTGTGCACTGATTATTTTACTAAGTGGGTTGAAACTAGGGCAATTAAGGTAGCAACAAAAGAGAAGGTGGCTTAGTTCCTAAGGGAGAATGTATTCTACAAATTTGGGTACCCTAGAGAGCTAGTCACAGACCAAGGTAACCATTTTACCTCCAACATGATTGAAGACCTACTCAGCCATCACAAGGTCAAGCATAAGACCTTCACTCCCTATCACCCACAAGCTAATGGGCAAGTGGAGGTGACCAACAGGGCACTAGAGGGCATCTTAACCATGGTAGTGAGAAAAAGTAGGAAGGATTGGGCAAAAAGACTAGTTGAGGCCACCTGGGCCTATAATATCACATGGTAGACCACCACTGGATTTACACCCTATGAGCTGGTCTATGGGAAAAAGGCCTTGTTTTCCATTGAGTTTGAATATAAGACATTAAGGATGGAAACCCAACTAGATTTGGATCTCAACAATGCACAGAAAGAGAGATTCTTCCAATTGAATGGCTTGGGTGAATTCAGAATGCATGCCCTCCTACATACAAAGATAGTTCAACTTCAGAGGAATATTTGGCATGATAAACATATTAAGGAGAAGCAATTTCAGGAAGGCAATTGGGCATTGTTATATGATTCTAGGTATAAAGGCTTCAAGGGAAAGTTAAGGACAAGATGGCTCGAACCTTATGTTGTGGAAAGATGCCATGATAATGGTTCAGTACAAATCAGAACTATAGATGAAGAAGCCATTCCTTTGCTTGTTAATGGGCACCGATTGAAAATGTGCAAGATACCTCTATCAAAACAGGAGTTCATTGATAATATCAATAAAACAGTGATGATGATGGAGCAAGTTCCAGCTCCTCCATCATCAAGTCACTAAAAAAGAAAAAAGAATAAGGACTTAGGTGAAAACCTCCATGAGGCGCTTGAGTCCCGTCTTTAGGCTGAAAACCTCGTGAGGCGGCCCAATGATGAAGAAAAAAACAAAAAAGAATATACTTGGGTGAAAACCTCCCTTGAGGCGCCCAGGGAAAAATAGCTAGGGTGAATACCTCTCTGAGATGGCCTAGTTGTTTTTCAAAAAAAAAAAGAGAGAGAAAAATATATAATTGTCAATTGCAGGTGGGCGAGAAAGACAGTCAAGGAACAAAAGAGGATCCAAAGGGAACCCTGCCTCTCACATATTCATCTCCTCCACTCCTTACAATACATCCCTCCATCACTTCTATCATTTTTCCACTCCATTGCTTTGATTTATGTGAAGACTGTGTTTTCTACAGGATCCCCTGTATTCCTACAGGATCCCCTGAAAACCTACAAGATGATCCTGTAGGAATTACAGTGACCCGGAAAACCTACAGGAAGCAATCCGAGGGAACATGATAGGTTTGTTAGGTCCCTAAAATTCACCCTATGCATGATCTAACACCTCACCTCATCCACCATCATCATCCATGCACTCACCATACGAAACAAAAAAAATCATTTTTAACAGTTTCTGCCAGTCTTTAAAAAAAAAAAAGAAGGGAAAATGGAGAGGAGTAAGAGCATTACCTGAGTATCCTTTGCTCTACACACTTCTACTCCTTCTTTCCATTCATTACACCATCCTCATAGCCTGAACCAGCAACATGATATAAGAATCCCGAGGGAGAAGCATCTATAGGACATCCTATCGGAAATCATGTAGCAGCCTATCCCACAGAATGCCAATCACCAGCAACAGGTCTTCACTAGGATGATCCAGGAGCTCCACAACAGTAGCAACATTAGATCTTCAACCACAAATACCTGCAAAATCAAAGAAACCATTAGTAGACAACAAGAGGAGGAAGAAGAATGGCATGCAACAAATAAACAATGCAACACCTCTGGTCTTCGACAACTGCAGCATGGCATCAAAACCACAGGTAAGTATCCCGCTCGCTCACTCATATGCATCATGTAGTCAAAAGTTGTAAGGGTTACGAGATAGTTGGTTTATAAGTGAAAAGGTGGCCAGTTAACTTGGCCACCTTCATTCAGTCAGCACATGCAGAACCGGGTGTCCTCTCACACGTGGCTACAGTCAACTCAAAGACAGAGAAGGAGTAGGACAAAAAGCAGTTAAACTACGGATCTACGAGGTGGGAGCTGATTACGAGGAGTGGGAAATGATGAGGTGGTAGTGGGGACCAACAGTCCAAAAATGGAAATGTACCTTTGCTTCCAACACACCACCTCACCCCGAAACACCATAAAGGGAAATAAAACATCATTCCCATGCATTCATGCATTTCACCTCCTCGAAACTCCCTCACTCAAGTTGCTCTCATAACCCAGGCCACCCACCGGAAGCAAAGACCCATCGTTTTGCACAGGAGTTCCTACAGGAGCATGCACAGGAATTCCTACAGGATACACAAAGACAATCTACAGGATAGGCAGAGAAGAGTTCAAGAGGGAATATCACGGGAATTAACCACTACAACCATTCTAAAGAGGTAGGCTCTAAAATTTCATTCCCATTTGCAAGAAAATACACCATGGATACTCTAAAATCTAGTGATTTTAGTAACCGTGAGGAGTAAATTACATACACAGTCGACTCTGTTTTTCTCCTGCATTTGAGAAGTTGTGTCAACCCTCTCATCCTCTCCTCAAGATTCATCGGCAAGATGACAGGAGAGTTTAATACGAGAGAGCCCACAAACATTGTGAGGATCCAACAACACCCCCAGGTTCTTGAAATATTTACAAGACGCAACTGGATGGGGTTTTTCGAAAAATTCACAGGGTATGATGATGAGGTGGCTCACGAATTTGCTCAATCCCTCACTCCACATAGTAAAATCCATGCCACTGTTGTAGTAAGGGGCCTCACTATAGATCTCACCCCGTAGCTCATCAGCAAGGTCACTACACTCCCCCTAGGAATTCCATGGAGAAAAGAACACAAAGGAGACAGCTAGGTGGCAAAAAGTAAATTCTTTTTAAAAGGTGAAGAACCCACTAAGGAAAAAAATGGAGCAAGGAGGGACAGTCTGCCATACCCATGGAGTGAGGTAGGCTACCAACTCATCAAATACATCTCATGTGAGGGTATATATAGTGTTGTTTATGGCTATCATTTCAGGATCCTTGAGGAATTAATATTTGGGATAGAAACACCACCTCACCAAAGACTCAACATACCCTATTTCTTGCTGCAATCACTCATAGACTCCAACAACAAAGTGAAGGAAGGGAATTCCAAACAATTGGCTCACCATGGGTTGATTAGGATCCTCATTGAATATTCCCTCCAAAACCTCAGAATCCCTATAACATGGTCAGTCTTCAGAGACTTGCCAGTAGAGGATGACATTAAAGCCCTAACTTATGATGTTAGTCCTACTGTCAGTGAAGAGGAGGCAAAATAGGAAGAGGAAGATACAGAGCAAGATAAGGATGAGATGGATGAAGAAGAAGCTGACACAGAGGAACATGATGAAGTTGAAGAAGAAGAGGGAGAAGAGAAGGAGGATGATGAATAAACACATGAGAAAATTAAGGAAGAAACTCATAGAGATGATGAAGATCCACAAGAGGAAGAAGATAGGAAAAACAGAGAAGAAGAAGGAAATAAAATAGAGGGGAAAGAACACAAGGAGGAGTCACCTAGGGTGTCTCCAGAGGCCACTAAGAGAGAGGCAGCAGCTACCCTCACTGCTCTCAGCACCCTAGTCAAGAAAAAAGGAAAAAGGAGGAGGAAAACCCCACTATATTTCAGAATAAGAAAGAGCACAAGAATAAAATAGGGGAATCCACAAACATCAACAAAAATTCCTATTGAGATTGAATATTCCCCTACACAAAAATAAAAAATTCCCTCCCCTAAGTCACCTATCACCTATGTAAGGAGGCCTAACACTAGATCAACTTCCTCAAAGGGAAAGACAATCCTACAAGATCCACAACAAAACATACAGGAAGCAAAAACAGCCTTATAAGATACTCTGCTGAAACTACAGGAGGCACAAAAATTGGAAAGAAAGGGAGGGGAGTAGCAAGAAGCTAAAGAGGAAGACCCAGATACAAAGGAACCTAGCCCCCCACCTAACCTGGACTCCTATTACCAGTTTATTGAAGGAGGCAGGGTAATACCTCAAAAATTTGCCATCCCATTGTTCTTCAAACTTAAGAAGGAGAGGGCCAGAACCAACCGATGGATGAAAAAGGCAAAATCAAAGGGGGTGGAAGACATTGGACACATGGAAGAAAAACTCAAATAAATGGGCAAAGAGATAAGTGGCTTAAGGGACAGAGAAGCAATAATGAGAAGTCAACTTGAGAGAGAAAATGCATGGCTGAGGGGACAGCTGCAGGAAAGAGAGAACCAACTAGCATGTATGGCCAGCCTCTCTTTAGAGGCCATCCAGTGTAAGATGCCAGCTAAATCCTATGCTCTTTACCTCAAATAACAATGGTTGTAGTTTCAGATTAAGACACTAGCACAGAGAGGAACCATGCCATTTCGGGACTACAGGTAGTTTATTGATCTTTGTGATCAAATTACACTAGAGGATAGGGCCAAAATGGCTGAGTTTTATTTGCACAACATGGCCCTCACAGACATGAATGTTTGGGACCCTAATGCAAAGCTAGGAGATCTACAATTAATGGCTTTGGCATCACGGATGAACCATGAGGAGTCAAGATCTGCAGAGATGAAAAGAATATTGGTCAGAGAGAAAAATGAACCTCTTTTGATCAGAGATGAACAATCAAATCCCCTGGCCCTCATCAGTACCCATAATTTGATTGCAAATGATCCTCAGCTGGCCCCTAGATATCTTGCTGCCCAAGAGCAAGCAATTTCACATTTTGAGGATATGTTTAAGCTGCTAGGAGATGATAGTATACATGCTTGCATAAGGAGATGGAACACACTGCCACATCTGTGGTCTAATGTGCATTTAATGTGGGATTAAAGGATAAAAGCAAGGTATTTTGGCAAATACCATGGTCAAAACTCAAATGGTACAAGGAAGAGGGATTATAGGAGGTAAATCCTCCTCATTTACTACCCCTCCATTCGAATATTCCTCCATCAGCTCGGAGTGCAAACAACCAAATCATGAGGACTAGAAGGTAGTCGAGCAAGTGAAAGACAAAGCACCAATTTATCTTGAGTTAGGGAGCCGAGCCTCCCTAATTTTAAGGAAGTCATTGGAGACTTCAAAAGTATAAGTAGAGAGGCCTAGGACCTCAATATGACTCGAATTTTTTATTGTAAAACTCTACTTTATGTGCATAAGGAGATGGAACACACTGCCACATCTGTGGTCTAATGTGCATTTAATGTGGGATTAAGCCAAAAGCAAGGTATTTTGGCAAATACCATGGTCAAAACTCTAAATGGTACAAGGAAGAGGGATTATAGGAGGTAAATCCTCCTCATTTACTAGCCCCTCCATTCGAATATTCCTCCATCAGCTCGGAGTGCAAACAACCAAATCATGAGGACTAGAAGGTAGTCGAGCAAGTGAAAGACAAAGCACCAATTTATCTTGAGTTAGGGAGCCGAGCCTCCCTAATTTTAAGGAAGTCATTGGAGACTTCAAAAGTATAAGTAGAGAGGCCTAGGACCTCAATATGACTCGGATTTTTTATTGTAAAACTCTACTTTATTTTCGAGTTGCAAGACTTGTGACATTTTTTTATGTAATCCATTGTTTTGGTAATAAGAATGAGTTTTGTTTTGAGCCAGCACTGAGTTAACTCAGAGGGCTGAAGCTATTGGGATAGGGACCAACCCTAGCAGCCAAGGCTCCTCTTTATTGTACATGTATGCTAGTATAGATTCATATTTTAATTGTTCATTTTCTTAGTAGATGGATTTCCATTGCAACAATGTAGATTAGATTTGTTGTGTGATAGTTTGATTCCATTTGTGCCTTCTTTCAAGTAGCGGGTTAGCAAGGAGAAAAAGGATCACCATAAGGTTTTCAGCAGGTGTCTCGGCCTCACTTCCTCCCTCTGGGACCATGACTTGAGGAAGGGACCCTTCAGCAGCCCCAAAAACACAGATTTCTAGTTCTTGCATGAGCTTTGGAGTTTGTTGTCTTTGATTCAGTATTTGGTTCATGTTGCAAGGAATATTTCATTTTCATATATTTCCATCTTATTTCTGCAATAAGATCTCACCCATGCTTTCATTCCCTTCAGCAACTTTCTTCATGCATAATATAGGCAGTTGATTCATGCTTTTCTAGTTTATGAAAATGTATCTTGTTGCATAGTTTTTGGAAGACACACATGTTTTAAGAAAAGAAGGTAATTCAGGAGGAGACCTAGACTTCATCACCATCAGCCACCTTCCACTTCATCCACCTTAGCCATCCCTTGTTCCACCATCACCCTCACTATTTTTTTTTATCATTTTTCATTGAAATTCCCCTAGTTACATTGAGCGAATCTAGCCATACCTTATCTTGGATATTGATTCCTGAGTGCTCCTATAGCTTCTAACACCCCATTCCACTCATCATACACCTTTCCCAAGCTTCCCAATGCCTCACAATTAGCTCTCGGTTCTATCATGTAGGTTTCTTGTAATTCCTACAGGATCATCCTTTAGGTTTCTAGTACATCTTGTAGGTTTTCCTGAAATGGCCTGTTTTGAGGCCGAATTGATGGGAAACCTCTAGGAAGTCACACAAAGCCTCATAGGACCCTTCCACACCACCCAACCACTCCATAAACCTTCTAGCCATCCTCCATCACCTTCCATTCACCTGTCACATCCACAAGAACAATTAATTTGCATACTTGATTTTGCCTAAAAAACCAAAAAAGTGAAAACAGATTTAGTTTCGATTTTTGCTTACATGCTAGTATGGTTTGATGCTCTTTACTTCTACAGCTTAGAAAGTAGCATTTGTTTAGGGATTATTTAGCAATTATGCTTAGCGTAGTTGTTTAATTGGTTAATTAAGATATGGTGTGATTTAGCATTACAGGTCGTTTTCTTCATTACTACAATAGAGTAGCTCTCTTAGAGTAGATTTGCTCTTCTTCCATCAAAGAATCAAGCTTATTCTGAATCTATAGAATTCTGGCTTGGAACCCGTAGGGTCTCTCGCCGGAGGAATAGTGATAACAGGCAGGACCTTCACTTTTACTTGTGCATACAGCACTCTCACCTCCAAGTTTGTACGAACCCCGGGTTGATAAGTAAAGTTGGTAGCCTGCATGGAAGGTTTTGGAGGATGGCTGGAAGTGCTATGGAGTGGTTGGATGGTGTGGAAGGGTCCTAGGAGGATTTTTTTGCCTTCCTAGAGGTTTCCCATCAATTCAGCCTCAAAACAGGTCGTTTAAGGAAAACCTACAGGATGTACTAGAAACCTACAGGATGATCCTGTAGGAATTACAGGAAACCTACAGGATACATCTGAAAGCTAATTGTGAGGTGTTGGAGGTGTTTTGAAGCTTGGGAAAGGAGTATGATGAGTGGAATGGGGTGTTAGAAGGTCTAGGAGCACTCAGGAGTCAATATCCAAGATAAGAGATGGCTAGATTCGCTCAATGTGACTAGGGGAATTTCAATGAAAAATGATTAAAAAAAAAAAAAAAAAACTAGTGAGGGTGATGGTGGAACAAGATATGGCTAAGGTAGATGAAGTGGAAGGAGGTTGATGATGTTGAAGTCTGGGTCACCTCCTGAAGTACCTTCTTTTCTTAAAACATGTGTATCTTCCAAAAACTATGCAACAAGATACATTTTCATAAACTAGAAAAGCATGAATCAACTGCCTATATTATGCATGAAGAAAGTTGTTGAAGGGAATGAAAGCATGAGTGAGATCTTATTGCAGAAATGAGATGGAAAAATATGACAATGAAATCTGCCTTGCAACATGAACCAAATACTGAATCAAAGACAACAAACTCCAAAGCTCATGCAAGAACTAGAAATCTGTGTTTTTGGGGCTGTTGAAGGGTCCCTTCCTCAAGTCATGGTCCCAGAGGGAGGAAGTGAGGCTGAGACACCTGCTGACAACCTTATGGTGATCCTTTTTCTCCTTCCTAACCCGCTACTTGAAAGAAGGCACAAATGGAAGCAAACTATCACACAACCAATCTAATCTACACCGTTGTAATGGAAATGCATCTACTAAGCAAATGAACAATTAAACTATGAATCTATACTATCATGCATGTACAATAAAGAGGAGCCTTGGATACTAGGGTTGGGCCCTAACCCAATATCTTCAACCCTTTGAGTTAACTCAGTGCTGGCTCAAAACAAAACTCATTCTTATTACCAAAACAATGGATTACATCAAAAACTGTCACAAGTCTTGCAGCTCGAAAATAGAGTAGAGTTTTACAATAAAAAATCTGAATCCTACTGAGGTCCTAGGCCTCTCTACTTATACATTTGAAGTCTCCAATGACTTCCTTAAAATTAGGGAGGCTCGGCTCCCAAACTCGAGATAAACTGGTGCTTTTTCTTTCACTTGCTCGGTTGCCTTCTAGTCCTCATGATTTGGTTGTTTGCACTCCAAGCTGATGGAGGAATATTCGAATGGAGGGGTAGTAAATGAGGAGGATTTACCTCCTATAATCCCTCTCCCTTGTCCCATTCGAGTTTTTACCATGGTATTTGCCAAAATTCCTTGCTTTTATTCTTTAATCCTGCATTAAATGCACATTAGACCACAAAGCAAAATATCCAACTCTAACTCATCTCATAAACAAAATATAATCAAAAGTATGCAATAAGTTATGAGAATAGTTGGTTTGACTAAGCTAGGAGGTGAATTAAGGCCCATATAATTACCCAATGATGAGGCTCATCATCACCCCCCTACTGAAAGTGTTGCTCATCCTCTGAGAAACTTAGTCAATATCCATATCCTTCATGGCTCTGGTAGCCTCTCTTACATCTCATGCCTCTACTATGGTCTCTTCTTCTTGTTCATAGAAGCCTACTTTCTTTTCTATTTCTTCCCATTGCCTCTTTTCTTCTTCTTCTTTTCTCCCTTCTAGCATCCTTAAGAGTAGTGGTGGACTGAGTTTTTGGCCTATACAATTGATCATAAACCTCTGCATAGATTGCTTATACATAGGTGTCATGTTGAGTGCCTCTCTCAACTTTTGAGGAGAGTGATATTATCTTATATTCAAGCTGTGTGGCAGTGTGTTCCATCTCCTTAGGCAAGTATGTATGCTATCATCTCCTAGCAGCCTAAACATATCCTCAAAATGTGAAATGGCTTGCTCTTGGGCAGCAAGATATCTAGGGCCAGCCGAGGATCATTTGCAATCAAATTGTGGGTACTGATGAGGGCCATGGGATTTGATTGTTTAGCTCTAATCAAAAGAGGTTCATTTTTCTCTCTGGCCAATATTCTTTTCATCTCTGTAGCTCTTGACTCCTCATGGTTCATCCATGATGCCAAAGCCATTAATTGTAGATCTCCTAGCTTGGCATTAGGGTCCCAAACATTCATGTCTGTGAGGGCCATGTTGTGCAAATAAAACTCAGCCATTTTGGCCCTATCCTCTAGTGTAATTTGATCACAAAGATCAATAAACTGCCTATAGTCCTGAAATGGCATGGTTCCCCTCTGTGCTAGTGTCTTAATCTAAAACTGCAGCCATTGTTCTTTGAGGTAAAGAGCATAGGATTTAGCTGGCATCCTACACTGGATGGCCTCCAAGGAGAGGCTGGCCATACATGCTAGTTGGTTCTCTCTTTCCTGAAACTATCCCCTCAGCCATGCATTTTCACTCTCAAGTTGACTTCAAGATCGGCAAGCAGGAGCGGGCATGATAATGGCGCGAACAACCCCTCGATTTGGGACCAGGAGGTATGATAAGACCAAGCGTGTAGAAGGTTATCCACGTGGCAGCCTTTGACAAAGTGTGTGAAGCACTGAAGAGGGTCCACAATGCGAAACGGACTGACTGGGACCTGCGTGTACCAGCAGTTCTATGGGCGTATAGGACCACGTGCAAGAACCTGACCGCACAAGCACCGCCAAGGCTGGAATATGAGATGAACATTGTAAGCCCTTTAGTACTTGAAGATCTTAATCCAGCACTTGTAGGGATGATAGTTCACAGAACCTTGGAAGCCAAAATCCAATAGGGAAACCTTAAACTCCAAGAACTTGAAGAAGAAAAGGTATGGTTAAGAAAGAAAAGTGCACTGGTGGACACCGGAAGTCAAGAAGCTAGAGGAGGAGATAAAGAAATATTTTCTCGCCAAAAAAAATAGGATGGTAAGGCAAAGTGCATACAATCATGCTGACAAGCTTGAGAACTATCGTTGTGAATTGATTAGTCTGATGCCTTGGTTTGGATCACATATTGCTAAGCATAGTGACCAGGGTAGCACAGTGCAAATGGTGAAGTGCGCGATGCCGATCGTAACAATAAAAGGTGGGGATTCTATAGGAATCATGATGGAGGATAGGATGGAACTCTACACGAGTGGTGCAGCCACCTGACTAGCTAAAGGAAATACATTCTTAGTGCTCCATGTAGTTGAAAGGAAGTGCGGGACTATAAACTACTCTGCCCGGAAGCTGCGCGAGGTTAGAGCCGCACGCAAAAACAAAAAGTCACAAGGTCTGAGATCGCACATGAAGGGTTGCGTTGCCACGCGAGTTGGTCATAACATCACCATTGAAGTCACTATTCACGATGGGATGCTTGACTTGAGGCCAAATGGAGCAGGTAGCAGGCATTTAAGACGTGATTTATGGGCAAGATTTAGGAAAATATTCCACCAAGAAAGTATTAATGAACCGGAATTGGGGGAAACGGTTGAATTTGAATTCAAAAAGTGCTATAAAATACAAAGGGCTGCCCAGCAAACAACATTTGGTCATTTGCGAATTGAGCAATTGAGCAGAGCCCTGAGTGTTGTGAGTCGATCGTTGATTGGGCCCCTGAGTTCGTGAGTGTTAAATTTCCGAACGAATATGATGGCAACTACTCAGGATGTTATGGACATAACCGAAATGACCATGGAGGAGGCCGCGAGGGCCCTAACTGTGGGGGACGTTCTAGAAGGTGTTGGGATTGTGGCAAAAACTCTGAAATTACTGTGCACACCAAGACCCAAGAAGGACAAACAAGCAATGGCTCCCATATGCGTGTCCCCGTGCAACCCACTGCGCACCAAACTGTCAATGGAGGAGAAGGGGAAAGCCGTCAATATAGAAACAGACGACGAAGAAGAAGATCTGCATGATCTTACCATCGTAGAAGAAGAAGATGAAGGCATGGAGGAGGATACTCAACCTATGCACTCTGCGACAAAAATGCCTGCCTATGTCCCCCCATGAAAAGGGAAGGTCAAAGTGCCCAAGGACCTGGACAAAACCAAGAGATCGCTCCAGGCCCTGCTCCTCCCAGGTGGCATTATGTTTGAAGGCACGCACCTGGGCTGCATTCCGAGCCTGAAATTCAAAGATTGGGACCTCACTGACCACGAGAAGTTCCCTCACCTTCAGACCGGAAACCTCATGAAGCAGAACACCGTGGGGGTGGTGACAGCATTAGAGCCACAAAAGTGGTTGCGCGGAGTGGAAAAGGTCGGGCTGTTGAACCTACTCTGGGTGCTGCGTTTCCACCGCACCCGAATAACCATTTTCGTCATTAGGCAGCTGCTCTGCCTGGTGCATGATGGGTGTTTATGGCTCGAGGAGCCCATCCCCATAATAGTAGGCTTGATTCATCGCGTCTCCCAGCTTCCATACAAAGGAGAGTACCCCGCAGCCATATCGGAAGGGAAGGGCAGTGATTTTTCCATCGCGGAGGCCATGAAGAAGAAGTACAAGCTAGAAAAGAAGAAGAGGGGCTACACCATCTCGAGAATCAAGGACAAAGCAGTACGCGTGGCAACCCAAATCCTCACAGGAAAGGTTATGCGCAAGTGTCGCGCAAACGAGCTACCTACACCGGTGGTCACACTGGCTGAGCAGTGTGCAGAGGGGGTCCAGTTTAACTAGTCTAAATTCCTCTGCACAGAATTTTTAGAGAATTTCCACGAAGCCCAGGAATAGGGAAAAACGTTCCACTATGCATGGTTGTTGCTGTCCATAGTGCTTGTAGCTGGGGAATTTCCGGAGGATAGTCAATTCCCCATAATTGACAGAGATTTACCGGAGGCCGCGAAGTACGCTTCGCTCTGGGCCACGAAGGATGCTAAAAGGATACACAACAGTAAGATCTTCTGGGTGCTCATGGAGATGAACATCTGAATGTGGATCAACCGTAAGTCACGGTTGTCACCCATGGTTTACAATAGTCTATAGAGTTTTGTAGAATTTAAGGCAGACATGCATAACATATATATTAGGGTGCAAGGACCTGACTAAACAGTGGACAAAGCTACCCTTTGTAGCCACTGACGATGCCATTTTCAATGTCCTAGAGGCATGGCCACCGGAATGGTGCGCCCCAGACATTGCAGAAATCGAGAAGTCGACAGTGCAAAAGAAGAAAGACGATGCCAAGCTACACATCGCACAATTGGCCAAAAGATGAAGGAAGGAAACAGCAGCAGCATAAGTTTGGATAGTGTAGGACGCGGCATAGAAAGAAGCTAAGAAGGAAAAGGCCGCAGCAAGAGCAGCAGCACAAGAAGTAGCCACAAAGGTGGGCAAGGGCCAAAAAACTCCTTCGAAGGGAAAGGAAGCAAAGGAAGTAGAAACAAAAGAAGGAGATGTGGACCCACGAACCGCGTCAACATAGTTGAAGCGCCAACACCCAGCAGAGCGGGCAGGGTCGCAGAAGAAGGTCAAGGCCTCGAAATTTTCCATTGACCTGATCACCCTAATCGTGGGTGATCTGCATGACATCGGCGAGATGGTACGTGATGTCACCAATGAGACTCTCCAATATTTCATGTAGGAGACCCATATTGTGTTGGGGGCCCTCAGAGCGCAATTGCAGGAATTACAGGCGTGCCTCTCTCAGGTTGGTACCCTTTCAACCAACCTCGCTGATCCAAAATGGATCTTGGATAAACCTGTAAGTCTAAAAGACTTCATATAGAGGTAAAAAGGTGCTAAATGGGCAATTCCTTTGTAAAATCCAATTCGGATAAGCATAAGGGTTGAAAGTGGAGGATCATAGAGATGGACACTTTATACACAAACCTTAATAAAGGTAGCAGACCAATCGGCGGTGTGTTAAATGGGTTATATATATATATATATATATATATATATATATATATATATATATATATATCGCATTGCAAAACACCATGGAACAATGGTTGGACCCCGGGACCGTTACAAGTGCGATATGTCGATATTGCGATAGAGCGATATGCAAGTGAACCCGAAAAACTATATTCTGTAGCCTAGAACCCTTATCGGATCTGTAAGACATATCGAATCAGAGCTTTGAAGGGAAAGAGGCTTGGCTGGAGGATTTGCGATATGCGATATGTGATCGCATATCGACTGTCAGATCGAGGAGTAGATCAACAGTCAGGAATATATTGCTAATCGCATTTTGGTGGTGCAAATTGGTGATCGGCGATTGGCGACAGTCATCGCATCAGAACAAACCATGGGTGTTGAATGGACTTTGGGCCAATGTGACGTGTGATTGTGATTAGCTATTAGGGCACAAACCCAACAGGATTATAAGCACGATTTCATATAATTTGAAATCCGGATTTACGAGATTTCTTTGTATTTTCATGTATTGGGTTATTTTTGCCATACACTTGTGCGATTGTGATTTGCGATGATAGGACAAACCCGAGAGGGATATAGATTCAATTGAAGGCCATTTGAAGTCCAGGCTTAAGGCCCATGATGTGTTTTGCCATGTATTCCTGTGTATTTGGTAAAATGCTCTGTTTTGGGGATTTTAGCTCCATTGAAAGGGTTTTGCCCGTGCCCGCCGGTCCTTTCGTTTTCCAAGCCATTTTCTATTTCAAACATCATTGCTACCCACCATAAGAAAATGATGTAACTGAACGTGTCATGAAAACACGAATTAGAACGCAGAAGAGAAGGTGAAGAGACGGACAGAAGGGTCTAGCACAGAGGAAGGTGATTTTGGGAAACAAAGAGGTTTTGGTAACCATCCACGGGTTTGGAGGCATTATTCTTGTGGACTCGAGGAGTTCGAACCATCTCAGGGATAAATCCCATTGCTGTGTAGAGACTCAGGGAGGAGCTCACACATTGTAATAATCTAAGCTAGTGAGAGGAGAACAGAGAGAAACAACCAAAGGTTGGAGGCAGTTATTCTCCTTACAAAGAGCCAGAGTGAGAGCCAAGAACAAGAGCCAGAGCCAGAGCTGAGAGCCAAAGCCAAGAGCCAGAGCCAGAGCCAAGAGCCAGAGCCAGAGCCAGAGTTGAGAGCCAGAGCTAGAGCCAGATCCGGAGCTAGAGCCAGAGCCAAGACCCGAGAGCCAGAGAGCCAAACGGCTAGGGATAAAAATGGTATTCTAAGCCCAATGGTTCAGTTGTAACCTATTGGAGTTGAGTGTGGAACTTGTAAAAGAATTCAGCCATAATCCCAAAGAGTCTAATCGAGTTGATTAGAGCTCAAGGAGACGTAGCCCAAGAGGTTTGGGTGAACTCCATATTATATTGTTATTATGTGTGATTGCTTATTGTTGCATTGTATTTGTTGTTATATGTTTTATATCAGTTCAAGCAAATAAACTTAAAGCACTTAACAGTTAAAGTACAAACACAAGCATACACCTATTTCAAGTTATTTATTCTGCAAATTGTCAATCATAAGCATAGATCTTGGGGATATATAAGCTTTGGAGTGGGAGAGGTTATTGTAAGTAGACAAGAATCCTTTAATGCCCCATTTTAAGATCAAGTGGTATCAGAGATGGTTATATTAGAGCATCAGGTTGATTAACCCCACCTTCAAAGAAGGTGATATCAGAGTAAGTTATATCTGAGCAGGTTGTATCATGAAGCAGGTGGTATCATGATACAAGTGGTACCAGATCATAATGCTTGATTGACAGAGTAATCTATATGCTTTTTTGACTTGAAAGGTGTTCAAACAGTAGCAAGGATTTTTTTGTTTGATTGTTTGTAAGCTGACTATTGTGTGAGTTTGCAGAGGTGAAAGCTATTGAGAGTTAAGTCCAAGAGAGGACAAGAAGGAATAAGGGTTGAAGGCATTCTTCTTATCCCAAAGGACCTCAAAGCAATCCTTGAAGCACAAGAGGTTTGTTGAAAAGGTTGCTTGAATAAGCTCTTTGTTAATCTTGTTTTAAGTTCTTTTTTTCATTTTGATAATGACAACTTCTACAAGTGAGTCTTCAAACTCTTCTTTCTTCAGAAGATTCTTTGATGAAGACATGAAGCAATACTTGTTCATCATGATGGACATGGTGAGAGAAATGTATGAGGATGAAAGGAAGAGCATCATACTTAGAGAGCAGTTGAATTCCATGATGGAAGAGAATCAATTGCTTTCTAACAAATTGCAGGAAGTGGAAGGCCAACTTCATATTGCAAATATGAACCTGGAAAGGGTGCATGAGTTGGAGACACGACTCCTTGTTACAAAGGAAGCCTTAGTCAAGTATTAGCTTGAAGAGGAGGCAAATAATTCCAGTTTGTCTTCAATTTCCTCTAAGAATGTTTATATTGGTTCTTTGAAAAACATACCAAAGGCATAGGTTCCAAGTTAATGTCCAAAATGGGCTATGAAGGAAAAGGATTGGGAAAACATGCACAAGGTATTGTTGAGCCAATAATGGTTGAGGAAAGGCCTAAGTATTTGGGTCTTGGCTATGGACAATCTTATGGAGAAAGTTCCAAAGCTGCCATGAAGAAAATTGAAACAGTTCCAAGAAGGAGTTTCATTTCAGGTCTTCTACCTCAAGAGTGTGAAGATTGTATTCTTGGAGAATGGAATAGTGTGAAGCATACTTTGTAGAAAGAAGGTGTATATCAGTATACACTTGAACTCGAGAGTTGTGGAAACTCTTAAACCATTGAAGAGGTTGATGGTGTTCCAAAGGGAGCTACTTCTTCATTCAATTCACCTCCTCATGAAGGCAATAAAGGTGAAAGAGAAAGGTATAAATCTGGTTCTAATCATATTCCTTGTGATTATGTTAAGCATGATAAATTTCCACATAAGTATGGGAAAATAATTGCATGTTCCTTTTTTGGTTTGGTTAACCATAATTTTTCTAGATGATGGAAGAGAATGGCCACATACAGGAAACTTTTGAAGGAAAAGAAGTAAGAAGCCAAAGGTCCACTGGACAAGGAAAATTATGTTGTCAAGAAGATGCACATGTGTTGCACTTACTACCATAAGCAAGGACACATTGCTGAAAAGTGTTGGAATATGAATCCAACAATGCTTCCATGAAACTTGAAGAAGGTGGAAAGAGAAAATGGCAGGAATGGAAAGAAAGATTTCATGATTGATGTGTGTCAGGATGATTCACATGTTGTTGTTGATGTGCAGACAAAGGAAGGACCTTTGAAATGGATTGGTAAGAAATGGTTAGAATTCTTATCCAATTAAGGTTGCATGTCTTTTTGAAAATGCATTATATCAAGTTGCATCTATTTTGCATTTCCTTGTTAATGGAATGCAAGTTGCAGGGTTTTACCAAGAAGGTGAATGGAAAAAATTGAGTAGGAGACTCACTTTATTGCTGCAACATTAAATTCACTTTAGCTTTGAAAGTACAGTGTGCTTAAGCGAAAGATGAAAGATGAAATGCATGCATAATCTTGATATGCATGAAGACAAGGATGTTGATGATTTCCTTGTATTTGAAAATGTATGTGTAATTAACTTGAAGGGTTGATTGCTTTATTTTTAAGCATGCATGTAATGTTAATATTGACTTGAGAAAAGTTGATTTGGTCTCCAAGATGGAGATGATGATGAAGTGTTTCATCTTTGAAAAAGAACTTTAGAATTCTTTTTCTACATGCTTGACTTGAAGGGTCAATTATTTTAAAGGCATGTTTTGTTGGCTTGTTATCTAGTCAATCATTTGTATGCAGATGTAAAGACATGGAGGTAATTCACAAGATGTGAAAATCTATTTCTTTTGATGAAGCGGGAGTTTAGGCCATCCAGTTGTTGTTTGTAATCCTGTTGTTGTTAATAGTTGTTGTTGACAGTATGTCAAACAGGTACAAATGAAAATTTTGTGAATCAGATGTAACTTCACATTTGTTTGAGCCACCTTGGATCAATGATCAAGGAAGAGAAGTTCAAATTACCTTCTGTAACCTTCTCAATAGGAGTTCTGTATGAATTCAAGGAGGAAGAGAGTTCTTCCCAGGAGGACAAGCACATCCAAGAAGGGAGTGTTCAAAGGAACTATGCAAGGCAAGTGTATGGAGGTTGAAAGAAGAGGGTGAGGTACTCTCATTTACTGTTTAGATCGGTATATCAGTCTTTTGGAGTCCAAAATATTTTTAGTGGGAAGGCGTGATCCAAAATGGATCTTGGATAAAACTCTAAGTCTAAAAGGCTTCATATAGAGGTAAAAAGGTGCTAAATGGGCAAATCCTCTGTAAAATCCAATTCAGGTAAGCATAAGGGTCGAAAGAAGAGGATCATAGAGATGGACGCTTTATACACAAACCTTAATAAAGGCAGTGGACCAATCGGCAGTGTGTTAAAGGGGCTTGTCATATATATATATATATATATATATATATATATATATATATATATATATATATATATATATATATATATATATATATATATATATATATATATATATATATATCTATATATATATATATATATATCTATATATATATATATATATATATATATATATATAGATATATATATATATATATATATATATATATATATATATATATCGCATCGCAATCATATAAAGGGCGGAGTGTGCAGGACCGCAACCCCGAGCGATTGCGATATGCGATTGCTGCGATATCGCATTGCGAAACACCATGGAATAGTGGTTGGACCCCGGGGCTGTTACAAGTGCGATATGTCGATATTGCGATAGAGCGATCTGGAAGCGGACCCGAAAAACTATATTCTGTAGCCTAGAACCCTTATCGGATCCGTAAGACATATCGGATAAGAGCTTTTAAGGGAAAGAGGCATGGCTGGAGGATTTCTGATATGCGATGTCTGATCGCATATCAACCATCGGATCGAGGAGTAGATCAACGGTCAAGAATAGATCGCTAATCACATTTCGGAGGTGCAAATCAGCGATCGGCGATAGTCATCGCATCGGAACAAACCATGGGTGTTGAACTGACTTCGGGCCAATGTGATGTGTGATTGTGAATAGCGATCGAGGCACGGACCCGATAGGATTATAAGCGTGATTTCATATAATTTGAAATCTGGATTTATGGGATTTCTTTGTATTTCCGTGTATTGGGTTATTTTGGCCATACGCCTGTGCGATTGTGATTTACGATGATAGGATGGACCCGAGAGGGATATAGCTGCAATTGAAGGCCATTTGAAGTCTAGGCTTAAGGCCCGTGATGTGTTTTGCCATGTATTCCTGTGTATTTGGTAAAATGCTCTATTTTGGGGATTTTAGCTCCATTGAAAGGGTTTTGCGCACACCCGTCGATCCTTTCATTTTCCAAGCCGTTTTCTATTTCAAACATCATTGCTACCCACCATAAGAAAATGATGTAACTGAACGTGTCATGAAAACATGAATTAGAATGCAGAAGAGAAGGCGAAGAGATGGACAGAAGGGTCCAGCACAGAGGAAGGCGTTTTTGGGAACCAAAGAGGTTTTGGTAACCGTCCAGGGGGTCTAGAGGTGTTATTCTTGTGGACTCGAGGAGTTCGAGCCATCTCAGGGATAAATCCCATTGTTGTGTAGAGACTCAGGGAGGAGCTCACACATTGTAATAATCTGAGCTAGTGAGAGGAGAACAGAGAGAAGCCACCAGAGGTTGGAGGCAGTTATTCTCCTTACAAAGAGCCAGAGAGAGAGAGCTGAGAGCTAGAGCCGGAGCCAAGAGCCAAAGACAAAGAGAGAGCCAGAGTTGAGAGCCAGAGCCAAAGTCGAGAGCCAGAGCTAGAGCCAGAGCCAAGAGCCGAGAGCCAGAGAGCCAAATGGCCAGGGATAAAAATGGTATTCTAAGCCCAATGGTTCAGTCGTAACCTATTGGAGTTGAGTGTGGAACTTGTAAAAGAATTCAGCCATAATCCCAAAGAGTCTAATCGAGTTGATTAGAGCTCAAGGAGACATAGCCCAAGAGGTTTGGGTGAACTCCATATTATATTGTTGTTATGTGTGATTGCTTATTGCTGCATTGTATTTGCTGTTATATGTTTTATATCAGTTCAAGCAAATAAACTTAAAGCACTTAATAGTTAAAATACAAACACAAGCATACACCTATTTCAAGTTATTTATTCCACAAATTGTCAATCATAAGAATAGATCTTCGGGACATATAGTGGGAGAGGTTCTTGTAAGCAGACAAGAAGCCTTTAGTGCCCCACTTTTAGATCACTCGCAGTCGGATCCATGACAGTAAAGAAGATTTTGAGCACGCAGATGACGAACACAATAGTGCTACCAGAAGGGGCACTAGTGACATCAAATGAGGCCGACAGGCCTTCGATTAGTGCGTTGAAAGGTCTCGGTGTTAATCTAGCTGCCCTCCCGCGCGAAACATTATATGTGTTGCAGGATGGGATAACTGTCGAGCTGCGAGTTAGGGAGAGTCACACGCTCCAAGTCCTCAATAAGCAGAAAATCAATATGGAAGAACTAATCTTGCAGTGCGATGAATTGGTGTCACAAAATCAACAGCAGGTATCGGTGATAGACGGCACTTGCCAAAGCATCCTAGAACTGGCCATCTTAGTAGAGATGCAGATCCATAGGTTAGCAGCAAGGGTCCACGAGGCCAAGGAGGAAATGACAAAGGTTCAGCTAGAGCTGAACCTTCAGATCATTGAGCTGCAGTTAAAGGTGCAACCACCCACTCCCTCAGAAGTCAGAGAACAGCGCACTAGCGCTATCACAGCGGGATTGGAGGAAATCGGAGATGCAGTGCGAGACTGCACCAACATGTTGGAAGAATCACTTGAGGTCCTCACAACTCTACAGGAGGACCCAAACATCCAGTGCTTAGAGACAGAGGCACAAGAACTCCAACAACAGTATGATAATGTCCGAGAAACTGCACAGACAATGATCCTCACTAAAAGGCTTGCATGCATGCAGCAGGCTAAAGCATTGAAGGAGCAGGTGGACGTGGCACGACATAAGGAAGCAGTCCTAAAAGTGCGCGTCCAGCCTTGGATCGATGAGGCCTTCACCATCATGGTAGACATTGAAGGCAAGCTTGCACACATATAGGGGATGCACACATTGATGCAGAGAAGCACTCTCGACACAGAGGTCTTGGAACAGCGTATGCAGTAGATCCAGTAAGCAGCAGCTCAGTGCGCTGCTGACCTCTGCACAGTTCGAGAACAGTTGGAGGGACTCTGCGCAAAGATCATCGTGCCGACAGAGTGACTCGAGGGCGAGTCACGATGTTTGTGTTGGGGGCCTATTGGGCATGGAATCCCCCCAAGGCATGTTTTGGGGCTCAAAGCCCAATTTTTGACCGAATCTTGTTGTAAAGATCCGTGAATTGCAAGCACGAGGCACGAAAGTAGGATAGATTCACAGGGTTGTCTGCCCTAGTTTTTTAATGTAATGTCTGCTAGATAAACCTACCCATGGTCCACGGACCATGGGATTTTATAAATAGAGCGAGGCTCTAAGTGTAAAGGAAAACTAACTAATAAGAAGTATGAAGGGTCTAAGGGACTGAGTCACAAGTTGAAGTGTGTATTTGGGTCGTAGAGTAGGAGAAGGCTCTACAGCCTAGTGCCTAAAGGCCTAGTGGTCCGCAGCTGAGTGCACAGACCCCTACAACTGAGTGTGCAGGGCAAGTCAAGTCTGTAACCAAGGAAGGAATTAATAAAAGGAATTTTACCTTAATTCTGTGTATTTGTTCTTGGGTTAATGCATGTTCGATATAATTTGCAAATGTATTGTTTCTTTACTACGTGCACCTGTATGAATGGTTTATGTTGTTAAGTATAACTTAAAGCATGCAAGTAGGCTAAGATAATCAACTAACATTGGAATACCAGTAAGGTCTTGGGTAATAACGCAAAGCACGGTGTTCAAACCCTGGGTAGGGTTGCACGAAGGTAGTATATCAGGCTATGAGGTCCAGGAAAGTGTGCGAAGCAACCTGTGTGCACGATCAAACCATGGATTAGTTGAACTCATCAGACATCTCTAGGGTGCGAAAACCTGGTTCGAGCACCCTCCCATACTACTTCGAGTGAGACCTTAGTCCGTGCCCCATAGACTGTTGTTGAAAGGGCCTGTAGTACCGTGATTTGTTTGGCTAAATTAACTCAGAACCTGGGTCAAGCCCCACTAAGCCAACAATAGATTGTCTCTATGTATCATGTAGATTGTATCTTGTAGGAATTCCTGTGTAGAACGATGGACCTTTGCTTCCGGTGGGTGGCCTCAGTTATGAGAGCGACTTGAGTGATGGAGTTTCGAGGAGGTGAAATGCATGAATGCATGGGAACAATGTTTTATTTACCTTTATGGTGTTTTGGGGTAAGGTGGTGTGCTGGCAGCAAAGGTACATTGCCATTTTTGCACCATTGGCCCCCACTACCACCTCATCATTTCCCACTCCTCGCAATCAACTCCCATCTCGTTGATCCATAGTTTAACTACTTTTTGTCCTACTCCTTCTCTGTCTTTGAGTTGACTATAGCCACGTTTGAGAGGACACCCAGTTCTACATGTGCTGAATGAAAGAAGGTGGCCAAGTTAACTGGCCACCTTTTCACTTATAAACCAACTATCTCGTAACCCGTACAACTTTTGACTACATGATGCATATGAGTGAGCGAGCGGGATACTTGCCTGTGGTTTCAATGCCATGCTGCAGTTGTCGAAGACCAGAGGTGTTGCATTGTTTATTTGCTGCATGCCATTCTTCTTCCTCTTCTTGCTATCTGCTAATTGTTTCTTTGATTTTGCAGGTACCTATGGCTAAATATCTAATGCTGCTATTGTTTTGGAGCTCTTGGATCATCCTAGTGAAGACCTGTTGTTGGTGATTGACATTCTGTGGGATGGGCTGTTATAGGATTTCCTACAGGATGTCCTGTAGGTGCTTCTCCCTCGGGATTCTTATATCATGTTGCTAGTTGGGGTTGAGAATGGTGTAATGAATGGAAATGAGTAGAAGTGTGTAGAGCAAAGGATACTCAGGTAATGCTTCTTACTCCTCTCTGTTTTCCCTTTTTTTTTTAAGATTGGCAGAAACTGTTGAAACTATTTTTTTTGTTTTGAATGGTGAGTGTCGGGATGATGATGGTGGATGAGGTGAGGTGCTAGATAATGCATAGGGTGAATTTTAGGGACCTAACAAACCTATCATGTGCCCTCAAATTGCTTCTTGTAGGTTTTGTGGGTCACTATCAGGGGATCCTGTAGAAAACACAGTCTTCACATAAATCGAAGCAATGAGTGGAAAAATGATAGAATTGATGGAGGCATGTATTATAAGGAGTGGAGGAGATGAATATGTGAGAGGTAGGGTTCCCTTTGGATCCTCGTTTTCTCCTTGACTATCTTTCTCGCCCACCTACAAATGACAATTATATATTTTTCTATCTTTTTTTTCTTTTTTCTTTTTTTGAAAAACAACTAGGCTGCCTCCGAGAGGTTTTTGCCCTCGTTGTTTGCCCTGGGCACCTCAAGGGAGGTTTTCACCCAGGTATCTTCTTATGTTTTCTTGTCTTTTTTCTCTCTTTTTTTCTTTTTTTTCTTCATCATTGGGCCACCTCACAAGGTTTTCAACCCAAATATGGGACTCAAGCACCTCATGGAGGTTTTCACCCGAGTCCTTATTCTTTTTTATTTTTTCTTTTTCAGTGACTTGAGGAAGGAGGAGCTAGAACTTGCTCCACCATCATCACTTTTTTATTGATATTATCAATGAACTCCTGTTTTGATTAAGGTCTCTTGTACATTTTCAGTCGGTACCCATTAACAAGAAAAGGAATGGCTTCTTCATCTATAGTTCTGATTTGTACTAAACCATTATCACGGCATCTTTCCACAACATAAGGTCTGAGCCATCTTGTCCTTAACTTTCCCTTGAAGTCTTTATACCTAGAATCATATAACAATGCCCAATCGCCCTCCTGAAATTGCTTCTCCTTAATATGTTTTTCATGTTAGATCTTCCTATGAAGTTGAACTATCTCTGTATGTAGGAGGGCCTGCACTCTAAATTCATCCAAGCCATTCAATGGGAAGAATCTCTCTTTTTTTGCATCGTTGAGATCCAAATCTAGCTGGGTTGCCATACTTAATGTGTTATATCCAAACTCAATGGACAATAAGGCCTTTTTCCCATAGACCGGCTCATAGGGTGTAAATCCAATGGTGGTCTTCCATGTGGTATTATAGGCCCAGGGGGCCTCAACTAGTCTTTCTGCCCAATCCTTCTTGCTGCTACTCCATTACCTTGGTTAAGATGCCCTCCTGTGCCCTATTGGTCACCTCCACTTACCCATTAGCTTGTGGGTGATAGGGAGTGGAGGTCCTATGCTCGATCTTGTGATGGTTGATTAGGTCTTCAATCATGTTGGAGGTAAAATGGCTACCTTGGTCTGTGACTAGCTCTCTAGGTTACCCAAATTTGTAGAATACATTCTCCCTTAGGAACTCAGCCACCTTCTCTTCTGTTGTTGCCTTAATCACCCTAGTTTTATCCCACCTAGTCAAATAATCAGTGCACACAATAATGTATTGTTTTTGCTTTGAAGGAGGATTGATAGGCCCAATGAAGTCCATGCCCCACTTTTCAAATGGCTCGAAAGTCACTTGAGGGTGCAGGGGCTACCAACTTTACAATATATAATGTAAGCAAAGTTAAAGTGTAATCTGTTTCACAAGAAGAATTGCAAAAGTATTTTTATCATTATAAAACATGAAGAATGTTGTTAATCATTGCATTTATCACAACATACCAGCATGAAATTTTACCATGTAGATAACCTTGTGACTATTGATGATCAAAATTAGGGGGCATGTTGAAGCCTGACTAATACGGATGTCTGAGTAAATGTCTACAATATTACAAAGAAAAGGCTCCAGATAGAAACAAGAACAAGATGTTTCGTTGCAATGGTTCTCACATATAAAACCAATTATTATTTTTCATATCCTTCCAAATGGCTTATTTCAAACTATAGAACTGGAAATTTGATCCCTTCTTAGGTGAGACTGAGTGGAAGAGCACACTACAGATGAAAACTACAACATATTTCAAAGATATGCATTTAGGAAAATGGCACAATTGACACAAAGTCTAATTGCCTTAATTGTCATGTCTTTCTAAATGGTAAAAATGAATGCCACAATAACTGAAAGAATGTTTTAACTTATAGATTGTAGCAATGTCCCAATTAATACAAAGTATTGAGGGTTGTTACTTTACAAAAAAACACCGACATTAAGAATGCAAATTGTTTAAATCTAAATATGATGTCAAAGATAGATTTGATTGTTCAAATCCTACAATTAATAGAGACGACATCTTGCACAACTAGGTTTTCACTCTCAAGTTCTCTATTCTTAGGGGTAGCCATGACTTCCCTAAGGAGGGGTGTCTCCCTCTCCTTGTTTGATCCAGCCTTTGAGACAGCCACAAAATCTTTCAAATATCTTGTGGAAGCTTCTTTCTCAAAAGAAAAAGAACCATAACATCATCCAAATGATGGTTTGTTAAGAAATGGATAAGTGCTTAAACGCATTCCATCAATCCAAGGAGAAAAGTGCTTCATCGCTACCTCTAAAATCTATTCTTTGAAATATAGATTCAATTATCAACTATAAACCCCAAAATTACTTGAAAACATCACCCATTGTCACCTTGGTGATCATCCTTCTCACATAAGGCTAGCTCTCCTCCAACATAAGGGAGGAATCCATGGTAATCCTACAAAATTTTCCTTCAAATGCTAAAAAACATATTTGAAAAATGATATTGTTTTTGTCTTTCGATATTTGAAATGGAAAGCTAGGCAACACATAGTGCCTGGTCCCTGAGCTATAGAATCTAAGCAACAAACAAAACTTTAAAATCAATGAATAAGATGTGATTCATGACAAAACAACCAAACAACAAGTGTTATCAGTCAAGAATAGATCCAATAAATATGTAATAGTGTTATCTCCTACTAGATGGAACATTTAAAGACAATGTGATCCCCCAACTTGATCTCTTGTAACTCACATAGCTGAAAATTCCCTTTGAGGTGTGTGATGCTGTGAGTTATCTCAAACCAAAGCTAGTGGGAGCCCACTCTGAATGAACCAAAGGGAATCCAAAGGTTGTGCATCCAATCTCTATTATTATATATAGGCTTAACAATAAGAGTCACTTAGCTACATAAAGCACTCAAAATAATAAAATGACATATTTAAGCTAACGCCCTCACACCTGGTCAAGTTTCCTATCACTTTTTCATTGGATACCAAAATGGAAACTTTGTACCTGCATATGAGTCAGGTCCAGTGTCTCTTGGTCCTATCATAGTTACCAAGGAGCTTTCCTCTGAGTTAACAAAAATAATATTTCTTCATTTCTCACCAATGTCAATGTCAAGGATGCTGATATAAAGATGATATGAGGTTGTCATTGATGTCAACCCAAGCAGAACCAGGGACTATCTTGACATTTCCAGGGAATTTTGACTTGAAAACTTACTCTATTTTGAGTCAAGGATCTTCTAGATAGATTCTACTCGTCGAGATGTTTTCGTTGATATATGGCACGCGAAGTAATTCTTCACGATTTATATTCATGTTTGAAGTTAGTAACCCCAGTTAGTGGGCTAAAACCCTATGGGGTTGTGGCATGGCACTCATAATTGGTTTTTTTCATTGAATAGTCATTAATTAATACTTCTTTAAACTCCTAAAATCCCTCCAACATTCTCTATAGAAGCCCCTCTTAACTTTATAAAAACAAATCTCACATATCCTCCAAATGTAGTGATAGTGGAATTTTCGCTATAACTTCATTTCTGTGAAGTCTTAGATTCTAAAATTAAAACCCATTTGATTTGAAATCCTGATGAACGTCATGACCAAATTTCAGAACTTGTTTCGCTATATTTTCGGAGACATGAACAGTGGAAGTTAGGGTTTTTTTGCAGGCTACCGAATTTCATCTCAAAGAAGTGACCTTGGGAAAATCATCATAACTCTCTCTCTGAGAAGATGATTGGAATTTTGTAAAATGTGGCGGATAGTGCATGGACTGCAGTTTTCTATGTATCCATTTTAGAGCTGGAGGAGGATAAAGTGACACTTCGCACTTCGTACAAGTTCGCTCTACTAAACTAGTCCATAATTAGGTCATTGTGAGAGATTGGGCATACTTTTTCCTTGAAGAGTCCAAATCAGGTCAGACCTGTGGCATTGGAAAGTAGACTCAGAGGGATTCCACAGGACCGAAGATCACATGTTGGGAATCTGAAATTGCAGAGATACATCAAATTAAATATCGTGCTCCTAGAAGGAAAGAAAAACTAGATCAAGTGTTGTTAAGGGTTGCAAAGGACCAGACTTTCTAGGCTAGCAAAGAGCAAGGTGCAACAAAATGATGCAGTAGAGGTAAGCTACAGGTAAGTATATTCAGTATGTGCATGTTCATCTCTTAATTTCATTAGTTTCTTTGTATTCTAATCTGTTGCTTTTGTTTAGCACTGACATATGTTCTGCAAGATGTGGTAAGTTTTGCTATTATCATGTCATGGGTATTTCTTTGAAGAATTTTTGCAGGTATTATATATTCTTCAAGAGAAGACTCAATGCATAATCTAATGTTCTGAAGAGTGAGAAAGGGTAGCATGACAAGAGCAGCAATCAAGGTGCAGAATAGCAGCAAGAAATTCACCACATGAACTCTTCAAGTGGGAAGCATTACATACAATCATTGTAAAAGTATCATTGTACAGAGTCATTGTAAAAGCCTCATTGTAAAATTTGTACAAGTGTCTATCTGCCAAGAGTTGATGAGGTAGTGCCGAGAGGTCTGGGATCATCGTTAGGTGGTTGTGTCATAGTTGGGGTTATGGTCTAGTGTGTCTTCTTCTTCTACATCATTCTATATCATAGTCAAATGGACCATTTTCCCTAGTACGGGAGTCCATTTTTATTTTATTCTTCTATAGGGTGTAGGGTGGTGCTAGGTTGGTGCATGAAGTCACCAACAGGTTCAAGCCTATGAAAAATTCAGGGTGGTAGGGTGGTGCTAGGGTGAATTATAGCTCATTGGGTGTTAGGGCATTTGTTCAGTTGACTACTAAAGAATCTCAGGCATTGGAGCGTCCATCTAGTGGGAGCTGGAGAAGAATGATTTTATAGATTCTAGGAAGTTGGAGCTTTATTTTCAATTGGAGTTGAATATTAAAGAATTATTAGAAAATATTTTTGTGGTTTTTGACCCGGAGGGGATTTTCCACCTAAATTTTTTGTGCCTCCTGTGTTCTTTTATTTACTGTTATTACTGCATAAACGTTAATAATAATTGAAGATAAACTAATGTTCTGAAAAGATTTAAAAGTGCTAATTGCTAAGGAATACTGATTCAACCCAACCCCAATATTTTCCATCAATCGGGATGAGAGCTTGGTTCCTTCAGTAACAACTTAACCGCTGGAAGTCAGTTTTCAGAGCATAGAGATGGGAAAGTCAAAGAAGCGGGTTACAAGGATTTCAAAGGAAGGTACAGGTACAACAAAATCTCAAGAAAGTGAGTATTGTGTACCAACCCCTGATTTTGATGCAGATAATTACTAGATATGGGAATCCAAGATGGAAGTATCTTTGCAGGCACATGGAGTATGGGAATTAATTGTTTCTGGAGACACATCTATCGATGAAGCTAAAAGGTACAATTCAAAGGCCATGAATGTAATTTTGAATGTTTTGCCAAATTTTGTGAAAACAAAAGTTGGTCAATATTCAACAGCTAAAGCTCTTAGGGAAAAGCTTCATAATCTTTATTCAACAAAGAAATCAGGTCAATATGTTATTGAAAACTCGGATCCTTCTGGGTATGATGAAGAAGGGTTGACCATAGGAATTTTCTAAGGAGGCAATCAAGCTTATAAAAGAGCTCAAGACTGAGAAGATCCGTTCCAATACTCTTGAGGAAAAAGTTCAAGGTCTCAAAATTGAAGTTAAAGAACACAAATGTATTGAAGAGTCACTTCAAAAGTAGGAAGAAATCAATAATACAGTGACATGAGACCTCAAGAGAGAAGTCCAACAAAAGCAACAAGAACTTGACACAACATTTGCAGAGATTAGCAGGATCACACAATAGATGTAGGAAGCATAAATTTAAAGGAAGGAATCTAATCAAAGATACATATCCACCATTGACCAAAAGAAAAAGGAATTAGAAACATCTTCAATAGAAATAAGCAGGCTCAGGATTGGAAATGAGAAGCAGCAGGAACAGATGCAGGTTCTCAACAGAGAAGTATAGAAGACCACTCTTCTCAAGCTACAGGTTGAAGAGGTAGAAAAAATAAGGAAGATCTTGAATATATAGTTTCAAGAATATCTTGCTCAAAAGCAAGAAGAACTTGATGCAACTCATGATGAGATCAACAAACTCAAGGGATCGCAAAAAGAATACTTACAAGATAAGATAGATGAAGGAGCAAAAATGAAGGCAATTAAAGATGGTAAAGCTCCAGTTGATGAAGGTACAAGCTCCACAGCTTCGCATGATGATTCTAAGAAGAAAGTTGATCAAAGTGAAAAGAAAAAGAAGAATGTTGCAACTCCAAAGAATAAGACCAAAGTAATCAAGAACAAAGGACCACAAGAAACTACAACAACGCCTCCAAAGAAGAATGAAAAATCTTCCAGGTATGTTTGTTTATTTAATGGTTATTTCTTTCGATGTGCTAAATATGGACATATGGCTAGGGATTGTGAATTTTTTGACAGGTACAGTCATTATCTACAAAACCCTAGAAGCAAGTTTGCAGGATCATGAGACAGGTTCCACGATGATTTTTTCAAAAGAGAATACGTGCTAGATGGGCCAAATATTGAATGTTTTAAATGCCATAAATATGGCCATAGCGCTCGTGGTTGTAGATATTAGATGGAATTGCCTATGGACAACATTGAATGCTTCAAGTCTCATAACTATGAGCACATGGCTCAAGATTGCAGGCATAAGAAGGTCTGGAAAAGGAAACGGGTATAGGAAGACAAAGCAGATAACAAGGTTTCAGCAGTTATTCTTGTAGGATTTGTAAAAGCAAAAGGTCATGAGGAATTAGCAGTTGCTTCAGATAATGACTCAAGTCAAGATGGCCCGTTAGGTGACTCACTATTTTGAACGGTCTGGTTTGTTGACTCCTTAATGTTTGTACAAGAGGAGTCTATGTAGAAGTATATGGCACAAGTCTACGATTGAAAGGAAGGTAGTTTGAACAAGATGGTAGTTTCATTAAAGGTTGAGGGGGAGCAAAACAGTTGAAGGACTAGTTTGCAAAGGATATGCACAAGTGGAAGGAATTGATTTTGACGAAACATTTGCACTAGTTGCCAGAATGGAATCCATCTAGATGTTTCTCGCCTATGCATGTTCAAGAAAAATAAAAGTCTATGAAATGGATGTTAAGTCAACATTTCTGAATGGAGAATTAAACGAAGAAGTTTACATCCAGGGAAAATTTTAAGAACCCCCCCTAAATTTATAAGTATAATAAATGGGCGAATCTCCATGGGATATAGGAAAAATGGAAGGCGATTTTATCAATAATATAATATGTATATATAATTTTTTGGCGAATCTCTCACCAGGCATGGCGAATATTTTACTCAATTATAAAATCTTGTAAGATCTTGGCGAGTCTTTCACTAAATAATAAAACTTTGTAAAGTCCTAGTGAATCTTAGCATAGGCTACATGCTGGTTTAATTCCCCCATTTAAAGAAGCTACATTCCAGGTGAATACCATGGGTCAATACCATGTGCCATTTTAGTGAATACCATGGGTCAATACCATGTGCCATTTTTATTTTTATTAATTCTAATATTAGGGTTAATAATGATTTTTTGCATGGTATTAATAACAATCTAGTCCATGGTATTTGTCCCATAGTATTTTGGCCATAGGTTTCACCTAAATATAACCCACTTTTTGAGTGTTCGTAAATATAAGGTGACTTATGGAGTAAATATAAAAAAATGTTTTATTTGTTTACCATACCTCTCGTTTATTTATATTTTTATTAATTTACCATACCTCTTTTACAAATATGGTCTTTGGCCCATAGGATTCACTTAAATAAAACCTCTTTCTTGAGCCTTCGTAAATAGAACGAGGGTTATGGACTAAATATAAAAAGAGGTTTTATTTATTTACGATACGTCTAGTTTATTTATATTTTTATTTATTTACCATACCTTTTGAGTAAGTATAAAAAGACGTTTTATTTATTTACCATACCTCCACTTTACTTATATTTTTATTTGTTTACACCCTTACATGTATATAAGGTGACTTATGGAGTAAATATAAAAAATGTTTTATTTATTTACCATACCTCTCATTTATTTATATTTTTATTAATTTACCATACCTCTTTTATAAATATGGTATTTGGCCCATAGGATTCACTTAAATAAAACCTATTCTTGAAAATGGGCGAATGGATTCACTTAAATAAAACCTATTCTTGAAAATGGGCGAATGGAAGGTTGTAAGTCCTAATTTCGAGGGCTAAATTTACCTTTTTTACCCTCTCCCTTAAAATAAGGTGGGCTATTTGAGGTGATTTGTAAAAATGTACTATGATACAAAATATTCGCCCACTAAAAATTTAAAACCCCTTAATTTCGCCAAAGGGCGAACATTCGCCCCTAAAATTATCCTTGTTTACATCAAACAACCTGAAGGTTTTATACTATCAGAAAAAGAAGACTATGTTTACAGGTTAAAGAAGGCTCTGTATGGTCTCAAGCAGGCTCCCAGAGCATGGTATGCTTGTCTTGACAGATATCTACGTCAACAAGGGTTCAAGAAAGGTACTGTTGATAGCAATCTTTACATACAAATAGATAAAGACAATTTAACAATCGTTGAGGTATATGTGGATGATATAATCTTTATTAGCAATGATGATCGACCAAGTAAGAACTTTGCTACAAAGATGTAAAGTGAGTTCGAGATGTCTTTACTTGGTGAGTTGACATACTTCTTAGGGCTTCAAATATCTCAGCAAGATAAAGGAATATTTATATGTCAAGCCAAGTACATCAAGGAAATGCTCAAGAAATTCAAAATGAAAGACCCGTCTGTACTCCGATGGTAACAGGTTGCAAATTGAGCATAGAAAACTCATCTAAGGATGTGGATCAGAGGTTGTACAGATCTATGATTGGTAATCTTCTATATGTAACTCCCTACCGACCAAATGTTATGCAAGTAGTTGAACAAGTACCAAGATTCCAAGCAGCACCAAAAGAATCACATATTATTGTCATCAAAAGAATTCTTCGATATCTAAAGGGCACAACAGAATATGGCTTGTGGTATCCCAAGGGCAACAATCTCATTATTCAAACCTTTACAAATTCAGATTGGGCAGGAAGCATTGATGATCGTAAGAGTACTAGTGGAGCAACATTATATCTAGGTAGTTGTCTCGTATCATGGTTGAGAAAAAAGCAAACCTCAATCTCATTATCTATAGCGCAATCAGAATACATTGCAGCGGCAGCTTGCTGTACTCAAGTCCTTTGGGTGAAACAAACTTTGCAATATCTTCAAGTACAATTTAGTGAGTTTATTCCCACCTTCTGTGATAACACCAGTGCCATCAGCATCTCCAAGAGACTTGTCATGGATTCAAAAACAAAACACGTTCTGATAAAATATCATTCTATGAGAGAACAAGTCGCTAAAAATAATATCAAACTTGAATATGTTGGTACAAAAGAACAAATCGTTGATATATTCACGAAACCTTTACCTCGTGAAGCATTTGAATATCTTCGCCAGAAGCTTGGGATTCTCCCAAGTTCTCATTAGATTTTCCTTATTCAGAAAATAAAGGAAGTGTGTACAGGTCCGCAAGATGGTTGTGTGTCAGGGGGAGTTACCCTTTTCTATTGATGTCAAAGGGGGAGAGAAGGCAATAGGAAGAGGTGCTCTGATCGCAGGGGGAGTACTTGTGTTCCCATCAATGCCAAAGGGGGATATTGTTGATCTAAAGATGATCTGATGTTGTCATTGATGTCAACCCAAGCAGCACCAAGGGCTACCCTGATCTTGCAAGGGAATTTTGACTTGAAATCTTATTCTATTTTTGAGTCAAGGATATTCTAGATATATTCTACTCGTCGAGATGTCTCTGTTGATATAGGCATGCCAAGTAATTCTTCACGGTTTGAGAGATATTCATGTTTGAAGTTAGTAACCCCAGTTAGTGGGCTAAAACCCTATGGGGTCGTGGCATGGCACTCATAATTAGTTGTGGTCCTTGAATAGTCATTAATTAATATTTTTTTAAGCTCCTAAAATCCCTCCAACATTCTCTATAGAAGCCCCTCTCAACTCTATAAAAAGAAACCTCATATCCTCCAAATGTAGTGATCGTGGAATTTTCGCTATAACTTCATTTCTACGAAGTCTTAAATTATGAAACTAAAACCCATTTGATTCGCAATCTTGATGAACGTCATGACCGAATTTCAGATCTTGGTCCTCTCTATTGTCAGAGATATGATATGTGGAAGTTAGGGTTTTTGCAAGCTTCTGAATTTCATCTCAAAGAAGTGACCTTGGGAAAATTGTCATAACTCTCTCTGAGAAGAGGATTGGAATTCTGTAAAAAGTGGTGGATAGTGCACAGACTTTATTTTTCTGTGTATCAATTTCAGAGCCAAAGGAGTAAGCAGTGACACATGGCACGTCATACAAGTTCGCTCTACTGAACTAGTCCATAATTAGGTCATTGTGAGAGATTGGGCATAACTTTGTCATGAAGAGTCCAAATCAGGTCAGATCTATGGCATTGGAAAGTATACTCAAAGGGCTTCTACAATACCCAAGATCATATGTTGGGGATTTGAAATCATATATATACATTTGATTAAATATCGTGCTCCTAAAAGGCAAGAAAAACTAGATCAAGTGTTGTCAAGGGGTGCAAAGAACCAGACTTTCTAGGGCAGCAAAGAGCAAGGTGTAGAAAAATGATGTATCAGAGGTAAGCTACAGGTAAATATCTTATGTATATGCATGTTCATCTCTTAATTGCATTAGTTTCTTTGTATTCTAATTTTTTGTTTTTGTTTAGTATTGGCATATGGTCTGCAGGATGAGGTAAGTTTTGCTATTATCATGTCATGGGTATTTCTTTGAAGACTTTTTGCAGGTATTATATATTCATTAAGAGAAGACTCAATGCGTAATATAATGTTCTGAAGAGTGAGAAAGGGTAGCATCTCAAGAGCAACAATAAAGGTGCAGAACAACAGCAAGAAGTTCACCACATGAAGTCTTCAAGTGGGAAGCACTGCATACAATCATAGTAAAAGTACCATTGTACAGAGTCATTGTAAAAGCATCATTGTAAAAGTTGTACAAGTGTCTATCTACCAAGAGTTGAGGTAGTGTCGGGAGGTCTAGGATCATCATTAGGTGGTTGTGTCATAGTTGGGGTTATGGTCTAGTGTGTCTTCTTCTTCTACATCATTCTATATCATTGTAAAGTAGACCATTTTCCCTAGTACGAGAGTCCATTCCTCTTTTATTCTTCTATAGGGTGGTAGGGTGGTGCTAGGCTAGTGCATGAAGTCACCAACAGGTTCAAGCCTGTGAAAAATTTAGGGTGGTAGGGTGGTGCGAGGGTGAGTTGTAGCTCATTGGGTGTTGGGGCATCCATTCAATTAACTACTGAAGAATCTCGGGTGTTGGAGCGTCCATCCAGTGGGAGTTGGAGAAGAATTCTTTTCTAGATTCTAGGAAGTTGGAGCTTTCTTTTCAATTGGAGTTGAAGATTAAAGAATTATTAGAAAAGTGTTCGGTGGTTTTTGACTCGAAGGGGGTTTTCCACCTGAAATTTTTGTGCCTCATGTGTTCTTTTATTTACTGTTATTACTACATAAATGCTAATAATAATTGAAGATTAACTAATGCTCTGAAAATATTTAAAAGTGCTAATTGCTAAGGAATACTAATTCAACCCCCCACCCCCTCTCAGTATTTTCCAATAGAGGAGAAGTATCTATTAGGTGAGGAGATCTTGAAATTGGTGAAAGCAACTCTTTCGAAGAAATTTCCATCAAGTAAAGGGAAAAGGGCATCAAAAACTGCAATAGATGATTTGAAGTCCAAGTACACAAATTTCAGGTCAAGAAGGTTTCCTGATCTGCTAGAAGAAATTTCATTCTAATATTGTGATGGAATATTGCTCTTAAATATTGTTGTTTGCATTCATTTTTTTTCTATGATCTATGACCTCTACAAGGCTTGCCAAATTCAGGATGCAAATTGTGAGCATCGCACCATCACATCCTGCAACTTCCAAACACTCTTCTAGGTTATCAATGTAAATGCCAAAAAGGGTAGGGGATAAGGGACACCCTTTCTTAACATTGATATTGCATGTAATTTCTTCTAGCCAACCCTCGGTGGTCCTCAACTTGGCAATAACATTCTCTTATAGCCTAGTTGCACAACCCTCAGCCTGAGAGGAACCATTATTTCTTCTAGCCTCTTCCATAGCTTATAATGAGGAACGATGTTGAAAGCTTTCTAAAGTCAACAAAACAACATAAGAGATCAATATTATCATTGTGAAATTCATGTACAATTATGATAAGAGTAACAAGATGGTATATAGTTGAGTGATCTCTCCTAAATCTAGCTTTCCTATTATCTCTTTTACCATAGATTTCAAGCCAAAGGCTATTCTTCTTTTCGAAAATGATCCCATACAACTTGGCTCAAATGTGGCTAATCATAATGGTCCTTTAGTTAGATGAAATGTTTTTATCCCCACCTTTATATATAGGCACAATAAAGCATTGCATTCAAGGTTTAGGGAAGCCTTGTTTCATTGTAGATTAAGCATTTTGTGTATATGAGGGGTGAGGATAAACCTTCCCATTTTGAGAATTTTAGCTTGGTATCCTTCAATATCCCTATCTTTCCCATTAGCAAGTTTTTTATTCCCAAACTCAATGCCTTCCAAAGAGAATACATCCTCCTATATAAGAGTGTTCAATATGGTGCCCATGGCATCAGAGGAATCATAAAATTCGTTAAATAGATATCCCAATTCTTTAAGGGGATCAAATTATTTTCTTTCATTAAACAAGAATTTTCCTCCAAAACATTTTGGGATCAACTTTAGAAATGTGAAGAAGATTCTCTTGCCCCCTATTTATAAAGATGTTTTCTTCCTTTCAATAAGAGATTTGTATATATTTATTTTTTCAATACTTAGGGTTTCGTTAGGAGTATCTCTAATCACTTTCTTAGCAATTTTACAATTATTATTGTAGAAAGGGTTGGAAGTTTTATTATTCTTTTTAGAAGACACCTTAGTAGAGAACTTGTTAATGGTATTGGAAAGGGTTGTAGAAAAATTGTGGTAGATGTGATCAATGTTATCATTATACATTAATTAATCTAAATCCTTGTTTAAATCCTTCAAGAATAAATCCATTTTACTTTTGTCAAAATGAATGTGCCTTTGACTCTCGCAATTCTATTGCATGCGGCTGGTGTGAATGTCAAAGTTTAGAATTAAGGTTAGAGGTAGATGATTAGAATTGTGATCATAGTTATTTACGAGGTCAAAAAATATGGTACAGTTGAGAACATGTTATGCAACCAGTTCACAAAATAAAAGAAGAACTAGATCAACGAATTCAAAATGAGCCTCTTCGGGAGGGCAACCCCCTTTACATTACACAAATGAACGATTCTTGGATGTTTCAAATGACAAAACCTCCTTCCTATATATAGGAGTCTAAGGGGTCACAATATAATCTGAGCCAACATAAAAATAATAATGTAGGGACACAATAATAGCAATAGTGGGCTTCTATGGAGCACAACAATAACAATATGGGGACTACATGGGCACAACAATAATAATAAGGGGGCTACACAAATAACAATGAGGGAATACACTAGTGTTATAGGGACCTAACATGCACCTCTCCTTAAAAATAGTGTTGTCTTCAACACTTGAGTAGTTCTGAATGCTTCTGTATAAAATTATCATTTTTACATGTGGAATCTTCCACGGTAAGTTCTTCCACTTGATGAGATACTTAGAAATTGATCGATTTCATAATTGTTGAGTTATTTTTTCCATGACTGCTTCAGGTTCCAATATGATTTTTCCTTCCTCATCAAGTTCTGGAAATATTGTTTGAACTGGGAGCTTTTCACCTATAATCTTCTTTAAGCATGAAACATGGAAAACTGGGTGCACTTGGGAAGATGTAGGAAGCTCCAATTTGTATACAATAGTACCAATATTTTGCAACACCTTCTAAGGACCATAATACTTTGGTGATAATTTATTGTCCTTCTTAGCTTTCTTGAGGGACATTTGTTTGTATGGTTGTAGCCATAAAAATACCCAGTTGCCTGCATGAAAACTTCTTTCACTGCGATGTTGATCTACCTGTTGTTTCATTATATTATGTGCCAAACTGAGGTTATCCTTTAAGAGTTGGAGAACTTGTTGTTGATGCTCGATGTGATCTTCCACTTCATGAACCTTAGAATTTTCTCGTAAAGATGATGTGATGGACGGTGCATGATATCCATAAAGTGCCATAAATGGGGTCATTTTTGTTGTAGTATGGAAGAAAGTGTTATACCACCATTTAGCTAGGGGTAACCACTTGACCCATTGTGTATGTTTATCAGATACAAAGAAACGAAGATATCCTTCCAAACATGTGCTCACTATCTTAGTATTCCCATCGATTTGAGGATGATAAGATGAGCTATGAGCTAATTGAGTACCTAGACAAGAAAATAATTCCGTCCAAAAATTTCCAATGAAAATAGGATCTTTGTCGCTTACAATAATCTTTGGGTTTCCATGTAGTTTTTGAATTGTTTCCATAAATGTAGCAGAAACTATATTGGCTTTAAATGGATGTGATAATGCACAAAAGTGTGCATACTTGGTAAGTATATCAACTACCACCATGATGACACTCTTTCCTTCGGACTTGGATAAACCTGTGATAAAATCCATTGAAACCTCCTCCCAACATTGACTTGGAGTGAAAAAAATGGATGTAACGGATCCGGGCTCTTAATTGTCTCAACTTTATTTTGTTGGAAAACCAAACATTTCCCCACAAAATTTTGAATATCATATTTAAGGCCATCCCAAAAAAATTCATTCTTAACCCTGTGGTAATTATTTTAAAATCTTGAGTGCTCTCCTAAGGGAGAGGTGTGCAATTCCAGAAGAATCTTTTGTTTGAGTTGCGAATTCTTACAAAGGTACAAGAGATCTTTGTACCATAATGAATCATTATTCTAGCTAAATGTATGAGATGTACGAGGATCTTGTTGCAACTTTTGAATGAGTGCCCACACTTCTTCATCATTCTTCCATTCATCCCTTGCTTCGGTTACCCAATATGGTTGGATAATAGAAATGGAATAAAGAAATACTTCCACATCCTCATCATTTCTTGAGAGTGCATCTACAACAACATTTTGCTTCCCCTTTTTGTAGATGATTTCAAAGTCATAACCCAACATCTTTATGACCCATTTTTGCTACTCTTCTGAAGATAATATTTGTTCTAAAAAGTATTTAAAACTATCATGATCTGTTTTTACCTTGAAGTGCCTTCCCATTAGGTAAGGTCACCATTTCTTAAGTGCATGAAGTATTGCCAGCATTTCCTTCTCATAAATAGCTTTGTGTAAATACTTTCATTTGATTGGACGACTTTCAAAAGCAATGGGTCTTCTTTCTTGCATTAAAAAAACACCAATTCCATTTCTTGAGGCATCACATTCGACAATAAAGGTTTTTATGAAGCTTGGCATAGCTAAGACCGGTGCTTGGCACATTTTCTCTTTAAGATGCTCAAATACCTTAGTTTCTTTTGGAGTCCAGGAAAATGCATCTTTCTTTAGTAATGTTGTTAGAGGTGTTGATATTCTCCCATAATTCTTAACAAACTTATGATAATACCCTATCAACCTGAGAAATTCTCACAGATGCTTTATGGATGTGGGTATTTTCCATTCCTTAATGGCTTTAATTTTGTTAGGGTCTACCAAAACACCCTCATGAGATACAATATGACCCAGATATTCCACCTCCTGTACTCCAAAGAAACATTTGGAGGTTTTTTCACATAATTGATCTGAAATGATCATATGTTAAACTAAAGTAGAATTGATCAATGCTAATAGTGAACTGAATGTTAACTTAAAGTGATTTAACCATGAGAACTATTTGAAAGGAAATACTTTACAACAGATGAGAAACATAAGTAATATGTAAACAGAAGTGAAAAGCAACAAAAACAAAATGATACAAGATAGCAAGATTGATTATGGAGTTCGTCCCTGATGAACTACGTCTCCAGGTCTGCTTTCAAGATGGGAGACCGCTTTATTAGGATTGAATCTGAGGAGGTCGATTACACATAAACTTAACCAGGCTGCTTGTACACACAAGCACTTCTGGTTACTGTCACAAGAAAGCTATCTGAATTAGCTTTCCAACGCCTATCACAGTTCCCAATTTCGACTCCCGATGCTCCTGTTACACTGAAAACAAAACTGCCTATAACCTCCAAAATCTGCATACCAAAACTATAAAACCACTTTAATGCCTTCTTCATGACCAAAAGGATTAATTTAAAGAGTACAAGGTTCTATTTCGAGCTTCTATGGCTAAACGTAGCATCTAGTTAAGCATTAATCATCATATGGTCTCGGTCTTACCACTAGAGAACACCTTAGTCTAATGGTTCATGGTGGTTGAATTAAAAATAGTCAAAAACTCAACTAAAAACCCAAAATGGACTTTGGATTAGCAATGGACTTCTGGCGGTCAACAAACTGCAAGGAATAGGTTGATAGCCCACATGTGAACAGGCGGTTCTGTTTTGGTCTTGTCATAATCTGCCACCTTGCATGTTAAGCCTTGTGGCTGCGTCAACTGAACTGCATGTGATAGCCTCCGCTCGACGGTTCCGTTCCCCTGCGTGGTTAGCTGCTGTAGTTTCCCTGACTTTGCGGTGAAGCCCTTGTGTTCACATGTCACAACCCCGCTGCGGTCTAAACTGCGACTCCGCCTGGTTAACTGTAACCCTTTTCCTGCTCACATGTGCTCATGCCCATTGCGGTCTTCTCCCCGCATGGTTAGAGCCCTGTGGGTTTATTTATAATGTTTTTTGCAATGTAATGTTGTTACATGGTCCGAGAGGTTAGGTTTTAGGGTTTTAAACTTAGGTTTATGCATTTTTTTCACCATAGGGTTGTAGACTAGGTGTTTAGGCTTAGGTTTAGTACAATTGTTTGAATACAAGTCTTTTAGACTTTGTACATCAATATAAAAAAACCCTTTACAATAAATTGTCACAATGTGACATTAACCCAAAGACCACATTACTGAACCAAACATCACTGACGACGATTGAACGTTGCCCATGAACTGCATGTTGATGATGAACTAAACCTGTGCAACTGATCTAACAAGATCCTCCTGGATCAATCCTCTCCACTTGAAAGCTTTTGGACCACAAAAGTTTGATTTTAAGCAGATACTAGGTGAGGGTACAGTTCCCTCACTTTTCTGATCTCCATCCACCTTGCCTTGCTCGAATTCATGCCCTTGAGTCCTACTCGAAGATATTCAACATCTCCATGCCTTGAAGATCGAATCTTCCTATCCAAGATGATATCTTCCTGCAACTCATTCATATACTCAGGTGCCAAATCATCAATAGTCAGAATCTGTGTATCTTCCTCGGGATCCATGATCATCGGAGGTTCATACAATTTCATATTTTCCACATTTACAACTAAGTAAATACGCATGTAAGGAGGTAAATTTAATCGAAATGCATTATTTCCAATCTTTTCCATAATCTTGAAAGGGCCATACCTGATAGGTTTCAGTTTCTTACCTTCTCCTTTCAACCTGCCTTTACTGATATACAACCATACCTAATCGCCGACCTGAAAATGATGATCGACTCGATGCTTGTCATGGTACATTTATACTTGGCCTGACTCTTCTTTAACTAATCCTTCACTGTTGTATGTATTTGTTGTATCCGTTGAATGAACTTAACTGATTTGTTTGCATCATCATGTTCACCCACTTTATCCTCTTCATCAAACATGAAATCCATCGGTGACTTCGATAGATACCCAAAACATGTTTCAAATGGCAATCGATTAGTTGACGAATGTAAGGCTTGATTGTAAGCATGTTGCGCATAAGGTAAAGATTCATCCCACAACTTAGGATGTTTACTGCAATAACCTCGGAGAATATGTATGAATGTCCCATTCACCACTTCGGTCTATCCGTCGGTCTATAGATGAAAATATGTGCTCTTTTTCAGCTTTGTGCCCATGAGTTCCCATAAAGTGGACCAAAATTCTCCTACAAAATGAGTGTCTCGATAAAAAATAATGGAAGTAGGTAACCCAAAATGAACCCATACCTAATAGAAGAAGATATTTGCATTTTGTTCAGCTATCACTTGCTTTTTGCATGGAACAAGAATGCACATCTTATTGAATTTGTCAACTACAACATACATGTAAGCATGCCCTCTCCTAGACATAGGAAGCCCTCCAACAAAATCCATGGAAATATTGTCCCATGGTCGCAAAGGAACTGGAAGTGGCATGTACAAACCAATCTTTTGATTTCTTGGTTTGTTGGTCGAACACATAACACATCCTTTAATGTATTTAGCAATAACAATACCTTTGAACTTGTGCCATTGTTTTTCTTACTCTAAAATGTCCTAAAATGTGAGAAGAATGTGCTTCCCAGATAACATGCTCTCTTTTTGTCTGCAGTGTTCATAACTTACCTAGATGATATAACAACCTGTCATGAACATGATAATAGATTTCTTCCACCTGAGCACCATGAGTTAGTGATTCATAAATATCTTTGAAATCAGCATCAGTACTATATTTTTCTATATAACTTTCATGCTTTAAAGAACTACTATGCAGCACTACTGAAGCATTCAAATATGGTCTAGACAACATATCAACTACTTTGTTTGTGACACCTTTCTTGTACTTCATTACTAAGTTAAATTGCTGAAGAAATCCCAACCATTTGTAATGACAAGATTGTTGCAACTTAGTTTGATACTGAAGATACTGAAGCGCCTGATGATATGTGTGAATCTTTATTTCCTTACCCATTAAATAATGTTTCCACTTCTTAACACTTTCAACCAAAGCAAACAGTTCTTTATCATATGTAAGATATTTCATTATTTCCTTAGAAAAAGTTTCAAAATGAAAACAAATTGTTTTCCCTTTAGAAGTAAGACTGCACCCATTGCATAACCACTAGCATCTGTTTCAATTTTGAATGGTTGTTGAATATCTGGTAAATCTAAGATTGGTGTTGTGACTATTTTCTACTTAAGTGTATCAAAATATTTTTGTTGTTTACCTCCCCACTGAAAGGGAAATTTAGAACTTGTTAAATCATGTAATGATGAAGCAATCAAAGAAAATTGAGCAATAAATTTTCTCCAATACTAAATTGCACCTATAAAACTTCTAACTTCAGTCACATTCTGTGGCCTTGGCCACATAACAATCACATCGATTTTAGCTGGATCTATTTTTAAACTTCCACCTCCAACTATGTAACCAGGATAATTCAGTGAAGTTTTCCCAAACTCACATTTGGAAAGTTTAAGGTACAACTTTTCTCTGTGCAAGACTTCGAAAACCTGCTTAACATGCCTAACATGCTCTTCTATACTAGAACTGAAAATCAGAATGTCATCTAAGTAGATTATGACAAATTTATCAATGTATGGGCAGAAAACATCATTCATAACCTGCATGAAAGTTGTTGGTACATTACACAAAACAAAATTCATTACTAACCATTCAAATAGTCCCTACCTAGCTTTGGATGCAGTCTTCCAGATGTCATTTTCTGCTATGCAGATTTGATGATACCCACTTCTTAAAACTAACTTAGTGAAATAGACAACATTTTTCAGTTAATCAAGTAAATCATCTATCCTAGGAAGAGGATACCTATTTTTTATTGTTATCTTGTTTAAGGCCCTGAAGTCGACACACATTCTCCATGTCCTGTCTTTCTTAGGAACCAAAATTATGGGTGAGCCACATGGAGATGAACTAGGTCGAATAAAACCTTTTTCAATTAATTCTTGGATTTGTTTCTTTATTTCTTCGTTCTCTATAACTGATAGGCGATACATTCCGATATTAGGAAGAGGGGCATCAAACATTAATTGTATTTCATGTTGTATTTCTCTTTTAGGAGGAAGATTTATTCGCTCCTTAAATAGATTTTGAAAAGAATCTACCACTTTAACCAATCTATCTTTGAACTGAGATTCACAACCTGAAAAAACATCCTATCGATCCTTATGTTGTTCTTTTACAACCATAAGTACATATCTCTTACTTGAACTTATTAATCACTTCATCTGATTCACTGAAACTAAATCCAAGTGTGATTTAAGTTTATGTGCTCTGACAATAAATTCAATCCCCTCTTTCTTAAGATGATATTTATGCTTTTTCCTATAAAACACTGCATCACGATCATAGAGTTAAGGACTTCCTAGCACTACTCCACATATGTCTGTTGGAATCACATCTAAATCTATTATGGCAAATTTTAACCGACATTACTTTGTGACATTAATCTAAGTCTCTTTATTTAGCCAACCTAGTGGGTATGGTCTTGGATGATTATGTGTCTCCAAACCCAATTTCTTAACTAAATCTTCAAATATTAAATTTTCCTGTGGTCCACTGTCAAATAATGTATCTATATTTGTCTGCTTAGAAGTTATCCTTATGTGAAATAGTTTAACCCTTTTATCCTCATTTAGATGATTTCGATTTGAAGAAGGTGCAAAAGTGCTAGAACTTGAACCAGTATCAGAAGTTTTACCTATTGAAACCATTGCAGTTATTTTACCTTCATCACCTGAGTCAGAGCCCAAATCTTGTTGGATTGATGCATTGGTCTTCTTTTCGCCTTTCTTCTTCTAGAACTTCTTTGGTCTGAGTTCTGGGTGAAGTTTCCAACATTTGGACTCATCATGTTCGATCCTCTGGCAATGGGTACAAGTAGGTCTTTCATCTTCCTTCTGAGCTGCCGTTGATCTATTTCCCTTCAGATTGCCCTTCCTCTTGCTGTCTTTGGAATCCTTGATTTCCAATTGTCTAGATGGTTTCTATGAAAACTTGAATGGTTTGCCACCTGATTCAACATGTATGGCTTGAACACACACTTCATCAAAGTCATTAGGATTAAACATCAATAATGTATGCTGCAAATATGAATGTAAATTGTCGATGTATTTTAATAAAGTTTCATGTGTATCCAATGAAATAACAAGCGCCAATGCTTTCTTTCTGAACTCCTGAGTAAACTCCTAAACACTTTTCTCTTTACCTTGCCTCAAGTGTTGCCAATCAATAATAGCTTGTTGCATGTATCCTAAAGGATAGAATTTTTTCCTAAGAGATTTTAAGAACTTAGACCATGAAGAGACAACTTTACCTTTCCACTTTACATCTATTTGAGTTTTACTTTCCCACCAGATTAAAGTTGTTCCCCCCATTCTAAGTGTAGCTAACTAAATTTTCGTTTCATCGTCATAAATGATCTCAATACGAAAATACACTTCTAACTGTTTAATGCAGGTATCTATCTTTTTAGGATTAATTTCGCCATCATAAATAGGTAACTCAAATTTCGCATCAAGTTTCAAAAGAGATGTTTTCTTAGGTTTCTTTTATGTTTCAGATTCTGAACTGGAAGAAGAAGAAGTAGAAGATTATGATGGAGATGATGGAGGTGAAGGAGGTTTATCAGCCTTGCCTTTTCCTTTTTCCTTCTTCAATGTCTTTGAAGAAGAAGCTACATCTCTTACCTTCTTATCGTCATAAAGTTCTCCCAACATCTGCTGCATACTCAAGAATGCTTGCTGAAACTATTCCTCACTCATCTTAGTTTTAGGATTTTCACCTGCATCAAATCCTGTCATGATCAACTTATGAGCGACTCTTCGCTTTCCAATCTCTGGATCAATTTCCTCAAGGATTCCTTCTCCATGTTGCGACTTTGACCTAGTTAACATTCACTAGAAAAATTCTACAAACGCAACCTACTATGATACCAAATCGATTTGAAATGATCATATGTTAAACTGAAGTAGAATTGATTAATGCCAATAGTGAACTGAATGTTAACTTAAATTTCTTTAACCATGAGAATTGTTTGAAAGGAAATACTTTACGACAGATGAGAAACATAAGAAAGATGTAAACAAAAGTGAAACGTAGCAAAAACACAGTGATACTAGACAGAAAGATTGATTACGGAGTTCGTCACTGATGGACTACGTCTCTGGGTCCACTTTCAAGATGGGTGATCGCTTTATTAGGATTGAATTTGAGGAGGTCGATTACATATAAAATTAACAAAAATGATTATGCACACAAACACTTATGGTCATTGTCACAAGAAATCTCTCTAAATTAGCTTTCCAACACCTATCATGGTTCCCAATTCCAACTCCCGATGCTCCTGTTACACTGAAAACAAAACTGCCTATAACCTCCAGAATCTGCATACAAAACTCTAAAACCACTCTAATGCCTTCTTCATGACCAAAAGGATGAATTTAAAGAGTTCAAGGTTCTGTTTCGAGCTTCCATGGCTAAACATAGCATCTGGTTAAGCATTAATCATCATATGGTCTCAGTCTTACCACTAGAGGACACCTTAGGCTAATGGTTCATGGTGGTTGAATTAAAAATAGTCAAAAACTCAACTAAAAACCCAAAATGGACTTTGGATTAGCGTTGGCCTGTTGGCAGTCAACAAACTGTGCAGAATAGGTTGACGGTCCGCATGTGAATAGACAGTTCTGTTGCGGTCTTGTCATAAGCCGCCACCTTGCATGTTAAGCCCGGTGGTTGCGGTCAACTGAACTGCATGTGATAACCTCCACCCAATGGTTCCATTCCCCTGCATGGTTAGCTGTTGTGGTTTCCCTGACTATGCAATGAAGCCCTTATGTTCACATGTCACAACCGCGTTGCGGTCTAAACTGCGACTCTGCCCGGTTAACTATAACCCTTTGCCTGCTCACATGTGCTCGTGCCTATTGCGGTCTTCTCCCCACGCGGTTAGAGCCCTATGGGTTTATTTATAATGTTTTTTGCAATGTAATGTTGTTACATGGTCCGAGAGGTTAGGTTTTAGGGTTTTAAACTTAGGTTTATCCATTTTTTTCACCATAGAGTTGTAGACTAGGTGTTTAGGCTTAGGTTTAGTACAATTGTTTGAATACAAGTCTTTTAGACTTTGTACATCAATATAAAAAAACATTTTACAATAAATTGTCACAATGTGACATTAACCCAAAGACAACATTACTGAACCAAACATCACTGACGACGACTGAATGCTGCCCATGAACTGCATGTGAATGATGAACTAAACCTGTGCAACTGACCTAACAAGATCCTCCTGGATCAATAATTGTTTCTCCTCCAATAGCTTGAGCACCCTGTCAACATGTTGAACATGATCCTTCCAAGACTTGTTGTAGAGTAGTATATCATCAAAATATACTAACAGAAATTTTCTAAGGAAGGGTTCAAAAAGGGAATTCATCAAACCTTGAAATTTAGAAGGTGCATTGGTAAGGCCAAACACCATGACCAAAAATTCATAATGACCCTCATGGGTTCTAAATGATTTTTTCAGAATGTCTTCAGTCTTCATTCTTATTTTATGGTATCCTAAACGAAGATCCAACTTGGTGAAGTAAATTGCTCCATGTAATTCATCAATGACAGGAATGGGAAATTTATCTTTTATAGTGAGCTTGTTGAGCTCCCTATAATTTGGACACATGCGTCATGATCCATCCTTCTTGTGCACCAATACTGCTGGAGCCAAGAACGAACTTTTACTAGGTTGAATTATACCTGCCTCTAGCATTTCTACAACCATACGTTCAATTTCACTCTTTTGGGCATAGGGATATCTGTAAGGCCTGATGTTTGGAGGAATACTTCCTGGAATCAAATGAATAGCATGATCATGATCACAAATAGGAGGGAGGCCTTTGGGAGTCTCAAATACCTTCGAATGATTGTCCAAGACTTTTTGGAGATCTGGAGAAATAGATGATTTCGATGTCTGAGCCTCTAGTGAACATAATTGTGCAATTAAGCCTTGTTGTTATTTCTTTAGAAATTTTTTCATGCCATTAAATTTGATTATCTTTCTTGTTTTCCCTGTGATACCCCTTAATTCAACTTCCTTTCCTTCCCAAAAAAAATTCAAGAAAAGTTCTTGTAAAATAAAAGTTATCGTACCCAAAGATTGTAACTATTGGACTCCTAGTACAACATCATCACCACCCATTGGAATGGAAAGCATTGGACTATTCAATACATATTCTCCCATGGATGTCTTGATATTATGTCACTTTCCCGAGCAATTTATGGTTCCTCCATTTGAAACCATCACTTGACACGTTGGTGCTGGATATAAGAAGTAATTTAACTCCTCGGCTATCTTACAATGAATAAAATTATGGGTACTACCTAAAACAATCAACACTATTGCCTTTTTCTTCTTGATATGTCCTTCTATCTTGAGAGTTTGAGGAGTGGTAATTCATTCCAATGCATTACAATATATGGTCATATTTATTTCTTCTTTCTCTAGGGTTGGTTCATGGTGTATATCCTCTTCTTTTGACGTTTCTTGTTCCTTTTCTTCCTCCTCTTCACAATCGAGGTAAAATATTTTCTACTCAACACACTTATGACCTTTAGTGTATTTTCTATCACAACTGTAATAAAGCCCTTTTGCTCTTTTTTCTTCTATTTGTTGTGATGTCAACCTTGTAGATTGTGGAAGGATAGGAGCAACCACACTTTCATCTTTATAGTTGTGAGTGGTAGGCTTCCTTGTTGCCATAATTTTGCTTTCAATTTTTCTTGCCAACCTGAATGCCTTCTCCAATTAAATAGGTTCCCAATGGGGAACCTCATGTTGGATGTTATCCTTTAGAGTCCCTATGAAGACAACAATCTTATGCTACTCTAGAATAGCACTTCCCCTTATATTCAATTTTTGGAAGTCCTCAATGTGCTCCACTATTGAACCCTTTTGTTTGAGATTTATTAATTGGCTAAAAACAATGTTTCTCTTTGTATCCTCATAATGTGTTATCATTTCCTCCGTAAAAATTGACCAAGTGACAATTTATGTACGAGAGCAAAGCCATTGATACCATACAAACTGATTGGGTTCTAAATATAAAGTTGCAATGCGTACCTTTTGTGTGTTTTGCACATTATGGAGATCAAAATATTGCTCCATTTGTAGTATCCATGTTACAGGATCCTTGTCACCAAACATCCTCATATAGTTCTTTGGAATATGGTGGGTCTTCAATATAACATCAAAGTCTATGAAATCATGATTAAAATTTCTTTTATTCTCATCATGAGTTTCCTCTACTACCTTTTCACCATTAGGAAGCATTTTTTGTAGAAACTTTGCCAAACCTCCTTTCAAACCTTCCATGTATTTCTTCAAATATTCAATGTTGCCTTCTGCTAATTCATTGATGTCATTCTTCAAACCATCCATCTTATCTTCCATGTCATTATTCAAACCATCCATCTTAGCTTCTATTACTTTTTGTGAGAGAAAAATTTGTTGCACTTGGTCTCATAATTTTGATATATCATGTTCCATTTATTCTTCTTCTTCATGAGTCATAGTAGATATTTCAAGTTTCTTACTAGGATTTTCCATTTTCTTTATTCGGGGTATTAATTAATGATAATTTCTTCACTATTCCCTTTGAATCACTTCAAACTAATTTTTCAAACAAAACTTATGCAATTTTTTAAAAAGACTACACACCTTTTTTGTGTTTTATAGGAGCTTGATATTGAATATGATGTATCTTTGAAATTTCAGATCTCCAAGGTATAAAATTGCCTCCTATGGTATCCCTCTAAGTCCTATTTTCAAAACTAATTTTTCAAACAAAACTTATGCAATTTTTTAAAAAGATTACATACCGTTTTTTTGCATTGTGGGAGCTCGATATTGAATCTGATGTATCTATGAAATTTCAGATCTCCAAGGTCTACAATTGCATCTTGTGGTAACCCTATGAGTCCTATTTCCAATGCCACAAGTCTGATCAAGATTAGATTCTCCAAGAAAGGGTTATGCCCAATATCCCAATATGACCTGATTATAGACTGGTTCAGAAGATAAAACTTGTACGAAGTGCCATGTGTCATTGTTTTGACCTTCACCCTTGGAAACAATACCCAAAAAACTATAGTCTGTCCTTTTTCTGTAACGTTTTACGAAATTTGAATCCGATGCTCAGAGAGAAAGTTATTGATGCGGGAGCATCCAACTCAAAGGGAATTATTGTAAATAATAGACATAGGGGTCATGCATTAGTTTCCTAAATTCCAAGTTATTAGATATTTTCAAAATAAATAAATAAAACTAGGAGAGCTTTTAGGCATAAAGGAATGGATGTGGATCATAAGGAAGCTTTTCTATTTTAGAACAGGGAAAAAGATGGAATAAAGCTGAAAGATGCTTTTGCCATGTGTATGCATTGCATGTAGAGTCTTAGAGCTTTAGTTGAGTGATTTTAGGATTTTTAGATCATGCCAAGTTTAATAAATTAGGGAGCCTCAAAGGCATTGAAGGCAAGGAGGAAGTGTGAGGAGTGAGTGTGAGAAGTGAGCAAGGATTCTCCTTGGGAGCCTTCGGCAGTTTGTAAAAGGGCCATGGATTTGCATATCTGGCCATGAATATAACTGTGTGAATGTTTGTTTTATGTAAATATAAGTATGTCGAATTTGACTTTGTATGGACATGATTGCGTTTAATAAAATTTGAGCTATGATTCTGTATATGGTCGTAGAAATCAGTGTTATGTAACTTGGAATCGCATGAAGTGCTGATGGTTTTTATTTGTTCAATGCGCAATTGATGTGTGTCCAATTCTGAATCTGCTTGCCTTTCGTATGGTGATAGACCGCCTTGAATTACAGTTATGCAGGTGTTCTTTTCTAATGATATCCGCCTGGTGTTAAATCTTTGCCTCGCAGAACTCTTAGTTTTCCATCTCTGGTTATAATTGAATTTATACTTGAAGTTTGTCATTTCTGGTTGAGACTATACCGGCGTTGGAGACTTGAGACTGTTCGTAGGATATTTTACATCGTGGAGTAAGAGAGCAAAGGAACCACGGTTTTTCATTTATAAGAATCTGATGCTTACGGTGGTTAGATTCTGGTTTAAGGTTGGAGCTTGAAGCGCATGCAAAGCAGTGTTATCTGTCCCATATGGTCATCGATTGCAAGTGGTTGTTTCATCGATTGCGAAGAGTAACCAGTTCATCAATTGCGAGGTTGAACGCATGAACTGTTAGATGATGACGGGTTTCAACAGCGCCCATACCAAGTAAGGAAGACTGCGGATGAGCGTATGGGGAAAAGCCGTATGAGAATTTCTTTTACTAATAGCTGAAGAGCATAACTTTGGTTGCGTTAGTAAATGGCCGAGATATGGGAATCAGAATAAGTAAGTGTACCTGCGCATCGATATTATATGTATCGATGCTGGTTTTAATCGATTTCTTGTAAATAAGTGTGCCTGCGTCCTTGCCATGGCAAAATCCAGCCTATGTAATCAACGCCGATATCAGAGAGGAAAGGGAAATTATACTGTGGGCGTATATAACATGATATACATATATATTGTGTGTGTTTCTTTTAAGAATTCTCTGAAGTGTGCGTAAGTCCACTAAATATATGTTCTTTAAATAATTTAATGAAAGCACCGTGTGTTAACAAATACGGATTTTATGGAAAACGCTGTGTGATAAACAAGCTCGGTTCTTTTTTTAATCATGAGATTACAACGCTTTGAAACAAGCTTTTATATGCATGGTGGACAGAGGATCCTGGTAGGAGTGGCCTGGGAGCGGCCTGGGCTGCATCAGGTGGTATCAGAGCTAGAATGCTCAACTGAAGATGTTTGTTTTTTTTTAGAACTGAAGTGTGATGAATGATTTTTAAATTTGATATGCAAACTACACAAGTGAACAGGATTGCAGAAGAGAAAAGAGGACGAGATCATGCAAGATCTTAAAGGTAAGATGATTTCTGATTTGAAATTTGTGAATTGAAGTTTATGGTTGCAGAGAAGTGGCAGTGAACCTGAAGAATCCAATAAGGAATTGGATAAAGAGGACAACTGAAGTGTTCTCAGGAGAGAGAAGGAGATTGCAGAAGCCTAGAGGGAGCAAAGGTGTTGCTCAGGAGAAGGTTCCAGACAAAGGACCGTGCTTACCAAAAGACTAAGTAAGGAGAAGCTTAGTGAGGTAAGATTGCAGCCAGGAGGACTAGCTGTTGCAGAGGCTTTTGCAAAGGAGAATCAACAGAGGTTGAAGAAAGTTGCAGATGAGAGAAGCCTACAAGAGCAGTAGAGGATGCTCGAAAGGTTCCAGCAGAGGACCAATGATTACCAAAAGACCAGATCCGGAGGGAAGGATTGGTGAGGTAAGTGGCAGCAAGAGAGTTTGCTGTGGTAGAGGCTTCATGCAACTCATAGGTGAGGAACTCATGGCGAAGGAGAAGATGACTACTGATAGTCATAGCAGAGGTTCAGGAAAAAGCCATGGTAGAGGAGATAAGAAAGAGGATGCCAAGGTAAATGGCAAGAATATAAGTCCAGAGGAAGTTGAAATGGAAGAATACATCTGTGAACCAGAACAAGGAGAATTTCTGGGAGATAGTGAAGATGAAGGCTTGAAGACTGAAACTTCAAGTAAGACCAAAGGGTCATATGGTTTTAAATCTGAAAATTTGTGGATGTTTGCAGGTGAAAGACAATTGGCTGATATTGTCATGAAGAAGGAAAAAGACCAGCAGAATCAAAATTCTGTTCTGGAAAAGCAGAAGGTAGATGGGCCTTATATACAGTTGGAGAAGGTGATCATGGAGAATCAGAGAAGATATCTATAGAAATGGAACAGAAATGGGATGACTGCAGGAGTTCGAGAAAGAGAGATTGCAGTAATGAAGGTACAATTGCAGGTACTAGAAGAATGGCTACAAGAGCAGAAAAATCAAAATGGAAAATGGATCTTTCCACTGAAGGGAAAGAGAGTGATTTGGCGACAGTTGCAGAGGAGGTTGAGGCAAATTGTGATTGCCTTGTTGAAAAAGGGACTTAGAGTTCTTGCGCCAGAGTTGGAGTTTGAAATTCCCACATGCAGATATATTAAAAGAAAAATGTTGAAGGAAGCAGTCAAGACTGAAAAGTCTCATGATTTAAAAACTAATGAGTTGCGCATGTTTGCAGGTATAGAACAGGAAGATAAACAAGCTTTAGAGTTTGTGCAAGAAGAGTTGAACCTGAAGGCTATTCAGATCGATAATGAGTTAGCAAGATCTCAGAAGCAGATGGAGAAGAAGGAGTCTAATCAGGATGTTGATGCAGAAGAAGTGGATCAGTCTGTAGCACGGATAAGTAAAGCAACAGTTGAGTCTGTTAAAACTGGAAGTTTATGTATGAATGCAGGTGATGATGATATGCTACAACAATGCTACAGAGAAATTGCATTGTTGGAATATTGGTTGGAGAATCCAAAGTATGACAAGGAGATTGCAGCAGATGAAAGAGTTCAGTACAGTGAACGAGAGCAGAAAGACATCCTGGAGATAGATGATAAGAAGGCGAGACTAGCTGACAGTCTCATGGTGAATGTGAATCAGCATACTGATGTGCTGACAGAGAAGCTGGGAAGAAACTCAGAGCAACATATTGAAGTGTTGCCAGCGAAAGCTGAGGAAAAAGTTGCAGATGAAATTGCAGGTGACAAGCAAACGAATGTTGCAGAGGGACAGGAAGTTTGGGAGGCAGCAACATTCATAGTGACAGCTAGAGCAACATGTGGGGTGACATTTATGATGGCAGTTGAGCCAACACTAGCAGCAAAAGAGGCACTGATGCCTTATATTTTTTATTCTAACAATTGTTTTGTGAGTACAGGTCTTACTGAAGAAGCTGGAGAAAATCTGCTAGACAAAGAAATTGAAATGATGAGGCGGATGATGATGAAGGAATTCCGGAAGAGACCAGCAGCAGTGAAACAAAAGAGAAGCAGCAAGAGGAAGACAGCAGAAGATTGCAAGAGTACAGCTAGTGGAGCAAAGTAGCATAAAGTGTGGAGACCTGGAGAAGAACAATAGACAGAAGCAGCGGCAAATGGAAAGTTACAGTACAAGATATGGGATCCAGGCAAACATAGAGCTGAACACATGATCAGGAGATCATGAAATTTTTCTACCTTGGGAGTATGATGCGGGAGCATCCAACTCAAAGGGAATTATTGTAAATAATAGACATAGGGGTCATGCATTAGTTTCCTAAATTCCAAGTTATTAGATATTTTCAAAATAAATAAATAAAACTAGGAGAGCTTTTAGGCATAAAGGAATGGATGTGGATCATAAGGAAGCTTTTCTATTTTAGAACAGGGAAAAAGATGGAATAAAGCTGAAAGATGCTTTTGCCATGTGTATGCATTGCATGTAGAGTCTTAGAGCTTTAGTTGAGTGATTTTAGGATTTTTAGATCATGCTAAGTTTAATAAATTAGGGAGCCTCAAAGGCATTGAAGGCAAGGAGGAAGTGTGAGGAGTGAGTGTGAGAAGTGAGCAAGGATTCTCCTTGGGAGCCTTCGGCAGTTTGTAAAAGGGCCATGGATTTGCATATCTGGCCATGAATATAACTGTGTGAATGTTTGTTTTATGTAAATATAAGTATGTCGAATTTGACTTTGTATGGACATGATTGCGTTTAATAAAATTTGAGCTATGATTCTGTATATGGTCGTAGAAATCAGTGTTATGTAACTTGGAATCGCATGAAGTGCTGATGGTTTTTATTTGTTCAATGCGCAATTGATGTGTGTCCAATTCTGAATCTGCTTGCCTTTTGTATGGTGATAGACCACCTTGAATTACAGTTATGCAGGTGTTCTTTTCTAATGATATCCGCCTGGTGTTAAATCTTTGCCTCGCAGAACTCTTAATTTTTCCATCTCTGGTTATAATTGAATTTATACTTGAAGTTTGTCATTTCTGGTTGAGACTATACCGGCGTTGGAGACTTGAGACTGTTCGTAGGATATTTTACATCGTGGAGTAAGAGAGCAAAGGAACCACGGTTTTTCATTTATGAGAATCTGATGCTTACGGTGGTTAGCTTCTGGTTTAAGGTTGGAGCTTGAAGCGCATGCAAAGCGGTGTTATCTGTCCCATATGGTCATCGATTGCAAGTGGCTGTTTCATCGATTGCGAAGAGTAACCAGTTCATCAATTGCGAGGTTGAACGCATGAACTGTTAGATGATGACGGGTTTCAACAACGCCCATACCAAGTAAGGAAGACCGCGGATGAGCGTATGGGGAAAAGCCGTATGAGAATTTCTTTTACTAATAGTTGAAGAGCGTAACTCTGGTTGCGTTAGTAAATGGCCGAGATATGGGAATCAGAATAAGTAAGTGTGCCTGCGCATTGATATTATATGCATCGATATTATATGTATCGATGTTGGTTTTAATCGATTTCTTGTAAATAAGTGTGCCTGCGTCCTTGCCATGGCAAAATCCAGCCTATGTAATCAACGCCGATATCATAGAGGAAAGGGAAATTATACTGTGGGCGTATATAACATGATATACATATATATTGTGTGTGTTTCTTTTAAGAATTATCTGAAGTGTGCGTAAGTCCACTAAATATATGTTCTTTAAAGAATTTAATGAAAGCACCGTGTGTTAACAAATATGGATTTTATGGAAAACGTTGTGTGATAAACAAGCTCGGTTCTTTTTTTAATCATGAGATTACAACGCTTTGAAACAAGCTTTTATATGCATGGTGGATAGAGGATCCTAGTAGAAGTGGCCTGGGAGCGGCCTGGGCTGCATCAATTATGAATATTTTCCCAAGGTCACCTATTTGAGATGGAATTTTGGATCCTGCAAAAACCCTAACTTGATCGAATCATATCTCTGAAAATATAGCAAGACAAGATCTGAAATTCATACACCAGGTTCATCAAGATTTTTCTCCAATGGGTTTTAATTTCAGCTTCTGAAGCTTCATATCGAAAATGTTATATCGACAATTCCACGATGGCCTGTTTGAAGAAGTGAATCCCTAGAATCCAAATCTCTGATAGCAAATGTTATGCAACCAGCTCAAAAAATAAGAGAAGAGCTAGATCAATGACCTCAAAATGAGTCTATTTGAGGGTGAAACCTCTTTACATTACACAAATGAACAATTTTTGGATGATTCAAATGAAAAAAAAACTCCTTTCTATATATAGGAGTCTAAGGGGTCACAATATAATCAGAGCCAACATTAAAAGAATAATGTAGGGGCACAACAATAAAAAGTTGGCCTCTATGGGGAAAAACAATAACAATATGGGGACTACATGGGCACAAAAATAACAATAAGTGGGCTACACTAATAACAATGAGGGAATACACTAGTGTTATAGAGACCTAACAGACCATGGATATCAAATATCATATAATCCACAACACTATTGTCAAGCTCATGAATACAAGCCATATTGCTGGAGGTTGGCTACTTATGAATTCCATTAAAAATTATCAAATCTTTGCAGCTACGAAGCTTTATTAGCTCGGTACCATATAAGTTCTCGATTATTTCTTTATAATTTATTTTGATCCTACTATCTAAGTCAAAGTCCTCATCTAGGCAAAGGGGATTAGGGTGAGAGTTATAACTTAGGAGAGTAGATTGGTTAGTATTAGTTCTAGAATTGAAGTCCCCTAACAAGAGGATAATACTTTCACTCCCTAAACTATGAATATCGTGTTCTAAGGTATTGGAGGGACATGTCTTATCTAGGTTGTTTTTCTTATAGGAGGTTAAGTTGATAGTATAAAAATAACAAATTGTGAGATAAATCTTATTCGCATTAGAGTTAGAAATTTTGATCCAAATATATTGATTGAGGGGGTCGACCTTATGAAGCTGAATGCAAGGAGAAGTATGACCCTTTATATAGCAAACTACCTTTATGAGAGGATTTCTTGTTCCAAGTCATCTAGAGAATGAATCCATCTATGTGGGGGACCTTGGATTCATCATGCTCCTAAGTTTAGACTAAGAAAATAAGATCAAAATCACGTGGGATCCAACTTAACATAAGAGCTTTGTACCACAGAAAAACATCATAGTTCCCTAAGAGGATACAAAGTGTTCCCAATTCTTATTTATCACTCTTATTTTGGTCTTTATATCTAATAATAACTTTCCTATTTCTAATGATTTCCCATTTTCCTTTCTTGCGTCCTTTAACTTCAAACCTCTTTCTTTAGTTCCACTTGGTCTTCTAGAATAAGATAATTATTCATAAATACTCTTGACCGTTTTAGGCTTGGAGATTTACTAAGTATATCTAATTTATGGTCATTACAACTTACCTTAACGCATATTAGTCTATGTTTATGCTTATGGATTTTTCCCACCCTTTTCACTTCTGTGAGATAAGTTGTTGACTTAGTTTTCAGTTGTGCTTTTGTTATTTCTAACGTGTCATAATTTTTTTGCTCCTTTATACCAAAAATTATAAGGACTCTTTTATGGAGCTCATGATCTACTTCAATTAGTTTGTCCATTTCCTCTTTGGTGGCTTTAATATTATTTGATTCGTTATGTTACTTAGGGCCGAAACATTATTTAGTTTTTCTTTTAATTCTTTAATTTTGTCTTTCAAGGTGCAATTTTTCTTCAATTATTGGCTTCTTTTTATTTTCTATTTCTTACACCCTATCTTTTATTTCCTATAGTACAATCTCCAGTACTACCATTTTATTTTCTAATGATTTATAACTTATATAAAAAAAATAAAAATAAAAATAAATAATTATTAACTTTATATCATCAATATCCTAATCTATAAGAACATGTTATATTAATAGAGAACACCTTCATATGAATTCATTGCCCCTTCTATTCATAATAATATTCTTCTATTAGCATAAAGGGACACATTTTAAACAAAAGTTTTTTTTGTAATACATTTTCTAGCATGAGAGATATGAAGTGATCTAAAATTGATTGCTAGTTAATGCTATGCTAGTACCATTTCTAGATATAAAATTTCCTTTGCTTTAGTTTGCTTATCCATAGAGAGTTTATCCATGAGCATGTGATTGTCAATTCATCTAACTTGGTGAAATTTAGTGTTTTGCATGAACTTAAAAGCATGAATTTAAATGGCTAAACAACAACATATAAAAATACAGCAAGCACAAATAACAAAGCTCAATACACAATTTTTTGTTGAAGGAGTTCACCCATCTTGGGCTACATCTCCTTGGTCCAGCTTCATAGTGTGGGTCTTTGTATTAGCGTCAATAGTGCTCAAATTATTGTTACATGCATCCAATGCTCTTGGTACCTATTCCAATGAGTTTAAAACATTCAAATCTATCAGAATTGATTATTTTTTTACTCAATTTGGTTACCATCTGCTCTGGAATGGCCTCCGACACCTAGTGGCCCTAGGCTTCAAAAATCTTCAAGTAAACAAAAACACCTGTATATGACCTCTTCTACCTCTAAAACCTGTGCCAATGAATTCCCAGCATGCCAATCAGCCAAAAATGACTATCAAAATTTGGTTGAGAATTGAGTAAGTTATGGCTCAAACAGTTTTTCCTAGAAAACCTCCTCTAAATCTGGAGAACTGCGAGTTAAGTGTACCAAGTTTGGTGGCAGTTCCGGATTTAGTGGCTCTGCCAGAAATTCTACCAACTTAATTACAAATTAATTAAATGCTAAACTGATTAGTGGCGCACTAATCCCGCTTAACAGTTGGCCCCTAGCTCCTAGTTCAGGCGCTTGGTCACATGGGGTGGGGGCTAGCCCCGAGGGGCTTTCTTTTTACCAAACTTGCAAAAGCTCTAACTTTTGCATACGATGTCAGTTTTTCAAACCATTTGCGGCGTTGGAAAGCTATAGAAGAACTCTATCCATTAATTCAAGTCTAAAGAAATTCTAAGCACTTTCATTTTTTAGCTAAAACACTGATCCCTGGTCACAAAGGGAGGGGCATAGTCAAACTTCTAGTCCACCCTTACATTTAAAAAAAAGTGTAATATGCAACATTGTTGCTTAGTACATGTCTCTTATGTAAAAATTAATTGCTAGCTACTTTAAATTAATTTAAATGGTTATAGAGTTAAAAACTTCAAAAACCATATACATATAAAGTATGCTACAAAGCAATCATAAACCCCAATTTAAGGTAACCTTGTATTTATAAATTGTCTTATAATTAATTTTTTATACATTAATTGTACAAAATATATTACAGGCTAATCATAAACCCTAGTTTAAGGTATCTACATATAAAGTATGCTACATAGTAATCATAAACTCCAATTTAAGGTAGCTTTGGGATTGATAACTTTTCTTATGGTTAAATTGTTACATATTAATTGTACACAATATATCACATGGTAATCACAAACCCTAGTTTAAGGTAGACTTGGACTTTATAACTTTCCTATTAATGTTCAATAAAATAGTAATATGAATATTTTGATTCATTGACTACGACTTAGATTAATTTAAATTGTTATAGAGTTAAAGACCTCCAAAACCATGTCAAATTTGGAGTCTATGCACATTACCCCTGTATATGTTATGAAAAATTTAGGTTTAATAATGTGAGGTTTGAACTAGCTAAAGTACTATAAGGGTGAGACTAATGTCCTTAACGCAAATGGTACTTTCTTAACCTCTATAAACCACATATCATATATTTTTTTGTTAGTCTAAACCATGGGGGTTTCAACTTTGAATCTCATACTTTACATATTACATCATCACAAGGTGATCACCAATTGAGCTATACCACATGGGCAACCACAAATCATATCATCTGATTTTGTAGAGAGACATAGATTTGTATGGGGACAGTGCTCATCTGATGTTACAAAGTGTGGATTTCTGCAGATCATATACATGCATCTTAAATTCGGAAAAAAAATGAGTATCCCAAGACAAAACAAGCCTACCAAAAAGTTAAAAGCCGAAATTCAAGCAGGGATCACATCATTTTAAATAATTAATTTTTATATTATATATAGTTTTTAATTAATTATTTTAGTTTGGTGTCAGTGGACCATCATCATCATCAATTTAAAATATATATAAAAAATCACTTCATAATACTTAATAGTTGCCATTTCACAATTATAGAACATATGTCATTTTTATATGTTTTTTTTAAATTAATATTTTACATTTTTATTTTTTTTAAACTCATAAAAATTGTCTTTTCAATAGTTTAAGCTAATAAAAAAATAAGATTTTTGAATTTCAAATATTAATTATGAAAAAATCATTTTAATGTGATAATTTGATCAACTTATAAAATTTTATTAAAAAAATAAAAATTAATAAAGTCAAAAAAATTGACAAAAACCAATTGCAATATAAGCATGCCCACATATAAAAATAGCATATTATATTATTAATGATGCATTTGGTTTTTGGTCAAACTCATATTAGTTTGGGTTTGATCAACAATTTTTTGCAAAATTTTTATAGTTGAACATTGCACCTTGAAATTTATTATTTAAAATATATATATATATATATATTTATTTATTTATTTATTTATTTATTTATTTATTTATCTTTCTTCAATGTAATTGGATACCAAGATTAACATGTTATTACCTCATGCATTGATTTGAACCTTTGCAATGATGGTGATGTACATGTTATTGGTTTATAAATCTTATTTTAATGCATCTTGGAAGGCTATCATATTCAAAATAAATACCAAGATATCACAAGGTCCGACTCTGTCAGCTTAGGAAACAAACGTAGAAGGAAATTGACAGCTACTCAACGAAAAACATTTTTTTCAAAACACACTTTCTTAGACATAAAAGCCAACGAGTGTAGAGAAGTAGTAGGCGAGAAGTAATATTGAAGGAAGTAATATTCAACCGTACATCTTCATGTAATAAAAACAAAACCTGAGGCGAAATATCAACACTATTAGTTGGTAATGGCAATTTCAGTGGTTTAAACCAAAATAAAAATATCTTATCGACATAATCAAGGATGCATACGGTATTGAATTTAACGCAAAATATCAATGTCATTAATTGGTAATTAAGTTTTAATGATTTAATATAAAAAAAATTGATGATGATGGTTAACGTTCTCTGAGACCATACTTTGGTCTATCAGATCTAAAGAATCAAATTATTTGGTTTGATTTAAGATTTTATTCCTATGCTCAAAAAGCTTGGAGAGAAACCTCCCGAGCTCACTATAATTTTGACATCGTAAAAGGCTAGGAATTATGAAACTGAGATCTAATGTGGTTGTATGTGGGGCACTCTAAGAGGAAGTGGTTTTCATCCTCAATGTTCATATTCTCACAGAGATGGCAGATCCTTTCCATTTTAAGAACTGCCCAACGACCTGGCAGATCCTTTCCATTTTAAGCACTGCCCAACGACCTGTTTCACTATGGAGCTCGTGAGAGTTCGTTCTAATCTTTGTTATATTAATTTTCTTCTTTGAGCTAATTAAAACAAAAAGATACTTTTGATCTTCTAGAGATGCATATAGTCTTGAATTTAAATACAATTTTAGTAAAATTCATAATTTTCAGTTATTTAAATTGTATAAAAACTTTAAAAATTCTTTGAATTATAAATTTAAATTTATAATTCTCAGAAACTTACTATTCCAAGTAACATCTATAAAATTTAAAAAAAAAAAAAAAAATTAAAATATACAAAAATTAAACTATTTAATATCAAATTAAAAATATTCACTTTATTTTTTATTTTTTTTATATAATATATAAATTGCATAGCTATTTAATTAACCAATTAAAATCTATAATTTTATTATACTTTCACATAATCATAATTAATATTATAAAACAACATACAGTGCATTTTCTTTAATAACTTTACTTTTTAAAATTCTATTAAACATAATTTAATTATACATAAACCAAACAAATTAAAAATAGAAATCCTATATCAAATATAATAAATTAATGTTTTTTTTCAATTACATTATTGAAACATGCAATTTTTTATTATAATTATAACATAATTTAATTACACAGGAAAACAAAACAAACTAAAAATAGAAATCCTATGTCAAACATAATATTTTAATGTTTTTTTTCAATTATATTATTGAAACATACAATGTTTATATTATTGAAACATACAATTTTTTATTATAATTATAACATAATTTAATTACACATGAAAACAAAACAAACTAAAAATAGAAACCCTATGTCAAATATAATATTTTAATGGTTTTTTTTTCAATTATATTATTGAAACATACAATGTTTATATTATTGAAACATACAATTTTTTATTATAATTATAACATAATTTAATTACACATGAAAACAAAACAAACTAAAAATAGAAATCCTATATCAAATATAATATTTTAATGTTTTTTTTTTCAATTATATTATTAAAACATACAATGTTTATATTATTGAAACATACAATTTTTTTACTATAATTATAACATAATTTAATTACACATGAAAACAAAACAAACTAAAAATAGAAATCCTATGTCAAATATAATATTTTAATGTTTTTTTTCAAACATACCATGTTTTATTATAATTATTTAAATGTCATACATCAACCATACTTAAATTTAATATTATTTTATATTAATTCAAAGTTATGTTTTATATTTTTATTGAAGCTAATCGAAGTGTCATTTTATTTTTAGATTTTATTTTTAAATTATATTATAAATTTTGTTTGGTTTTTTCCACTTCCATCATAGTAATTTTTAAAGCCTACAAATGTGGTTCATTATGATCTTACAATCTTGATGATTAGCCACAAACCACACTCATGAGCTCTAAACATAGATTCTTCAAAAAAATTGTGAGAAAATTTGTTAAACAAAAAGATAACCCTCACTTTGAAATATTATAAATTTTAGTATAAATAATCAATAATTTTATATTGTATTTTTATCAAAGCCTCATCATGAAATATTTGATTTGTTTTTGTAATAATAGTTTTCTATTATTTAACATATTATAATTTTAGATAGAAATATGAAATTAAACATATTATAATTTTAGGTAGAAATATGAAATTAATATGTATAGAAAAAATTATTGATGGGATCAAAGCTTTTCTCCAAATAAAAATAAAATTATTAAAATTTATAAAGAGATATATATAGATATAGATATTGCATTGGCTAAACTTGAATTCTTAATTTTTTAAGAATAAAATATATGTTTTTAAGCAATAGGGTTATTCAATGTTTTTTAAATATCAATTATTAGTAATTTGACTTTAAATTAATTTAATAATTTATTTATGATTGGTCAATATTGTCTTAAAATATTATTTATTTATTTTAAAAATCAAAATATTTTTTGAAATTTATTTATTTTAATTAATTTCGGAAAGTGATGAGGTGGGAAAGGCTATTATTTTTTATATATATGCAAGAGTTTCAAAAATAAAAATAGAGTATGATCACATCGATTAAAAAGTTTTAATTACTACTCGGATCTTTTTCCAAGTTTATATATATATATATATATATATATATAAAGTTATTGTAGAAATATTATATATTCATTTAAATGTATAATTTATATGTTTTAAGTTAAATTAGGGCTTGAAAAACAATTACTATTGAATATTTTACCTTTATGCATATTTAATCTACTTTTTCCTACCACTTTTCTTTTTCTACAACCTCATTGCATTCAACTTCTAACATAGTTTGGAATGTTGGCATTTTTTTTTAAATCTAGTAAATTTCGCAAACATAAATTCTTGCTTTCAATTTCAAGTTATAATATTATAGATAATGAATCTTTACCCCATAAAAAAAAATGGTAGAATTTTTATCTTCACTCTTAATATAATAGTTTTGCAAGTTCTCTCAAATTTTGTTGTGCTAAGATAGTGACTTCTAAGATGTATTTTAAGTGATAAGGGAGGGATGCCATCAAGCGAATGGGTCCACGTAGACTAGCCATTATGCCATGTAAACTAGGTGAGGTGTCGTATGACATCTGTCCTCCACCATGCGACACTTGTCCTCCATGCATCGTGATCGGTTCAACCGGTTTAGGGCATGTTAAGTCCCCTCGAGAACACATTTAATGGTTGTTGTCTCATCGACTGCCTTATTTTGTTCGAGCCATTTACTTGCTTGTTTCTCCCCCCAAGTGCTTGTGCAGTGCTACAGGTGTTTCGCTTGCAGCTATGCCCATCCTTGACCCTGCAGATGGTGGGTTATGGTGTCTTTTTGCTGCTACTTTGAGAGGCTATGAGGATGTTGTCTACGATTTAGTTTGCAATATTGGAACCATTTCTCTTCCCTGTATGGTGTATTCGCCTAGTTATTCATTTACAGAGGTCCTTGTGGTGGATTTAGCTCAGCTCAGGGCAAGCTGTGGCGGTTTCATGCTCTGAAAGGTCTTATCAGGTAAATTGGTAAATTTCTGAGCTAAACCGCCTAGTTTTGCTCATTTTATGCTGGTTTTCAGAAGTTTTTCGCAGCCTAACTCCATGGCAGGCATGTCTTGCAGGTCATTGTGTGGTTTGCAGTTGAAGTTGGAGTTGGGGTTCCTATGGCACGCTGGAGCTGGGGTTTCTATGGCACGCTGGCATGGAGGAAGCCGTGAAAGAAGGTAGGACATTGTCCTACCAGCTGAGTACTTGTGTTTTTTAACACATTAAACTTGTTGGATTATTGTGCCTTTCTACTTACATGCATGTGTTTTTGAACACTTTCAGCTTGTCTAAATTATGGGTTTTTTGTGGGTTTTATGTAAATTGTGGGTTTTTGGTGGGTTTAATGTAAATTGTGGGTTTATCGTGCATTAGTTTGTTTCACCCTATCTGTTAATGTGCATTATTGTGTGTCATTATTGTTCATAATTGTGTGCATTATTGTTGTGTACCATTGTGAATTATTTGTGGGTTCAACTACTCTATTGTGTGCATTACTTTGTGCCATTTGTGAATTATTACCCTGCAGCAAATGCTAGAAGAAGAAGGGGGTTTCCAAGCACAAGGGGGTTTGAAGGTAGTGGAAAATCTAAATATTCCCAGCAGGTCTCAAGGGTTTGATTAAAGGCCTTTCTGTGCATTACTGTGTGCCATTGTGATTCTATTGTTTTCTCACTATACATATTCCCTATTTTTCATTAATAACACCAGGGCTCTTCATTATTCACTATGAAGATATAACTATAGTGGTTAACTCACTAAGGAACAACTCACTTACTAAGATGTGATGCTTCTGTTATAGACTCTTAATGTCGATGTTTGCAAACTAATGATAGTCATGTTTGAGAACAATGGCTCGTTAGAAAGGGATTGTCATCGAACAATAGCTCTAAGTGTAGGGTTTATTTTGAAAAGATAGTGGGTGTTGTTTTGAAATGACAGTAGGTGTATTGTTAGTGTGTTAATTACTTCTGGTTATAGTACTTTCTAATTGAGTTTAAATTTAGAAATAGTGTTTTTGTTATAAAGAGATCTCTATAAATTTTGTACTACTTTCGAGATGATTCTCCATAAAAAAAAATGTATGCATTATTGTGTGCCATTACTGTGCATTATTGTTGTGTGCCATTGTGAACTATTTGTAGGTTCAACTACACTATTGTGTGCATTACTCTGTTGCATTTGTGAATTATTACCCTACAACAAATGCTAGAAGCACAAGGGGGTTATGTTTAAGAAATTGGCATTGGTTTGAAGAAAATGTTTGTTGATTCAAAGTTTTTATTCTCAGTGTGTTAATTACTTCGGGTTATAATACTTTCTAATTGAGTTTAAATTTAGAAATAGTGTTAGTCTTATAAAGATGTCTCTACTCTATTGTGTTCATTACTCTATGCCATTTGTGAATTATTACCCTACGCCAAATGATAGAAGCACAAGGGGGTTTCCGAGCACAAGGGGGTTATGTTGAAGAAATTATTGTTGGCTTGAAGAAATTGTGTGTTGATTCAAACATTTTATTGTTAGTGTGTTAATTACTTCTGGTTATAGTACTTTTTAATTGAGTTTAAATTTAGAAATAGTGTTAGTGTTATAAAGATGTCTCTATAAATTCTATACTACTTTCTAGATGATTCTCCGTGATTTTTTTATGCATTAATGTTGTGTGCCATTATCAATAATTTATGGGTTCAACTACTCTATTGTGTGCATTACTCTGTGCCATTTGTGAATTATTACCCTGCAGCAAATGCTAGAAGCACAAGGGGGTTATGTTGAAGAAATTGTCGTTGGTTTGAAGAAATTGTCTATTGATTCAAAGTTTTTATTGCCAATGTGTTAATTACTTCTGGTTATAGTACTTTCTAATTGAGTTTAAATTTAGAAATAGTGTTAGTGTTATAAAGATGTCTCTATAAATTATGTACTACTTTCTAGATGATTCTCCATGAATTTTTTTATGCATTATTGTTGTGTGCCATTGTGAATTATTTGTGGGTTCAACTACTCTATTGTGTGCATTACTCTGTGCCATTTGTGAATTATTACCCTGCAACAAATGCTAGAAGCACAAGGGGGTTTCTGAGCACAAGGGGGTTATGTTGAAGAAACTATCGTTGGTTTGAAGAAACTGTCTACTGATTCAAAGTTTTTATTGCCAATGTGTTAATTACTTCTAGTTATAGTACTTTCTAATTGAGTTTAAATTTAGAAATAGTGTTTGTGTTATAAACATGTCTCTATAAATTATGTACTACTTTCTAGATGATTCTCCATGAATTTTTTTATGCTTTTCTATGAGTCTTTTGATCTATGTAATTTTGTATTCTCAGCAATTCAAGCAGGAGGAATTCATGTTGGTGAGTCTCGCCTCTATTATATGTTATTGTGTCTCTATTATATGTTATTGTGTGCATTATTGTGTGCCATTGTGAATTATTTGTGGGTTCAACTACTCTATTGTGTGCATTACTCTGTGCCATTGTGAATTAGCTTTAGGGATTGTATGTTGTTGTATGGAACTATGTACCTAGGACTAGAAACAATCAAGTAGAAGGCCTGAACAGAATAAGGCAACCGACGAAACAACAGTCATTCAATGTGTTCTCAAGGGACTTAACATGCCCTAAACCGGTTGAACCGGTCACGATGCATGGAGGACAGGTGTCGCATGGTGGAGGATAGGTGTCGTATGACACCTCACATGGTTTACGTGGCATAATGGTTGGTCTAAGTGGATCTGTTCACCTAATGGCATCCCTCCCCTAATGTTGTTAGCAGTTTAATGTTGTTAGCAGTATAAATTATTAATAGTTGTCAACAATATAATACATTTAAATTGTTAGCAGTAAAATGTTGTTAGCTTGTTTGTTTGTTAGTGATTCATTGCTTTAGATTCATTTATGTTGTTAGCTTGTTTGTTTGTTAGTGATTCATTGCTTTAGAATCATTTATGTTGTTAGCTTGTTTGTTTGTTAGTGATTCATTGCTTTAGATTCATTTATGTTGTTAGCTTGTTTATTTGTTAGTGATTCATTGTTTTAGATTCATTGCTTTAGGGTTAGTGATTTTCTCTAAATAAAAGAGTATATTTTGATGATTGAAAAAAACATAAAAACCTGACATCGAAATAAAAATATTTTTCATATTAGAATTAAAATTCAAATTCAACAGAGTTCAGATTCTTGAATTCAGTTTATCTAACTTTGATCAAATTATCCAAACAGAGTTCAATTATCTGCAAATCACATTATCACAACAAATTTAAAATTCTTTAATTTTATTCATTTACCTTTGTTCCTTGATCATCACAATGACCATTAACAAACATTCTAAAATCAAGTAAAATTTTATGTAACTGTGTAGAAGAGAATGATCTTTTTTATCATTTACATTCCTTAATCTAATGAACTATATAATCCTTAACTACGTATAAGTGTAGCTTCTACTATTAAACCAATCAAAATAATGCATCTCTACAAAATTTAAATTGTGATGTGGTTACAAAAATTATGTCATGCCACCCTTATGTTTGATGGCCTCCCATTTCCTGTATTGCCCAAAATTGTTGAGTTGTCTACCTGACCCAAGTATGGTGGATTACCCAAGATTGGTTGATTAGGATGTGCCTGAATGTTACCATATGCTTGACTCCAATTTCCTCTTTATAGCCATGGAAGGATTGAGTAGCCCAAGTTTCCACTTGTGTTACTAACCCCAACACTTAGTGCAAGTGTCATATAAACTTAGTTAGGATTTAAACCTGCACTAGTAGGGGTATAAGAGATGGGCATAACCCCTGGCTGATAACAGAGGACTTGGATGTTAATCAGGTCTTTGTATTGTTTAGATTGCAACAGGATGATGGAGCTTAGTGAAAAAAGTCACCTTCACTAAGTGGGCCCGCAGGCAAATTATGGCGCAAGTTCTATTTTTGGATCACAGCAGGGATGATCACAGCAGGAGTGACCACAACAGGGATGATCATAGTAGGAGTGATCACAGCGGGAGTGATCACAACAGGAGTGATCAAAGTCTATTTTTAGACTGGCTGTCAAAAATAGAAAAGTCAAATATCATTGTCTCATAATAATATTTGGACTATAAACTTGATCTTATTCTCTTGGATCACTTCAATTTGAGCTACAAATGTGGCACATGCAGCTGTCAGAAGGAAGTATGCTTTCTTTGTGGGTCAGTTGAGTTTTTGCATGCATGACTTCAATTAGAACTCAATCAGTTGAGTTTGGTGGAGTTGATTGTGGAGTTGATGGAGTTGTGTTCAATTTGACTTGGTTTAACTAGTTGTAATTAGTCCAACTGCAAATAGACTAATGATGAGTTGTTAAACTAATTATTAACTCATAATGCAACTATAGAATACATCAATTAACTCAGTTGCATGTCAGTGCATATTCAGTTCAGCAGGGACAGGTGTTAGAGGATCAGATTGCTTTCAGTTGTGACTATAGTTGTGCATGAGGATTTGCACAATCAAGGGATTGAGTATGCCAATGAGTATTGCTTAGCAAATGCCCAGTATTATAGCCTCTGCTCACATCTTTCCCAGTGTGAGTGATTCTTTGGAGGTAAATACGAGTTTGGTTAATCCATTCTCATTCATTCTTGAGCAGGTATTGAGCAGTGGAGGCAAGCAAGCAGTGGAATAGATTTGGAGATCAGATCTGAGCTGTATTGTGTGTAACAGGTGGAGCTGGTACCAGATTGCTTGTGATAAGCATTATACTTTGTAATGTTACATGCTCTCAATCATTAATATACAGATAGTGTGGGGTTTTCAGCTGTAAGCTTTCCCCGGGTTACATACTGTGTTAATGTGTGAATGCTCTTGATGTTTTATTGTTATTGATGCTGCTAAATTGATGATCAACATAGAGGAGCTTACGTATTGTGTATGTATTCCGCAATAGTACATGATCAGGATAATCTCCATTGTATATGTGTTAAATTATTCAAAATTTCTACATGTATGATGGTGTGTGCTCTGCAATATGGTCCAATGTGTTGGACAACATTCTATTTGCCTCAAATTGGCATGGTCCATAGTCTTTAGTGCTTGTCACCCTTACTTCTTTTTCCAACAACTGTTGAACCTTTCTTCCCTCCCTCTCTTGCCTTGCCAATTGTTTATGATGTTCCTTATCTTCCCTTGATTTTTTTCTTTCCAACCTTTCCTTTGCTCGAGCTTTTGCTACTGCAGTCCTTGCAGCTCTCTTTTCCTTGGCTAACTCCTTCTTTCTCTTTTTAGATTCCTGAATTTCATTTTTTTTACGTTCAAACTCAAACAATAAATTCATATAATCTTTAGATGTGAGCAACTATGAACTCCTCCCCAAACGAAGACAATCTGATGTTGAGTGCCTTGATGAGGTCTTCACTCTCTCTACTAGTAACTTTAGGAATGCAACAAGTTTTCTCTATTTTGATGTCCCATGCTCTTCAGGACCTAACACTTAGATTTCAACCTCAGGGACAACTGATATTGGCCCCCATTATTGTCTTCTTTAGGTACTTCATGTTGAATAGGCTCCTCTTGCATTGACCCATTATCCAAAAAATAATGAACAATTTAAGTGTTCAACTCTGATGGCTGTGAGGGCATGTCCATGCTTTCTATATTGGTAGTAAACACATTATGTGTGTTTATATTCATCATGGCCTCTGCCAACCATGATGGTGGACTTACTTGGGTTGGCATGCTCAATTTATCATCGTTTAATCCTGTTGCATTATCATTTGAAACCAAGTTTGCATTTTCATTAAGTTGATCAACTGCCTCATATGGAATATCACATGAAGAATTGGTCAGTGGTTCAATGGGTGTGACAACTTCCATGGTATTGACAGTTGGTTCATGACTGAATTGTGTTTCACTCACATGTTCATCATCATTACCATCGAAGTTCCCTTTAAAAAGAGACATTATACCTTCAACAACATCAACATCTTCTTGACCATCAACATGGTCTTGTAAGTTCTATGTTTCTTAACCTACCACATAAAATGCTTGGCTACAACCTGTATCATGCATAAGAGCATCAACATTAAGTGGCCATATACCAATCCTCCTAAATCCAACCTTCATATTAGAAGGTATCAGAACCCTTTTAAATTATTTGCTTGCAAGCTCACCTAGCTCAAACCTCTTTAATTCCACCCCTAGATTCTTTGCCATCCATGAAGCTCGCTCAACCCTGAAATAGTTCTTTAAATGACCAAACACGTTAACATCAAGGTTTTGTAGTCTGTGAGTGGTATGAGCCGACAATGTTAACAGGTCAATGCCAAAATTGTTGGCCTCCTCAATTGTCTGCACAACCATGTGGATTCCATGGCCATCTAAAATCAGTAGGTGTATGTTTTCATGATCCGAATCGAATCCTTAAACACTCTTAAAGTTTCCTGAACTCTGTAAAAACTCATGCCGAAGTTTCAAAGCCTTATGGATGTCGAGCTTATCAGAAATAACCTCTAAACAATGGCAATTTGTGATCAACACGGAGCAACAAGGACCCTCGGTCAAAGCACGCAAACCGTTGGCCCATGGTAACCACGCGTTGGCACAAATTGACAAACGGGAGGTCAAATCCAAAAACAGGGGTAGTTTCTGATATGCGATTAGTGCTAAAGCGCTAATCGCGTATCGCAGGGCATCCCCCTCAGTGAAGGAAAGCCCCTAAGCGCTCGATCTCGAGAAAAGCATAAAACCATACGGAAATCGCCAATTCCGTCAGAAGGCGGGTCCCACACTAAAACCGGCAGGATATTGGAAGGACCTCAAGCAGTAAGCGGGTTTGAGCGAGTCTTGCCCGATATCATACACTGGGTGACATGTGTCTGGCAGATGAGAGAGAAAACCGCTCACATCAGACAGGTAAAAGTCATGCTACTTACCCACCCGATATGGACGGAGACCGTAGGATCTGGAGGCCCCAGATCAACGGTGGAGAAATGATCCGACGGATGACCAGATTCGATGGGAAATAGGCTGAGTCACATAAGATTTGAGGTCCGGCAAGACTAATGAGTTGGCAGAGGAATCAGTTTCACAGACAATCTTGGAGAAACGGAAATAACGACCATTCAAAGAGAACTGATGCTCAGTTCGTGAAGAAACAGGTGGCCACCTCTCTGTGAAACGTGTCTAGTCAATTTAACGTCTTAAATTGCTCTACATAAATTATCAATTCGGGTATCGTAAACTGATGAAGTGTGGTGCACCATATGTGCTTAGTTAACATTTTTCATACTTCATTGTTTTATAGTTTATGTTGTTTTTGGAGTTTTGTTCTTGTTGGTTTCCTAAAGTGTTTAATACAAATAGAAATCCTATTCTAAGGTCTTAAGAATATTTTTAAAGGTCAAGTATGGATGTATATTTCAAGACAAGGTTTATGTCCCTTATGGTAGCTTCCAAAACTTAGCACTTCAAAAGATCTCAAAACATGCTATTGATAAAATTAATACTTGAACAAGAATGTAAGTGTGCAACTACTTAAATCAAACAAATGATGAAATGTTGATCATGAGGTCACTGTCTCTGCTACCCATCTAATTACAGAAATAAAATCTAAACTATTGCACTCAAACAAACCAAAAATTGCATACTAATGAAAGCAAGATCAATTTACTTCACTTATAATCTGATAGCTCACCAAGTAGCTTCTTGGGTTAAGCCATGGCACTGGATATAACATCAAATAACATGAAGAGTTGATATCTAAATTACCTACTTGCAGATTAATGAAAGCAAAATCAAATTACTTCACTTATAATCTGATAGCTCGCCAAGTAGATTTTCAGGGTTAAGCCATGGCACCGATGATAACGTCAAATAACATGAAGAACTTGATATCTAAACTACCTACTTGCAGATTAATGAAAGTAAAATCAAATCACTTCACTTATAATCCAATAGCTCACCAAGTAGATTTTCAGGGTTAAGCCATGGCACCGGAGATAATGTCAAATAACATGAAGGACTTGATATCTAAACTAGCTAATAGTAGCAAACAAATCTTACTAAAATCAAAGCATAACAACTGAAATTTAAAAGCTAAAGTTCAGCATAGGAAGAAAGTCTCGTATCACCACTTGATTTAAAAACTACATTAAAAAGCTCGAGCAAAAACTAATAATAAAATACAAGAACATGTAAAGAAAAATTAATCTACAATCAACCGGTTGAAGACACTTGCATGAATTAGAATTGAATGAATGGAAAATCTAAACTATCAAACTTGAAAGCAATAAAATGACATACTTGAATGAAATCAAAGAAAAACTACAAAGAAAAATCTACTCTACCTTACATTCTAATATGCTCCATTACATCTACTTCACATCTCCTTCCATGTTGAGAACATCAAAGCTTTATTCAAATTCTTCAAAATTACAAAGTACAACAAAGCTCTCCAAAGCTTTCTAAAGCCATCAAATAAGAACTACAAACTCCAAGCTAAAGAACTAAAAATCCAAGCTAAGCTAAGACTAACAAATGAAGGAGAGAGATCTCCTATTTATACAAAAAGATGAGAAACCATCTCATTAATGAGAGTCCATGAATCTCTCCCTCTACCTCTAGAGTCCTAATCAAAATAGGAACTGATAAGACACATGTCTTCTTAGAGTTTCAATACAATTAGGAGATGTGGCACATATCCTCATGATCCCATGATTCTTTCCACTCAAATTCGAATTTGGCCTTAGAGTGCCACATAAAGGTCTTCTAGAAGCCCCCTTTTAACCCACACATGTCAACAATCTCAACCTACTTGTTAGGTATAAGCATATGCACATTATTTTCTAATTTTTAACCACAAATTCACTTAAAAAGGCTAAGAATTAATAAAGTTTGGAAAAACATAAATGTGGCCCAATGATAATGAAAGTGGGATGAATGTAGTGACATAGTAGTGAAATATAGGTGAAATGGAGGTGATATAATGGACATAATAGTGAATGTGTAATGGAAATGAATGACATTTTCAAGACCCAACATACCCCCAACTAAATTTATTGCATGTCCTCATGCAATATATATTACATTAACTCTTTTTATCCTTGAGCTTTGGCTTAACTTTGCGTGACATCATTTGATAACTTCATCTTTTTGCAAAGTGTTTTACTGGAATTGCAACATGGTTGGTTCTTGTGTTACAACCATTTTTTTCTTGTTGCATTCTATTTTGATCTTTGAACTTTGCATAATGATATTTTGATTATTGTTGCAAAACATATCTTTATTGGATTGCATGATGGTTGGTTCTTGTGTGACAACCATGATTTTGTTTCTATCCAATTTATCCTTTAAGCACTTTTGAAAAGCCATTGTATGCTGATAATAACAATGTAATAGTTAATATATGTTGGAAGTATGTGGGCTCCTGAATATGATATGGACATGGCAAAATATGAAGATAAATGTATTCCCCCCCACAACTGATGGTATTGGCAATTTTATGAAATGAGGAAGAGAAATGTTTTTCCAACAATTATCATTCTAGCTTTTTATGGAATTCTATGGTCAAAAGTTAGAAAATGATGTACCTTAACTTACCCTTTGGAATGGATGAGTTGTATGTGTGGTCGCTGCAAAATTTTGATCATATTCTTCTTCAAGTGGTTGAACAAGAAGAGTCATAGATAAAAAGTTAAGATGACTTTTTATTGCTTCTACTAAAACTAGCTGAATCTGCTCCAAAATGCTGAAAATAATAGTCTTCATGTCTTCAAAACTCATTGGCGCAATTCCTACTATGTGAAAAGATGTTCTAATGTCGAACATAGTAGTAAATTGTTGACTTAGTGTCCATTAATGGAAGCCACTAGTCAACACGATAACCCTCACCATTGATGACAATGAGAGTCAAGATGCCCAAACACATCTTGCTAAGTACGAATAGTTTTGCTGATGTCGAGTCACCTAGAAGATCTAATGAACAAGGGACATTAATGTATTCCCATTGTTTGTCAGCATGAGAATTTTCCATTAAGGCATGCAAGCCTCAAGGTGTTTTTACAAAGAACTTAGACTCAAAGGACTATGGACTCAATAATTTGCATTGAAGCAGGGCTTATTTGTGAAATGAAAATGATAGGAAATGAAAAATGAAAATGGAAGATGGCAATGGAGAGCAGAAATGGCAATGGGCAATAAACATGTGAATGAGCCTCTTGCTCTTATTTGTGGGCTATGAATGGACAAAAAGAGATGGAAAGTGTATGTGAATGTAAATGGAAAATATGAAGTGAAATGAGGTGAATGGTTTATTATGAGGTATGGATATGATGGAGACAATAGTATCTGAAAGTTTTTCAAGTGTTTGGATCTGATTTTGCATCAGCATATTTCTTCTTTGTTGTTGATCATCCTCTTATGAAACAAATTGGCCTCTTAGAGAGACACCATTCTCTTGTAGTCATTTGTCCTTCCTCCTGGAACCTGCAAAAAAAACTAATACTTCTTTTGCAATGGAATGTAAGATTATCAAAGGAGAGAGGTGATCAATCTCTCTAGTTATGAAATTTACATACAAAACTAAGAATTTGTATTAATGAAACAAGTTCTCAAAGGAAAAATCAAAAGAATTTATACCTGTTTTGGAATTAGTGCCTCAAGTTGAATGTTGCTTCTTTTCAGCAATTTATTTCATTATTTACCGTTTCAAACTCTAATGATGGATTTCTCATTGTGTAGATCTTGTTGAGATCTTTCCAATGATACTTGAATCATCAAAATCTGATTTTGTATGAGAAAGTTAGGCTGATTTGAACAATGAGGTTTTTCAGCTGCAAATTGATGTTTAGCTGCGGAATTGGACTTTAGCTGTGGAATGTGCACAGTTTCTGTAGCTAAAAATCTTGAATAAAAAGTTAGTCATTCATCTTTCATCATCAGTCCAAAATTAATCAATACCTTCAAAAAAGTGAGCAAATAACTTATTCATTTCATTGATTCAAAATTGTTTTTTTTCTTGACATGCGGTGACTTAGTGTGGCGACTTAGTGATAACACACACCTTGACTTCCCTTTGACGGGGTCTTTTTCATCGATTTGGATCAAATGGATAGGAAACCATCCATTTACTGACATTTTCCCAGCTACCCATGTGGTTTGTTTCGTCTCTTGACACCTATAACCTATAGAAGTATGAAAATGGCTGTGGAATTGCTAGTTAGCTGTGGAATCAAGTTGCATTCTATAGCTAAAAGACAGCCAACCATCAGTTTTTTTATTTAAGTTATTGGAAAAGAGATTTTATGCACCCATGTACTAGGGAGAAAGAGCCTAAGATCGCAGCTGGTGCACAAGACCAATTATTCGTGAGCTTCTCTGTGATTTTTCAAAAAACAATTCTTCACTGTCTACCTGAAAAATAAAAATTTTATAAATGATATATGAAGCAAAACAGTTTTAATGATGAAAATATATCAGAGTAATGGAAATGTATGATCTTTTCAACAGCTTTGATGACTCCCTCGGGCTCTGTCAATGAGACCCATTCTGCCTTTTTTTCACTGTGTAAATACCTCTGTAAATGATGGTTATATGAAAACAAAATGGTTATATAGACGATGGAAGAAGACTGGGGAGAGAGAATCGATGGGTATGGAACTGGGAAAATGATGAGTATGAGGTTGCGTTAAGAAGGGTTTACGAAGTAAGAAGATTCGTATGAAAGGAAATGGATGAAGGCTGTAAAGCTTGGTGTACAGACAGACTGCGTGGAGGCAGAGTATCCCTCATGAATAGAACCGCGAGACTGAATGGAGTCCGAGTGGTTTGAGTTCATTAAAAAAAAATTGCGGGAGTAGAAAACAAGAACTTTGGTGAGAGAGAGCCGTATTCAATCAAGTTACGATTCACAAGAATCCAATCCTTGACTTGTGCAAAGCTTGGTTCACATAATGGAGTTAAAACAGAGCCGTATGATTTTTGGATACGTCTTTGCTGTCGGTCGTGAAACTGAAGCACAGTCACAGAGGTTGCATGAGACTATTAGTCATTAAAGATGTGTAATTAAGATTGAATACCAGCACATACTAGGTTCCCAAATTGGAATTTCCTTCCCCAGACAACCGAATTAAATCAAACTATCAGTTCATTAATTGAAATTCCATTTTTCCTCTCGCGGCCTACAAAAATGGGCTTCGAAGAACTGAGGAGATCTCCCAAACCGCTTCAAATTCCTTAAAACGGTTTCTGGGTTATCTAATTGGCCCTATTTCCAAAAAAACTCATGTTTTATTTTTTCCAAATTCGCCTCCGTTTAGCCAGACCGTGCATTCAAAGTTTGACGTTTTCTCTATTTTGTGTTTTTGTGGATTGCTGTGTTTGAATTTTCTTTTATTTGCAGGTTCATGAGCATCTTGGAAAATTCTTGCAGTAGTATTATGAGCAGCCACAGTGAAAACCTACCACATGGAGCTTTGTGTTGATTTTATGCGCTTGGAGATAGCAACTTTTCGTCAAACTTTTCCTAATTAACACACCGGTTTTGATCTGCCGAGTTTGCATTTTATAATCTAAATCTGTGTTTTTTTTCTCTTTGTTCTATTAACTATCTACATAGAAATACCAGATTGAAAAGAAAGGAAAAAAAAAACAGAAGTTTCACTTGCAGTGTAGCTTCACACTCTCTCTCAATTCTAGCCTTTTCATGCTCTAAATACTGACCCTTCCAACTCTCCGAAGAAGGAAAGCATGTAGATAAATCTGGAAGAAAAATAACAGTGATTTCTTTATGGCTTGGCAGGCCATCTTGCACCTTAGCAACAATCTTCCTATTAGTTTTGTTTAGCAATTTCTGTAATCCATTGAAAGCTCTCCATATGAGTAAGATACATGATTCAGATGAATGTAAATGGGTTGCTTACAAAGGGCTGAAGATTTTCACTAACATTGGCACGCTGCTGCTGATTACAAGAGTCAAGCAAACAACTAGAGAAGGCTTTTGTAGATTTTTTTTTATTTTTTTATTTTTTATTTTTGCGGGTTCGTTTTAAGGCCAAAGCTTGAACAGAGATGCTGATTTTCTATTGAGGCCACAGTAAAAGATAGGATTGAAGACAAGGTTTAGTCAAGTATGGATGTATATTTAAAGACAAGGTTTATGTCCCTTATGGTAGCTTCCAAAACTTAGCACTTCAAAAGATCTCAAAACATGCTATTGATAAATTAATACTTGAACAGGAATGTAAATATGCAGCTACTTAAACCAAACAAATGATGAAACGTTGATCATGAGGTCATTGTCTCTATTGCCCATCTAATTACAGAAATAAAATCTAAACTATTGCACTCAAACAAACCAAAAATTGCATACTAACGAAAGCAAGATCAATTTACTTCACTTATAATCCGATAGCTCGCCAAGTAGCTTCTCGAGTTAAGCCATGGCACCGGAGATAACATCAAATAACATGAAGAGTTGATATCTAAATTACCTACTTGCAGATTAATGAAAGAAAAATCAAATTACTTCACTTATAATCTGATAGCTCACCAAGTAGCTTTTCGGGGTTAAGCCATGGCACCGATGATAACGTCAAATAACATGAAGAACTTGATATCTAAACTACCTATTTTCAGATTAATGAAAGTAAAATCAAACTACTTCACTTATAATCTGATAGCTCGTCAAGTAGCTTTTCAGAGTTAAGCCATGGCACCGGAGAAAACGTCAAATAACATGAAGGACTTGATATCTAAACTAGCTAATAGCAGCAAACAAATCTTACTAAAATCAAATCATAACAACTGAAATTTAAAAGCTAAAGTTCAGCAGTGGAAGCAAGTCTCATATCACCACTTGATGTAAAAACTACATTAAAAAGCTCGAGAAAAAACTAATAAGCAAATACAAGAACATGTAAAGAAAAACTAATCTACAATCAACCGGTTGAACACACTTGCATGAATTAGAATTGCATGAATGGAAAATCTAAACTATCAATCTTGAAAGCAATAAAATGACACACTTGAATGAAATCAAAGCAAAACTACAAAGGAAAATCTAATCTACCTTACATTCTAATATGCTCCATGACATCTACTTCACATCTCCTTCCATGTTGAGAACATCAAAGCTTTATTCAAATTCTTCAAAATTACAAAGTACAACAAAGCTCTCCAAAGCTTTCCAAAGCCATCAAAGAAGAACTACAAACTCCAAGCTAAAGAACTAAAAAGCCAAGCTAAGCTAAGACTAACAAATGAAGGAGAGAGATCTCCTATTTATACAAAAAGATGAGAAGCCATCTCATTAATGAGAGTCCATGAATCTCTCCCTCTACCTCTAGAGTCCTAATCAAAATAGGAACTGATAAGACACATGTCTTCTTAGAGTTTCAATACAATTAGGAGATGTGACACATATCCTCATGATCCCATGATTCTTTCCACTCAAATTCGAATTTGGCCTTAGAGTGCCACATAAAGGTCTTCTAGAAGCCTCCTTTTAACCTACACATGTCGACAATCCCAACCCACATGTTAGTTATAAGCATATGCACATTATTTTCTCATTTTTAACCACAAATTCACTTAAAAAGGCTAAGAATTAATAAAGTTTGGAAAAACATAAATGTGGCCCAATGATAATGAAAGTGGGATGAATGTAGTGACATAGTAGTGAAATAGAGGTGAAATGGAGGTGATATAATGGACATAACAGTGAAAGTGTAATGGAAATGAATGACATTTTCAAGACCCAACAAAGCCTTGCACAATGATGATGACGCAGAGCAGGGGAATTCAAGTGGACAGAGGCAGGAGATCTAGAGAGCCAGGAAGTGGAAACAAACAGTCAGGACGCAGATTGGCTTTAAGTCACGAATGGACAGAGAGTAAGAACAGGCAGACAGAGAGAAGCAGAAAGTCGAGAGGCAAGAGATAAGTAAATTGCAGAGAACAGAGAAGCCGAGATGACCTACAGAGAAAAGGAAACATCGAGCCAGACAAAGACAAAGAGAGTCCGAAATTTTGTGAACTCCAGAGAAGGCTTGAGAGGTTCAAGCAAACTCTTTTGTGTATACCTGTCAGGTATTGAGTACCAGATTGGACTCATACCACTGAGACCAGTTGAGGTCGAGATTCAGTAAGGGGAGTCTGTGTACTCTAGAGACTTGGGGAATCCAAGTACCATCCTATTGATCATCATCTGTTAAGTGAGACTCAAATTGAGCTCATTATTGTAAAAACTCTACTTTTTAAGACACAATAGAAAGGCCACCACTGAAGGCTAGACCAAGAGACGTAGCCTCAGAGGATTGGGTGAACTCCTTATTAAACTTTTTGCGTTTATGTGTTTTCTTACTGTGTTTCTCTTACTTCTTCAGTGTCTGTGTATTTCGCAATATTATTAATCCATTGCATAAAATAACATAGGCACACCCCAAAACTTGAGTCTGTGATACCTTCATTAAGTCTCTGAGATCATTTGCGATTGATTTCGGATCAAGTGGTATCAAAGCGCCTAGGTTGTTAAGGTTAGACAAGCTTGTGCTAGATTTTTGTTGTTGAACGCTAACTAGATCAAAGCTTAAATTAGGAGAATGAGAGTTGGTTGCAACTAACCCGGAAATTGGAAGAGTCTATTCTAAGAGGGAAATGTCAGAAGAAAATCTGTTGGGATCAGACCCCCAGTTCATAGATAGTTTCCTGGCCATGAGATCCATGGTAGAGGAAATGTATAGGGAGTTTAAGAAAGGTAGAGATGCAGATTCATCACACCCCAAAGACAAAGGAGAAGAAGAATCTCTCCTCCATTACCACTCTAAAGGCAAAGGGAAAGAAGAAAACTTTCTTACACCTCCTAATAGCCCTGAACATAAAAAGAAGACATATTTTATTAAATTAGATGTTAAATTTGATTTATCAATATATGATGGAGAGTTGAATGCAGAGAAGCTAGATAATTGGATCAGACAGATTGATATTTATTACAGAGTGCAGAGTATCGACTCAGACAAGAGTAAGATTCAGCTAGCCAGCCTACGCCTCGGAGGTACTACCTTGGTATGGTGGGAAGGCAGGACACAAGCTGACATGAAGAAACATGGTAAGATTCTTTCTGTCTGGAGTGAATTTGTTTCTGCAATCAAAAAGAAGTTCTATCCACTAGCTTACATGCAGCAAGCCATGATGAGCTGGCAGACTCTTCGCCAATTGAAAGGGCAAAGTGTACAAGGTTACACCCAAGAATTTAGGAAAAGAGATTTGATTCTAGGAATTTCATTAGACTCACCTGAGACTCTATTGAAGTACATAGGTGGTCTACACAGCTACATGAGGCACACTATCTTCATGTTTAACCCCACTAATATAGATGAGGTATCCGTTCAAGCTACACATATAGAAGCTAGAGTTAAGAATGGGAACCCAGAAGTTGGGGGATCATCCCAACCCATTGCAAGCAAAAATAAGGAGAAAAGTAAACAGAAATGGAAAGACAGGAAGACAAACACTATACAAAAAAGCAAGTCCTCATGCACTCACTATAAGAAGGATTGGCATGATGATGAGCACTGCTGGATTCTGCATCCGGAGCTGAGACCTAAGAAGTTCAAGGGCAAAAAGAAGAAGACTGTTACAGCTATTCAGAAACATTTGGGGTCAGAATCAGGAGATGAAACAACCATTGTAGCCACCGGTATAAAAGGTAAAAATTCTGAAGCATCTACTAGTAATTCTGCACAATCTACTAATAATGAAGAAAATGAGAGGAAAAGACATGAGCTTTTTCATATTCGAGTTATTTCCAATCATCAAAAGATTGATACTTTCTTTGATAGTGGCTCACAAGTAAATTTAAATTCTGAAGCAATTGTAAAGAAGTTGGGATTACTGAATACACCTCACAAGAAGCCATATCCATTAGGTTGGGTATGTGATAAAGCCCAACTACAAGTGACTAGACAATGTAAACTTAAGTTTTCTTTTGGGTCAGCATTTGTAGATGAGGTTGAGTTAGATATAGTTCCTTTGGATATATGTGGAATTGTTTTAGGAAGTCCTTACTTGTATGATAGAAAAGCTATTTTCTATAGAGCTGAGAACAAGTATCTACTCGTTAAAAATGGAATTGAATATATTGTAAGAGGCATAAGCTCAAGAATAATTATACCCTCAATAAACTCACAGCAGATGAAATGAATTGTAAATTCATGCAAACAATTTTTACTGATGGTTGTAAAGGAAAAGAAACTTGAGAAAACCAATGTATTTGAGGGCTGTGATGCTAAACAGCAAGCCGATTTAGAAAAAGTTGTTTCAGAATATGATGTATTGTTTCAAGAACCTAAAGGTCTGTGATCAGGAGCTCAGGACCAAGTGTCGTAAAATGGTCAAAAATGAAAGTGCCCAGAACTGATTGGAACCTAAACAACCGAATAGAGCTTGTCTTTCTGATTCCGGCGCCACAAACGGTTCGAAAAACGGTCGTTGTATGAGAAAGTTATGCCAAAAACAAAATCGCCCAATAACCCTTAATTTTTGAATTTTTCAAAAAAAAATTAAAAAGAATATTCCTTGGAATATTCCAGGGAATATTATTTTTGGGCAGCGAATCAACAACTGACACGTGGCAGGCCCGGAGACTGCCATGTGTCCATGGTAACATCATCATATGTATGGGCGTTGGTTTCGGGCAGGCCAATCAGAGGATGCCACGTGGCAGGCCCACAAGCTGCCACATGGCCCAAGTGACAGCATCATGACGTCAGCACAGTTTTATGGTGTGCGTTAAAATTTTGGTAGCAAAGGGGTTTGAACACGCAACCTGTGCAATAACACTCCAACGCTTTACCATTACACCATATGGTTGACTGTTGATATATGGGTGGAATGAACTAATTAAGAAGTTTAAATTTGTTTTGGCGGGGCCTTAAGGGGGCCAGCCCCATTTCATGTGACCCTCGGCCCATAACCGTGGGCTCAACCCCCTAAACCTCTGGCGCGCAATCCGATGCAAACTGCCAGCTGGAATTTTTGGTCACATGCGCATTAATAACTGCAGTCAAGTTGGCGGAAATTTTGGTAGAGCGCCAAATTTGGGCAGACCCGCCATATTTGGCGGGCCTATCTGGACTCCAACTACAGTTAGCTGGAGCTTTTCTAGGGGCAGAATGGAGAAACTTTAAATGGCCATAACTTTGGCTAGGAAAGGCAGTTTTGGACATTTTTTTTTTTTTTTTTATTTTGGGTCTCTTCGACCTTCTGAAGCCATTGGCACAGGTTTCACAGTCGTCTGAGGTCATTTGCAGAGGTTTTTGCTTCGTGGAAGTTCCGGGAGCCATCAAGGCCAAATCAGTTTGGGAGCTGCATTGGGAATTGTGCAGCCATTGCATGTGGAACGAAGGTTATTCCTGAAGGTTTTCAGCATTCTAAATCCATTTCTACAGCTCGTTTTTCCTGTTGAGGCATTCTTCTCACTATTTAGCTTCAGGGAAGCTTTCAGGGCCACTAGGGCCATTTCAGTGATTGAGCTGTTTGGGGGCTCTATTCATCTAGTTTTGGTGATTCAAAAGCCTATGTCTGCTATTTTCGACCTTCTGAGTCTAATGGCAGAGGTTTTAGAACCAATTGAGGTCATCTTCACCTCGAAATTCTCCATGCAAGTTTAAAGGGCCACCAGGGCCAATTGGGGAAAGTATTGTATGAAGGTACAATTTCATTGTTTAGTGTTTGGGAAAGAGCATGTTTAGCTAATTCCTATCTTCTGATTCTGTATTTACAGTCAGCTCTGTCTTTCGAGACACTCATATTCTTATATTAGCCTTTGTAGCATTTTTAATACAAGAGGACAAGCCTAGTTTGAGAGGTTTGGTCTAGCAGATGTAGCCCAGGAGGGGGTGAACTGCTTTATCATTTTGATGTCTTTATTTGTTGAAGATGATATGCTAAACAAAACTGATATAAATTATTAAACATCAAATATACATAACTTGCATACACACATAATCACCTATTCAGCTGCAGAAAGTTATTTGTCTTATTCCGCAAGACATCAAACTTCAAGTATGTGTATGTCAAAGACTTCTAAGTGTTTACTTTGTTATTTCTTTAGGCAGAGCCTGTAGAGGGCCAGGTAGCCTCTGGAACTCATCCTCTTTTTAGAGGTGACATGTCCGGTGAATGCCCCTATAGTCTATCTCTGTATAAGAAATAGTAAGTTTTCACATTTTTAGAGGTCACTTGGAGTGTATAGCTCACATTTGCAATTATGGGAAATGGATACCTTGCACCCTTAAACAAGTACATTCCATTTTCAGATCAGATGGTATCAGAGCACTAGGTTTGCTTGACTGACATCACTAGCTTGAAAGGTGTCTTAAGCAGTGTGGAAGATTGACTGCTTTATTATTCTGTAAACTACTTGTTGTTTGAGTTTGCTGAAGCTCTTTTGTTCATTTTTATAATGACAACTTCCATAAGTGAGTTTTCAAAATCGTCCTCCTTCATAAGATTCTTTGATGAAGGCTTGAAGCAAGAATTTTTCATCATGATGAATATGGTGAGAGAAATGTATGAGGATGAAAGAAAGAGCTTTAGACTTCAAGAGCAATTGAATTCCATGAGGGAAGAGAAGCAGTTGCTTTCTGACCAATTGCGGGAAATGGAAGGCCAACTTCATATTGTAAACATGAATCTGGAAAGGATGCATGAGTTGGAGACACAACTCCTTGTTGCTAAAGAAGCCTTAGCTAAGTATCAGCTTGAAGAAGAGGTAAACAATTCTAGTTTGTCTTCAAATTCTTATAAGAATGTTTATGTTGGTTCTTTTGAGAAACATACCAGAGGCATAGAGTCCAAGTTGATGTCCAAAATGGGATATGAAGGAAAAGGATTGGGCAAACATGCACAGGGTATAGTTGAGCCAATAATGGTTGAGGTAAGGCCTAAGAATTTGGGTCTTGGCTATGGACAATCTTATGGAGAAAGTTCCAAAGCAGCCATGAAGGCAATGGAAACAGTTCCTAGAAGGAGTTTCATTTCAGGTTCTCTATCTCAAGGTTGTAAAGGTTGTATCCTTGAGGAATGCAATAGTTTGAAACATGCTTTGTAAGAAGAAGGTGTGCATAAGCATGCACCTGAACAAGAGAATTGTGAAAGCTCTAAAACCATTGAAGGGATTGATGGTGTTCCAAAAGGATCTTCTTCTTCGTTTGATTCACCTCCTTATGAAGGTAATGAAGGTGAAAGGGAAAGGTATAAATCTGATTTCAATTATATTTCCTTTGATCATGTAAACCATGGAAAATTTCCACATAAGCATTGGAAAAGAATTGCATGTTCTTTTTGTGGTTCGGTTAACCATAATGTTTCTAGATGTTGGAAAAGAATGGCAACATGCAGGAAACTTTTGAAAGAAAGGAGGCAAGAAGCCAAAGTTCCATTGAACAATGCAAATCATGCTGTCAAGAAGATGAACATGTGTTTCCTTATTGCCATAAGCATGGACATACTGCTGAAAGGTGTTGGACTCTGAATCCAACAATGCTTCCACGAAAATTGAAGAAATTGGAGCAAGAGTATGGCAAGAATGGGAAGGAAGTTTCCATCATTGATATGTGTCAGGATGATACACATGTTGATATTTATGTGCAGTTAAAGGAAGCACCTTTGAAATGGATTGGTAAGAAATGGTTAGAATTCTTATCCAATTAAAGTTGCATGTCTTTTGATTGAATGCATTTCTTTGTTAAGGGAATGCAAGTTGCGGGATGGAAAAGATGAGTATGAGACTCATTATATTGCAACGAAAGTTATATTCATTTCAGCTTTGAAAGTACATGTACATGTGATCGAGGATATTGTACTTATGATTGTACTTAAGAGAAAGTTGAAGGATAAACTGCATGCATGAGAATGATATGCATGAGCACAGGGATCATGATGATTTCCTTGTATTTTAAACATGTATGTGTGATTAACTTGAAGGGTTGATTACTTTGTTTTTAACCATGCATGTAATGTAATATTGACTTGGAAAAAGTTAATTTGATATCCAAGATTGTAAATAGGAGAAAGGATGAAGTGTATCATCTTTGTAAGAGCCTTCTCATTTGGGAGGCAGATCTTCTTCTAGAGCGGAGGTGCCATGGATGGGCATCATGATAGTTGATAAGGCTGAACGGATGAGGATATTTTTGTTCCTCAAGTGCTGTATAGTTCAGTTCAGAGATTCAGTAAGCTTTTGGGGACCAAAAGCCTTCTCATTTGGGAGGTGTGATCAGGAGCTCAGGACCAAGTGTCGTAAAATGGTCAAAAATGAAAGTGCTCAGAACTAATTGGAACCTGAATGACCAGATAGATCTCGTCTTCCTGATTCTGGCGCCGAAAATGGTTCGAAAAATGGTCGTCGTATGAGAAAGTTATGCCAAAAACAAAATCGCCCAATAACCCTTAATTTTTGAATTTTTCCAAAAAAAATTAAAAAGAATATTCCTTGGAATATTCTAGGGAATATTCTTTTTGGGCAGCGAATCAACGGCTGACACATGGCAGGCCCGGAGGCTACCACGTGTCCATGGTAACGTCAGCATATGTATGGGCGTTGTTTTTGGGCAGGCCAATCAAAGGATGCCACGTGGCAGGCCCGCAGGCTGCCACGTGGCCCAAGTGACAGCATCATGACGTCAGCGCAGTTTTATGGTGTGCGTTAAAATTTTGGCAGCAAAGGGGTTTGAACATGCAACCTGTGCAATAACACTCCAACGCTTTACCATTACACCATATGGTTGACTGTTGATATATGGGTGGAATGAACTAATTAAGAAGTTTAAATTTGTTTTGGCGGGGCCTTAAGGGGGCCAGCCCCATTTCATGTGACCCTCGGCCCATAACCGTGGGCTCAACCCCCTAAACCGTTGGCACGCAATCCGATGCAAACTGCCAGCCGGAATTTTTGGTCACATGCGCATTAATAACTGCAGTCAAGTTGGCGGAAATTTTGGCGGAGCGCCAAATTTGGGCGGACCCGCCATATTTGGCGGGCCTATCTGGACTCCAACTACAGTTAGCTGGAGTTTTTCTAGGGGCAGACTGGAGAAACTTTAAATGGCCATAACTTTGGCTAGGAAAGGCGGTTTTGGACGAATTTTTTTTATTTTCTTTTATTTTGGGTCTCTTCGACCTTCTGAAGCCATTGGCACAGGTTTCACAGCCATCTGAGGTCATTTGCAGAGGTTTTTGCTTCGTGGAAGTTCCGGGAGCCACCAGGGCCAAATCAGTTTGGGAGCTGCATTGGGAATTGTGCAGCTAGTGCATGTGGAACGAAGGTCATTCCTGAAGGTTTTCAGCATTCTGAATCCATTTCTACAAATTGTTTTGCCTGTTGAGACATTCTTCTCACTATTTAGCTTCAGGGAAGCTTTCAGGGCCACTAGGGCCATTTCAGCGATTGAGCTGTTTGGGGGCTCTGTTCATCCATTTTTGGTGATTCAAAAGCCTATGTCTGCTATTTTCAACCTTCTGAGTCTAATGGCAGAGGTTTCAGAACCAATTGAGGTCATCTTCACCTCAAAATTCTCCATGCAAGTTTAAAGGGCCACCAGGGCCAATTGCGGAAAGTACTGTATGAAGGTACAATTTCACTGTTTAGTGTTTGGGAAAGAGCATGTTTAGTTAATTCCTATCTTCTAATTCTGTATTTACAATCAGCTCTGTCTTTCGAGACACTCATATTCTTGTATTAGCCTTTGTAGCATTTTTAATACAAGAGGACAAGCCTAGTTTGAGAGGTTTGGTCCAGCAGATGTAGCCCAGGAGGGGGTGAACTGCTTTATCATTTTGATGTCTCTATTTGCTGAAGATGATATGCCAAACAAAACTGATATAATGTATTAAACAGCAAATATACATAACTTGCATACACACATAATCACCTATTCAGCTGCAGAAAGTTATTTGTCTTATTCCGCAAGACATCAAACTTCAAGTATGTGTATGTCAAAGACTTCTAAGTGTTTACTTTGTTATTTCTTTAGGCAGAGCCTGTAGAGGGCCAGGTAGCCTCTGGATCTCATCCTCTTTTTAGAGGTGACATGTCTGGTGAATGCCCCTACAGTCTATCTCTGTATAAGAAATACTAAGTTTTCACATTTTTAGAGGTCACTTGGAGTGTATAGCTCACATTTGCAATTATGGGAAATAGATACCTTGCACCCTTAAACAAGTACATTCCATTTTCAGATCAGTCTGCCACCCAAAAAGGAAATAGTGCATGATATTAATTTGCAGCAAGATGCTCCATTGCCTAACATCGGAATGTACAGGTTGTCCACTTTAGAGAATGCAGAAATCAAGAGGCAGGTATAGGAGTTGCTCGAGAAGGGGTTCATCAGACCTAGCACATCACCATGTGGGTCTCCAATCATTTTGGTGAAAAATAAAGATGGGTCGTGGAGAATGTGCATTGATTACCGAGCACTGAATAAGATAACGATCAAAAATCATTATCCCCTTCCTCACATAGATGATCTATTAGATCAGTTAAAGGAAGTTGTTTATTTTTCTAAGTTATACTTGCATAGTGGTTATCATTAGGTCAGAGTTGCAGAACAAGATGCATGGAAGATTGCTTTCAAAACAAAGCAGGGATTGTATGAGTAATTGGTTATGCCTTTTGGCTTAACTAATGCTCCTGCTACTTTCATGAGAGTAATGAATGATGTACTCAGACCTTTTCTTGATGATTTTGTTATTGTATATTTGGATGACATTCTTATATTCAGCAAAACATGGGAAGAACATTTAAAGCATGTTAATCAGACCCTAGATATTTTGAATTTGGCAAAACATCTTTGAATTATTTGGGACATATAGTAGGGGGTGGTGAATTGAAGATAGATCCCTCTAAGGTTGCAGTCATTGTAAACTGGCCTAAACCCAAATCTGCTATTGAAGTTAGAAGCTTCTTAGGAGCAGCACAGTATTGGTGAATTTATTTCTAACTTTTCCTTAATTGCAGCTCTGTTACATGCTTTAACAGGATTGAATAAGGTGTTTTAGTAGGGAGGCAAACAACAGAAAGCCTTTGACACCTTGAAAGAAAAGATTAGTACAAGCACCAGTACTAGCACTGCCCGATCTTCAAAGACCATTTGAGATTCAAACAGATGCCAGTGACTATGCCATGGGAGCAGTGTTGATACAGCACGGTAAACCCATATGTTATTATTCTGAGACATTTAATTCTGCAGTAGTTAACTATCCCACATATGATAAAGAATTGTATGCATTAGTACAGAGTGTGAAAAAGTGGAAACATTACTTAATGGGCAAAGAGACAGTTATACATACTGATCATCAACCACTTCAATATCTACACTCCCAAACTAAGTTGCAGAAATCAAGACACTATAGATGGATGGGTTTTCTACAACAGTTTCATTTAGTCATCAGATATAAAAAAAGGCATACACAATAAAGTTGCAGATATGCTATCTAGACCAATTCTAAATGCATTTACTATACTTAAGCATAATTCAGTGTTGCATGAGAGATATATTGAAGAATATGCTAAAGATATAGATTTTAAAGATGTATATGCAACTTTAAGTCAAGGCAAATGAGTAGAAGAATTGTATTATCATATTAAGGACCAACTCTTGTATCATTGTGGGAAGCTATGCATTCCACAAACTAAAAGAGTAAAGATAACTCGAGAAGCACACACTTTTCTAATATCAATTCACTTTGGTATAAGTAAAATGGTTGCACAGCTACAAAGATTTTGTTATTGGCCGAAAATGAATGAGACAGTTTCTAGATATGTAAGAGGGTGTACCATGTGTGCTAAAATCAAGCCCAACAATAGAAAACTAGGCTTGTACACTCCACTACCAGTTCCTTCTCATCCTTGGGAAAGTGTTTCCATGGACTTTGTTGGAAGACTGCCTAAATCTAGGAAAGATCATGACTATTTATATGGTGTTGTGGATAGGTTCAAAAAATGTGTATTTTGATACCTTGTAATAAACAGGTTACAGCTGAACAAACTGCAATGTTGTTCTTCCAGCACGTAGGGGTTCATTTTGGATTACCCACTTCCATTGTATCTGATCGAGATTCCCGATTTGTTGGGAAGTTTTGGTCGAGTCTGTTGAAACTGATGGACACCAAACTGAAGAAAAGCACAGCCTTTCATCCACAAACAGATGGCCAAACAGAAGTGGTCAACAGGACAGTGATCTAGTTGCTCAGAGGTTATTGCAGCAAGCATCCCAAACTTTGGGATGAACATTTGTGTTATGTGCAACATGCTTACAACCAAGCAAAACATTCTTCTACACAGAGATCTCCTTTTGAGACCTATTTTGGTTTCACACCAAGGTCTCCCTTGGATTTTGTCTTTGGTAAAGACATAGCAATTGATGGACACAGTGATGTGGACAAGGCAACCAAGTTCATTGAACAAATCCAAGAGATTCACCAGGCAGTACAGGAATAGTTGGAAAAGAGAAAAGCCAAGTACAAGGCAAGGCATGACAAGCATCGGATGGAGCATAGTTTCCAAGTTGGTGACCAAATCTGGTTGTATATCAGCAAAGACGGAATGCAAGGTGAAGGTAAAAAGCTAAAGCCAATAAGGTATGGACCTTTCAAGATACTTGAGAAAATTGGTGAGAATACTTTTCACCTTGATCTACCAGCTTACATTCACATCTACTCAGTTGTTAATGCAAACAGCTTGAGAATTTTTGAACCCTCATTAATTGAAGATCCAAAAGAACAGAGTCAATTGCCTTCTATTGATGATCTGTTGCCTGAATATCTTAATGAATTGCAGGAATATACAATTCTAGACAGGAAGGTAAGAACTACATGCAAAGGTGATGTTGAGTACCTCAGGGTCGGACTTAAAGGTTCAAAGCTAAGCAGTGCGAAATGGATAGAAATTGAGCAAGCAAGGAAGCAATACCCTCACTTGATTGATGCTTAAAAGAAAACCAACTTTTGGTGGTCCAAAAGCTTTTTCAGTGGGAAGGTCGTGATCTAAATCGAATCCTTAAACACTCTTAAAGTTTCCTGAACTCTGTAAAAACTCATGTTGAAGTTTCAAAGCCTTATGGATGTTGAGCTTATTAGTAATAACCTCTAAACAATGGCAATTTGTGATCAGCACGGAGCAACGAGGACCCTCGGTCAAAGCGCGCATAGTGTTGGCCCATGTTAACTGTGCATTGGCACAAATTGACAAACTGGAGGTCAAATCCAAAAACAGGGGTAGTTTCTAATACGTGATTAGCGCTAATCATGTATCGCAAGGCATCCCCTTCAGTGAAGGAAATCCCCTAAGCGCTCGGTCCCGATAAAAGCATAAAACCGTATGGAAATCACCGATTCCGTCAAAAGGCGAGTCCCACACGAAAACCGACAGGATATCAGAAAGGCCTCAAGCGGTAAATGGGTTCGACCGAGTCCCGCCTAATACCATACACTGGGTGACACACGTCTGGTGGATGAGAGAGAAAACCGCTCACATCGGACGGGTAAAAGTCATGCTACTTACCCCCCTGATATGGACGGAGACCGTAGGATCTGGAGGCCCCAAATCAACGGCGAAGAAATGATCCAACGGATGACTGGATTCGACAAAGAAATAGGCTGAGTCACATAAGATTTGAGGTCCGGCATGACTAATGAGTTGGCAGAGGAATCAGTTTCGCGGGTAATCTTGGAGCAACGGAAATAATGACAGTTCAAAGAGAACTAACGCTCATTTCATGAGGAAACAGGTGGCCACCTCTCTATGAACCATTACACAGTGATGATGATGCAGAGCAGGGGAATTCAAGTGGACAGAGGTAGGGGATCCAAAGAGCCAGGAAGCGGAAACGAACAGTCAGGACGCGGATTGACTTTAAGTCACGAATGGACAGAGAGTAAGAGCAGGCAGAGAGAGAGAAGCAGAAATTCGAGAGGTAAGAGAGAAGTAAATTGCAGAGAACAAAGAAGTCAAGCTGACCTACAGAGCAAAGGCAGCATCGAGCCAGATAGAGACAGAGAGATTCCGAGAGTCTGTGAACTCCAAAGAAGGGTTGAGAGGTTCAAGCAAACTCTTTTGTGTATACCTTTCAAGTATTGAGTACCAGATTGGATTCATACCACTGAGACCAGTTGAGGTCGAGATTCAGTAAGGGGAGTTTGTGTACTCTAAAGACTTGGGGAATCCAAGTACCATCCTACTGATCATCATCTATTAAGTGGGACACAAATTGAGCTCATTATTGTAAAAGCTCTGCTTTTTAAGACACAATAGAAAGGCCACCACTAAAGGCTGGACCAAGAGACATAGCCCAGGAGGATTGGGTGAACTCCTTATTAAAATTGTTGTGTTTATGTGTTTTCTTACTGTGTTTCTCTTACTGCTTCAGTGTCTGTGTATTTCGCAATCTTATAGATCCATTGCATAAAATAACATAGGCACACCCCAGCACTTGAGTATGTAATACCTTCATTAATTCTATGAGATCATTTACGAGTGATTTCAGATCACTTAAGGCGAGACACCACCTGGTACAAATGCAGCAAAGTGACAAAGCCAATTCAGAAATAGTTCCTTTGTCATCCATGCATGGGGATGTGCAGCCATGCATGCACCTGGTTCACAGTTCTGTATATATTTTTTTAGTTGTGTTTTACCTTTGAATAGATAAAATCCTGGGATTGAAGAACCAATTGCATTGACACAACAAAGAATAGTGATCCACTCCCTACTCTTAGGAAAAATCTTAGGCACATTTCTGCTCCCTCTCTTGGCAATTACCCGCATACCACAATTCCTTCCTGCCTGTAAGTCTGTTTCATCACAGTTCCATATATGGTCTGGGGCATATGAGTGTTGCTCATATGCAGTAGAAAGAGTGTTATAGAACTTGGACACAATTTTAGTGCATAGATTTAAAGCCCTGTCTTTGTCAAGGCCCTCAGATGTATGTAGCACAAGGTCTGGGTGCCTTTTTTTTAACCCACTCCACCATGATTGACTAGGAAATCCATCTTTGAAGGGTTTGGCCTCTCTTGACAGATTTGAGTTACTGTGTATTTAAGTTGTATAAGCTCTAACCCATGTCCCAATTGGGCCATCTCCTTACACCACTCAACCACCTCGTCCTCCTCCTCTTCAGTCATAATTGTAACAGACCCTCTATGCTTTGTATTAGTCAACCCATTTATCCAATAATGTATGTTAGAGGCAGCAATACCATGTTTTTTTGCAGAGGCATGGATTGAATGTCCCTTAAACTCGATGTCATCAATTGCAGCTAGCATGTCTTGCTTTGTCCAGCCTCTGATGGCATTGACTTTCTTTGTTGAACTTGCACCTTGCACTATGATTGAAGGTGACTCTGTGGTTGATAGTGGAATAGAACGATTTACAACCACGGCGTCATTTTCAATGACATTACTAGGTGCATTGGGAGCATTCACATCACCCCCCCTATCCTCATCTGATTCATTAGATTCTAGTCGGGGCCCCCTCGCCCCTCGCCTCCTCCTATTCCTTGTACGATCTACAATAGAAACTATTGGCATGAATGCAACAACTTGCAGAGTTACCACGAAATTCTGATTTTAAAAAACTGTATTTGAAAACAAGATAATGTATTGGCCTTTGCAATCAATAAGCAACAACAATTAGTGATTTATCTATATATTTTAACTGAATACATCTCAGATTATCTATCTACAAGAAACCCTTGGGTTGGCCAAACAGGTCATCTCTGTGATGAACTCCCTGAAGTCGGGATTATCTATCTACAAGAAACCCTTGGGTTGGCCAAGCAAGTCATCTCTGTGATGAACTCCCTGAAGTCGGGATGGACCTTCCACGCTCTAGATGTTAGTGGATGATCTGGGGGAATCACACTTGGCATTAACCCCCACACGATTAAGCTTCTTTCATCCTAGGGGGGATGCTTTTATTGGTATGGATATATACTCCTTGGAGCTGGGCCTGGAATTCAGAATTATCAATGTTTATGCTCCCTGTCATAACAGGGAAGAATTTTGGAATCACCTACTCAACCTATCTCTCACAAACTCTGACAATATTATTCTGGGAGGGGATCTCAATTTCTCAATTGGACATGCGGAATCTTGGGGACACAATGCCTAGTTGGACCCCCTCTCGAACAATATGGAGCATCTTCTGGAGCAGCATCGTCTGGTAGATATCCCTATGAATAAGATGCAACTGACTTGGCGTAACAGAAGAACTAGAGAGGCATCACTGGCCAGAAGACTGGATCACTTCTTAATCAAGGAGAACTTGGTAAGGGCCTTGACAAATTTCCGACAGTGGGTGGGATCTGGAGGCATTTCTGACCACTCCCCTATTTTTTTGGAGTTGTCAGGACCCTTTCAAAAACCAAGAGCTCCCTTTAAATTCAACCCCATCTGGTTGATGGACCCTAATTACATCAAATTGGTAAATGACTATTGGCGGGCTTACCCTCCTGCACAAGGGAGGTCTATATCATAAGTTTTTTGTCACAATATGAATGACCTAAAGAGATTAACAAGGAATTTAGACTTCTGTGATCCATAACGTTTGTTTAGAAAAATCTTTGGCGAAATCACATAAATAATCACCTAAAGAGATTATTTATACAATGGGCTAAACATAAAATAGATCAGGACGAGTAAACTCTAAGGCTCATCGAAGATACGCTGGTAGATCTGGTGGATGAGAGTGTGGGGGGGGGAGGGGGGGTTCTCCTTTGCATAAGCTAAAAACACCCTCATAGACCTAGAAGTACAACGATCCAAAATTATTAAAGAATAGGAGGAAACTTGGTGCCTTAGAAGTAGGGCTATCTGGTTACAAGAAGGGGATGACAACACCAAATTATTCCACAATTTTTTGAATGAGAGATGGGCAATTAATACTATCTGGTAGATGCCTAATGAGGATGGCCAACCTACTCACACTTTTCACCAACTGGCTCATCTTGGTACTAACCACTTTCGACAGCTTTTCAAGGCTCCTCTCGAGGCCACTCTTGTTGAAATCATTAGAGTTGCTAGACTATTTCCTTGATTTCTTGATTAGGATGCAGAAGCTGACCTCATCAAGCCTGTTACAATGGGGAAACTCGAAAGTACCCTCAAATGGTTTAAAAAGGATAAAATCCTTGGCCTGGATGGATGGTCTATTGAATTCTATTTGGCTTTATTTGAGACCATTAGTCAGGACCTACTTAAGGTTTTGGAGGAATGCAAATCATCTGGTCTAATGTATGAGTCATTCAATTCCACCTTCATTTCCCTCATCCCCAAAGTGGACTCCCCACTTTCTTTGAATGATTTCAGTCCTATCTCCCTTTGAAATTGCCTCTACAATATTATTGCCAAAATCAATGCTAATTGAATAAAGCTGATCCTATCTGCCCACATCTCATCTGAACAATTTTCCTTTCTGCATAACAAACAAATTCATGAGGCCATTGGCACCACCCAGGAGGTCCTCCACTCCATCAATACAAGGCATTTAAAAGGCTCTATCCTCAATATCGACCTCTCAAAGGCTTTCGATCGTGTCATTTGGTTATACTTAAGAATTCTTCTAACACACCTAAGCTTCCCCCTTCCTTTCATTCATTGGATCATGTGTTGTATCACTTCTGTTTCCTTTAGCATTCTCATAAATGGCTCGGCCTCCAATTTCTTCCATGTAGAGCAAGGACTCAGACAGGGATGTCCCCTTTCTCCACTCCTCTTCCTCCTTGTAATGGAAGGTTTGAGCATATTAATACTGCAGGAAAGAAGAGAAGGGCGACTTCAGGGTATCAAGATTATAGACCAATGTATCATCTCCCACCTACTTTTTGTTGATGATGTCCTCATCTTCCTCAGTGGGGGTATTCGGGACTTCTCTGTTTTCTCTACTATCATGCAACTTTTTTGCCTTGCAACTAGAATGGAATCAAATCGTCTAAAATCCACCATGTCCTTTTCAGAATGCTCTCCTCAGGAAATTCGGACTGCTCTTCTGAAGTTCCCTTTTCAGAGACTTTACTTGGAAGATGGACTCAAATATCTTGGGTTTCACATCAAGCCACATAGTTACAAGATTACATATTGGATTTGGCTTGTGGCCAAGGTGGAAAAAATACTCGATGTCATTGGCTTGGATTCCCACAGGAATCCTATCTCGGATACAAAAAATATGTTGTAGATTCCTATGGAATGGTTTCAAGGAGGGGAGGCATTTTTCTTGGGTGGGTTGGAGTTGTTATCACTCCAAAATTTCTTCAAAGTTGTCAAAAAAATAAATCATAGAGGTAACCACTAACCACTTTTGGAGATCAGGACCTAGCCTTCCTAATCTTAGAGAGGGCTCTCTCTTTATGATTTAATTTTGTTTTAGTTAATTAATTTTAGGCTAGTTATGATTGTCCTTGGGTTTTTGATTTGAAATTGGGTGGTGGGATCACTTACTTAGATGAAAAGGGTTGTCTTTTACCATTGCTCTATGGGGTCAAATGTCAGATAAACAAGACTGGGTTAAGCTCTCAAAACAGTGTCTAGAGGGCAAGATAGAGGCATTACTATAGATATCAAAGACTTGAAAGTGAAATGGTTTCCAATCGGATCCGAGGAGAAATTAAGGGTTCCCTAGGCTGGATCATGAAGAGAAGTGAAAGAGGTCAAATGGGATGGGAGAGAAATTAACGGTTCTCAAATCCGGGTATTAGATGAAAACATATAAATGACTAACTGTGCAAAAAAGAGTGTACTAAAACAAATTCTGAGTGATATTTCCAGTTAATTCATTCAAATTTAGAAAACAATTAAGTTTATGAAACACATAAGAAGGTAACAAAATTAGACAAATAAGTTGATACTTCACTACAATAGCTCACCTCATGAATCCTGTAGTGCAATCTTTTTATTACTTGCTCCAGTCCGTTGACTTGAAAATGGTACAATCACCCTTAGGTTTAAGATCAAAATAACTCTACAAATGTATAGCAGTCCACCCCTCAATAATTCGAAATATGAAGTATTTATACAAAAAGAATTTACAGACTATCTCAAACTGCATTGAGAAATAATCTAGGAAAAGGAAATATCTTCATGCAAGAAGATAGAGACAGCTATTGAATTGCTATTTGTTGTCCCTTTTATTTAGGTTCTGTTGTCTTTTAGTCTTCAATCTTTTGCCCTTTAAGCTACTTGTTTGTTTGGTCTTCACGCTGGATGTCATATTTACTTATGACCTTTCATCTTATACACTTTCATCTGATACTCTTTGACCTTGCTGACCTGTCAATATCCTTTTACTATGCTCTTTTACTTTTTACTGTACATTTATATTTTTACTGTGTATTTACTATAGTAAATCATTGAGTTTTTCCCATGTCTCAGCATCTGGTAATTGGATATTGAGCATTTTTTGGTATATCTCATCTGCCTTTGTATACTTGGAAAAAGTTGGCTTATTGATAAAAAGGTGTTTTACCTCATGTTGGAGGTAAAACAAGTTTTCAAATGTTTGATACAATACTTTTCCTGTTGGTATGCCCTTCATGGATGAAGTGTTTACCTGATCTCTAGCCACTTCCATGATCTTCTTATTGTAATCTTCCTGTGTCATTAGCTTATCATTTATAACTAAGGGATTTGGTAATCCCCTCTGCCTCAAAAGTTCGAACTTAACCATGAACCTATCAATGGCCAATTGCATGGTTTGACACTTATCCTCCAAGTTCAACATCAAATTCCTCTTGGTGAGGACTCTTCTAAATTCCAAAATTGTACATGTCCTGTCAGGTACCTCTAGTTCTTGTCACTTATACTTGTCCTTGGAGTTGAGGAAGTGGATGATTGCTGCTGCTTCCTCGGGCATATCTCCAAGTTCTTATTTAACAATTTGAATGGATTATGTATTATCAAATCAATCTGTTCAAAAATAACCTGAATGGATGGCCAAATATCATTGAAAGAGTCAATGTTATTAGCCCACAGTTGTTCCTTAGCCTGACCTAGAGGTTCATCCAGTGTCAGCTCTTTCTCTAGGCTTTTGATTCTTTCAGTCATCCTTATGGCCTTTTGTTGTTCTTCTTTGTGCATGATTTGGGCCAATTTGTAATCTGTCTCCAGGGTGGTGACTTTCTCCTTAACTTTTTTCATCTCAATGGTCTGAATGGACATTTCTTCCATTACTTTGACCAGCCTGTTGGCTTCATCACCTGTAGAGCATGTTGTTGTTGATTATGTTGTTGATGTAGTTGGTGTAGATGTCAGTTGTGCAGTGGCCATTAGAGCAGTGAGAGCTAAGGATGCTGCCAAAGTAGAAGGTACAGCAGTGGTAGCTGTTGGAATGATAGTTGCAGGAGAATTATCAAGACTAGCTTGTTTGAGCTGCATCAAGCTATCCAATTCTTTCTCCATCTCCTTCAATTGATCATTCAGTTGTAGCACTAGGTCCATCATCTCTTCATGATTGCTCTGACTTTCCAGGACCTTCTTTGTCTGTGGGTGTTGTAAATGAGGCAGCTTAAGCTATTTCTTGAGGGTTTTTATGTCCTCATTCTTCTTCTTGATTAATTTCTCTGTGGCCTTAATGTCACTTGGGTCATGGCCCAGTTCAATGACGAATTCCTCCAAGGACTTTATTCTGTTGTCTTTGGCCTATGAGGAGACCTTCTCCAACTTGTATTAGTATGTCACATTATCCAATGAATCTTTCAACTTAAAGGCATCCATGGCCTTTTATGTGAGGGTGGAGTAAATCATTTCTCCAACCTTCTTATGGAACTCTATGTCATCATTGGGATGAACATCCCTGTCCAACACCTCAAAATTAGTCTTCTTGTAGTCTTTCGAGGTCTTTGGTTGCTTTACAGTGGATTGCAAAAATGACACCTGCATCTTGCCTGCTTTGATGTCAAAGGCTGACATCAATCTGTTCTGGTTTGGCAGTGTAAGCTTGAGGTATTGGGCATATGCCTCTGCTTTCAAATTTACATTCCTCATCTTTATCTCTTTGAATCTATCTTTGATATCCTTTTCCCTGTTAGCTGGCCTGACCAAGGAAGAAACCTCTATAGTCTATTGTCTCTCTATCATCTGTGTGTTGGAGGTTGATGGCTATTTGGTTTCACCTAATGCAGCTGCTTATTTACTTTTCTGCCCCATTAACTCAGTGTCTATTATTTCCTCTGAGGAAATGTTGTCCTCCTATTCAGACACAGGATTCAGCTTCGGCTTCTTTCTTAGCTCAAACAGCTCATCAGTAGTTTCCATGGTAGAGTTGGATGCTTCTTCCATGTTCCTCTTAGGATTCTTTTCCTCATTGGCTAGGGTCTGTAACACAGGATGAACATTCATTGGTTCTCTTATTTCTGGAACCTGTAGGAAAGAGCTCTGGTCGAATTGATTTTCTAAATCAAACAGTGTGTTCTCAACATACACAACTGTGTTTTCCATATCAATCAATGTGTTCTCCACCCACTCAGATTGGTTGGAAAACTGTTCAATGTCTGGTCTCTGGTGGTGGATGTAAGGTGCCAATTTGACCTTAAGTCTCAACTTGTTTATGACTCCATGAGGGTCATAATGCCATATGAAGCTATTTCTGAATTTCATCTATTGCGGTAACATGTTGGCCTCTGGTTCAACCTCTCTATTGTTGCAAATGAATGGGCCCATTTGGTTTTTCACTTTGAACTAGGTTTTCTTCTTAGCAGATAAGAAGTGGACCTCATCAGAATTGATTATTTGTCTAAAATATTCAAGGGAAAATATCCTCATAGGGAGGTATTTTAGAAATTTATAAGGGGCTAACTGGCAGCCATAAATTCTGATCTCAGTGTGGTTCTAGTAGAGGTGCCAATCTCCCACCTTGTTGTTCTTTGCCAATTGTATCACTCTCTTGATGTCTTGGTTGATTCTAGGCTGAGTATCAGAAGTCAGCATGTTCATGACTGGGTACACAAAGGAGTCTATGAAGTCTTTGTAGGTGAATGCTGTGGAAAAATTCTGGACCAAGGGTGTCTAGTAGACCACTGATCTCTCCTTTCCCCTGGTGTCCAAATTCTGGATGCTCACTGGGAACTTATCTGTCTGGTAATACAAAAACATATAAAACAACACTGAAGAGTATTTGAAAACTCTTTCAGTGGGTAGTCTGGTGAATTTTTCATGCATTCTGTCTGCAATGAACTGAGCATAATCATACATGATAGCAGAAGGCCTACCTGGATGTGAAAATAGACAGGAAGGCCAAGATGACCTCAGCCACATGCTAATCTGATGTGTATCCTAGGATGCATGAGAGCATGGTGATTATGTGTCTACCAATTTCTGAGAAAATGGTGGCAGCATAGGGTGGGGTATCTGTAGGAGTATGGCGCTCTTCAATAATAAGATTCTGGAAAATTTGCTTGATTTTCACCTAGCCTAATGTGATGTATAAGTCTAACAGATTTCCAATGGACAGAGGAGTCTGATTATGGCTAGATTGGATTTGTAGCATTTGGTTGATTGACTCACGTGTAATGGTAAATAACAACTCTTGATTTGGGGCAACAATAGCCCTTTGGCTAGTGATATAATAGGCATGACAAAAATGTACAATATCAGGGAATGGGTGAACTTCTGGGAATGCGTATTTGGGTAAACTGGATTCCCAAACGCTGATGTCATCTCTATGGTTCAAAAATCTATCCTTACTCCAACAGTGGAGCTTCAAAAGGTGGGTTGGATTTGCAATGTCTTTTATTTTGAAATCCCTGTCTGCTAGGGCCAAATGCTCAATGTCTAGGTGAGGGGTTGAGAGCGGTCTAACATCTAGAGAGGTCTAGGTAACCATCTTTAGGATAAAATGTGGGAATTAGGTTGTACAGATTGTATAAGTGAAGCTTTGAATAGGTTTGTGCAAAGATAGGGTACTGGCAGTTTGCGGGAAAGGGGTTTGGGTATTTCAGGGGGGAAATATTCTCAATTTAGGGGAAATCAATTAAATTCAATTAAATATTTCTTGAATTCACTGTATGTTTTTAAACTGGGAGGGTCGTTCTAGTTTTTTGTTAAATACCTGGAAATGGTGGTATAGGCTGCAACCTAGTGTGAATGATAGTTGCAGAGGGTACTCTAGCTTCAATTGTGCACTGGATGGCTGAATTAGGCGTTCGGAGTGTGTTTGGGAGGCAATTGGCGGTCAAATCTGGTTGCAAAGGCTCAGGGTGGTGCAGGAAAGCTTAGGAGGCTTTCAGAGAGCAAATGAGCGAAAAAGGGTGAAAATGGGCATCTTTCGCCTTTTAACCGGCAACGATTAGAAATTGGCAGGGAATTTCATAATGAACAGTGATGGTTTTGGATTTTGGTGGGGAGGTGGTTTCAGGGTCTATCGCACCGTTTTTGGGCATCGGGCGGTATTTTCATGAGAGAACGTGAAATAGCGTGGAGCTGCCATGTAACTGAAAGGGTCCCGAGCAAAACCACCCATTTCGTGTGTTATTGGGCAAGTAAAGGTCGACAAGGAAATCAACGCAATATGGATGCATGCCGTCAGATCTGGGGGTGGTAGATTGGACGGTTGTCACATGGTGGAGATGCACGGAGGGAAATCGAGCGGAGATCTATGGGGCCCAGGGGATTAATTACAAATAACTGTAATTATTTAATGAATAAGTGGGGGAGTAAAATATAATGAGCAAGTTAGGGAGAGAAAACTTAGAGTAAGGGGTTTTATGTAGCAAAAGGGATTCTGTCGAGAAATATAGGAATGGGGGAGTTATTAAAGTAATGTGGGGGGGATTTAAACTTAGGATAAAGGTTTTTAGTGGGTTTTTAGGAAAAATAGGGAAATTAATAAGGGGAAAGTGGTTTTCTCAAAGGGGAATGGGTTTCACACTAAGGAAAAGGAGTTTTGGGTAGGGGAATGAGTTTGGAGGGTAGATTGCTAGGGAAATGTGTGAAACCAAGGGGCAAGGGTGAAAATGAAGGGAAAAGGGCATTTTCTTAGGAAATTATGGGAATATGGGGAAATTAGTAAATATGTAGTGGGGGGTGAAATGAAATGAGGGGAAGTTAGCCAAATGAGTTTGTGAACATCCTTTCACTTTCATAACTGCTCCTGCACACTGAAACATATGATTAAGCATGATAAATGTGCTTTTGCTTCAATCAACTTTGTATTTCAGCAACGTTTCTTCTACTTACACTTTACTTACCCTAGCATTTTTTCTTCATTATTGGGTGCATTTAAGCTAGCAGGCCCTTTCTTTCCTTTTTCTTTTGAAAAGTAAACTATCTAATTCTAACCTTATATCTTCCAATGGCTCAGATTAAGTTTATGAGCACATTTTATTTCTCTACCTAACTACTGATCTGCCAAGATTAAACAGTTTGGATAGATCTTTATTCTCTATCTATAAACATGAAATTTAAAGCATGAAGTAGTCAATATTAAATAGTTTGACTATCATGGGTTGTGGCATTTATGACAAGCTGCACACAACCATTATTTTGTACAGTAAAGTAAAAAGTAGTGGCACTTAGACTTGCACACTTTCATGATCTGTTTTTGTTTGGGGTTCATATATTTTCACTTTTTTGATCTTTTCTTATTCTTTTTGTCCTTTGATATTTCTTTTAGGACATACCCTCTTTACATTTTTTAATTTTTAATATGGAAAACATTTGCAGAAAAGCAAAGGTATGTACAATATTACAAGATCAACCACAGCCAATTCAAAATTATGAATCCTATTAATATAGGACTCTAACAGTGGCTCCACATGGGGATGGCATTTCCTGGTGAAATGTCAAGAACTCTAAAGATCAGTAGCCTTTGAATTGGGACTGAAATTACCTTGTAAACTGTTCTTCTGTGATTTCTGCCTTATTGATACTTATGATGGTAAAACCTTCAAAGCTCAGGGCCTTCTCTCCGGGCTTCAACTTCAAAAGATCACCATCCAATCAAATCTAACACTCTGCAATGTTATGTACAATGATGGAAAGTAAAGTGAACTATGGTCAATTAGTGGAAAAATAATGATTCAACATTCCACCATTGACAGGTCCTCCTGGTAGATCTGATCCATCTATCTCTCTCAAGAAAAAGGCATTGTTGCCCTTGTAACCGTAAATGACATAAGGTCCTTGCCATAAGAAGTCAAATTTGCCATGTTTGCCTTTGTCTTCCCTTCTTGAATCCCACTTAAGAACTTTATCACCTATGTAAAAATCATCTGCTTTGGTCTTTTTATCAAATACCTTTTTGATTTTGTCCTAGATTACCTGTGATTTTACATATACTTCTTCTCTGGTCTGTTGCAGGTGTATGGTCTGATTTATCCTTCTCTGGATCGTTTGGCTCCACCTGTAATTCCTGGATGATCTTCATCACCAGCACTCCCAAAGATGATGGGAAAACTGCATCCATCCTATATACTAACTGGTAGGGAGATGTGCCAGTGGACTTCTTGGTAGTTAGTCTATCTGCCCATAAGGCATTGACTAACTTTTTGTTCCATGTCTTTTTGTTGTCTTCCAGTAATTTCTTAATGATATTGACCAGGATTTTGTTAAAGGATTTTGCTAGTCCATTTCCTTGAGGGTAATAGGTTGTAGAGTGGCCAAGGGTGATGTGGTATTTGTTACAGAAGTCTATCATTCTCTTCGATTTAAAGGGAGCTGCATTATCAGTAATGAGCTTCTAGGGGCATCCAAATCTTGAAAGGATATTATTCTCTAGAAAGGAGATAATGACAATGTTTGTGGCTTGTATAGAAGGTATGGCTTCTATCCATTTGGTAAAATAGTCAGTGGCTGTCAGAATCCACTTATGCTGGGCTGAGGAGGCTAGGTGTATTTTTCCAATGAAGTCTAACCCCCATTGTTCAAATAGCATTTCAATGGAGATTGGTTTAAGAGGCAAGCATAAAATTTTTCTCTTTCCCTCAAATATCTTCCACTTATGACAGGAGGTCACATTTTTCTTAACATCTGCAAACAAGGTGGGCCAGTAGAAACCAGCCCTCAAATTTTTGTCAGTAGTAGTCTTCGAATACAAGTGTTGAAATGTGGCAACAAGAATATTCCAATTTTAATTTGTCCTTGAATTAAAATTGAGAATTAAAATTCAAATTTAGTCTCACCAGCTGCTTGAAAAATAATTAATTAATACATCTTGGATTAATTAGCTGGAGAAATTCAAGCTAGATGTCTTTGTGAAGTCATGTAACAGTTATCCCTTAAATTAAGGAGATTATCCCTTAATTAAGGAGATAAGGATGAGTTATAATTGAGTTGTAATTAGTTAGCTCAGTTAACTGAGATATGTCCAGTTAAATTAGTTCCAAACGGTTTGAGGAACTAATTTTGAGTACAGTTAGTTAATTCATGCATGCATCAAACTAGTGTACTCCAGATAACTGAAGATTCTCTCATAAATAACTCATGCATGTCTATTAAGAGAAAGACCCAGTTGAGATTAAAGACAGGGAAAATGTACTATCAGTTGCAAGAATTTTCCTATAAGGAAAACTCTTGCATATAGAAGGAATTCATTCCTTGATATTTGCGCAGTTTTACAAGGTGTAAGATCAGTGTGAGTGATTAGTGTTACACTTGGTAATAGTTGGATCACCCAGGAAAAACAACGCAAGGAAATAGGAGCTTGGAGGGCAGAGGAGAAGGCATATGAGCAGTCTATTTTGTCTGTGAGCATCCGTGAGGATTGTACTGAGAGTTGGCTACCTGTGAGAGCTAAAGTCGTTGTAATCCTGGGATATTTCCACTTGTATGATAATACAGATAGCAGGGTTTTTTAGCTGAGGCTTTCCCCAGAGTATTCTTTCGTGTTTCACGTGCATTGATTCTGCTTCTGGTTATATGTGTTCTGCATGATCTTGCTCAAATCTATTAAGCTTCCGCAAGTTTGATTGTAGAAGTATATTAAAGTATTTTTCTTTAGTTATATTGAATTATCAGGTTAATCTACCATGTGAATTTCTACATGGTATCAGAGCAAAGGTTATCAGAGCTATGAACAGTATACGGAGAAGGGAATTCGAAGTTTGAAGTTCGGGATTGCGAGTACAAATCAAATTCATCTCATACTTCAGGTTGGTCAATGGAATTCTATGGCTTGAGACTCAAGTATGCCTTGTAAGGAAGCTCTAATTACATAGCATGGAAAGATAGAATGGAAGTTGTATTAGAAGACAATGGTTTCAAGGATTTCATTAATCAAGAAATCCCCAAGCCAGCTGCAGCTAATGCATAAGAATTGGTTGAATGGAAGAAGTGTGTGGCGAAGGCGAGACAAATTCTTCTGGAGGGAGTTCGAGACCATATTGTCTCGAGTCTCCATGGGAAGGATAATTCATTTTCAATGTGGAAGACATTGAAGGACCTCTATTAGAATAATAGCGACTAGAGGAAACTGGCACTCAAGGATAAGCTTCAGAAATCAAGATGGAGAAGGGCGATACTATTTCTACATATCTAAATAAGCTCACCACCTGTAGAGGTGAGTTTGGTAGTGTGGGAATAACTATTTCTAATGATGATATGGTGAGCCTTGCTCTCCTCGGTCTTCCAAAGAGATGGAATAGCTACCAAGACTCTATGAATGGAAGAGAGAAACTACCAGATTGGGAACGACTATGGTTAGATCTCATGCAAGAGGAGATCAGGAGGAGCACTCGAGATGGTTCTTCATCAAAGAATGATGATGAAGAAAATATGGCCTTAGCGAGTAAGGCAAGGAAAGGGAAAAGGAAGGATTCCCATTCCAATCGAATTTTTCTCATGGAGGGAAGAAGGGTGACAAATCTAAAGTGAGATGCTTTAATTGTCACGATATGGGACATTATGCAACTAATTTCCCATCGAAGAAGTCCAAGAAGGGATCCACAAAAGGATCGTAAGGTGAGGCATTAGCGTCTCGGTTGGAAATCGATTTTACCCTCATCGCACGTAATATTCATCAATGGTGGGTTGTGTTTGGTATCTTGACAGTGGAGCCTCATTCCACATGATTGGGATAAAAGTTTATTCAGTACCTTGGAGGATAAAGACCTCAAGATGTGCATAGAGATGGGTGATGACGGAAAGTATAGTGTTTTAGGAGTGGGCACGGTTTCTTTTCAGAGGGAGCATGGAGCTCCTCTCACCTTGACAGATGTGAAGTATGTGCCTAGACTGAAGAAGAACTTGGTATCGGTTGTGATGTTGGAGGATAAAGGCTATGATGTTGTCTTCAGTAAAGGAAAGGCATTCCTAAGACACGTAGCCATGGGTCAGACCAAGAGGATTGCAATTCGAGTGAAGAATATCTATAAACTAGAGGTAGATGATTGTGCTGCATTGAGTTCGAAAGCAGAATTGGTGCAAAGCCAAGACATTGGCGAGTTATGGCACAAGCAGTTGGGCCATTTGCATCATGGGGTCTTGAAGATAATGCAGTGGATATCTATAGGACTTTCCAAAGGTAAACTTGATCAAGTTGACACATGCAAAGGTTGTACCTTGGGAAAGTACGCCAAGTCTTCCTTTCATGATAGAGACAGTCAAGCAGAAGCGATCTTAGAGCAAGTTCATACTGATTTGTGTGGACCATTCTCGACAGCATCCACAGTGAAGCAAAGGTATTATGTTATTTTCATTGATGATTATTCTCGTAAATGCTGGAATTATTTCATGCAGAAGAAGGATCAAACCTTCTGAAGGTTTTGTGAGTTCAAAGCTTTGGTTGAGAAATAATTAGGGCAAAAGATCAAGGCCTTGAGAAGCAAAAATGGTGGAGAATATGTCTCTCAATAGTTTAAGGACTTCTGTGCAGCAGAAGGAATTAAATGGGAGTTGACGGCACCTCATAACCCACAGCAGAATGGGGTGGCCGAGAGGAAGAATAGAACGATTGTAGGGGAAGCACAGGCGATGCTGCATGACCAAGGCCTACCACTTCATTTGTGGGCTGAGGCATGCAAAACAACGGTCTATTTGCAAAATAGAAGACCGCATCGCATACTTGGGATGAAAACACCACAGGAATCTTTCTTCGGTAAGAGACTAGATGTGGGTCACTTCAGGATCTTTGGCTCAACAGTATATTTCCATGTGACAAAGGATGCATGGAAGAAGCTTGAGTCGATAGCTGAGTTGGGGATACCCATGGGGTACACTGATACACCCCACAACTACCAGTTGTACTTGCCTACCAGTCGAAGGACAGTGGTTCACAGAGATCTCAAGTTTGATGAGCAGAAGGCCATGCAAGTTTCCCTTGAGAGGGAGCTCCAACTAGGGGTTGTGGAGGAACTTTTGGTTCCTAAGGAAGAGGAGCCTCAGACTGATGCAAAGCAGCCACATGCAGAGGATCCAAGAGTGGAGACATCCACTTGAGCAGAGTCTTCCAGAGATAGACGGAAGTGCACAAGAGAAGCTGACATATTACTATTGGATGCGAGAGAGAATGTGGGAGAACCATCTTCTCATCGCAGACAGAGGAGGTCACCTGAGAGGTACAATGGATACATGGCCCTTGTTGGGGAATGTGTTGAGATTGAGCCATCTTCCTTTGACGAAGCAGTGCAGCAGCCGATTTGGGTTGATGCTATGGTGGAGGAGTATGACTCGATAGTTCGTATCAGTGTTTGGGATGTGGTTCCAAGACCGGATAACAAGTCAATTGTGAGTTCTCGTTGGCTCTACAAGGTAAAGCAAGCTGTTGATGGTAGTGTGGAGAAACACAAGGCAAGATTTGTTGCCCTTGGTTTCTCACAGGTCTAGGGGATTGACTATGATGAGACTTTTGCTCCTATAGCAAGGTACTCATCTAGCAGGTCGATGTTGGCACTATTAGCATAGATGGGTTGGAAGATCCATCAGATGGATGTGAAGACTGCATTCCTCAATGGCAATATTGAGGCAGAGGTGTACATAGAGCAGTCGGAAGGTTTTGATACCTTCGATCATGAGTTGCATGTGTGCTGACTCAAGAGAGCTTTGTACGAGCTGAAGCAAGCACCTCGTGCTTGGTACACAAGGATCGACAACTACTTCACTGGGTTGGGCTTCACAAAACATGAAGAAGATGCGAACCAGTACCACATAATGGTGAAAGGTAAGCAGTTGATCATTGTACTTTATGTTGATGATCTCATATTGAAAGGTGATGATTAGTTGATCATGTCTTGTAAGGAGGACCTTGCAAGAGAATTCGAGATGAAAGACATGGGTCTCATGCATTACTTCCTTGGCATGGAAGTATGCCAGAAGGATGGGGAGTTGTTTGTGTCTCAGGGCAAGTATGCCAATGAGATACTCAGGAGATTCCACATGCAGAAGTGCAAGCCCATGTAAACTCCTCTAGCAGGTAACTAGAGGAAGGAGGATGCTGCTTCAGGAGTAGTAGAAGCTATTGTGTACAGGAAGCTTGTGGGTTCACAGATGTACTTAGTGAACACACGACCAGATTTGTGCTATGCGGTGAACTAGTTGAGTCAAGCTATGGTTCAGCCTACCAAGATGTTTTGGAAGGCGTAAAAGCATGTATTGAGATACCTCAGAGGCACATCTTAGTATGGATAATGGTACCGACGGAAAGAGGGAGTGAAGCTACAGGGCTTCACTGATGCAGATTGGGCAGGGAGTCCATCAAATCAGAAGAGCACATTAGGTGGAATTTTCAATCTTGGGTCGGCGGTAGTTTCCTGGTACAACAAGAAACAGAGGTCGGTTGCACTCAGCACGGCAGAGGCCGTATACATGGCTACAAGTCATGCAGCATGTGAGGCCATCTGGATGCGGAAAATTTTAGTTGGTTTGCTTGATCAGAGAATGGATCCAACTCTGATCTATTGTGATAATCACAGTTGTATCAAACTCTTTGAGAATCCATTATTTCATGATAGGTCCAAGCACATCGACATTCGGTATCATCATCTTAGAGACTATGTGGCGAGGAGGATCATGTTTTTGTAGTATATTTCGACCAAGGAGCAAGATGCTGACATTTTGACTAAGGCATTGTCAAAGTGTAAATTCAAGTTCCATAGAGATAGGTTCGGGGTGGCAGATAATCCCTTTCTTATTGAGAGAGTGTTGAAATGTGGCAACAAGAATATTCCAATTTTATTCTGTCCTTGAATTAAAATTGAGAATTAAAATTTGAATTTAGTCTCACTAATTGCTTGAAAAATAATTAATTAATTCATCTTGGATTAATTAGTTGGAGAAATTCAAACTAGAAGTCTATGTGAAGTCATGTAACAGTTATCCCTTAAATTAAGGAGGTTATCCCTTAATTAAGGAGATAAGGATGAGTTGTAATTGAGTTGTAATTAGTTAGCTCAGTTAACTGAGTTATGTCCAGTTAAATTAGTTCCAAACAGTTTGAGGAACTAATTGTGAGTTCAGTCAGTTAATGCATGCATGCATCAAACTAGTGTACTCCAGATAACTGAAGATTCTCTCATAAATAACTCATGCATGTCTATTAAGAGAAAGACCCAGTTGAGATTAAAAACAGGGATAGTGTACTATCACTTGCAAGAATTTTCCTATAAGGAAAACTATTGCATGCAGAAGGAATTCAGTCCTTCATATTAGCGCAGTTTTACAGGGTGTAAGATTAGTGTTACACTTGATAACAGCTGGATCATCCAGGAAAAACAGTGCAAGGAAATAGGAGCTTGGAGGGTAGAGGAGAAGGCATATGAGCAGTCTATTTTGTCTGTGAGCATCTGTGAGGATTGTACTGAGAGCTGGCTAGCTATGAGAGCTAAATCTGTGTGTAATCCTAAGATATTTCCACTTGTATGATAATACAGATAGCATGGTTTTTTAGCTGAGGCTTTCCCCAGAGAATTCTTCTGTGTTTCATGTGCATTGATTTTGGTTCTGGTTATATGTGTTCTGCTTGATCTTGCTCAAATCTATTAAGCTTCTGCGGGTTTGATTGTAGAAGTAGATTAAAGTATTTTTCTTTAGTTATATTGCATTATCAGGTTAATCTATAGTGAGAATTTCTACAACAAGTGTTCTCCACAATCCCCTGCATGAAATTCTCGCATAATCTTTTCAGCTTCATCTTTCAGTAAACAGTTTAATAGAATACCACTAATGTCCTTCTGAAACAAAGCATTATTTATAATACAATATCTCAATGACTTCATTTTAAAAAATCTAGCTTTATTTCTTGTCAAACTAGGAGGAGCTTGTAAATTTAGTAATACAAATATGATATCTGCATACCAAGGTGAATCAGTAAAAGGTCCATTGATTTGTGGAGTCACCATCTCTTCCTGATCATCAAGGGCACCAATGAAATTAATATCTAGGGCCTGACAGTTCGATTCAGCCATGAGGTTGTCTAAACCTTGGCCTTTGATAAGTTTAGTAGGCTTTATTTCTATGTCATATTCCAATATAGTGGCAATCCATTTGCCTATTTTCCCTTCAAGACCATTTTGTGTCAAAATGTCCTTAACTACTTAAATTTGGAACATAAGCAATAATGTGAGGATACATAATGTAGACTCTGAAATCTTTGATGGCCTTTACTAAATCTAATGCTTGTTTTTCCATAATATTGTATTTGAGTGTGGCATCTCTTAAGTATTTACTGAAAAATGCAATCGGTTGTTCATATCCTTGGTCGTTCTTGTTAAACACACACATGGCAGCAACAAATATGAAAGATAAAACATGAGAGTACATTTTTTATTAACAAGAGATATACATTTATAGTACATGGTTTGACTGTTGGATTCCACATCCCAAGGTCTCTTGGACTTCCTTTTGTCTATTCCACTTCCACACTAACCCATTGAGGATTAGGTGTCCAAAATTCCCCCCTTAATCCAAAGGGTTATGTATGAGTCCAGGAAGAAAGCTATAATACAAAATGTACAAAAATGCATGGCAGCACTAGGTTGAATGTGCTCTATGAAATGTTGGTATAAAAGGAGGTGGTTTAAGGATGACCACCAACACTGGAACGCTTAGTGTAGTTCCTGGAACTCCTCCAAAACTGGAAAGAAGCTGAAGTCTTCTGCTAGAGGAAGTGCTCCTATTGTTTTGAAGAGAGAAACCTTCAACCAATAAAGGGAGGTCTCACCCCGCATAAAAGGGAGAACATCAACCTGAGAAGGGAAGTCTCAACCTGTGATGGTTTAAGGATGACCAACAACTCTGGAATGCTTAATGCAATTCCTGGAACTCCTCCAAAACTGGCAAGAAGCTAAAGTCTTCTACTAGAGGAAGTGTCCCCAATTTTGTTCCTGGAATTCTTCCGAAACTGGTAAGAAGCTGAAGTCTTCTCCTAGAGGAAGTGTCCTAGATTACCAACTGAAGGCATGCTCAGGGGCATCTTTGTTTCTGGCTACAACTCTGACACTGGTGTGGTAGGTTGTGGCTCAGGCTCGCTTGATGTGGCTTTGAAGCTTGTAGATGACCATCATTTCCCCCCCTATCAGATACAAGGTGAGATGATGGAGAAAACTCAACTGCGAGACTGTTCAATACTCTGGAACAAGTTCTGACATGTTATTGGAATATCTTCTTGGTTGTTGATGCCCATTGCCAAGAAGCGATCCATCCAAGACGAATCTTTGTTCTTGCAGGATGTTTGTTTTTGAAGCATCTGTTTGAAGAATGACTGGTTTTATGGCAGTGCTTAGATGGATGAAGATCAAAGCAGTGATCTTTCAGATGGCCAACTCGGTCATAGTGTTGGCATTTCACAATCTGTTGTTGTTGTTGTTGTTGTGGAAGAGGAGCAGAATTTGGAACAGCTGGATGTGAACTATCATGAATGAATCCAGCACTCTGAAACTGAATGGGCTTTGAGTAGTCTGGAATATGAAAGGACAAGTCCCTCTCATATCCAAGACCAGTTCTGTGCTTATTGTGGACAAGCTATTCCCAAGGTCTGATGATGGGCTTGGGAAGTGCAGACTGAGTTTCTGCATCTGCATGTACAACTACTACTTTATTGGGTACTAAATCTGAACCTACTGTAACATTATTGACTTTCTTTTGATGGGTTGCAGTCTCAATGTTCTGAACAGAAACATGTCCAAAATGACTCCTCTGTTTTAATTCTTCTTGCAGTAGTTGAGATTCGAGCTGCAAAAAATCAATTTTATCTTGTGCATTTTGTAGACAGACCTGAATGTCTGTGAGACAAAATTTTCTGACTTTTAATGTATCATGATTAGTAGACAATATGAGAGTTTTGAGGAACTTCAATACTTCACTGATTCTGGGCATTTTTTCTTCAAAGTCAGATTTACACCTTAAAAAACTGAACAACTACTACTCAATGCAGAAAAGTAATATCACTCATAGTACACAGCAATATCCTTTATAAATGTGCAGCAAATGATCAGTGTGCAACCAGCAAGCACCAATTACAATCCATTACATAAAAAATAAGAGTTTACTCATGACCAGCATTATGTTCTGACAATACAACCGACAAAACTTTTCTCCATAAAAGATTACAGTCAGCCCACCAAACTCTTTATGCAGCAGTCGAATCAAGGAATCAATGCACTATAATGAGTTTTAAATACAATGCCACACTGGGGCAGCAACAACTGCAAACTTGCTTGGATCCTTCAAATACTAGAAAGAGCTGTCACAGTAGAAATACTAGCAGTAAATTTCTCTATTAGATCATCCTCTATGAGATCAAGAACTTCAGGATCAAATACCGATCCATTGTTGTATACAGACTGCACAATTCTCTTGAAGCAAAACTCTCAAGGAATTTTATTTGTTTTCTTGGTGTCCTTCTTTGGAATCCGTCTTGACTCTTTCTCGATGGCGAGTTGCTGTGAGAGGATCAATGTATTGTCGTTGTTTCTGTGTCAATAATAATAATAATCTCAATGATCCACTTCCTCCTATACCAGATGATCTAATAAACGGAGGTCATACTCCTAAAGAAGAAATTCTACAAGTTATAGATGTTCCTGGTGATAGCATGAAACATGTTATAGGAAAGGAAGGAGCATCAATTAAAGTAATTAGAAATTCTTGAAATTTTCCTTAGAGGTAAACCGGGCGGTTCACGGATGAAGGCATGCATTATTGGAGCTCGGAATGATGTGAATTTAGCAGCAGAATTCTGGTACCAAATTCATCCAGAAAAAGATAGATTGATGTTACTTTTTGGCACTTGTATCTTTCTTAGCAGCATGCATATGCCGGGAATTGTATAAGTCACGGTTGCAATAACGCTAAAGACTTATTTGTAGAAAATTCTTCTGAATTTCTATTATTGATTTAGACTAATTTAGCATAATATGGATTGGTCCTATTGATTTTGAAATGCAAAAACCATAAAAAGATGCCTGAGAACTTGCCACAATGAGACAGCCTCAGAATATCAATCAAAGATGAAGTTCAAATCAACTATTTGACCCAAAATTATCAGCTCCAATAAATGCTACGATATCACTACTGACAAAGGGATAAAGAGACCATGTTGATCTGAAATAATATGTGTAACTCAGCCACTCCTTCCAGCTCAGGTACTCCCTTGATTCAGCCAAGAAAGAGTCCATGCAGAGGTATATTTACTCCAGCAAATCAACTGTAGTATGAGTCCATCACCCACATGGTGAATAGAGGAGTATTGTGATGTCAATACAGAGGGAACTCAACTTTTGAATCTCCCACAGTCCTTCAGAACCCACGACTAGGGTAAAAACGAAAATGCCTCCATTTCCTGCCACTAATGCGAAGTCGACAGATATAATACACCAAATAAGATGCAAAACGCTCCAAAATTGAAAATAAAACAACGCATTCGGAGGAGTTAGACAAGCTCAGCCGATGAAATCCTTCAGAAGATAAAATTCACTTAATTCCACAGATATTCCATGAAAACTACACGAATTTCTTCCCATTAAAATCGAAATCCTTCAACACGCACAAAATTAGAGGAAATTCCAACGCACGGTTAAAGCGGCTTAATTTCAAATGTTGTTTTTGTAAATAAAAAGCAGCTTTTTTTCACACCGTAACCACAACCAGAAGATACCTCGGGAACTGGATTTGAAGATGAAGTACGGCGGAATTCTGGAGGTATTATCAGACATTAAATCCTATAAGCCTAAAACCCTAGTGAGACTCCAATTGGGGGCGGAGAAAAGGGGCCAAATTAGGCTTCAAATTATCTCGGCGTTTTCCTTCTAAATACAAGGAGGTTTTCAACAATGGAACCCCAGAATTTTCAAAAGATCAAAAATATTTCTCTACGAAGGGGTGTTTCGAGCCGGTAAGAGCGCAACCTTGATTAAATTTGGTGGAGACTTGGGCAATGGCAGTGGCAGCATGCTCACAATGAGAGGACCACCATTTTCTTCAACAATAACATTATAATCATGGTGAAAGCCTTTTTCAGTCATTACAGAATCAAAATTCTCTGAAATCTCCGGCCAAGTAGAGCTGCTTCTCGAGTACTAATCGTCCTCTTGATTCTTCTGGAACAAGCGTAAACCTGAAAGGGTGTTGCTACATCTTTGAAGTGCGCTCAATGCAAAAATGGGTATTAATTTGACACCGAGAGAATCAAGCAGAACTGTTAGGTACGTTTGGGTGGCAAGGATAATTTTTGTGTTGTCCGAGAAACAAAAGTCAGAGAGACGTTGAGTAGAGTAGCTGGCAAAGGAACGCTAATGGAAAGCTGGCAGTACTATAGGAGCAAGTATTCGATGGGAATACCAAGCGTTACCCATTATCACGCAGAGAGCAGATTATTAAGACTGCGCAGATTCAAAATGGCAGAGAGATAATTAGATGAAATGGCTTGGTGCATGTAAGTAGCAGACCTGATAGACAGAGGTGGAAGCTAATGGCAGACGACAGTTATGGCAGAAAGCCCACAGAGCACAGGAAAGAATATGGCGTAGAATGAGGAATAAAATGCTCAATTCTGACAAGTAGATAGGGCATTAATTAATGTTGTCAAGAAGGCTGTTAGACTGGCAAAATCTAACCAATTTTGAGGCATATTTGACAGGTGTGAAAAATAACTCAGCAAGATTCATGCTAAGAGGTCAGATCCATAGGCGTGTGGCAAGGAAAATGGACAGATACCCTGTGAAATCTACTTGGTAATGAAATAGGTATGTATGCACACAGTAAAATGCTCTATAAGGTGGCAATTCTGATCAACTCTGATTAGGAGAAAGGCAGAATTGACATGTATATAGAGACCACAAAACAAGTGGCTCAAATTGGAGCAGGACCAGCAATCGCCCACTCTGGTACCATGTTAAACACAGAAATGGCAGCAATAAATATGAAAGATAAAACATGAGAGTACATTTTTTATTAACAAGAGATATACATTTATAGTACATGGTTTGACCGTTGGGTTCCAGATCCCAAGGTCTCTTGGACTTCCTTTTGTCTATTCCACTTCCACACTAACCCATTGAGGATTAGGTGTCCAACAGTTCTTTTGTAGCAAGACTGCTGCAATGGTGTGTTCTGAAGCAAAAGAAAAAATTATAAAGTCTTTCTGAAAATCAGGACTTATAAGGACTGGAGTTTTGGTTAAGGCTTCCTTGATGGCTTCAAAGGATTGTTTGGCCTCCACTGTCCATTTAAGTGTTGAGTCCTTTCTCAACATGTTATTTAGTTCTCTAATCAATTCTACTAAATTTGAAATGAATCTCCTGAGAAAATTTATCTTGCCTAAAAATGACTATAACTCTTTAATGTTTCTAGGATGGGCAATGGTCAAAATGGCCTCTATTCTAGCAGGATCTATTCTAATTCCACCTTTAGATATGATATGTCCCAACAGTTTACCCTCTTCTAAACCAAAGAGTATTTTTTGGATTTAAAGAAATACCAAATTTCCTACATTTCATGAAAACTCTTATCAAATGGTCTAGGTGTTCATTATCAGATTTAGAGAAGATAGTGATGTCATCTTGGTATACTACTAGGAAGTCATGGATCTCCTTGGCAAAAGCTATATCCATAGCTCTCTGAAATGTTGCTCCTGCGTTCATTAATCCAAAAGGCATCTTCAAATACATGAAGGTACCCCATGGAGTAGTAAATGTAGTTTTGGCTTGGTCCTCTAGCTGAACTAAGATCTAGTTATATCCAGAAAATCCATCAAGTAAAGAGATTTTGGATGAGCCCACTACCCTGAAGAATATGGTCCATTTTTGGTAGAGGATAGTTGTCTTTTAAGGAGACCTTGTTCAAATTTCTAAAATCGACACAAAGTTTGATTTCTCCAGTCTTTTTCCTAGTAGTGACTAAATTTTGAAATCCAATCTGAGTATCTAATGGGAGCTATAATTTGGGCATCAAACATTCTTTTAACTTCTTTCTCAATAGATGTCATAATAACTAGGTTAATTCTCCTAAGTTTCTGTTTGAAAGGTTTATGATCTTCTTTAATAGGTATTTTGTGTTGTATTATGTTGGTGTCATAAGATTTTAAGTCTTCATAACTCCATGCAAATACATCTTGGAACTCTTTAAACAACTTTATGTATTTTACCTTTTCTTCTGGAGGTAAGGCTTTTGATATTTTAATGAATTTTGGTTTTTCCTCAATTCCTATGTTACATTCTTCTATATCTGCTCTCAATGGCTCTAGTTTTGGTTTCCTAGCTACATTGTTTGAGTCAAACAAATATTCTAAGGGGACGAATCCCTTAGGCAAAAAATTATTTTTAAGATTAATAATTTCAAGAGCATCATTCATTATCTCTTCTATCTCTACATTTTCTAAGTTATCTACTTCTAATCTAGTGAAATTAGTAGGTTTAGCTATATCTAAAATATTTACATCTATGTCACTATCTATGTTATTATCTACCATACAGTCTGTATCTATTTTACAATTCTGAAACTCACCTTCAGCATTCATGAAGTTATAAATCTGAGAATCCTGGGAGAAAATCTGCCAATACTTCAAGTTGTCTGGAATAACAAGCCTATGTCTCACTTCTGTAGTGTACTGATGGTTGGGTTGAAAGGGAAATTTGCAGGTACTAGCAAAAGTGGCAAGACTATGGGCTTGCATGTTTTGTTTTCTAGGAATGGCAACAAAGTTTGTTTCCAGGAGGTCTTTAATCAAATCTAGGATAGTTTCCCTATATTGACTAAGTCTAGGATTGTTTACAGAGTATTCACCATTAATCTGTTTAATAATTAGTTCTGAGTCTCCAAGCATGGAAACTCTTTTGGCTCCAAGTTTTCTAAGAATTTGTAATCCTAATATCAGAGCTTCATACTCTGCCATGTTGTTTGTACACTTGAAGTTCAATTTGAATGCATGTCCCTCAGAATGATTATTCTCCACATTATCCACGCTCCTGCACCAACCCCTAACCTATTCACAGATCCATCAAAATCTAGATGTCATAGGGACTCATGAAAAATGTTCTCACTATCAGCTATTTTGTATTTTGGGTCTTTAGCTCTGATTTAGTTATTGTCATGTTCTGAATTGCACAGGATGAAAGAGTCCATATCAGAATGCATGGAGTATATGGGAAAGTTTTTTGGTTTTTCAGCACTACTCACCATGTATTTCATCAAGGTCTCTCTATATAATTTCCTTTGTTGGTCAAAAACAGATATGGTGGCATAAGACATATCTAACTGCAAAGATCCTTGCAATTTTTCTCCCCATGAGCAAGATAACAGCATACCATATTTGGGTGGGATGTCTGCAACTACTATGTCTATCACTATACTTTTCGTTGGGCATTGGACTAGAGTTACACATAAATCCTTTATCAAACCAAGGCATTTAACTTGGCTAGAGTCAAAGGAAAACAAATCCTTATATGGTATGGTGATGTCTAAGCTTAGTCTCTCCATAATTGCTTTTGCATCAAATTATGGGATGCCCCTGAGTCTAACATAGCATTATGTAATATTTTTTCATGAATGTTTAGGCTAATGTATAAAGGAGGGATTCCCCCTTGCTGATGAGTACCATTCACCTCAGGGCCAAACAATAATTCAAGTTGATCATCATTCAAATTAACAACATCTTCTCCCTCTCCTATATTTAAAGTTTCAGTTATATGTGATCTATAGGATTCATTCTTTACTAATTCAGTCAAAGGAACTGATATCTTTAATTTTTCTATTTCAATTTTGATGTTGAAAGGGAGCTGAGCTTTGTTTGTTTGGATGAGATCTTCCTTAACAAATGCAGTCTATGTGTTTTTATCTTGTTTCTCAATACTAGGAATTTTAGTCTGTGTTTCAGTTGTTTTGCCTTGATTTCTCTTGTTTGGAATGTTTTTAGTGATTGTTTCATTTTGAGTTTCAGTGGAGGTTATATCTACAATTTTTTGGGTAGAAGTCTTCAGTGTTCCCCTAGGGAGGATTTGTAAGATTTTAGTGACAGGAGCTTCTGTTATTTTCTTAGTGTGGGTCTGGATTGATCTCTTAATGGGAGGTTCATTGTTCTTTTTACTTCTTAAGCTATATTTTTTGTGTACCTCATATATATCTTACTCATATCCCTGTTTAAAGCCAAAATATTCACCAGATTCTAACTGCAATTGTTGCAACATGTACAACTCTTGTTCTTCTTGAGTAAGAAAAACAACATCTTCGTCTTTGATTTCTAGTAAGTTTATCTGGGTATCATCCTCTCCTTCTTCGTCTTGTGAACCCTCAACATAGTTCTCTTGGAAAGGGGGCCTAATCTGCTGATCTGGTATAGCATTCTTTCCAGCATTAGGATTCTTTCTAAAATTAGGGGTTTTATTAGGGGCGGTTGTTGATTCTCCCATTGAGTTTTCCTCTCCATGCTTTCTAATCTATCCATTATTCTCTCTACACTCTTGACTAAACTATCTATCTTTCCATTAGAAGTGGAATTTTCCTCTTTAATTACAACTCTCTTTTCATTTCTCATTTTAGCTTTCTTGGCTAACAGGTTGGCCTCTACACTAACAACATTTCTTTACATTTGTTCCAATGTTTCAAGGTTTCTTTCCCTTAACTAGTATGACATGTCAGTTTCAAAACCATCAAGGAATTTAATTAATGCTAGGTCAGGTGGAGGCTTAATATTAGCTGGGATTGCATTGTAGATATTATTGAACCTAGTACAATAATCCTAGACTGACTCATTAGGAGCTCTTCTAATGTTGTCATATTCAGAAAGTATTTGCAGAGGGTTTTTCTTTCTCTCCCATCTATCAATGAATAATATATGAAAATTAGCTAAGTCTGCAATATGGTGGGTGGGTAAATCTTTGAACCATTTCTTGACATCCCTAGTTAATGTTTGGGCAAACAACCTCATTTGGACATCTGATTCATCTATCTCATGCAACTCAAAATAGTTAGTCATCTTGTTTACATGTTTTTGGGCAGTATACTAACCAGTAGCATCAAACAAAAAATATTTTGCTCTGATAATCTTGGGGCATGGCATGGAGTTGTGCAGGCAAAACCAGAGGTGCATATCGGTCTGCCATGACTTGGATTCTGGCTTGACTAGGGGGTAAAGTGCTGGTAGTTGAGGAAGGACTTGAACTAGATGATGGTGAGGATGGTTGATGAATAACTGGTTTAGGAGATTGGACTGTGGTGGATACTATGGGTGAGTTTATCATAAAAGAAGGTGTATTTACAGTGAGTGAAGATTGTGCAGAAATTTCAGAGGCAGTAGCAGTGAGGGCAGCTAGTTCAACAGATTGCTGAAGGTAAGCACTATCTATATTTCTTATCAATGTAGAGGTCAAAGCTTATAATTTGTCAAAATATTCCAAGACAAATTTATCTAAATCTGGATGGATAACCCTTTTTGATACAATGAGTTGACTAAACTCAGGTTCTAACATTGTTTCATGGATGGCATTCTCAGATTTAGTTATAAATAATGAGAGGTCAAATGACAAATCAAAATGGATTTCCTCTAAAGTTGAAAACTCCTCAGGGAGTGAATTTTCTTTGACTAACTGGCTACTACTTGCCTGAGTTTCTACGTTTTTTGGTTTTCTTAAAATCCTGTCTGGGTCATCAACTATAGTTGCGGGGTTTGGATCTGGATTCGCCCTGGTATAGTGAGTCTTCTAAGGAGCCAGAATTCTAAATTTTTTAAGTGTTTTTTATGAAACTTTTGAAAAACAACTTCGGAAAATGACCTTAAGGGGGTTAAGATTAAATTTAAGGTTTCCTTAAAGTTTTATGAGATTGAGGATTGAAGTCCCCAGTATGGTCGCCAATGATGTTATCACTCCAAAATTTCTTCGAAGTTGTTAGAAAAATAAATAATAGAGGTAACCACTAACCATTTTTGGAGATCATGACCTAGCCTTCCTAATCTCAGAGAGGGCTCTCTCTTTATGATTTAACTTTGTTATAGTTAATTAATTTTAGGCTAGTTATGATTGTGCTTGGGTATTTTATTTGAAATTGGGTGGTGGGATCACTTACTTAGATGAAAAGGGTTGTCTTTTACCATTGGGATATGGGGTCAAATGCCAGACAAACAAGACTAGATTAAGCTCTGAAAATAGTGTCTAGAGGGAAAAATAGACTAGTTACTGTATATCTCAAAGACTTGAAAGTGAAATGGTTTCCAATTGGATCCAGGGAGCACTTAAGGGTTCCCTAGGCCGGATTATGAAGAGAAGTGAAAGAGGTCAACTGGGATGGGAGAGAAATTAAGGGTTCTCAAATCCGGGTATCAGAGGAAAACATATAAATGACTAACTGTGCAAAACAGTGTGTACTTAAAAAAAATTTGAGTGATATTTCTAGTTAATTCATTCAAATTTAGAAAACAATTAAGTTTATGAAACACATAAGGAGGTAAAAAAATCAGACAAAGAAGATACTTCACTGCAATAGCTCATCTCATGAATCCTTTAGTGCAATCTTTTTATTACTTGCTCCGGTCTGTTGACTTGAAAATGGTACAATCACCCTTAGGTTTAAGATCAAAATAACTCTACAAATGTATAGAAATCCACCCCTCAATACTTCGAAATATGAAGTATTTATACAAAAAGAATTTACAAAATATCTCAAACTACATTAAGAACTAATCTAGGAAAAAGAAATATCTTCATGCAAGAAGATAAAGACACCTATTGAACCGTTATTTGTTGTCCCTTTTATTTAGGTTATGTTGTCTTTTAGTCTTCGATCTTTTGCCCTTTAAGCTACTTGGTTGTTTGGTCTTCATGCTGGCTGTCATATTTGCTTATGACCTGTCATCTAATACACTTTCATCTGATACTCTTTGACCTTGTTGACCTGTCAATATCCTTTTACTGTGCTCTTTTACTTTTTACTATACATTTATATTTTTATTGTGTATTTACTACAGTAAATCATTGAGTTTTTCCCATGTCTCAGCATCTGGTAATTGGATATTAAGCATTTTTCGGTATATCTCATCCACCTCTGTATACTTGGAAAAAGTTGGCTTATTGATAAAAAGGTGTTTTACCTCATGCTGGAGGTAAAACAAGTTTTCAAATATTTGATACAATACTTTGCCTGTTGCTTTTCCCTTCATGGATGAAGTGTTTAACTGATCTCTGGCCACTTCCCTGATCTTCTTATTGTAATCTTCTTGTGTCATTAGCTTATCATTTGTAACTAAGGGATTTGGTAATCCCTTCTGCCTCAAAATTTCGAACTTAACCATGAACCTAGCAATGGCCAGTTGCATGGTTTGACACTTATCCTCCAAGTTCAACATCAAATTCCTCTTGGTGAGGACTCTTCTAACTTCCAAAATTGTACCTGTCCTGTCAGGTATATCTAGTTCTTGCAACTCATACTTGTTCTTAGAGTTGAGGAAATGGATGATTGATGTTGTTTCCTCTGGCATATCTCCAAGTTCTTCTTTAACTTTCTAAATGGCTTCTATAGCCTGCTTTATCAAATCAATCTATTCAAAAATAACCTGAATGGATGGCCAAATATCATTGACCGAGTCAATGTTATTGGCCCACAGTTGTTCTTTAGCCTGGCCTGGAGGTTCATTCAGTGTAAGCTCTTTCTCCAGGCTTTTAATTCTTTCAGTGATCCATGTGGCCTTTTATTGTTATTCTCTGTGCATGATTTGGGCCAATTTGTAATCTGTCTCCAAGTTGGTGACTTTCTCCTTTAGTTTATTCATCTCAGTGGTCTGAATGGACATTTCTTCCATTGCTTTGACCAGCCTATTGGCTTCATCACCTGTAGAGCATGTTGTTGTTGATTCTATTGTTGATGTAGTTGGTGTAGATGTTAGTAGTGCAGTGGCCATTGGAGCAGTGGGAGCTAAGGATGCTGCCAAAGTAGAAGGTACAGCAGTGGTAATTGTTGTAATGGCAGTTGTAGGAGAATTATCAAGACTAGCTTGTTTGAGTTGCATCAAGCTATCCAGTTCTTTCTCCATCTCCTTCAACTGATCATTCAGTTGCAGCACTAGGTCCATCATCTCTTCATCATTGCTTTGACTTTCCAGGACCTCCTTTGTCTGTGGGTGTTGTAAATGAGGCAGCTTAAGTTGTTTCTTGAGGGCTGTTATGTCCTCATTCTTCTTCTTGATTAATTTCTTTATGGCCTTAATGTCACTTGGGTCATGGCCCAGTTCAATGACCAAGTCCTCCAAGGACTTTATTCTATTGTCTTTGGCCTATGAGGAGGCCTTCTCCAGCTTGTATTAGTATGTCACATTATCCAATGAATATTTCAGCTTAAAGGCATTCATGGCCTTTTATGTGAGGGTAGAGTAAATCATTTCTCCAGCCTGCTTATGGAACTCTATCTCATCAATGGGATGAATATCCCTGGCCAACATCTCAAAATTAGTCTTCTTATAGCCTGCTGAGGTCTTTGGTTGCTTTATAGTGGGCTGCAAAAATGACACTTGCATCTTGCCTGCTTTGATGTCAAAGGTTGACATCAATCTAGTCTGGTTTAGTGGTGTAAGCTTGAGGTATTGGGCATATGTCTCTGCTTTCAACTTTTCATTCCTCATCTTTATCTATTTGAATCTGTCTTTGATATCCTTTTCCTTGTCAGCTCACCTAACCAAGGAAGAAATCTCCATACTCTATTGTCTCTCTATCTTTTGTGTGTTGGAGGTTGATGGTTGTTGGGTTTCACCTGATGCATCTGCTTCTTTACTTTTCTGCCCCATTGTCTCAATGTCAGTTATTTCCTCTAAGGCAATGTTCTCCTCCTATTCAGACACAGGATTCAACTTAGGCTTATTTCTTAGCTCAAACAGCTCATCAGAAGTCTCCATGGTAGAGTTGTATGCCTCTTCCCTGTTCCTCTTAGGATTCTTCTCCTCATTGGCTGGGGCCTGCATAGGATGAACATTCATTGGTTCTCCTATTTCTAGAACCTACAGGAAAGAGCTCTGGTCAAATTTATTTTCTAAATCAATCAATGTGTTCTCAACATCCACAACTATGTTGTCCATATCAATCAATGTGTTCTCCACCCACTCAGATTGGTTGGAAAACTGTTCAATGTCTGGTCTTGGGTGGTGGATGTAAGGTGCCAATTTGACCTTAAGTCTCAACTTGTTTATGACTCCATGAGGGTCATAATGCCATATGAAGTTGTTTTTGAATTTCATCTGTTGCAGTAACATGTCAGCCTCTAGTCCAACCTCTCTATTGTTGCAAATGAATGGGCCCATTTGGTTTTTCACCTTGAACTGGGTTTTCTTCTTAGCAGATAAGAAGTGGACCTCATCAGAATTGATGATTTGTCTGAAATATTCAAGGGAAAATATCCTCATAGGGAGGTATTTTGGCAATTTATAAGGGGCTAACTGGCAGCCATAAATTCTGATCTCAGTGTGGTTCTGGTAGAGGTACCAGTCTCCCACCTTGTTGTTCTTTGCCAATTGCAACACTCTCTTGATGTCTTGGTTGATTCTAGGCTGAGTATCAGAAGTCAGCATGTTCATGATTGGGTACACAAAGGAGTCTATGAAGTCTTTGTAGGTGAATGTTGTGGAAAACTTCTAGACCAAGGGTGTCTAGTAGACCATTGATCTCTCCTTTCCCCTGGTGTCCAACTTCTGGATGCTCACAGGGAACTTATCTATCTGGTAATACAAAAACATATAAAACAACACTGAAGAGTATTTGAAAACTCTTTCAGTGGGAAGTCTAGTGAATTTTTCATGCATTCTGTCTGCAATGAACTGAGCATAATCATACATGATAGAAGGAGGCTTACCTAGAGTGAAAATAGACAGGAAGGCTAGAATGACCCCATCCACGTGCTCATTTGATGTGTATCCTAGGATGCATGAGAGCATGGCGATTATGTGTCTGCCGGTTTCTGAGAAAATGGTGGCAACATAGGGTGGGGTATATGTAGGAGTATGGCGCTCTTCAATGATAAAATTCTGTAAAATTTGCTTGATTTTCACCTAGTCTAATGTGATGTATAAGTCTAACAGGTTTCCAATGGACAAAGGAGTCTGAGTAGGGATAGATTGGATTTGTAGCATTTGGTTTATTGACTCAATTGTAATGGTAAATAAAAACTCTTGGTTTGGGGCAACAATAGCCCTTTGGCTCGTGATATAATAGGCATGACAAAAATGTACAATATCGGGGAATGAGTGAACTTCTGGGAATGTGTATTTGGGTAAATTGGACTCCCAAAGGCTGATGTCATCTATATGGCTCAAAAATCTATCCATGCTCCAACAGTGGAGCTTCAGAAGGTGGGCTGGAGTTGCGGTGTATTTTATTTGGAAATCCTTGTCTGTTAGGGCCAAATGGTCAATGTCCGGGTGCGGTGATGAGACCAGTCTGACATCTAGAGAGGTCTGGGCAGCCATCTTGAGGATAAAATGTGGGAATTAGGCTTGTACAGATTGTATAAGTGAAGCTTTGAATAGGTCTGTACAAAGATAAGGTATTGGCAGTTTGCAGGATAGGGGTTTGGGTATTTCAGGGGGGAAATATTCTCAATTTAGGGGAAATCAATTAAATTCAATTAATTATTTCTTGAATTCACTGTACGTTTTTTAACTGAGAGGGTCATTCTAGTTTTTTGTTAAAACACCTGGAAATGGTGGTATGGGCTGCAAACTGGTGTGAATGATAGTTACAGAGGGTGCTCTGGCTTCAATTGTGCACTGGATGGTTGAATTGGGCGTCCAGAGCATGTTCGGGAGGCAACTGGCAGTCAAATCTGGTTGCAGAGGCTCAGGGTGGTGCAGGAAAGCTTAGGAGGCTTTCATAGAGCAAATGAACGAAAAAGGGTGAAATGGGCGTCTTTCACCTTTTAACGGGCAACGGTTAGAAATTGTCGGGGAATTTCATAATGAACAGTGATGGTTTTGGCTTTTGTCGGGGAGGTGGTTTTAGGGGCTATCGCACCGCTTTTGGGCATCGGGAAGTATTTTCATGAGAGCACGCGAAATAGCGTGGAGCTGCCACGTAACCGAAAGGGGCCCGAGCAAAACCACCCATTTCGCGTGCTATCGGGCGGGTAAAGGTCGGCAAGGAAATCAACGCGATATGGATGCGCGCCGTCAAATCTGGGGGTGGTAGATCGAACAGTTGTCGCACGGTGGAGATGCACGAAAGGAACTCAGGCAGAGATATGTGGGGCCCAGGGGATTAATTACAAATAATTGTAATTATTTAATGAATAAGTGGGGGGTTAAAATAATGAGCGGGTTAGGGAGAGAAAACTTAGAGTAAGGGGTTTTATGTGGTAAAATGGATTATGTTGGGAAATATAGGAATGGGGGAGTTATTAAAGTAATGCAGGGGGGATTTAAACTTAGGATAAAGGTTTTTAGTGGGTTTTTAGGCAAAATAGGGAAATTAATAAGGGGAAAGTGGTTTGCTCAAAGGGGAATGGGTTTCACACTAGGGAAAAGGGGTTTTCAGTAGGGGAATTAGTTTGGAGGGTAAATTGCTAGGGAAATGTGTGAAACCAAGGGGCAAGGGTGAAAATGAAGGGAAAAGGGCATTTTCTTAGGAAATGATGGGAATATGCGGAAATTAGTAAATATGTAGTGGGAGGTGAAATGAAATGAAGGGAAGTTAGCCATATGAGCTTGTGAAGATCTTTTCAATTTCATAACTGCTCCAGTACACTAAAACATATGATTAAGCATGATAAATGTGCTTTTTCTTCAGTCAAATTTTTATTTCAGCAACTTTTCTTCTACTTACCCTAACATTTTTTCTTCACTTTATTGGGTGCATTTAAGCTAGCAGACCCTTTCTTTCCTTTTTCTTTTGAAAAGTAAACTATCTAATTCTAACCTTATATCTTCCAATGGCTCAAATTAAACTTATGAGCACATTTTATTTCTCTACCTAACTACTGATCTGCCAAGATTAAACAGTTTGGATAGATCTTTATTCTCTATCTATAAACATGAAATTTAAAGCATGAAGTAGTCAAGATTAAACAGTTTGACTATCATGGGTTGTGGCATTTATGACAAGCTGCACACAACCATTATTTTGTATAGTAAAGTAAAAAGTAGTGGCACTTAGACTTGCACACTTTCATGATCTGTTTTTGTTTGGGGTTCATATATTTTCACTTTTTTGATCTTTTCTTATTCTTTTTTTCCTTTGATATTTCTTTTAGGACATACCCTCTTTACATTTTTTAATTTTAATATGGAAAACATTTGCAGAAAAGCAAAGGTATGTACAATATTACAAGATCAACCATAGCCAATTCAAAAATTATGAATCCTATTAATATAGGACCCTAACAGGAGTCACATCGCCCGTCCAAAGAAATGGGGTTGTTGGGGATTGAAGGACCTATCCTCCTTTGCACATGCTCTTGCTGCCAAGATGAGTTGGCATGTTCTCACAACATGCAGCCTTTGGACTGATGCGGTCCATCACAAATACATATGGCCCCTTCATATTATGGATTGGATTTGACTCTCACCTTAGCACAGAATTGGTATTTCGATGATCTGGAGGGTTATTCTCTGCACCCTTCCCACTATGAGAGATGGCCTTGTATGGCGTATTAAATCTAGCATATCAGTGTGCATCAGCATGGGCCCTTGGACAGGATGCAGCAACATGTACAGGCTACCCCCTGATCTTATTAATTTCCTAAATGATCGAGGCATCAACTCGATTTCCCATATTGTCAATTCAAAGAATTCCACCATATTTTCACAAGCTTGGAAATCAACTGATCTTCTGGGAATCCCTGTCCAATGGAAACAGGATTGGGTGGGTTATATCTCCGCTTTGACTTATCACATGTTTGTATCTCGGAGGATGAATATGAACTCATTTGGGCACCTGCAACACACAAAAATTATTCCCAAAAGAAGGCTATCCTATTATTTATGTTGCACACAAGCCACTTAAGTTGGCCGGGTGGTGGCGCACCCTTTGGAAGCTCAAAGCCCCCCCACATACCAAGTTGTTTATGTGGAATGTTCTAATGAACAAAACTCCTACTGGGGAAAATCTGAAGAAAAGGTCTTTTTATGGTCCCTCCTCGTGCGTGCTCTGTCATCAAGCCAAAGTATAAAATGAACACCTCTTTCTTATCTGCCCTATTATTGTCAATTTATGGGAACAGGTTCTCTCCTCACTGGCTATTACTCAGAGATGGCATGGAGATAACATTTTGGATGCTTGGAATCATTGGTGGATTGAGTCCTCGAACCAGAAAGCACGCAACCTCCCCCTTCTTATCTGTTGGTCACTCTAGTTGAATAGGAATGGAATCATCTTTAGAGATAAAGCTGCCCGGTGGCCTCTTTCAATCGCCCAGATTATAAACTCATTCCATGAAATCCTCGACGAGGAACACACTCCTCCTGTCCGTGTTGTTACACCTAAAGATATAGACCAAGATCACCCTTGGGCATACTTTGATGGATCTGCACAAGATCAAGGATGTGGGGGGGGGGGTGTGTTTTATTGCATCTATCTGACAGTCATATTTTTCGTATCTAGATGGGCCTGGGGGCTGGTACAAACAACTATGCTGAACTCATCACTCTTAGACATTTGCTTCATTTTTCTTTGGATCATGATTGCAGACACCTACAAATTTTTAGGGACTCCAAAAACATTATAAACAGGTTCAATAACACAAATACATGTCATGTGCACTCACTCAGGAACATACTGGACGAAGCCATACTTTTAAAATCCCAATTTGATTATATTTCCTTTCATCATATTTACAGGGAATGTAATCAGATTGCCAACCAGTTATCAAAGGATGCCATAGTCTATCCCAAGGGTTGATGGCTAATACAGGAACAGTGGAAGGATGATCACTACCAGTATTACCATCAACCATACATAGATCAGATATTTCAAGGGGCTGATAGGCCCTAATGCAGTCTTTTTTTTCTGATATTATCAGACTCTTATATTATGCTCTTTATTTCCCTGTATATATATATATATATATATATATATATATTTCCAATCAGCTATAGTATACCCTCTTGGATAATTTTCTATAGACATATATATTTTTTGAAGGCTTTGGCCTAACCTTCTGCATATGCCTGGTTGGCATCTAAAACATGTAATTTTCTCAAAGTAATAGAAAATTACGATTTTTCCTCGGGGAAAAAAAATTGAATACATCTCAGATCTGAAACTCATAATTGGAAGGGTTTTCACACATAAAATTTCATATTACAATAGGATTGGAATAATTAAATTCGCAGAAAGAAACAGTGAGGATTCACACATAAAAATTCATACATAAAATTCACACAAAAATTATTTCTAGATTTCTCTTGCAAGGTTGTGGGATTTATTTGATCGATTTTTCTAGGGCGTGAGGATCTTATAAGGTCTGTTTAATGTTATTGATGATCGGAGTGTCTTTTTTCAATCATTTGTAAGCTTACTTCTCCTCAACAATGACCTATTGCAAACTGTCGAAAAATATCAGGTCTGAAGCATTGCTATTATAGTAGTATGATATTGAATTGCAAGGGTCGAATTTGAGGTTACGATGGAATTGATCCTTTCTTGCATTTTAACTTATTTATTGATTATTAGTTGGTAAAAATATGAGTTATGAAAAAGAGCTATCCCTTTTTCTTTTTGTAACAACTTTGACATAACACAATTTCTTCAACACAACTAGCTTTTTGTGTCCTCAAATCATTGTTCTTGGCATTTATTTTGTTCTTATTATTCATTCTATTCCTAGTTGGTAAAAATATGAGTTATCAGGAAGAGCTATTCCTTTCTCTTTTTGTAACAGCTTTGACATAACACAATTTCGTCAACACAACTAGCTTTCTATGTCCTTAAATCATTGGTCTTGGCATTCATTTTACTCCTAGTTCGTAAAAATATGAGTTATCAGGAATAGTTATTCCTTTTTATTTTTGTAAAAACTTTGACATAGCACAATTTCTTTAACACAAATAGCTTTATGTGCTCTCAAATCATTGTTCTTCGCATTCATTCTATCCCTAGTTGGTAAAAATATGAGTTATCGGGAAGAGATATTCCTTTTTCTTTTTGTAAAATCTTTGACATAACAAAATTTATTCAAAACAAATAGCTTTATGTGTCCTAAAATCATTGTTCTTGGAATTAATTTTGTTCTTGGCATTCATTCTATTCCTAGTTGGTAAAAATATGAGTTATGAGGAAAAGTTATTCCTTTTTGTTTTTGTAACAACTTTGACGTAACACAATTTCTTCAGCACAACTAGCTTTATGCGTCCTTAAATCATTGTTCTTGGCATTCATTTTATTCCTAGTTCGTAAAAATATGAGTTATGAAAAAGAGTTATTCCTTTTTCTTTTTGTAGCAGCTTTGACATAACACAAGTTCTTCAACACAACTAGCTTTCTATGTCCTCAAATCATTGTTCTTGGCATTCATTGTATTCCTAGTTGGTAAAAATATGAATTATCAGGAAGAGATATAGAGAGTAAGGGTTCTTAGTTGTAGTCTCTTTATGTAGTTATTCCCCTCAAATTCTAAAATTTTAAGGGTTTAGTTCTAGTTATTTAGTTCTTGCAAGTGAAAGCCTCAGAAAACAAAGAAGGCACACTCAATTGAAAAAGAGAGAGAATGGGTGTTATGCACATTGAATATGCATCCCTTTCATTGACTGAAAGAAAAGATAAATCTATTACGATTCCAACCATACAACAACATGATAGCAATCCAATGGTAAGAGATTATAAACCTCTGAGTAAAGGATACCAGAGAAAGAAAGAAAACTTGATGTTGTTATAAAAATTGCACCTAAGTGAACCTCACGAGACAGAGGAGTAAGACTAGCTGAAATGGTCCTAATTAAATCACAGCACAATGAACCTCGGTAAGAAGAAGAAGGAAAATACTAGTATAAGAACATAGGAAAATCAGAGAACTGGTTGAATAAACTGAAAAACTTTAAGAAGGCCATGAGGGTCATATTTATTTCTCATATCCGTCATGATATTGTCAGACACCATTATGAGCTGGGTAGGGGACAAGTTAAAGGGGTGGTCATCATTTAAGTACACTTCCTCCTCCTACACTTCTTCTTGCTCCCCCATCATGAGCAGACCAGTGGAATCAAGCTTCTTCCTCCCCCATCATGAGCAAACTAGTGGAATCAAGCGAAAAAAACTCATCTGCTACCTCTACATTATCATCATGATTAAATAGAATTTTAATGTCTATGGGTCAGTCTCTAAGACCTTAAACACCTTGCTCATATTATTCCTCATAACAAAATAAACAATTATCTGTTGCATCTCAATTGTTTGATTCCTTGTAGTTCTACTGCTCCAATCTTGTAGTTATCTCGTTTTAATTTGATATTGTAATAATTAAAAGAGAATTTCTATATCAATGGGTTTGTTATTCATTTAGAAATTATTCTCTAACCAAACAGCGAATCTACCTCACATCAAAATTCTCTTTGAATTCATAAAGTTCATAGGCCATTCCCCTTTAGGAGGTCACATATCTCCTCCATGTTGCTTCATTTCCTTCAAAGAATGAACATGATAATGCACTCTAGGATGCATCATCTTCAAGATTATAAATTTATAAATTTATATGCATCATCTTCAAAACTGTGAAATGGTATTCTTTGCTATTATAGTAGTCAGATATTGAATTGCAAGGGTCAGATTTGAGGTTACAATGGCATTGAAATTGGTTTCTAAATCAGTGGGTTTGTTATTCATATATAAATGCTTCTCTAATCAGATCTTGTGATCTGTTTAACAAGTGATATTGGCTATAATGGCTTTAATTTACCCTTGTCTCCCAACAAAAATAACATTATCCAACAAAAAGAAACTTGTATGTCTCCATAACATTATTCAACAAAAATGATAACATTATTCAACAAAAACAAACCTGTATGTCTCCAGCAGTTGATGAATAGAATGAATGTAACAATGTGCACACACTTTGTTTGTATGTCTCCAGCAGCTGATGAATAGAATGAATGTAACAGTGTCTGAACACTCTAATTGTATGTCTCCAACAGTTGATGACTAGAATGAATGTTTGAAATGAAAATCAGTAAGAGTTGATGTTTTATAGTTTTTTGATATAGAATTTAATTGGTAGGGAATATTGGCATGGATTGCCATCTCCCAAATTCAAATGTGTGGTCTGGATTGATTTGTACATGATCAAATGGCTGATAATATTTCATGGTTGATCCTTGTGCTTTCTTGTGTTTAATTCCTGAATTGAAAAGGTTGGTGTGTTTAATACTTGAATTGAAAGGGTTGGTGTCATTTATTGCATCTTCTGAACTAATTCTTGAATTGAATGTTGTCATTTATTGTCTTCAATAGGTTAAATGGTTAAACACACATGTACATATGGCTGACACACATTTCACCTATTCTTGTGCAGGTATTACTAAGCAATGGGATGTGTTTCTCTAGTGGAAATCAGTGGGTGACTATTTGATGGGATAGGTGTACTCTTGAATAGAATTCAATGGAATGTTTTGTAGTGCATTTTGACTTATTTGGTAATTCAGAGTTGGAGGTACTTGGGACATTATGTCTTGTCAACTTGTGATGTTAAGGTTTGGTGTTTGACACTTGTTGGCCCAATCAATATGTGGGCCCATTTTGGACTAAATTATATAACTTATATAACTTAATATAAACTATTTATGTGCATCTTTTTTATGGTTTATGAATATTTTTTGATGGTATTACTAGTATTGGTCCTTGCACACCAATAGAAGGCTCTCCCCTAGTTACCAAGTTTCAGTTTGAATTCGAATCCTTTATATTACATAAAGTTCAATACAAAAATAATTTGGAAATATACATCTTACAAATAATTGAAAATTATGAAAATGTCGAAATTCTTTAAAAACAATTTTAATATAGTTGTATATTAATAATTTATGTATTCATCACCCGGATGCGGGTGTCATTGTGGTCCATTGAAGTTGGAGTTACTCCCCGCCGGCAGCTGTCCCTGCACCTGGCACTCGGGTGCAAATCCCACAAACCCACAGCAATTGAAATGAATGTTACGGAGTACAGAATTATGGTCAGGCATTCGACATTGAATGCGCGCTCAACTCGAGAGCCCGTGCAGGTTGATTTATCCATGGCTCGGCTTCTGGTTTATTCCATCGCCCTCCTCGGCTCCTTCTATATCCGTCTGCTCTTTTTCCCGCACCCCTGCTTCATTCTGGCCACTTGGGAGCTCATTTGGTATATGGTTTTGGCCTGGTCTGCCTACTCTCGGCCCTATCCCATTTGGTCCTGCTTAATTCCCTTCCCAGGTCTCTCTGTTAATTCGAAAATGGTCCGACGTCGTGGAGTTTCTCGCCGTGGAGGCACCACTGGCCGCGCTTCTCAATCTGCTCCCCAGAATATAGTTCCACTGGCCTCAGCCTCCCCGTCCTCTCCACCTTCTGGTCATAGCAAGCCCCTCCTGCACAATTCCTTCCAAACAACCCGCTTCAAATTCCACAGTAGGCTCAATAAACCCATTCTATCAGCCAGTATTACAGTGATCCTTGCTGAGGAGGAGGATAAGCCTAGCAGTTCTGTCCATACCACTACGTCTCAGTCTCAGGATGATAGCGTTCTTCAGGGAGAGGTGGTTGGCGTCGTGTTCAATGGTGACAATATGCAGGAAGAGGGTAATGCGCCTGAAGCTCCTCAGCCTCCAGTGGACTCTACACAGCGCAATTTGCATGCAGGTGAGCCGGAGCATCCTCCCGGTGGCATTCTGAATTTGGAAACTCCTCCAGGTGGCGGCGACATGGGAGATGCAGACAACGCGGTCGTCACGTGGATGGGCTCTCCTAGCCAGGTGGAAAGGGATGCTCTAGACTCTCAGAAACATGTTTGATGAATTTGGTACAATGCCCACTGATGGCAGTCTCTCTTTTGGTCTTTTTCATCTTTCTGTTATGCTTCTCTGGATAATGGTAACTCTGTTTTGCTTCAGCTCTTGGTTTAGTAATGATACTCGCCATTGTAGTCCTATGAATTGTATCAGATCATGGCTCAGCAAGCTATTGTTTTTGTCTAATTTTGCATATGGCTATCAAGGCAGAATGTTTATCAGTAAAGCCATAGTCGTCGATAGTACTGTAGTGATAATCACAGCTCTGGTTCACACTTTTGTCTGTAAGGGATTTGAAAAATATGTCTTAAGGTTTCTCAATCCCGGAATGGTTGTCAAAGGGGTTTATGTGTATCAGGATATCTGGTTGAGGGCAGGCTTCAGCCCCCTCTGAGGTCTTGACCTCTTTGTACATATATTTTTTCTCTTTTTTTAATAGAAGTAGCCTTTATGCAAAAAAAAAATAATAATAATAATAATAATAATAATAATAATTTATGTATTCATCTATATATCTATCTACATCTTAAATTATATAATGTTCATTATAAAATAAATTTTCATACCAATTTATATTAACAAACATTTTATATTTGAAATAAAGTTATATATTAACTGTGTGCAAACATTATTTAAAATATACACTTGTAATTTTTAATTTTTAATTATTTATTTACCAAATTAAACCGTATTAACAATAACATTTATTATTTATATAAAAAATATTAAATATTACAATTTAATACTTAGTCAAATCCCAATGGGAAAAAATATATTTAAAGAAAAAAACCAAAAGCAAAACAAAAACAAAAATATTCGCTAAAAAGGATATTTGTTTAAATTGATAAGATTACTCCACAAAAATTAATACAACCCATATGTTCATACTCCATTAATGCAAAATCTCATTGTATAAAATGTCAACCGTATGAGATCTCGTTGTTCCATAAGGGTTTTTGAAGCGCTGAGGATATGCTATGTTCTTTATGTACCAATTAAATTTTCAAATTTTTTTGGTCAGTTGGATTGAATTTGGTAATTATGGGTTGTTGATGGTTTGGTTTATTATGATTATTCTCTTTCATGTTTTAAAGATAATTATTTTCTTTTATATTTTAAATAATGTAGTATTTTTTTAGCTTTTATTTTCCTTGTTTCAAAGACTATTTTTCAGATTGTAGATTATTTTGGTTTTTATTTTTCTAATTAGGTAATGTTCAGTCTAGGTCATAGTCAATCTACATGTTATGTCAATGTTGGATGGAAGAATGATCTATTTAGATTGGGATGTTGTCATAGGCATTGAGTAAGATTTAGTAAAAAATGGATGTTTCATGGAACGTTTTTTATCTCATTCCCACCCTTAACCCCTTCCAATAAGATTGGAACCAATGACTCAAACATATTTGATCAACAATGTTAATTTCTCACATTTTGATAGAGAACATGGAAGTTGTCCACTTCCAACACTTTCTAAAAAAAAAAAAGAGAGAGAGAAAAGTATTTTTTGATTGTAAGAAATTGACATAGAAAAAAAAGAAACTCTTTTGTTTTTTTTGTTTTTTTCCATAGTTAGATTTGGGACACTTCTCTCCTTTGGAACTAAATGATAGATCTCTTGGATGTGCTTGCAAATTTTAAAAATATATTGTGGGCGAGGCTATCTTTTACATTTTAATATTATTGCTGTTTTGTTGAACTAGTCTATACTCAGACTATCTTTCACATTTTTTATATTATTATTGTTTTGTTGGCGGAATCTATACAAGTGCTTTTGAGAGAAAGAGTTTGGTATACTTTTCTCGAATTCTATTATATTAGCATTGGAGTTTTATCAATGGTTGTATTTGATTTTATACTTATGGATTCAAAAGAAAATTTACTTCCGATGTTGTTCATAGATGCAACTATCCTAGGTTTATTTCTGCAATATATGACAACAAAGAGAGTGCAATCAACTTGTTTTCATCAGCTATATATATATTTTTATCCAGCTTTTGGACAACCTCCCATTCGAGCATTGTTTTGACCCTATTCACCCAACAAACTACAGAACTAATCTCTATTTTATTATCAGTCTTTTTTTGCAACCTTTGTAACTTGTTTTCACCTCATCAATCTCTGTTTTATTATCTGTCTTTTTCTGCAACCTTTATAACTTGTTTTCACCTCATTTATACTTCATAGCTTTAGTTTACAACCATCTTAATTAGGTAACCCTCCCTTGAACTGGAGAGAGCTACCCTTAAAAGTAGAAGAGAGTCACCAAGGTAACAATGCCTGTACTCCTAGTTACCCAAGTCTATAATATAGGTGCTTGGATTTTTACATATTTTTGACAAATTGAATAATAAGACATCATGAAATATAAAACATAATGTAGACTTTCATGACATTTAGATTAGGGACAATCTATTTTTCTTCATGTACGTAGACTCTCCCTTACTCCTAGTCTCTGTTACTATATTAATTGACTGTAAATGTGTTTCTATATTATTATTTTTTGGCAATAGCTTTAACACTTCAAGTAAATCAGATATTTAGTGATTTGAAGCTTTGTTCTCAAGATAGTTAATTGTTTTGAATCTTGCACATTCTTTCATCTCAATAATTCAAGAATAAGCATAGAGCAACATCATTTTTTCCTGTTCAGGAAATTGCTACAATTCATAGTTCAGTTAACTCTTCTCTTTGACATTGTGCATATGTATGAACGCCTCAATACCTGTCGTATTTCTTACATTAAGACAATCACTGTTTTTGGAATAATGATGTCAAAACTGTCCCACCTCCATCCCATTCATTTAATGTTGGCAATACTTCTAAACCTCAATCATCACCTCTTGTATCTATGCCACATCCTCCAACTTCCCAACCCATACTTAACAGTGGAGTTGATTCAAGCCCTGGGTTTTTGGCATCGCAGCAGCCATTATCTCCTCCACCTCTTGTATTCATGCCATGTCCTCCACCTTCCCAATATGTATATAACAGTGGAGATGATCCAAGCTCTTGTTTTTCGGCATCACAACAATCATTACCTCCACCTGTTGTATGCATGCCATGTCCTCCACCTTCCCAACTTGTAATTAGTAGTGGGGATGATTTAACCTTTGGTTTTCTGGGATTACAGCAGCCATTACCTCCTCCAACTTATATTCATGCAATATTTTCCACCTCCCCAACCTGTATTTAGTAGTAGATATGATTTAAGCATTGGTTTCTCGGGATCACAACGCCCATTACCTCCTCCTTCTCTAGGCATTAGTATCAGTATCTCAAAATAAATCACCTATGAAGAGTTAGATATGGCTACAGATAGCTTCACAGGGACCAATCTATTAGGAGAGCGGGGTTTTGGATATGTATACAAAGGCATTATTCCAGGAAATAAAACTATAGCAGTGAAGAAGCTCAAGGTTCATGGGAGAGAGGGAGAATGTGGCTCTCAAGCAGAAGTGGAAATAATCAATTGTGTGCATCACCGCAACCTTGTCTCATTGTTGGTTTACTGCATAGTTGGTAGCCAACGATTGATTGTTTATGATTTTGTTCCTAATAATACACTAGAGCACCATCTACATGGTAATTAATATGTGTGTAACAATTCTTCCATTATTCACTTATCATTTTGCATATGATTTTGACTAGAAGCGAGTTGTTCCACTATCTGTATTGGGGGAGATCTTGAACACTTCATTTGTGCATGTGTAATGCTAAAGAAATGCAGAAAAGAGCCCACAATTTAAAATCTGTGTTTTACCATAAATGTAATAACAAAAAAAGGAAAATATGCATTGTATTAAACATTTATTAGTAAGTAGCATATATCCATTTCAATAATCTTAGATTTTTCATGCATCTTCAACACTGAGAACTTATATGAAAGATAAAAGGCTTAATAAATCTCGGGCTAAGATGAATCAATGCTAGTATGCTTTCACTTTTGAGGAAACCATATTTTAGTACATGTCAAACTGCTTCATGCTAGTAAAGCCACTCGAAGTATAATTTCTATGATTTCCAATAAAGTTTGATATTTTATGGCAGCACAAGGTCAACTTAGCATGGACTTGCCAACTAGATTGAAGATTGAATAAGATCAGCTCATGGTCTTGCTTATCTACATGAAGACTGTATACTAGATTGAAGATTGCAATAGGATCAGCTCTTGGTCTTTCTTATCTACATGAAGATTGTATGCTATATTGCTTTTGTCTTCTTACTTAAGCCACATTCCTTTATTATATATTTTTGAAATAGTTATAATTGTAGGTTATGGGAAGATTATTCGTAGAGACATCAAAGTTTCAAATATTCTCATTGATTCCAACTTCAAATCAAATGTAACCTTTTGTTCATGGTGTGATAGACCTCACAATATACACTAAAACCTTATATAATCTTTTATCATAGATTGCAAACTCTGGTCTTGCAAAACTTGCTTCAGAAGATTCTCCTTGTGCCAACACAATGCCTAAGGGGACTTTTGGGTAAATCCCTTTCCGATTGGGTATTTCTTCTTTGTAGATACCTTTTGTACCTTTATGCGATCTGAGTTTATGCAATAGCACATATGCAGTATCTGATGATGCATGTATAACTCCAGTTTTTTTTCAAAAAGAAAAAACATCGACTAACAAAAATAGTTATATTTTCATTTCTCTGTGCCTCCCAAAAGCTCTATGTCCGTCATGACATGTCTATCAGAAAAAATGTTCACTTAGCATAATTCCTCCGGTTATGACCTTTTCTATTTTAGATATAATACATGCCTTTAATATATTAAAAAATAAAAATAAAAATCAATACAAAGTTGTGTGTCTATCTAGTAATGCATTTCTTTCACATTACCATTATTTGACCAAGTAAATCTTATGTTTCTCATATCTGTCAGCTTCATGAGTGTGGTGGCATTGATTTATCCTAGCTTCTATTTGGTCTATTTTCTCTACGTTCGGAAGAGACTATTTATAGGGTCCAACATCTCCATCAATAAAGAGAAAGAGATAATAAATAAGAGGACAATATCATTCCTAAATAGAAAGATGGAGAGAAACCATCATAGTAGTGTTTATTATGTCATTGCTTGCGCAGTGACATCTACGATTTGGTTGTAGCTATTAGTTTGTTTATATTGCGAATTTTTTTCAAATTTCTATAGTTAACATTAGCCTTTTGCTTGAAATGTTTGGCTGACGTCAACCAGCCGCCACATCCCTGACCCCTAATTTCGGTGGTAGATGTCATCCTGCCATGCACGATTGATCGGGTTGATCAAATAGTACAGAGGAGACCGATTTTGCGTACAACTAGGAATTAATTTCGACCTGCTTTGAGCTCTAGTGTCGTAAATTCGGTTTTAAGAGTGTTGGTGGATAATTTATTAACAGATTATCGATAAGTGCATTTCTAATTAGTTGTGAGTTGTTTTCTTGGTTTTTTGGTGCTCATTGAGGCTAGAATTCCTATTTTCATGCTTGTGTTTTCTTTGCGGCATAACTCTTGCTTCTCAGGCTTCCATTGTTACCAAGTGAGCTACCCATTACATATTCTTCTTTTTTACTTCACCGGATGCGAGCAGTAAACTTTTGCTACGAAACCTTGAAGGTGTTTGGTTTTGTGCCAGGTCACAGGATTACCGACCTCCTCAATGAGCATCTGACAAATAAATGTATGAATATTAATCTCTTATTTAATCATCGTGGTGCATAGTTTGAACTTCTAATGGTTCATTGTTTCACATAATTTTCATATTATACTTTAGAATTTAGTCAACAAAAATTGTTTGGGTAAGCGGATTGATGGATTCTACTAATGGAAACCTGGTGATTTTTTGAGATATCCCTCCGAGCAAACCCTGGTTTAATGCGTATTTTATTTCTTAACGGAAAATTATGGAGTTTGTGGGTAAATATAAAAATAACACAAAAGTTTCAGTTTTAAATGCATTATGGGGTCGATTTTTTATGCTTTAATTGCAATGTTGTAGGAGTAATATAGTAGTAATTGTTCACAACTAAGTTGGAAGTCGGCCCATCTTTTCATTTTCACAAGTCCTATGAGAAAGGTGTCGAACCCAATTCCATATGGTCTGCATTTAAATAGTCTGCTCACTCCAATTCCATGTTCTTATGTAACCGTTACGACGAAGTTTTCCAAGAATTTAACACTCTTAAAGTTGCGAAGTTGGAAGTATCGCATCTTTGCATTTTCATAAGCCTCGTGAGCAAGGTGTCGACTTTGACCCAATATCTTGGTGTTTTAGATAGTTGGGGGGTCAAAGTTATATTGACATAAACATCTAACTACAAAAGAAAATAACTTTGAGCTCAGTTGGGTGTGACACATAGACACAAGGATGCGTTAATTATTTACTTTCTAATATTTTCCATGTCGGATACTGATGCATGTTTCCATTTCCACAAGACCCATGAGCAAGGTCTCGACCCCGACTCCATATCATGGTCTTTTAAATAGTCGGGGAGTCAAAGTTCTATTGGCATAAATATCTAGTTGACGAAGAAAATAACGCTGACCTCAGTCGGGTCTGACGCATAGATGTAGCATTTTAAGTTTCTAAAAAATATTGATGTCAAAATTTGGTCGATGTTTCCATTTCCACAAGACCCTTGAGCAATAAATATATGAAAAAAAAAATAAATAACCCCTGTTAGATCGTTAAATTTGCAGTTCAGAGTTTGATCCTACATATGTGAGTTTTCTCATGGCTTTTACGTTCACTCCACTGTCATAGGACACATTGTTGCTACTAATTTGTTTTTCAAAACACTAAATTTATTGGAATAAAAGTTATAGTTTAACTGACCAGAAATTACAATCTCGCATAATTCCCAACTAGGAAAACAAAAACATAAAAGAATTAACCGAAAAATTCAACCTTCAACAATATTTGAGAACTTTTGAGACCAATGCTACCAGTATTCTGAGTTTCCAGCAGTGGGATTTTCTAATGTATGTTCTTCCTCAATTTTATACATAAACGAACATGTTTGAGCCACGGTTGTAAGAGTACGTTTAAAAAAAATCAAATTAAGAATAAGTGCATCCCTCTTCATGACATTTTTTTTGGGTTTGTTTGGTCTTGGACGAAACCCGTAGTTGCAACTAGCGTTTAAGTTAGTTATTTTCGACTTCTGTAATTTATCAACCATATTCAAATTATTTTTTCTTTAAAGGAGGGATAACGGGTTCATATATTTTAAACATTTTAATAGTAATTTGTTTTAGTGTTAAATGCATTGTTGGGTTGTTTTTCAATGCTTTGAGTGCAATTATGTAAGAGTAAAGCAGTAGAAACTGACCATAACTAAGTCAGAAATCAGCCCATCTTACATTTTTTCAAGTCCTATGAGCAAGGTGTCGACCCCTATTCCATATGGTCTACTTTTAAATAGTTTGTTGACCCCGATTCCATGTTTTTATGTAGTGTTTATGATGATTTTTTTATTGGAATTTAACACTCTGAAAGTTGCAAAGTTGGAAATATACGCATCTTTGCATTTTCAGAAGGCTCATGAGCAAGGTGTCGGCTTCGACTCCATATCGTGGTGTTTTAGATAGTCGAGGAGTCGAAGTTCTATTGACATAAACATCTAGCTACGGAAGAAAATAACTTCGAGCTCAGTCGGGCACGACGCATAGACACAAGGATGTGTTAATTATTAACTTTCTAAAATTTTTGGTGTCGGAAGTTGACGTGTCTTTCCATTTTCACAAGACCCGTGAGCAAGGTCTCGACCCCAACTCCATATCGTGGTCTTTTAAATAGTTGGGGAGTCAAAGTTATATTGGCATAAATATCTAGTTGGAGAAGAAAATAACACCGACCTCAGTGGTGCTCGATGCATAAATGTGGTGTTTTAAGTTTCTAAAATTTGTGGTGTCAGAAGTTGGTCAATCTTTCCATTTCCACAAGACCCTTGAGCAATAAATATATGAAAAAATAAATAAATAACCCCTATTAGATCATTAAATTTGCAGTTCAGAGTTTGATCCTGTATATGTGAGTTTTCTCATGGCTTTTACGTTCACTGCACTGTCATAGGACACACTGTTGCTACTAATTTGTTTTTCAAAACATTTTGAGTTTCCAACGGTGGGATTTTCTAATGTACGTTGTTCTTCAATTTTATACATAAATGAACATGCTTGAGCCACGGTTGTAAGAGTACGTTTAAAAAAAATCAAATTAAGAATAAGTGCATCCCTCTCCATGTCAGTTTTTTGGGTTTCTTTGGACTCAGATGAAACCCGTAGTCAAGGTTGGGCCCGACTTCCTGGCCGGCAGTCGACGTGTGTGTGGAGAAGAATCATAAGGAAAAGGCCAACCTCCGACCCATCTTGGCAAAGGTTGAACTTTGAGCGATCTTGAAGTTGCAATTGACATTTAAGTTAGTTATTTTCGACTTTTGTAATTTATCAACCATATTCACATTTTTTTCTTTAAATGAGGCATAACAGGTTCATATCTTTTAAACATTTTAATAGTAATTTGTTTTAATTTGTACGTAGTTTTTGGATTTGTTATCTTAAACTTTTAGATAGAATAATAATCTTTCTATAAATTTGCTTTAAATAAATTTATCTTATAAAAATAATTTATTCAATTTATTTTTTTATTGATAAAAAAAAAGTATTTTAAATTAAATTTATTAAATAATATGTTATATGAAAAAACAAAATAATAAATTATAAACATGCCAACTATACACATATTTATTTTGTGGGCCCTCCTAGAAGCAAGTCAGAAGTCAGGATGACTATGAGGTCGGAGGTCGGCCTTGTCTTTACGGTATTAAGAGACTCCCTAACCAATCTAGCTCCTTGTAAACACGCATAAATATACACACATATTTATTTTGTGGCCCCTACTGAAAGAAAGTTGGAGGTTGGCCTCCACTATGAGGTCGTTTGAATGGTCTCTCTAAACATTCCTGACTACTAACACTCCCCAACCAATTCAGTTGCAACTACAATACTTCACGTGAGCTGGTGCAAGCCCTAACAAATTCAACAGAGGTTGTGATATCTATTTCATTTAAATATTATTTTAATCAAAATTATTCATGTATACATTAATGTTGATATTCCGTGAGATTAAAGTACTCTGTTGTTTTACGAGGAAATGAGCAGCAATGGTCAAATTATCTTGCTTCATGGTTTTTATCGTTTGTGTTGAGATTTGAGAGTAATGATGCCATTTATTACCAGTAAATTGTAACTTATTCCCCCGCCCATATTTTATTTATTTTCTGATGCAGTAGCATCCAACTAAGGGCACCATGACTGGGTGTTGGTCTCAGCTGAGGAGGAGAGGTTCATCAGTATTTGAATTTCATTTGTGTTTGTTAATTAAGAACAGTATTAGGAACCTGTTTGATTTCATTGTCCGTTAATAAGTAGTTAGGGACAATACAGTCAGGTAAAAGTAGTTACAGCCACATGGTTGTCTGGTCTTTTATTTTTAGTTTATTTTATAGTTATTCACTTTTGGAAAAAAAAAAAATAACAGAAAGGGAAATATTATCTTTGTATTCTACAGAACTAAAGAGTTAAAATAGTAAGATAAGTTATCAACTGCATAACTAAAGAAGCAACCGCCAACAGTTTGCTTAACTATATTGTAAGATTATAAAACAAATGTACACAGCATGGACGAAGTTCGACAATTCTGAGCAGAGAAAAATAATATAAAAAAGATATATTTTCTTTTCATTTTTATGAGTCCATATGACTAGCTATTATGTCCTTCTCATCAAATTCTTGCTATGTGTAATAAAAAGACAGTTAAACAATCTGTCAAAATCCTTCCATGCTAAACAGAGGCGAATTCCCAAACTAAAATGACTAGTAGAACCATAGCCACGAAACAAACATAGATAGAAACAACGAAGACCGAGCACACAATTCCTTTGCATATTAAGAAGCTACAGAGGCACCAGAGTATGCTATAGCGAGCCATCATCAACAGATCCAATCACAGAGCAAAATTCAAGCGATTTAACCCCATGCGCACTAACACAAAATTCTTTTCATTGATTTTTCAAAATAATTACAGTAGCAAACATTGTATTCCAACTATACAATTACAAGTCCAAAGTCCAGCGGCCCTGAAGGCGAGAAAACCCTCCTTCGGGAGCAGAGCAGCGAGAAGAGGGTTAGGGTTTTAACCCTTAAACAAAAATTCATTACAGTTCACGGCAGAACCAACAACATTCAGTCAACCGAACCAGAAAACTAAATTGCCAACAACCGAACGGCATTGCAACCAGAACCCAGGTCGACTACAAGAAAAAACAACCAGAGAAACCTTCGACCAAACAGTTATAACAAGGAAAGACCCTACCAGTTCCATTCGAAGGAGGAGCCGAGGGATACTCCAGCCAGAGACCAGCGACCTGCATAGGAAATACAACAAAATGTTAGAACCGTGGATTGAAAGCAAACCGAAAGAGACAGTGAAGATTGACAGTAAGGGAAGAGAACACCGAGAACACTTACCCACTCGACAGCAATGCTGGATGAGGAGACTCATAACTGACCGCGACCATCACAAAACAAAACCCTGCTTGCAAGGAGCCGAGCCTATTAGTGCACAGAAAAACTGAGAGCGTAACATTCATCATGGAGTGAAATCTTACCTTGCCAGAGTGAGCAAACGCAGAATGGAAGGGTCCTGCTGAGGCCGCGACCTGAGCACAAATGCATGCATACAAAATCAACCGATAATACAACCATACAAGTAGCAGAGGAACCATAAGCAAGCCCAAAAGATTGAGCGAGCAACGAAGATGAAACAGTGAGCACCGAGGCAACAAAGGAACAGAGAACCATCTCAATAGTCCAAAACATCAAATAACAGAGCCAAGCCAGCAAGAGCGTAAACCAAGAGAAACGTTGGAGCACAGCTACCACTTACCAACAAAGAAGCCACAGTTGGCGCAAGCAGAACATCGTTATACAATAGTGATAGTCACCTAGAGAACCTCAGAGCTCACAACCTGAACAGAGCATGCTGAAAATGACTGGGAGCAACCAACATCCTAGGGTTTAGCCAAACGCGAGAAGGAAGACTGAGGTCAGGACAATTGTCCTCTCGGCATACAGGCTCATTAACACAAGCAATCAATGCCCATTAAAAAAATATCAGCGCAAACCTCTGTTTAACAAATTAATCATACTAAATCTTTGTTAATCAACAATTATTGGGTTGATTGAATCACACATCACAGGCTAGTCCCATCATAGTGGTATGAGAGCAGGATTTAGAATTGGCCTGAGAAATGGAGATAGGAAGAAGAGGTCGTGGAAGAGGTGCTCGGAGGGTAGCAGAGGAAGGATTGCGGGAGGAGATCAAGATCCTTACTGCCCGTTTGGAGGCAGTTGAAGCAGGGAGAAGAAGGGATCCAGAGGTAGGAGATGATAGCGAAGAAGAAGTTGTAGTGACAACAGATGGGTCAAATGAAGAAGGGCCGAAAATGAGATTATTTAGGTCGGTCTTGTTGGCAAGTAGTAAGCCTAAACTAGAAATTCCAAATTATGACGGCAGCTTGTCTACAGAAGTCCTGTTGGACTGGATCAACGAACTGGATAAATATTTTGAGTGTGAAGAGGTCAGTGAAGACCGGAGAGTTAATTTCGCTGCAACAAAGTTGAAGGGACACACAGCCCTGTGGTGGGATAGTGTCCAAACAGAGAGAAGAAGGTTGAACAAGTTGCCAATAAAGAAATGGTCAAGGATGGTGGCCAAGTTGAAAGGCAGATTTTGGCCTAAGGATTACCAGATTGCACTACATCAGCAAGTGCAGAATCTGAAGCAGAAAGGAATGACAGTAAGAGAGTACACTGAAGAATTCTACCGGGTAAATTTAAGAGCTGGTTATACGGAGGACACCCCGGAGAAAATAGCAAGGTATGTGAATGGTTTAAGGTTAGAAATATTAGATGAAATTAGCATTCTTTCCCTGAAAAACATAGAAGAAGCATATCAAAGTGTTATGAAAGCAGAGGAGAAGATCACCAAGAAACAAAATGCTAGGAGAGGACGGGGAACCGGTAGAGGAAGAGGATAGTCTTATGGCAGAGGATGAACTGCCAGCAATAGTGAAGAAGGCAGCAGTTCCAAAGCTTCTGGGACAACAGAAAAAGGTGACAGCATGAGAGGTGGCAGGCCATACCAGTGAGGGAGAGGAAATGGCTGAGGCAGAGGAGCTAGTTATCAATGTTACAAGTGCCACAAGTGGGGGCACAGATCTTTTGAATGTCCAGAGGCAGAACAAGCTGGACAGAGGGGTGCTTATGTCACACAGCCAGAGGAAGCATAGGTACCTCTGTAGGTTTTAACCCCGTACAGAAATTACCTGCATACGAATTCTAAATCACAGAAAAATAAACAATGCGAGAGCATAACACATAAAACACATATACACAGAGTTTTTCCCCTGGATCCCAAAACCGAGACTACCAGCTTGATTTTTCATTATATTCCTTTCAATGTTACAATACATATTTATACATGCTGAAGCATCCAATACCATGGACCGAAAACCATCGCGTCCAAAACCATGGACCGAAAACCATAGGTAGGTTCGCCCAACCTAATATAGGGTCCAAAAAAAAATTTCCCAGGGCGCTACCTCGGACCCCGTAGAAGGGGGCTACCCGCCCCCCTCAAACCCCCCGGATAGGGGGGGCTGCCGCCCCCCCCCCCCCCGTGACCCTCCCGCTGCGCAATCGGCGTAACGAAGGGGGGGCTCCGCCCCCCCTCTAACCCCCCGGTTCACTACGTCGGTTAGTCGTGGAAAGAATATAACACAACCCAACAATCTCCCACTTGTTGTTTTCTTTCCACACGAGGCCACAAGAGAGCTTAGTCATTTTTCCAGCCCTGAAATGCCCATTATTTCTCTACACCAAGAGAACTTCTCAGAGCTCACAGATTTTGTCAATGCATCTGCAGTATTCTTCAATGTGTCCACCTTTACCAGCAACACCTTTTTGTCTTCTATCATATCCCTCACAAAGTGATACTGAACATCAATGTGCTTTGTCTTCGAATGATAAGTAGGGTTCTTTGCCAAGAAAATTGCACTTTGGCTGTCACAATCTATTCTTATAGCTCCCTGTACTAACCTCATACTTGAACACAATCTCTGCAACCAAACTGCTTCCTTGCTTGCATGAGTGGCTGCCATGTATTCTGCCTCTGTAGTTGATAGTGCCACTACAGATTGTTTCTTACTCATCCAACTGACTGCACCTCCAAATAGGTTAAACACATACCCACTTGTAGATCTTCTCTGATCCAGATCTCCAGCTCAATCTGCATCAACAAAGCCACAAATATTCAACACTTTGTCCAATCCTAGTCTTCCTTGGTAGCACAAACCATAATCACTAGTGCCACGCAAATACCGAAAAACCCGCTTCACTGCTGTCTAGTGCTCCTTCCCTGGTTTTGACATAAACCTGCTCAATACTCCCACTGCATGTGCAATGTCTGGTCTAGTACAGACCATTGCATACATCAGGCTACCGACTGCACTTGCATATGGAACACGGGACATGTCCTCTTCCTCTTCTTGTTTCTTGGGACACTGTTCAGCAGATAACCTCACACCTACAGGAATAGGAACCTTCACCGGTTTACTATCCTGCATATTAAACCTCTGTAGTATTGTCTCGACATACTTCCTCTAGTTTAACCAGAGCTTCCTCTTTGCCTAATCTCTTTTAATTTCCATGCCCAAAATATAGTTTGCAGCACCAAGATCTTTCATGTCGAATTTGGAGGACAATTGGGTCCTCAAATCCTGGATAATTTCTTTGTCATTTCCAACCAGCAACATATCATCCACATACAAGACCAGATAAATAACACGATCACCAATTAATTTAAAATACACACAGTGATCTGCTTTGCTTCTGGTGAAGCCAAGTCCCCGTATAAATGTATCAAATTTCTGATACCACATCCTTGGTGACTGTTTTAACCCATACAGAGACTTCTTTAACTTGCATACCAGTTCTTTCTTACCCTTCACCGCAAAGCCTTCAGGTTGCTTCATGTAGATTTCCTCTTCCAAATCCCTGTGAAGAAATGTTGTCTTCACATCCATCTGTTCTACCTCAAAATCAAAAGCAGCAGCAACAGATAAAAGTAACCTAATAGAAGTTACCTTGGCAACAGGAGAAAAAATATCACCAAAATCAATTCTCGGCACCTGGGAATAACCTTTTGCTACCAACCGAGCTTTGTATTTCTCCACCTTCCCTTCTGCATTTGTCTTCTTTTTGAAAACCCATTTGCTGCCAATGGGTTTCCTTCCAGGCGGCAACTCCACCAGATCCCAAGCCTCATTTTTGTGCAAAGATGCCATTTCATCAACCATGGCTTCTTTCCAGAGTTTTCCATCCTCTGAATCCACTGCTTCCTTCACAGTTCTGGGATCATCATCAGTAACAGAAAAAGCAAAATTTGAACAGAAAGCAGATTGACTATACCTTTCTAGTTGCCTTCTTTCTCGAATTGATCTTCTCAGAGCCGGAGTTTGTGGCTCTTCATCTTCTAATTCCTCCTCTATTGTAGAGTCTGATTCTTCCTCCTTTAGCTCAAACTCTATCTTCTCAGGTTCCTTTGGTTGGACTTCATGTTTAATAACATATTTTACCTCTCTGAACACCACATCTCGACTGTACACAACCTTCCGTGTGACTAGGTTCCAAAGCTTATAACCCTTTAAACCATCCTTATACCCAATAAAGATGCACTTCTCAGATTTACTATCCAACTTGGTTCGTTTCTCCTTTGGAACATGTACATATGCATCACATCCAAATATCCTCAGATGTGAAAGAGAGGGTTTCTTACCAGTCCATACTTCTTGTGGAGTCTTATCTTCCAACGCTGATGAAGGTGACCTGTTGACCAAGTAACATGCAGTATCCTCCGCCTCTGCCCAGAATTCCTGTCCTAACCCGGCACCACTGGGCATGCTTCTTGCCCTTTCCATCAACGTCTTGTTCATTCTTTCTGCAACTCCATTTTGCTGAGGTGTATATGGAGTAGTCTTCTACCGTGCTATACCACACTTCTTACAGAATTCTTCAAATTCCTTGCTGCAAAACTCTCCACCATTATCTGTCTTTAGCACCTTTATCTTCTTCTCTGTTTGATTTTCCACCAGAGCCTTAAATTCTTTAAACCTGTCAAAGACTTCATATTTCTTCTTAAGGAAATATATCCATGTATTCCTTGAGAAGTCATCTATAAATGATACATAGTACACAGACTTACCCAGTGATGGAACTTTCACAAGTCCAAACACATCACTGTGCACAAGCTCTAATATCTGTTTCGCCCTCTTAGCACCAGAGGGGAAATTCACCCGATTCTGCTTCCCATATACACAATTTTCACAAAAATCAAAATCCAGAGAGCTATTACTCATACCTTCTACCATACCTTTACCATGAAGTATTCGAAGGCCCTTCTCTCCAATATGTCCAAGCCTTTGATGCCACAGCATGGTCTTCTCTCCAGAGACCACTAGATTTTCAGCTCCACTTTCAGGAACCACAGAACTGTTGCACCCATCAACAACAGTGCTACCTTGCAGCTTGTACAGAGTTCCAATCCGAACTCCCCACATCAATACCAGTGTTCCCCGAACCATCTTGCAGGTATCCTTCTCGAACACTGTTTTTACACCTGCATCATCCAACTTGCTTACAGAAATCAGATTTTTGGCCAATGCAGGAATATGCAGAACACCCGGAAGTGTTCTAACCCTTCCACCTTGCAACTTCAACTTTACTTTTCCGCGACCAATGATTCTAGCCTTCTTATCATCTCCTAAGAAGACATCACCACCATCATATTTCTGATACTCGCAGAACCACTCTCTATGGGGAGTGAAGTGAAAGGATGCACCTGAGTCAATCAACCATGCCTCATGATCTACATGTGTACTTGAAGAAGCCAAGTACACATCCCCACCTTCATCTGATGTGGTTTTCACCTCTGCAGAAGGAGCATCATCAGATCCCTTTCCTTTATCAGGAGCTTTAGATTTACAGTCCCTTTTGAGGTGCCCTTCCTTTCTGCATTTCTAGCACACCACCTTTACAGGTTTTCCTGGAGATTTAGATCTCCCTCTAGATTTAGATCTCCCACTCGATGACTTATTTTTGTTTCTATTCTGGGACCGTCCTCGTACAGACAAGGCATCACCATTTTGGCTCTCCATATTTTTCCATCTCATCTCCTCCGTCAGCAAGGCTGAGACTATTTCATCAAACTGCAAAGCAGTTGCATTGCTACCTATTGCAATAACCAGACTATCCCACGAATCTGGTAGAGAACACAACAAACTGATGCACTTATCTTCATCTGAAATTTTAATATCAACAGACGCTAACTAACTTACCACAATATTAAAAGCGTTCAGATGCTCTGTCACTGAGTCTCCATCTTTCATCCTCAGGTTATACAGCTTTTTCCGCAGGAACAGTTTATTCACCAGAGACTTAGATTGGTACAAAGTCCCTAACTTGTCCCACAAAGCCTTCACCGTAGCTTCCCCTGATACATTCAGCAATACTGAATCTGAGACACACAATCGTATTGTGCTCTTTGCCTTCCGATCCAACTTCTTCCATTCTTCATCGGTCACTCCCGTTGGTTTAGTACCTGGATTTATCGTGATCCACTGATCTTTATCCACCAACAGATCCTCCATCTTGAGTTTCCACAACTCAAAACTCTGACCATTGAACTTCTCGATCTCTATCTTTCCGCTGCTCGCCATCTTCTTTCACCACCAGAATCGATCTCATAGATCTCCCATTGAACAGGGTCTACCACAGGCCCGAGCGAAACCCCTCAGCAACAAAGGCGTCCCCTTGAAGCCAAAACAGCTCTGATACCAAATGTAGGTTTTAACCCCGTACAGAAATTACCTGCATACGAATTCTAAATCACAGAAAAATAAACAATGCGAGAGCATAACACATAAAACACATATACACAGAGATTTTCCCCTAGATCCCAAAACCGAGACTACCAGCTTGATTTTTCATTATATTCCTTTCAATGTTACAATACATATTTATACATGTCGAAGCATCCAATACCATGGACCGAAAACCATCGCGTCCAAAACCATGGACCGAAAACCATAGGTAGGTTCGCCCAACCTAATATAGGGTCCAAAAAAGAAAATTTCCCAGGGTGCTGCCCCAGACCCCGTAGAGGGGGGCTACCCGCCCCCCCCCTAACCCCCTAGTTCACTACATGGGTTAGTCATGGAAAGAATATAACACAACCCAACAACCTCCCCAAGAAGCAGAAAATGTGCTAAAAATAGGGGAAGCCTTAGTTTTGAACAAGGTGTTGTTGAAACCAGCCAAAGAAATAGCTAAACAAACTCAAAGGAAAGCTTTGTTCTGGACAGTTTGTAAATCACACGGTAAATGTTGTAAGTTGATTATCGATAGTGGGAGCACAGATAATCTGGTTGCCACAGAGATGGTGGAGAAGTTGGGGCTGAAGCAGTTGAAGCACCCCACTCCTTACAAGGTATCATGGCTGAAAAAAGGCCATCATCTGTTGGTAGATGAGCAATGTGAAGTGGAGTTCCATATCAGCAAATATAAGGATAAGGTCATTTGTGATATAATGCCAATGGATGTATGGCACATATTGCTAGGCAGGCCATGGCAGTATGACAGGAAGGTAGTACATGACGGGAAGACAAACTATTATAAGTTTGTCAAAAATGGAATCAAGCACACGCTTGTGCCCATCAAGGAAGAAGAGACAGTGGAAACAAGCGGGACGAGAGTGTTACTAATGGGCGGAAAACAGTTTTTGAAGCAACTTGAAGATAGTGAAGTAAGCTATGTTGTTGTAAGAAGAGCGAAGACAGTGCTGCTACACACAGAGGTGTCAGATTTGCCTGCAGAAATTCAGCAGATGCTGAAGGAGTTCAGCGATATAGTAGTGGATGACTTGCCAGATAAATTGCCTCCCAAGAGAAGTATAAGTCATCATATTGACTTTATACCCGGAGCAAGTCTACCGAATAAGGTAGCGTATCGGATGAGCCCCAAAGACAATGAGGAGATCAGAAAACAGGTGTAGGAATTGCTAGATAAAGGACTGATAAGGGAGAGTTTGAACCCCTGCGCAGTTCCAACAGTTCTCGCTCCCAAGAAAGGAGGAGAATGGCGAATGTGCACAAATTCGAGGGCCATCAACAAGATTACCATCCGGTATAGATTTCCACTACCACGGATGGATGACATGATGGATTGCCTGAGCGGGGCAGCATATTTTTCAAAAATTGATTTGAAAAGTGGGTATCATCATATTCTAATCCAAGAAGGGGATGAGTGGAAGACAGCCTTCAAAACTAATGAAGGACTGTATGAGTGGCTGGTGATGCCATTCGGACTGAGCAATGCAGCCAGTACCTTTATGCGATTAATGAACAAAATGATGAAAGAATTCATTGGGAAGTTTGTAATAGTGTACCTGGATGATATATTAATTTTCAGCAAGACAAGGGAGGAAAATTTTTGACATGTTCGCAAAGTGCTGGAAAAATTGCAGCAGAATAAGTTCCTGATAAATCTAAAAAAAAAAATGTACTTTTCTGCAAAAAGAATTGGTTTATCTGGGTTTCGTGATTGCAGAAAACGAGTTGAAGATGGACCCAGAGAAGATTGCAGCAATTGTCAACTGGCCATACCCAAAAACTCTGTTTGAGGTACATAGTTTTCATGGGCTGGCAAGTTTCTATCGTAAATTTATAAGAAATTTTAGTGAAATCTTCGCACCTATGTTGGACACTTTAAAGAAGGCAAGTCAACCTTTTCATTGGACCGAGGCAATAGAGAAGAGTTTTCAGCTACTGAAGAAGAAGATCACAAAGAGACCGATCCTGAGATTGCTAGATTTTAAAAAGCTTTTTTAGGTTCGCTATGATGCAAGCGATACGGCCATTGGAGCTATACTTAGCCAAGAAGACAAACCTGTTGCATTTTTCAGCTAGAAGTTGAATGAGAGCAGGAAAAAGTATTCATCCTACGACAAGGAATTCTATGTTGTCATCCAAGCACTGAAGCATTGGAGACATTATCTGTTGGGGAATGAGTTTGTTTTGTTCTCGGATAATTCCGCACTGCAAATGTGATGCAACAGCACAAGTTGAATCACAAGCATGCAAAGTGGGTAGAATATTTGCAAAGTTTCACCTTTGTGTTGAAACACATCAACGGGCAGGCCAACAAGGTGGCAGATGCATTGAGCAGAAGATCCTTAATCTTGCAGGAGAGTACGATACAAGTGTTGGGCTTTGAGCATTTGAAAGACTTATATCAGACTGACATGGATTTCAAGGAGGCTTATGAAGCCTGTCAGAATCCTTTGGTGAGAGACAATAGTCCGTGGTTGGGCTATAACTTGCAAGAGAAGCTATTGTTTAAAGGGGGATAGTTATGCATGCCTGACTGTTCAATGAGAGAGAATATCATTCGGGAGAAGAACAGTGGAGGTCTAGCCACACATTTCGCTATAGACAAGACATTAGAGCAGCTTAGCCATTTTTGTTTTTGGCCAAGAATGTGAAGGGATGTGCAGAGATTTGTGACTAGATGTAAAGTGTGTCAGTTGGTGAAAGGAAACAGTCAAAATACAGGACTTTACACGCCATTTCCCATTCCAAGTAGACCATGGGACTCAGTCAGCTTGGACTTCATCTTGGGTCTACCAAGGACACAACGGGGTTATCATTCGGTGATGGTAGTAGTGGGCCGGTTTTCAAAGATGTCACATTTCATCCCTTGCAGAAAAACCAGCAATGTCACTCAAGTGGCCCACTTGTTCTTTACAGAGATCATCAGGCTACATGGCCTACCTAAGTCCATTCTCTCTGACAGGGATGTGAAGTTTACAGGACACTTCTGGCATACCTTGTGGAAGAAGATGGACACACAATTGAGTTACAGCTCTGCTTATCACCCATAGACCGATGGGAAAACAGAGGTGGTAAACAGGAGTCTGGGGAACCTGCTACGAAGTTTTATTGGTGAAAATTCGCGAATGTGGGATTGAATACTTGCCCAGGCGGAGTTCACTTATAACAACTCACCCAATCGTAGCATGGGTTACAGTCCTTTCGAGATCTTGTATGGCATGCATCCTCACGGAGTGTACGAGTTACAAGATCTAGGATAGCAGGAAAGATAGAGTGCTGATGGGGAAGAATTCGCTAAAGTGATAAGTGATTTACATGAGCAGGTGAAAATAAAGTTGCAGGACAGCAGTCAAAAATATAAGCAACGAGCAGATTTGAAGCGGAGAGACGTATAGTTTAATGTGGGGGATGAAGTCCTCGCACATCTGCGTAAGGAACGTTTCCCTAGAGGTGCATACAACAAGCTGAAGTACAAAAAGATAGGTCCCTGCAAAATTCTACAGAAATTTTCAGCCAATGCTTATGAAATACAGCTGCCACCAGGAATAGGCATCTCGCCCATATTTAATGTGGCAGACCTGTTTCCATACACTGTTGGTTCAAAGGAAGACAATGCGACACGGCCTACACAGGACATACAGGAAGAAAGTGAGTCTTGGATGAGACAAATGCCTTACGCTCAGCCCCTCGAGATCGAGAGGATCCTCGATACTCAGGTGGCCAAGTGAACTCGGCGGAAAGAGTATCTGCAATATCTAGTCAAGTGGAAGAACCATCCTATTGAGGACAGTTCGTGGCTTAACGCTAGACAGATAGAGCAGGCGGGTTATTCAGTCGAGAAGCTCATGGAACGGAGTCATGAATTTTTCTTCCCCCGGGAGCCTGATGCAGGAGCATCCAACTAAGGGCGCCATGACCAGGTGTTGGTCTCAGTTGAGGAGGAGAGGTTCATCAGTATTTGAATTTCATTTGTGTTTGTTAATTAAGAACAATATTAGGAACCTGTTTTATGTCATTGTCCGTTAATAGGTAGTTAGGGACAGTATAGTTAGGTAAAAGTAGTTACAGCCACATGGTTGTCTGGTATTTTATTTTTAGTTTATTTTATAGTTATTCACTTTTGAAAAAAAAAACCAAAATAACAGAAAGGAAAATATTATCTTTGTATTCTACAGAACTAAAGAGTTAAAACAGCAAGATAAGTTATCAACTGCATAACTAAAGAAGCAACTGCCAACAGTTTGCTTAACTATATTGTAAGATTATAAAACAAATGTACACAGCATGGACGGGGTTTGACAATTCTGAGCAGAGAAGAATAATACAAGAAAGAGATATTTTCTTTTCATTTTCCTGAGTCCATCTGACTAGCTATTATGTCCTTCTCATCTAATTCTTGCTATGTGTAATAAGAAGACAGTTAAACAATCTGTCAAAATCCTTCCATGCTAAACAGAGGCGAATTCCCAAATAAAACGACAAGCAGAAGCATAGCCACGGAACAAACATAGATAGAAACAACGAAGACCGAGCACACAGTTCCTTTGCATATTAAGAAGCTACAGAGGCACCAGAGTATGCTACAGCGAGCCATCATTAACAGATACAGTCACAGAGCAAAATTCGAGCAAGAGGTAACCCTGTGCGCACTAACACAAAATTCTTTTCATTGATTTTTCAAAATAATTACAGTAGCAAACATTGTATTCCAACCATACAATTACAAGTCCAAAGTCCAGCGACCCTGAAGGCAAGAAAACCTTCCTTCGGGAGCAGAGCAGCGAGAGGAGGGTTAGGGTTTAAACCCTTAAACAAAAATTCATTACAGTTCACAGCAGAACAAACAACATTCAGTCAACCGAACCATAAAACTAAATTGCCAACCACCAAACGGCATTGCAATTGGAACCCAAGTCGACTACAAGAAAAAACAACTATCTTGTCTTTGAGGTTTCTGCGAGTTACATCATTGTTTAGATTCTCTTCCGGATCCATCGCATAAGGATTCTTTTCCATCAATCCTTATGCGATGGATCCGGAAGAGAATCTAAACAAAAAACAGCTAGAGAAACCTTTGACCAAACATTTATAACAAGGAAAGACCCTACCGGTTCCATTCGAAGGAGGAACCAAGGGATACTCTAGCCAGAGACCAGCGACCTGCATTGGCAATGCAACAAAATGTTAGAACTGTGGATTGAAAGCAAACCGAAAGAGACAGTGAAGATTGACAGTGAGGGAAGAGAACACCGAGAATACTTACCCACTCGATAGCAAGGCTGGATGAAGGAGACTCATAACTGACCGCGGCCATCGCAAAACAAAACCCTGCTCGCAAGGAGCCGAGCCTATTAGTGCATAGAAAAACTGAGAGCGTAACATTCATCATGGAGTGAAATCTTACCTTGCCGTAGTGAGCAAATGCATAATGGAAGGGTTTCGCTAAGGCCGCAACCTAAGAACAAAATCAACCGATAATGCAACATAAAAATAGCAGAGGAACCATAAGCAAGCCCAAAAGACCGAGCAAGCAATGAAGACGAAACAATGAGTACCGAGCCACCAAAGGAACAGAGAACCTCACAACAGTCCAAAACATCGAATAACAGAGCCAAGCTAGCAAGAGCGTAAACCAAGAGAAATGTTGGAGCACAACTACCACTTACCAACAGAGAAGCCACAGTCAACGCAAGCAGAACATCGTTATACAACAGTGACAGTCACCTATAGAACCGCAGAGCTCACAACCCGAACAGAGCATGGTGAAAATGACAGGGAGCAACCAACATCCTAGGGTTTAGCCAAACATGGGAAGGAAGCCCGAGGTCAGGACAACTGTCCTCTCGGCGTACAGGCTCATTAACACAAGCAATCAATGCCCAATAAAAAAATATCAGCGCTAACCTCTGTTTAACAAATTAATCATACTAAATCATTGTTAATCAAAAATTATTGGGTTGATTGAATCACACATCACGGGCTGGTCCCATCATTTTCTCATACATATTTGGCTTGTAATGTACTTTTTTAATTCAATACATATTGTGTTTTGTTTCCTAGAATCTAGGTTCACTGCTATTATTATTATTATTATTATTATTATTTATAAACGAATTAAATGAGGTCTATGATCACGTCTATCATCAGTTGATATGTTTTAAATTAAAAGTTAAATATCTAGTAAAATTAGTTGTTATTATACCTTCACTTTGTGACATTTAGGCGAAAAAAATTGTTAATCTAAATTTAATTTTTTATAACTATAAATAAACAACCAAATAGTTTTATAATAATATATATTATTTATTATTGACTAATTTGTATCATTAATATTTGAAAAGGAAAATAGAAATAACCATATTCATAAAATAGGTTCATATCTTTTAGACATTTTAATAGTAATTTTTTTTAAATTTATAAGTAGTTTTTGGATTTGTTATCTTAAACTTTTAGATAGAAAGAATAATAAAATTTTTGTAAAATTGCTTTAAATAAATTTATCTTATAAAAATAATTTATTCAATTTATTTTTTTATTGATAGAAAAAATAAATTTTTTAAATAATATGTTATATGAAAAAACAAAATAATAAATTATAAATAAGCCAACTATACATATATATTTCTTTTGTGGGCCCTCCTAGAAGCAAGTCGAAGGTCGAGCTGACTATGAGGTCGAAGGTTGGCCTTGTCATTTTAATGGTACTATGACACTTCCTGACCAATTCGGGTTCTTGTAAACACCCCCAACTATACGCACATATTTCTTTTGTGGCCCCTACTGAAAGCAAGTCGGAGGTCGGCCTTGTCGTTTGTATGGTCTCTCTAGACACTACTGAGACTCCCTGATCAATTTGACTCCAGCTACAGTACTTCACGGGAGCTGGTGCGAGCTCTGACAAATTCAACGAAGGTTGCGATATGTGTTATATTTAAATATTATTTTAATCAAAATATTCACATATACATTAATGTTGATATTATGTGAGATTAAAGTACTCTATTGTTTTATGAGGAAATGAGCAACAATGGTCAAATTATCTTGCTTCATGGTTTTTATCATTTGTGTTGATATTTGAGAGTAATAATGCCATTTATTACCTACAAATTGTAACTTATTCCCTCGTCCATGTTTTATTTCTCTTCATACATATTTGGCTTGTAATGTAATTTTTATTCAATATAGATTGAAAATATATTTTTTGCATTTTGTTTTCTAGAATTCAGGTTCACTATTATTATTATTATTATTATTATTATTCCCTCATCCATGTTTTATTTCTTTTCATATATATTTAGCTTGTAATATACTTTTTTATTCAATATAGATTGAAAATATAATTTTTGTGTTTTGTTTTCTAGAATTCAGGTTCACTGCTATTATTATTATTATTATTATTATTATTATTATTATAAACGACTTAAATGAGGTCAGGGTTATCATCAGTTGATATCTTATAAATTTAAATTTAAATATCTAGTAAATTAGTTGTTATTATACATTCATTGTGTGACATTTAGGAAAAAATAATGTTAATTTAAATTTAATTTTTTTTATAAATATAAATAGGCAAGCAAATAGTTTTTATGTTTGAGTTTTTTTTTTCTTCCCTAAATCAATTTTGTTTTAAATTGATTTTTTTTAATTAAATTACAATTTAAGACAATGCACGAGCTCAAATATTAAGTCTATTTAGATACTTAAAAATTATATATATATATATATATATATATATATATATATATATATATATATATATATATATACAACAACCGAATTAATTTAAAATGTATATAAAATAATTAAACTCTTATACATTTTAAATATTTTATCAATTTATATTTAAAATACACCTTTGTAGTATATTTAACTTTTGGTTTATAGTACATTTTATATGAAGATATTTTTTACTTTGTTTGTTGACCATGTTCTTCTATTTTTTTTTTGTCCTAATAATTTAAAATTGTACGAAGCGATTAATTTGTTAGGTTTTGTTGATTTTACTTAAAATTGTGGATGATTGCAAAATGAATTAAAGTTTCAATGAGTGTTTTAATTATTTGCCTAAACTTTATAAGAGATAAAGGGACTTAGTTTAAAGAGATGTGAATGCATATATTCAATGAACAGAGGTTATCGATTTTTTTTTTGTAAGCTTGGTAGGACTACATCTTCATCATGTCCAACTTCTCACCCTGATCGGGGGGATAGCATAAGATTTGAACCCAAGATCTCTGGTTCAATGATACTTCATTTCCACGACCATTGCCAATTGAGCTACCCTAAACGGACGTTGAAAAAAAATGTAATTGATTTAAGCAATAAAAATATAGAATCATAGATACAAATCACTAGTATAAATTATTCTATCTAGGTATTTTATGTAAATAGATCATGCACTAGTTTATTGCCTTCATAATATTTATAATGGGCCTTTGAAATATATATTTTTAGGATTCAATAAAGTGATTGCTATATTAGCTAAGAAATAATTGATTTTGCATGTGCTTTTTATTTTATAAATATGGGATCCTAATGATTAAGATGTTGTAGACATTTGTGAAAATTTGAATTTGTTCTAAATTTTTCAAGTGCTAGATACTTTTATCTAAACGAAATCCAAAACTGACAGATTTTTCAGAAACTTTAAATGAACTTTATTCTTGTCCATTAATTTGGGATTAAATTACACGTTATTTATGTCTAAGTGTCAAGCTAAACTTAAAAAAAAAATGAATTATGAAATAGTATTAACGTTTTTATGTAGTAATTATGTGCATTCTTTTTTTAAAACAAGTGAAAGGAAATAAAAGACAAATGTGAATTAGAATGAATTAAAGAACCTTACAACCTTTTTTATTTGGTATTTGTGGCAATTAATAGTATTTAATGTCTAAACACTTAAAGACAATTATCAGTTTTTTCAAATATTTTTAGATACTTAGATTTGACTTTTTGGTCAATTGATATTTGGTATGATTTGAAGTACAATGTCTAATTTGTTTACATTTGAACATCTTCAACTAATGGAATTAGTTTTTAGAGCATTTTTTCTTGGTATTATTTATTGTAGTTGATACTAAAAAGCCTTTAAAGAGTGATATTATTTAGATTGTTAAGTCATTATTTGACTTGATGATATACTAGGTTCAAGTGATGTCTACTGGTTTGGGTGGAATCTATTAAAAAACAGTGTTATGCAATTGTGAATAATTCTGAGCCATGGAATGTGTAGCTGTGCAATTATCAAAATCGTTGCAACATCTTATAAAAGAGGAGGAGACCAATAATCAGAAATTGGATTCTACAAATAAAACAGAGAAGAAGAAAAACAATGAGCGTTTTAAATGCAATTTCCATGGCAAGTGGATTAGTTACAGTTTAAATTGGTGCAAATGTTGGTGTTGTTGCATGCAATATGTTTGAACAAATCCAGAGAATGGTGAATGAGTGTCAAAGGGAAACATGCAACATTTTTTTTTGTGATATAAATGAGAGATTTGTTGATTCATTAGGTCTCATGTGAGAAATAATTTTCACAAATTATAATTGCTAAAATTAGCGAATATTTTAGGCACCTCTAAATTTCATAGTCATTTCTTTTGTGTATGTCTACTTGGGATCTTTATTCCAAGATTAGCGGCTACGAAAGCTTAAATTATTGTATTTATAGTCAATTTTGGTGCAATATCTTTTGCTCAAATTGACACATTTACTAAAATACATATGCAATTTAATGTAGTTATAGTACTATGATTACATTTGAGTGATGGTTTTTATTTACAATTTCTGCAGTCATGTATGACTAGAATGTTATTTTTTATTTATGACATAGTAGATAATGCTTTCTATGGCTAGCAAACAATATGATACAAATTCACATTTCCCACCTTCATATGCAATTTAATGGAGTTATGGTACCATGATTTTTTATTTGCAATTTCTTTAGTCATGTGTGACTAGAATGTTATTTGTTATTTATGGCATAGTAGATAATGCTTTCAATGGCTAGCAAACAATATGATACAAAGCCACATTAGCCACTTTTGGTCATTGTTATTTGCACAATATATATATATATATATCTATATATATATATATATATATATATATATATATATATATATATATATATATATATATATATATATATATATATAATGCTTTCAATGGCTAGCAAACAATATGATACAAAACCACATTAGCCACCTTTGGTCATTGTTATTTGCACAAAATAGATTATATATATATAGAGAGAGAGAGAGAGAGAGAGATATTCTTTAGTAGCATTGAATACAATGTTACTTTGTTTTTGTACTCAACCTTTGTGTACCTTGCATAAATTGATGGCTACAATGTTATAAATGCTATTATTAATAATGCAAATAATCCTACTTTTGAAGGCATTATGGTTCTCATATACTCTCATTCTAAGTATGCCAATCTCTTGATGATCAATGGGTGATCATGAATACATTTGAGTTGTGTATAATAAATGCATGGATAGAAAATATATAGAACTAATGTGATTAATTTTATTGTATCATAAATCATAGAGTGACAATTTACATAGAAGAATTCTAAATCATATATATAGCAAAAATACTAGAATTTTTAAGGCAAAAAATTTCATAGGTATTTGTGCAAAAAACAACAATGTGTGGTGTGTTTTAGTGATCAAAACATCATATTCAATTTTATAATGTCTATAACAAGATCTCATCTTCCACCACTTTTGAACCAATTCTTCTCTGACCAATGCACTTGTTCTTTCTAAAGAACGTATCAAGTCTTCACTTCCCTGCAATCACCTCACTTAATGTTGTAAAGTTCCTTTTCCTCTTCAACCTCTTTTCACTATAAAGTTGTCTTCAAACCTAGAAATTTAATTTGTACATAGATCAACTCTTCATTGACCTATATGCCATATTCATCACATGGATCTTCTGCCAATCTCTTCATTTGTCTTCAAGTTGTACTAAAATCCAATCTTTGTTATTTTGACTGCGTCACCAAAGAGAAATATCTTCTACTTCAAGGTAGACACTCTCCACTAAGTCTACACAATACCTCACACTCAGAAAATCTCAATTCAACAGAGACTTACCTCAAATTGTTGTAATCTTTGCTTCCTCTAGGAGCTGTAAAGCTGAAAGATTTTTGCGACTCTAACATTCTCCAAAAACATAGTTGAGCTCTGATACCACTTGATGGCTATAGGTTGGGCTACTCGAGCTGTCTCCCAATAACCCAAGACAAAATACCCACAAGTACATCTTCGTTCTTAACTCAATTCTGGAATTCAGAAATTTAATTCAACATATGCAGTCAAAATAGAGAATGGAAATTTCCTTCACAAATTCTATGAGATCTCTCTCTCATGCCTTCCAACCCTTCTTCTGTCTACCTCAACTATCACACAAGGGCTTCACTCATCCAAGGATACAACGAGCAGGCCAAACAGGCTTCAAAAACTCAAACCAAAACCTTGAAAATTACTTGTTGTAGGCACTACGAAATAATTTTGTAGCGCAGTCAAAAACCTATAGGCGCTATGAAATATTTTCATAGCGCTTCCAGAAAAGTGTATTTTCAACTTCTAGACAGCTTAAACGACTCATCCTTACTCTCAATCAACTCTACGTGGCCTTGAGTCACTCCTTAACACTACACACAACATCATACGCCCTTCTTCGTGGGGATTTACCTTTGACTCACACTTACCAATTATGCATGGTTTTGGACAACATAGAAAACAGGTCCTCTGGTTTTTTGTTGTAACAACACATCAATCACCAACATAAAACACACAGCCACTATTCACATAATTCTTCTACGGGATTTAATACAAGAATCCCACAAAGGCACATGGGCAACCTCACCATACACTTTACAAATCAAACCAGTTAAAGAGGTATTAACATAGGTGATTTGTTCTTATTCTAAACACTCAATTCACCCACAGCTACCTACTAGAGTACAATGACTACTCCATCACAAGTTTGGAGACCATTATAACGAAAACCCAAGGTGCATAAACTAATGCACATAGCGATCATCTCTTAAAATAAATCAATTCTTCGGATTGTAGGGTCTCAATGACACATCGCTTTTACAGCACCTATCTGACAACGCAATATACCAACAATGAATACACACACCAATGTACATATCGGTAACATCATCAGCCACAACTATGCAACAATATGAAGGTACAAATTCATACGCTCGGGGGTAAACATTCAACCTTCAAATTTCATTCAAGCCAACGCATCAATCAAACCTAAAGACTTACAACCATGACACATCTCTCAACACCTCCAGATTCAACATGAAGTCATACAACTATGATACTTTTTCTCAGCACATTTCATATTCTTAACATGTATGGATAAACAACTCCATTAATAATGGACAAGACAGAGAAAATAACAACACAAAGGCATCTAAACAACTTTATCATTAATTGAATTCATACATACAACAAACTAACCAGAATATACATTACGGGCATGTGTTTCCAAGGCCCTCAACCTCTGCCTCTCCTCCTAACGTTGGAGCTTCTCCTCTCTACCTTTGCTGCACTTCTGCCTACTCTCTTCTCAAACACTCATGTATTTATAAAGAAAGCTAACATTGGTAACCAAGAGTCAAAAGTGATGATTTGTTTCCCCTTCTCACAAAATAGGGAAACTAAAATTACATTTATATTAGGAAATAATTCCTCCCACTTATTCTAAAACAGAACTCCCATCCTAAAGAAAATATCTACAAAACATTTAAAATATCTCATAGCATCATCATGTATCCATCCCATCACATTGGCAAGTCTCAATCCAATCTTCCTCGAACTTCATGATCCATCAATGCCTCAAAATGGCTCTAGAAGATTTCAAGCCCAATTTTCAAAACTAAGACATGTTGTTAAAAAAAACTTGCAAGCTAATTCCTCCAATATTTCCACTCTAAAAACATCCATATAGATGACATAATATAATAATCCAATTTGGATAAGTTTAGATCTATTTTCCATCCTCTATTGGGTATGAAACAAATAAATTTGTGTGATAAGTGACTCTTTGCAAATTTCTTTATTACTTTCCATTGACAAATTGTATCGTGTTCTCTACTGTTCATGTATAGAAATACAAACATGTTTATAAGAAACTGTGGTGAAAGAAATTTTTATATGGTTCGAATTCTTTGCTAAATCTAAGTATTAAGATATTTGCTTGAATTTCCTCAACTTTAGATTAATTATAATGAATTAAGTATGTAAATTTATGGAGCCATCAAACTCTATTTCAAATCATTGGAAATGTAATATTTCATTCAATACATGAATAACATTATATTTTGAGCTCTACTATGGAAATTATACAATGCATAAAGCTTGAGATTTAGGATTTGTTACTTGCATAAATATGGGTATATGTGTGAATAGTCCTTTGATTATACTACTACTTGAATATATATTCCACGGTAGAGCAATAAGCATTTTGATTAGATATGAAATTTAGCCATCTTATGCAAAGCTTATGAATAACCTGAACAAATCCATGTTCTATTTGTAGCTTAATGTTTTCATTAGCCTTAAAATAATATCTTTTTTTTTAATTTTATTTTGACAAGCTATTATAGGATATGTTGTAGTGAAGCAATTTTACTGTACTCAGGGCATTTATCTTGTGTTGAGATTACTAGAATAACTCATTAGCTAAGAGGGAAATGACCTTTTAACCCTAGGGCATTTGAACCAACAAGAGAAATTGTTTTTGAACATGCCCACGTGGTGGTCTAAAAGACTACCAATTATAAGTATTGTTAGTCTTTATTTTATTTAATGAGGGGAATAAGTGTTTCACGGAATGCCAAAACCATAATTGATTGTAGAATGTTTAATAGTTGTAAAAACCATTTGAAATTATTGCTTCATGGACATAATTATTGGCATGTACGAACAAGAAATACCATGTGTGGCTTACCATTTGAATTTATTGCTTCATGGTCCTAATTGTTGGCATGTAGAACAAGAAATACCATGTGTGGCTTTGGAAATCAAATTGGTTCACTTTCAATAGTAGTAGTACAACTTGCTACTATAATCCTTTTGCATTATTGAGGCATTTGTGTAAATTAACTTTGATACCCACTTGGTTTAAAAAATTTATGGCCTTGAACATTTGTAAATTGTAAGATTAATTTGAAAGAGAGAATTCATATTGACCAATTTCACACTATGATATTATCAAACAAATGATTGGGGAAGTTGATAGTGTGAAAACATCAAATCCAAATCCGGCATGTTGTCTACGTTGTGTTTTTTTAATTACTTAGAAATATCATACTTGGATGAGTAAGTTGATAGCAGGATATGTAAAATTTCTTTGAACATATTTATGTCTTGTTCAACTAAATATGTATGTGCATTTTGTGGGAATTACATCTAAAGTAATTGAGTATCCACCAACTCTAAATATTTAAAAATAGAAGTGAAATAATGATTAAAAAATTATGATAGATGAAAAATAATTCATGCACTTCATTTATATTTATGTTTATAGTTACACTGTATATGACTCCTCTAACACATAGGTGGAAACCATCATCACAAATGAGTTGTAATTATTTTGGCTTCTTCTTATAACATTGTTAATCTTTTGTTCACCTCCAATTGATTCCACAAAAAAGCCAATATATGGCATGTGTTAGGAATGATGAATTGTTATAAGAGGACACACCTTACCGTAAGTTGATTTTCTCTATGTAAAAAAATTTTGTGTATTCCATTGTTTTAATTAATCATTTGAACTATGTGATTAATGATGACAAATCTAACTTTTTGAAAAGTCTTAAATGCATTAAGCCATTATATAATTTCTAAAGTGTAAAAGCCAAAATACCATAAATCATATTTATATCACTTATAAATTTTAAAGTTATAAAGTGAGTTTCAATTATTATAAATGCTTATAAATTATTCATTCCATTGTTTTAATTAATCATTTGAACTATGTGATTAATGATGACAAATCTAACTTGTTAAAAGGTATTAAATATATTTAGTCATCATATAATTTTTAAAATGTAAAAGCCAAAATACCATAAATCATATTTGTATCACTTAAAAATTTTAAAGTTATAGAGTGAGTTTCAATTATTATAAATGCTTAGAAATTATTCATTCCAGTGCTTTAATTAATCATTTGAACTATGTGATTAATGATGACAAATCTAACTTGTTGAAAGGTATTAAATGTATTAAGCGATCATATAGTTTCTAAAAAGTAAAAGCCAAAATACCATAAATCATATTTGTATCACTTGATAAATTTTAAAGTTATAAAGTTAATTTCAATTATTATAAATGCTTAGAAATTATTCATTCCGTTGTTTTAATTAATCATTTGAACTATATGATTAATGATGGAAAATATAACTTGTTTAAATGTATTAAATGTATTAAGTCATCATATAATTTGTAAAAACCAAAATACCATAAATAATATTTGTATCACTTGATAAATTTTAAAGTTATAAAGTGAGTTTCAATTATTATAAATGCTTAGAAATTATTCATATTTATATCACTGATCAATTTTAAAATTATAAAGTGAGTTAAACTATAAATACTTAGAAATTATTCAAAATTATTTAATAACTAATTGCTTTCCTTTCCTTTCCTTTCCATGCTCAAACCTTCCCCTTTTATTCAAAATTATTTAATAACTAGTTGCTTTCCTTTCTTTTCCTTTCAATGCTCAAACATTCCCATTTTCTAAACTAGCATAAAAGGAAAAATAACTAATTGCTTTCCTTTCCTTTCAATGCTCAAACATTCTCATTTTCTAAACTAGCATAAAAAGAAAAATGCATACTCTAGTCCAACTATTGTCTTTCTTATTAATTTTACACCAATCTACCTTCTTCTAAACTAGTAAAGAATGGAAAACAATGCATACTCCAGTCCAACTATTGTTTTTTTTGTGTTAATTTTACACCAATCTACCTTCTTCTAAACTGGTAAAAAAAGAAAAAAATGCATACTCCTGTCCAACTATTGTTTTTCTTGTGTTAATTTTCCACCAATCTACCTTGGTCTATACTAGCATGGAAAAAAATGCAGTCCAACTATTCACAAGATAATGTAAGATAACGTAATTCAGACACCATCAAAATCTATTCACGTAATTCAGACACCATCAAAATCTATTCACAAGATTCCTTTTTTATGAGGTAGACGTTTGGAAAATGCACGTAAATTCAATAATTTTTTCCTATTTTTTCCTAATTAACAGGAAGGTTCCAAAAGGTATTACCTTACTTTTTGGCTCCCTACCTTGCTCCTTCCAGGGTCTTATCGTTCCAAAATTGATTATCACTTCTCCACTGGCATGGCAAATGGAGATTACAACAATTTAGAAAATCATTTTGTAGTTATTACATCTTAGAAAGTAGCGGTCCTTCTCTGCACCGATGTGGGACTAAGCAAGATTGCGGTATCTGTTGTGCACCAAGCAAAGTTGCGTGTATTTGCTGCGCATAGAGGAATGCTCTTACCCGATCACGAATTATTTTCTTTTGGGAGAAATCTGCCCTATAATGTGAACTGATAGAACCTTTTTATTTGTACTCTTGCAAAATAGTATAATGTGAAATTGGAACGAATAAATGATGAACGGGTGAGGTGGCAAAATATTTTAATTTCCAATGCCATGAGACTCCTCGTAAACTTCATTGGTTCGTTATCAACTCCTACACCAATGATGCAGAAATTTCTTTCGTTATTGACTCCCAGGTGATGATGCAGAAACTTCAATCAGAATCGTACAGTGGTGACGCAGGAATCAGAAACTTCAATCAGAATCGTACAGTGGTGACGCAGGAATCAGAAACTTCAATCAGAATCGTACAGTGGTGACGCAGGAATCAGAAACTTCAATCCCTTCAGAATCCTACAGTGGTGACGCGTTAATTTGACTTTAACTCAAAAAGGATTTGTCATGTGTTGTTGAGGAAACATCTCACGAAAAATAGTTGATATGGACTCCTGCGTTGATGAAGCAGGACCTAGAAACTTCATTCCTTGTAGAACCGACAGTCATGACGCGTTGATATTGTAAGGAAATGGAGGACATGAGCACAAGTTACTATGTATTTCCGTTAGTGCTGTACCATTATTTAATGAACATTCGAGGAAGCCAGTCAGACAAAGTAGTCAATAAATAAAAGACAAGTTTTAGATATGTTGGGCAGTGGCCACCACAGTCAAGCGATCGCGATAGTTCACCGACACGAATGCCATAGTATGTTTTGCACTGTTACCTGTGCCTGGACCATTGTGACCCACATATCTAAAATAATTAAAATTCAAAATGTTACCAAAAATTAAATGATCAAATCAGGAACGAAAAATCTAAATGCCCTAACAGGTTTGTGAAGTGTCTTCACGAAACATATCACCAAAATAGATGAGTTCATAATAGACAAAACAGTTAAACCGTAACTCCCATTTAAACTGCCTATCCTCTGTTTTATTGTCTTAATCTCATTTTAAGCCAACAAATTAAATGTGAAGTTGTTAATGCAACGTGTCAATGGCTTGTTGGACATATTTGTGTGTTCATATTGTATTATATGAAAATCAACGATATCAATAATCATGGTTATATTGTAACAAAAGATTGTCCCTTGGTCTAACATAATATTATGATAACATGGTCTATGGTCTAACGTCGTAATATGATAATGATTGTTTTAATATGAAAATCAACCATGCTCAACCATTGTCTATAGTTGTATTGTGAGAAAGGTATCAATATGAAAATTAATCATGGTCAACCATAGTCTAATGTCGCATTATAACAAAGATTTTGTCAATATGAGAATCAATCGTGGTCAACCATGTCTATTTCAGGGTTTATAATATTATTCCCTCGGGTTTATAATCCTTTGGGTTTTAGTATGAATCCCTTGGGTCTATAATATTTATATTAGGGTTTATATACCTTAGGTTTATAATATTAATCCCTTGGGTTTAATATTATTCCATTGGGTTTATAATACCTTGGGGTTTTATAATTGTCACATTGTGTCAATTATAATGTCATATTGTGTCAAAATTTGTCTCAATATGAAAATCAACCATGTTCCAACATCGCGTTCCAACATCGCATTGGAACAAAGATTGTCTCAATATAAAAATCAGCCATGGTCACATTATGACAAAAATCGTCTCTTGATCCAATATCACATTGTGACAACCATGGTCATCCATGGTCAACCATGTTCCAACGTCGCATTGTGACAAAAATTGTCTCAATATGAAAATCAACCATGGTCATTCATGATCAACCATGGTCATTCATGATCAACTATGGTCAATAACCATGGTCACATTGTGACAAAGATTGTCTCTTCGTCCAATGTCACATTGTTACAAAGAGAGTCTCCATATGAAAACCAATCATGGTCAACCATGGTCCAACGTCGCATTGTGACAAATATTGTCCCAATATGAAAATCAACCATGGTAAACTATGATTGTTTTAGGGTTTATAATATTTATCTTAGGGTTTATATACCTTGAGTTTATAATATTGATCCCTTCAGTTTAATATTATTTCTTTGGATTTTTAGTTTAAATCCTTTAAGTTTTTAGTGTAAATCCCTTGAGTTTATTAATCTAAAGGTTCATATTGGTAGGGTACAATGTTATTCATAAGATTTTTAATATTAGTTATTGCGTTAAATATAAATTCTTGAATTTAATTAATTAATATAAATTATAATAAATAAATAAACAATATTTATATTAATTAATAAATAAAAAACAATATTGATATTAATGAAACCATATTAATAAACCATAATAATACTTAGTTAATTATAATTATTATTTATTAATTAATTAATTAATTATTAATGGATTAATTATTTAATGAATTAAATAATAATTTTATAAATTATTTTTAAATGATTTATTAATAATATTAATTCTTTTGTAACATTATTTTTATTTTTTTTAAACACGATCGGATACTTTTCTATTATAAAAAACTGCTAATAGCAAGTGCTATTACAGAGAGTGAAGGAGGAAGAAGAAGCGAAGTCCAAAATGGGTGCGCAGACCCTGACTTCTTGAAGATAGACTTAAAAAGGAAAGACTGAAATAAGAAGCGGCTGTATTGCCTTACAAAGAGGCCTGCAAGTAAGCAAAATTTACTGGACATTTGAATGATTACCAAAACTGGTTGACAGAGTCTTCGATCTGAGGTTCCTTCTTGATGCTTGCTTTGGTTGATGCCTCAGCTTGCATACTCTGAGTGAGATTTTTTATATGAGAAATGACCTCTTCCAAGTGATTACATTTTTCTTTCAGGCTCTCGATCTCAGCTCTTTGCTTTTCCAGTTTCTTTCTCTTAGATCGACTGTCAGCCAGGAAATCTTCTTTTAGTTCGTTGAAATGTTTGATGAATCTAGCAATCATGAAACAGTGCTGTTTGCAGAGCGTGCAGGTGTTGTTGCCAAGCACACGGTCTAGCGGATTCTCCGGTTGCTCTCTGCCTTCCTGGTTCTCGTTCTGCATTCTGTTTTCTGAAGTCTCCACCATGTCTAGGGAGCTAAAAGAGAAGAGGACAGTCGTGGAGGAAAGGGGGTCAGCGACAAAAAAGCCTGAAGATAACAAAAGTTATACCTTTATCCTTTGGAAAGAGAATGCGCTTCAGTGGTGCTCAGGGAACTGCCTCGCCTGTTGCAGAGCTTCTGTATCCGACTGTGTAAAGAAAGATCTCTGATCACCGTGAAGAAGACAAACGAAATGCTGAGGTGCGCGATGTTGGGAGGGTAAAGGGGGGTATAAATCAGGGCGAAGGTGGAGGGGGGCGATGGGAGAGATGTGAGGAAGTGGATTTGCACTGAAAGGAAATCGAGGGAAGGATTTTTGTCATAGATTGTGAAGATCATGATATAACTGAAGTCAGGAGGTGACTTGGGTAAATCACAAGAATCTTGAGAGATATGGATCCTGATTTTGTCCCAGTACCTTCGGGAGAGGCTCGATGCAGGAGGAGGAGCTTGTTTCGAGGCGGGACGGATTACTTGCAGCATGATTAAGTGAGACCAGGGATCACGAGGAGGATTGCAGAGAAAGATTGCATCAGAATTTACCGAGGGGCTGATTAGACTTGTCTGAGGATTTGACTGACCTCTGGATTGATCACGGGATTGCTTTGCCATAGATGAGCTCGTTTTCCTTGACTTGACCGGTTTGCCTGAAAGTTGCCATGGAGGCGAAGTGATCTGCTTCCTTATTGTTTTCTCTCAGAACATGTTTGAATAGTGTGTCCCCCATTTCCTTGAGATTGTCTAGAATTCTGGTTTTCACGTTGTTAAGAGCCTCTTTTTTGAAATGAGTCCCCGACACCATGGCTGCGATAACAATGGCCGAATCTCCAATTATTAAAGGGTTCCTGAAATTTAATCTGCTCAAAATGGAGGTACCTATATAAAGACTGTATGCTTCTGCCAAATTGTTGGACATTTGTCCCAATCCCCATTCGTAGCTCACTAATGTTTTCCCTTGGCAATCCTTTATGATCCCTCCAGCTCCTGCTTTCCCTGGGTTGTTCTTGGAGGCCCCGTCGAAGAACAAAGTGTGGCGTTTTTTATCACTGATCCACTGGCTTACCTCTTCCTTTTTGCCCCTGATCTTCCATTGGGGTCTTCTCATGCTGCCTTTGGGATAATCTGGGCCTACTTTGCTGAATTTAATATGGAATTTGCTGAGCCATTCCTCCTCTTCTTTGTGCCAGTTGGTTCGCTCTGGGGGAGCTGCTAAATTTGCGCTGACTGTTTCATAGATGAGGGCGATTGTTTTGGCCAAAATTCGGGCAGGATTGGGCTTTTTGTCTTTGAAGATGCAGTTGTTTCTGGCAAGCCATATTTGCCAGCAAAGAGTGGCTGGGATGCATTTCCAAACTCGGGTAATGATGCCTTTGCCTTTCTTGGAGAAAGGGTAGAGTCTTGCCTAATTTTTTTGTAGGGATGGGAGCTGGTTGTTTGTTTCTTCAATTTCCAGAGGGCTGATCATCTGTTTCCAGCAGTTTTGAGCAAGAGGGCATTGGAAGAACAAGTGGTGACTGCTTTCCTCCTCGATTCTACAGAAATAGCAGATTGAAGGCCCTACAATGCCTCTTTTCCTTAAGTTTTCAGTTGTGAGCACTTTACCTTTAAGGAGTGTCCAGTTGAAATGCTTGACCTTAGGAATGCATTCTGTTTTCCATACCATTGTGGAGAGATTCCAATTCTCTATTGGATTGAGAGACTGAAGGAAGTTGTAACCATCTCTGACCGTGAATTTACCTCCACTTGGTTCCCATATGTACCTGTCAACGGCCCCTGAATTGGTAGGAGCGGCACCTGAGAGCGAGGCCTTGAGGTTGAGCCACAAATCTTCCATATCTATGAGGGGCTTTATTTCCTTCCAGCCCTGCCAAACATTGTGCTCTCAGGTAGAGATATCGAACAAAGTATGAAGGTTTTTGATTTCCATCCAAGTCTGCAAGGGCCTGAGGTTTTGGCTGAGATTTCTCGGTTTTGTGCCCATTATTTTATCTTTCCATATGTTAATCTCCTTGCCATTGCCCGGCGCTTTGGATATGTTGTCCCTGAACTGAGGAAGGACCTTTTTAATGAGCTTCCAGACCGAGGTGCAAGGCTGCTCAGCAATTGTTTCTGATAGAAGATTTGAGTTTGCTCCATTGAGGTATTTCTTTGATAGCACATCCACCCACCAGGCGCCTTTGTCATTGAGTAATCTCCAGGTCAGTTTGAGTCCCATGGCGCGGTTGGAAAGGCTAGGAATTTTTATGGCTAGGCCTCCCTTTTCATAAGGCAGAGTAACCTGCTCCCATTTGACTAGACTGAATTTTTTTGATTCTTGCCTCCCCCCTTGCCACTTGTAACATTATTTTTATTATTATATATTGGAATTGTGCAATTTTTTGGACTTTCCTGTGTATATATGGAACTCTAGGGCACTTCAATTGTGCAAGGGTTACCATCAAACTTGTGATTTCAATAAATGCCTACCAGATTTTAGAGAAATTAGAGTGAGAAAAACCCAAAAAAAACTTCCAAAAATTTTTACTAAAAACCACTTTTATATATTTATCATTCAGCATATATCAACTACATTTAATTAATTAATTAAATATAATTATACTAATAAACAAAACAGTTAAACCCTAACTCTCGGTTAAACTGAGCATCCTCTGTTTTATTGTCTTAATCCATCACCACTCATTTTAAGGCAGCAAACTAACCGTGAAGTTGTTCATGCAACATGTTGTCGTGTCCCAGTCGCTTGTTTGACATTTTGTCGGTACTGTACTAATGTTTCGTGCAAATTACCGAATAAGTACCCAGGACGTTCGAGGAAGCCGGCTTTGACCTCAAAAAAACATTAGCCAAAACAAAGGAAGAAGTTTCAGATACCATGCCCATCACAATCTAGCGATCGCCAACGAAATTTTATAAATACAGGCCAGTGACATTTAGTTGGCCGAGGGTAAAGCACACAGACATTCGACGCAGGCAGAAGGCTCGAGGGGCGGGGACTGTCCAAGGCTGTATATACAGTGTGTATATGTACAGTTGTGTGAAATCTACAAGGCATTGATCATGGAGCCTGTGACTAAATCAAGAGTGGAGGAGCACACGGACGAGTGGAGGGATTGATCTGTATATCTACCTTGTCTACAGCACCATCACCACCACCACCCACCATGCAGTCGTCCTCTCCACCTCGCTCATCTGGATCTCCAGCTTTGACATCCCCTACACAACCCAGCAACACCAGTCTTTTGATTACTGCAATTCCGGTAGTGGGTGTCGTTGGAGTTGTGTTGGTCTGCGTCCTCGTAGCATGCTGCCTCTGGCACAAGCAAAGCAGGAGCTCTGGGCCGTACCAGCCTGACCCTCGCGGAGGTATGTTGCTCTGTAACCTGCTTCATTATTTGTTTTTAGTTATGGTCAGATCAATATGTTGCGTTATAAGAAGAAAATAAACGTATTCCGCCCTAAATATCACAACCCAGCATTTTGTTCAGCTTGCCCAATTACATGGAGCCTCCACAAATGTTTCACCAAATCCTTTATTTATTTATTTTTCAAGTAGTGTCTCTGGTTTTTAGTATTTGCTGATCTTTTAGTGGAAGGAATAGGATTTTCTATATGGAAAAGGATTCGTTTTCGAAAGGTTTGCATCCATACCATGCAAACAAACTCATTACAACAATTGATGTGGATCTACATTATTAACCACTGCTTAATATAAATTTGTATATATAGTTTTGATTATATGTTTTCACAATTTTGTAATTGTGTATTTTTCATGTGTTTTGGGTAGGTATGGAAAAGATATTATATGTTTTCACAATTTTGTAATTGTGTATTTTTCATGTGTTTTGGGTAGGTATGGAAAAGATAGTGTAAGGTTATATAAACAATTACATCAAAATAAAAATAAGATAACAAAATTATAATTATAATTGTAAAATTAAATCAATTTAGATCAATCTTAATTATGGATATATCAAGGGTAAAGAGAGGTAAAATTTTTGGAGGTACAAACATTTTCTCAAATTTTTTATTCAAAAAAGAGGTTTGCATATTAAGAGAATTGATCCCTCTCAAGCTTGATAGATCCAAGAAATTAAAATGGATTTAGGTTGGTTTTAGCTTTTTAGAGATTGGGACATTGGTAGAAGGTTTTATTTACTTGTGCTATATGAGAAATTTTGGTGGGGAGAATCTCATAACCTTTGGGTTGGATGGTGGTTACACGTGTTGCTTTTGTGGTGGATTGTGATTATTGGTATCCTCATCATGGTGACGTACCTTGGATGATAGATATTTGGGTGTTAGAAGTTTATGGTCTTGATCATGAAGAGAATTTTGAGACTAGAAATGGACCTCAAAACAAGAAATGTACTAACAAAATCAATTTTTGAAGAACCAATAAGATTTAGGTGATGATCTCATCCTTAGAGGTAAATTTTTTGGAGGAAAAAGGAATAAAACTATTGTTTTTATCATATTTTCAACTTATTTTCTCATAGGTTTACTCAACTGTAAGAACCCACTCTGCACACAAGGGGATCCACACCGAAAAACAAAATTGAAAATACATTATTAACATGTGTCAAATATGTTATTTTCATGTATTTTCAATTTTCTCTCTATGAGCCTACTCAAAAGTGTTAGTATGGGTGCATACACTCCATGCTTGAGTAATTTTTATTGGTGTTGATCAACTCAAAAGTGTGCAGAATGGGTGTTCCTTGGATACATTTTGCATTCAATGAGTGTCTGCACTTAACATTTGAGTAGTCCTATAATGAGATAAGTAAAGAAACATGTTTTTCATGTATTTTCAATTTTACTTAGTATGAGTCCACTTAAAACATGTATTGTGATACTCGTTAGATTTAAAATATAATTTAAGTAAATTTATGAGTAGATAAATCAAAAACACAATTAATAAATAATTTATTTATTTTACTTTATAAATTCAAATCTTTTATTTTATTATTTTAATTATCATTTTGTTTAAAAATATATTTTAAATCTCTTTTATGATATATAATAAAAATATTATAAAGATGTATTGCAAAAAAAATACTTTAATTTGATTTTTAATCAAATCTTTTTTCACTCTAAAAGAGGTTTGCACCTCAAGTGACTTCATCCCTTTCATCTAGAGGTAGGATAGATAACTCTAAAATGGTTTATATATATACATACACATACACACAAATATCATCTTAACCACAGGCCTAGAGGGATCAAATCTCTTGACTCGGTGTAACCCTCTTTTAGAGTGCAAAACTTGAATAATAAGTTTCCACCTAAATAGATTTGATCCCTCATGAAGCTTATAGATCTATAATATAATATATAAACAGCGTGTAACTTTTCATTGTTTAAGTTTGTGAATGTATAGAATAGATTCAACATCTTCAAAATTTACTTGGGCATACAATAGTGAGACTCATTAAAATATTTTAACCATAAAAATTTTGTTTTCGATTTATATTATCTATATAGTTTTCTTTTTTAAATGACTTTATTTCTCTATAAAGTCGATATAAGATTATGTTAGTTTATATATTGAAATATTTTATTTATGCTTGAGAGTGAGAGTGAACTATTTATCACTTCTCCTTAGCATGGCCACTTAGAGTGAGATTATTGATGTTTTATGATACTTTTAATTAAACAAACCAAACATATATATATATATATATTAATTTTTGTTTTTTTATTATATCCCCCATTTTTTTTAAAAGGGACAAGTGTCAACTCCAAGTTGAGCACAGACAAAATTACACATCGCCATCATATTGGGCTATAAGCCTCTAAGCCATCATATTGGGCTATAAGCCTCTAAGCGTAACCAAATAAGACATTACAACATCTCTTCCATACTAAGCTAAACACTCAATAAATTTTTTTCAGAGAGAAAAAACTTCATGATTTATATTAAGAGAATATAAAAGTCGAGATACATGAGAAGACAAAATGCCTTAGGCGCAGATATACTGTCATAGGATCATAGGATCAGAACCGCATGGATGTCAAGAAAGATCAAAACATTGAGCGCATAGCGCCACAAGATCTCCAGGGGAGATATCCAACAAAAGCAAGATATAAAAAGATTTGGATACAACAATAATGCCACATGAGAAGGAAACATATGATGCCAGGACAGATATTAATCCACAGGAGGCATATAGCCCGAAATTTTGATCAAGATGGAGTCAAGGGGCAAACAGGAATTCTGGAAGATGTGTTCATTCCTCCACTTCCAAAGGAACCAGCGAGTAATAACGAAAAGAGAACGCCAGGAGGGGCGTTGCGCGCTCCACCACATGAAACCATCCTGAACAGAAGGAAAAACCCGGTGAGTAAAACCATAATTTAAGGACAGATCATACCAGATTGAAGATGTTGCGCCACATTGGAAGAACATGTGTAGATTGGATTCAACATCGATGAGACACATTTGACATTGACTCGGACCCTGCCAACCTTTTCTTTGGAGAACCTCCCAGGAGAGATTTCTGTTAGAGAAGAGAAGCCAAGAGAAGAGAATCATCTTAAGCGGACAGGAAGCTTTCCAAAAATTGAAAGGAAAGGAGGGAGAGGAAGGCGGACGGCCAGGAGAGAGAGCAGCATATAAATCTTTAACAATAATTAAATGAGAGGGCTTCTCAAGGGACCAAATGAGTTTATCGGATGAACCCGATTGCAAGATTCCTTTGCTTGTGAAACTGTTGACAGCCAATTCCCATAAGGGGCGAAGAGGGAGGGGAATGGATAAATCATCTCCATTCTTCCAAACAAGGATCTGTGAGATCCATGAATTTATAAGCTTATTCCACGTAAAAAGACCTTTTGAAAGAAAGAAGAGGAGCAAGTCAGGAGAGATCATCGATTCCAGCTTGAGCAGCGTTGGGTCACTCAATAAATGTATTAACAATATTAATTTTTATTTTCACAATAACAATAATTACAAAATATATTTTAAATAATAACATATATACTAATATAACTGAATTTAAATAAATATTATAATATTATTTTTGAAAGAAAAGGCATCTTGTTCATCATGAGAACATAACAAAATTACATTTTGTATATGTTGTAAGCATTACAGGAAATAACGTCTCACGACATTAAACTAAAAAACTAAAACTGATAAAAAACTTACAATAATAAATGATCATAAATGTTAAAATAATCACTTAAATTCTAATTTTTACAATTTTTTGTAAATGATCTTCCTATTTTTTTAATGAAATTTTTGTGTCTGAACCAAAACTCTTAAATACACATTCACATGCTCTTTTTGTGCCCCTATTCCATCAAATACCTAAATTTCACCCCATTCAATTCAATTCCTTTCTGAATATAAATTACAATACCAGAATATACCACCACAACAGATAGAATACCCAAATCGCACCCGATTCAATTCATTTCTGAATATAGATTACAATACCAGCATAAGCCACAACATCCCATTTGCTTGGTTATGGTGTTGAAATAATTATTATAATATTAAACTGCCACTTATCGATAAAGTTATAAAAATATGTTATAATGGCAGGGCACATGTAGATATTTTAAACAAAATAATATTATAATATTATTTACAAAGATATTCGAAACCTAAGTAATATTATGATATTCTTTCAGGACACATAATTTAAACCAAAGTTATATTATAATAGTGTGTCAAATAATAAGATATATGGAAGGAGGGGCCTAAACAAAAGTAATATTATAATAATATTTCCTTAAAGGACAAATAGATTACGTAAAAGTTAAATTACAATATTATGTCAAAGTATAAATATATGAAAGGAGGGCCTAGCTTCCCAGAATATGGGTCACAAATATTTAAATATATATATAAATTAGAAATTGTTATATTTATGAAAGCCATTGGATAATTGAGTATGCATTGAGCCCACTAAAATACACCACGATTTAATGGAGCAACGGTGAGTTTTTTTTAAGTCATTTGAATTTTTTTTAGGTTAAATGAAATACACGGACAAAAAAAATTAGGTATATTTGAGTTTAATTTATAGATGAAAAAATAAGAATTTGGTAATATAATTTTAAATAAAAATGTGATTTTTTTATTGTTTAAAATATATTTTTGAAAGTATAAATAGATTTAGCATCTTAAACTATATTTGGGCACTTAAATTATACAAATTAAACAATTTAAATTTAAGTTTTTAAAATTATCTACCAAATTTAAAATGTCCCTAAAAACAATTTATTTTGTCTATAAGTTGAACTACTCAATTTTATAAAGTCTTTTGGCCATAAATCCTGAAAACAATTATTTCATCTATAAGTTAGAACTACTCAATTTTATTAAGTCTTTTGGCCATAAATCCTGAAAACTATTTATTTCATCTCTAAGTCGAACTACTCAATTTTATAAAGTCTTTGGGTCATAAATCAAGGAACCGCTTGTTGACATAACCAGATCTTGTTGACATAACCAGATCAAGTTAGTCTATTTATTTATTTTAAACTGAGTTGAGTGGATTGAATTTATTTATTTATTTTAAACTTGGTTGGTAGAGAAATTTTATTTATTTTAAATTAAATTGGTTAGACCAATTTTATATATTTATTTATTTTAAGTTGAGTTGGATGAACAAGTTTATCATACAAATTGTATGGATCTACAAATTATTAGGGAGCCTCTTTCATATGCAATGAGGAGTGGATTTAGAAGAGTTCACTCCTTTTAGTTGATGGAAAATATAGTTATTTGCTATTTCTTATATTATATTATATTATGATTAATTTTTTATTATATAAAATTATGTGTTTTCCTTATATAGTATAAGAAGTAATTTTTTATTTTTTAGATAAACAAAAATATAATTTTTTATTATTTAAATTTTATTTTTCAATGTAAAAATAAATTTAATGTTTTTCAAAAACCCTTAAATCGTTGAGATTATACAGATTTAACAACTTAAAACTATAATTTTTAATTAGATTTTGGAAAAATCAACTAAACAATCTATAAAAAAAAATCACCAATTTAAATATATTGAACGTGCATCATATCACAGTTTCATAAGATTGCTTTCTAACTGAAAGTGGAAACGTGGATTCATAGCGTTCAGCCTTCAAACCAATCAGTTGAGTCAAGTAACATGTACATGGAACATGTGTCATCTTATACATGGTTCCACTCATCCGATTATTCTCTTTAATATCTCAATGAATGGTGGTTTCTTATGTAAACTTCCACTTAAGCATGGTTAACGGAAAGGTTAATGGCTCATCTCTAGAAGAAGAGAACATGGGAGTTGTTGAACACTTCAGAGTTAATTATAATAAATAAATAAACATTTTTTTATCTTAAAAGTTTAAGATTAAAAAACATATGTTTAAAGAATAGTTTTTATTTTTTAAATTGGTTGGATTTGGGAGATTTTTTCTTGGAACTTAATGAGATTTTTTTAGATGTATTCGGAGGTTTTAGTAATATTTTATCAGCAAGGCTATTTTTCACATTTTTAATGTTATTTTTTTGTTGAAGTAATCTAGACTAGTTTTTTTGGAGCAGGAATTTGGTATGTTTCTTCCATTTTCTATAATGTTATTAGTGGAGTTTTGTCAATAGTTGTATTTCAGTTTCTATTTATGGATTGAATGTACACATAGCTCCTAGTAATTATGTTGTAAGGTGTTCCTCTAGTGCGATACTACCACCAATGAGACCCTTGAGTCATTCCACCCGTCGATATTGTTACACAACCATCAAACCAAACCTTTTCATTCCTTCCTTATGTTGCTTGTACCAAGCCTCAAAGCTCAACCATGGGATTTGGAATCGAATTTTAGATTCTCATCCACCTATAGCGATGGGATTCTACATTCACATTCGTCGATGGCATGTGATAGGGCACATTGTGTCCCAAAAAACCACATGTTGATGTGACGTGATAGATAATGTTATCTATGAGAAAACCCAGTGTGGATGAAAGGCCTTGTTTCACCTAAGGTAGCAAATAGATCTAATCTTTCTCTTCAAATTCGGTTAGACGAACTACACCCTTGAGTGTTTCTTTTGTCGGTGCCCTGAGGCCCTTCACAAGATTGTACTTGAACATTTGAAAGCTTTAAATTACACCCCTATCAAGACACAATTACCCTAGTCTTGCTCATGGCCTATGCATTGGCCCCCCTTGTTGAAGCCTTTAACCAATTTTTGTCTTATTCGGTGGATTTGCAACGGTAGATGGAGAAAAACCCCATGTATCATTCCATTATATTCAAGTAAATGGTACCCACTATGGCACTCCAATAGGGGATTCAAGCCATTGTGGACATAAACTCTAAGCAACCTGGCATTTGGCCCTCAACTTTCAGGTCTTGTTTGACTGGTGTCTCTAACACTGGCACAAAGTTGTCAAACAATTGAAATTGTTGGGTTGGACAACTTAGACAATGGGCATCACTTCTCATGAAGATATCCTCCATTGCATGAAGAACTGCACCTACCAAATTTTGGAAAAGGTTCCACTTTTCACCCACTTCTACTCTTGAAAAGTAAGTTTTGACTTCACAAGAATCAAAACCTGCAATTCTAACGCAGTCAATATTTTCAACTTCGAACCTTGAAGACCATAATTATTTGCATCAAGGATGCCAAAGGTGGCCCCGAGTTTCGTTTTTTTCAACAATGATCATGGTTTGAGTTGCACTATTGACATGAAACAATTTAGGGAAAAAATCTATCAAATATTGACAAAATTAGCAATGTTACAAATCTTTTCATCTTTGCTTAAATTCTCATTAGAGAAATTTTGAGGTCTACATTAGGGGAATTTTGAAGTCTAAAATGGGCCTCCTAAGAAAAATTTACAATCAAAATAAACTTTATAAGAACCAATAGGATTCAAAATGATGATGTCAACCATGGGAGATGATTCACCATTTTTGAAGTAAAGTAAAAAGTTTAAAAAACAATAAAATAATAAAACTACTATTTCAACTTGTATTTTCAACTTATTTCTCTAAAATTTTACTCAAATTTCGAGTGGGAGTACTCATTGGATGCAAAATTTGGTTCCTCATCCAAGGAGTACCCATGTTGCATACTTTCGATGGACCGTGCTACACGAAAAATGAAAAATACATGGAAAAACGTGATTGTTTCTCGAAATTTGAGTAAACCGAAGGGAGATAAGTTGAAAAATAGTTTTTTTTTTTTCCTCTAAAGTTTGATGATGTAATCTAGTCATATTTTATTATTTCCACTATTATTCTATAATCTCCTTAGGAGGCTCATTTTCGACCTCAAAATATGGATCTTCTAAGGAATATTATAGAAATTTAGTGAGAATAATAAAATAAGATTAGATTACATCATCAAGTTTTCGAGGGAAAAATTAAAAAACTAATTTTTCAACTTGTATTTTCAATTTATCTCCCTATGATTTTACTCAAATTTTGAGGAAATTTGTAGGGAGATAAATTGAAAATATGAGTTGAAAAAATAGCTTTTTTTTTTTTTATTTTTTTTTATTTTTTACCTTTTTACTCCAAAAATGGTAAATCATCCCCATGGTTGACAACATCATTTTGAATCCTATTGGTTCTTATAAAGTTGATTTTTATTGTATTTTTTTGTTTTGAAACTCATTTTTAACCTTAAAAGTTTTCTAATTTATAATAAAAGATCTTTAAACTTCTGTTGAATTATGTTTTGACTATAATATCATTCAATGGCTTCCAACTTTTAGCAATGCAAAATAGTATTTATTAGATCACAACGTTTGATTTCTTTTGAGAAAATGAAAAATATATTCCCTCTCAGGTTAGTATTCCTTCCAATATTCGTTCATATTTTTTCTATGGTAGTATATGATTTTTAATCACCACATATGTGCAAATAGTAAAACAGATTATTTACTAAAATAAAAGTCATATGTGCAAATAGTAAAATCAATACTAGTATTTGTGTCATCAAATTGTATATGCAACAACATAAAAAAGGAAGTATGGTAAACAAGATTTTTTACCATATTTTTCAATAACTACTCACAAATATATGTTATGAGATATCGCATTATTGTTTTTAGAATAAGTTTCTACTTACACATATTAAGAATTCCATTTTCACTAAAAAGCATTTGGACATTGGGAATCAACTAGTTGTGATGGGTATCATAAAATCATATACCATTATTTGAGACTGCAACCTGGCAATTCCAACTTTTCTGACATTATACACCAAACAATCAATGTTTTTGAAAAACACAAGCAAGTACGTCGATACTTTTCATTCATAACCAAAATTAATGTTCATGCTCATATTTTGAATTGTTCTTTTCGGCAATTTTATAAAAATACAATGAAAACACATTGTACAAATTTAACTACAAACACCTATATTTTCATTGTCTTGCCTCTAAATTATTGGTAACTATGCATAATTTATCCTTTTAAAACAATCTTACAACAATAAATTTCCTAGCATACCCATTCTACATAATTTATCCTTTCAAAATGCTCCTACATTTATAGCTTCGAAACAAACAAATTTCTTAGCAGATCCATATGATTTAAATTCTCTTCTTTATCAATTCTTAGGAATTGAATATGAGACCAAGGAATTTTTGGATTTAGCATATTATGGACCTGATGACGAGGCAAAATGTACCACCAATAATAAGGGGATCCCCCGGTGTAAGTCTCAAATTAGATCTCACATCGTTTGGGATGGGAGTCTCATCTATTATGTGGGCTTGGTTGCCACCATATTTGTTTCCTATGGGCTTTCAAGTGAAGAGATGTTAACATGATGACAAGTATGAAATACCCAGAGAAAGCAGACGAAATCAACGCAAAATTGATAACTTGAAGTACAAGGAACAAGAAGATAACAAAAGAATAATTAGGAGTATATCTCAACAGGAGTTAGTTAGCTAAAACCATCTAAAACATTCACAAATAAGAAAGTACTAGAGGTTAGTTGCAAATTTGTTCACAACAGATTACTAGTGTTACCATGGAATGGAAAAGCAAATATTCAACAAACATATGAGCAATAAGCCATGAATTAGTTCACTAACATACAACCCATGTGAAAGCAAACATGCACAGATAGTTGGAGTATCGAATAGCTATTACAACCATTAGATGAGTGCACGACAGTCGAGAAGAGCTTATGATTGATAATGTTGCAACTTCAAGTACATGTACAATAGGTCCATCAAAATCCAATAGTGGAATGTGGGTTGCTCATATTATCTTCATGATAAGCTCCTTAGCCTCACCACAACTCAGTCTAAAATTACCAAGAGAAAAAGTGTTCATAGCTACCTAAGTGCTAAAAGCCCCTTTGCTAAAGACATGAGGAAACATTTATACAAATGGGGAGGTGACCCTTCAACTCCCACATGACTCTTCAAATTCCCCATGACCTATTTGAATCCGAAGAACTTTTCATATTCCAAATGACTCTTGGATGACTTTTAACATTTACTATTTTCATGAATACAACAAAAAATATTTACATGGAAGGAAATACATGAGTCACAATTTAAGACATATCTTGAGTTGGAAGCTTTGAGGTGGACTATATCCCTCTTCAATCCATTGTTTTGCTATTGCAAGTCTTTTGATTTTCTCTTAAAGGCATGGTATCCTTCTGGTGTCTTGAGCACTTGTTCTACTAGATTCTTAAGATCAATGAGCTTTGTTGAAAGTGTCTCTTGTAGCATATGATTTTCATCTTGTTTAAGTTTTGGTACTCGGGTTGCAGTTTCAGTAGGTTCTTTGTCAGCATATCCAAATCTGCAAGAAAATAAAGATCATCTAAATTTTTGTCACAAATATCCATGATGCTTGATTCAAGCCTATCATCAAACCCAACTACCAGTTCGTTGTTATGCCTTTTGAAAATTTTCTCGACACAAACTGGAATCCCTTGGACAAATATGATTATCCCATAGACCTGATTGGTAACAACTGCAAATGGATATTAGAGTCAAATAAGATGTTTCTTGAGCAAATATCAATAATAGAAAGACTGAAGAAACCTTGAAATGTAGAATTGCACTGATGGAAAGGAAAATAATCTACAAGCACCAACACAATCCTTTCCTTAACCTACTCTAGAAGTTTCTCACCCAATATATTTGTATTCACTTTAGAGAAGCAATCAATCCGGGAAGCTATATGCCCTTTATTTCAAGCAGAGGTCTTCACAATAAAAGAATATTGAAAATTAAGACCATATTTTGGGGTGTTTCCACATGTTTTAAGTGCCCTGAAAAGAGCCTTCTCGGCACCAAGTATCTGATGCAGGACATAATGCAAAATTTGCAATGTTTCCAGCATGAGATATCAACCGAGCACCCACTATTTCACTAATCGAACTAGCAACGTTTGCAGCAGTATCTTAAACTTGTCAACTCAGATAAGGCATTCTCTGACAAAGTGGACTCGTCCTTCACATATTCTACTACTCTTGCATAGATATAGTTGTCATTGGTAGTTTTCACTAGCTCGGGAAAATGCCACGAGTACCACTCCCTTATTCTCATGCAGAGGATATTCATGTTTTTGTTCAAGGTATCAAGAAGATTAATTGCCTATAAAATCATGCTATCCATTCTATTGACATTAAACTTTAATTTGGATCTACTATAACTATGCCCAAGACCTAATAATGCCTTCTCTAGGTCTACTTCCTTGAGATTCTTAATGAACATGAGAATATGAAAGTGGATTCCACGAATAAGCTTCAAAACAAAATCATTACTCTGGCAGGGAATTCTCTAAACTTTAAAAATTTGAGAGCCTAGCTTTGGCTCTAATATTCCCAAGTTGAATTTTGGCTTCTTTCTCTCCTTGACTTTTGGAAAGTTTGGCACTTTTAGTGATTGACTGCTCTAACAACTATAACCACTTCATACATGTTGCAATTATCCTAGAAAGACACGACCCAAGGCAGAGAAACATCCTCTATGCAAAGCCATGATCATTTTGAGACAACATCAATGGGCCCTCAGGGTCACAAATTTTTTATTGCAGTTGCATATATATCATCAAGAGGTCCTTCATATAAGTTTTCCACATGATATCTTTGCACCTTCACTAAAGAAGGAAGATGGAAAATCATCACATTGAGTAAAGCACTACTTGCAGGTATCCAAGTTTGCTCTACAACCAACTCCTCTCCACTCTTCATTACAACTCTCAATTTCTGCAACATGTGCCACAACTTATCCTTTTGATAATTCATACAAATATTGATGATTTGCTTAATAGGTTCATATATAAATTAAACAAATCCTCTTTTGCAGGTTGCTGAACTTGTATTTTGGGTTATTCACTTCTTGGTAATTGGATCAAAAAGTTTTCATCTCATAGCTTCTCCATCATCTTTCCTTCATCCACACGTGAAGCCCTTTCCAAGAGCCATATTAAACATGCCACACATCCTAACCTTGTGATTGGACTCCAAGAGGGAAATATTACATCACTATGGTGCAAGGGTATTTAGTAGAAAAGCATATGCCTCTCCATCCTTCAGATCTGAAAAATAAATAAATAAAAATAAAAATAAAATTGAAACAATTTTCTTAAAACTTGCTTTAAAAATATGAGAATTCATCCATCGTAGCAAAACCTTCTTAGGGGCTAGACTTGCGGATTCCTCCATTTCCTTACTATCATCAACCAACTCCACAAGCTCAGGTGTTTTTTTTCAAGTCAAAGTCGGAAATAAGTTCTATTTTGAGATATTAAACCAATTAAAAGATGAGCCCTTCCTTCAACTAGATCTTGTGTTCCAGTATTGACAATTGTGCATCTAATTGCCTTTGTAAAATTGAGATAGAGTATGATTTTTGTTCATCTCCCATGGGTTGAGATTTTTCTTGATATATATAGTGTGTTCACCAATCGTTCTCGAGACTACCGAATTGATCAATTTACACAACAGAACCCCATTATTTGTTATCTCAAAGAGATCATTTTTGGACAAATCGATTTTAAGGTATCTCTTCATTGTGGGGTCATTTTCAAAGCAATTGTTGATGTGTGCAACAATAGCTTTCTTCTCGGACTCACGGATGGTATGAAGCAAGTTGGTTGTTGTTGCATCCAAAAATGAGGACGAGTTTCTTGAAACCGCCCCCTTTCCCCGTCTGACATGATCGATTTCGACAACAGCATCATTTCAACCACATTTTGAAGCCCTACAAGGCAAGGAAGGCACTGCATACCTCCAAATCCTGGATTAATCACAAGTTGAAGTTTTTGCAAACCAACCTGTGCTTTTGGGGTTGAAATACAAGCATGACAAGACATTGCTAATTCTAATCCACTACCAAGCACAAGCCTTTGAATAGCAGCGACGAAAAGTTTCTTAGCCTCTTCAATAGTATTGATCACGAGACAACAAAAACTCTACCCAAACGTGACAAGTTACCTATAGTCTGTAGAAATTCCTAAGCTTGTAAAGCCTTTTCAATTTCCTACGCTACGATGTGCCCCAAGGAGACGCAATCCTTCTAATAGCGCAAATAAGGCTCGCTCTATGCAATGCATCGCAAAGAAGCCCTGCTCCTTGTGACGTGTCACTGGGAGACTTATTTACTTGTGATGTAATGCTATGAGACTATGTTCTTTGTGATGGGTCGTAAAGATGATCTATTCCTTGCAATGAGTCACGTAATCACTCAGTATTTTCCATTGTATCGCATCTTTACCTAGTTCCTTGCAACATGTCGCTAAGAGGACTCGTTCCTTGCAATAAATCGCAGTGAAAACTCTATCCTTGTGAACTTATAACTTTCTTTCTCCTCCTGAAAACATTGAACTCCCTTTTACATGTCAAATTGTCATTCCTTGGTAATGATAATGGCATTGCCTTTTCTTGTATAAACTCCAGGACCAACTGATACTTAATGATGACATTCGCAAGAGAGACAAACTTCACAGAGAACGAAAACCTATTTCTACCAATCCAAGTAGTCATTCCATCCATTCTATACGCAATAGCCTGAGGTACATTATGCAATGTCAATTCCATATTTACGCTTCTAGATTTTGTAATTCAAACCATAATTGGACTTGTTTTAGCAAGCAAAATTTTCTAGGAGCACATTAAATGCTTTGCCTTGATTGGGTAGCCTCACTAGAACAAGGAATCTAATTGACATCGGGCATACCTCACTTTTGTAAAGTTGTTCATCTTCACAGTTATATTGGTTCAAATTGTTGTCCACATCCAGTCCTTTGGTGGGATAAACTGCATTATCTTACAATCATAATATCTGGTGGATGCCTTTGAAGGAAGCATTGCACTACCTTCTATAGATATGGTGAGGGAAACAAGAATGGAAATGCTTCAAGAAATCTAATGAAGCTCAATCCACTGTTATTTCCAATTAAAACAGTGCCTACCACTTTCATTTGGCAAGCAACAAGAGTATAAACCACAAAACTACTCCCATCGAATCATGTTTGCTTCAAAATCTAGGTTTCTATCATCCCCACGCCTATGCAGGATCAGAACCCCAAATATTGCCAACGTACATAGCTTTAGTATCCCTCTATCTTGATGTCCAGATCCAAACATACATGTCATTACCACCGAAAGTTAGTTATATCTCTAATTTCTTCAGATAAGGATTCAAGTTCCATCCTGAATAACTACAAAACATAATTGAGTCTCATAATCACTTGATTTTGCATTTGGTTTGCATTAATCATATGTTGGCTTTAAAAGATAAAGATGTGATTTATTTTTAGCCTCAATAGATAGTGCTATTGATTTTAACCAAAATTAGGTGGTCTCTAATTGCACATTATTTACTAGATGCTTAGATACACAGTTGGATACAACCCAAGCACCACTACAAGCAGCACCAATGTCAATTTTGTAGGCTCCTCATAAATTCCTTTTCTTCATCGTGTAATTGGCAGCATCCAAAGCCAAATTCTCATTTTGAGCCCAAAAGTGATCTTGAGATAGACAAAAATCTATCTCCATATTTGTGTATATTCAATGATTTGCTTCACTTTATTATATACTTTGTTATCATGATCTCCCTCCACATCAAGCTTATCTAACCACACCTACAAACAATGACAAAGAGACACCATGAGCCACGAGACATAATGACCATGCTTATTCAACTCACAAAGATCAAGCCGACTATAAATTGGAATTAAAGCATGAACAAGCATACTTCCAAAAGTTACATGATTGTCATCTTTAGTAAAGTCTATATCACACAAATTTCACTATGGTGATGGAGTCAATGTTTAAGCAAGCTATGACAAAGATTCAGTCAAGGACTGCATTTGGAGATGACTAAAACATTCTAAAAAGCATAGCTAAGTATTAACAAAAATAACCAAAAATTTGGAAAAGCAAAAAAGGATCCAATACTTTAAGAGTACAAGGTGAAATTTTGGGGGTGTTGTCGCTACTACAACAACACCTTGAATAAGTATTATAACTACATGTCAATATTGAAAAAAATTCAAAATTTCTAGCATCTCTTATATTTTATAAGCAATTTTGCATATTTCCCAGAAACCTTTCCTAACCAAAATATTTATTAAAAAAGCACCAAACAATTAAATAAATAAATAAAATAAAATCACTATGCTTCATAATAAATAGGGGAAAAATTATAAATTAATGATTTATATAATATTCTATTGGATTATTTCAATGTTTTATTTCTTTTGGGGTTATTTCCTCATTTATATTTTATTTCTTTTGGGGTTATTTCCTCATTTATATTTAATTACAAGTTCCATTTTGATGTTGATGAGTTAAATTTTAAATTAGATAATTTGTATCTTTTGTTTAGTTTTTATTTTGTATATTTTTTTTAATATTTTAAGTAAAAATTTGAAATTTTGTTTAATTTTTATTTTGTATATTTTTTTAATATTATAAGTAAAAATTTGAAATTTCATTTTTATTTTTGGATATTATTATATTTTAAATTATAAATATTTATCTTCTTCATTCAAGTTCAAATTTGTCGGGCACTAAGGCGTGCCCACATCTCGTCTGCATGCCAAACACACACGTCGGCCACCTTGGTGAGGTGAAACACTGAGGCATGGTCCCCTTGGGTGAGGGCACACCTAGCTGAGTGTCAAAAAAGTTGACATTATGGTTTCCACTTGGGCATGAGAGCGCACAACATGTTGGCTTGGTGGCACAAGCACCACAAGGTTGTGTCATGTAGGTTTTAACCCCGTATAGAAATTACCTGAATACGAATTCTAAAACACATATACACAGATATTTTCCCCTGTATCCCAAAACCGAGACTACCAACTTGATTTTTCATTATGTTCATTTCAATGTTACAATACATATTTATACATGCCGAAGCATCCAAAACCATGAACTGAAAACCATCGCGTCCAAAACCATGGACCGAAAACCATCGCGTCCAAAAAACATGTGTGAAAATCATGCACAAAACCATAGGTGGGTCCGCCCAATCTAACATACGGTCCAACGAAAGGGGGGGCTCCGCCCCTCCTCTAACCCCCCGGCTAACTACGTGAGCTAGTTGTGGAAAGAATATAACACAACCCAACATTCTCCCACTTGTTGTTTTCTTTCCACAAAGGGGCCACAAGAGAGCTTAGTCATTTTTCCAGCCCTGAAACGCCCATTGTCTCTCTAGACCAAGAGAACTTCGCAGAGCTCACAGATTTTGTCAATGCATCTGCAATATTCTTCAAAGTGTCCACCTTTACCAGCAACACCTTTTTGTCTTCTATCATATCCCTCACAAAGTGATACTGAACATCAATGTGCTTTGTCTTTGAATGGTATGCAGGGTTCTTTACCAAAAAAATTGCACTTTGGTTGTCACAGTATATCCTTATAGCTTCCTATACTAACCCCATACTTGAACACAATCTCTGCAACCAAACTGCTTCCTTGCTTGCATGAGTGGTTGCCATGTATTCTGCCTCTGTAGTTGATAGTGCCACTACAAATTGTTTCTTACTCATCCAGCTGACTGCACCTCCAAATAGGTTAAACACATACCCACTTGTAGATCTTCTCTGATCCAAATCTCCAACCCAATCTGCATCAACAAAGCCATGAATATCCAACACTCTGTCCAATCCTAGTCTTCCTTGGTAGCACAAACCATAATCACTAGTACCATGCAAATACCTGAAAACCCGCTTCACTGTTGTCCAGTGCTCCTTCCTTGGTTTTGACATAAACCTACTCAATACTCCCACTACATGCAATGTCTGGTCTAGTACAGACCATTGCATTAATCAGGCTACCGACTGCACTTGCATATGGAACACGGGACATGTCCTCTTCCTCTTCTTGTGTCTTGAGACATTGTTCAGCAGATAACTTCACACCTACAGGAATACGAAACTTCACCGGTTTACTATCCTGCATATTAAACCTCTGCAGTATTGTCTCGATATACTTCCTCTGGTTTAACCAGAGCTTCCTTTTTGTACGATCTCTTTTAATTTCCATATCCAAAATATAGTTTGTAGCACCAAGATCTTTCATGTCGAATTTGGAGGACAATTGGCTCTTCAAACCCTGGATAATTTCTTTGTCATTTCCAACCAGCAACATATCATCCACATAAAAGACCAAATAAATAACACGGTCACCAATTAATTTAAAATACACACAGTGATCTGCTTTGCTTCTAGTGAAGCCAAGTTCTCGTATAAATGTATCAAATTTCTGATACCACATCCTTGGTGACTATTTTAACCCATACAGAGACTTCTTTAACTTGCATACTAGTTCTTTCTTACCTTTCACCGCAAAACCTTCAGGTTGCTTCATGTAGATCTCCTCCTCCAGATCCCCGTGAAGAAATGTTGTCTTCATATCCATCTGTTCTACATCATAATCAAAAGTAGCAGCAACAGATAAAAGTAATCTAATAGAAGTTACCTTCGCAACAAGAGAAAAAATATCACCAAAATCAATTCCCGACACCTGGGAATAGCCTTTTGCTACCAACCGAGCTTTGTATTTCTCCACCTTTCCTTCTGCATTTGTCTTCTTGAACACCCATTTGCTACCAATGGGTTTCCTTCTAGCTGGCAACTTCACCAGATCCCCAGCCTCATTTTTGTGCAAAGATGCCATTTCATCAACCATGGCCTCTTTCCAGGGTTTTCCATCCTCTGAATCTATTGCTTCCTTCATAGTTCTGGGATAATCATCAGTAATAGATAAAGCAAAATTGAACAGAAAGCAGATGGACTATACCTTTCTGGTTGCCTTCTTTCTCAAACTGATCTTCTCACACCCAGAGTTTGTGGCTCTTCATCTTCTGATTCCTCCTCAACTGTAGAGTCTGATTCTTCCTCCTTTAACTCAAACTCTATCTTCTCAAGTTCCTTTGGTTGGAATTCATGTTAAATAACATATTTTACCTCTCTGAACACCACATCTCGGCTGTACACAACCTTCCTTGTTACTGGGTTCCAAAGCTTATAACCCTTTAAACCATCATTATACCCAATAAAGATGCACTTTTCATATTTACTATCCAACTTGGTTATTTTCTCCTTTGGAACATGTACATATGCATCACATCCAAATACCCTCAGATGTGAAAGAGAGGGTTTCTTACCAGTCCATACCTCTTGTGGAGTCTTACCCTCCAACGCTGAAGAAGGTGATCTATTGACCAGGTAACATGCTGTCTCCACCGCCTCTGCCCAGAATTCCTGTCCTAACTTGGCACCACTGAGCATGCTTCTTGCCCTTTCCATCAATGTCTTGTTCATTCTTTCTGCAACTCCATTTTGATGAGGTGTATATGGAGTAGTCTTCTGTCGTGCTATACCACACTTCTTACAGAATTATTCAAATTCCTTGTTGCAAAACTCTCCATCATTATCTGTGTTCAACACCTTTATCTTCTTCTCTGTCTGGTTTTCCACCAGAGCCTTAAATTCTTTAAACTTGTCAAAGACTTCAGATTTCTTCTTAAGGAAATATATCCATGTATTCCTTGAGAAATCATCTATAAATGATACATAGTACACAGACTTACCCAGTGATGGAACCTTCACAGGTCCAAACACATCATTGTGCACAAGCTCTAATATATGTTTTGCCCTCTTACTACCAAAGGGGAAACTCAAACGATTTAGCTTCCCATATACACAATTTTTACAGAAATCAAAATTCAGAGAGCTATTACTCATACCTTGTACCATACCTTTACCATGAAGTATTCGAAGACCCTTTTCTCCAATATGTCCAAGCCTTTGATGCCACAGCACGGTCTTCTCTCCAGAGACCACTAGATTTTCTGCTCCACTTTCAGGAACCATAGAACTGTTGCAGACATCAACAACCGTGCTACCTTGTAGCTTGTACAGAGTTCCAATCTGAACTCCCCACATCAATACCAGTGCTCCCCGAACCATCTTGCAGGTATCCTTCTCGAACACTGTTTTTACACCTGCATCATCCAGCTTGCTAACAGAAATCAGATTTCTGGCTAATGTAGGAATATGCAGAACACCCGGAAGTGTTCTAACCCTTCCACCTTGCAGCTTCAACTTTACTTTTCCACGACCAATGATTCTAGCCTTCCTGTCATCCCCCAAGAAGACATCACCACCATCATATTTCTCATACTCGCAAAACCACTCTCTATGGGGAGTGAAGTGAAAGGATGCACCTGAGTTAATCAACCATGCCTCATGATCTACATGTGTACTTGAAGAAGCCAAGTACACATCCCCACCTTCATCTGAGGTGGTTTTCGCCTCTGCAGAAGGAGCATCATCAGATCCCTTTCCTTTATCAGGAGCTTTAAATTTACAATCCTTTTGTAGTGCCCTTCCTTTCTGCATTTCCAGCACACCACCTTTACAGGTTTTCCTGGAGATTTAGATCTCCCACTCGATGACTTATTTTTGTTTTTGTTTTGGGACCGTCCTCGTACAAACAAGGCGTCACCATTCTGGCTCTCCATATTTTTCCGTCTCATCTCCTCCATCAGCAAGGATGAGACTATTTCATCAAACTATAAGGCAGTTGCATTGCTACCTATTGCAATAACCAGACTATCCCACGAATCTAGTAAAGAACACAACAAACTAATGCACTTATCTTCATCTGAAATTTTAATATCAACAGATGCTAACTGACTTACCACAGTGTTAAATGCGTTCGGATGCTTTGTCACCGAGTCTCCATCTTTCATCCTCAAGTTATACAGCTTTTTCCGCAAGAACAGTTTATTCACTAGAAACTTAGATTGGTACAAAGTCCCTAACTTGTCCCACAAAGCCTTTGTTGTAGCTTCCCCTGACACATTCAGCAATACTGAATCTGAGACACACAATCGTATTGTGCTCTTTGCCTTCCGATCCAACTTCTTCCATTCTTCATCAGACACTCACGTTGGTTTAGTACCTGGATCTACCGCGATCAACTGATCTTTATCCACCAACAGATCCTCCATATTGAGTTTCCATAACTCAAAACTCTGACCATTAAATTTCTCGATCTCTATCTTTCCACTGCTCGCCATCGTATTTCACCACCAGAATCGATCTCACAGATCTCCCACTGAACAGGGTCTGTTATCACCCCAAGAAATTCTCTTAGGTTGTATCTTGGAGATGCTCGAGAACATTACAAACTCAACAAAAATGTTGGAAATAGGTGGATGAATGGAAGGAATTATGCATATTCAAGCCAGATAACCACTTCTACTATGCTTAACCCCAGACATGGGTGAACACCCCCAGACTACAAGGCTTTAGACCACCAATTACTCACAATTTGAGGATTAGGTGAACATGGAGAATACTGACCACACCAGCAGATGCACAAGACCATGTGATAGTCGGCTACAACCAGTAAAGAGGTCTGCAAATCTATTTCCTAATGCACAAACAGGATGACAGCTCTCTGGCACTAAGAAAACAGAACCCTGCATAGCACATTCAATAATACATACTAGATTCTAACACAGAGGTGGGATGACAGCCCCTCTAATGCTAAATATCAAGAGCACATGAAAAATACATAACAGGCATAGCCTAGAATAGAGCAGAAATGGAAAGTGAGCAATTAACAGCAAAAGAAGCTTGTATTAGCTGAAAATGAAGACCAGACGCTGCAAGTATCACAGTAGTTACAGTCTCCAGAAGTTGAACCTTACATCAAAACTACAACCATCAACCCCTATTACATCTGTGTTCAGGGTATATATAGAGTTTCATTACAAAATATCCTGTTGTTCCAGGCGTGGAGGGGTCATAATCGACCACCAACCACTTTAACTGTCTGATGGCGTCTTTGGTGTAGTCTGTCTGCTTCAGTGAACGGATTTGATCTTCTTGGATGCTCTATTGTCCTTCTCGGGCAGGTGGAGTGTTGTGGAGGACAAAATTCCATAACTGTTAAATGCGCCCACCTGCTCGGACTCTGTACTTTTTACCTCGGCCATAATGTTTGTTGAATATGATGGTTGAAGATTAACTGCGTAGAGTGCTGGTAGGTGATCGCCTTCGTCCTTTGGCAGCACAAAACAGTCAAGGGTGCGAAGGCCGCATAGTGGAAGCATGAGCATGACGAGAACAATTATCGGTCGTTGGATCGCGCAGGTGAACGACTGAGATCGTTTGCTAAGGAGTATCGGGAGGCGGACAGTCGTGAGCTGTCGGATCTCGGGCAGACAGATCCGACGGTGATCGGGCGGCAAAGATGCACGAGAGATAGCGCGCGGGGACAGGCAGGACAGCGGTAAATGGTATTCCCCACACCACTTTTCGGAGGTGGTGGTAATCGTACAACGAGCGCACGATACCATTGAAAGCACAACACGTGGCGGATGGGACAGGCGGAAAACCTCTTTCCCCGCGGGTTAACAAGTGGGCAGCTCGCGCGATCGGGAGGAGCGACTACCGTCCGATCGCTTTGGTGAATGATCGGACGGCGGAGACAGGTGGGCAAGTTATTTGCAGCGGGGACCATAGGATCTAGTCGGGGTTGATTAGACAGCGGAGGAGTAATCAGATCGGCAGAAAACAAGGGGCAAGCCTTACACACACATAATGCGATTTGCCGATAGCGATGAGGTCTGAAAGCGCCGAGGTTATATGGTAGGGTCTTATGGAGGGCTTGCGCTTCGTGCTTAAAGGCTGGGTCTGAAAAGGGGATTTGTTGGATTTCGGAGGGATTATTCGAGGAATGGAGAGGTTTAAGGAGGAAAACAGAGATAGCGGGGCTAGGGGAGTGCAAGGGAAATGAAGGAGGAGGAAGGAACAAACTCCTGCGATCTGCCTTTCGGCATAAACACATGGCCAAGCTAGTATTTGGTCCTCCAAATGCTGAAGTTTGTAGCAGAGCTAACAGGGTTTACCACAGGCCCGAGCGAAACCCCTCAGCAACAAAGGCGTCTCCTTGAAGCCAAAACAGCTCTGATACCAAATGTAGGTTTTAACCCCGTACAGAAATTACCTGTACACGAATTCTAAAACACATAAAATAAACAATGCGAGAGCATAACACATAAAACACATATACACAGAGATTTTCCCCTAGATCCCAAAACCGGGACTACCAGCTTGATTTTTCATTATGTTCCTTTCAATGTTACAATACATATTTATACATGCCGAAGCATCCAATACCACGGACTGAAAACCATCGTGTCCAAAAAACATGTGCGAAAATCATGCACAAAACCATAGGTGGGTTCGCCTAACCTAACATAGGGTCCAAAACCAAAATTTTCCGAGGCGCTGCCCCTAACCCCATAAAGTGGGGTTACAGGTATGCCTCAAACCTCCTGTGACCCCCCCCACTACACAATCGGCGCAATGAAGGGGGGGGCACTACGCCCCCCCTCTAACCCCCCGGTTAACTATGTGGGCTTGGTGGCACGAGCACCACAAGGGTGTCTCACGATCAGGTGACATGCCCAAACATGTGTGGGAGAGAGTTGGTTTGAACGACAGAAGGACCGTGTAGTGGCAGTGACAAACCGAGTATACTGGAGTCGCACATCAACCAGAAAGTTAAGGAGTTAGTGCACGATTTAACCAATGTGAGTGTGGAGCCAACCGCACGAAGTAGTAAGCTGACCAACTGAACAAGTATGGAATGTTAAGGGCCGCGAGGTGTTGAACCATCATGTTAGCACCATATATACTTGCGAGGAGTATGAAATTGAAAGGAAGCAAGACAGGAAGCACAAGACGAGCAAAGTCGCATTAAAACATAACCAAACTAAAGATGAGGAGAGGAGATTGGGGGGGTCTGTGGTAAGGCAAACCCTCGAGCGAGCCAAGGAGAGGAGCTTGGGTGGATCTACAGTAAGGAAAACCCTCGAGCGAGCCAAGGAACAACTAGGTGTGGGAACCGAAGTTGGGTGGAGACGACCCGAGATAGTGGATCGAACCGATGGACATGTTTATTGGCTTATATATTTTTGTTGGGCTTTGCTTGTTGTGACAATGGAATGAGCCTTCATCTTGAGTTACCTATCATAAAGATTTGGCATTGTTATAATAGAAGAGAAGATCGATGGGTTGTTTTACATAAAAACTATGTACATGTGTTATGGCATATATTTGTGGATTGTTATTACTGCAAGTTATTTATATTGTGTTAGAAATGTGATAATGCGCTACTTGTTTTATATTGATAATTCCGCAAAAGTAACTAATATAAAATATAGCAAGAGTAACATATTATGAGGCTAGTCAAGGTGGATTAACATTGTGCTACACTGGGTAGTTGTGAAACACGTCAGTGTCGTTGTAATGCTCCCTCTCACCCTTTGGCTTTTCTTGGGTTGTGTGGAAGTGTTATATGTTATGAGGCTAGTCGAGGTGGATTACATTATGCTACACTAGGCAGTGGTGAAACACGTTAGTGTTGTTGTAATGCTCCCTCTCACCCTTTGGCTTTTCTTAGGTTGTGTGGAAGTGTTATATGTTTGTTTTTAATCCAACATCCAAGGTTTGTTAAGAAGATGGGGTTATCAAAAATCTCACTTTTCAAACTTGGCAGAAATCAGAAATTAATTTTGATCACTATTATGACCAGCTCGTTGAGAGCTTTCCAACAACATACAAATTTACCTCAATCTGAGTTCCAGATTGAAAGATATTCCCATAAAAAATTTGGCGCATTAAAAGAGGCCATGTCATCACATTAGCCATGCGACACCCTCATGGCCTCCACTAGGCTTGCTTGACCCTAACATGTCATCACTGCGGGACCCATAGTACCCTATCCACATTATGCCGACACAACCACTCTTCTGCTTCTCGCCCGCAAAATGTTGAAAGTAACAAGTAAAAAGCAGCAGACGGTCTTCCAATGGGCAAGGTTCCCAGACCAAAACCTTGGTTGGATCATCCCTTTCATCATCGGCATTGCCCATATGAGTTCACAACAATCGTCATCGTGGCAGTGGGCGGTGGCTCGACCGCATGGTTCCATGAGTTGGAACATGCAATGGATCGACTCCTCAACATTAGGCTCTCCTTACCTCACTTTCATTTCAACTCCAATTGCAAACGTCGAGGTCCATGATCTGAGATCCACGATTAGGGTCCACCCCCAAGCCACATCATCTTAGGCTATGTCATCTTGCCCTCATCATCTCAAGCCATGTCATCTATGCATCTTGGTCTCAAGTTTCCTCACCTCATGTCTATTCCAATCTAAATGGCAAATGTCGAGGTTTGAGGTCTCAAACTTGCGACGTTAATCACGTGCACCTAGTGTTTGAGGTGGAGTTCATGTCATCTCGAGGCTTTGACATCAAGGTTTCCCCTCCACCCCAATCTCAATTGCATAGTCATGGTTTGAAGTCTAACGGTCCAATGGCAAGGTTTTGGCACCACAATTCTACCTCAATCCCACTCTCCACGGTGTTCCTTCGAATAAGCTCAGTGGCCCGAAGACCTGCGAACTCACTTGTCCATTTTATAACCAATAGTCAATCGTCGAGACCCTCGTGGGGACAGCTTGGCACGATTACATTAGGACAAGGTTCCATCTGTGAACTCGCGGTGTTGGCTCCTGCCCATAAACATATATGTATATACCAACAGTCTTTCTTCCCTCTAGTCTGAGCGACATAAGAAGCACCAAGTTGGGGTGTTCACCAAAACAAAGAAGGGTGGTTGCCTTGAGCCATCTCCTTTATGTATTATGGTTCGCGGTCCCAAGGTTTGATGACATGGCTGCCAAAAGAAATCTACAACCTAACTATCAAGCATTACAAACTCTTGACCATGTTGAGCTACTATTTATAAATCAAGATTGTCAAGTAAAGAAAAAAGAGAGCATGGGCACATAGTTTATGACTTCCATCATGAACATAGCATTAACCAACACAACCCAAAACTTCAATTCAACTATCAACAAACAAGATAGTTGCAATTCACAAGTATGGAAGAAACCTTCATAATTCACACATTCATACAACTATAGACCTATAAGGTAACTTGCCAATCCCAAGTTTAACAGTGAAATTTAGGCAATCAATTATAAACTTTTAAGGTATCCCACAATCATGCATATGATAGTGAATTATTTAGTTCAAGTTGACAATCTATATTCATAACGCATGAGATAATTGGTCAATTGTTAGCATAATTGTAAGTTTGAGGCATCCCCTCATGGACATATAGGTTTATGCATTAATCACAAGCACAAGAAGGAATTTGATAGTCTATAATCCAACATGTATAAACAATTATACACAATTATACTTATATGTGTGTGTTAAGGTGGTACAACAACTGAAGGAGGGACTTCCACTCTCCACCAAACTATAGGTCAACTACACTACAACTTTCTTGCCGTTGACCACCCCCGAGCCAAATTCCACAATTTGAGGGGTTGCTTACTCAAGGATTTCACACCAGAGGCTACGCTAGACACTCAAGAGGTGGACTCCACTATCATGGTGGACTATCAACTGCTCTTTGGCAGTGACACCATTGTGACCCACTCTTCTCTAAACTCATTCACAAGCTTCGCCCATAATTTATAGTAGCTCAAATCAAACACAGGGTTCAACAATCAACTCCACAATTGCTTTATCTTTTGCATTCATTGCTCCACAGTTCCACACACAATTTTTTGAACATCCTCTATTATCCAACAAGAGAGATTAAGAGAGAAAGCTCACAACCACGACCAACAAAACCAACCTAAGAACCAAAAGATCAATTGATGAACAACCTCCCTCTCTCCTTGCTACCAATATTTTCGCTTGACTCTCCCAACATTCTTCCACCAATATCCTCTTCTTCCCGAGGCAATCTCCCCCTGCCTCGATCTGTGAGAGAGATAGGATGGGTGTGGTCCTCTACCCATACCTCCCAATCCCATCTCTTCCTTTTTTTGTCAACATAGATGGTGAACTGATCAATAGGGGTTCCAAGACTTCAACGCGGGCTAACTCGTGGTTGTTCACAATATGCAACCAGTTTTCCTCCAATTGCATCTCATAAACAATTTGTCAAGCATTGGCTTTCTTGATTTGCAAGAGACTCCAATCATTAATTTCAGGTTAGGTTTATGGCCTTCAAAGCACACAAGTGGGCAAGCTTTCCTCGAGCTATGGATCCGTAAGGCAATCCTTCCTTTAGTTGGTAGTAAATTAATTTTACATAATTAAGTTTAAATGCTTTATCAACGTATCATCCAATTGTGTTTCTCCATGTCGGCATTTCGGTCATAATTTAATATTACTAAAATAGGGGCAAGGCAAGGGATGTCATACTCAGATGTTAAAGGGGTCACAATGCGCCAAGCACACTTTTTAACTGTAACGAGCCCCTGGGGTCGTGATAGGTGGTATTAAAGTAGTTCAGCAATACAGTTGAAATGGAAATGTGCAACCAAAGAGGTATGTCAGAATTTGGTGATTCTTGTTCACATGAAGATTCTTGTATGAATGTCTTGGGAAAGGAACAGGACAACTGAAGGCACAAGTTGTGCTTTGTGAACATGGAGATCAGCAAAAGGGAAATACTAGCACTTGTTGACATAGGTACCTCACAAAAATTCATGAAGGCATGTTTGGTAGGGCAACTTGGGTTGAAAGCAGCGGCTAGCAGAACTACGGTGAAGGTAGTAAACTCCAAGGCTAGAACAGTGACATGATTGGCAGCAGATGTGTCAATTCAGGTTGATGCATGGAAGGGATTGTCGGATTTTATAGTAATGCCTATGGATGATTTTGGGGTGATATTGGGACAGAATTTATTTGCTAATGCTTAGCAAATTAGAAAAAAAAAAATGAAACTTCTCCAAAAAGGTTCCAAGTGGATCAATTAGTTACGAAGTTCTACAATCATACCACAATAATCTTTGATAGTTAAAATTAAACTTTTCACCTTATGACGGCATACTTTTTACACCTTCAAGAGCAAATGCTAGTTATAATCCTCTTCAATGGTGAATGTTGTCAACACATGCAACAAACCTAGGTTTTGTAATATAGGACAACAAAGAGGGATTGCAATCAACTTGCAATCTTTAGCCATATTGTATTTATTACACTTACAGGGCACCCTTTCGTTTGAGCATTGTTATGACCCAATTTACTCAATCGACTATGGCATTAATCTCTAATTCTAGTATCTATCTTTTTGTGCAACCTTTACAACTTGTTTTATTAGAATCTACTTTACACTTCATAGCTTTAGTTTCCAGCACTCTTAGTTACGAAAACCTCCCTTGAGCCAGAGGAGATCTGGTCTAAAGAAATTAGGAGAGTTGACAAGATAACAATGGCTGACCTCTTAATTACCGAAATCTATCATTTAGAACCCTGGAATTGTTATATATTTAGGATAACAAATTGAATAATAACACCCATCTCAAAATATAGTATAAATTTTCTTTATCAGTAATAGATCAACTATCTTTTGGCATATGCTGGATTTTCTAAATTTCTTTGCTTTACACATACCATCGCCTGTAATCCCAGATTAGCTGACATTTAGGTTAGCAACAATATATTCTTCTTCCTGTGTGGAGAATCCTCCCAGCCTCTGTTACCATATCAATTGACAGTAATGTGTTCCTATAATTTTTTGGGGTAAAAGCTTTAAAACTTCAAGTAAATCAGATATTTAGTGATCTGAAGCTTTATTCTCAAGAAAGTTAATTGTTTTGAATCTGGCACATTCTTCTAACTCAATAATAAGGATAGAGCAACATTATTTTTCCCTGTTTAGGAAATTGCTACAATAAATATTTTAGTTAACTCTTCTCTTTGACATTGTGCAGATGAGCTTTATGGGCGAACACCTCAATACCTGCCTTATTTTCCTGACATTAAGACAATCACTCTTTGGGGGAATAATGATGTCAAAATTAACTCACCTCCATCCCATCCAGTTCATGTTGGCAATACGTCTGAACCTCAACCATCACCTCGTGTGTCCATGCCACATCCTCCGACTTCCCAACCCGTACTTAATAGTGGAGTTGATTCAAGCTCTGGTTTTCCAGAATCACAGCAGCCATTTCCTCCTCCACCTCCTGTATTGATGCCATGTCCTCAACCTTCCCGACGTATATTTAACAGTGGAGATGATTCAAGGTCTGCTTTTCCCGCATCACAGCAGCCATTACCTCCTCCACCTCCTGTATTGATGCCATGTCCTCGACCTTTCCAACCTGTAGTTAGCAGTGGGGATGATTTAAGCTCTGGTTTTCCGGGATTACAGCAACCATTACCTACTCCAACTTCTGTATTCATGCAATCCCTTCCACCTCCCCAACCTGTATTTAGCAGTAGAGATGATTTAAGCTCTGTTTTCCCAAGATCACAACAGCAATTACCTCCTCCTCCTCCAAGCATTAGTCTTGGTATCTCAAAAAAATTCACCTATGAAGAGTTAGAGGTTGCTACAGATAGCTTCTCAGAGACCAATCTATTAGGACAGTGGGGTTTTGGATATGTATACAAAGGCATTCTTCCAGGAAACAAAAATATAGCGGTGAAGAAGCTCAAACTTCGTGGGAGCGAGGGAGAATGTGGCTTTCAAGCAGAAGTGGAAATAATCAGTTGTGTGCATCACCGCAACCTTGTCTCATTGCTGGGTTACTGCATAGCTGGTAGCCAACGATTGCTTGTTTATGAGTTTGTTCCTAATAATACACTAGAGCACCATCTACATGGTAAGTAATATGTGTAACAATTCTTCCATTATTCACTTATCATTATGCATATGATTTTGACTAAAGCGAGCTCTTCCACCATCTGCATTGGGTGAGACCTTCAACACTTCATTTGTGCATGTGTAATGCTAAAGAAATGCAGAAAAGAGCCCACAATCTAATTTTCTAAATTTTAGCATAATGTATAACAAAAAAATGATAGTATTAAGAACTTTTGAATAAGTAGCATAGATCCATTTTAATCTTCGATCTGTCATGCATTTAAAACATTGAGAACAAAAGGCTTAATAGATCCCAGGATAAGATGAATCAATGCAAGTATCCTTTTAAAAATGAGGAATGAGTATTTCAGTAAATGTCAAATTGCTTCATGCTAGTAAAGTCACTTGAAGTATAATTTCTATGATTTCCAATAAAGTTTATATTTTATGGCAGCTGAAGGTCAGCCTAGCATGAAGTGGCCAACTAGATTGAAGATTGCAATAGGAGCAGCTCGCGGGCTTGCTTATCTACATGAAGACTGTATGCTATATTACTTTTGTCTTCTTACTTCAACATTCTTTTATTATCTATTTTGACATTGTTCTAAATTGCAGGTTCTCCGAAGATAATTCATAGAGACATCAAAGCTTCAAATATTCTACTTGACTCCAACTTTGAAGCAAAGGTAACCTTATGTTCATGGTGTGTTAGACCTCAAAATATATGCTGAAATCTGATATAATCTTTTGTCACAGATTGCAGACTTTGGTCTTGCAAAATTTGCTTCCGAAGGTTCTCCTCGTGTCAACACAACGCCTAAGGGGACTTTTGGGTAAATCCCTTTCCAGTGCATTTTGACTTTGTAGATACCTTTTGTACCTTTATACTGGACCTCTGAGTCCCTATTGTTGCCTGGATAGGTATTTGGATCCAGAATATGTGTCAAGTGGGGAACTGACAGATAAATCTGATGTTTTCTCTTTCGGTGTCGTGCTGCTTGAGTTGATCACTGGCCGCCGGCCTCTAGATCTAACTCTATCATTTCCGGAAAGTAGTCTAGTCAATTCGGTTAGTACTTCAAATCGGAACTTATTTGTATACTGTTTTGACTGCTTAAATCTTCATGCCAACTTGGGTTAGAATTTATTCTAGGTGGTCTAAATTTTTTATCACTCTGTAGGCCCGACCCTTGCTTGCTCGAGCAATGGAAGATGGCAATCTAGGTGCCCTTGTTGATCCCCGCCTACAGAACAACTTCAATGTGAATGATATGATGCGGGTAGTTGCATGTGCAGCTTCTTGTATTCAAAAGTCTGCAAGAAGCCGCTCGCGTATGGAACGGGTACAGTCCTTGCTTGCATAAGTTGTTGACCTTCAGACGTTTTTTTTTCCTTCAAAGTTTCTGGGGAGGATTTAGTTGTAGAAATACACAATCTGACAGCAGTCATATTTTTCAGATAGTTCGTGTCTTGGAAGGTGATGTTCCTCCTGGCATTCTTCACAACGGAGTCAGTCTGGCGCATGGTACTCGGTATGTCTCAGTGGGAGGATCTGTCCGCTAGCCAATATAGTGAAGACACTGAAGAATCTCAAAAGATTGACTTAGGAAGTCAGGAACATGGTAGTGTGAGTACAGTGGCTCTACCAGTGAATGGGGTAAACCAATCTGTTTCTAGTAGTTAATATCTACAAAGTAAGGAAGTGCATCTAGCATTGAGAGGTCACATGTCCCTAGGATTAATGGGCATGACAGAACTCCTTCAGGTACAACCTAAGAGTACCTCTCTTGGAAACACACGGACAGAGATGTTCCATCAATATATAGAAATTATTAGACACTTTGCAAATGTCTGCAGTTTGAAATATTACTTAATCTGCTTATTCTACTGGTATTTGCTTTTATCAACAAATACACAATTGATATTTTGGAATCCATGCATTCTTCTCTCCTCTCTCTCCAGCTTGTTTTATCTGGGGAGGCTTCTTGTTTTTCTCACAAGTATTATCATCAAAGAAGCATAAATGTTCTCTGTAGAGCAAGCTAGCCTTTAGTTTTTCAAACTAGGACTTGACTCTTTCTTTGCATGAGAGTGAAGTTCAGGTGAGGCTGTATACTGTGTCTCTTCATGACTGTCATCAGCTACCAATAGAATGTTATAACAGATCTTGTGTGGATGAGCTTGTACAATAGTGCATGTGCAGTATAGGATGATGAATTTGTAAGTCCTTCAGTTATGACTTTTTATATTTCTAGGCATAATGCAGCTAGTCAATGTATAAAATTTCTAGGAATCAATACAAAATTCACTGTCTTCAGTATGTAATAATGCATTTCTTTTACATTATTATTATTTGACCAAGTAAATTCTGCACTTCTCATATTTGCTGGCTTCATGACTGGGGTGACATTTATTCATCCTAGCTTCTATCCTATCCACTTGTTCTACATCCTGCAGACACTGTTTATAGGTTCCAACTTATCCATCCATAAAGAGAAAGATGGAGATAAGAGAGCAACCATCGTACAAGTGTTTATCATGTTTGAACTGTTCCTAGAACTCATAGGTGCAAATCCCAAAAGAATTAGAGAAATAGACCACTTCAAAATTGACATCAAGATTAGGAGCATACATTAAGATTAGCATTAAAGTAACATAGATTATAGGACTTCAAATTATTATCACATATGTTTATTTGGAAGTTTTTGGAAACGATTATAATGCCAAGAAAATGAATACATATTGTCAGATGAATTTGTTTTGTTCAAACGAGGCAGAAAAGTGAATGGCGGCCATAGATTCCTACATATTAATGTTGCAAAAAAGAACTTGTTGGTTCCCACGTGTGATTTTCAGCTTCAAGGCTGACAATAGGAGGAATTATACAGTAAATGATATGACTATCATATGCAGATTCCTTGATTTTTGACCATTGGATCAAGCTCTACGATGGTGGATACAACTCAAAATGGAAAGTGAAAGGATTGATTAAGGTCAAAATGTGTGCAAAGGGTTTCTTTTTCATGATTTTCATTCATTTAAAGGATTGGGAAACAATATTTGAAGCTAGGCCATTCTTCTTTTAACTCTTTTGACCTCGAGATGAGATACTGTAACAAGCAGTCCCATCCCACTTTAAGATGATTTTCGAAAGCTCTACGCTAGAGAAGACTATAGATGCTCATGTTGAAGTTTTGGAGTGAAGAGACTTCGAGGATATAGGAAATATGCTGGGAGTTTCTATCAAATCATCAGATGTAACCAAAGCCATGAGGTACGTGTCTTATACTTGATTCTTTGTTTTAATGAATATCTATACCTTCGCGGAATCCATAATATTTAGATTATATACGACCAACAAATCCCTTTTCAATGTAAGCTATGTCATGAACATGGACATTTGGTGAGGGATAGCCCCTTAGATTAGAAATCTAGATGGGATAATAACACAGATTCTGAAGGATTTGCCAAATTGAAATCCAAAGCCAAATCGCTAAAAAAAAAAAAAAGTGGGAAAAGAAACATTTTTCACATGTGGAAAATGCCAATAAACTTGGCATTCTATCTTAATTTAATGAAAAAGGTTAAGGGAAGCAATCAAAGGGAGGATGAACAAGGAGCAAGCCAACCGAACAGTTCACTAGTGAAAGGAAACGATGGAGCAGATCCAAAAGGAAGGCAGACATGAGGAAGATATGGCAGCCAATAGAGAGTGACGATGAAACTAATGTTAAAGAGATAGTCAAAAAAATAAATAATCATCTATCAGAACAGACAAGCGGGTTAGTGGAGTAGGAAATTAAGAAAGAAGTTAGAAGGGGTGATAAAAGTAACATGAAAAATACTCACAGTACTCGGGATCTCAGTCCAGGAGCAGGGTTCTGATTATAGCGGAAGATGGCTAATAATAAGAAGAGCCATATGAGGAAACTGTTCGACACTCTATCAATCAGGAGGCAAAAGTCTAGATCAGTGTGGACATGAAATTATGGACGTAGGCATGAAATTTTTAGCAATAGAACGTGAACAATCCTATATTTGAAAGCATTGACTATAGATCAACAAATATTTTTCAAGATAGTCTCAAGGAAAGGAAAAACAAACAAAGTATGAAAAGGAAGGCTGCTAGGAATCAAATCGACCACCCTCAAACCAAAAAAATCAGTCAAACCAAAAGGGGAATGATACCTAACGATGAAAATTTGAGGAAAAGAGAAGTTCTTGTAAACTCAGGTAAATCCAGTCCCTTTAGTAGGTGTATATCCAAAATAGATTGAATAACTTCAATGAAACTATTATCACATAGTAGTAGGGGTCTTAATGCCCCAGGCGAATATGGAATTCTAAAAAGGAAAATGGGGCTTGAGAAACCAGATGTAATTTTCATTCACAAAACTAAATACAGCGATGAGGAAATGAGCAAGTGTTCACGGAAAATTTGGAAAGGGTGTACCAAATAGTGCCAGAGGTTACGCAGGGAACTTAACTACTCTATAAGATCCAACGAAAGCTATTGAGGATGAGGGTGGTAGCAAATGCTGAATATAACGGTTTTAATTCTTACACTTGATCCACCAATCTATATGCATGCAACGATCTGACTAAAAAATTAAAATGTTGGAAGTCAATTAGAAAAGTAGGGGTCAATCCAAATAGGAAGCACTAGAATATTGGTGTTTATATGACCTGTTAGACCGAGACAAAAGGTGGGGATAAGAGGATCAGTGAACAGTATTTCATCTCAAAACTGATATCAAAGGTCTTCGACTTGGTGGATGAACTGTCAAAAAAAGGTATGTTATTTCGAATGGTAGAAGAATAGACAATGCTTTAATAGAAGAAAGGTTGGGCGAGTGCTTTAGTAGTGACTCCTCTGTCAACAACAATGCCGAGTCTTTTATTCTCAAAGGGGCTGGTTCAGGTCACAGGCCTATCTCTCTCTAGTGAATAAAAAATGTAAAGCCCCCCAGATGCCGAAATTAGATTTGAAAAAAATGTGGCTACTCATGCAAATTTTAAGTACTTTGAAGACCCGGTATAAAGCAGCTAAAGTTGAAAAGAAAAGAAAAAGTACACCCTCCAGCAAAGACTCGAGGTCTCTAAAAACAATTGTAAACTATTGTAACAGAGTAGAACATATTTACTTTAAACAATCAATTAGAAAAACTAGAAAAGGTTTAGGAGAAAACCCTATAACATAGGCTAAATAGTACATTCACTGGCAAGGAAGAGACTATCCAACAACTTATGGAAGCGCATCAAATTCAGGGAGAGATCTTTTAGAAACAGATATCAAGAGTTAGATGGCTGAAAGAAAGGGATCAAAACCAAAATATTTTCACCAAACAATAATGAAAAACAGGAGTGTAAACAAAATTAGTGAGTTGTGACCCACTGCATGTATTTAAACGGAGTCAAGGTGACAGATTGAGAAAGAGCTGGAGTTTTACGTGAAGGATCTCCTCACTATTCCAACCATGAACAGAGAAGAAGCCATTAGATAAATATGTGATGGCATTCAAGCTATACAACAGCATCTCATAAAAGAAGGAAGGCAACTTTAAGACTAGTTATTGATAAGGCTTTGCAATCGGATGGTTTTCCATAACACTCCTTTCAAGATTGCTGGGATATAGTTGTGAAGGATGTTCGGGAAGTGGTAAGAATCAAAGGAAACAAGGGTGGTCCTCAAGGCTCTCAATTCTTATTCCCAAAGGAGAGGAGGCAAAGTCAATAGAGCAATTTAGGTCCATAGCGCTTATGCTTAGGCCCTGGGCCAACTTAAAAGGGTAGAGGGAAAAACAAGTGGTATGTGGTATGCTGATTAAATTGGGAATTTACAGTGTATGATTGACTTAATTGGGACATATCGTGCTAGAAAATTTTGTGTTATGTGTGTTGAATTTTTGAGCAATTAGGGAGACATTTCCCTAGAAATAAGTTTATGTGGTTAACCCCTTTCACCCTTGAAGCGAATTATTTCTCAAGAGCAAATTATTTTTCATAAGAGCAAAAGTTATTTCAAAAATATTTTATAAAGCAATTAGACATGTGCAAAATAAAATCACTTAAGTGATTCAATTAGACATGTGCAAAATAAAATCACTTAAGTTATCTAATTCGAATGGATCACTCTAGGAGCTTCCAAAACACTTAATTCGAGGAAGGGATTTTGCCTCAAAGATTTCTATATATTGAAGAGCAGCCTTCATTTGCAACACATCAAGTTCTCTCTCTCTCGCTTTGATGATCTAGCTCTCACATTGATGATCAAGCCCTCGCATCAGTAATTTAGTTCTATTGATTATCTATTGCATATTTGCAGATCTCTTATCATCATTGGCAGATATCTTATTATCAGTAGCAAATCTATTGCAGATTTGCAGATCTCTTATCATCATTAGCAGATCTCTTATTATCAGTAGCAGATCTATTACAGATTTGTAGATCTCTTATCATCATTGGCAGATTTCTTATTATCAGTTACAGATCTGTTGCAGAGCTATTGCAGATTTGCAGATCTCTTATCATCATTGGCAGACCTTTTATTGTTAGTGACAGATCTCTTATTATCAGTAGCAGATCTATTGCAGATTTGCAGATTTGCAGATCTCTTATCATCATTGGCAGATCTATTGTTTGGCAGATCTATTGATCTGTTGACAGATCTCAGAACTCTCGTTCAGCTCTCGCACCAAAAGTATTTAGCTCTTGTATTGATCTCGCTCCAGAGATATTATATTCTTGATATTGCTTTCGCACAAGAGTTTGATTGCTGGTATATTGCCCTCGCTTCAGTAACATTCTGATCTTGCATTTGGAGAATATTGCTTTTAGTATTTAGCTCTCGTACTTGTGCACTTTGTTCACACACTTGCTTCTACTGTGCTTGTTTTGGAAGTTTTTGAAGGCTTGTGGTGGTATTTTGAAGCTATCATATAAAAAAGGGTTGTTATTACTGTTATTTGTAAAAGGGGTTTTGTACTCTGATTATGTATCTTTGCTGAACATTTGAAGATGATCTAATAGAAGAGCATTTTAAAAAGGGTTTTCCCTCCTAGTGGGGTTTTTCCCTGGTCTTGGACCAAATCCTGTGTCTTGTTGTTCATTGACTGTCTTCTATGGTTTATGATCTCAGAAATTAAATTTTAAACCTGTAAAATAACAATGTGAAACTAGGATCCACTGGGTTCATGGATGTATCTCTTTGGCCTTTTATTCAATCTTGAGAATTGAGCTCCAACTACCCCCTTAAACCCAAGTTGGAGCATTAAAAAAGGACATCGACTATTCCTCGACATTTTAATACTGTTAGAAAAGGGCTTTGTCTGGACTCTTGCGAAACTGAAGGCTGCCAGGGATCTTATAGGTGTAAAAGCACTCCTTCAAAAGCGATCTTGCATTTGTAGCTTGCGGATGATACTTTCATGGCAGGAAAAATTCCACTCGAAAAGGTAAATCTAAAGTATTTGAATATGTTGTTGTTAGCCTCAGGGGGGAAAGATAAATGGGGTAAATCTAAAGTATTCTTCTTCAGTACTAGATTCAGCTCCTTCCCGCAAATCGCTTGTTGACACTAGAACTTGCTTGGATGTTATGTGGACAGAGCAATCCCCAAGCAAGGGTTGCATGCATGTGCTCGAATTTGTTTAGAAGTGGATTTCGTGAAAGGATCACCAGCAGCCATCAAATCCAAATGCAAATTCTTAGGAATGCCACTCAGAGTTCAGGGAAATATCTGTTGTGGGAAGAAGTTATCAGTGACAGTAGGAACAAAATAAGTCCATGTAACTTTGGTCATTGTAATGAAAAGTAGATCTTTAACATGAGTTGGTTTCTAGAATCTAATTATGTATGAATCATTTTCTGTACTTGAAATTTTAAACAGTATTAGACCAGGAAGACTCCAAATAACAAGGTATACCCTGAATGACAAGATCAGTAGTCCGAGTTGAATTCATTTGGAATCCATGAGTCCGTTTAAATAAACTAAATGGTTTTAGTTGTTTCCATTCGTTCAACCCAAGGAGAGTAAAAGTGTCTTTAAGTAGCACGGCAAAAAAAACATAAATTCGCCATTAGAGAAGGAATGCGGAGTCGATGACAGACTTCATGAATTGCAGAAATTCATGAAGAGAAGGGAAATACGCAGCTGAATTCAGGATTCTCGATATCAACGAGTATAACTATCTATTATTTATTAAAATAGAGATACTTGTTTTGTTTGGTTCCAGAAGTCCTCAGCGGACACAAGGACTTTTATTCTTAATAGAGCACAAATATAAAGTCTTTATTTTCGGAAGGATATATTTTGAGGGATTATCAGAGAGTTACACATCATTCTTGAATAGCTTACACATTGGTTACACAGTTATCTTTTCTAAATTATTTTAATAGGTTACATATTGTTTACACAGTAAGATTTACTGATGCAGTCAAGATTTCAATGACTTGATCACGATTTGACCAAAGTTTCTTCAATGATCAAGTTGGGCTTGAATTCTCAATTACTGATCAACGCTTCTTGCAATGACTTCCAGGAGCTGGGCAATTAATTTAATACATTTACTAACCAAGTTGTGGGTATCCCGCAACTAAACTTCATTTTCAGATGTAATACTCAGCATACAATCATATGAGCTGTAGACACATCGTTTAACCCTATCGTTACAGAGAATGTAACTTCCACCGTTCGATTCTACTTTGTCATACGTGAACACAGACAAGGATATAACCAGAAACACAATTTAAATCATATCAGTGTTGATCCAAATCACAGAATCAAACATTCTGCCACCTGAGAGCGATTTGCCCCACACATCACAATTTATCTCAAAAAATAGCTCTCATTTCCCAAGAGATTGAATCTCACGACTTCAAGATTAAATACACGATTTCACGATTAAATACACAGATCTCGAGTTTGGATGAAGCGGGGAATAAAACCGACTTACCTTTAACGCTGTCTCCAGATCTCCAGCGAGTCTTCACTCAACAGGGTTTGTTTATAATGCAGCCCTTCCGGTCTCTTTTTCCAGTAGCCTTAACTGTGTAGCCTTGCTTTACGAACTCAGTGTGTCTGAGTGTAATAATGCTGCCAGGTCAAGATTGAAGTCAACAGACACGCCCAAAAAACCTCGGCGAAGACTCGCGGCAACCAGTGGTGACAAAGTCGACGATTGCAATTGCGTCCTTGGCCACGTTTGGAACCCGATGGGCTCCTTCTTTGTGGGCCTGATAATGTTATAATTGAGGGAAAATCTATTCCCACTTGCGATACCTCATAATCCCCTTTTGGTTCCCAAAAAAAAGGAGTTTGCCAAAGGGTTGATGCTCCGATCAAAAAAGAGGTTGATACCTGGAGTTTGCTTAAGGGTTGATGCTCGAAAAGGTTTGACCTCTTAGTCAAATGTCCTCAATTTGTGTTCCTAGTCAAATGTTTTCAATTTGTGTTGGAGTTGTTTATTTTGTTTTCTTTGTTGGGTTGCTGTTGGTATTAGCTCATCTTGATTTCATACTTTACTTTGTAGTTGTCCATTGTTAGTGTTTATCTACTTGTTTCTATCATGGTTCTCTTGTGGGTTTCATCATCCCAAAGTCCCACGTTCTACTTTGTTCTTGCCCACTTACTTTGTTGATGTTTTTTCTTGGAATCAACCTAATTATCTTATTTGTTGTCTCCTTGTACCCTTCCTCAGGGACTTGTTGCATCAGCGTCCATATCATCCTATGGATCTCACTCATGACCTCAGTTGTCATTTCATCATCCAACATATGCTTTAAGATGTTCAAAACACTTGGCTACCTCCACCATCACTGCCCTATGAGAGATAATCCTCTCTTCTCCTTTTCATTTGGTTGTCCCTTGTCATCATACTAGACTACAATCTCCTCCATACGTGTAGTCTTCATCTCAAGGACTTCACACGACAACTGAGTCTCTTTTTGTGGTTCATTTTACTGTCCCTAGGGTTTTAGCATTCACAATTCCTATTGTTGAACCAAGCTCTCCAATTGCAATAATAATTTCAACACCTATATGTTATTGATTGCATTCTTTGTGCAATGTTCCTCAAGCCAATCCTCAAACCTTGGATTGATCAACCGATCTCTAAAGAACATTGCATCATAATGTTGTTCATCCCCTCTTGTACAATTTCTCTCTTATTGATGCATTCTTTGATTGTTCAGGGACTCCTCATTAATGACATTTGAGGGACAATTTTGCCTCCTTCCTTGTCTTAACAGAAACTTGGCTCTGTTCTCCATCTCCATCTTCCACATGGCTGCTAGGTGTCATGGTCACTTCTGACAATTGCTTGCAAGGTTCTCTTGGCTTCATTTTGCCTTGTTTTTTCCTTTGAGAATCTCATCCTTCCTTGAGGACTATCTAGCGTCTACTACCTCAATTTGGCTTTCATGGAGCAATTTAATGCTCTCGTTCTACTTTTGGATCAGTTTTCCATTTTCCTCACATGCAAAACATGCATTCAAATAAAAGTCACCAATTTTAAAAACAAAAGGCCACCTAGCCTCTTATGATGGCTCCAGCGTCAAATTTTGTCTTCCTTCCATGCTTTAGGAAGGTACTCCTTCTCTTTCTTCTATTCTTATCACTGTTATGAATGATTGTCCCTCTCCACAATCCTTATGACCTGCATCTATAACTCTCAGGATTATATACCAGCCTAGATCCATCTAAACTCCAAATCTACAAGCACCAAGAGGGATCAAATCTCGAGGCGAAAACCTCTTTTTAGAGTGAAAAGAGATTTGATCCCTCTCAACCCTTGGCGGATCTGGAGTTAACATGGATCTAGGCTGGTTTCATATATATATATATATATATATATATATATATGTATATATTCTTACACAATAATACAATTGGAAAAAAAAAAAACTGAAAATCCACCAATTGTAACCTCAAATTTATTTTAATTTAATTGAATTTATATTTATATTTTTATGTAATTTGACGAGTCAAAAATGTTCAGGTAACATAACATTACTGGACATTACAACATCTCTTCCCATACTAGGTTGGAGAGCACCTTTTGGCGCAATCAATTATAAGATTATTTTTTTATCAGATAAAATAAATTTAAAAATAATTCTTTTGAGATATTGATGATATAATACAAAATATATTTTAATCAAACATGTAAAAGGAATATTGTGAAATAATATCAAAGTTGTTAAGAAATATGAAGTATTGTAAGCATATATTCAATTCCTTCTTCATATTGTTGAATGGTTGCTCAATAGTTGCATCCATTTTTTTATTATCTTAAATCTAGATGGAAAGGCCACAATGACATTTGCAAATTATTTCACTGAAACCATGTCATTTGGCAAGGGATCAAGGAAGAGGTAATAATTGTTGGAGGAATTTCCATCATCACCCTTGGAGTTGTGGGGTTTTGTTGGGTTGTTGATATTCGTATTGATTCAACTTCGATGTTTCGGGCACTGTCTTCACTCCGCCACAAGATCTTGCACGTTGTCCTTGCTCTCCTTTAGTTGTTTGGTGGTTTCAGTTTTGCAAGTGTTCTCTCCATTGGATTTTATCCCTGGACCTAGAGTTTATGCTTGTAGGTGCCTTGTTGTTCATGGACACTGCTTAACATATTTCTCGTTGGGCTTTCATTGAGCCTTTTGGCTTTGCTTTTTGCTGCCCTATTGGGCTTGATGTTTGACGACTATCAAGCCGGTATGTGCCCTGCACAATTTTTTTATGGCATGTGTGTCTGGTTTTGTTTTCAATCCTATTGAAGCATCTACAAGCTTTTCTTATCGGTCAGAGTATTTTTCAGCGTTATTATGGTCATACTGGTCAGAGTATCTTTTGGTGTTGTTTATCTTGCCATTCAAAGTAACTTTCATGCTTGTTATCTCGTTGGTTATAATATCTTCTGGCATTGCTAGAATGATGAGTTGATGACCATTGTTGGGTTGTATTTATTGCTCCCTATAGGGTTTCTTTAGGGGTGTTGTGTGCCCTGTATCTGATTATTAGTTATATGTAGTATGAGGATAATACTGACACATATGTTATATGCATGTTTTATGTAAACATCTTTTTATTTAATAGAAAGTTGTTGGTTTTCTCTTTCCTGAAAAAAGAATTGTTGGAGGAATTGAGAAACAAGAATTGTAAAAAAACCACACTCACTACACCGACTTCAAGAAAGATTCTTCCAATTTATATGGATCTGAACTAACACTCAGTGAACGAACAATGAATAAAACTTGATTTTTTTCCCTTTCATCAACATTTTGAATGTAACACCCTCCTCCCACATCTACCCAAGTAACTGGCCAACTAGGGTAAACATGTGACTAGAGGCTACTATGATATTATTCAACTCCCCGTGTACAGTTAAGGAATTGGAACTGACACAACACAAAAAATCTGACCTTCTACACATGCAATAGAACCCCTAGGAGCCATCCAACCCTTCCAGGTGACTAGCCCTTGAGACAACTGTTCAGTTAATTTAGTTTCCTAAATTGATACATAAATTATCAATCTGGGTATCGTAAACTGATGAAGTGTAGTGCACTATATGTGCTAGATAACCCTTCTTACCTCACTATTTTTGAGTTTATGTTTATTTTGGGGGTTTTGCTCTTTTGATTCCTAATGTTCTGCAATGTAGTCTACAAAATCTTATTCTACTACTGCTAAGAATCTAGAGAAATGAAATGAGAGTTAAAAGTGCTTTAAGCTAGATTGGAAGTAAAGTTTCAGACAAGAAAATGAAAACAGAGCTTTTCTTCTTACTGTTATGATAGTTTCCAAAACATGAACTAAAAGGACTTAGAACTACTATCTACTCAATCACAAAACCAAAGCTTAAATGAGAAAATGAAATTGCAGCTATCTATGATAAACCAAATAAGATTACCACTACTGTCTAATCTATTTGCAGAATCAAAACTTTAATGAACAACTGAAGATAGAATTGCAACTAACTAAGTGAAAAACTATAATTGAAAATGAAGTTGCAACTATTCTATTATGAAAGCAAGGCTAAATGAAGTATTTTTGTCACTCTGCTACACAATTTAGGGAGAACTACCTCCTTGTGATAGCGTTTTGAGAGATTTCATTCTTCATTATTCTAATAAAAGTAAACATAAAAATGCACAGAAAGACTCATTCAAAAATGAAACATTTCACCACTTAGTCTGAAGATTAACCATCAACTGAAAGGGCTTTTGGAAATATTCATTTATAACATGAGCTACTAAACTAATAAGAAAATGGCATTGAACAGCTTAATTCAAAATCTAAAAACTAATGAACAACAAGTGAAGTGAATCAATTTATGCTACTGACATCAATCTAAAGCTACTGGCAAGAAACTAGAAAGCAGTGAAAACCAAAGAACTATTCTGCGCTGAAGTGAAACTACTCTGAGTTAGTGAAAGGATGACACAAGCTGCATTATAAACAGAGTTAGAAAACAATTATAAACATTATCAAAAAAACACAGTGAATATACAATTGAACTATGAAAGACAGAACAACAATAAAATGTACCCTTGACCACGCAGGGGCCCTCTGCAAAGGTCTCAGATTATGAGCACTCAATCAACAACGCTTCAGGTATCCATTGAAAACAGAGTATTCATATTAAAACAGAGAACTGAGTTCTTCAAACTACAAGCGGAAATTTGAACTATTACATAAGCAAAACTTGGACTTGTTCTGCGTTCTACACGCTGGTATTTATAGAAAAATATACAACTGTTTTGAAGAGAGAAATCAGCTACAGCAAAACACGTAGACAGGCCAGTATGCGGAATTCTTGTCCCTGGTTGCTTGGAAACATAAATCCATGGTAGTGGCTTGTTAGATTCTATTTGCGCAGGTGGCATATGAAGTCCGTTGCTTCAGGAGACTGCTTCGAATCCCATCACTGAGAGCCGTGTGCAAACAGAATCCTATTTTGCCATAGTTTTCTATAGTTGGCTTTCCTTTGACCGGCGGAACAGCCGATTAGCTGCGGAATGTGGCTGTGTTCCGTAGCTGAAAGACAAAAACCTATTCAAATAGAAAACATAACAGCATAACTTGTAAATCACTGAAACATACTCCTTGAGGCAATGTGTAATGGTTTTTGATGATTAAGAATGCATTTTTCATGGAAAAGCAAAGAAAGAAGGATGAGAAAGTTGCTTAAGGGAAAGGCAGTTTTGGAACTCAACAACAACCTAACATTCTCATGCATTAAAGCCTCAATCACTCCCTTGACATGGGCATGCATGTGACAGGGACCCTCTAGTGGCTCCCACAGCAAGGCATGCATGCGACTGGGGACTTTTCTAGGTAGTTCTTTGCTAACAACTTTGGATTGTGTGCCACTTTTTCAGGGCTAGGACTCAGGCCACTACCCAAAACTCCATGAAACCTACAGAAATGAAAAGTAACATTAAAACAATGATACATATGCAAATACTTGAACAAGGACTTGACTGGACCCCTACTAGTCATGACAAACATTTCGTCAAACATGTCACAATTATGCATTCTACATGTTTAAACAACATATCTAAGCATAGGGATCTTATACTTATCTGAAAATCGCTAAGAAGCATTGGTGCCTTGTCACATTAACTGCATTATCATCTATTAGTTCATATATTCCTTTCTCATTCATTTACGAATCAAAACACGATGACAACCATACATTGTCACTGTCATAAAACATATTCATAACCAGCATATAAACAATATAAATAATGAGCATACAATAGCCATATATGCCACAAATGAACCAGTACATTTACACCTAAAATACCAAGGAAAGGAACTCTTATTGATGAATGCAAAAACCAACCCAGTATGTGACTACCCTGTTCCACCTGACCATAGATTCGATGAGCCAATTCTCTCTTCAGCCAACCACTCTCGTGCCATATTCCAAGCATGAATGCGGGACTCATAACCGAAAGAAGAAATGAATGAGCATGGATGCCACCAGATTTCTCCACCTATATCATGAGGAATTTTACTACCTCCTAGTCCCTAGGCTTTACGACAACCCATAGTCTGATTCAAGGGTCACTAGGCCATGATCGGGACACCACCCTCCATGCTTTACCTTATATATCGTCATTCACTGGCAAGGATTCCTAGGCCTAATCAAGGGCAACTACCTCTAGGGTTTACCGTATATCCCACCATACATCGGTCGAGGATTCCTAGGCCCACCAAGGCACACAATATCTGGCTTTACCGCAACCCACAGTTTGGTTCAGGGGTTACTAGGCTAGTGGCTTTACCACAATCCACAGTTTGGTTCAGGGATCACTAGGCCATGTGTTTTTCCTTTCAGAGATCCACCTCACTCAACTTTGAATCCATCCGAAAATCTAGCTCCACCAAAACATGAGAACCCATCACCTCAAGGCTATCTGGAAATGGCAAGATAAGGCTGAAGAACACTGGCACACCTGGAAAAACCCATGTCCATGACATAAAGAGAACTAAGAACACACGTGCATAACAATGCATGCCAAATCTAGCAAGGAAATCATGCATGCAAATCGATACCTACAAGTAAACCCGGTGTAGTTGCTTAATCCTGCTCTTCCTTGCTTGTTCTTTGCTTGATCTTTTCCCTCTTTTCCTTTCTTGATCCAATGTTGAATTGATCCAAGAAAATTCTGAGTGTCCAAGTGTGTGAGAGGGAGAGAATAGAGAGAGAGCTCCGAAATTGAACTGATAAAAGGTACTCATTGATGCTCATAAGCCTTTTTATTAATGTGGACTCTATATTCTTCATTTTTCCATTATTTTTATTAATTTTCATCCTCACATGAAACCTATGACCTTTCACCTTCATTTTATCCTAATTTCCATTATTTTCGAAAATATATTGCCAAAAATTTCATTTTGCCTTTTCAAAGCCTTTGCCAATTTCCTTATCCATAATAAACTAGATGAACACCCGCACTAGGATGTTTTTTCCCAAAATTTAGTTTGGAATAAGTATCCCATAATGGTGGTTATTATTTTGGCTTTATTAACTTTATTTACATGGAATTTTCACCAGGGCTGCTACAGAACCCTCCCCCTTGGGGGAACGTTGTCCTCAGTGTTCAATGACACCTACAACCAAAAATATTGTTGAAAGAAAAACATACTGCCCATGGAGCTTTATAACTTGCTCGTTGTAGTATTTACAATGATCAACTTGATGAGAAGCAAACCAACATGACAACCATAATGAAATGACACCCATACTGCTTATTGGAGCTTTATAACACAACTCATGGCAGTATTTACATCCATATACATATGTACATATACCAAAAACATCATATCAAACATATACCAAAATCATTCAATCAACTAGCGAATAGAGAAGGACATGTGTCCCGCATCTGATTTGGCATCTCCCATGTAGCTTCGTCGGGCCTAAAGTGCTTCCATTGCACTTTAAACTACTCGACTGCTTGGTTCCAGAGCATGAGCATTTTTATCTGCAATATACACTGAGGTTTCGGCTGGAATTCTCCATCTAGCTCCACCTGCAATACAAACCATTCAATCACGTGATCAACATATTTAACATACTTCTTAAGCAATGACACATGGAAAACATCATGGACTTTCATTGTCGAAGGTAGTGCAAGTCGATAGGATACTGGTCCAATCCTTTCAAGAATCTTGAAAGGTCCACAAAACCGAGGTGCCAGCTTGGCACATGATCCAATCTGCAAGGAGCTCTTCTTTGGCTTGATGCGGAAGTGCACCTATTCCCCAACCTGAAACTCCTTAAACAACCTGTTCTGATTTGCATAGATTTTTTGTCTGTCTTGTGTTGCATTTCTTGTTCCATTTCTGCTAACATGTCTGGTCCAATCAATACCTTGTTCACTGGGTCACTCCAACTAATGGGAGTATTATAACTCCGCCCATACAATGCCTCAAATAGACTCATCCTCAGTGACTCCTGGTAACCATTGTTATAAGAAAACTCAACCAATGAAAGGTACTCCTCCCATCTCCTCTGTTGATGCATCACATACATCCTCAACATGTCCTCCAATATCTTGTTGACCCTCTCTGTCTGCCCATCTGTTTGCAGATAATAAGTTGTGCTGAAGGCCAACTCTGTACCTAAACCTGCAAACAACTCCTTCCAAAACATGGAAGTGAACTTTGCATCCCTATCTGACACAATCTTCTTCGAAAAACCATGCAATCTGAACATATCTCTTATGAACACTTATGCCACATCACTAGCTAAATACGTAGTCTTCACTGAAATAAAGTGTGCTACCTTAGTCAACCTTTCCACCACAACCATGATGGAATAATGATGTCTAGATGGCCTCGGCAAACCTGTAATGAAATCCATGGAAATGACCTCACATTTCCATTATGGAATGAGAATCGGCTGTAGAAATCCACCTGGATGTTTACACTCTGCCTTCACCTACTGACAGTCCAAACATCTAGCCACAAACTCTGCCACATCCTTTTTCAAAATTTTCCAATAGTAAAATTTCTTCAGTGTTGTCAATGTCTTCTGGTATCCCGGGTGACCTAAATATGGTTTCGCATGAAATTCCCTCAAGATAATCTTCTTGAGCTCACTATTGTCTGGCATATATATCATGTCCCTAAATTTGATCAAGCCATCTACTGAGAGATGATATTCCACATCTTGTGCACCTGTACCTGCACTTGTACCACTACCTATACTCTATTGTAATGTGTTCCTAAGCCCTCTATATCTGCCATCCTATTGAATTGCCTGTAAAATTTGATCCTGCAAATTTGTCCTATAAGAGCTCATAGTTGTTATATGATTCACTTTTATCCATTGGCTAAGAGCATCTGCAACCCTGTTCTCTTTACCCTTGATGTACCTGATCTCGTAGGCAAACTCGCTGATCATGGCCAACCATCTAGCTTGTCTAGCATTCAGATTTAGCTGGTCAAACAAATATTTCAACCCACTGTGATCACTCATCAATAGAAACCTCATGCCAACAAGATAGTGCCTCCACATCTTCAATGCATGAATGATCGCTACCAACTCAAGATCATATGTCAGATAGTTCTGCTCATGCTCATTCAGTTTTCATGACTCGTAGCATACTACTTGTCCTTCCTGCATAAGAACTCCACCAAGTCCTCTCTTGCAAGCATTTGTACACACTACAAACTCTTTGTTTGGGTTTGCAATATTTAACATTAGAGCGTTTGCCAACAACTTCTTTAACTGCTCAAAACTTGTTGCACATTCCTCTGTCTGTTCAAATTTCTTATCATTTCTTCTGCAACAATGTAATAGGATATGAAATCCGAGAGAAGTTCTTGATGAACCTCCTATAATAGCCTGCTAGCCCCATGAATGATCTTACCTCATCCACATTTCTAGGAGTTTCCCACTCCATGATAACTCTTATCTTCTCTAGATCTACTGTTATGCCTTCCTTGGAGACCACATGCCCCAAGTAATGTACCTCTATCTGAAAGAAGCTGCATTTACTGAGCTTAGCATACAATTGATTCTCTCTCAACAGTCTCAATATTGTTGCTAAATGCTCTTCCTCATTCTTAGAATATATCAAGATGTCATCAATGAATACAATAACAAACTTGTCCAGATAAGGACGGAACACACTATTCATCGAGCACATAAAGGTATATGGAGCATTAGTTAAGCCAAATGGAACTACAACAAACTCATAATGCCCATACCTGGTATGGAAATTTGTCTTGTAAATGTCCTCTTCCTTGATGCATACTTGGTGATATCTGGATCTCAAATCAATCTTTGAGAACACTGATGCTCCCTTTAACTGATCAAATAAGCATCAATCCTCGACAACGAGTACTTGTTAGTGATGGTCACCTTGTTCCATTGTCTGTAATCAATGCATAACCTGAGAGCACCATCTTTCTTCCACACAAAAATATTGGTGCACCCCATGGTGATACACTTGGCCTAATGTATCCTTTGTCCAACATTTTCCTTCAACTGCACCTTTAGCTCTACTAACTCTGGAGTGCTCATCTTGTATAGTGCCTTTGATGTTGGTGTTTCCCATGGTACCAATTCAATAGAAAAGTCTACTTCCCTGTGAGGCAGCAATTCTGAGATCTCTACTAGAAACACATCCTGAAACTGCTGCAAGATCAGGTACCTGCTCAATATCTCTGCATCCTCATCCTCCTTACCTTTATCACTAGAAATGTACACTGCAAATAACACACATCCTTTTCTACAACTGTGCTTTGCTTGCATAGATGTCACCATCCTAACTAATGTTTCTTTCTTCTTTCCCTGTAAGAATTTGTTCTACATTGTCATCCAAGCACTCAATGGATTTGTCATAACAATCCACTTTAGTCCTATGAAGATATAGCCAGTCCATACCCAAAGCCATACTATATGACCCCAATGATAATACATTTAGGTGTGTTGATGTAGGCATACCATTCAACTCAAATGCACAAGCTCTTACTCAATGATGAACTCTCTTCTTGGTACCTATAGCCAACTGCACTAACCAATATTCTGCATGCACTTATTTATTCAAACCACACTTATCCACCAAGTCAGGGTTAACATAACTATAACTAGATCCAAGGTCAATCAAAATAGAAACAACTCAATCACAAGGCCTACCGTCCATCGCAATGATAAATGTTTGATGATCTACCTACCTGTTATCCAATGTTGCATAGATATGAGGAATGCTCTGCCCAACATCCCCAACAGTCTGTGCCTCCTGTGCACTATAGATATAAGGCCTACAACCTCGATTCTGTGGACAATCCTTCCTAAGATTCTCCTTACCACATGTCCAACACTCCAACCATCTTGTACCCTCACCTCTATTCGTCCTTATGTAACTGTATTGAACTTCTTATGCAGTGGAACAATCTCTTTTTCTTCTGCATTCTGAGATCTTGCTCTTTTCAGCTGCCATTTACCTTTACCTTTATCTTTCACTTTCCATCCTTGCTGAGATTCATTCTCACGCTTTGACTGCTAATAATGGTGCTTCAATTTCTCAATAACTTCCTCAAGTGTTCGAGGCTCATCATACTCAATTTGATCTCTAAATGCTATTAGCAATCCACTGACAAATCTTTACACTTTAGCTTTTTCATCCTTAATATATGGTACATACCTCAATAGCTCCAGGAATTTGGTCGTATACTCCTCATTTGTCATCGATCCCATTTTAAGCTCATAAAATTCCTTGGCTTTGTTGTCGTATTACCTTTTTGACAAGTACTTATTTCTGAAGAGTCTTTTGAATTCATTCCAACTCAACTCTTTTGTCCTGATGTCTCTGACCCATTTTACATCTTCCCACCAGATGTTTGCTTTACCTTTTAGGATGAAGGTAGCTATTCTAGCCTTCATATTCTTTGTGTACTCATGCAGTTCAAAGAACTTATCCATGCCAAGTAACCAAGCCTCTGCATCCTTAGGCTTCTTCAACTCTCCGTCAAAATTAGGTTGCTTCACTTTCTTAAACCCATTTGGCAAGTATCCCTTGTCACTCCTCCTGTAAGGGTGATAATGATGATGATCATAGTGCCTATAAGAACCAAACCTAGAATAATACTCATGTCCATCACCTCTCCTACCCAGAGTATCCAAGAATCTACCATCCTCAATCATGTCATCTCAGTCTGACCTGTGACCACCATGAGGCTGACTTCCATATGCCCCATTAGTCCCATCCTCTTGTCCATAGCTGATCCAGAGTGGCCCCTGACTCTACAATTCTGACAAACTCTGAAGGATTACTGCATTGAATTCTACTTGTTTCTCTTGTGCCTACATGATTCTGTCATTATTTTCTTTTCAACTCCTTATTTCTTCCTTCAAACTCTTCAATGTGTCTGCTAAGTCAGAAGAGTTTCCAACACCACGTTGCTCATATGATTCATAGGGAGAATCTTTGTAGTCTACAATCTTGCTAGTCATCTTGATCTCTTCGTGTAAGGCATACTATGTCAGCTAAATCAAATCATAAACAAACCAACGTACCTTATTATAATTCGGGGAGGATATCTTGTCTGCAAGACCGACTGGATTAGCACAATACACACACACACACACACATATAAACATAATCAAATCAACATATAGTCATCATTCCAACCATTTTCAAACTATCAATGCATGAGCATACCCACCACATATCATGGCCTCATGCATGGTAACTACTACCATATCACTGTATGCATAACAACATATGTATGACACGCACACATACACCTTACATACAAACATTGACACGCATAACTAGTGCATATCTAACCTACATTCACAACAATTACATTCAACAACGACACCATCAAATTTCACATGGCGACATGACTAAAACCATACCCAACACCATGTGTACACAACCAATACATAGACCATAAACATAAGAACACATATGCAACTAACATGAATGCATGACCAACACAACACCCATCCAGTCCAAGGGGTGAAACATGCTCTGATACCACTCTATAACACCCTCTTCCCATATTTACCCAAGTAACCGACTAACCGGGATAAAAATGTGACGAGAGGCTACTATGATCTAAGTAATCTCCCCATGTACAGTTAATGAAGTGGAACCGACACAACACAACCAATCTAACCTTCTACTCATGCAACAAACCCCTAGGAGCCATCCAACCCTTCCAGGTGACCAACCCTGAGACAATCTGACATTCTCATGCATTAAAACCTCAATCTCGCCCTTGACATGGGCATGCATGCGACTGGGACCCTCAAGTTGCTCCCACAATAAGGCATGCATGCGACTGGGGAATTTTCCACGTAGTTTTGTGCCAACGACTCTGGATTCTATGCCATTTTTTCAGTTCCATGACTCAGGCCACTGCCCATAACTCCATGAAACTTCCAAAAATGAAAAGTAGCATCAAAACAATGATACAAATGCAAATACTTGAACAAGGACTTGAATGAACCCCTATTAGCCATGATAGGCATTTCGTTAAACATGTCACAATTATGCATTCTACAGGTTTAAACGACAGATCTGAGCATAAGGGTCTTATACTTATCTGAGAATCGCTAAGAAGCATTGGTACCTTCTCACATTAGTTGCATTATCATCTATTAGGTCATATATTCATTGCTCATTCATTTACAAATCAAAACATGATGACAACCATACATTGTCACTGTCATAAAACATATTCATAACTAGCATATAAACAATAGAAATAATGAGCATACAATAGCCATATATGCCACAAATGAACCAATACATTTACACCTAAAATACCAAGGAAAGGAACTCTTATTGATGAATGCAAAAGCCAACCTTGTATGGGACTACCACATTCCACTGGACCATAGATTGACAGAAGCAAGTCTCTCTTCAGCCAATCGCCCCCGTTCCATATTCCAAGCATGAGTGTGGGACTCATAACCGAAAAGAATAATTGAATGAGCATGGATGCCATTCGATTTCTCCAATTCCACCGTGAGTAATTTTACTTCCTCCTAGTCCCTAGGCTTTACTGCAACCCATAGTCTGATTCAGGGGTCACTAGGCCATGATTGGGACACCACCCTCTAGGCTTTACCGTATATCCTGCCTTTCACTAGCAAGGATTCCAAGGCCTGATCAAGGGAAACCACCTCTAGGCTTTACCATATATCCCGCCATTCACTGGTCGAGGATTCCTAGGCCCACCGAGGCACACAATACATGGCTTTACCGCAACCCACAGTCTGGTTCAGGGATCACTAGGCCATGTGTTTTTCCTTTCAGAGATCCACCTCACTCAACTTCGAATCCATCCAGAAATCCATCTCCACCAAAACATGAGAACCCATCACCTCAAGGCTATCCAGAAATGGCAAGGCAAGGCTGAAGAACATTGTCACACCTAGAAAAACCCATGCCCATGACAAAAAGAGAACCAAGAACACACATGCATAACCATGCATGCCAAATCTAGCAAGGAAATCACACATACAAATCAATACCTACAAGTAAACCTGTTGTAGCTTCTTAATCCCGCTCTTCCTTGCTTGATCTTTGCTTCTTCTTTGCCCTTTTTTCCTTTCTTGATCCAATGCTGAAGTGCTCCAAGAAAACTCTAAGTGTCCAAGAGTGTGAGAGGGAGAGAATAGAGAGAGAGCTCCAAAATTAAACTGACAAAAGGTTCCAACTGATCCTCAAAATCCTTTTTAATGATGTGGCATCTATTTTCTTCATTTTTCCATTATTCTCCTTCGTTTTCCTCCTCACATGCAACCTGTGACCTTTCACCTTCCTTTTCTCCTAATTTCCACTATTTTCATAAATAAATTGCCAAAAATGGCATTTTGCCTTTCCAAAGCCTTTGCCAATTTCCTTAGCCATAATAATCCAAACGAACACCGGCGCTAAGATGTTTTTGCCCCAACTTCGAATAAGTGTCCCATAACTGTGCTTATTATTTTTCCTTTATTAACTTTAATTACATGGAATTTTCACTAGGCATGTTACACTGAACTTTGAAAACCAATTAAAATAAATAAATAAATTTCTTCAATTGATATGGATCCGAGTTTGGCAAAGAAATACTAACAAAGAAATTAAAATGATAATGCTCTGAAATATCAAGTGAATCATTTATTATAATATTTGTTTCAACTTAATATATATGTTAAAACCCATGATTGGCCAAACACATAATACGTCATTGGTTCCACTCCCAAAAAAACAACAATTCAAGATTAAAGGATTAAAATTTCAAGTGTTCGGTAACAATTATTCACGATGTCCTTAGATTCTTATCTTGGAGAATTTATGTGAGAATAAAAACTAGTTAGGATGTCCTTAGCTTTAAGGCTGTAACAACACAAAATTCAGCGTTCATATAATAAAGTGAAAATAATTACAATGGTTTCACAACAAAAATACCTTTGCTTTCAAAGATAGAGATTTCATGACGAAATATATTTCTTTTCATCCTATTTGATGGACTAGGGTTATTTTTCAACCATGAAATTTGGTCTGCCTCCACACCATGTTTCGAATCCAACACATGTCTTGGCCCTCGAGCTCTAGCCCTTAAGTACTCATGCAGCGACAACTTCTCTTCTTCCTCCTCCTCATCGTGGGCCATGTTGAAATTGATGACATAGGGGTTCTACTCTTTTAGGTGGTTGACAACCTGATTCTCCTTATAGAAAAAAGTTACCCATAATCCAACAAACTCAGGGAACACAAGGGACAAATTCAATGAGCAAATGATCCTCAATGAGTGAGTAAGTGAGTGATTGATAGATTTTATGTTATCACAACGAGTGAGTGACCAATTGATTGATTGCATGTTATATATTTATTTATACATTTACTTTTGATTTGTTGAAGCCAACATTTAATTTTGTTTAGTTAAATTTTTTCCTCTATGTATATTTTTCTATGTGTATCTCTTTCATATGTAGTTTGTAATATAGTCAAAATTTCAAAAATGTTCACATACTTATATTACACCTCAACATCTTCCACATGCTAGGCTGTAAAGCGCCTCTCGACACAATCGTATATTTTACATGATTTTTTTTAATGATGTCTAAATCTTTCTCTTGAGCTTAGAAGTTTAATAGAAAAAAGAAGCAAGTTCACATTTTCCATAATTGAAATTTGTTAAAAAACTAGTGAAATCCCTATGGTCACATTGACGCATACATTACTAAGAAGAGAAGTAATCTCCATTGAAGAATGCTTATTGGTTTGCTAAGGTAATCTCCTTTCACAAATGTTGCTTGGTTAATGACCAATTTATAGGTAATCTCTTTGTAGGAATACTCCTTGGTTGACCAATTTATAGGTAATCTCCTTTCAATAATGCTCCTTGGTTGACTAATTTATAGGATTATGGCCATCCTCCACATCAATGGAGTGTTGGGTAGCTAATAATTGGTTAGTATAAATAGATGGAGGGATTTTGATCCACTTTTTCATAAGGGAATTTTATGCCTTCAATGTGAGCATAACAAAGACAAATATTTAATCTTTTGCCTTAAACACTTCTTCGTGGGCTTGAAAAGGATATACCTTATTAGATTTTGCCCTAGAAGTGGATGCCCCCCTATGTAATTCTTATCTAGGTTTGTATCCCTCACCTTGATTTGGATCTTTGGGATGGAAAATCCCTTACTGATATTAGAACTTTCTTGGGTGTTATGGGGATAGATTAATCCTCGAGCAAGGTTTGCATATTTGTACTTAGATCCATGTAAAGTGGATTTAAGGAAATAAATAATGGAACCCATTAAATTGGAGCTAGGCGACTATACTCACATTCTCTAGATTAATAACACCAACAATTTGAGTTTCATATTTTCATGTGATTGTGCTAAGAACTCTAAGCACACAACCACTGATGTGCTATAAAAAAATAAATAGAACTTAGGCCAAGAGATAGGGAGATACATCTTAGAGGTAACGATTGGATTGAAATAAAAGAGTAGCTTAATTGATGAACAAATATGAGATCAATATGTGATGTACCCCTACTTTGGTACCAATTTGTGGCACACCCCTACCTTGGTGCCAATCTATGACGTACATGTCAAGCCTTTCCATTTCCCTAGGGGGGTACCCTAGTTTGGTATGAATTTGAGATCAATTTGTGATGAACCTTATAAGCTAGAAGTTGGGGGGCACCCTAGGAAAATGGAGTAGATTGGCTTGGTACAAATTTGAGATCATTTTGTGGCATTTACCCTAGCTCTTATACCAATATGTGATGTACCCCCTAGCTTGGTATGAACTCGAGGAATCAATTTCTCCGCAATGCAATTCCTCATGTTATTCCATTTCCCTCTAGGGCTCCAGTGCTAGTGGTCATAAAATCTCAATGCTGGAAACTCTAGAGGCTCTCAACCATGGACATTTCACTAGTAATGCTAATGCATACATATACTCAATCATATTCTTAGGCTAGAATAATAACACATATTAACACAATGGAAGTAGTCTAATTGTTAGATGCCTTTTTCCCTTTTCCAGGCATTTTTTCTAGTCAATTTTTCCCAAATCCAACAAGGATTTCTTGGAATCTTACTTTTGAGTTGTATAACCTACATAAATCGAGTGCCCTGTGGATTTTTTAGGGTGTTGAATCCATATATACATTCAAAAAAGTGTTTTAAATTAAAATTCACAGTCAAACCAAAAATTATGTTGTTGGATTTCAATGAAAAAGGTAAAAATGTCTAATGGTTAGACTTCTCCTTAACACAACCACTAACAATGGCTCTTTTCCACAAAGCTCTTCTCCCAAAGAAGCAAGAACTCCCATAACGAAAGAAATAAATGAATGAATGCACCCCTAAACAACCAAAAAGGAAAGGTTAAATATGCATGTTGTTAACATTCCACATGGCATCTCCTAAGAAGCCTACAAAACCACCCGTTCCCTTTATTTCAATGATGACTATAATAAAATATAAATAAAATGGTCTAGCCTCTCTAGCTACCCCTCTCTTCCTAGAGCATGACTCTTTTTTTCTTATTTTGAGAGTGAAGCTATATGTTATGTCTCTTCACGACTATGTCATCAAATACTTATGGAATGTTATGACAGATCTAGTGTGGGAGAGTTTGTAAAATAATGCATATGCAGTATTGGATGATGCATTTATAACACCTTCATTAAATTTCTAAGAATTAATACAAAGTTCATTGTATTCAATATGTAGTAATGCATTTCTTTTACATTACTATTATTTGACCAGGTAAATTATGTGCTTTTCATATTTGTTAGCTTCATGATTGGGGTGACATTGATTCATCTTAGCTTATATCCTATCCATTTGTTATATGTCTCACTAACATTGTTTATAAGCTCCTACTTGTCCATCCATAGATAGAAAGATAAATAAGAGGACAAAATCACATAAAAAATAGAAAGATTGAGATAAAAGAGAAATCATAGATTGAGAAAGAAGAGCAACCATAGATTGAGATAAAAGAGCAACCGTCATATAAGTGTTTAGCATGTTTGAAATTTTCTTGAAACTCTTCAATGTAAATCCCAAAAGAATTATAGAAATAGACCATGACATAATTAATATCACATTTAGGAGAATAAGCTAGCATTAATTTAGCATAACTTATAGGACTTCTTATTCTCATTACATTTGTTTATTTTAATGTCTTTGAAAACAATTATTGTGCCAATAAAATGAATACATATTGTCAAATGAATTTGTTTAATTCAACTGAGGTAGAAAAGTGAATAGTAGCCAATATTACTACATATAAATGTCATTAAAGAGAATTTGTTTGTTGCCACTTGTGATTCTAATCCCGAAGGATGAAAATAGGAGGAAATATACAATACATGACTAATCATATGTATCATAAGTAGATTCCTAGGTTTCTGGCCATTGAAATAGATTCTATGATGGTGACTAAACTCAAATTGGAAAGTGAAAGCATTGATTAATCTCAAATTGTGTGCAAATAGTTTTTTTTTTCATTCAGATGAAGGACTGAAAAGCAATTTTGGAAGCTAGGTCATACTTATTTTGACTCCTCTAACCTCCACATGTGACACTTGATTGAGCACTTCCATCTACTTGAAGAGGATTTTCAAAAGCTCTAAGCTAGATAAGACTATATGTGCTCCCATTGGAGTTTTGAAGTGAAGAGACTTGGAAGATTTAGAGAATACGTTAGGAGTTTCCATTAAGTCAAAAGAGTGTTGGCATAGTCATTGATGTATATTGGTTGTAGAGTGAGCAATAAATTTCTTAGTTCTTAATGATTGTCTTGCAGGTGTTTAGCTCATCAGATTTCATCTGAAAATAATTGGTATGAGTAGAGTTTAGTTAGTGCCATCATGGTTTATTCAACAAGGTTTGGTCACCCTTTGCTATTAATGTCAAAAGGGGAAAATGAGCCAACCACTAGAGTAAGAATGAGACTAGCTAGTCAGCTTTGAAAAGATGATCAATTTGGTAGTGCGGCTAAAGGTTGACATCAATGCCAAAGGAGGAGATTGTTGGCAACACGTTGTTGGCATTAATGCCAACCATGGGGAGTCATCTAGTTGAGTTAGGCATTGATGTCAATAGCCAGATGACCATGTGCATGGTTTTGATCAAAATTGATTTGTTCTTGGTGTTGTAGAGGTTCTAGAGGTGTACGAGGAAGTGGATTGAAGTGTTGGTAGCAGATTTGGGTAGAGAAATTTTGAGTTTCCATGTGTACAGATACTATTGTGGTCTTAATGTTGTCAATAAGTGGTATTGTTGCAATGTCGTGATCTTGCCTTGTTGTTCTAGTAGTAATCCCCCCGGCTTCCTATTCTATGCTCGCAACACTGCCTTTAGCGTGCAAAATTAAATACCTTGGGCTAATCTATCATTTTTCCCATGGTTTCCTCAAGTGATTAACTTTAGAGAAATGTAGTGGAAAATAATGTATGGGTTGTTGTAGTCATCATTTGATTTGGTCTCCATTCTGAACACATTGATTAGTTGGTTATGGTGTTAGTGGATCAACTTGGTCATTAGATGTAGTGGAACACACTTAACTCATCGCCCTAATATGGTCTGATTTACCATGGAATAAATAGTTTAAAGTGTGGTTTGTTTGTCGATTCAGAGGTTAGATAGTGCACATGGTTAAAGAGTTATTTGGATAGTATGCGTAGACAAAGAGCATATTTTTTTTGTAGAATACAATTGGCATAAGTTGAGCACTCCTGTATGTGAGATTGGTAGATTAGGCAATGTGATGGAAAACAATTAATGTAGTAGAATGATTGGACAAAGATTAGAGGTACCTACACATGGATTGATTAGTTGACAATGTTTAGTGTGTGCACATGGTGTGACAGAGACATATCGATGTCAAAATGGATTGTTACACTTGTAGAGTGCACATGGACATAGTTTTTTCTTAGAGACAAAGTTCATAATGTCTGATCATTTTTAACAGTGTGTTGCAGGAGTGCATATTTGAGCATGTTATGTATTGTTGTAGTAGTTATATGCTACATATATTGTTATTTTTGTATTGTCATGGAGGATGTGGTTTATATTGTGGTTGCTAGGGTGTTTGGGTCTTATTGTTGAGTTAGAGTATGCTATTGTTTCTATGTATGGTGTAGTTGTTTGAGTTTGAGTTTAATGAGCAACAAGAGATGTATATATGCAATAGAGAGCCATGTATTGTCATATATTGATGTGTGTATGTTGTTGAGTGAGAGGTGTCTTGAGACTATGTTGTTGAGTTGATGTGTTAGAGTTGATGAGAAAAGTGTGTGTTATGAGAGCAGATATTGTTTGTATTATAGAGATAGAGTTTGTTTTGGATTCAGTTGATTGATCTAAGAAGCTTAGTGGGTTTAGTATGAAAATATGATGAAACGTGGCCTACAGTTGTTTTATTTTGTTGCAGGTGGGCATTAGTTTGAAAATGGATGAAAAGTAGTCCATGAGAGCTTTAAGGTCGGTGTATTTAGTGGGAAAATGATGGCTTGCTGGAAAGTAGTGGCTTGTTGATTTAGGGAGTGGTGGCTTCCTTCAGGTTGTGGCCTAAAAACTTTGGGAGTGGTGGCTTGTCTCTGGTGGTGGCTAGAGAAACTATTAGGTGTTGAGACATCTAGCAAGTAGTGGCCTACATAGTTGAGGGAGTGGTGGCTTCCAGCAAGTGGTGCCTACAAAGTTGAGGAAATGAAGTCTTCCATCAGATAGTGGCCTAGAGCGAGTGGTTTCTCACATGCATCACAAGTTGGGGCTTGCAAACTGGCAGTGGTCAGTGATAGGATGTAAATAAAATATTTTATAACAAGAAGAAGGTGAAGTAAACAAAGCATATGGTGGTTTTTCTCCTAGAAGGGTTTCCACCGTATATCTTGTGTTAATGTGTTTTATGTGTTGAATCTCTCATATTTATGTGCATTAATGTCTATATGTTGCTCATGGTTTAATTGTTGTTGATCGTATTTTGTTCTACTAATTAATGATTCAATTAATTGTGAAATAAAAGGGAAAATTGATTAATTAATGATCTACATAGAATAATATTGATTCACCCCCTCTCAATTTTGTCAAGCTCCCAACAACTACATCATTAAAGGTTGGTGCCTCAATAAGGTTGTTACCTACATCATCAAAGGTTGGTGCCTCAATTATCTTTTTGCTTATATCAAGTCAGTGCTTGCATTTTTTAGAGGATGGGTGTCTCCTTCTGGTTGATTCAATAAACATTGTAAATTGAATATTGAAGATTGAAGAGAAGAATATTTGTGGTTTTCTCTTGCAAGGGTTTCCACGTAAAAGATGGTGTTTTCATGTGTTGATAATATGATTGTTACTTGATGTGTAGTTTTATTCATTGTTATGATGCATGTTATTTAGTGATGCATTGCTATATTTTCAGTTGTTGATGAAATAATTTTGAAAGGTTGAATATGCCAATTCATTGATTCACCCCACTCTTAATGTACTCTTTGGTCTAACAATTGAAATCAGAGTGGATTCCTTCAGGAAAAACTAATCACTGGAAGGTTGATCTTAGGGAAGATGGTCTCTATTAGATCATCAAGAAATCCTCCTCAATTTGATGGATCCAACTATTCTTTTTGGAATATAAGAATGGAAACCTACCTCATATCCTTGGAGTTGATTCTTGGGCAACATAGAGAATAATTATCAAGTTACGGATTGTCCACCAACTGATAAACCTAGTAAGGGCCTCTATACATCCAATGCAATAGCTAAACATGCCATTTTGAGTGGCTTATCTGATACATAGTTTGTCAAAGTAATGCATTGCAAATCATCCCATGATGTATGGAATAAGCTCAAAAATTGTTATGAAAGGGACACGAAGGTGAAGGAAGCCAAGCTACAATATTACAAGGCTCAATTCGAAAGTTTCAAAATGGAAGAGGATGAGGATATTGCTTCATATTTTATTTGAGTAGAAAAGGTTGTCAACGCTATCACAAGCCTTAGTGAAGACATCAAGGATGATGTTATTGTTTGAAAAATATTGAGATCTCTTCCTTCAAGATTCAATCCCAAGGTATCATCCCTTAAAGAGCTATTAGACATGGATAAGTTAAACATGGATCTGCTTCGTGGAACACTCTCAATATATGAACTAAGGATGGAGAAGGACAAGTTAAGAATCAAAGAAATAACAATCAAAGTAGCCAAATAAGGAAGAAATCACGAGAATAAAGGAGAATATGTTCATGAATATGATGAAGAATAAGCCAAGTTCATTAGAAAGCGAAAGAAGGGAACTAGAAAGTTTAAATGTAAGCTTCCTTTTATATTCTTTGAATGTTGAAGAATATGACACTATGCTTCTAAATGTCCTTTCATAAAAAATGAATGACAGTGATGATGAAATGAAGTTTAAGTCCAAGGATTAAAAGAAAACATGATATGTGAAAAAGAACATTTCTTCTCAAAAGAAGAAAGTGATTATGAAAGTAGTGAAAGTGTGACTAATGATGAAAGAGGTGAGGAAATTTTCTTCATTGAAGAAGGAACAAATTATGAAGGAGAAATTTGAAGTGCATTGAAGGAAATAAAGAGTATTAGAAATATGGTGGATCGACTAGAACAACAATTGCAAGACAAAGACTGAGATACAAATTCCATTGTTTCTCTCAAGGTTGAGCTAGAACAAACCAAAAGGGTAAAGGAGTTTATGTTTGAAAAACTGAAAAAAAAAAAGAAGGAAGAACTTTGTGAAAAATTAGAAGAATAATTTGTGCTTTTGAGAGAAGAATTGGAGCAGCTTAAACGCAACTTAAAACTTCTCAAAGGCAAGTCTTTTAATCACATACTCATCATCCAAATATCTCCTCTTATCAAAACAGACCTTGGTTATCAGGAAGATCATGGGACATCTATAAATAAATATATCTCAATAACATCAAATGTAAAAAAACCTAAAAACTAGGTACCTACATTCATTATATCTTACAATAACTCATTTGATGATCCCAAGCAAGTGATGCATCAACCCAAACATGCTCATAACTATTAGAAAGGCATCAAGAATAAACAAGATCCATCTAGCTCAAGTAAGAAAAATAAAAATGAAAGTGTGTAGCCTTCCATGATAGAAAATATTCTCAAGAAATCCACAAGCAACAATGGAAGATGTATCAAGAATTTTTAAAGAGATGAGAAGGGTAGTAAATGGTAAATATGAGGGTTATACTGCTTACATTTGGATCACCAATTTATGTGCATGTAAACCATCCAACTAAAAAATTAGAATGTTGGGAGGCAATTAGAAAAGGAGTTAATACAAATGGAAAGCACTGGATTATTAGTGGAGTTTACAAGGCTAGTTAGACAGAGATGGAAGGTGGGATTAAGAGGATCAATGACCAGGAATTCATCTAAAAAATGATCTCATAGGTCTTCAACTTGGTGGGTGAACTACCAAAAAAAGATATGTTATTCCAAAATAATAGAATAATAGACAATTCTTTAATAGTAGAAAGGTTGGACAAGTGTTTTGGTAGCGACTCCTCCGTCAACAACAATGTTGACTCTATTATCAAAGGGACTGGTTCAGATCACTGGATCCACCTCTCTCTAGTGGATAAAGAATGGAAAGACCCCCATATACTGACTTTAGTTTTGAAAAAAAGTGGCTACTCATGCAAATTTTAAGGACGAAGACTTGGTGTTAAGCAACTAAAGTTGATAAGGATTAAAAAAAGTAAAGGTTTTGGAGGAAAGCCTATAACATGGGCTAAATAATACCTTCACAAGCAATGAAAAGGCCATCCAAAAACTTACGGAAGAGCATCAAATTCAGGAAGGGATTTTCTAGAAACAAATATCAACAATTAGATGGCTGAAAGAAGGGGATACAAACAAATTATTTTCAACAAACAAGAAGGAAAAACAAGAGTGTAAAGAAAATTAGTGAGTCGTGACCACTTTAGGTATTCAGATGGAGTCAAGGCGAGAGATTGAGAAAGGGTTAGTCTTATTTCAAATATCTCCTCAAGGTTCCATACATGAACATAGAGGAATCCATTAGAGAAATATGTGGTGGCATTCAAGCTATGCAAGAGCATCTCAAAGGAAAGAAGGATTTTTTTTTTTAGGTTGAAGCTAAGTCGGGGCCCCCTATATTGGAAAGAAGGAAACTTTTGAACTAGTTGTTGACAAGGCTTTGGGATCAGGTGGTTTTCCATAAGACTTCTTTCAAGATTGTTGGGATATAGTTGTGAAGGATGTTTAGGAAGGGGTAAAAGAATAAAAGGAAATAGGGATGGTCTTCAAGACTCTCAACTCTTGTTTCCAAAAGAAAGGAGGCAGAGTCAATAGAGCAATTTAGGTCCATAGCGTTATGCATATGAACAATAAATCAAACTCTATCATGGACTGTTAGGATATTCTGACACATAGGAAATAATTAAGTACAACTTGGTCTAGTGTATAGTTAGGTAAAGTGTGTTTCTTTAGTATGTACTTTTTGTAACTTACAATCCGACGGTCATGATATGTTCTAGACATGAAGTGATCCGACGGTTCATTCTCTCCTTGGTATTACCGACACTTGATCCGTGGCTTAACACCCGATTGGTCCATGATCTCTATTTAAAGAGCATGGAGGGTCATTTGTTAGGTGATCGTTCATGAGAGAAGCTTATGTAAATTTTCTTTCTTTTACATTAATAAATTGCCTGAAGTGACCACGTTGGCTCAGGCCGTGGACTGTTTCACTCTTTGAGGGTTTTAACCACGTTAAGAATACCGGTGTATTGATATGTGATATGTTTGTGAGCAGTTTCCTTTGGTGTTCTATCTAAGGAACTTACCCTGTAAATTCCTACATGGTATCAAAGCTATTTGAGGGTTGCATCCATTGTTGATCCAAATCTTAAGTCGGTACAACTGCATCCGACTGTTATTTCCTAGATCTACTGTTTTTGACCGCTTTTGGGCCAAGAAGACTACTCTATTGTGTTAGGTGCATCTGATCCAGTGAGGAACCCCTTTCGTTTCACGCGAAAAGGTTTCTGGTAGCCCTAGCTACGTCATTTTTAAGATCTAGAGGTATACAGTCTTTATTTGCAGTTATAGTTAGTTATCTCTCTGTTTATTTCGATTTATAGTCTTCTATAAAAAAAATATTTACTGGATCTATACCTTTCGTTTCTGTGTATGCTCTTTTCCCTGCAAGTTTGTGCGGTTTGGGCAAACCAAAAATAGAAAGAAAGGATTTTTGTCATGTGTATGCTCTTTTCCGCCATGCCTTAGTGTGATCTCAGAAAATCAGAAACATTGAGAAAAATATTTAGTTTTCGGACAAATCTAACTTTAAGCCGTAAGGCTTGGGTTACTTTTGCTTGTTCGTTTTGGGTTGTGTGGTTTTTTTGTTTTGTAGGAAAAAATAGGTTTTTCAAGTAAGCACGCACTCCAAAGCATAACCTTTTAAACTAGCTCACTTGGTCCAAAGTTACTTTATGAGAATAGAGGTCTTGGGTTCAAGTCTTTTTTTTTGGTTGAGTTATTTTTTCAAAAAACACATGTAACTTATGTTTTAAAGTTACTTTATATAAAAATAAAAAGTGAGTCACTTATAATTCTAAAGTTTCTTTATCTTTTATTTAAGTTACAATTTAGTGGATAGTTCATAAAGTACCATTATAAAAGTGACTTTCACTTATTTATAAAAGTGGGTCACATAAAGTTATTTTTTTTTAAGTGAGTTAATTAGATTAAGTTTGGAAATGGGTGATTTTTTTTTTTTTTTTTGGTAAATATAACATTATAATTCATTTCCCAACATTCATGTACTTCGTCAGCATCTTCAACAACTTTTCTTCAAAAAACCATAACTTATTCATCCGGAAGCCATTTTCAGAGCCGTTTTTTTAATCGGCCTAATTTTTCGAGATCTTTCCATTGGAACATTTAGTTTCAACATCTACAACTTCAGTTTCTTTTAGAATGAAAAGTCCATGCCTAGTTATTCTTGACAACACCAACTACTTCTAATGGTTATCCTACATTGTGGATTTACTTAGAAGTAAATGTCTCTATAGAATAGCCTTAGGCCAAAAGTCTAAACCTAAAGATGAAGATAAGCAATTCAAATGGAAAAATAAGCAAGATCAAGAACGTGGGTTGATAGAGATGTCTATTTCTCCAGACCTTAGATTCCATATTGCAGAAATTGATACCCTCGATGAAGCAATGAAACAACTCAATAAATTTTTTGGAATTAAAAATGAAATTAGAGCTCATCAACTTGAAAATGAGTTGCTTACGTTGGACTTCCATTGAAGATTTTTTGTCCAAGTTCAAGACCCTTAGACTTCTTTTGGAAGGTGTTAAGGTTAAGAAAGAAAATGATAGCCTTATCTATTCCATTCTTACAAAGTTAGGACCATCCTACTTTATGTTTGTTTCCACCTTCCATTCTACTAGAGAAGCCTTTATTTCTCAAGGACAAGACTACAAGTCCCCCTCTTTTGATGTTTTTTGTGATTCTTTAATAAGAGAACAAGAAATACTGGAAATTCTTCTAAGAAAGCCGTAGCAGCTCAACAACAACCAAATTCAAAGAATCCTAAAAAGTAGCATCCTAAAAAAAATGGTCCTAAACCAAACAAGGGTCCTAAGAAATTTCAGTCTTAAAATGAAAAATCAATTCAAGAAAATGATAAGGCTAATAAAAACAAAGGGAAGAAGACTGATATACATTGCAATTTTTGTAATCGTGATGGCCACTTAGAATCCAAATGCTTTAAGAAGATGGAAGCTTGGGAAGCAGCGATGAAGAAGCATAACATCCATTTGGAGCACTCTTCAATTTCAACTTCAACTTCATATTCAGGAATAACACTTTCTGCATGTGGTTGTCAAGCATCTCGATCTGATTATGCATTAAATGTATCTTCTTCTTCTCATTCTCATGAGTGACTCATTGATTCTGAAGCTTCTTATCACATGGAAAAAAACAAAGCCATGTTTTCTTCTTTAAATGATTGTAACACCAAAAATATTTATGTTGGTGATGAGAGATCTCTTAGTGTTGTAGGGACCAGAACTATTCATCTAGACATTGGTCAATTTAATGTTGTATTATGGGTTCCTACCTTATCCTGCAACCTTCTATTTGTATATCAGATAACTCATTCAAGGGAAGGTAAAACCGTTGACTTTTCAGCTCATGATGTTGTAATTAAGGACCTAAGAGATCTTAGACAAATTTTAACTACTAGCATTGTTGATGATTCTACAAGGTTGTATAAGTTTAACAACTTTGGGTCATCAACTCTTCCCTCGGTATTTGTTGCTCATAATGATGAAGTGAGCAAACTTTGACATGAGCGATTTGGTCACTTAAACTATCGCTCCCTTCAAAATCTATTTAAAAAAAATATGGTGACAAGTCTTCCTATGGTATCTTGTAGAGATGGTGTTTGTTTCGGATGTGTACTCAAAAAACATCATCGGGATAGTTTTGAAAAACGTGCCTCTTGGCATGCCTCAACCCCTTTACAGCTTGTGCATAATGATTTATGTGGTCCACTTCCAGTTGTTTCATTCTTTGGCTACAAGTATTTCTTAACTTTCATTGATGATTTCTCCATACACACTTGGGTATACTTCTTAAAACTCAAGAGTGAGGTCTTTAACATGTTCTTGGCCTTTAAGGCCTTTGTTGAGAAACAATTTGGACATCAAATTCTTAAGTTAAGATCTGACAATGGCGGAGAATATGCTAACAACAATTTCATCAAATTTTGCACTGAGCATGGAATTCAATTGCAACATACTGTTCCATATACTCCATAACAAAATGGTGTAGCTAAAAGGAATAATCACAGCTTAAAGGAAATGGCTAATTGTATGCTTCAATCTAAAGGACTTAGTCTTCATTTTTGGGCAGAAGCAATTAACTATGCAAATTACATAGTAAATCGCACTCCTACTAAGGTTTTAAACAATATCACTCTAGAAGAAGCATGGAGCTCAATTAAACTAGATGTAAGTCACTTTCATGTTTTTGGAAGTGAAGCATGGACCCATATTCCAGATGAGAAACATAAAGCCTTAGAACCTAAGAGTGAAAAATGTATTTTTGTTGGATATTTTGAAGATGTCAAAGGATATAGACTTCTTCAACCTAAATCCAAAAATGTTATCATTAGAATAGATGTAAAGTTCATTGAAAATATATCGCCCTGCGAGCCTAGTTCGGCGGATGTGCCACCTCTCTCTATCCCTTCTACTTCTGAAAATATCCCTTCTTCAGATGATGACAGTGAGGATGAAAATCCTCCCCCACGTTCTCGGGATCCTCCTCCAGCTCCTCATCTTCCAAAATGGGTCTGCGCTACTCGGGATACAGCAGATGCTCTTACAGGCGATCTTACAGATCAACGTCGTACACGTTCCCAGTTCGATAGAGCCTCTTCTTTACTAGCTCAAGCTTCAACGAATTATGATCCTGACACCTTTGTAGAAGCTTCAGGCCATCCAGATTTGGACGCAGCTATGAATGAAGAATATCGTTCATTATTGGAAAATGATACACGGGACCTTGTTCCTCTACCAAAGGGATGAAAAATTGTTAGATGCAAATGGGTTTACAGAACCAAGTTTGGACCGGATGGAAAAGTTGATAAACATAAATTTTGTCTTGTTGCTAAGGGTTTTTCACAAGTTGAAGGAATTGACTATACTGAAACCTTCTCCCCTATTGCCAAAATGAAATCTATCTGCCTTGTTCTTTCCCTTGCTGCCTCTTTCAAATGGGAAGTCCATCAGATGGATGTTAAATCTGCCTTATTGCATGGGGAATTGCATGAAGAAATCTATATGGAACAACCTCTTGGCTTTATACAAACATACTCCAGCCTTGTATGTTGGCTTAAGGAATCCCTTTATGGTCTCAAGCAAGCCCCTCAGGCTTGGTATGCCAAAATGGATAGCTTTCTTTTAAATACTGGCTTTTCTAGGTGTCATTTTGATAATACTATCTACACCAAGAAAGTGGGTAACTCTCTTATCATTCTTTTTCTTTATGTTGATGATCTTATCCTTACTAGTAGTGATCCCAACCTTATAAACCGTGTGAACTCTAGCCTTAAAAAGCAGTTTGAAATGATAGACTTAGGACACCTGGATTATTTTCTTGGTCTTCAAGTCTTGCAATCCAAAGAAGGTATTTCCCTTTCCCAGTCCAAGTATGCCTATGATCTTCTACGCCACTTTTAAATGGAAGGTTGTAAGCCATCCCTTTCTCCCTTTTAGTCTGGAGCCAAAATTTTAGTCCCTTGTACTTCCCTCGAAGTTGATGCAACCTTATATCATCATCTTGTTGGAAAAAATTTATATCTGACCCATACCCGTTCTGACCTTTCCTTTGTTGTTGGTCTTGTTGCTCAGTTTATGCAAAACCCACATGAAAGTCATTGGAAAGCAGCTAAAAGAATACTTTGTTATGTTCGAGGTACAATTCAGTTTGGGATTCATTACAGTGCAAAAGCATCTCCTCTATTGGTTGGTTTCACTGCTTCTGATTGGGCTAGTAACCTTGACGATCAAAAGTCTACTGCTGTAATGTCCCTTAATAATAAATAATAAATAATAAAAATAATAAATAATAAATAATATAATATCATATTAAAATACAAGAAAATAAACAATAAACAATAAACAATAAATAAAAATAGTAATAGTAAATAAATAATAAATAATAATAAAATAATAAATAACAATACTAAAGCTCTAAATAAATATAAATAAAAATAAACAAAAAATAATAAAAATCAGTAAAGCTATCAAAAAGTAAAAACAAAAGAAATAAAACAAGAAAGCAGTAAAGTTGCATGTTGACACATGGAGTGTGTGCATGTGGCTCTCCTTCCAATGTTTGCTCTATTTAATAGATGGTGAGGAAGATGAGAGGCATTCCATCATGATCTAAGGTGTATCCTTCCCACCTGGTCGCCACAGGTACCTCTTCTTGTAAGGCAAATTTTATTTGTTGGTATTGCAGGTCCCCTACTAGGTGGTTTAGAATCCGGCTTCTCAAGTCTATCTTTAATGACGATATTGAATGAAGTCTAGGTCTCCTGCTTAAAGCATCTGCAACTTTATTTTCTTTCCCCTTGATGTAGGATATCTTGAAATCATAATCACTAAATAGCTCACTCCAGCGTCGTTGTCGAGCATTAAGGTCCTTTTGGGTGAAGATATACTCAAGACTTTTATGATCTATTCTTAATTCAAATTGACACCCCATCAGATAATGTCTCCATAGTCTCAAGGCCATTACAACTGCCACTAATTCCAGATCATGAGTAGCATAATTGATTTCATGGGTCTTGAGTTTACGTGAAGCATAAGCGATAACCCCTTCATCTTGCATCAAGACTGCACCTAATCCTTCTCCTGATGCATCTGTGCATACACGAAAGTCCTTGTCCATGTCGGGTACCTTTAATATTGGAGCAGTTGTTAGTCGATGTTTTAGCTCATTAAATGCTTTCTCACACTCACTTGTCCATTCAAACTTAACCCCTTTCCTTTGGAGGTGGGTGATGGGATTAGATATCTGTGAGAACCCTTCTACAAATCTTCTATAATAGCCTGCCAACCCCATAAAGCTGCGTACTTCCTTGACATTCTGAGGAGTAGGCCATACCATTAGTGGGAATTTCGTCCCGAAGTTAAGTTGAACTATTTAACATTTTATTTTTTTATTTATTACTTCATGTTCGTCGACTCAGGAACCATGAGTTTGAGCAAGTCAAGGTCCAATGGGACCAATATAGCCCAGGGTCAGCCACCTGGGAAGATGCAAATGTTATTTTTAATGACTTTCCTTATTTACTTGATTAAAATGTGTGGTGAACTAATTAGGAGTGCTTACTTAGCTAACACAGATACTTTTATGGAGCATCTAAATAATGTTTTATTGTTTAAACTTTATGATACATCTAAATCGTACACTATGATTTCAGTTTAGTTTAATTAACTGTTATGATGTTGAGTATAATGTTACATGAGGTTTCGTGATATAATGGTAGGAGGATAATGATGTACATGTGGTTCTTATAGTGATGATGTATCCTTATGATGATGATAATATGCATAGGCATTATGATGTTATGTCAAGGTATATTGACATATTCATTTATTACGTGATAATAGGTATTTAATGTTGAATACTCATGAAGGATATGATATGCATAACGTGGCATAGGAATTATGATGCTATAATATGAGGTTTATTGACATGTGGTTCATTTATTATGTGAAGTCATGATATGTCTTTGATGCAAATATGTTGATGTTATAACTTATGATGCTATTTCATGAGGTGAAGCATGTGATAGTAATTTATGACATGCATGAGCATGCAGTTTGTTATTAGTCATAATGTTGCGATTAACAATGATGAATGTTCTCATGATGACATGCAAGACTTGGCATGTGGATTATTTTCTATGATACTATGATGGTATAGCTAATGCATTGGTTGCATGTTGAGGTGTGATGATTGACAGGACTCCACAAATGGGTCGAGAGGGCCGGTTTATTTGATGATCTCGTGCGAGCCCATACGCACGAGGGAGAATAAGTAACACCATATGGGCTGGGGACAAACTCAATCAACACTACATATGCCAATGGTTCCTTTGTCTTGTATAGCTCTTGATGGATAGCTCTTGAGGGCTTTGGGACCATCTTGAGGAGGCAAAGTGCCTGATATTGAAGGCTAGGTGCCTGATATTGTATTGGGATGCCGAAGTCTGGTAGGGGTGTAAGGACTTCGATGCCTGGGGTTGTGCGCCTTAGTGAGTTGTGGAGGGAGTGGGCCAACCTTGCGAGATGCCCGGAGACATTAAGCACTGTACCGAATGCTTGCCTTGGGGCAGATGAGGTCTGAGTCGGGCGCAAGCCTTGCGGCCAGACTTGGACTAGGATACAGATCAAGGAGGCTTATGTCTGGTTCCGAAAGTGGGAAAAATGACAGAGATTCCTTGGGATTTCCCGGGTGTTGTGAAACTTTCGATGCTTGCTAGTTATACTAGTTCAGCAAAGGGTGTCGGCGAACATGAAGTAATAAATAACAAAATAAAATGTTAAATAATTCAACTTAACTTCGGGACGAAGTTCCTTAAAGTGGGGGAGTATGTAATGTCCCTTAATAATAAATAATAAATAATAAATAATATAAATAATATAATATAATATTAAAATACAAGAAAATAAATAATAAACAATAAATAAAAAATAGTAATAGTAAATAAATAATACATAATAATAAAGTAATAAATAACAATACTAAAGCTTTAAATAAATATAAATATAAATAAACAGAAAAATAGTAAAAATCAGTAACGCTATCAAAAAGTAAAAACAAAATAAATAAAACAAGAAAGCAGTAAAGTTGTATGTTGACACATGGAGTGTGTGCATGTGGTTCCCCTTCCAATGTTTGCTCTATTTAATAGATGGTGAGGAAGATGAGAGGCATTCCATCATTCCATGATTCCATCATCCATTCTCTTGGGAGAATAGTGTTGTGAGACAAAGGATTCCCTGGCAGTAGTACATTGATCGAGGGCTCGGGGGTGGCTAGTTGTATCAAGATTTTGTGCAATTGAGCCTATGGTTGGGTGGAGAGTCGTCCCCAAGACTTTGTTGTAGTTAGCAGAATTCAACTAGCGTTCAACCCAGAAATCATAAGTGAGAAACATCATCGCCACAGGTAAGTTGTCTCTACTCATATTTCTTTTGAAATTTAATGTTAATTAGTTGATAAATTGCGTGTTGATTATGAATCGCATGATTAATCTAAATAATTACATGTTTTTATTTCAGGGCTGTTACAACTGCAGGTTATATCTTCAGTCTTGGTTCTTGACCTATTACATGGGATTGTAAGAAACAAAGTGTCGTTTCTCTTTCTTCAGCAAAATCAGAGTATCGTGGTGCCGTTGAAGCTAGTAAGGAAGCCCTGTGGCTTTGTCAGATCCTATCAGAGTTTGGTTTTCAGCAGTAACATCCAACTACACTTTGGTGCAATAATCAAAGTGCCATTCAACTATGCAAAGATCCAACCCAACATCAATGCAACAAACACATTGAACTACACATACACTTCATTAGAAAGCTCATTCATGACCATGTTCTTGAAGTGCACTATTGTTCAACCGATGATCAAGTTGCATGCATCTTTACAAAGGCTCTCATAGAGGCGAAGTTTACTAAACTTCGATTTATGGTTGGAGTTTAGGAAGTTGTCACTAAGGAGGGATAGGCTCTAATGCCTCCTTCCTTCTCCTATTGTGCCATCTTTTTACATCCTTCAATCCTATCCCAATTTGTTCTTAAGGGTGGATGTTAGGATATTCTGACACATAGGAAATAATTAAGTACAACTTGGTCTAGTGTATAGTTAGGTAAAGTGTGTTTCTTTAGTATGTACTTTTTGTAACTTACAATCTGACGGTCATGATATGTTCTAGACATGAAGTGATCCAACGGTTCATTCTCTCCTCAATTTTACCGACACTTGAGCCATGGCTTAGCACTCAATTGGTCCATGATCTCTATTTAAAGAGCATGGAGGGTCATTTGTTAAGTGATCGTTCATGAGAGAAGCTTATGTAAATTTTCTTTCTTTTACATTAATAAATTGCCTGAAGTGGCCGCATTGGCTTAGGTCATGAACTGTTTCCCTCTTTGAGGGTTTTAACCACGTCAAGAATACTGGTGTACTGATCTGTGATCTATTTGTGAGTGATGTCCTTTGGTGTTCTATCTAAGGAACTTACCCTTTAAATTCCTACATGAACAGCCTTAACTCGAAAGAGTAGAGGGAAAAACAAGTGGTATGCTAATTAAATTGGGTATTTAGAGTGTATGATTGATATAATTGGGAATATCATTAAGATGCTAGAAAATTATGTTTTGTGAAACTTGGATCGACTGGGTTCATGGAAGTCGTTCTTCGGCATTCTATTCAATCTTGTGAATTGTGCTCCAACTACCCCCTTAATAGCCTAATTGAGGGCATTAAACAAGGAGATCCACTATCCCTCGACATTTTAATCATGTTAGAAGAGGGCTTTGTGGGGACTCTTTCTCAACTGAAGGTTGCTAGGGATATTAAAGGTGTTAAAGCACTCCTTCAAAAAGCAATCTTGCATTTGGAGCTTGTGGATGATACTTTCATGGAAGGAATAAATACACTCGAAAGGGTAGAGAAAATTTCAAATTATTTGTATATGTTGTTGTTAACCTCGAGGGAATGATAAATGAGGCTAAATCTAAAGTATTCTTCTTCAATGCTAGATTATTCTTCATCCCATAAATCTTTCGTTGTCTTTTGAATGGAGTTCGGATTTTCCACAGTGTTCATGTTTTTTAGTCGACGTTTCGAGTCTGAAACTAGACTCATCATCAGGACAAAATGTGAGGAGAAAAGAAGGAGATGTAAGGTATAAATATGAAAAACCTAGGTTGTGAAGACCAATGGCCGACTCTTTACCTCATTGATGATTTAATTTATTATTATCTTTTAAGTTTTTTGATTTTATAATTAATTATTTAATAACTCCTTGTAATTATTTTTAATTTTTATATTAATATTACAATTTTATATTTGGTTTTATTTTATCATTATGCTTCATAATTAAATTTATGCTTTATTAATTATGGTGTATGCTTGTTGATATTTTTGATGCTATTTTTTAATTGATTAAAATGAGATTTTATTATCCTTGTTATGTAAGTTTATTAATTATGTCTTCTTATAAATTAATTTATTTGTTATTAAAAACTCTTTTTGTAATTCTTAGATTATTTAGTATTATTCTTATTAGTATTTTAATATTAAATGCTTTTTTTGTTTATATTTATTATTTTTTTGTTAATGTTATTCTAGTTCTATGTTATTGTTTTGCTCCTATCATCTATATTATTATTAAAGGTATTTACTATGGTATTAGCTAAAGTTCTTCTATATATACCTATTGTTATCTACTCTAATTTATATTTATTATGATATTTATTAATGCTCTACTATGTATACTTATTAATATATTTATTATTTATAGATGTTTTGTTTATTGATAGTTGCTAATCTATATTATTATATATGTTATTTACTAAGATATTTATTAATGTTCTTCTATACATGCTTATTATATCTATTATAGTTTATAATTGTTTTATATTTGATGAGGTTAATGTTAGCCTTATTATTTAATTAATATTAATGTTATTAATGTTTCTATTATTTGCATCCATTAATGCTTTTTATACCCTTTATTAGATGATTAATTTTAATTATATTATAGTAAATTTTTTAGGTTTCAACTTGTCTCGGATTCTCAAGAGCATTAGGTTAATATTATTATTATGAAGGCCGGTTAGGAATTTCTAACATTGTTATTAAGATTATTAGCGGGGGTTAGCACGGGGTTCCAATTTTTGCTAATTTCCATGCCACCATCCCTATTAAGGTTTTTAGGATGTTTAATGATTTCAATGGCTTCCCTAACTTTACGCTTGAATTGGTGTTCTACATTAGCAATGACTTTGGTGTCTTCTAAGCAAATATGATGATTAGTTTTACCTACATGCTCAGCTAGGGCTGAGGACTTGGTTCTTTCGTTACGAATGTCTGCACTATGCTCTTTGAGTCTAATCCTAACCGATCTACCAGTTTCTCCTATGTATTGATCCCCACACGAACATTTGATGATATAAACTCCTTTTTGCTGAAATAGCTCTTGGTTATCCTTAACAGATCTCATTCTTTGCTTAATGGTAGACAAGGGTTTGAAAGCAGTTTTTATATTTTTCTTATTGAGGATTTTGGCTATTTTGTCAGTGACCCCTTGGATGTAAGGAAGGCAGGTATTGGAGGTTGGGTTGTCTTTTGTTTTGTTTTTATTGTTATCAGTTTTTGCTTTTTGAATGGCTTTGTATATGTTTTCATTGCTGTACCCTAGGTTGGTAAAGGTTCTTTTAAGGTAGGAAATTTCTTCATCGGCATGGTTTATATCAGAGATTCTATAAGCTCTAGTGAAGAGGGTTTGTAGAACCCCCATTTTTTGGGCGGGGTGGTGATGAGAGTCGGCATGAAGGTAGTTATCCGTATGGGCTTTTTTTCTAAACACTTTGTGACCAATGGAACCATCCTTCCTTCTAATGAGGAGAATGTCTAAGAAAGGAATGCAATTATTTTCTTCAACTTCCATGGTGAATTTGATGTCTTCAGACAAGCTATTGAGGTGATCCAGGAACTTGTTTAGCTCTTTCTCGCCATGAGGCCAATTGACACTGGTGTCATCCACAAACCTAACACTGGTGTCATTGAAACTTTATTGGGCGTTATGTGGACAGAGCAATCCCAAAATGAGTCTTTCATGCATGTGTTTGAATTCGCTTAAAAGTGGATTTGGTGAAAGGGTTACAGAATCCATCAAATCCGTGGGCCAACCCTCGAAGCAAATTCTTAGGAATGCTACTCAGAACTTAGGGAATAATCTATTGCGAGAAGAAGCTATCAGTGACGCTAGGAACAAGATAAAGCCATGTCGTGACTTTTGGTCACTGTAATAAAAGTATATCTTCTACATGAATCATTTTGTATATTTGAAAGTTTAAGATGGCATTAGTCCACGAAGATTCCAAATAACGAAAGATATAATGTATGAATCATTTTGTATATTCATTGAAGTAGAGATAAGTACGTATTTTATTTGGTTCTAGAAGCCCATAACATACAAGGATTTTTATAAAAATATTTAATTTCAGAAAGATATATTTTGAGGGAGGATTATATTATCAGAGAAGTATACAATTCTTGAATATCTTACATATTGCTTACACGATAAGCTTTTCTAGGATATTTTAATAGGTTACATATTGGTTACACAGTAAGCTTTTCGAGAATATTTTAGAATACGTTTAAATTAGTTGTTTTTGGCTTTTATGTTAACTCTTAATGGAACAAAAGAGGATCTTATGAAGGATAAGAATTTATTGCGAGAAGGAGATTATGAAACCTAACAAAAATAATAACAGATAGATGATGAATTTTGAATTTTTATTTTAAGTTGTTAAATTTATAAGATTGGAGAATAGAGAAGTTTTAATTTAATATGGATATTTGTTTAAGTAGATCGAGAATTTAGAAAAGAGTTTGATACTTTAAGAATTTGTGATTTTAAAGGTTTATAAAATTTGGGAATTTTACTTGTGTAAGGGTATAGAGAAGTTCTTTGAAAAATATTTCCATTATGAATTTGTTTTATATTTTTATTAGTTATTTTGTAATAGATTTAGTATTAGGGAAATCAAAAGAAAATTTACATTTAATATGAGAGAAGGTGGTAGAATAAGTAACACTTAATAATATATTAGGACTTATTTGAATTCAAGTTTCTGTGATCCATAACTAGTTAATTCATGAAAGTTTTTGGAAAAAATCATGTAGAAAGTATTTGGTCCATAGCTTCTTAATTCATGAAAATTTTCGGAAAAAATCACGTAGAAAGTATTTGGTTCATAACTTGTTAATTCATGAAAATTTTCGGAAAAAATCACATAGAAAGTATTTGGTTGACATGTTTCTAACCGGCTAGTGCGTTTCATCTTTAGGACAAGATGAAGAGACATATTTCAGAGGAAGGTTAAATAAGAAGATAGGTCAACCGAACGGTCAAAAGAAAAAATGGTTATATTTCACTGGGGAGAGAAAATTATATATATAATATTGAAAACCAACAAAACAACTATATATGACTAGGGAAGGGGATTACTTTAAATTGTTTAAAGAATTAATAAATAATAATTTAATTCTTTTAAATAATTATTTAATATATTAATTAACTTATTAATTCCTTATTTATTAATTAATATTATTTATTTGATTATCCGATTAGGAAAAAATTAGTAAAATAAAAATAAAATAAAAATATCTAAATAAAAAACTAAATAAAATATAAAATAAATAAATAATAAAAGGGATAAATAAATAAGAATATATAAAAATAAAAAGTGAGGGTGTTCTTAAAAAGAGAAAAAGAATAAAATGAAATAAAAATAAAAATATAACCAATTATTAAATAAACTATATATATATATATATATATATATATATATATATATATATATATATATATATATAGATATATATATATATAAACAAAAAAATAATAATAAAAGGGGATAAAAAAACAATAATAAAATGAAAACTATTTAAAATTATATAGAAAATAAAAGAGGGTGTTCTAAAAAAAATAAAATTAAAAAATGATAAAAATAAAAATAAAAATAATTAATAATAATAATAAATAAAAGAAAAATCAATAAATAATAACAATGAACCACACTGGTTGGTTCGAAACGTGTTGGCCTAAATCTACCAATGTGATTTCTCCTGAAATTGTTTCCAAATTAAATTATGGATCACATAAGCTTGAATTCGATAATAACAATAATGTTAATAATAATAATAATAATAGTAATAATTGAAATTCATCACAAATACACAATATTACTAAAAAAACAATAAAAATAAATAATAAGAGAGAGCGAATCCTCTATAAAACAAAAAGGGATAAAAAGCTCAGAAAAAGAGGGGAAAGAGTAAGAGGAGAGGGCAGAAATCCAACAGTTACTAATTTTCAAGTCATCATCCCTACTAACGTTATTAGAGGATCCCTCAATTCCAATGGCTTCCCTAAACTTGCATTGATGAAATGAGAAATTTTTGCGAAGAGCTTAACCTCCACAATGCATATGTGATGCTTGGTCTTCACTGCATGTTCCGCTAAAGCCCAGGATTTGGTCCTCCCAAGTTTGTTAGCAAAAACATGTTCTTTAACCCTTTGGTTAATAGATCAACCCGTTTCTCCGATGTATGAGGTCCCACACGAACATGGGATGACATAAACACCTTTCAAATCCATAGGGTTCACTTGGTCTTTAACCGACTTTAGGGAGCTTCTAATGGTGTTGAGGGGTCTAAAGGTTGAGGGAACATTATGTTTCTTCAAGATTCTCGCAATCTTGTCTGTCGTCCCTTGGATGAAGGGGAGGTGAACTCCTGAATGTCGATCAAATGTGTCAGTCTTAACCTTAGGACCCTTACCAGCTTTGAGGAAAGCTTTAACACCCTGCTGCCTACTATAACCATTCTGGACAAAAACATTAAGGAGATGGGACTTTTCCTTAGAAAGGTGGTCTTCATCTGAAATCCTTAAAGCACGGGTGGCTAATGTGCTGAGAACACCTATCTTTTGAGCAGGAAAATGATGGGAACTTGCATGAAGATACTGCTCAGTATGAGTCTTTTTTCGATACACCTAATGGGAGAAAGAACCATCAGCTTTCTAGAAATGAGGACATCAAGGAACGGAAGGCAACCATCCACTTCTCGTTCCATGGTGAACTTTATGGAGTTAGACTGATTATTAAGATGCTCAAAAAAGCTATCTAACTTATCAGGCCCGTGCTGCCAAATGGAGCAGGTATCATCAACAAATCTTTTCCAAAGTTTAGGTTTAAAAACAATTTACTTTTATATATATTTTTAGTTTATTTAATAATTGGTTATATTTTTATTTTTATTTCATTTTATTCTATTTTTTTTTAAAACACCCTCACTTTTTATTTTTATATATTCTTATTTATTTATCTCTTTTATTATTTATTTATTTTATATTTTATTTAGTTTATTTATATATTTTTATTTTACTCATTTTTTCCTAATCGGATAATCAAATAAATAAATACATTAATAAATAAGGAATGAATAAGCTAATTAATATATTAAATATTTATTTCAATTAATTAAATTATTATTTATTAATTATTTAAACAATTTAAATTAATCCCCTTCCCTAGTCATATATAGCCGTTTTGTTGGTTTTCAATATTATATATATAATTTTCCCTCCCCAGTCAAATATAGCCATTTTTTCTTATGACCGTTCAATTGACCTATCTTCTTATTTAACCTTCCTTTGAGATCTGCCTCTTCATCTTGTCCTGTAGATGGACCACACTCGGTGGTTCGAAACGCGTTGACCAAATACTCTCTATGTGATTTTTTCCTAAAATTTTCTTGAATTAACAAATATATTAGGAGTGTTAGAATAAATAAGACTTAATAATATATTTGAAGTTATAATATATATTCTAGTGAGATGTGGTGAATGACATACATATTAAATGATCAACTAAGTTAGTGAATGATAATTAGTGGTAGTAGTTTGTGGAGATTAGGTAGTGCGACTATATAAGACACAAATAGAAATGATTCAACTCATTGTATTAAATGACTTCATTGGAATAAAATAATATATATTTACATGAGTTTTTTTATAATTGTGTTTAAATCTGTCTCTTATGCTTAAAAGTTTAAGAGAAAAAATAATCAAGTTCGCATTTTCCACAATTGAAATTGATTAAAAAACTAGATGAAATCCCTATTGTCACATTGATGCATGCATTGCTAAAAATAAAGGTAATCTCCCTTGAGGAATGCTCCTTGGTTGATCAATTTATAGGTAATCTCCTTGCAAGAATGTTGTATGGTTGACCAATTTATAATCTCCTTGTAAGAATGCTACTTGTGTTGAAGAATGTAACTAGGTTCAGTCTTCATAATTGTATGATGTATTTTATCTATCAAAATAAATTTTATTATGACTTATTAAATCATGGGTTTCATGCTTAGGTCAATTATTTTTTAGATCAAAGCCTCCATTGCAGGCTTCTAGGGTTTATGTCAAGTGTCATTGTCCATGTCATAATGTAAAGAACCCTTCTTGGGATTTATTTGTCAAAGAAAAAAATTATTTTATTGTATTTTAGGTCTTCTAGGCCTCCTCCACCAAGTTGGCCTCAAGGAAGGACAAGTCAGCCTCAAACAGGGTAATTCGACCTCACAAGAAGCCTATATATTGGAGCAACTCGACCTCATTTGAAGTGGATGTCAAGCAAGTTCGATTTGCAGAAGATTGTAGCTGGAAAAGTGCGAAATTCCAAGGAAGAGGAGGACAAGTCTAAGGGAAAAGAAGAAGGTCTCTTTCAAGGTCAAGAATTCGATTTCTCTCTCTCTCATCTCACATGTGCGAAGTTCTGGAGTTTTGCTGGAAGGCTGAAATTCTGCAGTTGCTGGGGAGGCCGAAATTCTGGAGTAGCTGGGCCGAAAATTCTGCTGTTGGATCGAAGTTTTGGATTGAAGCTGCACTTTGAAGGGCTGACATTTGAAAGACTAAGAAAATGATATTTACAAGGAGGAAGGGCTGACTTGGTGGAGGATAATGGTCTATGGGTCTAGAGTCTTGGTCTATCTCATCTTGATTTTGAATCTACTAAAGGAAGAGTTCGTTTGATCCAGATTTAAACAGGAACGCAACAAATTACAGATATAACCATAAATACAGAGATGCAGCAGAAATAATACTTCATTTCATTAATGTAAAATACTAAAATATGCCTAGTAACAGAAATGGAAATAAACTAGCTTGGGCAATGGTAGCTTATCCCTGAGAAGAGATGTGGCGGCTACATGCCTCTGAACTACCTTACAATGAGGCTGAAGGGCCTTTTTATTATTGAACAATAAGAGCAAACCCTAAACAACCAAAACCCTAACCCGAGGAGATGTAACACCAAGAGTTTATGGGCCCCGTTGGGGTTAGTTGGACAACCAACTTCCCAGGGTCGTGACTTGGTCATATTATCTCCGTTTGACGCGCATGATACCCCGTTGAAAAGATATCTTCGAGGAATACGACGGAAAAGACGATTTTATTGAAAAATTGCTAGCTGTATATTGCAAAAAAAAACGTTGTTTAGGGCATCAAAACAACTCCGTAAGTTTAGGACCCGAAAAACTGCTAAAAATAGTAAATTGTGCTACAATTAAGGAAACTAAAAAATTGAAAGAAACAATGGTGGGGGTCCAAGTGGAATTGGCGGGTGGCCACCAATATCCACCTGGATCATCGTTGACTGGGTTTTCCCCTATATGGGGGTTTTAGCCCTGGTTGTCTGCCTACATTTACCGTCACTGATCTTCATATTTTTGCTTTTGATAATTGCTTGATGAAACAGAGATAAAAGAAGAACATAAGAAATTTAATTAGAACATAAGAATATCACAAGTAATTATCAACATAAGAAAATATTTATGCCTTTCTGATTTTCTAACACCTTGGTTGAGCAATTTTTAGGGCTATGGCCATCCTCCAAATCAATGGAGTGTTGGGTAGCTAATAATTGGTTGGCATTTATGGATGGAATGATTTTGATCCACTTTTTCATAATGGAATTTTATTCCTTTAATTTGAACACAAGGAAGACAAATATTTAACATGTTTGCAATAATTACTTCTTCGTAAGCTTGCGAGGGATATACCTTATTGGATTTTGGCCTAGAAGTAGATGCCCTCTATGCAATGATCATCTAGGTTTGTCTCCCCCATCTAGGTGTGGATATTTGGGATGACAAAGCCCTTCTTAATATTCGAACTTGGTTGGGTGTTACGGGGATAGATCAATCCTAAGACAAGGTTTGCATGCTTGTACTTCGATCCATGTAAAGTGGATTTATAGAAAGGAATATTTGAATGCATCAAATTGAAGCTAGATGACTAAACTCACATTCAAGCCCTAGATTAATAACCACTACCATTTGTGTTTGATATTTTCTTGTAATTTTACTAAGAACTCTAAGCGCACAACTATGGAGGTGTTATAAAAAATGAATAAACCTTAGGCCAAGAGGTAGATATATGCATCCTAGAGGCAACAATTGGATTGAAAAAAAAGTAGCTTAATTGATGAAAACATTTGAGATCAATATGTAATGTTCCCCTAGTTTGATACCCACTATGACATACACACTAGGCCTTTCCATTTCCGTAGGGGGTACCCAAGTTTGGTACAGATTTGAGATCAATTTGTGACGAACCCTAGAAGCTAGAAGCTAGGGGGTACCCCAAGGAAATGGGATAGCTTAGCTTGGTACAAATTTGAGATTAATATATGACATATTCCCTAGCTCTGGTACTCATATGTGATGTTACCCCTAACTTGGTATCAACTTGAGGAATCCATTTGTTTGCAATGCAATTCCTAGGGCTATTCCATTTCCTTATAGGGCTTGAGTGCTACTGCTAAAAAAATCTCAATTCTAGAAGCTCCAGAGCCTTTCAACCATGGACAATTTCACTAGCAATGCCAATGCATATTTACCCTCAATCGTCTTCTTAGGCTAGAATGATAACACATATTAATATAACCACTAATAATGTTTTTTTTCCACAAATCTCTTCTCCACATGAAGCAAGAACTCCCATAATGAAAGAGAAGAATGAATTATTACACCCTTAAACAACAAAAAATGCAAGGTTAAATATGCATGCTCTTAACATGCTACATGGCCTCTCCTAAGAAGCCCACAAAACCACCTGTTTCCTTAATTTCAAAGTTGGGTATAATAAAATATAAATAAAATTGTCTAGCCTCTCTAACCACACATCTCTCTCTAGTGGTTGGCTCTTTTTTTCTTGTTTTGAGAGTGAAGTTCAAGTAAAGTTGTATACTATGTCTCTTCATGATTGTGTCATCAATTACTTATGGAACACTATAAAGAGCTCGTGTGGGAGAGTTTGTAAAATAGTGCATATGTAGTATTAGATGATGCATTTATAATACCTTTCATAAAATTTCTGGAAATGAATACAAAATTCATTGTATTTAGTATGTAGTAATGTATTTCTTTTGCATTAATATTATTTGACCAAGTAAATTTTGTGCTTCTCATATTTTTTTGCTTCAAGATTGGGGTGGAATTGGTTCATCATAGCTTCTTTCCCATCCATTCGTTATATGTTCAGTGGAAATTGTTTATAAGCTCCTACTTGTCCATCCATAAATAGAAAGATAAACAAGAGGATAGAATCACATAAAAAGCATAAAGATGGAGATAAAAGAGCAACCATCATACAAGTATTTAGTATGTTCGAAATGTTCTTAGAAATCTTCAACATAAATCCCAAAATAACTAGAGAAATAGACCATGACAAAATTAATATCAAGCTTATGAGCATATGCTAGCATTAATGTAGCATAACTTATAGGACCTCACATTCATATTACATTTGTTTATTTTAAATTTGATAATGCCATTAAAATGAATACATATTGTTAAATGAGTTTGTTGCACCAAGATACGCTCTACATTCGAGAGATATTGCACTATTCCTAAATGACTGTAAACATTTAAATGTTGGCTCAATATGGAGGAGATATTGTAGTGGTTGTAAATGAGTGTAAACATTTAAATGTCAACTTAATATGGGAGAGATGTTGTAGTGTTCATAAAATGAAGCACTAGATCAAATAATAATAATAACGATAATAAAGCATAATGTTAGTTGAATAAAAAAAAGTAATACAAATAATAAATCCATTCAATTCAATTTGTTGTATTGTAATTTGTTTTTATTAATAAAATTACCAACAATTTTTCTTAATAAAAATCATAATATACATATCACATTAAAATAAATTTATATTGAGCCCATGGGGCGTAAAATAGATGGTGATGGGTGTTACACAAAATATTGTCACCATGACTATTTGCAGTCAGTATGGGTCTATCATCATTCATATTGTCCTCCTTAGCAAGTCTCAAGCCTCAGCTCTTCATGTCAAGCTTTGAAAATGAGAGAAAGACCTTAAAAATCAATAAAGCTTTGGTTCCGCACTTTTTTTCACTGTTACCTGCAGTCCCGCACCCCTTGTTCATGTTACCTGCGGACCTGTCTGCTCTGTCTCTAAAGGAGTGGGTGCGGACCCCTGTGAAAGTAAAAAAGGCGCAAGTTTATTCTTAAAAAGTCACTTTGGGCTAATTCTAGATGATTCTAGAAGGAATCTTGACGTGTATGGTTCGCTCCTAGGTGGTTCATGCATCCCAAAACTAAAGGAGCTAATCCCTTGATGAGAGGAGCTTATCCCTTTGAAGGAAGGCTTTATCCCTTTGAAGGTGGACCTAGTAACTTCCCTCCATTACACTATAAATTAAGGCATTGGGCTGGTTGCTAGGGAGGTTAGAAGCTGAACATTTTTGAGGGTAAATGCTGTTGGAATTGAGACTTCCTAGTTAATCTTGAGAGGAGAGATCACATACCTTTTGGCTTCATTGGGAAGAGAGTGAAACTTGTCAAAGTAAAGGAGACTTCTTGTTGAACCCTGGGAGGAGCTTGTACAGCATCAAGGCACCAAGGTTGTAAAGTTCTTCTTTGATTTAAGTTAATACAATCAGATTCATTTTTCTCAACAAATTGTCTTATGTGATTTGTTTCATGAATTCCTTGATCATCATGATAAGTATGCTTTATTATATTGGCTTTTCAGGTGCTATTTAATGCGTGTGCTTGTTTGTGTTTGCAGATTCTATACAAAGGAGCTCATTTGGATCAACGGAGCGAGGCTTCCACAAACTGGCATGGACCCAAGGTAGGCCTAAAACACTTGTTTGCCTTTATTTATAAATTGCATATTTAGAGAAAGATAGAATTTGTTTGGTTTGCTTGTCGCTAGATATCATTGGATACTAGTGAGGTCGGTCTTGTCCGCAAGAACGACTTATCCGGCCGACAAAATGGCGACTCCACTGGGGACTTGAATTTTTGATTTTTTCCTGTTTTTACTTTGATTTGAGAAACTGTGTTTTTGTTTTTGTTTTTGACTTGATGTGTGTGGAATTGGTTAGGTTTAGTAGATCTTGAATTATTTTTTGTTTTTCATACTTTTGGGAGAGGACCGCACCCTCTGTTTGTAACACAGTGTGGACCTATCTGCACTTTTGCTTTACACATAGAGCGGTACCGCACCTGTGTAAACTGGGAGCCTGCGGACCCTATCAAAATTTTGAAAAAATAAAGATTTTCTCTTTCAGTCAGCTTAGGATTTGTTATGTGTTTTTAGCCTCTGCCCAGATTTGCACGTGACTTGTCAGGAACTTTTCTTAGGTTAATTCCATTGGCATTAGGGTTTTAGGTGAAATTCCTAGAAGTTTTGGTTGCCGGGCTTGATTTTCATTTTGGTCTTGTAGTAGCTCAGAGCTTAGAAGCCTTAGAAGCCTCAGATCACCTTGGTTTTTACTGGCCTTCTTATGAGTCTAACCATTTCGTAAAATCTGCTTTTGTTGAGGAATCCATCTTGTGTTTCTCTTTGCGAAACTTTGAAAGGACTTGTGTTAAAAGTTTTGGATTTCATTTTTAGAAAAGAAAACAAAAAATTGTTGTTTTTTGACTGATTTGTGATTCTGGACATATTAGTCCTTAGTTTTCTTATAGCTAAGTAAAACATCCTTGAAAAAAATCTTGTAAGCTTTTACTTCAAATAGTTTTTTTTAGAATTTATTGATCTCAAGATTAGATTTTTCCATAGTTTTGAGTGTTTTATAAAAATAAAAAAATCTCTTTTGAAAAAGTTTGTTTTTGTAGTATTTGAGTGTTTGAAAGAAAGGGAAATTTTCGTGAGCATAACTAGTTGTCTCGTTTTTGAGTGTATTGGAAAAGACAAAAAGCTCTTCTTTTGATTTGTTTGTTAAGGAAAGATTTGTTTTTACAAGCATTTGCATTCTCAGCTCTTTCTTAGCTAGAAATTCATTGAAGGGAAAAGATTGCTTATCATCTTAAGTGTTTTTTTTAGTGATTTGGAGTCGAGTCTTCACACCATAAGTTTCATCTCCGCACCTTTTGACTTAAGAAAAAACCAATAAAAATAACGCTTAAAGTAAAATCTATTTAGTAATATTTTTATTTTCTAGGGCTCTTTATCACCAACATAGCTTAGGCTAGTATCTTGGAGTAGGGAGTAATCAACTCTCCAAGATAGTAAAACAAACAAGTAGTTGTATCTTGCGGTAGGAGATAAATTCCAATTGTTACATCTATGCTCTGGGAAAGCTCCTCTTAAAGGAGAAGCACGAGATCATATCTGAACCAGTGTGGGAATCAATCCTTCCTCATTGGGAAGGATAGAAGATATTCACGTATTAAAAACGGTAAACCTCGGATTAACCATTGTTGAGGAGCCTAGGGTCACTTGTTGGTAAACCTTGGATTATGTCAAGGAGCCTTCAAGGGGATTGAGCTTGTTACTCTGCCCTTGCGTGCATATCAGATCGTAGACTGTTCCCCCAGGTATATTTGTTTCCGTTGGTAACCTTAGTGATCATATTCTATAGGATTCTTTCCTAAGGTGACGGTGGAGGGAAGATCCCACTATACCTGGAGCAGACATCGGCTAGACTCACTTGGATTTTCTGGGGGGTTCTCTTCACTCGAGACGGTTTAGTGGAGAAACTTGTGCTAGTCTATTCATTAAGAAGGTTTCCGGGGTAACTGTTCCAACCGCCATTTCTGTATTGAATTCTGTGACGTTGGATTTCATCACCAACTAGTGTTTTCAGTACGCAAAGTTACTGTTTGTGTGTGGTTTGATCTCCTAGATTCTTTAGGCGTGTGATTCAAAATTGTTTGGTTCTTTAGAGGCTTTAGGTGGTTTTCATTGAGATTATTCTTTGTTTGTGTGTGAAGTAGTTAAAATATTTAATCATGGCTGAATTACTGAGGAAGTCCCGTAGACTTCAGGGCCAACCTCCTAAGTTTTCACCGAGCCATCCTAAAGGGCTACGAGCCCTTGTAACTCCTAGAGACAGTAGAGTTGGGTCACCTGAAGAAGGAGAGTCTTCATTAGTTGTACATCCTGATTATCAAGCTCTAGTAACAGATTATAATCTGCAATCTATTTCGTTTTCCGAAATTACTGATAGTTTTTCATCTACTAGTGATTTAGCTGAGGAACCTGAAATATCTGAACCTGAAACTGAATTTGCTGCTACTCCAATATCAGGATTTGCCTCTCCAACTTCCAGTGGTCCTGGTTCACCAATGGTAGAAAGAGTAATTACCCAAAATCTTCCTTCTAGACTTGTATCTATTGAAGAACTTGTTACTCCGGAAGAAGGTATCTCTATCCTTGAAAATCAACCAGCTATAGAACTTAGGGAGCGTGAATCGATCTTTTACAGTCCACCTAGGAGCAATGCTTGGTATCTTTCATTGACCAATTTTTTGGAAAACCCGGGACTAAGTTTTTCACCACCTCGCATTCCTTTTCACCCAACACCTAGGGGTTATTATCCTCCGTTAAATATGTCAAGACAGTCGTCCATGTTTTCTCAATCTCCAGAAACTTTTTTATACGGCGGTCCTTCTGTTCCCTCTGGGTATCAGTCACTTACTGGTACTTTTTCGGGAGCATCTCCTTAACCTATTGAACAAGGGTTATTAACTGGTAATAACAGAACTAAGCCGTTGAGTGTAGAAGATATTATTATGATGTCAGGTACTATTCCTAATCCGCAACCTCAAGGTGGCCAGTTATCGCCTGGGGGGCAGCCTCAAAGTCCTCAATTATCCCATGGGGGGCAACCTCAAGGACAATACATACCTACGGGATAGTACATTCCTCAAGGTCAACCCCAGACTCAGTATGTACCTCAAGGTCAACCCCAGTATCAATATGTACCTCAAGGTCAACCCCAGTATCAGTACGTGCCTCAAGGTTATCAATCTCAAGGTCAGTACCCAACCTAAGGTTTCCAACCACCTTTTGGTCAATCATTTGTCCAAGGAGTTGGAAATGTACCTTTGATTTATCAACCCTACCCTCAACCCGGTTATGGTCCTCAATATTCTCAACCTGCTATGGGTCTGTACCCCGGAATGAACTTAGTGTGAGATCCATCTCAATCTCAATAGATCTTGCAACCGAATGTGTAGTTGTCATCTCAATCTGGACAACCCTTGGTTTCTAGTTCACCCCAGCAACCTGTCCAGTCTACTATTCAAACTTCTGCACCTTCTGTAGTTTCTCAGCCTGGGCCTAGTATGCCTCGTACTCCGCCTCAAACGACTGCTGCAACTGCTGCAACATCTGTTCAATCTACCCCACCTACTTCTGGAGTATCGATAGCTCCGGTTTCTACTGTTCCTGTATCAACTCCTCAGACATCTTTACCTCAGTCTGGATCCACAATTCAGACTTTGGTTCAAATGCCTGTAGGACAACCTGGTCCAAGTACGGTTGTCACAAGTCAACCTCAATTTACTTATCAACCGTACCAGGGACAGTACCAATTCGGTCCTGCTGTGCAGCAGCCAGTCTATCAGTATCAACCGTACCCTGGATATACATATCAACAACCTCAACAACCCCAGTACGGTCCGGTTAATCCTGGTTTTTTCGAGAGGATATAATATCCCAAATGCAATTCCAATTCCTAGTTATCCTGGATATCCTCCTCCTGGGGTTGGTCTCATGACCCAGGGTTTCAGGGACCCTAATCGTCAGTTACCATTCATTGCAACTTTGGACTTGCCTGACTTGTCGTGCCTTACGAATGATCGAATTAACTATCTTCCGTTTTGGCTGCTAATGCCGAATAAGTTGCCTAGTGATATTCCTAAGTTTGAAGGCAAATCAGGAGAGGACCCGTCAAACCATGTGATGACTTATCACCTCTGGTGTGCGTCTAACTCCTTTTCAGATGATTCAATTCGTTTAAGGCTTTTCCAACGCACTCTAATTGGTCTTGCAGCCAAGTGGTACATTGAGTTACCGCGAGCCATTTTTTATAACTTTAGTCAGTTAGCTACTTCGTTTTTAACTCATTTTCAGTTTCTAGTCAGATATGAAAATGGCACAGAATTATTAACTTCATTAAAACAATCAACATCCACTTACATTTCAGATCACATTCATGAATGGAGACGTCGACGACGTTTAGTGAAGGTTTTTATTCCGGATCAGATCTTAGCTGAATGGTTTGTCAAATCTTTATTACCAAAGATCACTGAGGATGTAGCTAAGGCAAGAGTCGTTACTGAAGAGCAAGTAATTACTCAAGCTCAGTACCTTGACTTAGTTTATACGCAGTCAGGTACATTACACGAGAAAATCCCTGACCTTCCTAAACAAAATCAAATAATTGCAGCTCCTTCAGGGTCTCATGCCGCTGATGGTATGATTGGTACGGTTAATACCAAAAGTAAGAAGAAGTCTTCCAAGAATTCTTCTCCTATCATAACTTTACCAGATTCCCCGACAAGAGATTCTTCCGCAGAAATTTCCGCTGATATTCATGTTGTAGAGTCATCTACAGCAAAATCAAAATCTGGCGGTAAAAAGAAAGGGAAGAAGAAAAATAAAACAGATAAAAATTCGAAAGAGAAACAAGAAAAAACGGAATCAACTGATGAGAAACGCAAACCTCGTTATCCTTGTCTCATTTGTGACAAAGAGAATTTTACAAGAGACTGCCCTCATCGTGCAGAGGTTGCGAAAATCATCAAAGGTTCCCAAACGCCTGCTGTTTTGAAGGATCCTTTTCCTAGTCAAGACAGTAAGATGATAGGTTCTTCCTCAAATGCCTGCGAACAACCCATAATGATGATGTCCCATGTTAGGATTGCGACTCGATCACAAGATTATGGAAGTAAAATTCCTGTTGATGGTAAGGAAGCAGAATCTTCTCATTCGAACCCATCAACTTCAACTCCCGGTTTCGATCCACTACAGATAGAGAAACCTAACCCAGACTTAGTAATCAAACCGCCTGCCAAGGGTATACTTCGAAAGTCAGCTTTCAATCCACATGCGAGAGCGGCTCAGAACTATAACATTGTTGAAGATTTGGCTATTTCACCTTCGACAATGTCGGCTTTGGAAGTGCTGCAGTCATGTCCAGCGCAGCGTAAATTGCTATTGTCGGCTATAGGAGCTGTTGACGTTCAGGACTCGAACCTTATAATTTTCAATCTAGAAAATAGTACACCTTGCTTACCTCATCAAATGGCTTTCCAGATTCCAGTGTTAGTCAAAAACATACCTTGTTATAGGACTGTGATTGATGAGGGAGCCTCAACGTGTATTATGTCGATCCAGCGTTGGAGATCGCTTGGTTCTCCTACGCTTAATCAATTCCCGACGATTCTAAAGGCCTTTGATGGCCGTGGGTTCCATCCTTTTGGCATTCTACAAGATTTACTTATAGGGGTTGAAGGCAAAACTGTTAATCTAGATGTGGAGGTGGTTGATGCCCCTCTAGATTACAACCTTCTCTTGGGTCGTAGTTGGTCTTACGTTATGACAAATGTTGTTTCATCGGTCTTTCGGCTTATAAATTTCCCTCATAATGGAAAGATCATAACTATAGACCAGCTAACTTACTTTTCATCTGACCCAGCCTCTTCTGAAAGTATTCAGCATGTCGCAAAACAACTATCCCATATAAGGATGTTGGAGTAGGACTAGTTAAAGATTCTAGTTTACTAGGAACTTTTCCTTTTCCTCCTATCAACACATCGTCTTCTATTGCAACCATTCATATGATTTCATCAGACACTATTGTTTATGATGATCCTTGGATCGTACCTTCCGAATCTGAGATAGATTCATTTGGTGATGTTATGCCTTTGAGTCCATATGAAATTGCGTATCAGGCCGTGCAGTCATTTTCCGACCCTTTTTCAACCAAAATTGACTTAATGAATGTGTTCCATGAAGAATCAATTTCAACATCAAACTCAGATTCAACTATGTTTTCCGAACTTGTCCACACCGATGAGAAAATTCGTGAAATCCTGTGTGTTGATGATTTACCATGGGAAGATCTTCATCATAGATCTTCGTTTTTACCTGAGATTGATTGCTTTGAAAATGATTTTTCATCTATTTTTACGACTGAATATTTCAAGGAACCTCAGAATCCAATGAAAAATTTCTGATTCTGAGTTAAATTTGGGAAACATTTCTCGAACTATTCCTACTGATATTTCGGTTAAACCTGGAATTGTTGAAAACATTCATATAGGTGCCTCTTGTACGGAAAATGAAATTCAAACATATAAGGCCTTATTTCAAGAATTCCGCGACGTGTTTGCCTGGTCATATGAGAAATGCCAGGAATTGACCCAGCAATTGTTGTTCATGAAATCAAAACTTACCCGGATGCTAAACCCGTCCGGCAACGTTTGCGTCAGATCCACCTGCGAAAATCTGCTGCTATTAAAGCAGAGTTGAAAAATTACTTAAAGCAGGTTTCATTTAACCAATTCCGTTAACGGATTGGGTATCTAATATTGTTCCTCTTAACAAAAAGCAAGGAACAATAAGAATATGTATCGATTATAGGGATATTAATCGAGCCTGTCCAAAAGACAATTACCCAACTCCCTATATCGATCAAATCATTGATGATTGTGCCGACAGTGAAATATTCTCCTTCATGGATGGTTTTTCCGGATACAATCAAATAAATATTCTACCTGCTGATCAACCAAAAATGGCTTTCATTTGTCCATGGGGGACATTTTCTTATTGCAAATTACCTTTTGGGCTCAAGAACGCCGGGGCAACTTTTCAAAGAGCCATGTCTTACACGTTTCATGACATCAAGCACATTGTGCAACCCTATCTCGATGATTTACCTACTCATTCATTACATCGAGCTGATCATCTCATCCATTTACGAGCAATCTTTATGAGGTGTAGGCATTATCGAATTAGGTTGAATCCACACAAGTGTGTTTTCTGTATAGAAACGGGTCGGTTACTGGGGTTTGTTGTTTCGAAAGCCGGCATTCGCGTCGATCCCTCGAAGGTTGAAGCTATTGTCAAATTGCCTCCTCCTTTGAGTCTTCGCCAACTCCAAATTTTGCAAGGGAAAGCAAACTTTTTACGTCGATTCATTCCTAACTACGCCGAGATCACAAAGGGTTTTACCCGGTTGTTGAAACAGAATACTCCATTATTTTGGGATGAGATAGCTGATAAATCTTTTGATGCACTAAAACATGCGTTGACCCATGCACCGTTACTGCATCCTCCCAACAACAACCACAACTACTTCTTATATCTCGCCGCCTCGCATTCCACCATTGTAATGGTGTTAGTTCAGGAAGATGAATTCGGTAGTGAACATGTGATATATTACCTTAGTCGGACTTTAAATCCAACTGAGCTAAAATATTCACATGTGGAGAAATTGGCATTGGCAGCTGTTCAAGCTGTCCAACATTTTCGTCATTACATTTTACTACGCAAAACTACAGTAATTTCCGATTGCAACCCTATGATCTATATTTTGACCAAACAATTGCTGGGGGGAAAGTACTCCAAATGGATTGTAATCCTGCAGGAGTTCGACTTGGAATTTGAAAAGTCTAAGTCGAAGAAATCTTTAGTTTTTGCGGAGTTGATGTGTGACTTCCCACGTGTTGACACGGAAACTGTGGCGGAGGAGCCCATTGCGGACGAATCCTTGTTTCTAATCAACACTTTAGATCCATGGTATGGAGATATCATAGTTTATCTCCAAACCCAATCCTTTCGGCTAGAAATTTCAAGGTTAGAACGTCGAAAAATACGATTCCAGTCCCAACAATTCAAAATTATTGGAGATACACTTTATTGTCGTGGGGCGGACTCTGTTTTCCGACGTTGTTTAAATCATGAGGATGCTGAAAGGGTTCTAAATGACTGTCACTCTGGAGCGTGTGGCGGTCATATGTCTAGGTTTGCCACAACCCAAAGATATTGCGCGCTGGCTATTTCTGGCCGTCTTTGTTTAAAGATTGTATTAACGCGGTCTGAAAATGCAACAACTACCAAATTTTTGACCGAAAGATGCGCGCTCCACCCACTCCTCTCCACCCTATAATTGCCATCGGTCCTTTTGCGAAATGGGGTATCGATTTTATTACATGTAACCCTCACTCGGCTGGGGGGCTTGCGTATATCATCCTTGCGGTAGATTATTTTACCAAGTGAGCTGAGGTGATGCCGACATTTGAGGCAGACGGAAAAACTGCTGCGATTTTCGTGTTCAATCATATAATTGCTAGGTTTGGTGTTCCACAAGCGATTATCACTGATCATGGGCGTCATTTTCGAAACATTATGATGACTAAAATTACAGACCAACTTGGCTTGCGTCACGATAGTTCAACTCCATATTATCCACAGGCTAATGGTCTGGTTGAAGCCGTCAACAAAGTTCTAGTCATCATGACCCGACGAATCATTGGGATTCATAGGTCGAATTGGCATAACATTCTTTTTTCAGCGCTTTGGGCGTATCGAACCTCAGTAAAAACGTCAACTGGTTCCACTCCTTTCCAGCTAGTTTATGGTTTGGAAGCTGTGTTACCCATTGAATGCGAAATCCCGTCATTGCGAATGGCCATCGAATTACTTCCAGCCACTTCCGAAGAGGAAAAACGTCTGTTATACTTGGCTCAGCTAGATGAGAATCGACGTGATGCTGCATTAGTGATCGAAACTCAATATACTTTGCCAAAAAACCCCCCTAATCGAAAACCATAATGCCCAAATTAGAGCCTTTATCGAAGGGTAATTTTCAGAGTAATACCCCCCTAAGGATAGCATCAAAAAGCAGAGCTTAAACTTCGCGAGAAGGCCATTTCAGAAAAATCGACCTCAAAAAAAAGGTCGCAGTATCGTATATACCAAAAATCCAAAGCGAACCCCAAACCCTAAAGGACAACCATCAACCCTAAAGGCCAATCCAATCCGATCGGATTAAATATTCTTTAATTCTTCATTTATAGATTTATAAATAATTTATTCTTCTTTATTTAGATATCTATATATCTATTACCTACTAATGACACCATTTATTTTTATTTTCATTAAATAAATAATTTATACTATTATTAGTTTATATTTTTTCATTTAATCATTTATTTATTTAGTAGATTAATAATTTATTTATTATTATTTTTCTTCATTTATATATTTATATATTTAGTTAATAAATAAATAATTTGTTTATTTTATCTTACACCTAATATAACTAATTTTTTATATATCTATATGTAAAATTTATTTATTTATTATTATATTATAATTTATTTATTATTTATAATTTTATAATTAAATAATTTATTATTATTCTATAATTCTTTATCTATCTTACACCTAATATAACTAAAAATGATACCATTTAATTTTATTTTTTCATTAAATAAAATATTTTATACTTTTATATTCATTAATATATAATTTATTATTAATTTATATTTCTTCATTGATTTATTTATAAATAATTTATTATTATTTTATAATTCTTCATATGTTTATAGTTTTATCTCACACCGAATATAACTAATTTTATACATTTATATATATTGATTTATTTATTATTATATTTAATTTAATTTTTATCTATTTTTTACCTAATATATCTGAATTGGACCTTGCTCCCTTAGTTAGGTAACCGTTGGTGTCTCTGCTCTAGCTATTTAAACAAGCGAAGCTGGATCTGTTTTTCAACTTGTCCTGACGATGAACCACACTAGTTGGTTCGAAACGCGTCGACAAAAGATTGATTATGTGATTTTGCCGAAGATTTTCTAAACAGTATTAAAGCTCAGTACGATCGAAATGTTACCCCTCGTAATTTTTCGGAAGGAGACCTAGTCTTATTGTATGATCAAGCAAATGATAAATTAGGTGCTGGAAAATTCGTACCCATATGGCATGGTCCTTATGTTGTTAAGCGAAAGCTGGCAAAAGGGGTCTATGAATTGGTAGACTTTGACGGGGTCTCTTTAGGTAAACCCAGAAATGGTCTTTACCTGAAGAAGTATTATGCTTAAATTTGGGTGTGGAGATTTTTAGTTAGGTTAGTTTTCTTTCTAGCTGGTGTGTTTTAGGTTAAAAAGTCTGCTTAGCTTAGAGAGTGTTTTTTGTCATTATCCCTGCTTATCTTGATTTTACTCTTGATATTGCAGATGTTGACGCCTCTCCAAACATACATTGGTTTTGCTGATGGTACTTGTCGTAATACACGGAACATTTCTTCCGTAGCTTGGGTTATCTATTCGTCCTCTGATGAGTTGGTATCTATGCATGGGGTAAGCCTCGGTCAAACAACAAACAACATTGCCGAGTATAGTGCAGTGATTGAGTTATTATCTGAATCTATTTCATTTGGGATTTAGAGTTTGATAGTGAGGTTAGATTCTGAACTCGTTGTATTACAACTTAATAGAGTATATGCCATTAGAAATCCAGTGTTATTGAGATTATTTTTGAGAGTTCATCTCTTGGAACGTGAATTTGACTATATTGAATATTAGCATATTCCAAGATATTTAAATACATTAGCAGATGCAATTGCTTCTCGAATGTTAAGTAGACATTTGCAATAATCATAGAAGTAAATTTAAAAAACATTCCATAACATGTTTTACAAGATAAACCGGTAATAGTGAAACAGTATAGCATAGAAGTGTGTCAAATATACATCGTCTTCGATCATAGGTTGAAAAACACCTTATGATCGGCAAAAATGATAGTACAAAAAGCAAAAAATGTCGTATGTGTCTACAACAGGCGATCATCCTATCATTGGTGATGATCACGATAAAAAACCACTGTACGGTCCACCTTACAAAGGAACCTCCTGAAAGGTCCTGGGACCCCAATCACATAGCGTTGTAGCCTAAGAGGAATGTCATCTATGCTGGTCTCCGGAATGTCTGCTGTCAAACGCTCTAGATGACTCTCCAATTCGGCCAAGGTCTCTGTAGATTCGTCCTGTGGGGCTGGTGCTACTGCAGCTGGTTGTTTCCTCTCATAGGGTCGGAGAGTGGCTGGTCACCGTGGACCTACATTTGCATTTGAAACTTTTACTATCAATTTTGGGACGAGATAAAAAAAAAAAAAAATAAAAATTAAATTAGAAAATGTTGAAAATGATTTTACCTGAGTCATCCCATTGCTCTCCTGGTGGAAGAGCCATGTCTGGGTCACCACAATAATCTACCCCAGCATAAGGAAAGTCCTGAATAGCAAAAACTTGGTTCTCCAACCAATGAAAATACTCAGGAGTGAATCAAATGACTTCTGTTCCCTCCTTAGGATGACAGGCCATAACTGCAACCCAACACATCAGTTTGGGCTCTCGGGGAAGTCCAGCTCCAACAGTGAGATGCTGTGGGACCAACATTGGGACCCTCTCCAGACCAAAGCTCACAACTAAAGCACCATATCCAAAGGTCTTCAGTTGTCCGTTCTTTGCTCTAGTCAGTTGGCCTTTTATATTAGCCAACACAGCATCGCACCAGTTGAAGATGGTGCCTCGAAAGCAATCTACTGCCACCCGTATTTGGGATCCAGTGGATATGTGTAGTGCTGCACTTCCGCAGAGCCTGGTAACAGTAAACGCAATCACTTTCAGTTCAGGAAGGGATATGGTTTTGATATCTATCCCTTTGTCTCTAGTTTGGTAGTTGCAGAACTCTAGCCGGAGGCTATCGACAGACTGGCCAACTGGCCTAGCCCCGAATAGAGTCAAATGTTCACCTCTCTTAGGCAAACCAGTCAAAAAGTAAATGTCTTCTGGCTCCATTTCGAGCTGGTGACCACCAATAAAGAAGCACTGGTCCTGTATGTTCCACCTGTCTACCAGCCACTGCAAAAAGTCCACCTAGGCCCTCATGCCAGGTATGGCCCAGAATTTGTATAAGCTGCATGCCTTCAATGCATCAATCAAAGGTTGATGATTTATCGTGGCGAGATCTACATCCTCGTGCTCCCGTTCTCGCCAATCAAGCATGATGTATACCCTACATTCAATAAAAAGGCGAACTAGAATATCTAAAATCAAATTTTTTGGGCGAAATTTGAGAAATTTAGGTTTAAAAACCTTTGTTGTAGGGACCGCACCCTCTCTGTTAGAGATAGCGCGTGGGTCCGCACTTTGCCTTCACGGTAGGTGCGGACCCCTGACTTTTTTCCTTTTACAAAAAAGTCGGGGTCCGCAGGTTACCTGTGCTATGCCTGCGGACCCTGCGTGCGGGTTTTTAACCTAAAAATTCCTTAAAAAATGAAATCAAAGCCTAAAAAAAATTTTTAAACGGATGAAATGGAAGAGGAGGATGATGTAGATTACCTGGAGGAGACGGCGTTCGATTCCAACGGAGGGATTTTCCACAATCTTCACAGGAAGTTTCTAACCAAAAGCTCTCTTTTCTCACTCTGAAGTCAAATGGTAAAAATGAATTTACGAAAGCCCTTTTTATAAGCTTTTTTGAATAAATGCATTTTTAATATGTTTATTTTTCACTTTAAGGAGGCAAATTTTGAAGCATTTTTATCCATTTTAAACAAGTATGAGTACTGTTTGAGTTTTTGTGCAGGATAACAGATTTTTCAGGCAAAATCGATCATTTTCGACAAAAAACATTAGAGTCACCTTTAATCTCTTTTCTGACTCCTAAAACATGAAAAGATTGCCAAGTTTTTCTTTTTAAACTCGTTAAAACAGAACTAAAAAGAGGGTCCACTTACAGCCCTTTTCTGACCGTAAAAACATGAAAAGATTGCCGGATTTTTGTCGTTTCAAATTCAATATTGGTTATAAAACGATGTGTCATTGATCGCTTTTTTACTTTTTCGGATTAGAGGCACTAATTATGAAAAGTACTCCTTGGTCGTAATGATCAAGCGGTTCTCTCAAGTATTATTTTATACTTTTTCGAGCTTGGAGACACAAATTTACGAAAAAGGACAACCATGGAGTCTTCTTAAGTTTTTTCAGACTCTCTAAAATTGAAAAACGCCGAGTTTCTCCTATACTAGACTCGTTAAAATTTAACAGTAAAGGACTTGTTCAATTACAAACAGGAAAGGACCACTCCTTCTTAGGGTTCAAATTTAAACTAAGTTGGACTCATCCGAAGGATGAGCTTATAATCAAGCAAATGTTATCCTCCTCAAGCTTGTCAAAAATAAAGTGGTACTTGCCAGAAATGGTGGGGGAAAAGAGAGAAAAATGAGCCTGTTTGTCATACTTTGTAACCACTCTTGAACATGACACTTTTTATTCACCTGGGTTGGGAAATCCTTTGCCTAACAGTTGATCAAACCATATTGAAAGTCTTCAACCGGTTTCTGGGTATTAACTTTGGGTCAGTTGTCACCAAACCATCTGCTGTGTCGTTATGTGTTCAAGAGGTTAGTGCAAATAAACCATTCATCTACAAAATAGCTATCATGCATCTTGACCATCCCTGAGTCGGTCCTTGCAACTAAATTTCTTCAAATTTGATCTATGATTTCGTGTTGTGGGCTTGCCTATGATGGATCGCTTTCTATCGACTTCAGCTCATTATCTAGAAAGATGATCTAGAAATCGTCAGTACCTTCGGATCTGCATGCCTCAATGGCGGGTTTCTCGCCTTCGACGATAGGTTGCATCATTGACCTTCGATCAAAGGATTCCATGACATGTTCGACATCAACACATCTATTCACATCTCATGGATTGTACTGAGTACTTTGAGAACCATTGACATTACTGGTGGTTTCTCTCACACTTGTTAACAGTTTACATCATTGACTGGTAATCAAGTGGTTTCTACCATGTTCGACTTCGACACATTCATTCACATGGTTAGAATCATACTATTTCGGGAAGTAGAAATCAAGACCCTGGATCTAGTTTCCACCATCCAGGCTGCGAGGAATTTTGTATTCATTATACAGTGGACTATTCATAAACAGATGGCTGCGTCCATACTGTGTCTACATGTGTCTATACTTGTGATGTATTACAAGATCATTCCTATATCAGAGCAGTAGTTAGTTTTCTAGTCAGTTTTGATCTGAGTATGGGAATGCCTACCTCAGCGATGATATTATCTCATATATATATTTTGCATTGAATGTTTTTATAGGTTCCAACCGGGCTCTCCACAAGATGATCCTCGAAATGATAAAGTACTTCACTCTTCTTAGATGATAAATGAAATCCTCATCTACTACAGACTTCGCACTTTAGGGGGCAATTTGTTACACAAAATATTGTCACCATGACTATTTGCAGTCAGTATGGGTCTATCATCATTCATACTATCCTCCTTAGCAAGTCTCAAACCTCAGCTCTTCATGTCAAGCTTTGAAAATGAGAGAAAGACCTTAAAAATCAATAGAGCTCTGGTTCCGCACTTTCTCTCACTATTACTTGCGGTCCCGCACCCCTTGTTCATGTTACCTACAGACCTACCCGCTCTGTCTCTAAAGGAGTGGGTGCAGACCCCTGTGAAAGTAAAAAAGGCGCAAGTTTATTCTTAAAAACTCACTTTGGGTTAATTCTAGATGATTCTAGAAGGAATCTTGACGTGTATGGTTCACTCCTAGGTGGTTCATGCATCTCAAAACTGAAGGAGCTAATCCCTTGATGAGAGGAGCTTATCCCTTTGAAGGAGGGCTTTATCCCTTTGAAGGTGGACCTAGTAACTTCCCTCCATTGCACTATAAATTAAGGCATTGGGCTGGTTGCTAGGGAGGTTAGAAGCTGAACATTTTTGAGGGTAAACGCTGTTGGAATTGAGACTTCCTAGTTAAGCTTAAGAGGAGAGATCACATACCTTTTGGCTTCATTGGGAAGAGAGTGAAACTTGTCAAAGTAAAGGAGACTTCTTGCTGGACCCTGGGAGGAGCTTGTACAGCATCAAGGCACCAAGGTTGTAAAGTTCTTCTTTGATTTAAGTTAATACAATCAGATTCATTTTTCTCAACAAATTGTCTTATGTGATTTGTTTCATGAATTCCTTGATCATCATGATAAGTATGCTTTATTATATTGGCTTTTCAGGTGCTATTTAATGTGTGCGCTTGTTTGTGTTTGCAGATTCTATACAAAGGAGCTCATTTGGATCAACGGAGCGAGGCTTCCACAAACTTGCATTGGACCCAAGGTAGGCCTAAAACACTTGTTTGCCTTTATTTATAAATTGCATATTTAGAGAAAGATAGAATTTGTTTGGTTTTCTTGTCGCTAGATATCATTAGATACTAGCGAGGTCGGTCTTGTCCGCAAGAGCGACTTATCCGGCCAACAATGGGGTGTACTGTTGGGTCCCTATAATACTAGTGATTACCCCATTACTATTGTAGTTATACCCTTATTTATATTTTTGTGCCCCTATTACCCCCATATTGTTATTTCTGTGCCCCATAGAATCCCTCTATTGTTATTTTTGTGGCTTTATATTATTATTGTTAGGTCGGTTGGATTATATTGTCTCCTTAGACTCCTATATATAGAAAGAAGGTTTTATCATTTGTATCATCCAAGAATTGTTCATTCATGTAATGTAAAGGAGGTTGCCCCCTCGAAGAGGCTGAATTCTAAGGCGTTGATCTATATTTTCTATCTTTTCTTGAGCTGGTTTCATAACATTTGGTATCAGAGCTTTGGATTCTAGGGTTTCGCTGCTCCAAACAGGTCATCGTTGCATTTTCGCTATAACTTTTTTTCTGTGATGTTTCAGAAGTCGCAAAAAAACCCCATTTGAGAAGAATTGGCGCTGAACCTTGGGTCCGAATTTCAGAGCTTTTCGCGTGATATTTTCGGAGATATGATCTGAGGAAGTTGGCCTTTTGGCATACTCCTGAATTACATTCAAAACAGGTGACCTGGGGAAAATCGTCATAACTCTCTCTCTGAGGATCGGATTGAAATTTTGTAAAAAGGTACAGAAAGAGGACAGACTGTAGTTTCTTGTATGTGTGTTTTAGATTCAAAGGTTGAAACAGTAACTCGTGGCACGTCGTACAAGTTCGCTCTACTGAACCAGTCTAAGAGCAAGTCACTGTGGGATATTTCACATAACTCTTCCTTGGAGAATCCAATTTGGCTCAGACTTGTGGCATTGGAAAGAGGACGCAGAAGGCTACTGCAGGTAGCAATTTCAGAACTGGATGATCCGAAATTACAGAGATACATCAGATTCAATATCAGGCTTCTATAAAGTGAAAAAAGGTGTGTAGTTTTTTTTTTAAATTTTTGTGTAAGCTTGGTTTAACGGAATTCAAAGGGCATAGTAAAGCATTATTATCGGTAACGGATGCCCCAAGGAAAGAAAATGCAAACACCTAGTAAGGAACCTGAAAGCTCTAGCATGACTCATGAAGAAGAAGAAGAAATGCTACATGATATATCAAAATTACAAGAACAAGTGCAACAAATGTCACGCTCACAAAAGCTAACAGAAGCTAAGATAAGTGGCGTGGAATCTAAGATAAAGGGCATGGAAGCTAAGATGGATGATACGAAGACAGATTTGAAGAGAGACATGGTAGATTTGAAGACAGATATGGAAGAATTGAAGAAGTTGCTACAAGAAAGGGTCACTAATGGTGAAAAGGTAGTAAAGGAAACTCATGATGAGAACAAAAGAAATGTTAATCATGATACTATATATGCTAATGTTGGATCGAAGACTCACCATGTTCCAAAAATCGATATGAGGAAGTTTGATGGCAAGGATCCCGCCACATGGATATTACAGATGGAGCAATTCTTCGATCTCAATAATGTGCAAAACACACAAAAGGTACGTATGGCAACTTTATATTTGGAACCAAATCAATTTGTATGGTATCAATGGCTTTGTTCTCGCAAACAATTTATCACTTGGGAAATTTTTACGGAAGAATTGATAGCACATTATGAGGATACAAAAAGCAAGACTTTTTTTAGCCAATTGATAAGTCTCAAACAAAAGGGTTCAATAATGGAGCACATTGAGGAGTTCCAAAAATTGAACATAAGGGTAAAAGATATTCCAGAGGAGCATAGGATTGATGTGTTCATAGGGTCTTTAAAGGATAATATCCAACATGATGTGCGCCTTTGGGAACCTGATTCATTAGAGAAGGCATTCAGGTTAGCAAGAAAAATGGAAAGCAAAATTATGGCAACTAGGAAGCATACCATTCACAACTATAAAGATGGAAGTGTTGTTGCCCATAGTCTTCCACAACCTACAAGGTTGACACCACAACAATTGGAAGAAAAAAGAGCAAAAGGGTTTTGTTACAATTGTGATAGCAAATACACAAAAGGTCATAAGTGTGCTGAGAAGAAATTATTCTACATAGATTGTGAAGAGGAAGAAGAAAAAGAGCAAGAAAGGTCAAAAGAAGAGGATATATTCCAGGAACAAAGCCTAGATGAAGAACAAATAAATCCGACCATATCTTGTAATGCATTGGCGGGAATTACCACTCCTCAAACCATCAAGATAGAAGGACAAATCAAGAAGAAAAAGGTAATAGTGTTGATTGATTTAGGAAGCACCCACAATTTTATTCATTGTAGGGTAGCAAAAGAATTGAATTACTTCCTATATCCAGCACCAGAGTGTCAAGTGATGATTGCAAATGGAGGAACAATAAATTGTTCTGGAAAGTGCCATAATATCAAGCTATCCATGTGTTGTGGGGAAAAATGCCTATGCAGGACGATCCTATCCACCTAAGGTGTGACAGTGCCTTAGCAACAAACAGAGACAGCTATTCTAGTATTCTTCCTTTATGAATTAAGAATGAAGAGAGATGGATGGACTAACCGGTGTCTTCCGTTTGTCCCTCGATCTGGTCTCTCTTCTCTTTGGGAGTTCACAGCTACTTGTCTTCTTGCTCGCCCAGCTTCAACAGGTCTTTGCAAGATTACAAGAGAAGAACACTACACAAAGACATAGATTCATAATCATAACTAGTTCAGGATTAGAAGTAAACTAAACATACTAATGCAATCATACATCAAAGATACATCAGTATATAGGAGAAACCAAGATAGCTTTATTGATGAATAACAAGGTTCAGGAAGAGATACAACCCAGAGGGCTCCAATCCAGCATCTCCTTCCCAGCAAAATGGAATTCCTATCTTCACCTCCCTTCAAAGCATTAAGCACCCAATGATTCCAATCTCAAACCAACAGCAATTCTTTGCAATAACAAAATTCCAGCCTCTAGATCTCATGGAGGAGAGATCCATATATAGATGATTGGAGAGAGGATGAGTCAGCTTGAGATCTGACTAGTGTCCTCTCCCTCTGTCAGTTCTTGATTCCACTTGGAGGTTCTTGCTTCCACTTGGAGATTTGGAACCTCTTACTCATCATAGTCGAATTCCCTGAGGCAAGTGTCATTTTGGAAGCTTCCTGGGTTTTGACACCTTGATAAATGAACTTGCCACATGTCCACTCTCGCTCAGCGCAGGTAGCCAGTGTTGGCTTTGACATTCAGCGCAGGTAGCCAGTGTTGGCTTTGACATTCAGCGCAGACAGCCAGTGGAGCCATTGACATGATCCTGAATTGACTTGTTTTTGAGCAGTTTCTGGTGGAGAACTTCTGTGAATTGCTGTGGTTTGTTAGCCTTGTTCCTCTAGGGGTAGGAACAACATGTTTAGGGACTTTGGATCCCTTAGATTATGGACATTTCATGATCAATGCTGTAAGGCACAAAAATGTCTATAACAGTTGCCCCCTAAAGTATGAGGCCGTTTATCGGGTGAAATGCTTTATCCAGGAGGATCCGAAGTTCATCCATTGTTGGGAGGAGACCTGTAATGAAATACAATACAATACATTATTTTTCATACTGCTTTCATGATCTAGCTGAGGCGGGCATTCCCATGCTCAGCTTTATAAATTCATTTTTCTGTACATAGAACAGACAACCGTCTGATGGTAGACTGATAATTTTGATGAAATTATCATCCTTTGAGTAGGATGATTATCTGCTGCAATGATGTACATGTCAATGTCTTTATCTTTCCTGAATATATATCGCAGCCCGGATGGATGAAACTAGATCCGGGGTCTTCAAACTCGTTCGATCTTCACTCTAAGTACAAGTCGATCCATGTGAGAAATGTTCTGAAGTCGAACATGGAAAGACATCGCTTGATTACCGGTCAATGAGGTAAACCGTTAACAAGCGCGAGAGGAATCACCGATAATGATAATGACCCTCAAGGTACTGCAGTACAATTCACGTGGTGTGAATAAAGGAATTGGCGTCGAACACCACGCAAAATCTTTCGGTCGAAGGTCATTGATGTATACCTGTCGCCGGAAGTGAGAAACTTGCCATTAAGGCATGCAAGCTTCAAAGTACTGAAGGGGTTGTTCCTAGATCAACTTCTTGGATAATGAGCTGATGTCGACAAGAAGCGATCCGTCAAAGGAGGGCCTTAATGAATCCCACATCAGTGACACGGAATGGAGCTAATGATTTTGATGGAGGTGAAAACGATCTGTGACATATGATTCAGGGTGGCGGTCATGAACGGATGAAGGATAATGTATGGCAGTGGATGGGACACGGTTGACTTTTTCTGAACGACTTCTCTTGAACATATGGCGACACTGATGCGATGGATCGGTAGCATTACCCCAAATATGGATGGTATGGCGAGACCATGGTGATGTGACCGGTGAATGAAACAACCCAACCCGATTGTGGTACGGAGGAAAAGTGTCATGTTCAAGAGCGACTTGCTACCATCAAAGTTTTCTTGAGTTTCTCCCAATTTTTCCCCAGTCATTGCTGACCAGTACCTCTTTATTTTTGTCAAGCTTGAGGAGGATAACATATGCTTGTTCTATAACCTGCCCTTCGGGCAAGCCCATCGCTATGTTTTAACGAGCCTAGCGATAGTGAAACTCGTTCTCGTCTAAAGACAAGTTTGTCGCTATTTAATGATTTTAACGAGTCTAACGACAAAGATAACTCGGTCCTTTTCATTTTTAGAGAGTCTGAAAAGGTACATAAAGTTAACTCCAAAATTCCTTTTTCGTCATCTAATCCCTTAAGTCCGAAAAAGTATAAAACAATACAGAAGGGATGAGTTTTCGATAGTTTTAACGAGCCGAACAAGACATGCGCTCGATCTTTTTGTGCAATAATCCCTCAGGTCCAAAAAGATTAAAATCTAGAGGAGGGATAGCACTTCCTGTCCCTTTAACGAGCTGGAAGGCCAAGGACTCGGCAATCTTTTCATATTTTACGAGTCAGTTGAAAAGAGCTTAAAGAAGACTCGTCTTTTGAGGAACGAGTGATAAACAGGGTTAGCAGCTGATTCCAGGTACAGGTTGGAATTTTCCAATCACGGCAGTGTCACAAGGATGGCTAGGTGAAATCGCTCTTCGCAGCTGTTCCTCAAAATGGGTAAACAATCAGATGGAGGTGAACGATCGGCCAAATGAAAAGTGGAGGTGACGGTGCAAACACGACCAAGGCTTTAATGGCTGATAATGTTACATTCACAGTGGTTATTTACCAGGTAGTGGTTCATTTTTTATTTTAAAATGTGCTTAAACGCTGGCGGAAACACTTGCTCATTACTTATGTTTATTTTTTAACGAGCATGAAGTCCGCGTTAAAACTGCTCGGATCTTGCGTTTATTTTTTAACGAGCATGAACTTTGTGCTAAAACTGCTCGATTATCCAGTCATATGATAAGAGTGTCTCATTGAAGATGCTATTTTTTAGGGAGCTTAGATCTTACGTAAGCTTTGCTCTGGATCCTTTCGTTATGCAAGTTCGGAAATGACTAATCCTACGAGTTTAAAGGGTTAGACCTACAGGTTTAAAGGGAGGACCTAAAAATCTAAAAAATAAATAGCCGCCCCTTGCTTGCACTCCAAAAGGTTTGCATGCCCCCAGGGATAAAACAGAGTTTCAAGGTTACCTCTACTTCTTTTCCGTCAAAACATTTGTTCTAACGAGAGAGGCTTACCTCTTTCAGGTTACCCAAAGATTGTCTCGTTCGCGGCCACGAATAAAACACTTCCTTGGCAATGTCTACCGAAATAGACAAAGGTGAGCGACGACGCCCGCCAACTCACATAACTTTGACAAAAGAATCTTATTCTAGAACAACCCCTCTTCCAATCATGGACGGGGTACGAACTAGTCATATTCTCCCGCGGAAACCTACCCTATACCCAAAGTTTTCTTGCCGAAGCAGACCAGGATGCATGCCCCCTGGGTTCCAGTCATATCCTCCCAGATTACTCGCGCTCATCAGGAGGACGGACCGTGGGTTGAGACACTTCTTGCATGAAGAGACCATTTAGGGATGGTACATGACTATTTGCGATGCGTGATCCGGGAAATGAAAGTTGGTCCACGAGCTTGACCACTCTTCCTTCATGCGGAAAACACATTACTCTAAAGAGTGAGGAGACGATGGCTCCCATGCAATATATATAGTCTCGTCCAAGGAGTAGGTTATAATCCAAGGGTCCTTGAACGACCATCACGTTCATTTGAACGGTCTTCCCTTTCAATGTGATCGGCACATTGGGGAGGATCCCTAAAGGTCGACTGGTTCCTTTATCAAAGCCTGATAGATTTCTCATTTCAGGCAAAAGTGCTGGCGAACCAAGCGCTTTCCAAGCAATAGAGGAAAGGATACTCACAGATGCCCCCTCATCAATGATAGTGCCAACCATTACCATTCTATATATTTGAACGATAATTCTGAATGGTATACTGGCTGGCAACCGGGGTCTGCCTAGTTGGTTCCAGTCGAGCGAGACAACTAGGTTGCTTGGTGGTGGGACCGAATAGACGGCCGGATATCGCTCTGACGAACTTCCTTCCTGCGATAAAGGAATGGGGGCATTGCCCCCTTGTTCATCGGAGTCAGTGTTGATGAAGAGAATTTGGACGGTGTCGTCTTCATTCTCCTCTATGATGGTATCATTCGAAGATAGAGCCTCTGAAGGAAAAACCGGGTCAACTGCCGCCTCAACCTTTTGACTTTTGTCAGGAATGGATTCAGATGGTTCATCTCCAATGATAGGTGCTTCGGCTGACCACCTGAGCAGGCCAGCCGGGTTCTCAACTAGTGAAGGACTTGGCAGGAGTTTTTGATATCCAGGAGGAAGTTGCGCTCGTAAAATTGGGCAATCTTCCAAAACTCTTTTTGCCTCGTCTAAGAAGGGACAACGGTGGATGGCATGATCGCCTTCACACAGTTTGCAGGGAAATTTAGCTTTCCCTCTCTGTCCTGGGGCTTCACTTCCACTAGTCGACGGTGTGCTGTCAACATGGCTATCAGAGGTTGACGCCACCGAATTGTGCAAACGGGGAGACCAGTCCCTTAGTATCCGAGGGATGCAGGGACAATCTTTGTGGAAGTGGTCTCCCTTGCATATGACACATGGCGATTTAGGCCTGGTCAGTGCTGTGTGTGGATTTTTGTCAGACGACACTTGTTTGCCCCCAGTCGCTTTTGGCTCCTTCTTCTTCTTCTCTTTCTTCTTCTTTTCCTTCTTCTCCTTAGGAACTCGGTTTTTTGTTTTACCAGTTCTGTCAAGCGAAGAGGAAGGAGGAGAGGAAGAATTATATGAAGTAGAAGGCTGGTGGGTAACTCTGGTCTGGTCTAACTGTTGACTCGACTGTTCAGGAATAGTGGTGTTCTGAACGACACTGGTTGAAAAGAGCCAGACCGGCAGGCCAATTGTCAGTCCTGGAAGCGACAATGTGGCCATATGGGGCGCACCAACATCTCCCCAAGAGGAGAAGGGACTAGGATTTCTACCAAGGGGAATTCCTTGGTTGGTGGGCTCCATCTTTTCAACCTAAAGATCAACGCGGGAAAAAGGGGGATTGTTCCGTTTAAAATAAATTGTTAACGACGCTTTAGACACAACTTGCTTTTTCACTTTTAAAGAGTCGAGAAAAAGCTAAAGATGACTCTAGTCTCCTTCGATGTTTTAACGAGCCCGAAGTGACAAATGCTCGGATGGACTTTTTCCGTTATAGAGTCTGAAAAAGGCCAAAAGGAACTGCTCTGGAGTTCTAGGCAGAGGGTGTGCCAAACTTTTCGCAAAACCGCAGAATACTTTTTAGGGTACGGGCGGTCGATCTTCCTGAATGCTGTGTTCAGTGCATTGTGATCAGTAGGGCGGCCGACACGGCTTCCTAAGGATAAAGGTTAAATTTCTATAGGGGTCTCCCAATATATACGCGACGGTACGTGGGAGCACAATCCGAACTGGCGCTATCGTCCCTCAGGAGGAATCACCCACCTTCAACGAGATCGACAGTCACCAGGCTTTACGACGCCAGAACACGTCTCTAGCCTAGACCTCTATGTTGTGCGTTATGTTGCAAAGCGTTGTTAAGTTCATTCAGTTTATTTTAAGTTGATCTTTTTAGAAGTTTGCCTTTCTGGATCACCACGAGATGTATGGTACAATTCCTAAATGCAGTCTAAAGATGATAAGCAAGCTTTATATCTTTTCAACTTTGAAAATCCTAGCTACTAAGGGAAAAGAAAGACACCATCTTTTCTCAAAGAGCAATCAGCACACTCTAATGCACTTTTCCTAAATCAAGCATGCAAACTATCAAAATGAAAATGCACAATGCAGGTGTTTGTTTTCCGCTTTCTTAATATTGATGCCTACAAAGAAAGCTTTTTGTACAACTTTGAATTTTCTTTTAAATGACAAGTACAAACAAGTTTACTTTTTCGAAATCAGAAAGGGTAGAAGAGAATACAACACTTTACGACTTTCGAAACGAACGCTTGTTTCGACACTTAAAAGAGACAAACTCAAACCAATAAGCAAAAGAAAATGTATAATCAACTGTAAACAGCCAATGAACTCTCTCCTAAGATCACAATCAACAGATCTGAATCAAGGGCTACAGGATGATTATTTCACTCATGCAAAGGAAAACTGTAAATGACGCCACAAACACATAAAAAAACTCACAGTCTTTTTGTACAAAAGGAGGCGGAATTTAAGCAGAGAAAAGGAGTTATCAGACTGGTACCTATGCTGGTTACAGGCTGCAAAAATCAGAGATCAAAACAAGGCAAAACAGAGCAGAGAACCCCAGCTGCACAAGGCCAAACTGGATCAGCGCAACCTCAACACTGGGGTTTGGACATTCAGCGCAGGTAGCCTTCACGGGACCTGCGTTGAAATGCAGAAGCCCTTCACAGGGGTCGCGCTGAAGGGGAAACGAGAGTTTCTCAATGGGTTCTGGGTCACAGATTGCTGATTAATCAACGGTTTTAGGCCAAATAAAAGCAACAAGCAAGGTACAATCAAAGGGATGCTTTGAGGGGGTACTAAGATCTATCACAAAGGATCATCAAATCATTTGTGAGTCCATTGTTCAGATCATAGACAAATCCAGTGATTGGATCAAAGCAGCAACTGTCTACTTTGCAACTGAGAATAGCAGAAGCAGTTCGATTGTTGCTGTTGAGTCTATGAAACAAACAATGATAGAGACACAAATAAAATGACTAAACAGATCTCCCCAGCGGAGTCGCCAATTTGTTGTGGGGAAAAATGCCTATGCAGGACGATCCTATCCACCTAAGGTGTGACAATGCCTTAGCAACAAACAGAGACAGCTATTCTAGTATTCTTCCTTTATGAATTAAGAATGAAGAGAGATGGATGGACAAACCGGTGTCTTCCGTTTGTCCCTAGATCCGGTCTCTCTTCTCTTTGGGAGTTCACAGCTACTTGTCTTCTTGCTCGCCCAGCTTTAACAGGTCTCTGCAAGATTACAAGAGAAGAACACTACACAAAGACATAGATTCATAATCATAACTAGTTCAGGATTAGAAGTAAACTAAACATACTAATGCAATCATACATCAAAGATACATCAGTATATAGGAGAAACCAAGATAGCTTTATTGATGAATAAAAAGGTTCAGGAAGAGATACAACCCAGAGGGCTCCAATCCAGCATCTCCTTCCCAGCAAAATGGAATTCCTATCTTCACCTCCCTTCAAAGCATTAAGCACCCAATGATTCCAATCTCAAACCAACAACAATTCTTTGCAATAACAAAATTCCAGCCTCTAGATCTCATGGAGGAGAGATCCATATATAGATGATTGGAGAGAGGATGAGTCAGCTTGAGATCTGACTAGTGTCCTCTCCCTCTGTCAGTTCTTGATTCCACTTGGAGGTTCTTGCTTCCACTTGGAGATTTGGAACCTCTTACTCATCATAGTCGAATTCCCTGAGGCAAGTGTCATTTTGGAAGCTTCCTGGGTTTTGACACCTTGAGAAATGAACTTGCCACATGTCCACTCTCGCTCAGCGCAGGTAGCCAGTGTTGGCTTTGACATTCAGCGCAGGTAGCCAGTGTTGGCTTTGACATTCAGCGCAGACAGCCAGTGGAGCCATTGACATGATCCTGAATTGACTTGTTTTTGAGCAGTTTCTGGTGGAGAACTTCTGTGAATTGCTGTGGTTTGTTAGCCTTGTTCCTCTAGGGGTAGGAACAACATGTTTAGGGACTTTGGATCCCTTAGATTATGGACATTTCATGCTCAATGCTGTAAGGCACAAAAATGTCTATAACACCATGGGAAAATATGTATTGACTAGCCCAATGCTTTCCATTCCAATGGGAGGTGCTGATGTTGTACTAGGAGTCCAATGGCTACAATCCTTGGGTACAATAGCTTTTAATTTTCAAGAACTTTTCATGAAATTTTCTGTGGAAGGAAAGGAAGTTGAATTAAGGGGTATTGCAGGGAAACCAGGAAAGATAATCAGCTCTAATGGCATGACAAAGCTTCTAAAAAAGGAGCAAAGAGGTGTAATTGCACAATTATGTTCGCTAGATGTTTCCACATTGGAATCATCTATTTCTCCAGATCTCCAAAAAGTCCTGGACAATCATTCCAAGGTATTTGAGACTCCCAAAGGTCTCCCACCTATGCGTGATCATGATCATGCTATTCATCTGATTCCAGGAAGTGTTCCTCCAAACATCAGGCCGTACAGATATCCATATGTCCAAAAAAGTGAAATTGAACGTATGGTTGCAGAAATGCTAGAGGCTGGTATAATTCAACCGAGTCAAAGTTCTTTCTCAGCTCCAGTAGTATTGGTGCACAAGAAGGATGGATCATGGCGCATGTGTCCAGATTATAGGGAGCTCAACAAGCTCACTATTAAAGATAAGTTCCCCATTCCTGTCATTGATGAATTACTGGATGAATTGCATGGATCAATTTACTTCACCAAGTTGGATCTTCGTTCGGGATATCATCAAATCAGAATGAAGATTGAAGACATTCCGAAAACGGCATTTAGAACTCATGAGGGTCATTATGAATTTTTGGTCATGCCTTTTGGCCTTACCAATGCACCTTCAACATTTCAAGGTTTGATGAATTCAATTTTCAAACCATTCCTTAGAAAATTTGTGTTAGTATTTTTTGATGATATACTAATCTACAGCAAGTCTTGGAAGGATCATGTTGAACATGTTGACAGGGTGCTACAACTATTGGAGGAGAAACAATTATATGCAAAAAGATCCAAATGTTTCTTTGGAGTCCAGGAGGTGGAATATTTGGGTCATATTGTATCTCATGAAGGAGTTAAGGTAGACCCTAGCAAAATTAAAGCCATTAAGGAATGGAAAATCCCCACATCCATAAAGCATCTGCGAGGATTTCTTGGGTTGACAGGGTATTATCGCAAGTTTGTTAAGAATTATGGGAGAATAGCAGCACCTCTAACAACATTATTGAAGAAAGATTCATTTTCATGGACTCCGGAAGCAACAAAGGCCTTTGAACATCTTAAAGAGGCAATGTGCCAAGCACCGGTCTTAGCTACACCGGACTTCACAAAAACCTTTATTGTGGAATGTGATGCTTCAGGAAATGGAATTGGTGCTGTTCTAATGCAAGATGAAAGACCCATTGCTTTTGAAAGTCGTCCAATCAAGGGAAAGTTTTTAAGCAAAGCTATTTATGAGAAGGAAATGTTGGCAATACTCCATGCACTTAAGAAATGGCGACCCTACCTAATGGGAAGACACTTCAAGGTAAAAACGGATCATGATAGCCTTAAATACTTTTTAGAACAAAGATTATCCTCTGAAGAGCAACAAAAGTGGGTCACAAAGATGTTGGGTTATGACTTTGAAATCATCTACAAAAAAGGGAAGCAAAATGTGGTGGCAGATGCACTCTCAAGAAAGGATGAGGATGTGGAAGCATTGTTGTGTGCCATTTCTATTATCCAACCAGATTGGATAAACGAAGCAAGGGAGGAATGGAAGAATGATGAAGAAGTGTGGGCACTTATTCGAAAGCTACAACAAGATTCCAGTACTTCTGATACATTTAGCTGGCAAAATGATTCGTTATGGTACAAAGATCGCTTATACCTCTGTAAGAATTCCCAGCTAAAACAAAAGATTCTTATGGAATTGCACACTTCTCCCTTAGGAGGGCACTCAGGATTTTTAAAAACTTACCACAGGGTTAAGAAGGAATTTTTTTGGGATGGCCTTAAATCAGATATTCAAAAGTTTGTGGCGGAATGTTTGGTTTGCCAACAAAATAAAGTTGAAACAATTAAGACACCGGGTCTATTACAACCTTTATCCATTCCAAGCCAACGTTGGGAGGAGGTTTCAATGGATTTTATCACAGGTTTACCCAAGTCTGAGGGAAAGAGTGTCATCATGGTGGTAGTTGACAGACTTACCAAGTATGCACACTTTTGTGCATTATCACATCCATTTAAAGCCAGTACAGTTTCTACTGCATTTATGGAAACAGTTCAAAAGCTACATGGAAACCCAAAGATTATTGTAAGTGACAGAGATCCCATTTTCACTGGAAATTTTTGGACAGAATTATTTTCTTGTCTTGGTACTCAGTTAGCTCATAGCTCATCTTATCATCCTCAATCTGATGGGCAAACTGAGATAGTAAACAAATGTTTGGAAGGATATCTTCGTTGCTTTGTATCTGATAAACAGACACAATGGGTCAAATGGTTGCCTCTGGCTGAATGGTGGTATAACACTTCCTTCCATACAGCAACAAAAATGACCCCATTTATGGCACTTTATGGGTATCAACCACCATCCATCACATCATATTTAAGAGAAAATTCTAAGGTTCAGGCAGTGGAACATCACATCGAACATCAACAACAAGTCCTCCAACTCTTAAAGGATAACCTCGTGTTGGCACAAAATAGAATGAAACAACAGGCAGATCAACATCGCAGTGAAAGAAGTTTTGATGTAGGTGATTGGGTATTCCTACGGCTACAACCATATAAGCAAATGTCCCTAAAGCAAGCTAAGAAGGATAATAAATTATCACCAAAGTATTATGGTCCGTACAAGGTGTTGCAAAAGATTGGTACTATGGCATACAAATTGGAGCTTCCTGCAGCTTCTCGATTGCACCCAGTTTTCCATGTTTCATGTTTAAAGAAGGTTATAGGCGACAAGCTCCCAGTTCAAACAATATTGCCAGAACTTGACGAGGAAGGAAAAATTATATTGGAACCGGAAGCAGTCACAGAAACAAGAACTCGACAGCTACGAAATCGATCAATTTCAGAGTATCTTATCAAGTGGAAGAACTTATCCGCTGAAGATTCCACATGGGAGGATGAGAATTTTATGCAGAAGTATCCAGAACTACTCAAGCGTTGAGGACAACACTTTTTTGAAGGAGAGGGGCATGTTGGGTCCCTATAATACTAGTGATTACCCCATTACTATTGTAGTTATACCCTTATTTATATTGTTGTGCCCCTATTACCCCATATTGTTATTTCTGTGCCCCATAGAATCCCTCTATTGTTATTTTTGTGGCTTTATATTATTATTGTTAGGTCGGCTGGATTATATTGTGACTCCTTAGACTCCTATATATAGAAAGGAGGTTTTATCATTTGTATCATCCAAGAATTGTTCATTCATGTAATGTAAAGGAGGTTGCCCCCTCGAAGAGGCTAAATTCTAAGGCGTTGATCTATCTTTTCTATCTTTTCTTGAGTTGGTTTCATAACATGTACTGTTAAGTCACTCCATGATGTGAAGGTCACCAGTTCAAAACTCAGTGGGAAAAAATCTAGCCATGTTAAGGGCTGGTGTGGCCCAGGTCGGGTGTGATCCCCAGGTGATTTTGATGGCTTAGATGCCCCTAGGTCACAGTTTCTCAACCCACAGGTCAAACCTGATGTATTCTATGGAAAACTTAGACAAATTGATAAACAAACAAACAAATAAATTTAAATTGATTCATGTAACATTTTTTTCCACAGGTAAAAAAACTGTAATTTTCATTGTTTTAAAAAAAGATTCAAAATTACATTTTTTTGATGCACCCCTATTGCATTCCAAGAAGTGTGTTAGGTTTAAGGACCTGTAGCTGAAATTTGTCAAAAGATTGACCGATACATGTTCCAGTTGAGCCATGATATGTTCAAAATATACATTGTTGTTTTTACATTGAAAATTGGTGAGAAACAATTGTTTTCAATCTTTTTGAAAGAAAAAAACTATCATATGGTCTAAAGGAAATATCATATTATTGTGTGTGAAGTATACAACAAAAAAGACAAAGATTAAAACCTTAGTTTTATCAACATGATCTATGAATGGTCGATGATAAAACTCATATGAAGAACCTTCACGCTGCTCCCGTATGTGCCAGAGACCTTGTTCCATGGTGAACCTATTTTTTGGAAAGCTTCTTTTCCAACCCATTTCGACACGTATATTTATGAGAACATTCAAAGAAATTGAATGAGTCTTTGATCCACCATAAATATTCTAGAATAGGGATTAAAAGTAAGTTTTTGCATGCTTGAGATCTATTTAGCCAATTTATAACAAGCATCGAGTCTTCATAAACTTGAAGTTGAGTACATCCTTTTTCTTTTTCATAAACCAATAAATTTTTACATGCCAATAATTATGCTTGATTATTTGTTCCTGTACTGAATCCCATTTTTGCATGAGAAGAATGTCTAGAAAATTGAAAGAGTACAAATCTGCCTCCACTCCAATTTGTTGTATCACTAGATACACCATCAAAATAACCACATGGCATTGTAGGATCTGGATTTTCATCTACTATAATTATGGGAGGATTGACACCTTGTTCTTAAGGACAATGAGCAAGAATTGCAAGATATTATGCTACAATATACTCAGGAACTAATAATTTGTCATGAAAAATGGCTTTGTTGCGTGCCAGCCAGAAACCCAAAGCATATGATTAGTAGAAGGATCTATATGCACAAGTAATTGGATCAAAGTGCAATTCTTTCCATGCTTCTTCCATATTTTCCCCTTCCCAGATTTGGTTGAGGCCTATCATTGACTTATAGGCATCCCACACCTGCTTGAAGAAAGGGCACTGGTTGAACACATGTTCATTGGTTTCTTTGCCTCCCTTACAGAGGGAACACCATCTTAGCCCATTAGCATAATGCGTTGAAGGAAATCCCATGTGGGGACATTCTTCTCCATTAAGCACCGCATAAATACTTTAGATTTTTCTAGAGATTTGATTTTCCATACCGCCCTACACCACCATTTTGGCTCTTCTGGAGCTCTGTCTGTATATATAACTAAATAACCAATCTTTGGAGTGTAAAATATAGATGAGAAGCTACTATAAACTAGGTCATCCTCTCTTTCAGTGATCATAATGTGTCTGATAAACAAAGCATTCAGATAATCATTCTAGGCCTCATGGAATTCAACCTCTAACCCTAACTCCTCTCCTAATTTCCAACCTTGCCTCCATATTGTGGTGTTATCCTAGCTGGGAATGTGGGCTAACTTTCAAATGAATCTATCCCATAAAGAAACAATGAGTGGTTGAGGGAGGATGTGGCTTGCACCACTCTCTAGCCATGTAATTAGATCCAATCTGCACTCTGTCACCATTTCCTATTTTCCAGGCTAACCCATTTCCTATAAGGTTGAACGAGTTTAGGACTACCCTGTAAATGGGTGATATGTTTGCATAAGGTTTGGCCTCCTACTAGATCCATTCTTCCAAAGGACTTGGGGCTCTATATTTTTGAGTAACTACCAATGTTCATAAACTCTGAGTTGTGAGTAGTCTCCAGTTGCATTTTGTCAACAATTCCTTTGAAAACATGAAGATATTTTTGAGCCCTCATCCTCCCAAGAGTTTTGGAGCCGCTAGTTTTTTCAATTTTACCCAAGGAAGGACCCCCTTCTCCTAATTCCAAGACGAGAGGAATTTGAAACATAATCTTCTTATTTTCTTTAGAATGCTCTTGGGGACCCATGAAAGAGACATCCGATAGACTGGGTGTAATGACTGTTGGTACTATTTTATTGCCATTATTTTCTTCTAAAAATCCATCATTCATCTATCATTTTCTCCCATAAACCCCTCATAGTCCATTGAAATTGATCAATTAAGCATTATAATTGTTATTTTACATTAAATTTAATTTGTGGATTTTTATGTTAAAAATTAGAAATTTTCAACAAAATTACGGGATGTCATGACTTCCTGTAATTGGTTTATGTTGTGACACGTGGCATGGCAGGAAAATCAAAACAGAGGATAGGGACGTGATCACAGATGTACATACATGGTGAAAGATCTATTCAGCATTGCATCTGGAGCTCCTGGATACATGGTCAATGTTGGTCAAACCCAGCCCTTTTGGTCATAAAAGCAGCAAAAAGCCAAAGTTACCTAAACTGTTTTCATTTTGTTTTAGAAATCAGTTAAGATTAGAAAAAAACAAAAATCGCCTTTTTGACTGTAAAAGCAGAAACATCTGCGTGATAATGTATGCACATTCGATTGTAAACCTTAAGGAATGTTAGTGAACGGAGGATAAGAGACATTGAGCAAAATTAAGACTGCGTATTGTATTGTTACTAGAACTCTGTTCTTGCATGTAATTGATTTCCAGACTTTAATCACAGGCAGCGTTTCATCATTCCAGTGTTTTATGTGTTAACGGTTTCAACATCTGAAGTTTTCTAAGTGTACCATCAACGCGTGGACGGGCCCTATGTGGGGACTGGTATACTTTCATTTCATTTTCATAGCATTTAGACTTCAGATCTGAATAGTGTTTGATGCCATTTCTTTGCTTGTGAATTAATTAATTCGATTAGAAGTTCTTGCGAGTGTTATTGTATGATTCATGGTGATAGCTCGAAACTTCAATTGCTAAATTATTGAACAAGATCTTGTAAAATATTTAATTGAGCACTGAATTTCGAAGTATCTCTGTGGACTCCATTTTCATGCATTTGAGTTTTAGTATGCTAAAAAGAGTCTTTAGTTTTCATGAATTTGATTGTTAGGATGCTTAGTGTGTTACCGAGAAAGAGTTTTTGTGAATGATCTCCTTGTAAGAGGTTTGAAAACTCAGACTAGTAACATGCTGTGTTTTTAGAACAGTTAATTAAATTAGATGATCTGAGTGTTTAAAGTGTGAAAGGAAACATATTCCAATCTCTTGTAAAAGAGTGTTGTAGCCTGTCACAGTAGACACTTATCTAGGTAGATGAAATCATTTTAGGTCTATAGATTGTAGAAAAGTGCCTCTAAGTTTACCTATCTTGGTTGACATTAAATTTAGTCTAATCCGGACCCCTGGATTGGTCACTAAATTTTTGCGCCATTGCCGGGGAGGCACAGCTAGAGGATTTCTAAAAACAAAATATATATATATAAAAAAAAACAAAAACAAACAAAAACATATATTTAATTTTAATTCATCATTTTAGAAGTCATGTTTACTTATGTCTAGATCTAGAGATGATAAAGGTAGATTCATAAAAACCCCCCATCCAAAAACTAATTCACCACTAGGAGTAGACCCTTTAGGAAAAGTTGAACACACAACACCAGCTGGGAAAGTCACCATACAAACATTAGAGGATAAAAAGAAATCAGGGCAAAGACTCACACTCATTGAGCGACAAATTCTATTGGCACACGAATCACAGAAGAAACATCTCCCTGAATCCTCTATAAAAAGAGAACAATCTCTCCTTGAACCTACTGATTTTGAAAAATCTTAAGAAGGAGAAAAATCACTAGAACAACTTCTCTTTGAAACAAGTGACACTGAACAAGGAATTAAATCAACAGAGGAACCTATCAAAATGGTTGAGGAAGGATATGGATCAGCAATATGACCACAAAATCAAGGTCGAAGAGAGGAGGAAGAGTCAACCTTTAAATTTCCTATTCAAGAACTAGGAGAAGATGAGGAAATAAAAATGAAAAACATACCTCCATTTGTGCTACCAAACTTTTATGGCATGGCTTCAGAAGACCCAGATACATTCTTGTTTGAGTTTGACATAGTATGTCGAACATATGGTTACACAGATGATGCCCATAGGCTTAGACTCTTCCCAGCAACATTAAAAGCATCAACATTAAGATGGTTCATGGGACTTGGTGAACATGTAATAACTGATTGGGATGGCATGAGAAGAATATTCCTAAAGAAATACCAACCTTATTGCAGATCAAAAAATTCTAAAGATGATATCTTTAGGATGAATCAACAAGAGGATGAAAATTTAGAGGAGTATTTGGAACGATTTGTTTACAATTTTCAAAAATCAAAACATAGGACCATGTCTCTTGATCTGATTCGAACAATATTTTTGAAGGGCATTTGAGAGGAATACTTAGATGATCTTAATTTGATGGGCAAAGGTGATATTTCCACTTTACCTTTCGAAGAAATTGCTGATTTATGTGAAAAGTATTCAAGGAGCAAAGCCAGATATGGAAAAAGAGCTCTATCATCTAAAACCACAAAATCTGCTTCAACAAGTGTCACAAGGGCTGAAATAGGAACCCTATTAGAAGAATTCAAAACAGATCTATTAAGTACCTTAGGAACTCAAATTGACACTCTGAAAGCCAAGAAAAGACAAGAAGAGGAAGATCAAATAATGGCTGTCTTTTGTCCAAAATGCCAGAAGAAACATGCCTTGAAAGACTACCCATTAGAAAACATTCAAGTTTGTGCCTTTTGTACTGAAAATCATGATATATTTCATTGTTCTAAAGTCAAGATTTTGCAGAATTGTAATGTGGAAGCAGCTAATACAGATATGGAGAATGTGTATTTCATGGGCGCCAAGAGACCGTGGCAACCTAGACCTCCACCTCCAGGTATGTTTCCAAACAAAAATTTGCAATTTCCTACACAAGATCAGATGTATGCTCAGAATTCTTGGAATGTGCCCATGCCATGGCAACACCAAAATTACCCACAGCAACAATGGAGACCATTTCAGCAGTACTCTCAACAATATCAACCATATCCTCAACCATACCAATAATATTCTCAGCCATATCAACAGTATCATCAGCCACATTCGCAATATCCTCAAACATATCAACAATATCCTCAACAAGAAGTTGTTTATCAACCCCAAAACACTCAACAAGCATTGCCTGCTCCACCAATAACTCCACCTCACTTACAACTCCCATCTAACCAACAACCTCCTAGACCCACTCAGATCCCTGCTCAACCTGTACCAAATCCAAATAACAGAGCAGAGAGACCAACCTATAATGTAGATGAGGGACCATCATATCCTACATTACCTTTACAAAATATCAATTTGAGGTCTGGTAAGGTACTTCAAAAAGAACCTCCAATAGATGAAAAACAAGAAGAAAACGAAGAAAATGAAAACGAAACTCCAACTCAAAGGAAACAAAATGATGACATTAAAAATAAACAAATGCAACCGTTGCATCCACCACCTTTTCCAGACAGATTGGTCCAAACAAAACTTCCCATGTCTATACCACAGTTTGATGTTTTAGATGAGTTAAAGAATGTCTATATAAAAATTCCACTATTGCAAGCCATAAAAGACATTCCTATATATACTAAAGCAATCAAAGAACTGTGCCTCAAGAAGCCTACTAAGAAAAGAATTGATCCACAAGCTATTCATGTTATTGGACATTTAGCTGGCCTTATGACAAACACCATTTCAATGGAAAAGTATGTTGATCCTGGTATTCCAGAGTCACTACAATCATTAACAACATACATATTCCAAACACCTTAATTGACCTTGGGGCCGCAATAAATGTGATGACTCTTGAAACAATGAAGACATTGCAGCTCACAAACTTGCAGCACACAACAATTGTTCTAGAACTAGCTGATAGGTCTAAAGTGATTCCTGAAGGGATTTTGGAGGAAATAATTGTTTCACTGGTCTCTTGGGAGTATCCAGTGGACTTTTTAGTTCTTCAGCCAAAATCTAATTTAGGAGGACACCCTATCATCCTTGGTAGACCATGGTTAGCAACTGCTGATGCATTCATAGGATGTAGATCGGGTAATATGATTATTTCACGAGGAACTGAAAGAAAACAACTCACTCTTTACCCATCAGCACAATCACCAACAGTAGCACACAATTTATGGCTTGACGATAAATACAATGACAAGGAAGAAGTTCAATCTGTTTTCAACATCAATCAAATCTATGATTTTCAAGAACATAATAATGATGATTTGGTAGAATTGTTCCTTTCTCAACCTAATATTTCTGAAGAATTAAGAAATGAACAATACCATGCTGCAGATGAACTTTTGGCACAGAATTTTCAGGAAACATGCACCATTCAATCTTTGCAAACAACATTTCAGAACATTTTTCCCATTCAATCTATCACAAACACACAGAGCAAGACCATAGAGATTAGTCCAGGAAAAACTTTGAATATTAGCACTCACCTAGACTCATCTCAGGAGGAAAAATTGATCCAATTATTGAGAAAATACCAGAAAGCATTTGCTTGGGACTACATCGATATGCACGGAATTCACCCTGAAACATGCACTCACCATATTTATATCGATAGTAATATCAAACCAGTGAGGCAACCGCAAAGAAGAATGAATCCCATGCTTCAAGATATTGTTAGAGATGAATTACAAAAACTATTAAAAGTCAATTTTATTTATCCTATCTCTGACAGTCTGTGGGTATCTCCTTTGGTAGTAGTGCCCAAGAAAAATGGCAAGTGGAGGATTTGTGTTGATTACTGACAATTGAACAAAGCAACCCTCAAAGATTATTTCCCACTATCATTTATTGACCAAGTGCTAGACACCTTAGCTGGGAAATCATCATTCTCTTTTCTTGATGGTTTCAATGGCTATAATCAGATCAGGATAGCCTTAGAAGACCAGGACAAAACCACTTTTACTTGTCCCTGGGGCACTTATGCCTATAATGTTTTACCATTTGGACTTTGCAATGCTCCAACTACATTTCAGAGAGCTGCATTAGCTATTTTTGCTGATTTAGTTCATGACTGTGTTGAAGTATACATGGATGATTTTTCAGTGTATGGTAATTCATTTGAGCATGCATTAGAGAATCTTGAAATTTTTTTGAAGAGATGTATTGAAGCTAATATGTCCGTGAGCAATGAAAAGTGTTTTATGATGTTAAATGAAGGGATAGTATTAGGACACTATATTTCTTCTCAAGGCATTAAAGTTGATCCATCAAAAATCCAGATCATTGTCAATTTGCCAATTCCGAAGACTCAAAAAGAGGTAAGAAGTTTTATTGGGTATGCAAGCTATTACAGAAGGTTTATTGAACATTTTAGTAAAATAGCTTCACCTCTGTTTAAGCTTCTAGCAAAATATACACCTTTCAACTGGAATGAGAATTGTCAGCAATCTTTTGAAACACTTAAAGGAAAGTTATCAACCACACCAGTCTTAAAAGGACATAACTGGACCCTACCATTTCACATCTTTACAGATGCATCTGATACTACAGTAGGTGCCTCATTAGGCCAAAAAGAAGAGTCTTTCAATTATGCCATCTATTTCATTAGCAAAAATCTAACACCTGCAGAATTAAACTACACAGTCACTGAAAAAGAAATGCTTGCCATCATACATGCTGTGAATAAATTCCGACATTATATCACTGGTTATGAGGTTTTTGTACATACTGATCACTGTGCCATTAAGTATTTAATGAATAAACCAATCACTAATGGTAGAGTTACCAGATGGCTGTTATTATTACAGGAATTTAATATTACAGTGTTAGATAGACCATGTGAGGAGAATCAGGTGGTAGATTTTCTTTCTAGACTGCAAAATTCAGGTGAGGCTGTTCCGGTTGAAGATTCTTTTCCAGATGAAAATTTATTTGCAATTTCAATAGTGAATCCTTGGTATGCTGACTTAGCCAATTATTTATCCACAGGAAGAACACCTCCATATTTTACTCCAAAGGAAAAGAAGAGGCTGATCAAACAAAGTGCTAGATACTCATGGATTAATGGAGATTTATTTTACACCAGTTATGATATGATTAGTAGACGGTGTGCAAGAAATGATGAAATAATTGATATTTTAAAATCTTGTCATGATGAACCGTGTGGTGGGCATTTTGCAGCGAAAAGAACAACATTCAAGATTCTCAGTCTTGGATACTATTGGCCATCTATTTTTAAGGATTCCAAGAATTATGTGAAAAGTTGTGATAGCTGTCAAAGAATGGGCAGACCAACAACTACAGATGAAATGCCACTTCAGCCTCAAGTAAATTTAGAGCCATTTGAAAAATGGGCTCTAGATTTTATAGGACCCATCAATCCAACTTCAAAAGGTAAAAAGTACATCCTAGTATGTACTGATTACGTGACAAAATGGGCAGAAGCCAAAGCACTAGTCCAGGCAACTGAACAAACAGTGGTAAACTTCCTTTTTGAAGAAATTTTTGTAAGGTATGGAGTACCAAGGGAAATAGTGACGGATCAAGATACTCAGTTTACCTCACAGCTGGTCAAAGACATCATAGAAAAATATAAAATCAAGCACAGGAAAAGTACACCTTACCATCCACAGGCCAATGGCCAGGTGGAATCTACCAATAAAACATTGGAAGGAATTATCACTAAGATAATAGCAATGAACAGAAATAATTGGGAAGAGAAGCTCAAAGATGCACTCTGGGCTTACAGAATCACGTGGAAAAACACCACAGGATTTACACCATATCAGTTGGTGTATGGAAAAGAGGTAATGCTTCCTATTGAATTTCAAATACATACTTATAAGATGGCTGCAGATTTAGGAATTGATCTCAATGAAGCACAAAAAGAGATAATTATGCAATTGAACCAGTTAGATGAAATGAGGCAACAAGCAGAGGAGACAGCAATCCTAATGCAGAAACAAAGGAAGCAGTGGCATGATGCACACATAAAAAAGAAACAGTTCAAAGAAGGAGACTAGGCTTTACTGTTTGACTCTAAATTTAGAGATCATAAAGCCAAATTTACCACACATTGGATGGGCCCATATGAAATAGTTCAAGTATATGAAAATGGATCAATCAAGCTTGCTACCATTGATGGAGAAGGCAACACCTTTCTTGTCAATGGCCATCGGTTGAAACTCTATCATAAGCCCATCAACAAGGATGATTTTATTCACACTGTATCTCAGCAAAGGGAGGTTGAGATATTGCAGCCTTCAGCGGTGATATCTCTGCCTTAGTTCATTCAACTTCATTTAAAAAAAAAAAAAAAAAAAAAAAAACATAAAAAAATAAAACATATAAAAAAAACCATTCATTTGGCTGGTAAGAATTCCTTGTTCTACTTGTTTACTGTTTTGCTCATCACTTCAATAATGACTTGAGGACAAGTCAAAGCTTTAGTGGGGGAGAAGAATCAACATTTTGTTTTCCCTATCTCATCTCCTCATTTGTAAATCTTCAAAGAATTTGTTTCAGTACTTCAGTATTTCAATAAAAGAGTTCTTGTTTTTTTTGTTCTAATCAGAGGGACCTGTTCAAGCAATATGCAGTGGGACCTGTTCGAAGACTATGTTACCAGTACCAATATTAGAGGGACCTGTTCAACAAATATCAGAGGGACTTGTTAAAGACTGCATTCAAGATACATCAAGCTACTTCAACAAAGTTTTCAAAGGTTGCTTATCATCAAGGCTGCACCAACAACAAGGATAAAAGAAGCTGCACAAACATAGTTCTTCAGAGTTCTTCAGATTTTAAAGGGACCTATTATATTCAATCTCATTTCAAAGGGACCTGTTTTGGACATTGAAGACTAGTCATATTTGGACAATGAGGATCAGTCCTACCTGTGCACGCCAAATCAGCCATTGTCAACCAACAAGTGTAATGTATTGGTGAAATTTTTATTTTTAACATTTAAAATTCTTGAATTATTTTAGTGTTAAAAATGATGATTATGATTGCTTGTTATCAATTTCAAAACCCCTATACCCATCAACCTTGTAACATTCCTAACTACTCAACTCTGCTATCACTCTGCTATCATTTCCCATCACACTTTAGCCTATTGCCATATTCCTACTACAATTTTCAAACCTTTTCCTACACCACTCTTCAAACCTTGTCATCAAATCCTCATTTTTAAATCGACCATCAAACCTTGTCATCGATCCATCATTTTTCAATCAGCCGAGTACCAACACGTAGTAGACAAGTGGTAAACCATTGGAAAGACAAGTGGTAAATCATTGGAAAGACAAGTGTTAAATGATTCCGTTCATTTTGAATGCGGGAGTTATAAAACAGTATTTTGACCCAAGTCGGCTCATGAAACATATATCCGTTATCATCGCTACAACACTCTTTATATGTATATGGTGTTCTCATGATTGTACCTATGCAGATCAGTACCGCTCCTCTGTCTTTATGATGTGAATGCGCCTTCAACTCTGCATTATCATTATAGCAATAGGGTGAAGGTCAGCTGTTAATTTTCCACTTTATAAAACTCTCAGCTCATAAAGTGCGTTACCATGTGAGTGTTCAAACTCTGAGTTTTCAAAGAGGGCCGAGACAACAGGAGCTACAAAGGGAGAGCATAGCAAACAGGCTTACCATGAGTTTCTACCGCCGCCCAAGCAATTAAAGAAGGAAACCCTGAGAATCGAGGGCGTTACCAGGTCGGCTAAGTGGAACGCAGGAGAAGAGGTAACACATTGAAAAAACCCTGATTGAATTGTTAAGCATAAACAAAAGGGTTAGAACAGAGATTTTTAAAAAATGACCAATAGAGCAGAGCCTGAAACATTTGATAGTTCACAATATCATGATGACTGTGTCACGATTTTAAGGGAAAAACATTGGTTATCTTTTCTAGAGAAATTCAATGGAAACAATGAAGAAGTGACAAAGCAGTTTGCATTCACATTCAATGGAGAGAAAGCATTAATAGGAAACTTCTCTTTTAGAATTTCAGAGGATACCATAGCACAAACATTGGGAATCAGTCCAGAAGGGGAAAAGTATTTCAAAACCAAACAATTTAAGGAAAAATCATGGACTCAGTTTATGTATAGGTCAAGGGTTTCCTCTGTCAATTGAAAAAAGGGTGTTCCCAGTAGTTGGCTAATTCACCCGTGGGACGAAATGGTATACATTATTCAAAAATTTGTTACATGTGAAGGACGTTATAATATAGTATACATATATCACATCAAACTTTTGTTTCACTTAAAAGGTCAATGCACCTTCAGTTTGCCCTACTTCCTCTTACAGAGTTTGACTAAAATGTCGAAGACCATTTAGAAACGAAAGGGTAATGAAGATAAGAGTTTGTGTCTTTTTGGGTTGATCAAAATTCTAATTGAATTTGAGTTGCAGAGGAGAGGAAAAACATGGAAAGAATTTTTAATTGCCAATCAAATTAAAAAAGATGAACAGGAACAGTAGCAAGAACGCACCGAGTTTATGCTTGATATTGATGAGGAAATCCCTGAGCGTAAGTCAAGCAATGTTCTTCAACCCAACAGTGGTGTAAAAACAAGAAGGATGAGGCAAGAAACTGCCAAGAAAATTGAACAAGACAAAATCTTCACTACTTATACGAGAAGATCAAGGAGAATACAAAAGAACCAAACACAAGATGATCAACCAGAGTCAAATAAAAATGCACCAATGGAAATTGAAAGCAGTGCTCATTCACAGCCAGAACATGAAGCAGAAATGGAAATCGAGAGTAACAAGGGAGAAAGGAAAGAGCCAGCACCTACAAACAAGAAACAAAGAAGGTTAGAGAAACAAATTGAAGAGCTAAAAGAGGAATTGATGGAAGCAAACATGTTGGAGAAGGTCATAAAGAAGGAAAATGAAATGTTGAGAGCTCAGAGCAAGAAGATTCAGCAGAAAAATGAGAAACTGAAGAAGCAAATCAAAGAACTTAAGATTGATCAAACTGAAACGTGCAAATGGGCGACAAAATGGTACACTCAGAAAAAAACTCTCAAAGAAAAATATAAGAATCTGAAACATGAGTTCCAAGTTTAGAAGAATGCCCAAGTTCAGAGGAGTATAGATGTCTTGCTACAAGCGGCAGAGGCACAAGCAAGAACAAAATATAAAGGGAGCACATCAGGATTAGCATAAGGACATGCTAAATCATTGAACTTGGGGGAGATGTTGGTACTATTTTATTGCCATCCTTTTCTTCTAAAAATCCATCATTCATCTATCATTTTCTCCCATAAACCCCTCATAGTCCATTGAAATTGATCAATTAAGCATTATAATTGTTATTTTACATTAAATTTAATTTGTGGATTTTTATGTTAAAAATTAGAAATTTTCAACAAAATTACGGGATGTCATGACTTCCTCTAATTGGTTTATGTTGTGACACGTGGAATGGTAGGAAAATCAAAACAGAGGATAGGGACGTGATCACAGATGTACATACATGGTGAAAGATCTATTCAGCATCACATCTGGAGCTCTTGGATACACGGTCAATGCTGGTCAAACCCAGCCCTTTTGGTCATAAAAGCAGCAAAAAGCCAAAGTTACCTAAACTGATTTCGTTTTGCTTTAGAAATTAGTTAAGATTAGAAAAAAACAAAAATCGCCTTTTTGACTGTAAAAGCAGAAACATCTGCATGATAATGTATGTACATTCGATTGTAAACCTTAAGGAATGTTAGTGAACGAAGGATAAGAGACATTGAGCAGACTTAAGACTGCGTATTGTATTGTTACCAGAACTCTATTCTTGCATGTAATTGATTTCTAGACTTTAATCACAGGCAACGTTTCATCATTCCAGTGTTTTATGTGTTAACGGTTTCAACATCTGAATTTGTCTAAGTGTACCATCAACGCGTGGACGGGCCCTACGTGGGGACTGGTATACTTTCATTTCATTTTCATAGCATTTAGACTTCAGATCTGAATAGTGTTTGATGCCATTTCTTTGCTTGTGAATTAATTAATTCGATTAGAAGTTCTTACGAGTGTTATTGTATGATTCATGGTGATAGCTTGAAACTTCAATTGCTAAATTATTGAACAAGATCTTGTAAAAGATTTAATTGAGCAGTGAATTTCGAAGTATCTCTGTGGACTCCGTTTTCATGCATTTGAGTTTTAGTATGCTTAAAAGAGTATTTAGTTTTCATGAATTTGAATGTTAGGATGCTTAGTGTGTTACCGAGAAAGAGTTTTTGTGAATGATCTCCTTGTAAGAGGATTGAAAACTCAGACTAGTAACACGCTGTGTTTTTAGAACAGTTAATTAAATTAGATGATCTGAGTGTTTAAAGTGTGAAAGGAAACATATTCCAATCTCTTGTAAAAGAGTGTTGTAGCCTGTCATAGTAGACACTTATATAGGTAGATGAAATCCTTTTAGGTCTATAGATTGTAGACACGTGCCTCTAAGTTTACCTACCTTGGTTGACATTAAATTTAGTCTAATCCGGACCCCTGGATTGGTCACTACAATGACCCCGACCATTTAGGTGAAATAATATGAGTTCCACTAGCCTAATAAGTTCTCGTAGGCTAAGGTTGGGAATTTCTTTAATAAAGGAACATGATTCGCCTAGGAAAACTTATAATTGCCTAAGGAGTGAAAATGGGACATTCTAGGCCAATGAAAAGTCACTTTAATTTTATAAAGTTAAAGTATCCTAAAGTGACTTAATAAAATATTAAAAGAGTAAAGATGCGGCAAAAGTGGCCACTGAATTATAAAAAATAAAGAAGTGAGGGGTTTATCCTCATTCTTGCACTTGCATTTTAGTGAAAATAGTTTTGAAGAGTTTTTGGAGAGAATCTTAGGTTTTTGTAAACCCTAGCTGCCATAGCTAGCTTCAATTTTGAAACTAGACACCCTAGTTAGTCCAAAGAGTGAAATCACTTAGATTTCACGATTGTGCTTTCATGGGTAAAAATATTTGCAGGATATATTGAGGTTGAAGAGGTTTTATTAGTTGATTTTATTTCCTGAGGTTGTAGTTTCTATGTATCATCTCGTAGGTGGAGACTCAAGCCAAATCAAAGGAAGACATTTCCAAGAAAGGGACCATGCTTTGCCATACATGAATGGGTCGAAGCTCAAATATTTAAGGATAATTTTCTGCAACCCAAAGAACCATACGCTCTGTGGTTACCTAAGGTCAAAGTGTTATCCATAAAGGGACTAAGTTTTTGCATTAATATAGAGGTAGAGTTTGTCATTTAATAAGGAGTCAAGTTACACCATCTTAGAAGTCAAATTCTACAATGTATTGGTGTGTGTTGGAGCCTAGTAACGGGGAGCAAGAACCACCTTCTTCATTGGTCGAGTTTCCTCACTTGGCTGGCTAAATATACACATGGAAAAGGAAGAGTCGAACAACTACTTCATATGGGTCGAGTTCTACTCTTTTCAACCATATAAGTTGCTACAACCATCATTAATAGAATTTGAGTCCCCTTGCTGTAGATGTAGTTTCTTATACGTGTACACTTAAGGCTGAAGATTGAATTTATAACTATTATTATCAAAGGAATTTCTATTTCCATCTTGCTAGTTCATACCTAGGTTCTTGTTTCCTTATTGAATGTAACAACTCTTGTATCAATTCATAAATCTGAAGTATATCTCATTTTTTGCCTCAAATAATGGTCTCTATAATTTTTTGAGTAACATATGGATGAAGTGTGTTAATTTTGGAGTGTTTTCATAAGAAATTACTTGGTTTTGTGTTTATATTAAATAAATTACATGAAAGTGCACCCATTATACATACATTATAAGATAAAATTATACATGCTCCCATTGGATTTCCACTAAGTCATAAGAGGTAACCAAGGCTTTTCCATCGAGTCATAAGAGGTAACCAAGGCCATAAGGTACACATCTTATGCTTGATTCTTTGTTTTAATGTATACCTCTGGTACCCTTGTGTAGTCCATAATCCTTTGATTCAAAATATAAATTAGTGTCAAATCCCTTTGTAGTGTAAGATAAACTTGAATGTGGAAATTTGATGAGGCATTTTCCCTTCAATTAAAAATCTAACTTTAATAATAACATAAACGAATTTTGAAGGATTTTCCAAATTGAAATCCAAAGCCAAATCACGAAAGAAACAATGGAAAAATAAACATGTTTCATGATTGCAAATGCTAATAACTTATTTTAATGAAATGATGGAGGAGATATGAAAGGAAAGTAGACATAAGAAAGATATGACAACTAATAAAGAGTGAAGATCAAACTAAGGTTAAAGTGATAGTCAAATAAATAAAGAATAATTAATTGGAACATATAAGTAAGTTAAAGGAGCATGAAAGAGAAGAAAGTTAGAACGGGGAGATCAAAGTAACATTACCAATACTTGCAATACTCAAGATCTTAGTCCACAAGTAAGGCTTTAATTATAGGGAAAGATGGCCAATAGTAAGAAGATCCATATAGCCATATGAGGAAATTTTGCAGCACTCCACCAATTTAAAAGAGGAGGCGAGTCTAGATCAGTGTGGAGATGAAATTATGCAAGAGATAGGCATGGAATTTTTAGCAACAAAATATAAACAATCTTATATTTGAAAGCATTGACTAGAAATCAAAAAAATATTTTTGAACATAGACTCAAGGAAAAAGCAATAAATTGTGAAAATGGAAGGTTTTTATGAACCAAAAAAAACCCCCTCAAATAAAAAAAAGTATGAGAGGAACCAAAATTTAAATGAAACCTAAATAAGAAAATTTGAGGGAAGGATAACTTTTTATAAGCTTGGGTGAATTCCATTGAGTGTCTTTAGTAGGCTTATATCCAAAATATATCAAATAATTCTCAATGAAACTACTGTCATAGAATTTTAGGGGTGTTAATGCCCCAAGGGAATGTGGAATTTAGAAAATGAAATTAGGCCTAGAAAAACTAAATTTAGTTTTCATTCAAGAAACTAAATGCAACAATGAGGAAATAATCAAGTTTTCTCTGAAATTTTGGAAGGGTTGTAATTGCATACCAAATAATGTTGGAGGTGCGATAGGGGACTTAACTATTCTATGGGACCAAGGAAAGTTAGGATTTAGGACGAGGAGGGTAGTAAATGGTGAATATCAAGGTTTGAATTCTTACATTTGACTCACCATTCTATATGCATGCAACAATATAACTAAAAAATTGGAAAGTTGGAAGGCATTTAGAAAAGTAGGAGTTAATACAAGTTTGGAGCATTAGATTATTGTTGGAGTTTTCAAAATGATTAGTTAGATAAAGAATAAAGGTGGGATTAAGAGTATTGGTCTAGAAATCCTTTGCAACACTAATCTTAGAGGTATTTAAGTTGGTGGGTGAACTACCAAAACATGTATGTTATTTTGGATAATAGAAAAAATAGACAATGATTTAATAGCAGAAAAGTTGGACACGTGTTTTGATAGTGACTCCTCTATGAACAACAACAATTTTGAGTCCTTTTTTCTCAAAGGGGCAGGTTTAGGTCATTAGCTCATTTCTCTCTAGTGGATAAAGAATGGAAATGCCCCTAGGTTTCCAATTTATATATGAAAAAAGTGGCTACACAACCAAATTTTATGGACATTAAAGACTTGGTGTTGAACAACTAAAGTTGATAAGGATTTAAAAATGTATAGCCTTCAATAGAAATTCGAAGTCTCTGAAATGGGTTGTAAAGTATTCGAATGTAGAGTGGAACATATTTGCTCAAAAAAAAAATAGACTTGGTACAAAGTAATAATAATAATAATAATAATAATGAAATAATAGTTATTTCATAATTATGAAATTGTGACAAAATAATTATGATAATTACTCAACTATGTAATTTCAACCCTATAACTTCTAATAACTTCTTTGTAAGGACCATATGGGAAAAAACAAGGGTGAAAGGGGATGCATTCTAACCAACAACTGAGGTAAGTTGAACTAGGTCCCCTCTCCTGAAATTAAGTGGAAAAAATGGTTATAACATGTAGGCTAATGGTTACACACAAGAATCACATTCTATTTTATCTTCTCTTATTTTTTCACCTCGAATTAATTGCTTCAATTCCCAATCCAAATTTTCCTTTTCTCCTCATGAATTAAAGGATTAGTTAACCATACTAACCTTAACATATTACTTTAACAAACTTGGGAGACAAGTCTCCAAGAATATAGGAGGGAGTTTAGGGTAGGCTTCATGATTCTTTTTAAACCATGGCTTAGGTTCCATAGTTATAACTCAAAAGAACGAAGATAAAATCAGAAGCCTAGGTGGGTAAGGGAAAATTTTAAGGATGGAAATTTATCTTAAAGTTTAGAAATCTTGGCGAATCTTATTAGTCCTTAATATGCAAACTATAAAATGTTTGATGATATTTTTGTAAAAATTTTCAAATCTATAATGATTTTATATAGCGTCTATAAAATTTTGAGGATTTTAAAGGTGAATTTCCTTTATATTATAAATTTGGGCGAATTATTTTTAGAAAAAATGGAAATTGGAAATTTAGTTTTTATTTTTGGAACAACACAAAAAATTAGCACACATGCGAATATGAGCCCCTAAAACTTTCCATGATAAGTATCGAGGCATCAATTTTCCCATAGACCTTTGTACCGTTTCTACACTAGTGGTATAATGGTCTCTCTATAAGTGCTCATGTCTTGGTTGCTGGATATTTTTATTAATCAAAATAAAATGCATTTACATTGTCTTCTTGGTTTGAACTATTCAACTCAGCATAATAACATAATATTTATGCCATAAGTAAAAATATCAAGAATAATAATTACAAGTGTTAAATAGGGTTTAAAATGGAGATATTACAATCCACCTCCCTTTAAAGAAATATTGTCTTTCATGTTGCACTATCTACATTAGTGTTTATGTCTTCATTCTTTAGATGTACCTACTATGTCATCCTTTCAACTATCTTGGTACACAACATGCCAATATTTATCTACATCAATCATCAAAAGAAACATGTATATTGCAACCATTTTCATACAACAATTATCTTATCCATATGATTTTTCAACTCAACAACGTAGACATGTATTCAAAAATAACTATGACATCTTATTTGAATACATATTTGCATAGCTATTGTCCACGTCACAAGGCTTGTATGGGCAATAATTCATCTCACTATTTTTTAACACACTCTTTTTTATCTCAGCCAACATGCCATATTATTTTTTAAGTTGTCTCTTCCTCAACACACTTACCATCCAAGCTCAAGTATCTCCTTCGCTTCTATACAATCCCTCAAGTGATCCATCTTGCTAAGGATTTCATGTGCAAGGAGAGTATTAAATTACTACAAAACATCCACTCGTAGTTTGTAACTTGTGGCTTTCATAGGGTTCCAACGTCCACATAGTGGTCTTCTTTTTGGGCTTTTCAACTTCAACAACTATCATCTATCCTTCCTTGACAAACCCATCATCTCACCTATATCATATACATATTTCTATGAAATATCATCATAAAAACTTCAATTAGGAATTTTTGTTTTAAACATGCTTCATATAGAAATAATATTTCACAAGTATGCAATTATTTTCATAGTATTTGCCTCTTGCATGTGGTAGCACCCAATATTCATTATGGACTTATACTCATTTCCGCATCCAAGACTATTCTATTGAAATTTAAAATTTAAATTAACCAAACAATTATGATTATTCATGCATATAATCTTTTTGTTGTATCACTTAAAACAACTCTTAAAAATAATCTCAAAATTATAACACACTTAATAATTTAATCACTTTCAGTTGTAAATTGTAGAAATTGAAATGAAACTATCATTCATTATATACACATTATTACCATTCTAAGCATTTCATAATGCAATCAAACATTTATTCCAATAAACCAAAATATCAAAACTTATAATTGTGTAATCACTTTCTTGATTGGATACATATTTAGAATTGATTAATTAATTTTGCTTTTTCTTTTTGGGAAAATGGATATGTACCACTAATTTTAATAATCAACAATTCCTTAGAAGTACTAGAATTTCTTTCCTTTCATGACATTCAATCATGCAAATGATTCTTCCATACAAATACAAACATGCATCCACTCAATACACCAAGCTTAAAAACCAACATACTTCATAAATATAGGAACATTATTTATATGATTTTTAATAGTTGATTTATGAATATTCACTTAATGCATCTTTACATTAATTCAAAAATATATATCCTATATTCCACCATATTAAATTAAAATGTCTCACAACTTCATCCAACCACCTCCCAAAATGTCTCAACACATCATCCAACCACCTCCCAAAATGTCTCAACACATCATCCAACCACCTCCCTATACCATTTGGACACCTTTTTCTTTAGCCCAACCTAACACCAGGTGTATAGCCCTTCTTTACTAAACATCCCATCGGGAATACTAAAAGGCATTTTCCTTCTTTGCTATATAATCCCTTGGGAACCCTTCCCCTCATATGCTTCTGATTCATTCAACCATCTAGTCTAATGGCTTGTGGATTCTATATTAATTTACGAGAACGTGGACCTAGAACTGATTTCCTTGACTTGCGTGCTTCTCTACGATAGGATGTGGTTATACAACATCCTTTTCATGTGTTCCTTTAGAATAATGGAAAAGCAGGTTGATCCCCTATTGATGTATATGATGTAATTTTGTTACTCCATGAAACGAATAGTAGGGATGTCTACACCTTGTCCATGTTTGGGAACAATGACTCTTGATTTCAAGGCAATCAATACACTTGCTTGCAAAGCTATGTTACCTTTATAATTTGTTTGCTAGTTATTACTCAGTGAAGTCCAAACAACTAACTACTAACAAAGATATGCTAACACATCAATTTATATCTTGAAATCAAAAGGAGGACTTAAACCTTCACATTACTCACACGCTTATAATACATATTTATATTAACATATGCTATTAAGTCTCAAATAAAAGTGCCAAATGGAGATGGAAAACAATGAATAAACTAGCTCTAGCTCTTAGCAGAACCTTGTTTCTACCTTTTTCCCTCTTCTATCTCATCTTATTGCAGAGGTTGTACTAAAATACTTTGGGAAGAAGTTGATACAATTATGAAAAAGAAAATTACTAGAAAAATCTTGCTTGAAACTTAGCTAACTCTAGTGTATTGTCCCTCCTTGCTTAAATTTGCTTTGAGAAGGATTGTGACATCAAGCTAAGGATTAACTAAATATTTGAGTTACCATTTTGATTATCTTGTATGTATGTAACTTTTGGAATGTGCTTACTTGATGAGGTCACAATTGATATTTTTGATTGTTGAGTTGATTGAAATGTATGTTATGATAGATGTATGCATGGATCATGAAATTAATACTTTTGTTGTGATCAAGTGTGAATTGTGTTAGTTGGGAAAAAAAACTACAAAATTTCTAGGTGGAATCGATTATATAAGTGTAAGGCTATGGAAGCCAAACTAAATGTTTTTTTTTTTTTCTAGTTAAGACTAACCTAAGTACCCACGGGGGATTTGAACCGGTGACCTATCGCAAGGAGTGCCTTAACAGTGTACCCATTCACCGTCAATCCAAAGCCCCGTGGGCGGAAGCCAAACTAAATGTTGCAAAAGATTAAGAAAGTCAATAGAATTTGATTTGATATTATGTATGATTAAAGTGTATATCTATGAGCACATGCTATAATTCATTGTATTTTTAGTGGTGCGAGAAATGAGTGATATAAAGTGTGATAATAAAGGACGCAATGAATATAAATATGACTAAAATTTGAATTCAAAATTATTCTGCTTAAACCTAGAAATACTATGGAAGGTCACTTGCAAACCTACAAACTTGTCAAGGGTAACATCTAATTGATTTGATTCAATTATATTACACTTTGATATATTTGATATGAGTAGGTGCATATTTGTGTAGAGGTATAAGACAAAGCCTTACCAACTCGTCAACAGATCGATGTGGGTTATAACCATTGAAACCTTAATAAACATCTAGAGTCTCAACATAGGCATGCAATCTCAATAGAGACATGAAGACTCTCTTTGTAGAGTACATGTGATTACAAGGTGTACATCAAAGGTGGGATGACCTTACTCCCCAACAAAAAATCCTTCCAGACATAGAACTAAGCTAAGATAACCTAAAAGGACCCCATAATCAACTTAATCAATAAAAGAATTAAACACTTTGAGGGAGATCGTAAATATATTATTATTGTATCCCTAGTGTGGGTGTGGTCTGAGGAGATTGGCGACATGGGTCATTGAGCCCACCACCTTGAGGAATCAGGTGCATTAAATGGTGGGGCTGTCATGTCCACCCCCATGCATGCAAACGCATATGACTTTATTACCATTTGATTTTTCAAACGAGGGCTAATTGCAGACGAAGAAGATAGAAACAAATTCGTCTGTGCCATGTCCCAACTAAGAATTCATAAGTTGTCCCTGATTATAAATCTCTACCAACATTCTGGGAGGTTTTTAATCTAGAAAAAGATACTAGTTTAAGATTGTTGGGGAACTCTGGTAACTTGGAAATCTTATGTGAGAATTTGATGAACCATAATTCTAGAGGGTGACTCTTTATCAATGGTGGTATGGTTAATTATGATCTAGATATCAGTGATTCAATGAACAAGAAGAGGGCCAGGAGATTAAGACGTGGGCAGATTATAAAATTTAGGGCTTAGTTACTATCGATACTTTTGATTCACTGAAATTTGTATTGGTCTCCTGCATGTGTTGCTCGGCGCCTAGTTTATTTTTGGTAATACTGAAGCCCTTCAGTAGTTTTAATTTCATTGTCACATTCTTATTGAACTCCAGGATTGTTAATCTAGATTTAGTCCCAAGTTTCCGCATTGTGAGTTGGATTTATGCTTGGTCATAGCCAGTTGTCAAGGTAGTTTATTGTTGCATTGTGGCTCATTATTGGTGTTGTTGTGTCTTAGCCTATGTGGTCCGGTCCCATCTCATTTTGTGTTATCATACTTTGGGTTGTTAGTGTATTCTTTGTGTGAGTAGTGTTGAGTCTCTTTGGATATCTTCCCTCCGTAGGTGGTTGGTGTTTGACCGTTTGTACTTCTCTCATCGAATTTAGTTTCTTGGTAATTCATGTGTTTACCACCAAAATACTTATTTTTCTGCCACTATGCAATGCTAGTGCATGAAGAGTAAGAGAGGGGGAAGGCTGAGGCCCTCAGGGCCATAACTGATCCCAACAACAAGCCCAAGATGTTGCTGAGATCTTCCATTTAGCTCTCTCACTAGAAATTAGAAGTGATATTCAAAACCTGGAGACCATGGTATTTAGATATAAGCATGCCTTCGCTAATTCAGAGCTGATGGAGGTATTCGGGTAATGGATTCCTAACCCTGGCCACACCAGGGGTAAAAATAATAATATTTCCAAGCCTTATCTCTCTATTGGAAAATGAAAACCTTGTTGTGTAGTGTTCATATTGAGAAATATGCTTATAGGTATAATTTATTCGCCAATGTTTTGGATGTGAAACGAGAACAACAAAATCTTTAGGTTCTATATGGAGAGAATGGATGCTTTTTTGGCTCAAATTAAGTGTCATATTCCATGCATTACCACTACTTTTGTGCCTCCATGATCTAGTGCAAAATATTCGACACCTATCACTTCTTCTGAATCATAGTTGATAGATGACTATTGATAATTTTTTGTGTTATCATTATGTAATATACACTCTAGTTATGTTACAGTTATTAAAAATCTTATAGTTTTGGACAAATTATTATATAGGCAGATGGTCAACAATATCTGGTTTCCCATTAGGCAGATTGAGACCACCTGTCATAAAGCATGATGACATTGGATTGATGAATGATGTAATTGCAACTTTGATTTTGTGAGGTAATACAATCTAAGCTTACAAAAAAATAATATACTATTATAAATAATGAATTATTATGCATGTGTGCTCACACACACACACAAACCAATGGGTTAGTGTGAATGGTTAAATGCTTAGAATTACAAGCAGGAGGTTGTAGGGTCAAGTTTCTGGGTTGGTTGTCTCTATGAATATTATAGGTCCTCACTCGATGTCCCTATCGGGTTAGGTTTCTAAAAACTACAACCATCCAATTTACCTTAGGTACTATCCTCAAAATGAATGGATGTGCCGGAAGGGTTTCCTTTGGTATGTGTATTCCATTCATATATATATAACAAAAATACCTTTTAGATGTAGAACTAAGCTAAGGAAACATAAACGGACCCCATAACAGAATTAATCACTAAAGTAATTAATAACTTTGAGGGGGATATTGAATATACTATTTATTTATTAAATAGTGGATTATACATACATACATACATAAATATAGAATTAAGGAAAAAGGTGGCATTGACAACTTGGGAGGGTGGGGGAAAGTGTGGAGGCGCAATGATGAATTCCAATGAATGAATAAATAAAAAATGGGCTAATTTTACATGAGGAGGTGAGGTGGCTAGTATCACTAAACCAATAAATAGAGGGGGAACCCATAGTTTTTGGGGGATAATGTGAAGACTACAAAAAATTACTCAAAATTTTTGTAACACGAATAATTTAACTAGCATGGTAAAATGGTCTCTGGAAAGAAAGCTAGTATCCCAAATTTGGATGTTACCAATGGATGGTAACACCCATGCTGGGAATGTACTACAGCCAAAGCTTGTTATGGACTCACACAACTCAAGGTTTTTAGGGAAAGAATTTTTCTGAGTATGGGTAGGAGGAAACTGGTTAGCATTATGAGAGTTGACCATGGCAAGGGAAATGGAGCTAATGGATGAAGCATTGATAAAATTGAGAAAATTACTTACAAGTTCAATATTATTTCACTGATATTCATATTGAAATTTATTTCTTAATTTTTATTTTGGTACATATTTGGTCACATATCAATTTTTGGTATTACCAACCTAGTATTGGTATGAAAAATTATCTACTTTATGCTATACTTCTCCTAATAAAAGTATGGAAAAATATTTTGGGAGTATGATGGCTAATTTAATGCAAATTAAAAATTCCAATATTAGGAGATTGCTTCCAATATTGTTTCCAAAAGTCATTGTGAATTTTTATTTATATATCTCAGAATTCTTGTGGTTGAATTGTTGGGGTTCAATAAACTATGATCTATGTCACCAATTTTTTGTGGAAAGTATTCAATAAATAAATCTTATGTTTATGATCTATAAACTACCATAGTTATTCCACTGGAACATTTTGTCCGAACAGATTTGCTAAAATATAAAATCTTTATTGTGAAGGTTAACTTCCTTTAAATCTCGAATTATTTAATTATTGGTTTCCTGCTTAAATGTATGAAAATGGTGAAATGAAAAAATATAGAATAAAAATAAATACTCACACACCATCCATCAATAAACATAATATTTAACCTAGGAAACCCATTATGGGAGAAAAAATAGTTATAAGGTGAGGCCACTCTGGTTTCTTTTTTCTTGTATGGAATTATGCAAAATACAAAGAAAAGGTACTCTTTGTGGATTTACGTGAGATATCATGGCTTGTAAGGATATGAAATAATCTTACCCCCGTGTGTTCTTTTCTCTAACTTAACACCCCTAGTTGCTTTGCTCAGCTATGGAAGAAATATGATGACATCGAATGGAACCCCTAGTCCTCCCGGTAACCTCGTAATTAACAAAGACCAATATTTGTTTAGGCATAAGGTTTTTGTAACATCCCCTACATTGACTATGACTTTTATAAACATTTTTGTATAATTGAGCTCCCCAACATGATATCTGATCGCTGACAAAAACTCTATTTAAATATAATGAAAATATTAATGTTGAAATTTATTTATGTCTTGATCATGGTACCGAAATTGACAAATGCTTATTTAATGTTAATTATGCATTAATGTTTTAATCAATACCAAAATCAAAGTGATCATGTATTAATGCTTAAAAATGATTAATTAAAGATTTATGCTTTAATTAATAATAATAATAATAATAATTAATTATGATTTAATATTTAATTAATTTTTTTATTACTATTACTTGAAGAGTGAAATATGAGGAGAAGGGATGAAAGGCCAGAGTTTTGAGGAGATGGGGTTTGACGTGAACCACCATACCCATCTCACTAAAATTAATGTCGAACCCTTATGGATGGGAAAAGTTTCTTTGATCACATTTGGTCATTTAATGAAATTGGCAGTGTCGTTTTGATTTTTCCCTTCTCGTTAATTAAAAGGGTAATGTGCAAAGGAAGGTAGTGAGGGTCAAAGAGTTACCTATTGACCATGTTGGATGCAATTTGAAAACCATAATTATATTGGAAAACTCAAACAAGGGGTTCGATTTTGGATTCCTGGGTAATTTTTGTGGAAGAGCCAGTGCAAGGAACAACTCATGGAGAGAATTCAACCTGCACTACATTGTTGTTGATCAATCCTCAATTTTTACATGGTATTTCCAGATTAGGCACTAAGAAAATTGAATTATGAGATTGAGAAACCATTGGTGCTTATTGCGGATGAAAATCCACTAGTTCTTGTCTTAGGCTAAGAAACCACCCATAAAATGAATCTTTGGTTTTGTTATGATCCAAATGGAAAATGGCATCCACCCATGGTATTCATCCACCCATGTTATTCATCCACCCATGGAATTTACCCATGGTATTATAAGTGGCATCCACCCATGGTATTCATCCACCCGTGGTATTTATCCAAGCATGGTATTGTAAGTGGTATCCACCCATGGTATTTTCCCATGGTATTGTGACATCCACCCATGGTATTCATTCACCCATGGTATTTACCCACCCATGGAATTTACTTGTGGTATTGTAACCAAAAAAGGCTATAAGTAACAAGTTGCATTTTGTAAAAGGAAAGATTGTCCACCACAATGTAGCCTTTACAGTTATTATTTGTTTTAATAAAAACAAATCTTTGTGGTTTTGTTATTGTGTGTTCTCCTCTTTTCTTCTGGCATTTCAGTTTTTCAGATCTTGGGGGCCTCTCCCACAAGATCTAGATTAGTGGTATCATATTCAAGTTACGATTCCATGGGAATAAGGGTTTGATGCATATTTAGTTTCAAATTTTTGCAGCAATATTCAACAAACTTCAAGCACGTGCTACGACCTCCACAAAGCACTTTCTTGGGCAAAGCGGGAAGATTTTTTTTTCATTTTTCATTTTTTTTGCAGGAATTTTTTCGGGCGGTGAGTTTGAATATTAGATCTGAAACTTTTTGTTACAAAATTTACAAAAATAAATAACAGATCTAGATTCCTTGCGAAAAAATACCCAAATTAAAAAAAAGAAGGTCAAATTGGAGTTTGGATGAGGGAGATCACTGATTTAAAAATCAGCTCTATTGCAGAAAATTTTCTAATGACAATTTGTGGACAGCCGCACTCCTATCATTTTTTGTAGTTTTTGTGAAGAATTGTGAAAAATTGATTATACATATGAGCTCCTCTAAAAAAATCACCCAATTTAAAAAAGAATTTGGTCAAATCAGAGTTCGGATGAGGAGATATCGTTGATTTAAAATCAACTAATTTTTTCAGAAATTTTGTGATGGTGGGACAATTGCAGCGCGAATCTGAGTTTCCATAGTGTTTAGGTAGCGATTTAAATCACATGGGAAGATGCAGAATGGTCATTTTATTTCCCAAAACAAGTTATAATAAAGATTATAAGTTATATTGACCGAGTTATGCCCATTTTGAATTTGGAGCAGCATTCAAAGTGGGTTCCGTTTGGAGATGTTCCCTCCCACCCGTCTTTATTAAGCACCTAGTTCAAATTCATCAGTTTCTCCATAGCAGCGTTCGGTTTGGGTTCTTTGGAGACGTGCCCTCCCACCCCAGGCTATGTAGGCACCTTCTACTTCATCAACAATCAACATCACGGTTATGGGTCAACCACGCAAAATCCTTGTCATCGAAGTCCATTTGCTAGGCTACACACTGTTAGTATCACATTTGGTCACACGCATTATAGGGTATCTCTATCCTCGAATATTCATTTCTCATGGTTATGGGTCCTCCAAAAACCCACACTTCATCGAAGTCCATTTGTTAGGCCACACACTGTTAGTATCACAGTTGGTCACAAGCATTACAAGGTATCTCTATCCTCGGATCTTTATTTGTCATGGTTATGGGTCATCCACAAACTCACACTTCATCGAAGTCCATTTGATAAGCGGTGCACTGTCAGTATCACAATTGGTCACAAGCATTACAGGGTATATCTATCCTCGGATCTTCGTTCGTCATAGTTATGGGTTAACCACACGAAACCCTTCTCTTAAGTGGCTCTTCATATTCAACAAAGGCTTCACAGGAGGAACTTCACGCAATGGGGACCATTGCTTCTTAAGAAGGGAGGAACGATCTGAATGGAAAATGGAATCCACCCATTGTATTGTAAGTGGCATCTACCCATGGTATTCATTCACCCCTGGTATTTTCCCATGGTATTGTGACATCCACCCATGGTATTCATTCACCCATGGAATTTACTTGTGGTATTATAACCAAAAAGGATATAAGTAATAAGTCACATTTTGTAAAAAGGACATATTATCCACCACAATGTAGCCTTTACATTTATTTTCTATTTTAATTAAAAAAAATCTTTGTGGTTTTGTTATTATGCATTCTCCTCTTTTCTTCTGGCATTTCAGTTTTTCAGTACTTGGGGGTCTCTCCCCCCAAGATCCAAATCATGTTAGTTGGCTATGAAACCACTGGTGCTTGTTATGGCTCAAAAACCTCCAGTACTTGCTAGACTATTGATAAAATACCTGCAAGTGATATCATTCCCTTAGCTTATTTGGTGTATTACACTGTGAATTTTAAATCTCATACTCTCGACCTGGCAAAGGGGTGGCGAGTTATGAGATAGATTAGTGTAATTGCCTACAGTTGGGAGGATAGAGTGAAGCTCTTCTCCAATCACTAGTAGAATTTAACTTATAAGTAATTTAGTCTAAGTACTATGGTGATTTCCAAGTTCATTTGAATAAATTTCTCTATGAAATTTACTGGGACGCTTAATTTATGTCTTCGCATGTTAAATGGGTCACTGATAGAGGCGATTACAGTATGTAATTGCATGGGAATTGAATAATCGAGTTTCATACATATGTTATAATTCACACACACACACACACATAATTCCACATATATTTCGTAACATTGGAACTCCACCTCCACGGTTCATAACAGTTCCCTTCTTAAAAAATTACACCTACCCACTTAATTGCACTATGCCAAAATAGTGTTTGTAAACACATGAGAAATGAAAAACATACCCCTGCATATTGATAAATTGGTTGCGTCAGACACTTGTTATTTTGTTTTGTTTTGTTGGCCTCAATGCCACTATTGCATATGTGTGTGTGTGTGTTCTTCCATAGGGTCATGATAACATATTTAAGCTAAAACATACATTTATATATGCTTGAAATTAGTGGAATTTAGCTTGAAGCCACACCCCCCGACACCTTTATTTTTCTTTTTCACGTTAAAAATCAGGCTCTATTTTTTCCCATCCAAATGACATTATACTGACTGATATATGCATAACACCATTATTAGCCTCATGATGATGGAAATATTAACAAAATTGATATGGTCTAGGCCAGTAGTCTGGCTTAAGATATACTTGAAGCCATATCATTGCTTTGATTTTTCACATTCAAAATTAGGTTACGTTTTCACCCATCCTAATTATGTAATATTGAAAGATATATGAATAATGTCATGATTTTCCTCACAATGATGGAAATATTAACGCAATTGATACAACCGTGTGCCACCTATAATTTGAATAAATAATAATTAATCTCGTTGACGTAAGTTGTTGAAATTTTATGACTAAAATTTTTCCTGCAATCCCAACCCGATTTTAATTTCACCCTATCACTCCCATTCAGTTAAATGTCCTTTCCCATAAACATACATTCAACATTTAGAATTCTGGAAATGAAAATTTCAGATTAAAACACATTGGACTATCAACACATGCTGAAAATAAATATGGACATAAACATACCAACAACACACATAAAAATACACACACAATTTTGGTCAACTTAGACCTAGGCAAAACCCCTTCAATCTTCTTTGGGGAAAACCTGTTAGAGATCTCTTCAAATTTATTTATCTTTCAAGTTCAGGAAAAATAAATTTGTAGACAAAACAAAATAGAAAAATACAACTTATCGCTTCAGCCCAAAACGCCTTGAAAACTGTGCCCACTTTGCCTCGATTTCCATGCCCGCTTGAATCTGAAAATATGTACTGTACGAATACAAATTGTACAAACTGTACTATATGGATTCCGTACAGACTGTATGGATTTCCGTACCACTATATGGACTGTACGGTTTTTTTCAAAAACTTCTCTCGAACGATGTGCACCTCACAACATTAAATGTTGTTTGTACTGTACCTTCTGTTGTCTTCTATGCCTTGATTTTTGTGCCCATTTTTTTCCCAGAAATCACTCCTTCAGCTTGCTACAACAAATTTCTCCTTTAGAACTTTTCTCCAGCTCTTAGCCTCCTTTCTCCAATCTACTCATGAAGAATGAATGCAGTCTCTCTTTTCTTTTCCCCCTTTTGCTTCCCTAAATGAATTTTGGGCAACCCTAAGATCTAATGGCAAAGATTCATTTAGATCAAGGGATGAGAATAAATGTGAATTTAATTCTCACTTTCTATTTTTTGACTCACCCATTAAATAAAGTACCCACATTGTACTTTATGTCTAAAATCACTTTTCACTTTATAATTTAACATTGACTTTACGACTTATAAAGTCACTTTCACTTTATAAAGTCACACTTAGGAAAAGAATTATTTTGGACAGTTTTCCCTAGGTAGAGACTAACCCATGGGAAACCACTTATCCAAGGTATATTAAAAATCAACACTCCCACTTACCTAGGAAAGAGTTTCTCACCACACTCATCTTGTCCCGGAAATGGACACGCTTTCCTCTTTGCAAGGACATCATGAGAACATCGACCACCTGCTCATATGTCGATATATACTCCAACTTCAATGCCCCCTTTTGAACATAGTACCTGATGAAATGATATCCAATTTCAATGTGTTTTGACCTATCATGAAACACTGGATTCTATGTGAGTTTAATGCAACTATGATTATCACAATGAATAACCATCGGTCTCAACTCCTAATCAAATAGGCCATACAACAACTTGCAAAGCCAAATGGCCTCACAACTAGCCTGGCTAGTAGCCATATACTAAGCCTTATAAGAGCTCAAAGCAAATGACTTTTTCTTTTGACTGAACCATGACACAACTGCCGAACCTAATCCGAAGCAACACCCTGAAGTGCTTTCCCTGTCAGAAGCACACCCTGCCCAATCTGAATCTATGTAACCTGCCAACCTCACTACATCTCCCCGCCTATATTCCAGACCATAATCAATAGTCCCATGCACATAGTGAAGAATGTGCTTTGCGTCTACCCAGTGCGCCCTCCTGGGCTTAACCATGAACTGGCTATTGCAAAGCATATATCTGGCCTAGTGTTGACCAGATACATCAAGGACCCAATAAGATTCCTATATAATGTGGGATCCACCAACCTAGAATCTTAAGCATAAAGCTTATTCTAGTTGGTGATCATAGGTGTAGAAATGGGTCTACAGTTTTCCATATGAAATCTACTCAATGCATCCAGAGCATACTGCCCTTGCCCCAGAAATATATGCCCCTCCTCCTGCCACACCTCAAGCCCCAAAAAGTAATGCATCAACCCAATGTCCTTTATCTCGAACTCCATAGAAATATCCTACTTGTAACCAATAATCAATTTCTTTGCCCCTGTAATGAACAAGTCATCAACATACAACACAAGAGTGAGCGGATCATCCCCTACAACAATGTAGTATAGGTTTGGATTTCCATCATTCTTCGTGAAACCCATCTGCTGCAAGTAAGTATTAATCCTCGAATACCAAGCTCTCAGAGCTTGCTTAAGTCTGTAGAGTGCTCATCTTACCTGGAATACATGGGTCTCCCACCCAAGTACCTCAAAGCCCTATGGCTCCTCAACATACACCTCCTCCTCTATAACTCTGTTCAGAAATGCGGTCTTCACATCCATCTGATGGATCTGCCAAACCATTTTTGCAACAATATAAATAAGGGACCGAATAGAAGTGTGCTGAGATACGGGAGTGAAGGTCTCATCATAGTCAAATCCATCTCTCTGTGAGAACCCTCTAGCCACAAAACTTGCTTTGAACTTCTCAATCCTACCATCTGCAACATGCTTAATCTTGTAGAGCCACTTGGAAGTCACAACTGACTTGCCCTCAGGCCTAGGCACCACTTCCCAAACATTGTTCTTAATGATAGATGCATACTACTCTACCATAGCCTCTCTCCATACGTCCTGGCTAGCAGCCTCCTCATAGCTAGTAGGCTAAGAGTCAATAATGCTGGTAGCCTTGGCTACATAACTGCAAAACCGCTCAGGTGGCACAATATCCATGTTCACCCTTTGCAGAGGACCAATAGACTCCGCTTACTTCAAGGTGTCTTGAAGCCACTTGGGCCTTCTCTTCCCTTAAGAATCTTCTCCATAGGGAACCTCATCCTATACCCCCTAGTCTAGTGAACCTGAAGGTTTGCCAACTGACCTTGGTGTTCCTGTACCAACACCTCTCCTCGAAGAACCTGTATCAGCACTTGTGCCTGTGTTAGCTGAAGTGCCATGTGAACTCTGTACCAGTGGACTCCCTAAAGAAGTGCTCAGTGAACTCACCACTGGTGCCCCAGATGTCATTGACACTGAAGTACCTCCTGTACCACTCGATCCAGAACCCTGAGGTTCTACTCCCTGTACCTGACCTCCTTGTTGAGGAGAAGTCTGTGAATCTCTCTCATCATACTCCCATGATATCTAATATGTCCTTTCCTCCTCTAACTTCACATCCCTCCTAATCACCACTCTCTATTTAGAAGGAATGAATATTTGATAGGCCTTCGAAGTCTCGCTGTAACCCATAAATATACCCTTCTCTACCATGGGTTCCAGCTTCATCCTCTGATCTTGGGGGATATAAGAATATGTGAGACATCCAAAGATACGAAGATGTACCACATGAGGCTTCTCTCCAATGAAAGCCTCCTCTGGAGTCATATTCCCAAATACTCTGTGAGGACTCATGTTCTGAAGATAAACAACAATATTGTAGGCCTCAGTGTACAAAAACAAAGGCAACCCCTGATCATGAATCATCACTCTAGCAACCCCAACAATAGCTCTGTTATTCCTTTCAGACACCCCATTCTGTTGGGGGTTGTAAGGAACCGTGAAATCTCTCCTAATGCCCTCGTGTGCACAAAAGTCAGAAAACCCACCACCGGTTTACTCACCACCATTTTCTGACCTCAAGACTCGAATATTCCTACCTATTTGCTTTTCCACAAGAGCTTTGAACTCTTTAAAGTGACTAAAGGACTCACCCTTGGTCTTTAGGAAATATATCCAGGTCCTCCTAGAGTAGTCACCAATGAATATAACATAACACTCATAACCACCCAAAGACACATGAGACATATGATCACTAACATAAGTATGAATCAAGTCTAGTATACCTATAGATCTGCTGTCGCTCACTGGGAATGGTAACTTGGTGTACTTTCCCAAAGCACACCCTCTGCAAACATCATAATGCTCGACACTAAAATCAATGATATTCCTCAGTACTCTCAAAGCTCCATGATGCATATGCGCCATTCTCCGGTGCCATAACTTGCACAAGTCTCTATCGTTGGTGGTACTAGTATGAGTGCTACCAAATGTGGTACTCACCAATTCTCCTGCCGACTAAAAAATGAACTTGTATAGTTTCCCAGAGCGGACTCCAATCACTTTGGCCAAAGTGATGGAAGCTCCCCTAGGATGCATCAATACCTGCCCTCATGAGAAAGTGATGTCAAACCCCTTCTCCTCCATAGCAGACACTAAAATAAAGTTCTTCTTAATCCGTGGAACATACAAAACATCCATGACCTCCAAAGGAGGAAAAGACTCCCTCTCAAAGGTCACAATCCCCACACCAAGAGCTCTCACAGTGCGGTCATCTCCTAGTACAATCTCAATATCAAGTGCCCTCTCTGCAAGCTCTGAAAAGAAATCCCGTGCATGTGTCATATGGTAAGAAGACCCGCTATTTATGTACCACACATTGGATGATGTACTCCTACTAGATGTAGAAGTAATAAATGAAAAGTCCTTGTCAAAATGTGAAGAAAAATGCTCCACCTCTGCTGAAGCTGCAGTACCCTTCTTCCCCTTGTTCTTCCTCTCAAGACACGTAGCAGCACAGTGTCCCATCTTTTGACATGCCCAACTTTTGACTTTGGACATATCTGTATCTTTCTTCTTCTTATTCTCCTTTCACTTAGCCCCATTTGATGAGGCCCCTTTCCTAGCCTTCCCTTTGTTCTCCCCCCTGGATGTCAAGGCTACATTGTCCTCATCTGCTATATTCACCCCACCACTGGCAGTCTTTCGTATCTCATGCTGCACAATCATCCCATAATTTGTCCCAATTTTGAAGATTCTCCCTAGAGGTAACATCTCCAAAGACCTCCCAATACTTCCTTAGCCCCGCTACAACTATCCTGACTAACTCCGTGGGTGCAACTGCCTCACCAATAGCAGTCAAATCATCACGTATCTATTTTCCCTTGCCAAGATAATGAACTACACTTTCAGCCTTTGGCATCCTAATGTTCTTCAATTTTTCTTTAAGTACCATCTTGCTGCTCTCATTGGTGCTCTGACAAAGAGAGGTTAGAGCTGTCCAAATATGATATGCATATGTGTTTCCTCTCACCTGAGGAACCAAATGATCCTTCAGACTGTCCATCAAAATCCTTTTTGCCTTTGCATTATGTTTTTTGAATTTAGCAAGTTCATCTACAACAATAGGATGTACAACCACTTTCCGCACTATGTCCCAAACTGCTGCCTCCTCAAACACTGTCTGAATTCTGTCCTTCCAAATGGCATAGTTGGATATCCATCCAGTCTGTCCTCTAGCCTTAAGAACATGGCCATGGTTGTTGTCCAAAATTTACAAAACCAAGAAAATGGAGAAATGAAATTTCCAACACACCTTGTTGTCCCAAAAGTTTAGTCTGTGTGAAATTTCACCTTGCCGTCCCAAAATTCAGTTTGCTGTATAAAAATTTAGTTTATTGTCCAAACCACTATTTGCTGTCCCAAACTATTGTCTACTGTTCAAATTGCAATTTTCACCCTGTAGCTTTGATACCATGTTGAAATTTGATGACTAAAAAGTTTCCTGCAATCCCAACCCAGTTTCAATTTCACCTTATCACTCCCATTCAGTTAAATTCCCTTTCCCATTAACATACATTCAACATATAGGATTTTCGAAATAAAATTTCCAGAATAAAACAAATGGAACTGTCAACACATGCTGAAAATAAATATGGACATAAACAAACCAACAACACACATAAAAATACACACATATTTTTGGTCAACTTAGACCCAGGCAAAACCCCTTCAATCGTCTCCGGGGAAAACCTGTTAGAGAGCTCTTCAAATTTATTTATCTTTCAAGTTCAGGAAAAATACATTTGTAGACAGAACAAAACAACAAAATACAACATATCTCTTTAGCCCAAAACTCCTTGAAAATCGTGCCCACTTTGACTCGATTACCATGCCCACTTGAAGCTGAAAATATGTAGTGTACAGATACAGACTGTACGGATTGTACTGTACGAATTATGCATAGACTATACATATTTTTCATTGTTTTTTCTCAAAAAATTCTCTCAAACGACGTGCAACTCACAACATTAAATGTTGTATGTATTGTACCTTCTGATGTATTATATGCCTTGATTTTCATGCCCAGCTTTGCCTAGAAATCACTCTTTTAGCTTGCTGGAACAAATTTCTCCTTGAGAATCATTCTCTAGCTCTAAGCCTTCTTTCTCCAATTTGCTCATGAAGAATGAATGCAGTCTCTATTTTCTTTTCCCCCTTTTGTTTCTCTAAATGAATTTTTGGCAACCCTAAGATCTAATGGCTTAGATTCATTTAGATCAAGGGATGAGAATAAATGTGAATTTAATTCTCACTTTGTATTTTTAACTCACCCATTAAATAAAGTACCCACATTGTACTTTATGTCTAAAGTCACTTTTCACTTTATAATTTAACATTGACTTTACCACTTATAAAGTTACTTTCACTTTAAAAATTCACACGATATATATATATATATATAATGAAATTTGATACATACGACATGTTTATATTGAGGGACGTGGATTTTATTTGATACGTGCAATGTAGTTAGTTATGTGTGTGTGTGTCATGGATTTAATATATGCAGTTTTTTTCATAATGTATTTTAAATGATGTCGATATGAATACTTGCAATGTATTTATATGTATATATAGTCTTGCTCAATAAGTCTTGAACTATTGTGGTGGACCCACTAAGCACCAAATCCAATGATCACAAAAGATCCACAAGGCACACTGATATTGTCATGGCCAATTTTAAGGGGTCAAGTCTTCTTTTAAATTAACTTTGATTTGGGACTTGGGATAAAAAAAAAAAATTTACATTGTAGAAAGCTCTCACTAAGTTGGATGTGATGACAAACTTAAAATCTAATTCCATAAGTTTAGAAATGGCATGTTTTTGTATCCATTATCTTGACAGTCATGAAAACTCAGATTCAAGGCATCAATAACACCTTCCATAGCCCACATTATTACAAGGGAGTGGCAGGGAGTGTTATGAAGTAGTATTAGAGCACAAGTTCAAGACTTGCACTCAATCAACCTTGAAAAATAAAAATTCATGGATAAAATTTAAATATATCTAAGCAATTGCAATTATATGAATGAATACTCTTGTTAGTGTGTTGACATTATTTGTAGAATTTCGATTAACATCAAATCTAAATAAGCCTCAAGATTGAGTTGATGAATTGAAATATTTATATAATATTTAACTAATGGTTACGTGTGTGTAACAACACATAAAGCAACACATGTCCCAGCCAGAAAGTAAAGGATGAATAGTCGGATGGTGCAATGCAGTATGTGCAAAGCCCAATATGATCAAGGGGAAGAATCTATTGGGAAGAGGATGGAGGAAAATTCCCTTGACTTTAGAGTTGTTGATGATGTTAGATCCCACCAACATACAGGGGGTCTCCCCGATATGAAGTCCAAATTAGACCTCACACCATTTGGTATAGGAGCCCCATCCAGAAATGTGTCATGGATTCCATGTACTTAAATATTTTCCTTGGTTGCAGTTGTTAGCATAAGAGAGAAACACACATGTACTTTTGAATGAGAAAGTAAGTATGCCTTGTGAAGTGTTCAATTACAAAATGTATCAAGGTTCTTTCACTGGAAGGAAACAAAAGTGAGTCTTTAGGAGAAAAGTAATAGTACTATTCTAGTAAAGACGCATGCACATACACATGAAAGAATTGTTAACCAACTAGTGAAATAGTTCACAAAGAAGTAACGATCATTAAAACAATTTCAACACACATTAAACAATATGAGCATCGAATCCAATGAAATAGTTCAATTTCTTTAGTACCCTAAAATGCAAACATATCCAAAAACATCCAAAGAATAGCCTTAGAACATTTACGATATACAAATGAAAGTGTGTTGGCTCAATGAGCTTCAAATATTAAGTGGAAGTTCCAAGATACATTGATACAATGAAACACCACTAGATCTGATAGTAATGAGGCTTCTTTTATAACAAGAGGAATGACCTTTCACATCCCCATGACTCTTGAACTTCCCTCATGACTCTTAGACTTCTAATGTGACCTTTGGACTTCTATATGACTTTTGGACTTTTCCATGTGACTCTTTTGTCCATATGTGACTCTTGGACTTCCACATATTTACATTTACAATATTTCCCAAAATTACATCATCATGTGATGACAACATGACAAGTCATTGACATTGATGACTTGGACCCATGGTGACTTGTACATAGAGTTATTTTGAGAAGTTATGACATTGACGCTATGTCTTCAATGCTTATAACAAATCTGCATTGTGATTGTCTTCTACCCTCCAAAGGGTCTTGAGAGATCATGGAGTCTTCATGAGTCACTTTGATCATTGGAATCCAATGTTCTTTCAACTATCACAACATGGTACCTTTGTGCCTTTTGTCTTCAAGATGCTTCCTTGGGAAACCTTTCTTAACAAATCCCCCACACATATTTTCCATGGTTTATTTAACACCTATAGGTATAGATCACTCATGGCAAGAAAACATTAGCCCAAAAATATTCTATTATATCATGCTTCATGCAGATTTTCTGACTATGGATTGACAATGCCCAAGGGGAAGAGAGAGATACCTTTTGGGCACAAAGTGCACTTGAAGTATACAGGATAGGGCTTCACTTCTCACTGATACTGTGCCATGCACAACTCTGGAAGAGGAGGAGGCTTGGTGGGCGCAGGGCACACTTGCAAGTGGCAAGGCAACATGACTATTCATTGGAAATGTACCATGCGCTAGGGATGAGAGTTAGGGCCACAAGGAGGGTGCATGGTGCACTTGCAAGGCACAGGGGAAGACATAAATTCCCACTAGAAGTGTAGAATGTACTCAACTAGGAGATAGAAGCATGACTAGTGTAGGATGGAGAGATAAGTAACTCAAAGGAGAGCTCATTGACTAGAAATACGCTATGTGTTGGGAAGTGAGAGGGAAGCCTTTTGGGTGGAGGGTGCAGTTCTAGTTGGAAAGGAGGGTCTCCACTAGGCCTTAGGAGTGTGAAATGCACTCTTCCTATCCTAGAAGGAAGGCTTGCAAAGTCAGAAAAATGTCTAAGTTTAGAAGGGTGAAACTTGGAAAAACACACTAAGTTAGGAGAAATATCAAGCATTATACATCTCATATCATCACTAAAACTTAGACAGGACCAAAGACTAAGAAATATACACCAAAATTCTAGTTCACAAACATTCTCCAAGTGCAACAAACAAAGTATGTGCAGTTGCGACACATAAGTGTCATTTTGTGGCTAGAAAGTGTACTATGACTCAAATTGTGCTATCACCATCTTAATGATTCGAAGAAACTCGGGAGAGGAAATATATATATATATATATATATATATATATATATATATATATCCAATGTTCTTTCAACTGTCACAACATGGTACCTTTCTGCCTTTTGTCTTCAAGATGCTTCCTTGAGAAACCTTTCTTAACAAATCCCCCCACACATTTTTTCCATGCTTTATTGAACACCTGTAGGTATAGATCACTCATGACAAGAAAACATTAGCCCAAAAATATTCTACTATATCATGCTTCATGCAAATTTTCTGACTATGGATTGACAATGCCCAAGGGGAAGAGAGAGATACCTTTTGGGCACAAAGTGCACTTGAAGTATATAGGATAGGGCTTCACTTCTCACTAATACTGTGCCATGCACAACTCTGGAAGAGGAGGAGGCTTGGTGGGCACAGGGCACACTTGCAAGAGGCAAGGCAACATGACTATTCATTGGAAATGTACCATGCGCTAGGGATGAGAGTCAGGGCCACAAGGAGGGTGCATGGTGCACTTGCAAGGCATAGGGGAAGACATAAATTCCCACTAGAAGTGCAGAATGCACTCAACTAGGAGATAAAAGCTTGACTAGTGTAGGATGGAGAGATAAGTAACTCGAAGGAGAGCTCATTGACTAGAAATGCGCTATGTGTTGGGAAGAGAGAGGGAAGCATTTTGGGTGGAGGGTGCGGTTCTAGTTGACAAGGAGGGTCTCCACTAGGCCTTAGGAGTGTGAAATGCACTCTTCCTATCCTAGAGGGAAGGCTTGAAAAGTAAAAAAAATGTCTAAGTCTAGAAGGGTGAAACATGGAAAAGCACACTAAGTTAGGAGAAATATCAAGCATTATACATCTCATATCATCACTAAAACTTAGACAAGACCAAAGACTAAGAAATATACACCAAAATTCTAGTTCACAAACATTCTCCAAGTGCAACAAACAAAGTATGTGTAGTTGCGACACATAAGTGTCATTTTGTGGCTAGAAAGTGTACTATGACTCAAAGTGTGCTATCACCATCTTAATGATTTGAAGAAACTTGGGAGAGGAAACAAATATATATATATATATATATATAACTTGAAACATGTGTATAAACATACAAAGACACTTGATGACCAAAAGCGACAGTTACATTCTAGAAGGTAGGTTCCAAAATTAGAATATAGCAAAATTATGGAGGGCATTTTAGCAACGATGACACTTGGTGACACACTAGGCGAATTTCAGCTTATTTTTGTAGGGGTAGTTTTCTTCAAAGAATTAGCCCTTTAGGATGTATTGATTCGTGAAGGGAAATTCCTTAGCTTCCCCACTTAGCCCTTACCCACCATTCCCTTTCTTGGTTTAACACACAACAAATTTTATCATTTCATAATTGTTTTGATTCAGGAGAAGGGAAATATATAATTGCAAGATAATGATCATCAGAGTATTAATTTTCATCTCTAATGTTGTTCCACTGCTAGCAGGCTTGTTCAATACCTCGACGAAGTCACTACAGGAACACAATCATCGCTTTGCTACCAATGGGCATGTTCAGTACCTCGACGAAGTTACTTGCTTCACCTCTCTATGTAGGAATCATTTATATTCTTCACCCTTTATTTATTTTATTTATGTAGTTGTGCTTAGGAAATTATTATTCCATTAGGGGGGAAGAGGGATCATGAATTTTTGGAGTAGAAGAGGTTGTTTCTTCAGAGACAGTTATATAGACTTATGATATTGATTTTCTCGTCATTAATTTCCCATTTCCCTTCTCTACTTGATGGGATTAACATGAAGAACACCAAGTAATTTTAACACCAAGTTAAGGAATAAGGATGTTAGAATATATGTGGGTGTCGTGGTTCTACTCAAATTTTTCTTCTTGAATGTATCATATTTTATGTTTGGACATTACTTGACTTAAGGCATTTCCCAAACAAAGAAGTAGAACTCACAAAAAGGTAAGCATTGCAGTTGCGACAATGTCTGTTCATTTTGCCACATAGTCCTTTTGAGCCATACATGCACTCTCACACAAGGTCTTATTTATGTACACTAACCAAAATAAAGGGAAAAGGAGGAGGCATGACAAAAACAAACAACATGAGACAAGGAAAGAAAACTATACAAAGAGACGAACGTAGCCGAGGGATGCTACTGGAAGTAGTGGTTAAGATCTCGACCATTGACGAGAAGAGGATTAGTCCTCCAATCAAAATATTTAAATCTATAAGAATGGTGGCATAAGGTCCAATCCACAGAGACTGAAACTTGGTGTGCTTTCCTTTCTCTTCACGGGCCTTCTCCCACTTCAGTACTAGGTCACCCACACCAAAAACTTTGTTCCCTATGTAATTCTTATCAAACCAACACTTGATTTTATTCTGGTGTATGGAATTTTTTTTTTTTGCTTTGAGCCTTTATTCCTCAAGCTTAAGAAGAGTATCTATTTGACTTTGAACAAGGAGAAATGGTTTTACTTGCGATTCCAGAGAAAGTTGCAAGGTCGGAAGGTATATGTTCGATGAAAGGATAACTTCTTTTCTGTATATAAGTAAGTATGGAGAGGTTTTCAGAGAGGGTTTGGAAGTGACAAGGTCAACCCATAATGCATTCACCAAAGTGTTATGTTATTTATTTTGTTCATAGAAGACAATTTTCTTGATAATTTGGATTAGGTTTTTGTTTGTGGACTCAGCCAAAACATTTCCCTGTGGGTGTTATTTTGATGCATGCATTAAGCAATACCATTTTCGAATGCAAACTCACAAAGATTTAATGAGGAAAAATAATTTACTTTATCAAAGACAAGCGATGTAGGAACACTGAACCTAGTTATGATATTCTGTCTGATAAATTGGATGACTTCCTGATTATTAACTTGCCTTAAAGGAACTGCTTTGGTCCACCGAGTAAAGTAAAATAATCAGTTGCAGTTAAAATGTATTGTTGTTTCTTTGATGAATGAGGAAATATTTCATTGATAACATCTAATCCCCATTATTGAAATGGTTCCTCAGCTGCTATAGGTAGCAACGATGCAGCTGACTTTTGATCACGACTAGAACACCTTTGACACACTAGGAACTTTCGAGCATATGCATGAGAATCCTTAAATAATGTGGGCCAATAGTAACTAGGTCTCATCACCTTATGAGTAGTGGTATCTCTTGCAAAGTTTCTACCTGTTGGTACATCGTGAAGATATTTCAACACCCTTTTTGAATCTATAGGCTCTAAGCATCTAAGCAGGACACCATTGTGGTGCTTTCAGAAAATCACACCATGCAAAAGATGATAAAATAAAGCTTTAAGGTAAATTTCCCTCTTCTGTTTGCTCGATAAATGTGAAGGCAAGGTGTCATGCTCTAAATATTGTTGTATGTATGTATACCAAGACGTGGTTGTACTTATAGGAGGAACTTTCTCAACATTATACATCTTTATTTCTTGTTCCCACCCAGAAGGGTCTTCTTTTGTTGAATCCATTACTTTGACTGCAAGCCAATAGAGACCATGGAAATTGATAGTGTGAATTGCCCTAAACTCAAAATCATGTTCTTTTAAGCATGTGATCCAGTTCACCCTCCTTTCACCCAGCTCTTGTTGTATAAAAAGTGTCCTAAACGTTGGATGAGGAACATTAGATAATCATGTGAGCTTTGAGGAGGTAAGGCCTAAAATGATTAACTGCCTTGTCAACCACATATGATTTCTTATCCATGGCAGGATAATTAATTTCTAATCCATGTAAGCTAACACATGAAAGATATAGGTTGTTCATTCCCTTGATTGTCTTTTTGTGTTAATACAACTGCACTAGATGTGTCAGAAGCAAAATTATATAACAAGAAATCTTTGCCAAAATATGGATTGTATAAGGCTATAGCTTCAACAATGGCTTGCTTAATTTGGACAAAGGAATATCTTTCCCTTTTATCCCATTTATATATATCATCTTTCTTTATCATCTCCTATAATGGTTTGACAATCTGTGCATAGTCGGAGATGAACTTGCATAGGAAATTGATCTTCCCGAAATATTGCATTGCTTTGTTGTTCATGGGAAATAGGATTTGAGTAATATCCTTTACTCTTTCCAAGTCAACCTTGCTTCCACTCTTAGCAATTATATGTCCTAAGAGATTACCTTCGGACACACCAAATATGCACCTCTTTTTCGGATTCAATGAAATCCCATACTTGTGACATCATTCGAAAATATGCTTTAGATGACAAATATGATCTAATATATTGTTTGAAACACGGTTACATCATTAAAGTAGACGACTACACTTTGTCTAGTTAATCCACAAAATGTGATGTCCATGGCCCATTTAAATATAGTTTCGGAATTAAGAAGCCCAAATGGCATGCACTTGAAAGAAAAAATTCCCCACTTCGTCCCGGAAGTGGTCTTTAAATGATCTGGTTCTGCTACTAGCACCTTATTATATCCAGAAAATCCATATAGCAACGAAAACATTCTGACCTAGATACCACCTGGAATATATGTTCCATATATGGCACAACGTAATTATCCTTATCTAAAGCCCGATAGAGGTTGAGAAAATCAACACATAGGCATATCTCGTTTGAGTTCTTTTTGACAGGAACTAGGTTGGAAACCCATGTGGAATGTCGAACTTTAAAAAGGATCCAAGCACCCATCAATTTCCTTAATTCATTTTGACTTAGGGGTTCAAGCGTCAAATGAAATTTTCTTAATTTTTGTTGAAGCAAATTTACTGCTTCTTTGATAGGAATAACATGCTGAATGACGAATGTATCAAATGTCTTTGGATCATCATATGTCCACACAAATACATCTCGGTATTGTTTTAAGAGATAGATAAAATCATGTTGTTCTTGAGGAGAACAACATGGACCAAGATTCACATACTTCGTATCTTCTTTGGTTCCCAGATTGACTTGTTCACGTGACAACATTGAGCTCTAAGTCTTTTCTTTCACTAGTCCTCTTAAATGGTTTTGCAGGTCATAAAGTTTCTTAAGAGATACCACACCTTTGGGCATAGTATTCCCCTTAGATGCTTGAACTTCTTCCTGTTAGCACTCCAGGAAACTCTCCAAGGTTGTAAATCGGAGATGCCTGGTAACATATAATCTTCAATATTGTTCTCTGAACTACTGGAAGAGATGATGGTTTGGATCAAGTTAGATAACCATTTCAGCTCTATTCTCACTCAAGACATGCATGAACACCCCCAACGACACAAGGCTTTAGACTGCTAATGCTCAATAGTTTGTAAATTTAATGGATAGATGGAGAATACTGACTATGCCAGCAGATTGCACACATGAACCTATATGATTGGCTAGCTCCAGGCAGCAAATGAACTTACTGACTATACTGGCAGATGCATATATAATCACACATATAAATGGCTAGCCATAGGCAACAAAAAATCTTGCAAATCTAATATATCAAAGCAAAGATAAGATGATAGTTATCTGGCCTTAAACACACAGAAAACCTGAACAAATTGTTCAAGTGCAAGCATAGAAAAGAAGAGAAATGGACATTAAACATATAACAACAAAAGAAGCTTGTATTACTAAAGACTGTAGATGAGAATCTTGAAGGAACAGAGGAGGAATAATCTCCAAAAGTTGAACCCCTATTACATCTTGTTTTCAGCTATTTATAGCTTGTTTACAATGGTCCTGAGCCTTTTGAGGCTTCAGGTGTCTTAATCTATCCCTCTGTCTTGTTTAACTGATTGATTCCCTCAATAGGCAGGCATGGCCCGACGGTTTTCCTCTTCTGACAAAGGAATAACCACATTCAGATATTTTGGGTAGTTGCTGCGCTGTCTGGGAGCTCTACCGTGCCAGAGATGCCCCACAATCATTCTGTTTGTTTGCTGAGCTGTGCTGTTGATGCCCATGATTGCTTCTCGGCCTCTGTCTCCTGGAATTTATTTCCCGGCCTTTTTTTATGTGATAGAATGGGTCTTCGGGCCTCTATTATCTTCTAAATGCAAACGGGCACTGCTTTATGTTATAACGGAGAAATGATGCAACTGCGAGAAATCCTGCCAAACCTTCAACGTTTCAGACTTCAAAATTCCTTAAGCATGGCATATATATCTATCGGGTCTGCCCTTTGGGTCGCTCTCGCCTATCGCAGATGGCATGGTCCCTTTGTTCCCTTTTCTCCTTGAAATACTTGAAAAAAATACAGGAAATACATGAAAAAGGCCTCCCTCCAGACTTCAACTATTATAGATTTCATTCCCGAACTCTTTCAGGTCCGGGCTTCATCGCTATCAGCGCTACCAAGTTCCCCTTTGTATTTCATTATATAACAAAATACATTGCAAATGCATTGAAAATGGGCTTTGGCGGACGTGAAAGATTATACATTTTGCTTCTGAAACCCATCTGGTCCGGGTCTTATCGCATCGCGCACATATACGTAAAGGTTTTTCTCCTTGGTTTTCCTGATTGCGATCCGCTGATGTGATGCGGGCCGTCGATCTGCGCGCGCAATCGACGGTCCACGTTGAATCGCTGATCGTGATCGCTCATTGCATGCCGTCTGTGCCGATAACCTCTGACTCGCCTCCCCGACTGCGATTCGCCAATGCGATGTGGGCTGTCGATCTGATCACGCGATCGACGGTCCTCGTTTAATCGCCGATCACCGTTGCCCTCGCCCCTTGGTTTCCGTTGATTGCGATCCACCGATGCGATGTGCCGACCCGATCATCGGCGATCGCTGATCGGCGATGTCTTGCACCTATTGTCGCTACCTGCCTATGCCGATTGCGATTTTCCGCTTAGATCTGGGCTATTGATCGGCCAGATCTAACGGCTGCTGTGATTTGGACTATTTTTCATGGTTTTTCATGGTTTTGGAGTGTTTTCGCCTCCCGATAGTGTATTTCCGCCCTTCCAAGGGCTCTTGGCATGCGATGGTTTTGACTTTGAATGGTCCTTAAGAGGCTTTTGAAGACTTCAAGAGCATATATGGATCCATTGGCATGCTTTTAAGCAAATTTGGAGACTTTGGGGCATATTTGGATCCATTTTTTGGGCCATTTGCCAACAAGGCTAACACTGGCTCCTTCTGGGGATGAAAGCCTCCCTGTGAGGTTTCAAGAACTGCAGAGCAATGCCTTTCCTATAAAACAAAATTAAATTCTTCCCCTAGTGTTCCATTGGGCATGGAGTCTTTTTAGCATAACATAAAAACTGAAAGAAAAAACATATGTACAATAATAAGGCTTTCAAGCCTTAAATGAAATAGAGATTTAGGAATCGCCCGTTTACTGGGCTACCAAAAGGGTCTCCTCCTTCCAAATTGTGCAGGATGAATGTATTGTTGTGCTGAACTTGAGCGATGACAAAAGGACCAGTCCATAAGGAGTCAAACTTGCCGTGATTACCTCTCTTTTCCTTCAATGCATCCCATTTGAGCACCCAATCACCAACTTGGAAATTGTCCACTTTTGCCTTCCTGTCAAAGGTTCCTTTGATTTTCTTCTGATGGACCTGTGACTTCTCAACCAGCTGCTCTCTGATCTGCTGTAATTCAACTAGGTTATTCATTCTTCTTACTAAGTCATTCTCTTCATCTTGTTCTTCTTGCAAGAACTTAGCCACAGGGAGGATCAGCTGGATAGGGAAAACAACATCAATGCCATAAACCAATTTAAATGGAGAGTTCGCTATAGATTTTTTGATTGAAACTCTGTCAGCCCATAGTGCAAACTTCAACTTGGAATCCCAACTTTTTTTGTTGTCTTCTAACAGTTTTTTGATTATCCTTACCAAACTCTTGTTAGATGATTCTGCCAGGCCATTTCCTTGAGGATAATATGAGGTAGAATGCACCACTTTAATTCCCATGGATTCAGCCATGTCCATCAATTCTTTTGCCTTAAAAGTTGCTGTATTATCAGTGACTAGTTTGGCTGGGTAACCAAATCTAGTGAAAATATTCTCATTCAAGAACTTTATGACAACTTGATGATTGGCATTCTTAGTGGGTATAGCCTCAATCCACTTGGTGAAATAATTAGTGGCTACTAAGATCCATTTGTGTTGGCAACTAGAATGTGGGTTAATATCACCTATAAAGTCCAAGCCCCACTGCTGGAAGGGACCATTGACATGTATTGGCTTTAAGGGCAGAGATTTTAGCTGTTGTCTTCCTGCAAATCTCTGACATTTGTCACAAGATTTTACAAAAGAAAACACATCAGAGAACAGTGTAGGCCAATAATACCCAGCCCTCAAGATCTTGTGAGCCGTGGTTTTCCAATAATGATGCCCACCACAGATGCTAGAATGAAACTGGTGTATGACCTCTACAGATTATTCTTTATCTAGACACCTCAAGAGGATTCCTGATGGGTCTTTCCAGTAAAGAAGATTTTTGTCAATGTAGAATTTGGCTGATCTGAGTCTAGTGGTACGAGCTTGACTTGAACTAAGCCTTGGAGGAACTTCCAACTTCTGCAAGAAATGAACTATGCTGGCATACCATTCGCATGTGGCTAGATTTTCAGCCATGGATTGATTATGCTTTTGCTCTTCTGATGCTCCCCTTGTTTACTCATCATCTGAAGTTAAACCGATGAAATTTATGTCTAACAAGTGAAAATTTTCTTCGGCCATGAGCTTAGCCAAGCCCTGGCCTTTGAAAAGCTTAGTGGGCTTCACGTCTATGTCAAATTCTATGAATTTTGCAATCCATTTTTCCCTCTTTCCATCAATATCTAGCTGAGTCAAGACATCTTTCACTGAGGCTGAGGGCACATATGCAATTACTTTGGAATGCAGAATATAAATCCTGAATGCTTTCAAGGATTTTATGAGAGCATAAGCTTGCTTCTCAATAAGGTCATACCTTAGTTCAGCATCCCTTAGAGTTTTGCTAAAAAAGGCCACGGGGTGCTCTATGCCTTCATCATTTTTCTGCAACAAGACTGTTGCTAGTGTATCATAAGAGGCAAAAGAGAAGATACAAAACCCCTTAGTGTAATCTGGGCTGATTAGAGTGGGAGCCTCCATGATAGCTTGCTTGATGGCTTCAAAAGAGCTTCTTGAAGTGGCTGTCCATTTTATCTCCGATCCTTTCTTCAGCATGGAAGTGATGTGCTTTACTAACTCTGCAAAGTTTGGAATGAACCTCCTTACAAAGTTGATCTTACCCAGGAAGGATTGAATGTCCCTTTTCGACCTTGGGATGGACAATGTCTGAATGGCTTGAACCCTGGCTGGATCAATCTTCACACCTTCAACAGAAACAATATGTCCCAGAAGTTTGCCTTCTTCTAAAGCAAATTGTGACTTCTTTGGGTTGACTAAAATTCCAAACTGTCTGCACTTCAGAAAGACTTTCTTCAAATGCTGTAAATGATCTTTGTGGCTGCTGGAGAACACTGTTATGTCATCAAGATAAATAAGGACAAACTTGTCCTTCTCTCCCACGAAGGCTATGTCCATGGCCCTCTGAAAGGTAGCCCCAACATTCATTAGTCCGAAAGGCATCTTGGAGTACATGAAAGTGCCCCAAGGAGTAGTGCAGGCGGTCTTTTCCTGATCTTCAGGATGTACATCAATCTGATTGTAGCCTGAAAATCCATTTAGGAAAGACATGACTCCAGCCCCTAAAACTCTTTGTAGCAAGTGTTCCATCTTGGGCAGGGGATAATTATCTTTTTTAGAGCACTTGTTCAGATTTCTGAAGTCAACGCAAAGCCTGATTTCTCCATTTTTCTTCCTTACCACCACCAGGTTGGCTATCCACTTCGAATATCTTAGGGGGATTATGATTTTTGCATCCAACAGCTTCTTTATTTCTTTCTCAATCAAAGGCAGTAAGAGAGGGTTGACAGGTCTTAATTTCTGCTTAAAAGGGGTGGTGTTCTTTTCTAGTGGGATCCTATGCTGAATAATGTCTGGGTCATAGGTTTTAAGATCGTTGTATTCCCAGGAAAAAATATCAGTGAATTGCTTCATGAGGGAGCAATACTTGGAATTCTGGGCAGGAGACAAATGAGTAGACAGATTGATGAATTTCAGATGGGCTGGGCTCCCTATATTATGTTTACAAATGGCAGACTCATTCTCTATTTTGGCCGGCTTGTAGGGCATGTCATTATGATCAAAAAGCTTCTCTAGAGGCACCAATCCCTTTGGTATGTGATTACTGGGCAACTGGACGATGCTTTCTCGGCCGATTTCACTTTTTAGCTTGGACTGGCCGACTTCTTCCACGTTTTGATTTTCTTGGTCGATGTGCATTTCAACAAATTCCTCAACGACTTGTAAAAACCTGTTAATTTCCTCATCGTCTTGAAAAAATATCCAATACTTGACATTGTCTGGCAGGGATGGTCTGTATTTTACCTGAACTTCATATGTCAATTTAGGAGGCAAAGGGGGAACAAACGTGCTAGCAGAGACAGCAAGGGAGTCGGCAAGCTGGTTCTTCATTCTTGGAATATAAGAAATGCTGAAAACTTTGAAAGAATCTTTAAGCCTCCATACCTCATCCCTGTATTCTTTCAGCCTTGGATGCTTTGCTTGGAATGTTTTATTTACCTGTTGAATGATGAGGTCTGCATCCCCAAACACTTGCAGGCCTTTGATACCCATTTCCTTAGCAGCGCTTAAGCCCAGAATCAAAGCTTCATACTCTGCTATGTTGTTTGTGACCTGAAAGGCTAATTTGAACAAAAAATGAATGTATTCCTGTGTTGGGGACACAAGGACTACACCTGCCCCTGCAGCTTCTTTGGAGCAAGCGCCATCAAACAACATACCCCAAATCTGCGGGTTTCCATCCTGTGTGATCTGGCAAACTGGCTTTTTAAGTTGCATGGAGGCCAACTGAGACTCTTCCATGTGAAGAATACATGCTTCGAAATCAGTGTCAACAGCGTAGATGGGATGATTAGTGGGATTCTTCTCATTGCTGATGATGTAAGCCAACTGTGCCTCTCTGTATAATCTCTTGCTCTCACCTCCGAAAACTGGGACAGTAGCATAGGTTAGATCATTTTGTAATGATCCACCTAGTCTCTTGATCCAACCTCTAGAAAGTAACATGCCAAATTTGGGAGGTACATCTGCTACCACAATATCCATGATCATGCTTTTCATAGGCAGCTGAGACAAAGTGATGGCTAGGTCCTTGATTAATCCTAGACATTTCACTTTTCTAGAGTCGAAAGAAAACAAATCATGATAAGGCTTAGTGATGTCGAGACCCAACTCGTCCATGATAGCCTTTGGCATTAAGTTATGGCTAGCTCCAGTGTCCAAAAGGCAGTTGTGGAGGATTTTATCATGAATGTTCAGAGAGACATAGAATGATGGGGAGTTGTCCTCACCATTTTCAATCATTGGGCTGAGGATGACAACTGGCTTGTCATCTTGTAGATTTACACAGTCGGTGGAGGCTTGGATGGCTTTAGGCTCAAGGGCTTCGAGGATGGATCTTTTGAAGGACTCAATTTTCACTAGTTCAATCAGAGGCATAGGCATTCTTAGATTTTGAATTTCTAATTGAAAACTAAAAGGAGAAGGGGACTTGTCAAGGCCTCTTACCTCATGAGTTGGAGCTTTGAGGATGATAGGATCAACTGCCAGTTGTTTTTTCTTATTAGCTTGTTGTACTGCAGGGTTAGCAGCTCTTTGGACTGGAGTTTCCTTAGCATTATTTATCTTCGATCGCAAATTATATCTGCGCTGATCTTCAGCTTGTAGAATAGCTTCACCACCCCATTATTGGTTAGTCTGGTCATTGCATATTGACTTTTCATAGGTAGCTGTGGTAAAAAAGGAAGCATTGCCTTTGTCTTCAAGGCAATGGATCTCATCATCTTCTTTAAACTGTTCTTCCTCCATGACTACATTCTGGAAAGGGGTCTTGGCCCTTTGGTATTCATTGGCATCTTTGCTTCTTTGAAATATCTGCAACTGTTCATTAGCTCTTCTATATGGATTTGGATTTCTAGGAGCAAAGGTATTGGGAACTCTCCCTTTCCCAGGGTGGTGCTCAACCTTTAACTTGGAAATTTCAGAGGCTAATGACTCGATCATTTTGGTCATTTTATTTATCTTAGGATCAGAGGAGGATGAAGACTCGCCCCTCTGTCTTCTTCTATCATCATTTCCCTTGAGTTTTTCTGCAGCCATGATGTTTGATTCAACTTCCAAGGCTGCATCCTGCATGTCAGCCAAAGTAGCACACCGCCTCTCTCTCAACAGTAGGCAGAAGTCAGAATCAAAAGCATTAGCGTAGGTGAGTTTAGCAGAGGTAGTAGTGTCTTGACTTCAGCTGGTATCTTGCTGTACATGCGGTTAAATCTCTTATTAAAATCGGACAACAGTTCACCATTTTCTCTCTTTAAGTTCCCAAACTCGGTGTGATAATAGAGGAGATCCTTCTTGTCCCCCCCAATGTTTTAGGAATGTATCATCTAAAGCTTTGATATCCGCTATAGATCTTGGGGCTTGTTCTCTGAACCATTTTCTAGCCTCCCCATCCAGGCTTTGGACGAAGACTCTCATCCACACATCATCTTCGCTAATATCTAGATTATCAGCATAGCTATAAAATGACTCAAGGTGTTCTTCAACAGTGACACCTTCAGTCCTAGTGAACTTAGGCATATAATTTTGATATTCTCCTGTGGTCATATCATTCAAAGGAGTGGGTAGTATTAGAGGTCCATACCTAGCGGCTATGATTCTTTCCATTTTGTTGGGTGCTTGTGGACCTGCCATAACTGTGGTGACTAAAAGAGTACTATAAGTCTGAATGACAGAAGGCGGAGGAGTGATTGACGAGACCAAAGGAGTATGGTGAATAGGAGGTGAGGTTCCCTTTGGGCTAACAACAAAAGGAGAAACTAAAGAATAAGGAGATTTATGAATTTCTGAGAGCTTTTCTTCACTGCTAGTATTAGAATATGTACTCTCAACATGTATTTGTTCTATTGCAGGATATTCTTGAAGAGATATAGAATATTGTTTAGGTTTACCTGAACCCGATGCTCCTTTCTGCAAAACTTTCTTCTCCTTGATGGTATTTTCCAGGCTAGGTATTGGGTCAGCTTGCGATTTCTGAGGATTTCTCCGAGTATGCCTCACAAACTGAGCCATAATTATGAAGTGGAGTCGCCAAGAGGTTCGGCCTCCGGTAGAGTTGCCAGATAGATGATTACAACCAAAAATGTGCCCAAAATTTGTCTATCATCAAAGTTGGGTCTGTGTCGTTTCCCAGGGAAGCTGAGCTTCAGTTTCCTCTCCCCGGCAATGGCGCCAATTAATGTTAGCACTCCAGGAAACTCTCCAAGGTTGTAAATCAGAGATGCCTGGTAACATATAATCTTCAGTATTGTTCTCTGAACTACTGGAAGAGATGATGGTTTGGATCAAGTCAGATAACCATTTCAGCTCTATTCTCACTCAAGACATGCATGAACACCCCCAACAACACAAGGCTTTAGACTGCTAATGCTCAATAGTTTGTAGATTTAATGGATAGATGGAGAATACTGACTATGCCAACAGATTGCACACATGAACCTATATGAATGGCTAGCTACAGGTAGCAAATGAACTTACTGACTATACTAGCAGATGCATATATAATCACACATATAAATGGCTAGCCATAGGCAGCAAAGAAGCTTGCAAATCTAATATATCAAAGCAGAGATAAGATGATAGTTATCTGGCCTTAAACACACAGAAAACCTGAAAAAATTGTTCAAGTGCAAGCATAGAACAGAAGAGAAATGGACATTAAACATATAACAACAAAAGAAGCTTGTATTACTAAAGACTGCAGATGAGAATCTTGAAGGAACAGAGGAGGAATAATCTCCAAAAGTTGAACCCCTATTACATCTTGTTTTCAGCTATTTATAGCTTGTTTACAATGGTCCTTAGCCTTTTGAGGCTTCAGGTGTCTTAATCTATCCCTCTGTCTTGTTTAACTGATTGATTCCCTCAATAGGCAGTCATGGCCCAACGGTTTTCCTCTTCTGACAAAGGAATAACCACATTTAGATATTTTGGGTAGTTGCTGCGCTGTCTAGAAGCTCTACCGTGCCAGAGATGCCCCACAATCATTCTGTTTTTTTTCTGAGCTGTGCTGTCGATGCCCATGATTGCTTCTCGGCCTCTGTCTCCCGGAATTTATTTCCCGGCCTTTGTTTATGTGATAGAATGGGTCTTCGGGCCTCTATTATCTTCTAAATGCAAACGGGGACTGCTTTATGTTATAACGGAGAAATGATGCAACTGTGAGAAATCCTGCTAAACCTTCAACGTTTCAGACTTCAATAGTCCTTAAACATGGCATATATATCTATTGGGTCCGCCCTTTGGGTCACTGTCGCCTATCGCAGACGGCATGGTCCCTTTGTTCCTTGAAATACTTGAAAAAAATATGGGAAATATATGAAAAAGGCCTCCCTCCAGACTTCAACTATTATAGATTTCATTCCCGAACCCTTTCGGGTCCGGGCTTCATCACTATCGGCGCTACCGAGTTCCACTTTGTATTTCATTATATAACGAAATACATTGCAAATGCATTGAAAATGGGCTTTGGCGGACATGAAAGATTATACGTTTTGCTTTTGAAACCCATCGGGTTTGGGTCTTATCGCATCGTGCACATATACGTAAAGGTTGTGCCCCTTGGTTTTCCTAATTGCGATCCGCCAATGCGATGCGGGCCGTCGATCTGCGCGCGCAATCGACGGTCCATGTTGAATCGCTGATCGCGATCATTGATTGCATGCCATCTGTGCCGATAACCTTTGACTCACCTCCCCGACTTCGATCCGCCAATGCGATGTGGGCCGTCAATCTGATCGCGCGATCGATGGTCCTCATTTAATCGCCAATCACCGTTGCCCTCGCCCCTTGGTTTCCGCCGATTGCGATCTGCCGATGCGATGTGCCGACCCGATCATCGGCGATGTCTTGCACCTATTTCCGCTACCTGCCTATGCCGATTGCGATTTTCCGCTTAGATCTAGGCCGTTGATCGGCAAGATCTAATGGCTGCTGTGATTTGGACTATTTTTTCATGGTTTTGGAGTGTTTTCGCCTCCCGATAGTGTATTTCTGCCCTTCCAATGGCTCTTGGCATGCAATGGTTTTGACTTTGAATGGTCCTTAAGAGGCTTTTGAATACTTCAAGAGCATATATGGATCCATTGGCATGCTTCTAAGCAAGTTTGGAGACTTTGGGTCATATTTGGATCCATTTTTTGGGCCATTTGCCAACAAGGCTAACACTTCCTACAAAGCCTTGTCATGCTCATATTATTCAATAGCCACATCTTTAAACACATCTACATTTCCCATGAAGCGCAGTATCTATTGGTCATGATTAAAAAAGCAAAAATTAGTCACATTATCAGGCACAAATGGCTTATAAATAATTTCGATAGAAAAACCATCCTTTAGTGGTGATATTCTAGCAGCTACATTGGCTAATGTATACGTGACAACATTATGGATTCTAGGAACATAACTAATATTAAATGCTTTGAAGAATGAAATAAGTTGCCATACCTCTTGTTGGTATTTTTTTAAACAAGGTGAGACACAGTGAATGGTGTTCTATACCTGACGGGTAACAATATTTGAATCACCAATTACCTTAAGTACCTCTACCTTGAGGTGTATGGAGTTATTTAACCCCAAAATTAGTGCTTCATATTCAACGATGTTACGTAACACCCTACTCCCACATCTACCCAAGTAACTAGCCAACTGGGGTAAACATGAGACAAGAGGCCACTATGATTGAATTCGACTTGATATGTGACCTTAAGGAAGTGGAACCAATAGAAACATCACACGCAATCATCCATCATCAACTTCAGAATCCTCAGGAGACATGTCAACCACTCAGGTAGCCTGTCCCTAGGTCTCACTTATGTTCTAGACATCTTAGGCCTCAGTCACTCTCATGCTATAGGCAAGGGAGTGACCAAAAACCCAAAGTCACTCTCAGAGGCTTGCGTGCCAGTGACCGTGGAATTTAAGCCACTTTTCTAGGCCTAGAGCCCAGGTTATTGCTCAGAATGGAGTGATAGCTTAAAATCAGTAAAATTACAAGGAAATAATGATGCAATAGCAATAAGTTGAACAAAACCTTAACTATACCCCTACTAGCCGTTACAGGCATTTCGTCAAACATATCATCAACATGTAACCTATAGGTGTAAACAACATAATTAAGTGTAGGGATCTCATACTTATCTCAGAATCGCTATGAAACATTTTTCCCTCACGTCATTTAGTGCATTATCATCTATTAGGCCATAGATACATTATCCATACATTCACAAGTAAAAACATGCTAACAACCATACATAGCTATTGTCATAAAACATATGTATAACCAACATAATAGGGACGAAAATTTCATAAGCATATCAACCATGAAATCCACATATAAATCAAGGGAATAAATTTCTCATTAATGAATGTATTAAAACAACCAGAGATGGGACTACCACGTTCCACCCGACTATAGATTGGATGGGCCAAGTCTCTCTTCAGCTAATCACCCCTATGCCATATTCCAAGCATGAATGTGGGACTCATAGAACACACCAAAAAAACCAACAAGCATGGATGCCATCGGAGTTCGCAGCCTACACCGTGAGGAATTTGAGTGCCCCTTAGTCTCTCAGGATTTACCACAATCCACAGTATGATCCAGGGATCACTAGGCCCTACACTGAGACATACTATCCAGGCTTTACTGTACATCCCATCTTGAGACTACTAGGCCCAACGAAGAGAAAACCCACCACTTGGCTTTAACTCATATCCCGCCTTTCACTAAAAAGCATTCCTAGGCCCACCGAGGCACACAATATGTCTTTATTTCAACCCATAGTCTGGTTCAGGGGTTACTTGGCCAGTGTCTTTACCGTGATCCACAGTCTAGATCAGGGACCACTAGGCCATATGTTTGTCAATTCAGAGATCCACCCCACTCAGCTTCATATCTAATCCAACCATCCCACATTATCGGATGTGAGAACCCATCTCATCAAAGCTATCAGGAAATGGAAAGGCTAGGCTGAAGAATATTATCACACCTGGCAAAACCCATGCCATGATAGAAAAGAACCACATGCATTCCCATACATGCCAAATCTAGCAAGGAAAATACACATGCAATTCGATACCTACAATGAAGTCTTCTATAGTTTCTTGATCTTGTCTTTCCCTACCTGATCTTTGCTTCCTCTTTCCTTCTTTGCCTTTCTTGCTCCAATGCCAAAGTGCTCCAAGAAACTCTAAGTGTCCAAGAGTATGAGAGAGAGAGAGATCTAAAGCTAAACTAAAAAAAGGTTACCAACTGATCCTCAGAAGCCTTTTTATGAATGAGGCCTCTATTTCCTTCATTTCCCTCCTCACATGAAACATGTGACCTTTCAGCTCATTTTTCTCCTAATTTCCATTATTTTCATAAATAAATGTGCCAAAAATGACATTTTTCCTTTCCCAAAGCCTTAACCATTGCCTTTGACAATTTCCTTAGCCATAACAATCAAACGAACATCCCCTAGGATGTCTTGTCCAATATTTAGCTTGGAATAAGTGTCCCATCGACCGTGGTTATTGTTTTTTAACTTTTATTACATGGAATTTTCACCAGGGCTCTTACAAAACCCTCCCTCTTCGAGGATACCGTCCTCGATGTTCAATCACACATATACCTTAGCAACTTGCTGAAAGAAGACATACTGTTCATGGAGCTTTATAACATAGCTCAATGCGGTATTTACAATGAAAGACCTACTTAAAAGAAAAACATCATGACAACATACCGTATATTGGAGTTTTATAACATAGCTCATTAAGGTATTTACAATTATCATCTTGCTGAGTGTCAACCCACCTAAAATCATAACATCATGATAACATAACCACATGATAGAATAATAACATGACAACATAATCATAATGACATGACATCCATACTGCATAGTGGAGCTTTATAACATAGCTCATGGCAATATTTACATCCATATACATATGTACATATAGCAATATCGCCAAAAACATATACCAAATCATATACCAAAACATATATCAAAACATATACCAAACACCATATCTAAGCATATACCAAAACATCATATCAAAGCATATACCAAAACACCATATCAAAGCATATACCAAACCACCATATCAAAGTTGCTTTGCCTCAATCGACAAACAAAGAAGGATACATAGCCCACATCTGATCCGCCATCTCCCATGTAGCTTCATTGGGCCCAAAGTGCTTCCATTTCACTTTAACTTGCTCAATTTCTTGGTTCTGGAGCATGAGCACCTTTTTCTGCAATATACACTGAGGCTCTGGCTAGAATTCTCCATTTGGTTCCACCTATAATATAGACCAGTCAATCACATGATCAACATCCTTAACATACTTCTTAAGCAAAGATACATGGAAAACATCATGGAATTTCATTGTCAGAGGTAGTGCAAGTCGATAGGCTACTAGCCCAATCCTCTCAATGATACTGAAGGGTCCACAAAACTATGGTGCCAGCTTGGCACATGATCCAATCTGCAAGGAGCTCTTCTTCGGTTTGATGCACAAGTACACCTGTTCCCCAACCTGGAACTCCTTAAACAACCTGTTCCTATATGCATAACTCTTCTTCCTATCCTGTGTTTCCTTTAGATTCTTCTTGATCACCTGCATTTCCTGTTCCATGTTTGCCAACATCTCTGGTCCAATTAACACCCTGCTAACCGGATCACTCCAACTGATATAAGTGTTACAACTCCGCCCATACAATGCCTCAAAAGGACTCATCCTCAATGACTCCTGATAACCATTGTTGTATGCGAAATCTACCAAGGGCAGACTGATCCAAATTTAAACAGGAACACAACAAATTACAGATATAACCATAAATACAGAGATGCAATAGAATAACAATATCTTTCATTAATATCAAATAATGAAATATTCTTACAAATAGAATGGAAACGAGACTAGCTAGGGCGATGGTAGCTTATCTCTGAGAAGAGATGTGGCGGTTACATGCTTCTGAACTAAGTTACAATGAGGCTCAAGGGTCTTTTCGTTATTGAACAATAAGAGAAAACCATAAACAACCAAAACCCTAACCCAAGGAGATGTAACACTAAGAGTTTATGGGCCCTGTTGGGGTTAGTTGGGCAGCCAACTTCCCGAGGTCGTAACTTGGTCATATTATCTCCGTTTGACACATATGATACATCGTTGGAAAGACCTCTCCGAGGACTGCAATTGAAATGTGATTTTGGTGAAATCTCTTGGAAGAATATTGCCAAAAAAATGTTGTTTAGGGCCTCAAAACGACTCTGGAAGTTTAGGACTCGTAAAACTGCCAAAAATAGTAAATTGTGCTACAATTAAGGAAACTGAAAAACTGAAAGAAAGAATGGTGGGGGTCCACGTGGAATAGGCCGTTGGCCACCAATATCCAATATCTACTAGAAGTGTTACAACTCTGCCCATACAATGCCTCAAAAGGACTCATCCTCGTTGATTCCTGATAACCATTGTTGTATGCAAACTCTACCAAGGGGAGACACTCTTCCCACTTCCACTGCTGATGCATCACATACATCCTCAACATGTCCTCCAATATCCTGTTGACCCTCTCTATCTGTCCATCTGTCTGTGGATGATAAGATGTGATGAAGGCCAACTCTGTGCCAAAACCTATAAATAAATCCTTCCAAAACTTGGAAGTGAACTTTGCATCCCTATCTGACACAATATTCTTTGGAACACTATGCAATCTAACCACATCTTTGATGAATACCTATGCCACATCACTAGCTGAGAATGTAGACTTCACTGGAATGAAGTGTGCAACCTTTGTTAACCTGTCCACAATGACCATGATGGAATCATGTTGTTTCACTATCTTCGGCAACCCTGTGATGAAATCCATGGAAATAAACTCCCATTTCCATTCTAGAATTGCAATCATCTATAGTAGTCCACCTGGATGTTTACACTCTACTTTCACTCACTCACAGTTGAAACACCTCACCACAAACTCTGCTACATCCCTCTTCAAATTCGGTCAATAGTAAAAAATACCTTCACCATTTTCAGTGTCTTCTGATAACCTGGGTGACCTAAAGAAGGTTTCGCATGAAACTCCCTCAAGATCACCTTTTTGAGCTCATTGTTATCTGGTACATATATCCTGTCTCGGAACCTGACCAAACCATTTGCTATAAGATAATAATCCATACCCTGTGCACCTGCACCTGTACCTGTACTGCCACATGTACCTCTACCACTACTTATACCTGTACCACTACCCTGTTGCAACCTGTGCACAATCTCCATATACCTAACATCCTATTGACCTGGCTGCATGATCCTATCCTGTAAGTCTGTCCCATATGAGCTCATAGCTTCCGAGTGATGTACCTGTACCCATCTATTGAGAGCATCAGCCACCTTATTCTCTTTACCTTTGATGTACCTAATATTGAAATCAAACTTGTTGATCATGGCCAACCATCTAGCCTGCCTGACATTTAGATTCAGTTGGTCAAACAAATACCTCAACCCAATGTGATCACTCATAAGTACAAACCTCTTGCCAAGAAGATAGTGTCTCCACATCTTCAATTTATGTATGATCACTGCTAACTCAACATCATGTGTTGGGTAGTTCTGCTTGTGCTCGTTTAGTTTCCGGGACTCATAGCATACCACTTGTCCATCCTGCATAAGGACTCCACCAAGCCCTCTCTTGCAAGCATCTATGCATACCAAAAACTCTTTGTCTGGATCTGCAATCTGTAGCACTGGTGCATGTGTCAACAACTGCTTGAGCTGCTCAAAGCTAGCCTCACACTCCTTTGTCCATTTAAGCTTCTTACCTTTCCTTTGCAATGATGTGTTAGGACAAGAAATCTGTGAGATGTTCCTAATGGACCTCCTATAATATCCTGCCAGACCCATGAAATATCTCACCTCATCCACATTATTAGGAGATACCCACTCCATGATGGCCCTTATCTTCTCTAGATCTATTGCAATTCCCTCCTTGGAGACAAAATGCCCAGTCTGAAAGAAACTACACTTGTTGAGCTTTGCATACAACTGATGCTCTCTCAACAACCTCAACATTGTTGTGAAATGATTGACACACTCTTCCTCATTTTTAGAATATACCAGTATATCATCAATGAACACAATAAAAAACTTATCCAAATATGGACGCAACACACTATTAATAAAACACATAAATGTAATTGGAGCATTAGTCAAGCCAAATGGAACAAAAACGAACTCATAATGCCCATACCTGGTTCGGAACACAGCCTTGTAAATTTCCTCCTTTTTGATGTGTACCTAATGGTATCAGGATCTCAGATCAATCTTCGAGAACATTGTTGCTCCCTTCAACTGATTGAACAAGTCATCAATCCTCGACAAAGGGTGCCTGTTCTTGATGGTCACTTTGTTCAACTACCTGTAGTCAATGCATAATATGAGAGTACCATCTTTCTTCTTCACGAATAATACCGGTGCACCCTAAGGTCATACACTTGGCCTAATGTATCCCTTGTCCAACATTTCCTTCAATTGCAACTTCATCTCAACCAACTCAGATGTGCTCATCCTGTAAGGTACTTTTGATACTAGAGTTGCCCCTGGCACTAACTCAATAGAAAAATCTACCTCCCTGTGAGGTGGCAACTATGTAATGTCCTAAGGAAATATGTCCTTGAACTGCTGCAAAACTATGCACCTGCTCAACACATTTGCATCCTCAACCTCCTTACCCTTATCACTAGAAATATGTACTACAAATAACATACACCCTTTCCACTGGCTACGCTTTGCTTGTATAGTTGTCACCATTGTAACTAATGTGGCTTTCTTCTCGCCATGCAATATTCTTGGTTCCTTGTCATCAACACAATGAATAGCTTTGTCATAAAAATCTACCTTGGTTCTGTGAAGATACAACCAATCCATGCCAAACAACATACTGTATGATCCCAATGGTAATACATTCAAATTTGTTGTGGTAGGCATACCATTCAAGTCAAATGCGCAAGCTTTTACCTAACGATGAAATCGCTTCTTTGTACCTGTAGCCAACTTCACTAACCAAGAATCTGCATGCAATTCCTTACTCAAACCACACTTATCCACCAAGTGAGGATTAACATATCTATAATTAGATCCAGGGTCAATCAAAATAGATATATAGATGTCTGGTGTTCTGCTTGCTTGTTTTCCATTACTGCATAGATACGTGGAATGCTTTGACCAACATCCCCAATAGTCTGTGCCTCCTATGCACTATATATCTTAGGCTTACCACCCTGATGCCACGAACAATCTCTCCTAAGCTTTTCTTCACCACATGTCCAACACTCCAACCGACTAGTGCCCTCACCTTTTTGGTGGTGCTACTATGACCCATGTCCCTATTTAGCTGCATTAAAATTATTTTGCGGTGCCATATTTTCTTTCCCATATGCATTCTGAGGCCTTGTTCTCTTAGGATGTCATTTACCTCTACCTTTATATTTTCCCTTCCATCCTTGCTAAGATTCATGCTTATGCTTTGAATATTCATAGAAATGCTTAAATTTCCCAATAACTTCCTTAAGTGACTGAGGCTTATAATACTCAATCTGATCTCTAAATGCTAATGGCAAACCACTGAAAAATATTTGAACTTTAGCCTTCTCATCAGTAAGATACAGTACATACCTTAATAGCTCCAGAAACTTGGTCGTGTACTCTTCATTTGTCATTGATCCCATCTTTAGCTCATAGAATTGTTTAGCCTTACTGGGGTAGAACCTATTTGATAAGTAATTCTTCCTGAAAATCCTCTTGAACTCCCGCCAACTCAAGTCATATGTCCTGATGTCTCTGACCCACTTAACATCTTCCCACCAGATGTCTGCTTTACCTTTTAAGCTGAAGATAGTTATTCTATCCTTCATGTTATCTATGTACTCATGCAACTCAAAGAATTTGTTCATCCCAAGTATCCAAGCCTCTACCTCTTCCAGCTTCTTCACATCTCCATCAAAAGTAGGTGGTTTTTCTTTCTTGAATTCATCCGGAAAGTATCCCTATCATTCCTCCTGTAAGGATGATAGCGATGACAATCATGATGTCTATTAGAACCAAAACTAGAATAGTACTTGTAATCATCGCCCCTCCTATCCGGAGTGTCCATCTGTTGAAAATTGGCAACAAGAAATTGCTAAAAATAGAAGTGCTAAAAATAGCAGTTTGGGCATCAGTGCTGGATTGGGAAACAGGGAATGAAAAATGGAAGTGCTAAAAATAGAAGTTATATTTTTAGCAGTTCAAGTTGGATTCCTATTTTTAGATAGTCCCTGGTCTAAAATAGGAAGTAAAATTCGAATTTGGTCTTACCAGCAGTTTGAATATTAATTAATTAATTCTCCATGAGTTAATTAGTTAAGGAAAATCAAACTTGAAGTCTTTGTGAGAACATGAAATAATTTCTCCACTGATTGGGGAATGTGTCCTTGATTGCTCCACTGATTGAGGAATTAAGGATGAGTTCTATATCGAGAGGATCAGTTGACTTAGTTTAACTTAGTCAAGTTCAGTTAGATTAATTTAACAAGTTGTTAAATTAATGAGATACAGTTTGTTGATGCTTGCATGCATGTGACAACTGTTATTTTCAGATAACTGAGTATTCTCTCATGGATAACTGATGCATGGTAGTTCAGACAGAGACCTAGTTGAGATCAGAGAAGGGACAGTGTACTATCATTTGGATGAATATTTTTCCTCTAAAGGAAGCTCATCCATGATGAGGATTTATCTCCTTCAGGTTTGTGCAGTTATTTCAGAGGTCAGTGTTGTGTGTGAGGTGAGAATCACACAGGTTGCAGCTGGAGGACCAGGAAAAACTGTGCATAGAAATAGGAGGCTTGGAGGGTAGAGGAGAAGGTTTGTGAGAAGCCTTTGACTGTCTATAAGTAGCAGAGGGATTGTACTGAGAGCTAGATAGCTTCCGAGCTAAGGCTTTGTGTAATCCGGACATATTTCCACTTGCATGATAATAAAGAGATGGGGTTTTAGGATGGTGCTTTCCCCTAGTTATATCGTCTGTGTTATGTGTGTTTGATTTCTCCATATCAGTTATATGTGTTCTTATTGATGTTGCTCATGTTCGATTAAGCTTCTGCTAAATTGGTTGTAGAAGTAGATCTAGTATTATGCTTTAGTACATTGCATATATCAGTTTGATCTACAGGTGGTGAAATTTCTACATGATATTAGTGAGCTAGTTGATTTGTAGAGAGAATTCTACATGGTATCAAAGCTAGCTGATTTGTAGAAAAATTCTACACCATCAACTTGCCATCTCTCACTGTGTCAGATCTATCTGACATGTGTCTACTAGGAGACCTACTGCCATATGCCCCATTAGTTCCATCCCCATGTCCATGGCTAATCCAGAGTGACCCTTGTCGCTGCAAGTCTGACAAACTCTGAAGAAGTATAGCATTAACCTCTACTTGTTTCTCTTGTGCCTGTATGATCTGGTCATTATCTGCCTTACAACTCCTTATCTCTTCCTTCAAACTTCTCAATGTAACTGCCAAATCGAAAGAGTTCCCAACACCATACTACTCTTTGGATTCATAGGGAGAGTCTTTGTAGTCAACCATATTGCTAGCCATTTGATCTCTTTCCTGCAATGAATAATATGTCAGATAAACCAAATCACAATAAATCAACGTACCTTAGTATAGCTCGAGGAGGATACCTTGTCTGCAAGATCGCCAAATCAACGTGATACATGTATAACATAGACATAATAGCATATATACATATAACAAGTAAGTGCATCAACACATAAACATCATTCTAGCTAGGGTCCAATCATCAATGCAAGGCCATATCAACAATGCATGCTATGACCTCATGCATGACAACAACCATTACTCCATTGTACACATTTCCACATGAAACCAATAATATGCATAAGTAATGCCTAACCAACTACACATATGCATAAATGCATGTAGTCAAACATAAGCGATCAATTCTTGTAATCAACCTACAAGACTGATACATGTAATCAAAATATTCAAGAATGTAACCTAACATACAAGGATGTAAGTAGGTGACATAAAATCAACATGTAAGCGACATGTAACAATATGTAACTAGTCATATACTCATGACAATTTCATTCCACAAAATCAACATTCAATTCAACATGGAAACTGTACTACAACCATAATCAATCATCAAGAAAATGCAAAAAGCACATGAAATAAAAGTGTAAGAGACACACATGAAACTAACATGCATGCATGACCAACACACATTTCCCATTTAGTTTGAGGGTTGAACTATGCTCTGAAACCACTCTGTAACACCCTCCTCCCACATCTACCCAAGTAACTAGCAAACCAGGGTAAACATGAGATGAGAGGCCACTATGATTGGATTCGACCTCCTATGTGACCTTAAGGAAGTGGAATCAATGGAAACATCACACACAATCATCCAACATCAGCTTTAGAATCCTCAAGAGACATGTCAACCACTCAGATAGCCTGTCCCTGGGTCCCACTGATGTTATGGACATCTTAGGCCTCAATCACTCTCATGCTATAGGCAAGGGAGAGACTAGAAACCCAAAGTCACTCTCATAGGCTTTCTTGCCAGCGACCCTGGAACTTAAGCCACTTTTTCAAGCCCAAAGCCCAGGTCACTACCTAGAATGGTGTGATAGCTTAAAATCAGTAAAAGTAGAGGGAAACAATGATGCAAATGCAATAAGATGAACAAGACCTTAACCAGACCACTACTAGCAATGACATGCATTTTGTCAAACATATCATCAACATGTAACCTACAGGTGTAAACAACAGAATTAAGTGTAGGAATCTCATACTTATCTGAGAATCGGTATGAACCATTGTTCCCTCATATAATTTGTTTCATTATCATCTATTAGGCTATATATACATTATCCATTCTTTCACAAGTAAAAACATGCTAAGAGCCATACATAGCTGCTGTCATAAAACATACATATAACCAACATAATAGGGACAAAAATATCATAAGCATATCAGCCATGAAATCCACATATACATTAGTACATTTACACATGAAAATCAAGGGAATGAATTTCTCATTAATGAATGCAATAAACCAACCAGAGATGGGACTACCACGTTCCACCCGACCATAGATTGGCTGAGCCAAGTCTCTCTTCAGTCAATCACCCCCATGCCATATTCCAAGCATGAATGTGGGACTCATAGAACACACAAAAAACACTAACAAGCATGGATGCCACCAGACTTCTCAGCCTACACCATGAGGAATTTGAGTTCCTCCTAATCTCTCAGGATTTACTGCAATCCATAGTCCGATCCAGGGATCACTAGGCCCTACACCGAGACATACTCTCTAGGATTTACCGTACATCCCATCCTGGGACTACTAGGCCCAATGGAGAGAAAATCCACCTCTTGGATTTACCGTATATCCTGCCATTCACCAACAAGGATTCCTAGGCCCACCGAGGCACACAATCTGGCTTTACCACAACCCACAGTCTAGTTTAAGGGTTACTAGGCCAATGGCTTTATTGTGATCCATAATATAGTTCAGGGGTTACTAGGCCAGTGGCTTTACCGTGATCCATAGTCTGGTTCAGGGACCACTAGGCCATGTGTTTGTTAATTCAGAGATCCACCCCACTCAACTTTGAATCCAATCCAACCATCCCACATTAACCAAATGTGAGAACCCATCTCATCAAAGCTATCAGGAAATGGCAAGGCTAGGTTGAAGAACATTGTCACACCTGGAAAAACCCATTCCATGATAGAAAATAACCACATGCAATCCCATGCATGCCAAATCTAGCAAGGAAAATACACATGCAAGTCGATAATTGCAATGAAGCCTGTTGTAGTTGCTTTATCCTGCCTTTCCCTACTTGATCTTTTCTTCCTCTTTCCTTCTTCACCTTTCTTGCTCCAATGCCAAAGTGCTCCAAGAAACTCTAAGTGTCCAAGAGTATGAGATAGAGAGAGAACAATGAGAGAGCTCCAAAGATAAATTGACAAAAGGTTACCAAATGATCCTCATAAGCCTTTTTACGAATGAGGCCTCTATTTTCTTCAGTTTCCTCCTCACATGCAACCTGTGACCTTTCACCTCCTTTTTCTCCTAATTTCCATTATTTTCATAAATAAATGTGCCAAAAATTCAATTTTTCCTTTCCCAAATCCTTAGACATTGCCTTTTCCAATTTCCTTAGCCATAACAATCAAGATGTCTGCCCAACATTCAGCTTGTAATAAGTGTCACATTAACCGTGGTTATTGTTTTAAACTTTTATTACATGGGATTTTCACTAGGGATGTTACATGTTATTTTTTCGCTCAAAATCCAAGCAACATGACAATATATACCTTTTATTCCAAGTTTCAATGAGAATACAACCAGCTCCGGAACTGTCCTGAGTCTTAGAACCATCAAAGTATAAGGTCCAAATATTAGTAGCTACTGAGCTAGTTCCTACACTAGTATTATGTACATCTATATTACAAGGTTCATTTGCACCAATTGGAATGAAAGGAAGGAGCACCAAATGTGTATGTGATGGTATGGGTGATGGTTGCGCTTGATAACACCTGTGGTCAACCCCTAAGAAACAATTTCCAAAAAGGATATCTGTAAACTTGACTGGCTTGTTGTGTCCCTTAAATGGTGTCACAGTGTATTTCATGTATTGTTCACTTTCCACTCGAATTTGATTGTTTCTGCCCTTTTAAGAAGCCATAAATGTGTCCAGTCTATTGAGAAATATCATTGTATCTTTTTGGTCCAATATCTACTCAGAAGAAAATCATAGGCTTCCAGAATGTCTACAATAACAATATTAATTCACTGGTGAACTCTATTGTATGATGAAAAGTAGATGATAACATTATTAAGTTCACCGATTTCCTGGATAAATGATATGTCAGGCTGCATGATTCAGGCATTAATCTTTTCCCATTTAGAAATAGATAAAGAAATAACATTTTCAAATGCACCCGAATCAATGAGACAATTATGGACATTAAAATTAAATATTTCAAACATTAAAAGGAACGTGAGGTAGAGAGTGTTAGCATTTAGATTAACAACATTGACTATAGACTTGAGAATATCATAGGACTTACTGGACATAACTTGAGAAGAAGAAACTTCATTACCTGATGGAGGTCACGATGCAAATGCTTGGATTACCAGTTCGCATTGTCTTATTATCTTTGTGAGCTCGAAGATTGAGATATTAGCACGAGCCCTTTTCATATCCTCAATAATATTGTAATCGGTGCTTTCATTCTTAACAAGATGTGTTGAAGTGTTGGGTGGTGTAGCTTTGTTAGAAGCCTCGGGAGTGATGGAATTATTCTTATTTCTCGTGGAAGTGTTCTTACAAGGAGGAGCACTTACAGACTTATTCTGCAAACTCTGAGCAAGGTTGGTTGGTGGTAAAATCCTTCTCAATAATTGTTTTTTAATATCTTACTCAGAAATAGGTCCTTTATTCCTCAAATTATATCAATCAGTTGTTTTCTTAAGAGGAACCTCACTCACAGGTGGTTCATCAACACTTTTCTTATCAACATTATATATGATACCAAATGCATTGACTAAATGCCCAACACCTAAATTATCCTTGGTCACAATAGATTCATTTGATTCTTTTGTCCACTCAGACTTCTCTTCTGCTAATAAAGTATCTACGAAATTAGTCATCATAGCATTCATGTTGTGATTCCATTGTGGACATGTCTTCTTTGAATGCTTCTCTTGATGGAAAGTACAAAAGTTATCCATGCCCCAATTTTCAACATTAAACACAACATTGGAACTCTAAGAAGATTTAGCTAGTTGATTATTGTTATTTTTCTTAAATAAAGACAACTTGAAAGACTTACTACTGGTGGTTGCCTCACTTGACCTTCTCTTAAGTTCATATACTTCATTTGTAAGCAACTTCAAATATTTAGGCAACTTTTCCATATCTATAGAATATTTCTCTTTGGCTTTAGAAGAAGAGGCTTGAGTTTTATCACTAGTGTTTTTGGAGTCCTTAGAATCTTCATGATCATCAATGGCCCCAATATAACATAATTCTTTCTCAACAAAAATTGCTTCTGCAAAGTTCAAACGCAATGTATCCTTTGCAACTCTTTTAACAAATACGATAATATTGGTAGGCAAGGAAGTTAAATAATAATATTTGGTGATAGAATCATGCGGTTGAACATCAACGAGGAACTTATTCAACGAACAGGTAAATATTTGATTAAAATCCTTCACCTTTTCTTTGTCCTCCATCTTAAGATTCCCAAGTTCTTTTAGAAACATGGTGGTAGTTTGTCATCAACAATTTTTTCTAAAAACAACTTCTTGAAATCCCTCCAACTATGGGCTCAATTAGGTGGGAGACTATGGTACTAGACTGATGCTATACCCTCTAGAGTGTATGAAAAAAGTAAACATGAAATGTCATCAAAAGATACCTCAAGAATTCGTAAATGCATGTAGAATTCATCAATATGGTCTTCATCTTTCGTCTTCTTATCAAGATCAAACTTTGAAAATAGATTTTCTAAGTGTTTGGGCACGTGGTGAAGATTTCCTGAAAGAGAAAGCGGCCCTTGGGCTATCCAATCCAATTGTTCGTTAGCCATGTCCTCTCCTTCTTCCTCCTCCTCGCTTTTTTATTCTGAAGAGCCTTCTCCTTCACCATTCAAATCTTTGTTATAATCAGGTCGTTCCTCTTCTCTCAGTTGATCTTCATAAAGAAAAGGAAAATCTTCCCCGTCACCTTCCAAATTCTCCTCCATAGGTGGAATTTCTCCTTGTTGATTTGTTCTTTCTGTAGAATCAACTAACTCTTCAAGGGTATCAATAACCAAATATTCCACCAAAGAAACCAATACACCACTACAAGTTGTTTCTTTCTTTATTGGATTATAAGGAAGAATAGTAGCAACAAGAAGTAACCCAAGGGCTCTTGCAAACTAACGATTAATAGGATGGATTTTATGTAGTTAATCGTAAGTGACTTCAAAATATTGTTCTAGAATAAGATGAGAGGAATCTCCTCCCTAAGGAGTATGAGTTGGAGTAGAACTGGGAGTGTTACTGCCTTACACAAAGGATTATTTATTAAGATGTGGTGAATTTTCAGCCATAAAAAGGTTGGCCCTCCTTCTAGTGCTAGAATGTTCACAGTGATGGATCTCTCCAACATATAGGGGGTATCCCCGATATGAAGTCCCAATTATACCTCACACCGTTTGGTATAGGAGCCCCATCTGGAAATGTGTCCTGACTACCATGTACTTGAATATTTTCCTTGGCTGCTGCAATTAGCATAAGAGAGCAATTCACATGTACTTTTGAATGAGCAAGTAAGTATGCCTTTTGAAGTGTTCAATTGAAAAATGTATCAAGGTTCTTTCATCATAAGGAAACAAAAGTGAGTCTTTAGGATAAAAGTAATAGTACTATTCCAGTAAAGACACGTGTGCATACACATGAAATAATCGTTAACCAATTAGCAAAATAGTGCACGTATAAGTAATGGTCATTAAAATGATTACAACACACATTGAACAAGATAAACACAAATCCAATGAAATAGTTCAATTTATTTAGTACATGAGAACGCCAACATATACCTCAAACATCTAAACAATAGCCTTACAACATTTATGATATACACATGAAAGTGTGTTGGCTCAATGAGCTTCAAATATTAAGCGAAAGTTCCAAGATACATTGATACAATGAAACACCATAACTCTAATAGTGGAGCATTAAGCCACTGCTCGCTCGCCAAAATAACTATGTTCCTCTCTAATTCCTAGTTGGAGAAGCCAAGGTGAAAAGTCATTTATTTGAGTAATGGGGCTTCTTTTATAACAAGAGGAATGACCTTTCACATTGCCATGAATCTTGAACTTCCCTCACGACTCTTAGACTTATGATTTAACCTTTGGACTTTTCCATATATAACTCTTGGACTTCCACATATTTACATTTACAATATTTCCCAAAATTACATCATCATTTTCCACATCATCATGTGATGACAACATGATAAGTCATTGAAATTGATGACTTGGACCCATGGTAACTTGTACGTAGAGTTCTTTTAAGAAGTTACGACACTGCCACTATGTCTTCAATGCTTGCATCAGATCTTACATTGTGATTGTCTTCTATTCTCCAAAGGGTCTAGAGAGATCATGGAGTCTTCATGAGTCACTTTGATCATCATAATCCAATGTTCTTTCAACTATTGCAACATGGTACCTTTGTGCCTTTTGTCTTCAAGATGCTTCCTTGGGCAACCTTTCTTGATAGATCTTCTCACACATATTTGTCATGCTTTATTGAACAACTGCAGGTATAGATCACTCATGGAAAGTAAACATTAGCCCAAAAATCTCCTATTCTATCATGCTTCATGCAAATTTTCTGAATTTGGATCAATAATGCGCAAGGGGAAGAGAGAGATACCTTGTTGGCATAGAACACACTTGCAAGAGATGGGAGAGAGCTTTACTTCTCACTGAGACTACTCCATGCGCAACTCTAGAAGAGGAGAAGGCTTGGTGGGTGCAAGGTGCACTTACAATAGGCAAGGAAACATGATTGTTCACTGGAAATGTGCCATACGCTAGGGAGGAGAGCCAAGTCCACAAGGAGGGCACAGGGCACACTTACAAGGCATAGGGAAAGGCATCACTGCACACTAGAAGTGCATAGTACACTCAATTGGGAGATAGAAGCTTGAATGGCAGGGGATGGAGAGACAAGAAATCGAAAGGACTCAGGAGAGCCTGCTGACTAGAAATATGCTATGCATTAGAGAGAGAGAGAGAGGGAATACTTATGGGCACAAGGTGTACTAGTCCAAAAGGAGGGTCTCTAGTAGGCCTTAGGAGTGCGCAATGCACTCTTCCTAGCCTAGAGGGCAGACTTACAAAGTTAGAAAATTTTCTAAGTCTGGAAAGGTGAAACATGGGAATACACATTGAGTTAGGAGCAAGATCAAGCATTATACATCTCAACTCATCACTAAAAATTAGAAAAGACCCAAGACTAAGAAATATACATCAAAATTCTAGTTCAAAAACATTCTCCAAGTGCAACAAACAAAGTATGAGTAGTTGCGACACACAAGTGTCGTTTTGTGGCTATAAAGTATACTATGACTCAAAAGTGTGCTATCACCACTCTTAACGATCTGATGGTACTTGGGAAAGGACATGGACTTGAAACATATGTGGAAACATAGAAAAACACTTGAGGACAAAAAGCAACACTTCACATGCTAGAAGGTATGCTCCAAAATTTGAATATAGCAAACTTTTGGAGGGTGTTGTAGCAGCGATAATAGAAGTATGAAGCATGAGTTAAAAAGTTTCAAAGAAGACAACAAAAGAGTTGTTAGGGCTTACTACAAACAAGCCTAAGTGAACACAATGATCTTGCATAGTCTATTAGTTTTACAACCTATATGGAGAAACGAAAATCTGGGAAAATCCCAACTGAGATAAAGAAACATGGATTTGGAGTTAATGGAGTAGAAGACAACAAATTAAAAAGGAACATGAAATTCAACGAAGAGATTTTGAGAGGATAAAGCCCAAAAAACTTTCTAGAGAGAAGGGCATATAACCATAATCAATTGTCAAGGACTACAACTTAAAGAATTTATCAACAAGGAAGGAGTGACAGAAGTTGAATACATGTGGAATTTAAGAAAGAAAAACTCCTCACCTTTGATAGAGAGAATAAGAAAGATAAAGAGGCGGGGACCTTATTACTAGGGATGAAGAAATATTTCAGGGTACACGATTACTCTAAAAACATGAAATCAAGGGTAGAAATTTTCAATTTAAAAGGTAATGTTGATATATGGTGGAAACACTTAAGCAATGTTAAAGACATTAGAGAAAATGAGTTATTGTGGAATGAGTTTGAAAAGTACTTCTAGGAGAAGTATACATCAGAAAGACATTATGATAGCAAGATCAAGCAATTTCACAAGATCAGGTTAGGACAACTTACTGTTGATGCGTAAAAAAATATTTTTTTATAACAACTAAGATATGTACCTTACATCAAGGACAAAAAAGTAAAGATTGATAGGTACCTTAATGGGTTACCTCAAGCATTTAGAGACATGACCGATTCCTATGAACTGAAAACATTAGAGAATACTATTAGGAAAAATAATTTCTATTATTAACAATCCAAACATAATATTGGGAATTGAATTGATTGGAAAAAGAAGGATCAGAGAGATTTCAAAGGGAAAGGATCAAAACCCTTCAGACATACGTAGTCAGGGAAAGGAGGAAAATTCACCACTCCTACCAAATGTTAATTCCAATAAACATATCCTGCTAGCAAAGATCAGTCCTCTAAGGCAGTAAGAGAAGAAGGCAAGGGGTACAAGAAGCTTTAATTTTGGAACAATTGAGGAAACCACCTACGAAGGGATTTCCCTCAACTGTAGAAGTAGAATGAAAAAGGGTTATACAATGTAGAATATGGAATGACACTGAATGCTATGGCTTAGAGTATACCTCAAATTTACACAACATTGGACAATCGGTAAGCAGACGTGTAAACACCCCTCCTACCTTAGGTCAAATGTTCACTTACTAATTCAATATCTCTTAAACAGTTACAGAAACAAGGTAATTTATTTTTTCAAAGCTCAAAATATATGCCACCATTATATTTGTCTTGATGAGATGTTTCTAGTGATATAAAAATTTGTCTCAATCTAATCTCCGGATCAAAAATTATGACCCCTCAAAGTTTTAATGCCAAGTCATCCAATTTTCATGTACCCACGTCACCTTCTGGTCAAACTCTCACCACCACTTGGAATTAGGGTTAACTACCAACTTGTTCATATTTGGGGTCATCACACATATCCAAATATTCATCTAAGTTGTCAACCCATTTGTATACAAGCATGGGTGCCTTGAAGCCACATCACCTTGGATGGTCTCGGATGTAACACCCCGTAGAGAACTTGGTGTGCTACCTACTTAAGTTCTGAGGCATGAGGCTCTGAGGGATGAGTCACCCTAGAAAAAACTACGATAGAAAAACTTTGTTGTGCCATATTCCTAAACTGCCAAGGTGCAAGGTTCTGAGGGTCACCACACCTCAAAAAAAACCCACCTCGAATGAAATATTTTCCCTATCATAATTGATTCTCAGCAAGAATTAGGGCCTCGGTATAAAATCCTCCTGACGTAACCTCAGGAGAAACCCTTGCTAAAATATCCTTGGGAGAAAATTCTTGCCAATGTCACCTCAGAGAAAACCCCTAACTCTTCTCATGAGATCTAAGTATTTGATCCAATGGTCATCGTTGATCTGGTCAGATCTACAGTGATGAATAATAATCCTACCCCCCATCCTCCATGTCGCCATAAGGGGGATTCCTTTCGCTATCATGGTTCCTTCGAAAGGTTCCCATTATTGATCTAGTGGTTTTGGTGAGAACAACTTGATATAATGTGTGCAAGGGCTTACCTCTTCCTTGTTGAAATCACAAAGGGGGGGTTTCACAGAGATTGCCATCATTCATTCCCAATGTAATCCTTGTCATTAAGTTAAACTCCATGCACCAATATATATTATACGATATGCATGGATATATATGTGTGTGTGTGTGTCACATCTAGGACAATATATTTATAAACTTAAGTCACAATATAATGTGACGGTGACATGGTTCGTTAGGATCATGAGTCAGAAGTTAGCCCAATTGGTGTTAGCCATCACCTCTGCAACATTAAGCCCAACTCTGAACTTTCAAACCCTCGATGCATACACAAGGTTATCCCAACCTTTACCTTTTATCAAAATCATGAGTCTGTCCCAACCTCCACTCACTCAATAGAACCATAGGTTCAGCCCCTACCCTAACCTTGTTCATGAAGAAATGGTCATGTGCTTACTCACAAGGGCTAGAGGAACAATATGGTTTTGTATAAAGGAACCTCATGGAAGTAATTTCCCATTGTGATGTTATGTGTTTGGGTTGAAAATAAGATAAGAAAACCCCCCTACATGCACAGTGGAGTATGTTTGGTCAACACCATTGTGGTTCTACTTGAAACATTGATCAAATAAGCCACAAAGGTTCATTTATGAGGATCTTGACCATGAACCAACCATGATGATTATATGACAGTTTGGACTTGTGCCAAAGTTCAACCCTTGCCCCTGGGGTTTTGTGAGGCACACACAAGTGTTATCCCTCTTAAGATTATAACTAAATTGTCATTCCTGGGTTCTTGATTTGAGAAATGCAAGATACATAATAGGGAGTTGTCTATCTAGTTAGGAGACTTGTCCATTCAAAACAGGGTCTTGTCGATTTAGACGAGGGAATTATCTATTCATCCCTTCAAAGATATGAAATTTCCCTTAATGATCAAATTGGCATGGAAAAACCTATAAAAATAAATAGATCACATAGAGGAATAAAATCCATATGGAAACAGGTTCCCATCATGGCCATGGCATAAATACAACACCATGCCATACCGAGAAGCATAAAATTAAGTCATCAAAACTCGTTAAGACAATTCATCTTCCACAAGAAGAATGAGGCGTACTTAGATCCAAGCTTAGAGAAAGTGGAAACACCAAACTAGGAACTTGGGCTTGCATTTTTAAAAGCCTAAAGAAATATAGATGTAAAATAGACAGGTCAACAAGGTTAGAGAGGAGGAGGAAACTTCCAACATTTGACCCTAAGACCATAGGTAGAGCTGCTACAAGGTTGTAAAAAAAACAAGTTCAAGTTACTGCAAGTTATGAAGGAATTACCATACAAGCTATTATCAATATGTAACCAATATTTTTACCCCATGTTGGGTTGAAAAATGTAACTAGGTTTGGTCTTCATAATGACATGTAACTGTGATTTTATGTAAATAGATGTAAAGAAGAAAAATAAAATATTGTAATGCTTGCATCATGGGTTTCATGAGCAAAAGATTTTATTTTTGATTCAAGACTTCCATTGAGAGCCTTTAGGAATTTTGTCATCTAGTCATAAAAGAATAAAAGAGTCATTGTCATATAAAGAAGTCATGTTACACATTGTAAAGAATCACACTTGTCTATGTAAACTATTCCTCCAAGACCTTGTCACTAGCCCTCTTCAAGTCAAACTACAACGAATGGAGCAACCTAGAAGATCATGCCGACTCTCCCTCAAGTGATCATGTCATCCTAAAGGACATGAGACAATGTGTAAATATAGCCACACTCAGCCTCACTTTGAAGCAAGAAAATTTGGTGAAGAAGAGCCTACAAGTAGAAGTGCAAAGAAAGGACTAGAATAAGTAAAGCGAAGAAAGGACTAGAAGAAGTAAAGCGAAGAACAAAGGAAGTATAGCAAAGGAAGGATTATTCTAGGGTTTCTGATTTGGGATTATATACTCTCCCATGAGCGAAATGAGAAGGACCAAAGGCATAAAGAGAAGGTCGAAGAACTTGTTGCTGCATTGAAGTGACCTTTTTTGGGTATAAGACCTCACAGAAGGAAGCCGAGGAGAAGTGCTAAAGGTCTCTCGCTTAAAGAGAGTAATTAAGGAGCATAGACCATTCTAGGGTTTTTGAATTAGGGTTAACCTAAGAGGCCGAGATTCTCTAGGGAAGTTGAAAAGAGCAATGTGGAAGAATAGAGATCAAGATTCTCTAGAAGAAGCCGGGGAGAGAGAATAGAGATCGAGATTCTCTAGAAGAAGCCAAGGAGAGATAATAGAGACTGAGATTATCTAGAAGAAGTTGAGGAGAGCAGTTCGAGATCTAGAATAAGCCTAGAAATGGAAGAGGAATATAATCAAGGCTAGTGACAAGGGTCTTGGGGGGACACTAGAGTCAAGGGTCTTTGTCATGGTATTGGTATTCGACAATTGAAGATCTATAAGAATAATTTCCTGATTGGGTTTTCCTCTCAAAGAGTGAGAGGTTTTGGCCTTGGCTGACAAGCCTACATATTGTGTCTCTTGTTTTATATTGTTTATTTGGTAATTGTCTTGATGAAAAGGACACATTGATAATATAATGAAGAGAAGATCATAATACAAGATTTAAAAGCATATCACAACCAATTATCAAGAAGAGAAATATCTTAATCATTAATGCCCTTGATTTATCAACATGGTATCAGAGCTTAGGTGTTGAAGTTAAGAAGGGGAATTCAAGCAAGAAGACACATGAGAATCAAGCTTCAAATAAGGATCAAAGCGAGTCAAAGAACACCAAGCAAGAGATCAAGATATTCATCACACCAAAACCCTAGATCGAAGAAATATACTCTAGCAAGAGTTTTGAAATTATCTTCAAGAAGGAAGCAGGAAGAAAGACCAAAAACCCTAGAAGCACTTTTGAGAACATCACTCATACATCACCAAAGGAGTGGAATATCTTCAAAAACTAAGGAAGGCTAGACCGAAAGTTGTTGTAATAAGGGAAATCTTCTCTTTATTGAAGAAAGTATCTCATTTGAAAGAAGATCATCCTAAAGAAGACAATCTTCCCTCATCGAAGTAAGAACCTTCTTAAAAGGATCATCTGAGAAGAATCAAATTCGTCATCATAATCAAGTTGAAGATTCTATCTCCACAAGTAAGTACCTTTTTCTTATAATCTAATCTAGTAAAAATGACTTCATGTTTCAAGGAGAACAATAAGCTGGTTGGGGTATCAAACTTCCTTGAATGGAAAAGAAGGATAGACATAGTCCTCAAAGTAAATGAATTCATTGATCATGTCCATGGAAAGGTATCCAAGCCATGTGAATAACAAGCATTATCTGAATACATGGAAAGGGATCTAAAGGCTCAAAATATTCTTAAGGAATCTATCAAAGATACTCTCATTCCCTATGTAGCCGAGCTAGAGACATCAAAAGAGATATATGATGAGCTGGTAGAAATTTTCTCTGAAAGTATGATAGAAAAGATCATGTTAGGTCCCTGTAATATTAATGATCACCCCATTACTATTGTCGTTGTATCCCTTATTGTTATTATTGTGCCCCTATTGTCCCCATATTGTTATTATTGTGCCCCATAGAATCCCTCTATTGTTATTTTTGTGCCTTTATATTATTATTGTTACGTCGGCTTGGTTATATTGTGACCCCACAGATTCCTATATATAGAAAGGAGGTTTTGTCATTTGAATCATCTAAGAATTGTTAATTTGTGTAATGTAAAGGATGTTTCCCTCTCGAAGAGGCTTATTTCTAAGGCGTTGATCTATGTTTTCTATCTTTTTGTGAGTTGGTTTCATAACATTTGGTATCATAGCTTTAGATTCTAGGGTTTTGCTGCTCCAAACAGGTCATCGTGCCATTTTCGCTGTAATTTTTTTTTTCTTTTTTTGTGACGTTTCAGAAGCTAAAAAACAAACCCATTTGGGCCGAAATAGTTCTGAACTTCGGGTCCAAATTTCAGAGCTTTTCGCGCTATATTTGCGGAGATATGATATGAGGAAGTTGGAATTTTTACAGAATCCTGAATTACATTCCAAACAGGTGACCTGGGGAAAATCGTCATAACTTTTGTTTTGAGAATCAGATTGAAATATCATAAAAATTTTCAGAAAGAGGACGGCCTATAGTTTTCTTTGTATCATTTTCAGGTACCAAGGTCGAAACAGTGACACGTGGCACGTCGTACAAGTTTGTTCTACTGAACTAGTCTATAATCAGGTCACCGTGGGAGATTTGGCATAACTCTTCCTTGGAGAATCCAATTTTGATCAGATTGGTGTCATTAGAAAGAGGACAGAGAGGGCTACTGCAGGTCATGATTTCAGAACTGGGAGATCCAAAATTACAGAGGTACATCAAATTCAATATCGAGCTCCTTCAAGTGAAAAAAGGTGTGTATTTTTAAAATTTTTGCATAAGCATGGTTTGAAAAATTAGTTTGAAGGAATTCAAAGGGCATAGTGAAGAATTATTATCGATAATTAATGCCCCAAAGAAAGAAAATAGAAACACCTAGTAAGCAACCTGAAAGCTCTAGCATGACTCATGAAGAAGAGGAAGAAATGCAACATGATATATCAATACTATGAAACCAAGTGCAACAAATTTCACTCGCACAAAAGGTAACAAAAAATAAGATGGATGGTTTAAAGAAAGACATAGAAGCTAAGATGGATGGTTTAAAGAAAGGCATAGAAGCTAAGATGAATGACTTGGAAGCTAAGATGGACTGCATGGAAACTAAGATGGACGGCGTGGAAACTAAGATGGATGGCATGGATGCTAAGATCGAAGCTAAGATGAATGGCATGGACGCTAAGATGAATGGCATGGACGATAAGATGGAAGAATTGAAGATAAATTTGAATAAGTTGCTACAAGAAATGGTCACTAATGGTGAAAGGGTAGTAAAGGAAACTCATGATGAGAACAACATAAATGTTAATCATGATTTTATAGACTCTAATGTTGGATTGAAGACCCACCATTTTCCAAAAATCGATATGAGGAAGTTTGATGGCAAGGATCTCGGAACATGGATACTACGGATGGAGCATTTTTTCGATCTCCATAATGTGCAAAACACACAAAAGGTACATATTGCAACTTTATGTTTGGAACCAAATCAGTTTGTATGGTATCGATGGCTTTGCTCTCATAAACAAATTATCACTTGGGCAATTTTTACGGAAGAAATAATAGAACATTATGAGGATACAAAAAGCAACACCTTTTTTAGCTAATTGATAAATCTCAAACAAAAGGGTTCAATGATGGATCACATTGAGGACTTCCAAAAATTGAACATAAGGGTAAAAGATATTCCAGAGGAGCATAGGATTGATGTGTTCATAGGGAATTTAAAGGATAATATCCAACATGAGGTTTGCTTTGGGAACTTGATTCATTGGAGAAGACATTTAGTTTATCAAGAAAAATGGAAAGCAAAATTATGGCAACCAGGAAGCCTGTTGCTCACAACTATAAAGATGGAAGTGTTGCTGCCCCTAGCCTTCCACAACCTACAAGGTTGACACCACAACAATTGGAAGAAAAAAGAGCAAAAGGGCTTTGTTACAGTTGTGATAGAAAATACACTAAAGGTCATAAGTGTGATGAGAAGAAATTATTCTACATAGATTGTGAAGAGGAGGAAGAAAAGGAGCAAAAAATGTCAAAAGAAGAGGATATACTCCAGGAATAAATCCTAGATAAAGAAGAAATAAGTTTGACCATATCTTGTAATGCATTGGCTGGAATTACCACTCCTCAAACTATCAAGATAGAAGGACATATCAAGAAGAAAAAGGTAATAGTGTTGATTGATTCGGGAAGTACCCATAATTTTATTCATTGTAAGATAGCAAAGGAATTGAATTGCTTCCTATATCCAGCACCAGAGTGTCAAGTGATGGTTGCAAGTGGAGGAACCATAAATTGCTCAGGAAAGTGCCGTAATATCAAGTTATCCATGGGAGAATATGTATTGAATATCCCAATGCTTTCCATTTCAATGGGTGGTGCTGATGTTGTACTAGGAGTCTAATGGCTACAATCCTTGGGTACATTAGCTTTTAATTTTCAAGAACTTTTCATGAAATTTTCTGCGGAAGGAAAGGAAGTTGAATTAAGGGGTATTGCAAGGAAACCAGGAAAGATAATTATCTCTAACGGTATGAAAAAGCTTCTAAATAAGGAACAACGAGGTGTAATTGCACAATTATGTTCGCTAGAGGTTCCCACATCGAAATCATCTATTTCTCCAGATCTCTAAAATGTCTTGGACAATCATACCAAGGTATTTGAGACTCCCAAAGGTCTCCCACCTATTCGTGATCATGATCATGCTATTTATTTGATTCCAGGAAGTGTTCCTCCAAACATCAGGCCGTACAGATATCCCTATGCCCAAAAGAGTGAAATTGAATGTATGGTTGCAGAAATGCTAGAGGCTAGTATAATTCAACCTAGTCAAAACTCTTTCTCTGCTCCAGTAGTATTAGTTCATAAGAAGGATGGATCATGGCGCATGTGTCCAGATTATAGGGAGCTCAACAAGCTCACTATTAAAGATAAATTTCCCATTCCTGTCATTGATGAATTATTGGATGAATTGCATGGATCAATTTACTTCACCAAGTTGGATCTTCGTTCAGGATATCATCAAATCAAAATGAAGACTAAAGACATTCCAAAAACAACATTTAGAACTCATGAGGGTCATTATGAATTTTTGGTCATGCCTTTTGGCCTTACTAATGCGCCTTCTACGTTTCAAGGTTTGATGAATTCCATTTTCAAACCCTTCCTTAGAAAATTTGTGTTAGTATTTTTTGATGATATATTAATCTATAGCAAGTCTTTGAAGGATCATGTCAAACATGTTGACATGGTGCTCAAACTATTGGAGGAGAAACAATTATATGCAAAAATCTCCAAATGTTTCTTTGGAGTACAAGAGGTGGAATAACTGGGTCATATTGTATCTCATGAAGGTGTTAAAGTAGACCCTAGCAAAATTAAAACTATTAAGGAATGGAAAATCCCCACATCCATAAAGCATATACGAGGATTTCTCAGGTTGACAGGGTATTATTGCAAATTTGTTAAGAATTATGGGAGAATAGCAGCACCTCTAACAACATTATTGAAGAAATATGGATTTTCATGGACTCCAGAAGCAACGAAGGCCTTTGACCATATTAAAGAGGCAATGTGCCAAGCACCAGTCTTAGCTACACCAGACTTCACAAAAACCTTTATTGTGGAATGTGATGCCTTAGGAAATGGAATCGGTGCTGTTTTAATGCAAGAAGAAAGACCCATTGCTTTTGAAAGTCGTCCAATCAAAGGAAAGTATTTACAAAAAGCTATTTATGAGAAGGAAATGTTGGCAATACTACATGCACTTAATAAATGGCGACCCTACCTAATGGGAAGACACTTCAAGGTAAAAACAGATCATGATAGCCTTAAATACTTTTTATAACAAAGATTATCTTCAGAAGAGTAGCAAAAATGGGTCACAAAGATGTTGGGTTATGACTTTGAAATCATCTACAAAAAGGGAAGCAAAATGTTGTGGCAGATGCACTCTCAAGAAAGGATGAGGATGTGGAAGCATTTCTTTGCGCCATTTCTATTATCCAGCCAGATTGGATAAACAAAGCAAGGGATGAATGGAAGAATGACGAGGAAGTGTGGGCACTCATTCAAAAGATACAACAAGATCCCAGTACATCTGATACATTTATCTGGAAAAATGATTCATTATGGTACAAGGATCAGGTATACCTATGTAAGAATTCCCAACTCAAACAAAAGATTCTTAGGGAATTGCACACCTCTCCCTTAGGAGGGCACTCAGGATTTCTAAAAACCTACCATAGGGTTAAGATGGCCTTAAATCGGATATTCAAAAGTTTGTGGCGAAATGTTTGGTTTGCCAACAAGATAAAGTTGAAACAATTAAGACTCTAGGACTATTACAACCTTTATCCATTCCAAGCCAACGTTGGGAGGAGGTTTCAATGGATTTTATCACAGGTTTACCCAAGTCTGAAGGAAAGAGTGTTATCATGGTGGTAGTGGACAGACTTACCAAGTATGCACAATTTTGTGCATTATCTCATCCATTTAAAGCGAGTATAGTTTCTACTGCATTTATGGAAACAATTCAAAAGCTACATGGAAACCCAAAGATTATTGTAAGTGACAGAGATCCCATTTTCACTGGAAATTTTTGGACATAATTATTTTCTTGTCTTGGTACTCAGTTAGCTCATAGCTCATCTTATCATCCTCAATCTGATGGGAAAACTAAGATAGTAAACAAATGTTTGGAAGGATATCTTCGTTTCTTTGTATCTAATAAACAGACACAATGGGTCAAATGGTTGCCTCTGGCTGAATGGTGGTATAACACTTCCTTCCATACTGCAACAAAAATGACCCCATTTATGGCACTTTATGGATATCATCCACCATCCATCACATCATATTTAAGAGAAAATTCTAAGGTTCAAGCAGTGGAAGATCACATCGAGCATCAGCAACAAGTTCTCCAACTCTTAAAGGATAACCTCACCTTGGCACAAAATAGAATGAAACAACAGGCAGATCAACATCGCAGCGAAAGAAGTTTTGATGTAGGTGATTGGGTATTCCTACGACTACAGCCATATAAACAAATGTCCCTCAAGCAAGCTAAGAAGGATAACAAATTATCACCAAAGTATCATGGTCCGTACAAGGTGTTGCAAAAGATAGGTACTATGGCATACAAATTGGAGCTTCCTGTAGCTTCTTGAGTGCACCCAGTTTTTCATGTTCATGCTTAAAGAAGGTTATAGGTGACAAGCTTCCAGTTTAGACAATATTGTTAGAACTTGATGAGGAAGGAAAAATCATATTGGAACTTGAAGTAGTCAAAGAAACAAGAACTCAACAGATACGAAATAGATCAATTTCAGAGTTTCTCATCAAGTGGAAGAACCTACCCGTTGAAGATTCCACGTGGGAGGATGAGAATTTTATACAGAAGCATCCGGAACTACTCAAGCATTGAGGACAACACTTTTTGTGAGCTGGTTTCATAATATATCATATCACTTAGATTTGATCTAAGGCGTTGATCTATCTTTTCTATCTTTTTGTGAGCTGGTTTCATAATAGATCATATCACTTAGATCTGATCTATGTAAATTTAAGGTATCAAAGGGTGAAGGGATATCTTCATGCCTTTAAAAAGCATCTCAAATAAAAACTCAATTGCAAAATCTAGGAGAGATGGTATATGATAAAGAAATGATATCCATTACTCTAAATGCATTGAATGATGAACAAGGTAACCTCATATCTACTAAGGAAGAGGAAGCTATCCCATTCATAAAATTATGGTCTTTATGCAAAGCAGAAGAAGACAGGTTAAAGAAAGTAAGTGACAAAAGATTAGATGAAAGGGATCAATATGTGATGAAAAGACAAGGGAGGTTTGGTAAATTTGGCCCTCAAAAGAAAAAGAATAACATGGCTAAGGATCAGTGCTATAGATGTCAAGAATATGGGTACTATAGAAGAGATTTTCCTAAAAGAAAAAATAACATGATAAACAAGAAAGAAGCCCATATTACTGAAGAAATAGAAGAGCCCAAGACTAAGAAGCCTAAGAAGGAGGAAGTGAGAGATCTCCAATATGATTGAAACAATATCCTTCATTAAAAAGGTACTCTTCTATTGTAGATAAGAAGCATTGTAAACAAGATAGGATGCATTATAGTAGAAAATGACATCATGGTAGAAGCATTAGAAGTAAGAGCTCGTGACATATGTAATATGATGAATGTCTAGAACGAAACCTATGGAAGTCAACTATGTAGGGTATAGGTCTTGTAAACCTCATTGAAAGCTCAAGTGATAGTTATAGAAGTCATCTGGAAAAAGGCTTAACATACAAAAGGATAGTATTGACAGGATAAGAATATGCAAGATCCTCAAATATTCTTTAATGGAATATTCAATGTAAAGATTCACCGATCAAAAGGAAAATAAAGTGTTTCTTAAATAATTCAAATCTTGTGCAATTCATATTTTGATTGTATGATAACATGATAGTGAAGTAGATCAAGGGAATGGAATTCATTCATTCAAAGGAAGTTGTTGCAGGAAGTATGGATGGTCCAAAGGAAAGATGAGGTATGTATTCTCAAATTTAATATTGTGAAAGTCATGTCATATGGTTATAGATAACATGGATCATTGCCCCTAAGAGGCATGATCAAAGAAGGAATATCCTCACTCAAAAGGATGCTAGAATGCATGAGTCACATAGTTATTAGATTAAATCAATATAATATGTCCTCATATGGAAGCATGAGGTAATCTGATTACAACTGAGGAAATTTGAAGCTCCTGGGAATGAAATATGTGAAGAAAGGAAGGAAGAGATCATGAAGCTATGCAACTATGGTAAAGGAAGTCAACATCAGAAAGGACCAAGAAGATTCAACTATGAAATATCCTAGAAAGATATGAAGACTCTAATGAAAGTATGGAAAAAGATGGAGACCCTTGACAATACATATCTTTAAGGAGATGTGTCAACATATATGCAGGATGTTGATGCCTACAAGAAGATGTCATGATGAAAAACTACCACAAGGTAATTATGATTTAAGTATTCATTATTTATGAACTAGTATTTAAATAGTCTTATGCAGGGCTACCTAAGAAAATAACTATGAATGTCTTCCATGAAGAACCATGTAGAATGATGAAATAACCTTCAAGAAAAGAAATACTGATAAAGGTATCATAACATGAAGCAATGCCAGATGAATACTGATGGATCACTTTCCGAAGAAAATAATAACGACATGACTGATCGATGGAAGTGATGGATGGTCTGTGCCCTAAGAATAAGTCCCCAAAAGAATAAGACTCTACATCAAAGAAGAAATTCATGACATTGAAGAAATGAGTTCTTCAAGTGGTTTATTGCCCCATCATCTCCATTTGAGAAGCTGCTAAAGGTCCTTATTTTAAGCGGGAACCTGGAAAGTTTCTTACTTGGAAGAAACTTGGAAATTCCTAAGCCAAGAGGGAGCTTAGGTACATTCCTTGTGTAGGGATGAGTAAATTCATTTAATGGAATAGACATATCCTCCCTAATTGAGAGGGAGAGATAGACACATCATTATGGTCTTCATTTGGGAAGACAAAATGAGACGATTGGGTAATTATTTGGCATCTGATACTCTTTGAGGATGAGATAGGGTACCCAATAGAAGAGTATTCATGTGTTATGAAACCAACTCACAAAAGATAGAAAAGATAGATCAAAAAATTAAAAATCAGCGTCTTCGAGGGGGAAACCTCCTTTACATTACATAAATGAACAACCTCCTTTCTATATATAGAAGTCTAATGGGTCTCAATACAATCAAATCCTACATAACAATAATATTGTAGGGGCACAACAATAACAATAGTGGGCTTCTATGGGGAATAATAATAACAACATGGGGACTATATGGGCACAATAATACAACAAGGGGGTTTCACTAATAACAATAAGGGGTTAAACTAGTAGTATAGGGACCTAACATGCCCCTCTCCTTCAAAAAGTGTTGTCCTCAACGCTTGAGTAGTTCTAGATGATTTTGTATAAAATTCTCATCCTCCCATGTGGAATCTTCAGCGGGTAAGTTCTTCCACTTGATGAGATACTCTAAAATTGATCGATTTTGTAACTGTCGATTTCTTGTTTTTGTGACTGATTTCGGTTCCAATATGATTTTTCCTTCCTCGTCAAGTTTTGGAAATATTTTTTGAACTGAGATCTTCTCATTAGGTAAGGTCACCATTTCTTAAGTGCATGTAGTCTTGCCAACATGAGGACCGATATTGTTTGAGGGTTGGGGAGTCCAAGATAAGAATAGTCCTCATGGAACACACCCAGAGTACCCAGGTAGGGTATGTTCAGAGAGAGACAATGATGAGTGTGTCTATAAATCATTAGTCTCGCCAGCATTGAGCTCAAATCTTGGGCAGAGATAGAGTTGTTAGTCAAGGCCTGTGTTGGCATTATGGCACATGTGTTGTCCTTGATGGCAACTCACTCAGATGGCAGATCACTGTTCAGGCTCTTAGTATGAAAGAAAAAGACGTATACGCAGGTTTCCTTTGACGAAGTCGTGTATACACGCGGGATTGCTGATCAAAAGTCGCGTATGTGTATGCACACACTTTCATGCACGGAAAAGCACATACATGTGGGAAAGCTTATTTTTAGGACCATGGTATTTGGACCTATGGTTTTGGACCTTGGTATTGCGTCCGAAGTATTGAACCTAGGTTTTGGGTCCCTAGTATTGGTTCTCTATGGTTTTGGACCATGGTTTGAGTAAGGCCTAAGACTATAAAAAGGAGGAGATCATTTGGCAAAGGTATTGACTAAAGTATTGAATATCTTATGAAGAGAAAGATCTGGAATACTGGTGATTGGTTTATGGTGCATAGTTGAATCTGAATCAAGGAGGAACCTGAGCGCAAGAAGATGGATAAGTTCTATTGATGGGTCAAAACTCAAGACTTGAATAGTAGTATCTTTGTGTGTTTTTGATCTGTTATATTTGGTGCATGAATTGATCTATAAATCTGATAATCTGGGTATAACTGATGTCTGAATATTTGAAAGAGTGAACTATCTTTTATAGATCTCTACGCAGGTTCGGCACATCAGTGGCGCGTATACACGTTGGTTCACTAAGTAAAGACAACGTATACACTGGTTGGAAGCGTATGCACACAGGTTGTACACATTGAAGTAGCATACATCTCTTGAAATATGTTTTAGCTACTTCTGTTTATTGCTGCAGGGTTCTGGGTTCAGAATTGGTGTTTGGTTACTATTACTGCTTTCTGGGTACAACATTTAGAGAAGTGATTATTTGATTCAGTTTGTTTGGTGCAAAAGAGATTGGTTGATGCAGATATACTTGATGTTTGATTGATTTTATTCATGGATCCAGTCTGAAAATTTATGAAACGTGGTCCCTGGAAGAAAAGAGAAGGTTGTAGCCTTCTGTAGGTCAGCACCTATGTACTAGTACCTCAGCTAGTACAAGAGCTAAGGGGGTTGTAGCTCCCTTCCATGAGAAGCTGGAGAATGAGAGAAGGTTGTAGCCTTCTGCAAGTAGCAGCCTGCGTACTGGTATAAGACTGCACCAGTACAGAATCATTGTAAAAAGAAGTTTCTAATTAAAAGAAGATAGAGACGAATTGCAGCAGGTGGTTTTCACCCACATTGGGTTTCCACCTTACATCCTGGTGTTCATGTGTGTTGTGATTTGTTCTGCTTTACTGCTCCTGTTTACTGTTCATATGGTTAATAATGTTCTGATGCACTCATTAAGAAGCAACTAATTGAATTATAAGTTTACTAGATATACGCTTGTTGCATTTCACACAGTTGCATATACACGCGGTTTTCCTTAACTGAAGTAGCATATATGAAACTGAATTTGGAAATGAAAAAGTTATATTGATTAGATAATACTGATTCACCCCCCCCTCTCAGTATTATTTCCAACAGCCTTGCAATGTAAAAATGTTGGTTGATATGATGCTAAACAAATGGGTTACCAATTCGATTATTCTTATGAGAAATTATTTAGATTGATAATGACCAAGTACCATTATGAATACCTCCCTAGTTAAGAAGGAGTGTTAAAAACCGTAACTAGGTTCGGTCTTCATAATGACATGTAATTGTGATTTTATGTAAAGAGATGTAAATAAGAAAAATAAAATATTGTAATGCTTGCATCACGGGTTTCATGAGCAAGAGATTTTATTTTTGATTCAAGGTTCCCATTGAGAGCCTTTAGGAATTTTTTCATCTAGTCATAAAAGAATAAAAGAGTCATTGTCATATAAAGAAGTCATGTTACACATTGTAAAGAGTCACACTTGTCTATGTAAAGTATTCCTCCAAGACCTTTCCACTAGCCCTCTTCAAGTCGGCCTACAATGAATGGAGTAACCTAGAAGATCATGTTGGCTCTCCCTCAAATGATCATGTCGGCCTAAAGGACATGAGACAATTTGTATATATAGCCACACTCGACCTCACTTTGAAGCAACCAAATTCCGTGAAGAAGTGCCTACATGCAGAAGTGCAAAGAAAGGACTATAAGAAGTAAAGCGAAGAACAAAGGAAGTATATCGAAGGAATAATTCTTTTGGGGTTTCTGACTTGGGATTATATACTCTCCCACGTGCAAAAGAAGAAGGACAGGAGGCATAAAGAGAAGGTCAAAGAACTTGTTGCTGCATTGAAGTGACCTTGTTTGGGTATAGGATCTTGCAAAAGGAAGTCAAGGAGAAGTGCTATAGGTCTCTCCCTTGAAGATACTAATTAACGAGCATAGACCATTCTAGGGTTTATGAATTAGGGTTAACCTAAGAGACCAAGATTCTCTAGAAGAAGCCGAGGATAGAGAATAGAGACAGATTATCTAGAAGAAGTTGAGGAGAGTAGTTTGAGATTTAGAAGAAGAAGAAAAAGGGAATAGGCGAAGCATCAAGGCTAGTGACAAGGGCCTTGGGAGGACACTAGAGTCAAGGGTCTTTGTCATAGTCTCGGTATTCATCAATTGAAGATATATAAGAATAATTTTCTGATTGTGTTTTCCTCTCAAAGAGTGAGAGGTTTTTTCCCTCGCTGACAAGCCTAGATACTATGTATCTTGTCTTCTATTGTTTATTTGGTAATTGTCTTACTGAAAAGAATACATTGATAATATAATAAAGAGAATATCATAATACAAGAAGTAAATCATATCAAAAGAAATGATCAAGAAGAGAAAGTGTTATAGACATTTTTGTGCCTTACAACACTAAGCATGAAATGTCAATAATCTAAGGGATCCAAAGTCCCTAAACATGTTGTTCCTACCCCTAGAGGAACAAGGCTAACAAACCACAGCAATTCACAGAAGTTCTCCACCAAAAACTGCTCAAAAACAAGTCAATTCAGGATCATGTCAATGGCTCCACTGACCATCTGCGCTGAATGTCAATGGCTCCACTGGCCACCTGCGCTGAATGTCAAAGCCAACACTGGCTACCTGCGCTGAATGTCAAAGCCAACACTGGCTACCTGCGCTGAGCGAGACTGGACATGTGGCAAGCTCATTCCTCAAGGTGTCAGAACCCAGGAAGCTTCCAAAATGACACTTGCCTCAGGGAATTCGACTGGTGATGAGTAAGAGGTTCCAAATCTCCAAGTGGAAGCAAGAACCTCCAAGTGGACTCAAGAACTAACAGAGGGAGAGGACACTAGTCAGATCTCAAGCTGACTCATCCTCTCTCCAAACATCTATATATGGATCTCTCCTCCATGAGATCTAGAGGCTGGAATTTTGTTATTGCAAAGAATTGCTGTTGGTTTGATACTGGAATCATTGGGTGCTTAATGCTTTGAAGGGAGGTGAAGATAGGAATTCCATTTTGCTGGGAAGGAGATGCTGGATTGGAGCCCTCTGGGTTGTATCTCTTCCTGAACCTTGTTATTCATCAATAAAGCTATCTTGGTTTCTCCTATATACTGATGTATCTTTGATGTATGATTGGATTAGTGTATTTGGTTTATTTCTAATCCTGAATCAATTATGAATGTGAATATCTGTCCTTGTGTAGTGTTCTTCTCTTGTCGCAAGTAGCTGTTCTCTTGTCACAAGTAGTTGTTCTCTTGTGATCTTGCAGGAACCTGTTGAAGCTGGGCGAGCGAGAAGGCAAGTAGCTGTGAACACCCAAAGAGGAGAGAGACCGGATCGAGGGACAAACGGAAGACACCGGTTAGTCCATCTATCTCTCTTCAGTCTAAATTCATAAAGGAAGAATACTAGAATAGCTGTCTCTGTTTGTTGCTAAGGCACTGTCACACCTTAGGTGGATAGGATCGTCCTGCATAGGCATTTTTCCCCACAACAAATTGGCGACTCCGCTGGGGAGATTTGTTTTAGTCATTTTATTTGTGTTTCTATCATTGTTTGCCTCATATACTTAACAACAACAATCGAACTGCTTCTGCTATCCTCAGTTGCAAAGTAGACAGCTGCTGCCTTGATCCAATCACTGGATTTGTCTATGATCTGAACAATGGACTCACAAATGATTTGATGATCCTTTGTGATAGATCTTAGTACCCCCTCAAAGCATCCCTTTGATTGTACCTTGCTTGTGTTTCTGATTTGGCCTGAAACCGTTGATTAAATAGCAATCTGTGACCCAGAACCCAGTGAGAAACGAGAGTTTCTCCTTCAGCGCAGCCACTGTGAAGGCATTCTGCATTTCAACGCAGGTCCCGTGAAGGCTACCTGCGCTGAATGTTAAAACCACAGTGTTTAGGTTGCGCTGAACCAGTTTGGCCTTGTGCAGCTGGGGTTCTCTGCTCTCTGTTGCCCTGTTTTGATCTCTGTTTTTGCAGCCTGTAACCAGCATAGGTACCAGTCTGATAACTCCTTTTCTTTGCTTAGATTCCGCCTCCTTTTGTACAAAAAGACTGTGAGTGTTTTTATGTGTTTGTGGCGTCATTTGCAGTTTTCCTTTGCATGAGTGAAATAATCATCCTGTAGCCCTTGATTCAAATCTGATTGATTGTGATCTTAGGAGAGAGTTCATTGGCTGTTTGCAGTTGATTATACATTTGCTTTTGCTTATTGGTTTGAGTTTGTCTCTTTTAAGTGCCGAAACAAGTGTTCATTTCGAAAGTCGCAAAGTGTTGTAATCTCTTCTACCCTTGTTGATTTCGAAAAAGTAAACTTATTTGTACTTGTCATTTAAAAGCAAATTCAAAGTTGTACAAAAAGCTTTCTTTGTAGGCATCAATACTAAGAAAGCAGAAAACAAACACCTGCATTGTGCATTTGCATTTTGATAAGTTTGCATGCTTGATTCAGGAACAGTGCATTAGAGTGTGCTGATTGCTCTTTGAGAAAAGATGGTGTCTTTCTTTTCCCTTAGTAGCTAGGATTTTCAAAGTTGAAAAGATATAAAGCTTGCTTATCATCTTAGACTGCATTTAGGAATTGTACCATACATCTCGTGGTGATCCAGAAAGGCAAACTTCTAAAAAGATCAACTTAAAATAAACTGAATGAACCTAACAACGCTTTGCAACATAACGCACAACATAGAGGTCTAGTCTAGAGACGTGTTCCGGCGTCGTTAAGCCTGGTGACTGTCGATCTCATGGAAGGTGGGTGATTCCTCCTGAGGGACGATAGCGCCAGTACGGATTGTGCTCCCACGTACCATCGCGTATATACTGGGAGACCCCTATAGGCATATATCCTTTATCCTTAGGAAGCTGTGTCGACCGCCCTACTGATCGCAATGCACTGAACACAGCATTCAGGAAGATCGACCGCCCGTACCTTAAAAAGTATTCTGCGGTTTTACGAAAAGTTTGGCACACCCTCTGCCTAGAACTCCAGAGCAGTTCCTTTTGGCCTTTTTCAGACTCTATAACAGAAAAAGTCCATCCGAGCATTTGTCACTTCGGGCTCGTTAAAACATCGAAGGAGACTAGAGTCATCTTTAGCTTTTTCTCGACTCTTTAAAAGTGAAAAAACAAGTTGTGTCTAAAGCGTCTAAAAATTCATTCAATTCGGAAACACACTTTCCCCTTTTGTATTTTAGTTGATCGAGTAATCCGCAACCGTGGAAGAAAGTCAATTGAAACCCTGTCGTTTGCGGAGGCTTACGAGTCAACCATCTTTGTCTCTGGAATCGAAAACAGTACGGACAAAGCGGACTCGTTTAACCGGTTCGAAATCTCCTATAAAAGTTAGAACAAGTGTTCCAACAACATCTGAGATTCCAGTTACTCCAAACATTTCTGGAAACCCTGCCTCTATTGAAGAAGCTCAACAGCCACAGAGGGACAGTGACACTGATCCTAGTCTGAGAACAAATACTTGTATTACTGAACCAGTTCCATCTGTAACCGGTCTAGAGAGTCTTGTTCCTCAAACAACTGTCACTGTCGAAACAACCCCTTCTTCGGCACCATAAATATTTTACGGACCTGATGGTCTTCCTCTTCCACCTGGTTTGATTGCGATAGAGGAAATTGTAGAAGATCCGCAAGCAAGTACTCCAACCCATTTTGGAGTAGGGGTCACTCTATTTCCTTCTACATCAGAAGTTAGTCCATCACCAGTGGAAGTTCCTGTAGAATCACTAGGAAATCTATTGGATAGACTCAAAATGTCTGAGCAACCGTCGACATCTAGGACTGTGTCAAATGATACAGCGACATCAGAACTCCCTGCCGTCACTCTGACAATGTTTGCCGGCATACCATCTGTCCCAACTAGCTCGCAACCGCTAGAAGGAGTCCACCCAGGGACTATTTCGACAGTGTGGTCTGTTCCAGTTTGTTCCTCCGGAATAATATCCGGTAACTCTTATGTTGAGACTCGACAGATTGATCCCTATGGAGGTCAATTTGGGCCATCCAGTCCCCAAGGGCAAACAATCCCCTTGAGTTCCGGATTGCTACCGTATGGGGGGCAGTATGCCCTTTCATTACCCCCTCCGGGAGGATATCCATACGACAGTTCTCAACAGTATTCAGGTTATACTGGAGTTACAACAAGTGGTTGGGTACCTATGCTACCCCAACAACCAAGAGTTGTGTATTCTATGCAACAATGTGTACCTATGTCGAACATCCCGACAACACCAGCTATTGTAACAGTGTCACAAGTTCAAACGATGCCTGTTGTATGTCAACCTCAGATTTCTTAGGTTGTAATGCAACAGCCCCTTGACCCTATGACACAACCACAATCGCCAACTGGTGGGGCGACACAGGTCCAAACGGGTACAATTACCCCACATCTTGGTCCGCCGGTTAGTATAGCATAGCAGAACATGGCTTCACAACCATGGCTGGTGCAATACCAACAACCACAATTCCAGCAAGTGTACCAGGGTTCTGAGCAGCAGATCTTTGCGAACAGTGGACAACCGTATATTCAAAACGGTCAAAACCAACCGCTTTACAGTGGTCAAGTCCACCAACCATATCAATCATACCAACATCAATTACATTATGCTGGTATGCAAAGGCCTACTGCTCAGGCGATTCCATCATATCCTGGGTATGCTTCACCTAACCTGAATCAACAGTTACCATTCGTGGCAACTTTAGAATTACCGGATTTACACCGATTAACGAACGATCCAATTGCTTACGCCCCTTGGTGGCCAGCGATTCCTCACAAGCTTCCATCGGACATTCCTAAATTCAATGGAAATCCAGGTGAAGACCCATCGGATCACGTGATGACTTTTCATCTGTGGTGTTCATCAAACACCCTCAATGATGATTCGATAAGGCTTCGCCTTTTTCAGAGGACGTTAACGGGTCCAGCGGCAAAATGGTATATTGAATTACCTAGAGCCTCTTTCGACAATTTCAGTTCCCTAGCCACAACTTTCTTAACCCATTTTCAATTACCGATAAGGTATGAAACGGGAACAGAAATCTTAACCAACTTCAAGCAGACAACGGCCACTCATATATCCGATCATATACATGAGTGGCGTCGTCGTCGCAAGATGGTAAAGACATACGTTCCCGATAAGCTATTAGCTGAATGGTTTATAAAGTCGTTACTTCCTGCCATAACGGAAGATGTGGCCAAGGGGGGAGTCGTAACAGAGGAGCAAGTCATTGCTTGTGCACAATATCTAGACTTAGTATACACTCAGTCTGGCACGCTCTGCGACAAAATACCTGACACCCCTAGACCGGAATTCTCAATTCTTCCTCCTCCTAAATCAAATAGTGACTCTCATGCCGGCGACGGTGTGATTGGCACAGCAAACGCAAAGTCGACAAAGGCTTCGTCCAAGAAAGCCCGTAAGACTTCAGATCAAAATGCAAAAGAAGAAATTCTTGCTTCGGAAGTAAATGCCGTATCGGCAGATAAAGGCAAAGAACCCAATCAACCAGGAAGCAAGAAGAAGCAAAACAAAGGGAAGAAGAAGAAACAGGGTGAGTCATCCCATGAAAAAAATTCTTCAAACCCTCCTAAGAAAGGGAAACCAAAAACTCCATGTTTTATATGTGATGAGGATCATTGGACACAAAATTGTCCATACAGAGCTGAGCTTAAAAGGTTCTTCAAAAGTTCACGCACCTCAGCTGTGTTAACTGATCCGTTTCCCAATCAAGGTCAAAATCTGGTTGAAGGTGGAAATGCTTCCCTGTCACAAGTGCTAATGTTGTCGATCTCCAAGCAACAAAACGATGCTTTGATTTCGACGAGAAACAAAGATTACGGGAATCCGCAGCTGTCGAACGACAAAGGTAAAGATCAGCCAAGTAGTTCGACAACAACTTCGACAGAAGTTGTACCACCCATCATTCCTGAATTAACAATAAAACCGCCGAAGGGAGTAGTACACAAGTCGACATTTAATCCTCACGCCAGAGCGGCGCAGCATTATAACATAGTGGAAGATTTGGCCCAATCGCCATCCGCTATGTCGTCTCTTGAAGTGCTACAAAATTGCCCATCCCAAAGGCAGGCCTTATTATCGGCTATTGGTGGGGTTGATCCTAAGGATTCCAATCTTGTATCCTTCGACCACAAAGGATACGATCCTCAGTTACCAGCTCAACTAGCTTTCCTTATTCAAGTGAAAGCCCTCAACAAAACTGTTCACAGAACAATTATTGATGAGGGGGCATCTACATGTATCATGTCGATGAGTTGCTGGAAAACTTTAGGGTCTCCAACCTTGTCGCGATCTTCGACGACACTAAAAGCATTCGACGGAAGGACGTACACCCTGTACGGCATCCTAAATAACTTGAAGGTTGAACTAGGGGGAAAAACAGTGGAAATAGATGTTGAAGTCATCGATGGGAATCTTGACTACAACATCCTACTGGGAAGACCATGGATATATGCCATGGCAGCTGTGGTGTCGACTTATTTTAGGAAGATCGCATTCCCTTTTCAAGGAGGAATTACGATCATCGACCAACAAAACTTCCTCCCTAATGGTTCACAAGTTACAGGAAGCATTCCCATGATCCATGGAAGCAACCATTCGCTTCAAGATATCGGTGTAGGCCTACTGAAAGACCCCACATTAACGGGAACTTTCGCACTTCCACCTCCCATCTATATAGGGGAAATAGCATTGGTAGCAACCTGCAACATGATATCTTCCACGAAGGTCGCAGAAGATGATGACATGGATCATGCAATGGTTTTGCCCCCAAGCCCCATAGAAATATTGTAGCAATCAATGTTTCGGGCATGGGAGGCGAACCCAAGTCAACGCTCGTCAAGCGTTTGGGTAGATAGGTCTAGAGAATATGGTACCCCATTAGATCCTTGGTCGAAAGTGCATGGGACTGACGAAGGAATTCTACAATCAATGTTGATTGAGGGGGCACCATGGAATGATTGCCACCATCGTTCCCTTCTTCCAGATTATGAAGAAGATACTCAACATGACCTTTATCACCCTTCAGTTTTTTAATTCCTATCAAATATTGTAAATACGGTGGATTCCGAGCGAAACTTATCCAATATTGAAGAGACAATAGCCATAAATATCTCGACTAAAACAAATGTTGTAGAGAATATTTATGTCGGCAAAGGTTGTTCTCCTTCAGAACTGGAAATATATAACGCTCTTTTTCGCGAGTTCAGAGATGTCTTTGCTTGGTCATATGATGAAATGCCAGGCATTGACTCGAGTATCGTTGAACATGAAATTAATATGTATCCTGATGTCAAACCGGTAAGACAACGGCTTCGGCAGGTGCACCCCAAGAAAGCCACTGCCATTAAAGCAGAAGTTGAAAAGCTTCTCCATGCTGGTTTCATCTACCCCGTTCCTCTAACCGATTGGGTATCGAATATTGTCCTTGTTATGAAGAAACAAGGGACAATTAGGGTGTGTGTCGACTATAGGGATGTAAACCAAGCTTGTCCGAAGGACAACTACCCTACACCCTTCATCGACCAGATAATTGATGAATGCGCCGGATGTGAAATCTTTTCATTTATGGATGGATTTTCCGGGTATAATCAAATAAATATCCGCCCACAGGACCAGTCAAAGACTGCATTTATTTGTCCGTGGGGCACATTCGCTTATCGAAAATTACCCTTTGGTTTAAAGAACGCAGGGCGACGTTTCAGAGGGCAATGAATTATGCCTTCCATGACATCAAGAACATCGTTCAACCATATCTCGACGACCTTCCGGCTCATTCGCGAAAGCGGACTGATCATCCGCAGCATTTAAGAGCGATATTTCTACGTTGCTGACACTACAAGATAAGACTCAATCTGCACAAATGTGTGTTTTGCGTCGGTTCTGGTCGTTTACTTGGCTTTGTAGTCTCTAAGGATGGGATTCGTCTCGACCCTTGCAAGGTTCAGGCAATCATTAATTTTCCTCCACCTTCAAATTTGCTTCAGATTCAGAAACTCCAAGGGAAAGCAAACTTTCTGAGGAGGTTCATTCCAAATTACGCAGAACTTGCTAAAGGTTATACTCGTCTTTTGAAAAAGGATGTACCTTTCGTCTGGGATCAAGTGGCGCAAGCTTCCTTTGATGCTCTGAAAGATTCTCTAGTAAAAGCATCATTAATGTATGCCCCAGACTATCAAAGAGATTTTAACCTGTATCTGGCTGCAGCGGATACGACCATTGCGATGGTTTTAGTTCAAAAAGTCGATGGAATTGAACATCCTATATATTATTTAAGTAAGAACTTAAATGATACAGAAAGCAAATATTCTTATGTTGAAAAACTAGCGCTTGCGGCTGTTCAAGCGATTCAAAGATTTCGACATTATGTCCTCTTTCGGAAAACTACCATTTTATCAGATTGCAACCCCATGACTTATATACTGTCACGACAGTTGCTGGGGGGCAAATATTCAAAATGGATAGCGATCCTTCAAGAGTTTGATCTGGAATTTGTAAAATCCAAATCAAAGAAAGCTCTAGTTTTCGCAAAATTATTATGAGATCTCCCATCATCGTCCAACGATGAAACATCCGAAGAATCAATCGTGGACGAGAATTTGTTTCTGATATCTGCAAGCAATGAGTGGTATGGAGATATCATAATTTATCTCCAAACCCAAAATTTCAGGCCTAACACCTCTCACTCCGAACAGAAACGTATACGATACCAAGCTAAAGACTACATGATCGTCGGTGATACACTTTACCGTCGTGGTATCGATACAGTTCTGAGGAGGTGCCTTACCCATGAGGAGGCCGAAAAAGTCCTGAATGAATGTCATTCGGGCGCGTGTGGGGGGCATCAATCTGGATATGCAACAACACAAAAAATCTTACGAGCAGGATACTTCTGGCCAACCATGTTCAAAGATTGCATAACCGCAGTTAGAAGTTGCCATGCTTGTCAAATTTTTGATAGCAAAACCAGAAGACCACCCGCACCTTTACAGCCAATAGTTGCTGTTGGGCCTTTCGCCAAATGGGGCATCGATTTCATGCAATGTAACCCCACCTCGACCGGGGGGCATGGGTATATTATAGTTGCCATTGACTATTTTACCAAATGGGCCGAGGCGATGCCTACATTAGATAACACTGGTGAAACAACTGCCCTTTTCCTTTTCAATCATGTAGTCGCCAGGTTCGGCGTACCACAGGCTATAGTTACAGATCATGGATCGCATTTTCGCAATCACATGATGGTTGAATTAGCTGCCAAGCTAGGGCTATCTCACGACAGCTCTACCTCGTATTATCCGCAAGCCAACGGACAAGTTGAAGCGATCAACAAGGTCCTGAAGCGTATGTTGAAAAGGATGATTGGAGTTCACAAAAGAAGGTGGCACCTAATCCTGTACTCAGCCTTGTGGGCTTACCGAACCTCAGTAAGAAATGCGACCGGGTTCACACCTTTCCAACTGGTGTATGGCCTGGAGGCAGTCTTACCAGTCCAGTGTGAAATTTCGTCTCTTAAACTCGCAATCGACCTCCTCCCCGGAACTTCGGAAGAAGAGGCCCGTTTCTTGGAATTAATCCAATTGGATGAAACCCGTCGTGACGCCGCTTTGGCTAACGAAGCCCATAAGAAACGAGTCAAGGCGCAGTTCGACAAAAATGTCAAACCCCGTGTCTTCTCAGAAGGTGACTTGGTCTTGCTTTACGACCAAGAATCCGACAAATTGGGAGCAGGTAAATTCAATTCTTTATGGATGGGCCCCTATATTGTTAAACGAGTGTTAGCAAAAGGAGCCTATGAGTTAATGGATTATGACGGAATTCCACTGGCGCAGCCCCGTAATGGGTTGTACCTCAAGCGTTACTATGCTTAAATAGTAACCTGTGTGCTTTTGTTGTATTTTGTTTTCGCTAAAGTGTTTGTTTTGGTCGAGTAATCCACCTTTTTACATTTATTGCAGATGTCGAACCTTTCTGAGACATGTGTGGGATATGCTGACGGAGCGAGTCGTAGTTCGCGGAACCTGTCCTCCGCGGCCTGGGCCATTTTTGATCCAAGCGGCGAGTTAGTAAGTTTCAGAGGTGTGTGTATTGGGCAATCAACGAATAATATCGCTGAGTATAGCGCGTTGATAGAACTCCTCTCTGATGCCATCACCCATGGTATACGCCGACTGATCGTCAGGCTAGACTCACAACTCGTGATACTACAACTCAATGGTATATATTCTGTCCGCAATCCAGCTATTTATCGTATGTTTCTAAGGGTTAAGATTTTGGAAAGACAGTTTGATTTAATTCAGTACCAACATATTTCCAGGAACTTAAACACATTAACCGACTCATTAGCAAACTATGTGTTAGATAGACATTTGCGACATTTGTAAAAAGAAATGCATCATCAATGTTGTACAAGTGGATCATATAACTCAACCAGAATAAACCCCGAAAATCAAAATATATATATAAAAGCTGTTTATCATTTACACATAATGTTCTATAACCAAGACAAAATTGGTCGCATGACCCAAAAACTCAAAAATGCTAGGGGGCACCCTAGCCTAGTGATGCTCATGATAGCACGTCACGGCCTGTGCAATCATGCGCAAGAGACGAGTCCATCGTCTAGGCACACCAGTAGTATGCCGCTGCAACTGTAAAGGTAACTCATCGATCCGTACATCCGGAATACCGAGAGTAAGGCTCTCAACCTGCTCCTGCACAACTGTAAGGGTCTCGGCCACGTCAAGGTCGCGAAGAATAACCCTCCCAGCAGGCTCCCCTGCTGGGGCAGCGACTGGCGCTCTCGGGCGAACTGCTGGACGAATAGGACCAACATCTGCAATGCACACAAGAGTTTGATTAAAGTCTTGATAGAGTAAAGCACAGAAACATTATGAATAAAAACAGTAAACAGTGATATGGTCGAAGATTTTACCAATAGCGCCCCACTGTTCGCCGTCCGGTAGCACCAAATCCGGATCGCCTCGGAAATCCATGCCAACATATGGATACTCGGAATAGACCATCTCCTGACGCTCGAACCACCTGAAGAAGGTATCAGTGAAAGTAATCTGAGATTGACCAGCATGCCTAGACATGTGATCAACCCATCTCTGCATGCGTGGCTCGGTGGGAGAAGGCAAGTCGAGTGCAATATACTGAGGCTGCATCAGTGGTATTTTCTCCAAGGCAAAGGCAGTCAAAACAGAACCAAATCCAAAGTTCTTCAGCTTCCCGTCCTTTACCTTGGTCAACTGACTTTTCATCTGAAGAAGTACTGCATCACACCAGTTGAATACTTTCGGTTGGAGACACTCCAAGGCGTGCTGCACATAAGATCTGTTGGCGACATGAAGAGATGCACTACCGGCCATCCTACCAATAGTATACAGAATGGACCTGAGAGACCTGTCAGTAATCTCACGGATAACGACCTTGCCGTCTCTGCTCGGCTGAGATCCTTCCCTACAATACTGGCGGACATAGTCTCTCACGGAGTCATTCCCTCGGGCCGAACCTGACAAAGAAATGGGGGCACCCCGCCTTGACAACCCAGTCAAGAAGTAAATGTCCACTATGGTCAAGGGGATGGATTTGCCCCTAATCTGGAATACTTGGTTGATGGGATCCCAAGCATCAAGCATATACTGCAGTAAAGAGATCTGTGCTCTCATGCTAGAGATACGGAAAAACTTCAGCAGGCCACAGTTCCGCAGCGCGTTCACCGTGACAGGGTCATGGAGGGAAATCATGTCTTCTTCTTCATGTTCTCGTTCTCGCCATGTAAGGGACATTTTGCTCAAAGGTCCCTGCAAAACAAACAAGAGAAAGAGTAAGATCCTGGATTTGATGAGAAACTGGCAAAATTTCATCAAAAACTGTGCAACAAAACCAGTTTTCTGTGCCCAACGCAGGTAGACAGTGTTCCACCTGCGTTGAAGGTCAAACTGCCTTAAGGCAGCTTGACATTCAACGCAGGTTTCGAGTGAACCACCTGCGTTGATGGCAGGGCGCCCTAACAAAACCCCAGGTGCTCAGGGAGACAGGGAAACAGGCACAGAATGGAAAAATGAAACCATGAAAAGAAAGAGCTAGGGTTTAGCTCCTACCTGGTCCAGACGGCGCCGAGAATCGTCCACAGAATCTCCCGAAATCAGCTGGTGAAAATCAAGGGGGAAGAGGCACCTCCAAAGCTCCAACAAACCAAGTTCACATGAAATGGTAAAATGAGAGGTAAAAACACTTTTTAATTGCTTTTTACGTAGTTCAAAGCGAAATATTAGGGTTTTAATCTCATTTTCAAACAAATGTTATTCATTTCTAACTAAGTTTGATGCAGCAATTGAGAATGCAGTACTATCTTTGAAAAGAGCAAAACTAGTTATGGTAAAAAATCAAAATTTGACCATATAAACGAGCAGTTTTAGCACACAGTTCATGCTCGTTAAAAAAATAAACGCAAGATTTGAGTAGTTTTAACGCAGACTTCATGCTCGTTAAAAAATAAACATAAGCATCGAGCAGTTTTAGCATAAAGTTCATGCTCGTTAAAAAATAAACACAAGATCCGAGCAGTTTTAACGCGGACTTCATGCTCGTTAAAAAATAAACATAAGCACTACCCGGTAAATAACCACTGTGAATGTAACCTTATCAGCCATTAAAGCCTTGGTCGTGTTTGCACCGTCACCTCCACTTTTCATTTGGCCGATCGTTCACCTCCATATGATTGTTTACCCATTTTGAGGAACAGCTGCAAAGAGTGATTTCACCTAGCCATCCTTGTGACACTGCCATGATTGGAAAATTCCAACCTGTACCTGGAATCAGCTGCTAACCCTGTTTATCACTCGTTCCTCAAAAGACGAGTCTTCTTTAAGCTCTTTTCAACTGACTCGTAAAATATGAAAAGATTGCCGAGTCCTTGGCCTTCCAGCTCGTTAAAGGGACAGGAAGTGCTATCCCTCCTCTAGATTTTAATCTTTTTGGACCTGAGGGATTATTGCACAAAAAGATCGAGCGCTTGTTTTGTTCGGCTCGTTAAAACTATCGAAAACTCATCCCTTCTGTATTGTTTTATACTTTTTCGGACTAAAGGGATTAGATGACGAAAAAGGACTTTTGGAGTTAACTTTATGTACCTTTTCAGACTCTCTAAAAATGAAAAGGACCGAGTTATCCTTGTCGTTAGACTCGTTAAAATCACTAAATAGCGACAAAATTGTCTTTAGATGAGAACGAGTTTCACTATCGCTAGGCTCGTTAAAACATAGCGATGGGCTTGCCCGAAGGGCAGGTTATAGAACAAGCATATGTTATCCTCCTCAAGCTTGACAAAAATAAAGAGGTACTGGTCAGCAATGACTGGGGAAAAATTGGGAGAAACTAAAGAAAACTTTGATGGTAGCAAGTCGCTCTTGAACATGACACTTTTCCTCCGTACCACAATCGGGTTGGGTTGTTTCATTCACCGGTCACATCACCATGGTCTCGCCATACCATCCATATTTGGGGTAATGTTACCGATCCATCACATCAGTGTCGCCATATGTTCAAGAGAAGTCGTTCAGAAAGAGTCAACCGTGTCCCATCCACTGCCATACATTATCCTTCATCCTTTCATGACCGCCACCCTGAATCATATGTCACAGATCGTTTTCACCTCCATCAAAATCATTAACTCCGTTCCGTGTCATTGATGTGGGATTCATTAAGGCCCTCCTTTGATGGATCGCTTCTTGTCGACATCAGCTCATTATCCAAGAAGTTGATCTAGGAACAACCCCTTCAGTACTTTGAAGCTTGCATGCCTCAATGGCAAGTTTCTCACTTCCGACGACAGGTATACATCAATGACCTTCGACCGAAAGATTTTGCGTGGTGTTCGACGCCAAGTCCTTTATTCACACCACGTGAATTGTACTGCAGTACCTTGAGGGTCATTATCATTATCGGTGATTCCTCTCGCGCTTGTTAACGGTTTACCTCATTGACCGGTAATCAGGCGATGTCTTTCCATGTTCGACTTCAGAACAATTCTCACATGGATCGACTTGTACTTAGAGTGAAGATTGAACGAGTTTGAAGACCCCGGATCTAGTTTCATCCATCCGGGCTGCGATATATATTCAGGAAAGATAAAGACATTTGACATGTACATCATTGTAGCAGATGATCATCCTACTCAAAGGATGATAATTTCATCAAAATTATCAGTCTACCATCAGACGATTGTATGTTCTATGTACAAAAAATGAATTTATAAAGCTGAGCATGGGAATGCCCGCCTCAGCTAGATCATGAAAGTAGTATGAAAAATAATGTATTGTATTGTATCTTATTACAGGTCTCCTCCCAGCATTGGATGAACTTCGGACCCTCCTGGATAAAGCATTTCACCCGATAAACGGCCTCATACTTTAGGGGGCAACTGTTATAGACATTTTTGTGCCTTACAGCACTAAGCATGAAATGTCAATAATCTAAGGGATCCAAAGTCCCTAAACATGTTGTTCCTACCCCTAGAGGAACAAGGCTAACAAACCACAGCAATTCACAGAAGTTCTCCACCAAAAACTGCTCAAAAACAAGTCAATTCAGGATCATGTCAATGGCTCCACTGACCATCTGCGCTGAATGTCAATGGCTCCACTGGCTACCTGCGCTGAATGTCAAAGCCAACACTGGCTACCTGCGCTGAGCGAGACTGGACATGTGGCAAGCTCATTCCTCAAGGTGTCAGAACCCAGGAAGCTTCCAATATGACACTTGCCTCAGGGAATTCGACTGGTGATGAGTAAGAGGTTCCAAATCTCCAAGTGGAAGCAAGAACCTCCAAGTGGACTCAAGAACTAACAAAGGGAGAGGACACTAGTCAGATCTCAAGCTGACTCATCCTCTCTCCAAACATCTATATATGGATCTCTCCTCCATGAGATCTAGAGGCTGGAATTTTGTTATTGCAAAGAATTGTTGTTGGTTTGAGACTGGAATCATTGGGTGCTTAATGCTTTGAAGGGAGGTGAAGATAGGAATTCCATTTTGCTGGGAAGGAGATGCTAGATTGGAGCCCTCTGGGTTGTATCTCTTCCTGAACCTTGTTATTCATCAATAAAGCTATCTTGGTTTCTCCTATATACTGATGTATCTTTGATGTATGATTGCATTAGTGTATTTGGTTTATTTCTAATCCTGAATCAATTATGAATGTGAATATCTGTCCTTGTGTAGTGTTCTTCTCTTGTCGCAAGTAGCCGTTCTCTTGTCGCAAGTAGCTGTTCTCTTGTGATCTTGCAGGAACCTGTTGAAGCTGGGCGAGCGAGAAGGCAAGTAGCTGTGAACACCCAAAGAGGAGAGAGACCGGATCGAGGGACAAACGGAAGACACTGGTTAGTCCATCTATCTCTCTTCATTCTAAATTCATAAAGGAAGAATACTAGAATAGCTGTCTCTGTTTGTTGCTAAGGCACTGCCACACCTTAGGTGGATAGGATCGTCCTGCATAGGCATTTTTCCCCACAACAGAAAGCTCTTAATCATTAATGCCCTATATTTTTCAACATGTTGGAGTACAATTTAAGCTAAGCACCTTGACCATAACCTGTTAAGTAAAATTGACTCGGGGTTTGAGTCAAGGTTGACCTGGTTAAATAGTAGTGGTTTTGGTCACATGGTATAGTGTACCCATGGTATTATGGTCCATGGTATTGCATGTAATGGAGCCTATAAAAGGTTGGAAATACTTCATTGTAATGTAGGCCTAGAGGTGAGTGGTGAAGGCTCACTTGGCCAGATTGGCCACGGTTTTGGCCAATGCTAATGAGATCTCATTGGGTTGGGTTTTTCCCCGGATTTGGGGTTTTCATAGATAAATATTACGTGTATAATATTTATGTGCATTGTTGCTGGTTATTTTATTATTCCTCTCAGTAAATCTCGGTAAATCTCAAATTCATATTGAATAGGTCAACCCCTATCAAATGATTTTATATAAATTAATTATTTTTAATATTATTATATAAATTGATTTATTGCATCAAAATAACAAGTAGTTTTCAACCAAATTTATATTAAATAGGTCAACCCTAACAAATAATATTATATAAAGTAATTATTCTTAGATAATATTATTATGTAAACTGATAAATAATCTATAATATTGATATAAAATATTTAATTATTACATAACAACTAGTTTCTAACTTAATATTAAATAATTTAACAAACATCTCTTTATCACGTATTCTTAAATAAATTTTTTTCTCTCCTCAGTAATAATTTCACCAAAAGCTAATTTTAAATGGCTAACCCTGAACAATGATGCATCCCCATTATTTATTCTCTCAGATCAATTGATTTCTCACCTTGTCTTGAGGATGAACCACATTAGTTGGTTCGAAACGTTGACCCAATCCTAACGATGTGATTAATCCGAAAGAATGATTTCTAAATAATTTATCTCTTTGCCGTAAATTTCTTAACAACTGGTATCAGAGCTAAGTTGGCTTTAGAAGGACGTTTTTTGTTGCCAAGGGTTTGTATTGGCCTAGTAGATAGAGAGATAATTGAGTTTTTCTTGCAGATCTAGATCAAAAGCCATAGATTGTGAAGCAAAGCTGCACACTATTGGGTCATGAGAGATTTAGTGGATGAGGAGGATATGTGCACATGGATTAATTAATTGATGAACCATGTACCTGAAAAGAACACCTAGATAACTGGTGGTTATAGTGGCTGGTGACCCATGTAATTCGGTAGATGGGTTATTTTTATATGGACATTGATGTCAGATGTACAAAGGCAACAACAAGGGTAAACAACTTTTGTTATTATTATAATGGAGTGAAAAGTTTAATTTGCATGTAAATGGGCATATTGCTGTAAGACCTGGTAAGGCATGCGTACCCCTGGGTAATTACCGGTAAAGTCTGGTTAGACCAAGGTAATAGGGGGATGTCATGTTAAAAAATCTCAGGTAAAATCTTTGAAGGGGGTAAGGGCTAGAGTGAGTGGGATTGTCTCACTTAGCAGGTTTTGGCTGGATTTAGTCAAGGAACCCCAAGTCAAGTTTAAGGGGGAATTTTTAGGTAAAATTGACTCGGAGTTTGAGTCAAGGTTGACCTGGTTAAATAGTAGTGGTTTTGGGCACATAGTATAGTGTACCCATGGTATTATGGTCCATGGTATTGCATGTAATGGAGCCTACAAAAGGTTGCCAATACGTATTTGTAACGTAGTCCTGGAGGTGAGTGGTGAAGGCTCACTTGGCCGGATTGGCCACGGTTTTGGCCAATGCTAATGAGATCTCATTGGGCTGGGTATTTTCCTGGATTTGGGGTTTTCTTGGATAAATATTATGTGTATAATATTTACGTGTATTGTTGTTGGTTATTTTATTATTCCTCTTTCTAAATATCGGTAAATCTCAGTAATAATTTATCTTTCTGCCATAAATTTCTTAACATAACCAATCGTTAATATATGGATTTTACACCTCATTCTAGCATAGGGGCAACATATAAGATATAGCACCCATCATTGAATAATTTGACCTCATCGTGTGCATAACCAAGATGCAACATGATGTTAAGTACATGAAACATAATACCAAGTCATTCAAGCTTATGAGGCCACACCTTACACATCAAAAATATATGGTTTATTTGGATCTGATTCCTTGATAAAATGGAGATGTAGACCCTGAACCAGTGCATGAATTAGTAAAGACTTGGAGAAGACCGCTATATAAAATAGTAGGTCAATAAGGATAAAAGAGGAGGAAATCCTCAGTGTTACCACATAGCAACATAAACAATGTTAGTTAGAGATTGCAATTAACATAGTCACCACATTACAATAAGAAAGGATTTTCATACGATTAAAGTTGTGACATAACCAATACCCTCATACTGTAACTCCTTCCTGCCACATTTACCCAAGCTAACCGCTCCACCGGGGTAAACATGTGATGAAGAGTTAATATGATATGATTCAACTCCCCATGTATAGTTAAGGAAGTGGAATCGACATGAAAAGACCAATCTAACCTTCCTCAGAAGCTACATAACCTTCAGGAGCCAAACAACCCCTTCGGGTGTCAAACCCCTGAGATAACTTGCCTTTTCACTGACATAGAGCCTCAGTCGCTCCCATGACAAGGCATGTATGCGACTGGGACTCTCCAGTCACTCCCAAAGAAAGAAATCCTTGCGACTGTGGCCTTTTTTAGGCAGTTCAGTGCCAATGACCCCATGTTCTGTGCCACCTTTTCAACGCCATGACTCATGCCACTGTAGAGAACTTCATGAAACATACATAAATGATAAATAACATTGAAACAAGGTTACTAATTCAAACACTTGAACAAGGACTTGATCTGACCCCTACTAGCCATGACAGCCATTTCATCAAACATATCATAGACATGAAATATATAGGTCATAATAATAGATTTTAACATAGGGATTTCATACTTATCTGAGAATCATTAAGGAGGATTGATATCTCCTCAAAGTAGCTGTATTGTTATCTATTAGGTCATTCATTCATTAAATTTTCATATACTAACCAAACATGATGAGATCCATACATCATAACTGTCATAAAACATGCTTATAACCAACAAATAACTAGAGATATATCAATGAGGAAACAATTATTAAAGCCACATAATGGAAAACAAATTTACTCATAAAATACCAATGGAAAGAGGATCTGTTATTAACATATGAAAATACAGCCAAGTTAGGGACTTCCACATACCACTCGACCATATATTGGGTTGAATAAAATCTCTCTTTCATCCAATCACCCCGATGCCATATTCCAAGCATGAATATGGGATCTCATGAAACAAGTCAAACAAACCAAACTAGGGCTTCCAAAATACAAACCACCTCAACCCTAAACTAGTGATTCCACGTCATAGTCATACATCACTAACCATCACCAGATTAGTCTCTACCCAAGTTGTCCAGGGCTCTAGAGTATTTTTTCCAACCAAGGCTTCAAGTACTAATAACTCAACCCACAACTATTGCCGACCTCTAGAGCATTTGTCCAACCAGGGATCTCGAAACTAGTACTCAAACCACCAAGGGCTCTAGAGTGTCTGTCCATCCAAGGCTTCCAGGACTAGTAACTCAACCCAAGTTATTACAGGGCTTCCAGAGCGATTGTCCAACCAGGGCTCGAAGAACCAATAACTCAACCTAAGTTATTACAGGGCTTCCAGAGCGATTGTCCAACTAGGCTCGAAGAACCAATAACTCAACCCACAACCATAAGGAACATGAGAACCAACCAGAAAACAATAGGAAAAAACCCCACAACACCATGGCCATCCAGGAAATGGAAAGGCAAGGAAAATCCACTGTCAATCTAGGAAGTCCTCCATTCCAATGACAAATTATAACCAAGAAACCACATGCATGTGCCATACATGCCAAAACTAGAAAGGAAATAATACATGTAACTCAGTACCTGTAAGAAAAATCAGTTGCGGTTGCTAATCCCAATGTCCTCTTGTGATTTCCTGCTCTTCCTTTTCCTTCTTGCTCCAAATCCCAAGTATGTCATAATCCTCCAAGAGTGCTCCAAGAAAACTCTAAGTGTTCAAGAGTATGAGAGAGAGAGTAGAAAATGAGAGCTCCAAAACTCAATTGACAAAAGGTTGTGAACTGATCCTCAGAAGCCTTTTTATTATTGAGGCCTTTATTTTCTTCATTTTCCATTCTTTTTCATTCCTTTTCCTCCTCACATGCAACCTATGACATTTCACCTCCCTTTTCTCTTATTTTCCATTATTTTCATAAATAAAATTCCAATTAATGCCACTTTGCCTATTCAAAGCCTTTTCCATTTCCTTTGCCAATTTATATATCCATTAATTATTCATAAGTGATCCCCATCACTATGTTTTTTCCCAACATTGAGCCTGGAATACGTGTCCCATGACATTGATTATTATTTTTCCTTTATTAACTTTATTGCATGGATTTTTTACCATGGCTATTATAGAACCCTCACCATTGGGGGGAACACTGTCCTTGGTGTTCAATGACACCTACAAACAACAAGACTGCTAAAATCAAAACATACTTCCCATGGAGCTTTATAACTTATCTTGTTGCAGTATTTAGAATGATCATCCTGCTTAGAAGCAAACCAACATGATAAACATAACAACATAACAACCATAATGACATGACACCCATACCGCTTATTGGAGCTTTACAACATAGCTCATGGAGGTATTACATCCATATACATATATACATATACCAAACATCACACCAAAACATATGCCAAAAAAAATCACTCAACCAACGAATAAGGAAGGATACATAGCTTGCATCTGATCAGCCATCTCCCATGTAGCTTCATCAGGCCCAAAGTGCTTCCACTGCACTTTAACCTGCTCGATTGCTCGGTTTCAGAGCATGAGCATATTTTTCTGTAAAATGCATTGAGGTTCCAACTGGAATTCTCCTTTTGGTTCCACCTACAATACAGACCAGTCAATCACATGATCAACATCTTTAACATACTTCTTAAGAAATGGCACATGGAAAACATCATGGAATTTCACTGTTAGAGGCAATGTAAGTCGATAGCATACTGGTCCAATCCTCTCAAGAATCTTGAAATGTCCACAATGCTGAGGTACCAGATTGGCACATGATCCAATCTTCAAGGAGCTCTTCTTGGGCTTGATGTGAAAGTACACTTGTTCCCCAACCTAAAATTCCTTAAATATCTTGCTCTGATTTGCATAAATCTTTTGTCTGTCCTGTGATTCCTTTAGATTCTTCTTGATAATCTGAATTTCATGTTCCATCTCTGCCAACATGTCTGGTCCTATCAACACCCTTTTCATTGGATCACTCCAACTAATAGGAGTATTACAACTCTGCCCATAGTGCCTCAAACAAAAACATCCCCAGTGACTTCTCATACCCATTCTTGTAAGCAAACTCTACCAGTGGAAGATACTCGTCCCACTTCCGTTGTTGATGCATAACGTACATTCTCAACATTTCGTCCAATATCATGTTGACCCTCTCTATCTGTCCACTTATCTACGGGTGATAAGTTGTACTGAAGGCCAACTTTGTACCCAAACCTGCAGACAAATTTTTCTAGAACCTAGAAGTGAACTTTGTAGGTTTTAACCCTATATAGAAATTCCCTGCATACGAATTCTAAGAACAGAGAATACACAATGCGAGAGCATAACACATAAAACACATATACACAGAGATTTTCCCCTCGATCCTAAAACCGGGACTACCAGCTTGATTTTTCATTATATTCCTTTCAATGTTACAATACATATATATACATGCCGAAGCATCTAATACCATGGACCGAAAACCATTGCGCCCAAAGCCATGTGCAAAAACCATGCACAAAACCATAGGTGGGTCCGCCCACCTAATATAAGGTCCAAAAAAATTTCCCTAGGGCGCTACCCCGGACCTCGTAGAGGGGGGCTAACCAACCCCCCTATTGCCTCCCCTGTGACCCCCCCGCTACAAAATCACCGCAATGAAGGGTGGGCTCCACCCCACCTCTAACCCCCCGGTTAACTAGCTTAACTAGTCTTGGAAATAATATAACACAACCCAACATTCTCCCACTTGTTGTTTTCTTTCCACAGGGGGCCACATGAGAGCTTAGTCATTCATCCAGCCATGCAACGCCCATTGTTTATCTACACCAAGAGAACTTCTTAGAGCTCACAGATTTTGTCAATGCATCTGCAGTATTCTTCAAAGTGTCCACCTTTACCAACAACACCTTTTAGTCTTCTATCATATCCCTCACAAAGTGATACTGAACATCAATGTGCTTTGCCTTTGAATGATAAGCAGGGTTATTTTCCAAGAAAATTGCACTTTGGCTGTCATAGTCTATCCTTATAGCTCCGTGTACTAACCCCATACTTAAACACAATCTTTGCAACCAAACTGCTTCCTTGCTTGCATGAGTGGCTTCCATGTATTCTGCCTCTATAGTTGATAGTGCCACTACATATTGTTTCTTACTCATCCAACTAACTGTACCTCCAAATAGGTTAAACACATACCCACTTGTAGATCTTCTTTGATCTAGATCTCCAGCCCAGTCTGCATCTGTTGAAAATAGAAACAAGAAATGATAAAAATAGAATCGAGAATATTCCAATTTAATTTGTCCTTGAATTAAATTGTGAATTAACATTGAATTTAGTCTCACCAGCTACTTGGAAATAATTAATTAATTCATTATGGATTAATTAGTTGGAGAAATTAAAGTTAGAAGTCTTTCTGAAGTCATGCAACAGTTATCCCTTAAATTAAGGAGATTATCCCTTAATTAAGGAGATAAGATTGAGTTATATTTGAGTTGTAATTAGTTAACTGAGTTTACTGAGTTAAGTCCAATTAAATTAGTTCCAAACTGTTTGAGGAACTAATTACGAGTTATCAGTTAGTTGATGCATGCATGCACTCAGCAAGTGTACTCCGGTTAACTAAAGATTCCCTCATCAGAAACTCATGCATGTCTATTCTGAGAAAGACCCAGTTGAGATTAAAGTCAAGGACAGTGTGCTATCAGTTGCATGTGTTTTCCTATAAAGAAAACTCATGCATGTAGAAGGAATAATTCCTCGAAGGATTGCGTAGTTCTGACAGTGTGTGAGAGCAGTGTTCCACTTGGTGAGGTGAGAATCATCCACTAGGAACAGTGCAAGGAAATAGGAGCTTAGAGGGCAAAGAGGAAGGCTTGTGAGAAGCTTTGATTGCTTGTGAGCATCTGTGAGGATTGTACGGAGAGCTGGCTAGCTGTGAGAGCTAAGGCTTTGTATAATTCCTATGTATTTTCACCTTGTATGATAATACAGATAGTGGGGTTTTTAGCTAAGGCTTTCCCCGAGGTGTTCTCATGTGTATTGTGCATTGATTCTTATTCTTCTGGTTATATGTGTTCAACTCAATCTTTAAGCTTCCGCAAAACTTTGATAGTAGAAGTAGGTTATAGTATTCTGCTTTGATTTATATTGCATTATCGGGTTAACCTACAACAGATTTTCTACATGGTAGTAGAGAGATAGATTTGTAGAGAAATTTCTACAGCATCAACAAATCCATGAATATCCAACACTTTGTCCAATCCTGGTCTTCCTTGGTAGCACAAATCATAATTACTAGTGCCACGCGAATACCTGAAAACCCACTTCACTACTGTCCAGTGCTCCTTCCCTGGTTTTTGACATAAACCTGCTCAATACTCCCATTGCATGTGCAATGTATGGCTACTGACTACACTTTCATATGGAACACGGGACATGTCCTCTTCCTCTTCTTGTGTCTTGGGACATTGTTTAGCAGATAACTTCACACCTACAAGAATAGGAACCTTCACCGGTTTACTATACTACATATTAAACCTCTGCAGTATTGTCTCGACATACTTCCTCTGGTTTAACCAGAGCTTCCCCTTTGCCCGATCTCTTTTAATTTCCATGCCCAAAATATAGTTTGCAGCACCAAGATATTTCATGTCGAATTTGGAGGACAATTGGGTCTTCAAATCCTGGATAACTTATTTTTCATTTCCAACCAGCAACATATCATCCACATACAAGACCAAATAAATAACACGGTCACCAATTAATTTAAAATACACACAGTGATTTGCTTTTCTTTTGGTGAATCCAAGTCCCCGTATAAATGTATCAAATTTCTGATACCACATCCTTGGTGACTGTTTTAACCCATACAGAGACTTTTTTAACTTGCATACCAGTTATTTCTTACCCTTCACCGCAAAACCTTCAGGTTGGTTCATGTGGATCTCCTCTTCCAGATCTCCATGAAGAAATTTTGTCTTCACATCCATCTGTTCTACCTCAAAATCAAAAGCATCAGAAACAGATAAAAGTAATCTAATAGAAGCTACCTTGGCAACATGAGAAAAAATATCACCAAAACGAATTCCCGACACTTGGGAATAACCTTTTGCTACCAAACAAGCTTTGTATTTCTCCACCTTTCCTTCTGCATTTGTCTTCTTCTTGAACACCCATTTGCTGCCAATGGGTTTCCTTACAGCCGACAACTTCAGCAGATCCCAAGCCTCATTTTTGTGCAAAGATTCCATTTCATCAACCATGGCCTCTTTCCAGAGTTTTCCATCCTCTGAATATACTTCTTCCTTCATAGTTCTAGGATCATTATCAGTAATAGATAAAGCAAAATTTGAACAGAAAGCAGATTCATTATACCTTTCTAGCTACCTTCTTTCTCGAACTAATCTTCTCACAACCGGAGTTTGTGGCTCTTCATCTTCTGATTCCTCTTTTGCTGTAGAGTCTGATTCATCCTCCTTCAGCTCAAACTCTATCTTCTCAGGTTCCTTTGGTTGGAATTCATGTTTAATAACATCTTTCACCTCTCTGAACACCACATATCAACTGTACACAACCTTCCTTGTTACTGGGTTCCAAAGCTTATAACCCTTTAAACCATTTTTATACCCAATAAAGATGCAATTTTTAGATTTACTATCCAACTTTGTTCTTTTCTCCTTTGGAACATGTACATATGCATCACATCCAAATGCCCCCAGATGTGAAAGAGAGGGTTTCTTACCAGTCTATACCTCTTGTGGAGTCTTATCCTCCAACGCTGATGAAGGTGATCTATTGAACATGTAACATGCAGTCGCCACCACCTTTGCCCAGAATTCCTGTCCTAACCCGACACCACTAAGCATGCTTCTTGCCCTTTCCATCAATGTCTTGTTCATTCTTTCTGCAACTCCATTTTTCTCAGGTGTGTATGGAGTAGTCTTCTGCCATGATATACCGCACTTACAGAATTCTTCAAATTCCTTCTTGAAAAACTCTTCACCATTATCTGTCTTCAGCACCTTTAGATTCTTCTCTCTCTGGTTTTCCACCAGAGCCTTAAATTCTTTAAACTTGTCAAAGACTTCATATTTATTCTTAAGGAAATATATCCATGTATTCATTGAGAAGTCACCTATAAATGATACATAGTACACAAACTTACCCAGTGATGGAACCTTCACAGGTCCAAGCACATCACTGTAAACAAGCTCTAATATCTGTTTTTCCCTCTTACCACCAGAGGGGAAACTCACCTCATTCTAATTTCCATACACACAATTTTCACAAAAATCAAAATCCAGAGAACTATTAGTCATACCTTCTACCATACCTTTACGATGAAGTATTTGAAGGCCCTTCTCTCCAATATGTCCAAGCCTTTGATGCCATAGCATGGTCTTTTCTCTAGATACAACTAGATGTTCTTCTCCACTTTCAATAACCACAAAACTATTGCACCCATCAAAAATAGTGCTACCTTGCAGCTTGTATAGAGTTCCAATTCGAACTCCCCGCATCAATACCAGTGCTCTCCAAACCATCTTGTAGGTATCCTTATCCAACACTATTTTCACACCTGCATCATCCAACTTGCTTACACAAATCATATTTATGGCTAATGCAGAAATATGCAGAACACCCGGAAGTGTTCTAATCCTTCCACCTTGCAACTTCAACTTTTTTTTTCTGCGACCAAAATTCTAGCCTTCTTGTCATCCCCCAAGAAGACATCACCACCATCATATTTCTCATACTTACAGAACCACTCTCTATGGGGAGTGAAGTGAAATGATGCACCTGAGTCAATCAACCATGCCTCATGATCTACATGTGTACTTGAAGAAGTCAAGTACACATCCCCATCTTCATTTGAGGGTTTTCGCCTCTGCAGAAGGAGCATCATCCGATCCTTTTCCTTTTTCAGGAGCTTTAGATTTACAGTTCCTTTTGTAGTGCCCTTCCTTTCCGCATTTCCATCACACCTTTATAGGCTTTCCTGGAGATTTAGATCTCCCTCTAGATTTATATCTCCCACTTGATGACTTATTTTTATTTCTGTTCTGGGACCTTTCTCGTACAGACAAGGTATAACCATTCTGGCTCTCCATATTTTTCCATCTCATCTCCTCTGTCAGTAAGGATGAGACTATTTCATCAAACTACAAGGTAGTTGCATTGCTACCTGTTGCAATAACTATACTATCCCATGAATCTGGTAGAGAAAACAACAAATTGATGCACTTATCTTCATTTGAAATTTTAATATCAATAGATAATAACTAACTTACCACAATATTAAATGCATTCAGATGTTCTGTCACCAAGTCTCCATTTTCATCCTTAGGTTATACAACTTTTTTCGTAGGAATAGTGTATTCACCAGAGACTTAGATTGGTACAAAATCCCTAACTTTTCCCACAAATCCTTAGCCATAGCTTCCCCTGATACATTCAACAATATTGAATCTGAGACACACAATCATATTATGCTCTTTGCCTTCCAATCCAACTTCTTCCATCCTTCATCGGACACTCCTGTTGGCTTAGTACTCGGATCTACCACAATCCATTGATCTTTATCCACCAAAAAATCCTCCATCTTGAGTTTCCATAACTCAAATTCTAACCATTAAATTTATCGATCTCTATCTTTCCACTGCTTGCCATCTTCTTTCACCACTACAATCGATCCCATAGATCTCCCACTTAATAGGGTCTACCACAGGCCCGAGCGAAACCCCTTAGCAACAAAAGTGTCCCCTTGAAGCCAAAACAACTCTGATACCAAATGTAGGTTTTAACCCCGTACATAAATTACCTGCATACGAATTCTAAGAACAGAAAATACACAATGCGAGAGCATAACACATAAAACACATAAACACAAAGATTTTCCCCTGGATCCCAAAACTAGGACTACTAGCTTGATTTTTCATTATATTCCTTTCAATGTTACAATACATATATAGACATGTCGAAGCATCCAATACCATGGACTGAAAACCATCGCACCCAAAACCATGTGTGAAAACCATGCACAAAACCATAGGTAGGTCTGCCCACCTGTTGTGGCCACCAACAACCCCCCTCCTTATTTAGTATTAGCAATAACACTAGGTAAGTGGGGACCCTTAGTAAAAAATTCAAAAAATTTAATTAAAACTCATGTATTATACTCCTTAAGAAAATATCGCATCACGCGAAGAAGATAGGACATTTCCTTGTGAGTAAAATGATAAACTGCGAGAATGCGACGTGAAATCCATCGCATCGCAGGCATTAAGAAACTCTCATAAACGAAAACTTTAAGAAATTGCCGATGGTCGATATGCGACATCGCATATCGCAACATCACAAAAACAACACATAACTATATAATGAATTGGAACAATCTGCGATCTTGCGATAATGCGATAATGCGACCGACGATCTTACAATCACACGAAACAGTAATCTGCGATTTTGCGATAAACGTGATCGGCTAACCCTGCGATAAAACATGTTGATAAAATGCGATAACGCGATGATGTGATGCGAATCGCAGAAATCGTCCATCGCAATTTTCCCCAGCTCAACATTCAAGAAAAATTGAATATGCGCGTTAATGAAAATTAATGAATGTACGCCAAGTGTTAATGAAAGACAGTTTTGTGTTTTTCGAAGAGTTAATTCATGTCAGGTGGCATGTTTTTGTACATCCGTAGAGCTCATAGCTTTCTTGTCAATTTTTATTATCATTACGCTCTCCTTATGTGTGAACTGCAGGAAGGAAAGACAGAAACAATATGAAGCAATGTGCAGGGAGCGATTAAGGAAAAAGGTAAAGCTCCAATGCTCGGAAGCAGAGGAGAAATGCCCTCATGAATGGATGCGGCATGCAACAGAGCTGCAAATTTTAGAGTGCTACTGAGCTATTCATTACAGATCTATCAGTCAGAGCCATGGTTCAATGAATGGTTGAAAAATGTTGATATCAACATGCGATTTAACACTCAAGGGTATAAGTTCACAAAAGCAGTATGTTTGCAAAATTTTAAAGCTTATACCCGGTAAAGGAAAGGCGCTAAAGGAGAAAAACGCACCAGAAAGGACCAGATCAAAGAACGGAGGCAGTTTTCGATGCGCGATTAGCACCTAGCGCTAATCGCGCATCGCTGAGAAAATTGCTCAAAAAGAAAAGTCCTTTACTGCTTAGTCACTCATAAGCCCAGAAATGCAAGAAAGCAAAGGCAGAGGCAATTTAAGGGTTAACCAAGTGGAATTTGGGTTATTACTGAGCATACACAGTAAATCCACATAGCCAGAGATGATTCTAAAGCATATCTGCTATTTTGCTGGAAAAAATGGTGCCAACACTTGCCATTTCTGTTTGTTTAGCTCAACCAAAAGCGAAAGACAGTCAGCCGACTCTACCCAGGCAAATATTGAATGCTCGCAACATTAAGGAGAAAATGCAGAAATAGTTAGATATTAGATTTAATTTTTAGAAATAATTTTGCTTAGAAAAAGGGCGGTCATTTAAACCGTATCCTGAATATGTGTAATTAAGTTATTTAGTTAGTAGTATTTAAACCCTTCTCATGCATTTAGAGAAGGGTCTAGAAATTTACCGAAAATGTGTGCTCAGAACATACACTTTTGCACCCTCCGTTTTGGTGAATGAATGGATCGAGATTTTTTGATGTTTGCATTTGATATCTGCTACTGATGTTTCACTTTTGTACTCTTAGTAGATGTTAGAGCAAGGAGAAATAAATTATTATTGCTTGAAGCTTATGAGTAGGACCAGTCATAAATGGTACTTTTATCTCTTGACCATTTCTGCTTATATGTTAAAGTGATATACATTTTTTAGTTGTTTATATGTTATTGCATGAATGCTTGAGTTACCATTTGGCACTTTTGTACAGTGGTAGCTATTTATTTATGTTTAATGTATGAATAGCTTATTATGCGATATGCTGCTCATAACTGTTTTGCCTAACTTTTTATGCAAAATAGTTCATCTTAATTGATTTCCTTTCTTATAATTACTGAATGATCTTTATTACCAGTTGTTATATGAAATCTCTTTAGATCGCATAATAGAAGAGATACATCCCAGGTTAGCATAGATTAGATGTGTTGTTTTTATTAGATTACCATAGCATAGAATTAGATTAAAGTTTGAATTAGAATAGCTTAGATAGTTACTGTTAGACTAGCAACATCCAATTCTACACACACACACACCCATAGATTGGGAATCTGGTCCCATTATCCCCAATCGGAGCCGCTATACCAAATGGATAAGGAGATGCCAACCAAGGTCCAGACCGGGCAGGTATCCCCCTTGTTGTCGACCCGATTTTCGGGGCTTCAACATATTTGGCGCTAGAAGGAGGGCCTGAACTATGAATGGCAAGTAAATCCAAATCTGAATACCATTCTGAGAGTAAATCGCCCTCATCATCTCCCCCGACTTCCCCATTACATTTAAATCTAGAGTCAGAAGTCGCTCAAGTATCAACCGCTGCTACACACCCTGATATTTCAGACCAATCTACCATTGAACCTCCTGAAGTCGAATCCCTGATTCACAAACTTCAACGATTTTCCATCTCCCCTCAGAGGTCTGATAAATCTCAAGGCAGCGTGACTTCGCAGTACAAACCTACTCATCCCCTGACCAGGTTAAAGAGTGAAAAGTTTGGCGTTCAGCCAACCGAATTACCTCTTCCCACCAGGAAAAGAGCAAGGAAATCATCGCAAGAGCCTGACAATGAGACTTTTTCGTCCGCATCATCCATCTCAACTACTTCACCGCGAAGTCAGCCATCCACACCTCCACTCCAGATCATCGTTCATTCGTCCACTGGAACTCCCACAACCCCTCTTCAATCATCTACGATCATAGTATCCTCATCCTCCCAGCCACATGCATCATCTTCTGCACTTTTCTCCGTTAGCAGTTCAACGATGGCCTAGTCTCCATGGAACAACCCTGGGGTAGTCTTAATGCCTGCACCCTTAAGTCAATTACCGGCCCATCTTGAGAAATGGCTGCCCAAATTCAATCCTGAGGCAGGTATGCTAGCAGAAGAGCACATAAATAACTTCATGCTTTCCATTAATCTCATTGGGGTTACTAATGAAGATGCTGTTGTTCGGCTTTTTCCCTATACACTACAAGGGACAGCCGGGTCACGATATTTTTCATTACCCTCCGGATCCATTACAAGTTGGGATATCTTCCAGGACCAATTCCTAACCAAGTTTGGTGATGAAAGATCAACGAAAATGTTAATCAATGACCTATCCAATCTTAAAGCCAAAGCTAGAGAGCCTATTAAGGATTTCAATTTATGGTTCAACAAGATTTTCAACAAAATTCCTACTGCTTCTCAGCCCAGTGAAGAAGTACGATGCGAATGGTATATTACCGCTCTGCCATCGAACATAGCCATCTTCGTGGACAGGGCAAATAAAACAACCTTAGCTGAAAACATGAAAGAGGCGATAGGAGTAGAAAATCGAATAATAGCCCTGGAAAAGAGATCCACGATAGAGGAACGTAAGTCCAAAAAAGTCACCTTCAAGGAAGACTCCAAGAAGAAATAGCCAAAAGATCCTTTTGATTTAGAAGGATTGCAGAAAGTTCTAAAGACCATGTCTAATGAGATGGTCGACATAAAAAAGCAAGTAGCGGAAACTTCTTCGAAAAATCCCTACAGATCTTTTAAAAGGGGTCCTTCAACGGATCCAAAGCCACCCAATGCCATTTCAAATGCTGAATCCGAGGAAGAGGAAGAAGAAATTGCCACTGAAGGGCAGATCGATGACGAAGAAGTGGAATTACAAGGAATGTGGGACTTCATCCTCCCACAAGAGGAAGATCAAGAAGTATTTCTAGTTAGCACACGAAGTAAAAATCAGCTTGATCCTCCCCAAACTACCCCTAAGTAAAAGATCGCAAGCTCTGCAACAAAAGATAAAGTCGCAACAAAGAAAACAACATCCAAAGCGACTCAAACTAGCCCAGTCCAAGCAGATGAAACGACTCCACCAAAAACACTGATAGTGTCGGATGAAATGGAGTACAATATTATTGATGACATGAAAACGACTAGGGCTAATATCACCCTTTACGAACTGAGAAAATTGAAACATCAACAGAAGATAATGATGAAAGAATTACATGCCATGCCAGTTGCACCTTTGCCTGCCGCTGTACTTTCTCAAGCTTCCCACAACATGGGAAGACCTCCAACGAACGCGATCAGTAAGATTGATCCAAATGAAATCGCCTTGATTGGAGGAAGATCAAGATCTCACACTCCCCCATTTCTCCTTACTTATGAAATCTTTAATAAAAATGTGCACAATTCTTTAGTAGATTCCGGTGCTTCATCGAATATTTTACCCAAATCTATATGTGCCAAATTAAATGTTCAACCACAGAAATCCGCAGTGTGCATAGTTCAGCTTGACCGATCTCAAGTCAAAGTGATCGGCGAACTAAATCAAGTAACCATAAGATTGTCATCCAACCCGAAGGTATGTCAGGTTATTGACATTCTAGTTGCTGACATCCCAGAATTCTATGGCTTAATCCTTAGCAGGGATTGGTTAGAGAAACTCCATGGATACTTCGCAACTGATTGGTCGCACATGTGGCTGCCCTACAACGGTAAACCGAATCAAATAAAAGTTGAACGAGAACTACACCAAAAGTACATAGTAATGGAGTTAGAGGGAGAAAATGAACCAGTAGCGTATAACAATAGTATCATTGGCAATTACTCGGTAGATTCCTTCCTCGGCAATTTCAATGCTCATGCGTCACCTTATTTAGAAAATTCTGTTTTGTCCCAAGTTGAGAATTTTTCTCGAACTGATAGTTCGAAATGTATTAATTTTTTAGATAAACCTGTAAATACATCTTTGTTTTGGAAATTATTTTTTGATGGCTCTAGATCTAATGAAGGAGCAGGAGCAGGATGCGTTCTGATTAGTCCAGAAGGAGAAAAGATCATGCTCACATGCAGACTCGAATTTGATTGCACAAACAATACAACAGAATACGAGGCTTTGGTTCAAGGCCTGTACAAGGTAATCGGGTTAGATGTCAAGTATCTTCAAGTCTTTGGAGACTCTGAGATTATGGTTAAGCAGGTACGCAACACTATACATTGCTTATCAGGTCACTTAAAACACTATCAATCTTTAGTACAAGATCTGATTGAGCATTTCATAGCGTTTAATATTTCTTCAATCCCCAGACTCCAAAACGCAAGTGCAGACCTTTTGGCTAACATAGCTTCTAAGCTTATTCCCTCCAAAGATTTTAGTCCAGATAGATTCTCGATAGAATTAATCTTTAGACCGTCCATTCCTGACAACATCACAAATTGGAGAGTATTCAATGATGATCCAGATATCGTAAATTTCCTCACATCTGAAGGATCCTACTCCAATCAAATAATCGATGAAGACCAGCATGATCAATAATTGCAACAAAATAGCACTAATAATGCTATACCAAAGTCGGTGGTTAAGTTAGAAGACTTATACAATTTGAAATATCGGTTTAAGAGGTCTACCAATTCAAAACTCTACAGTTCAACTTTGAACTACGAATTAGTAAACCTGGGGACTGATGCTAAACCACAAAACATTAATCTAGGCCTCGGCCTAGCCCCTGAAGAGAAACTAGCGCATATTCGTCTTTTGAGACAATATAAAAATGTTTTTGCCTGGAATTATGATGAGCTGAAAACATACGACACTTCTATCATCCAGCATACTATTCCTATGATCGATAACGAAAAACCTGTCCAACAAAAACTGAGAAAGATCCACCCCAATTTAGAAAATTAGATAAAAACCGAGCTCAACAAGTTACTGAAAGCCAGGATAATCTTCCCCGTCAGACATTCCAAATGGGTCTCCAATATGGTACCCGTTAGAAAGAAAAACGGAGACATTAGAATTTGCATTGACTTTCGGAATCTTAACAAAGCCTGTCAAAAAGACAATTTTCCTCTTCCACCTATGGAGCAAATACTGCAGGCGGTGGCAGGTTTAGAACTAATGTCTTTCTTGGATGGATTTTCAGGGTACAATCAAGTGTTGGTACATCTTGATGATCAGTTGAAAACCACATTCAGAACTAAATGGGGCACATATGCATATAGGAAGATGCCATTTGGTTTGATTAATGCTGGTGCTACATTTCAGAGAGCCATGGACATCGCATTCAAAGGTTTAGTCAATAAATTTGTAGTAATTTATTTGGATGATATAACAGTGTACTCCAAGAAGCGAAGCGACCATCTCAAAGACCTGAAACAAATCTTTCAATGGTGTTTAAGGTATGGAATTTCACTTAACCCAAATAAATCTTTTTTTGAATTAGAAGGGAAACTTCTAGGATTCATAGTGTCAAAATCCGGTATTCACATTGATCCTGACAGAATCAAAGAAATTTCTGAAATATCCCTACCTCATAACAAAAGCCATGCAATCTTTCCTTGGTCAAATCAATTTTGTAAAGAGATTCATTCCAGATTTTTCGCGAATCGTGTCTCCTTTGCAGACCATGATTAAAAAGAATTCAAATTTTAAATGGGGTCAAGATGAACATGAAGCATTCAACCTGATCAAGCAAGCTATTATTAATGCTCCATCTTTAGCAACCTCGAATTTTTCAGAATCTTTTATTTTATACACATTCACCTCAGATAAGTCATATGCCGCGATACTAACTCAAGCGAATCAAGAAAAAGCGGAAGCTCCAATTGCGTTTTTTAGCTCAAATTTACAAGGTGCTGAACTCAATTATTCTGACGTAGAGAAACAGGCTTATGCTGTTTTCAAAGCGGTCAAATACTTCAGACCTTTCTTACTTAAAACCCATACTAAGATCATAGTACCGTTTCCAGCGGTAAGGAATCTTCTAGTGCAGAAGGATGTGGGTGAGAAAAGGGCCAATTGGGTTACTGCCTTACAGGAATACGACCTTGAGATCAAACCAGCAAACATTGTAAGAGGTCAAGGCTTCTGCAAAATGCTGGCCGGAGCATCGCAAATTTATGAAACTCCATCTGAAGAGGTACAAATGGGTGAGGTAAGCCTAAACGAAGCAGAATCATTATATGCTGATATCATTTATTATCTTAGGGACGGGTATGCTCCTTCACACCTTGATCATACTAAGAAAAGAGCTCTAAGAATGAAAGTTAAACAATATAAGCTCATAAATGATATTCTTTTCAGAAAAATTATGATTCTGTTCTTCTTAGGTGTCTTGAAAAAACTGAAGCTGAAAAAGTTTTGTAGGAACTCCATGATGGGCCAGCAGGCGGACACTATGCTGGAGATGCTACTGCACATAAAATCTTACGCGCAGGATATTACTGGCCCACGCTATTCAAAGACTCACATAGTTATGTGAGAAGATGTCAAGTCTGCCAAACTACTGTTGGGAGACAAAAGAAGCCATCTTTGCCACTACAGCTGGTAAACATCGACCAACCTTTCAGTCAGTGGGGCCTGGACATAATAGGTGAGATCGTTCCTCACTCTTCTAAGCAGCATAGATACATCCTCACGGCAACAGATTATTTCACAAAATGGGTAGAAGCAGTTCCGCTCAAGACAACTAATTCTGAAAATATTATTGAATTCATAGATCAATTTATAATCACTAGGTTTGGATTGCCATCTGCTTTAATGTTTGACAATGCATCATACTTTTCTAGAAATGCAATGACTGATTTTGCACTTAAAAGAGGATTCAAACTTAAATATTCGGCCAATTACTATCCGCAAGGTAATGGGTTAGCTGAGTCAACAAATAAAAACCTAATTAGGATTATTAAAAGAACAGTTGACCAGAATCAAAAGAATTGGCACAAAGCTTTGGTATATGCTTTATGGGCAGATAGGATAACGCAAAAAGCTTCAATCGACACTTCTCCCTTTAATTTAGTTTATGGGAAAGAAGTGGTTCTTCCAACTCACTTAGCCATTCCCTCTTTGTCTTTAGTACAATACATTGATGAAGTACCCACTTCCTCCTTACAGCTGAGACAAATGGAAATAATTAAATTAGAAGAATAGTGAGAACAAGCTAAGAAAACACATGCTCATCATCAAGCGCTTGTAAAATCCTCTTTTGATTCAAACATAATGACCAGAAAAGATTTTCAGATGGGAGATTTAGTTTTAAAGTGGGATAAGGCTCATGAAGAAAAGGGCAAACACACAAAATTTTAAAGGATGTGGCTTGGTCCTTTTCAGATTGTTGAAGTCATAGGTCCATCAACATTTGTGTTACAGGATTTAGCAGGTAGGAGGGATCCTTTTCCTGTTAATGGACAAATTCTCAAGAAATATTTTCCATAGAAGATTTTTTTTTTTTTTTTTTGTAGAATAGTTTTTCTTTTCATAATAAAACTGGTTGTGAGTGGTTACATTAGGTATTTACGAAAAAGACACCTATTCTCTTTCAGATTTTGAGCTTTTTGCTTGTATAAATAGCAAATCTTTTGGAAAATTGATCTTTATTATTGACAGATACAGTTAAAAACTTTAGCCTAGATATGATATGAGTTTCAACTTCAGGGAATTTGATGAAAGCAACCTTTAGTGAAGAAATTGTTTTATATCAGCATAATGAAAGGTATCAATAACAAAATGAAGATTCTTTGTAGAACAGCTGTTTCCAAAAACTCTATTATTGTCGTCCAAAGCTATCTTAAGGAAACAATGACTTCCTCCCTGCTAAAGGAAAATCGTAGCTTTCAGAGGGATAATCCAAGGATACACTATATCTTGAAGAATAAGAGGTCTCATCACGAGCCGGCTTATCATGATCACAGATATCATAACTTGCTGACTTTTCCAATACTGTCTACCACAACAGGGCAATGACTCAAGATTGTTGCAATCAAAAGACAAGGGGTCTCATCACGAGCCAGCTTGTTCAGCAAAGTTATGAATCAAGTGAGTGACTGTGTCATAATTTGGCTACCAAACCAAGACATTGTTCTTTAAGAATAAAAAGAAAATCAAAGCAATAAGTGTAAATATGGATTTTTCTTTGAAAGTTGTAGGTCACCTTAAGTAGGATACAGGATCATTGCTGGGTAACAGGTAACTCTGTCGAGGCTATAAACGCCTGCTGGCAGCAGAGGCTCTACCTACGACAAATGAGCATATTTAAAAACTGGTTTATAGAGGAGACTTTATTTTATCTTTACAAGACCAACTTATGACTGATGTAAATACAAGGACTAGCCTAAGGAAGCAAATAATTAGAATGAAAAGAGGTTGAAACAAAATATCATTGACAGTTTAAAGCATAATGTACTCTATCTGTCCATAACAAAGTTTAATTTTCTGAAAATTTTTCTGTTTTGGAAGTTTGAAAAATTCAATAGGAAAACAGAGATAACTGGTTCTTCCAAGTGAATCGCCAATTGTTGTGGCCACCAACAACCCCCCTCCTTATTTAGTATTAGCAATAACACTAGGTAAGTGGGGACCCTTAGTAAAAAATTCAAAAAATTTAATTAAAACTCATGTATTATACTCCTTAAGAAAATATCGCATCGCGCGAAGAAGATAGGACATTTCCTTGTGAGTAAAATGATAAACTGCGAGAATGCGATGTGAAATCCATCGCATCGCAGGCATTAAGAAACTCTCATAAACGAAAAATTTAAGAAATTTCCGATGGTCGATATGCGACATCGCATATCGCAACATCACAAAAACAACACATAACTATTTAACGAATTGTAACAATCTGCGATCTTGCGATAATGCGATCGGCGATCTTGCGATTGCACGAAACAGTAATCTGCGATTCTGTGATAAATGTGATCGGCTAACCCTGTGATAACACATGTTGATAAATTGCAATAACGCGATGATGCGATGCGAATCGCAGAAATCGTCCATCGCAGATTTTCCCCGGCTCAACATTCAAGAAAAATTGAATACGCGCGTTAATGAAAATTAATGAATGTACGCCAAGTGTTAATGAAAGACAATTTTGTGTTTTTCGAAGAGTTAGTTCATGTCAGGTGGCATGTTTTTGTACATCTGTAGAGCTCAGAGCTTTCTTGTCAATTTTTATTATCATTCTGCTCTCCTTATGTGTGAACTGCAGGAAGGAAAGACAGAAACAATATGAAGCAATGCGCAGGGAGCGATTAAGGAAAAAGGTAAAGCTCCAATGCTCGGAAGCAGAGGAGAAATGCCCTCATGAATGGATGCCGCATGCAACAGAGCCACAAATTTCAGAGCGATACTGAGCTATTGATTACAGATCTATCAGTCAGAGCCATGGTTCAATGAATGGTTGAACAATGCTGATATCAACATGCGATTTAACGCTCAAGGGTAGAAGTTCACAAAAGCAGTATGTTTGCAAAATTTTAAAGCTTATACCCGGTAAAGGAAAGGCGCTAAAGGCAAAAAATGCACCAGAAAGGCCTGGATCAAAGAACAGAGGCAGTTTTCGATGCGCGATTAGCGCCTAGTGCTAATTGCGCATCGCTGAGAAAATTTCTCAAAAAGCAAAGTCCTTTATTGCTTAGTCACTCGTAAGCCCGGAAACGCAAGAAAGCAAAGACAGAGGCAATTTAAGGGTTAACCAAGTGGAATTTGGGTTATTACTGAGCATACACAGTAAATCCACATAGCCAGAGATGATTCCAAAGCATATCTGCTATTTTGCTGGAAAAAATGGTGCCAGCACTTGCCATTTCTGTTTGTTTAGCTCAACCAAAAGCGGAAGCTAGTCAGCCGACTCTACCCAGGCAAATATTGAATGCTCGCAACATTAAGGAGCAAATGCATAAATAGTTAGATATTAGATTTAATTTTTAGAAATAATTTTGCTTAGAAAAAGGGCAGTCATTTAAACTGTATCCTGAATATGTGTAATTAAGTTATTTAGTTAGTAGTATTTAAACCCTTCTCATGCATTTAGAGAAGGGTCCAGAAATTTACCAAAAACTTGTCCTCAGAACATGCACTTTTGCACCCTCGGAGGAGGTTTTGGTGAATGAACGGATCGAAATTTGTCGATGTTTGCATTTGATATCTGCTACTGATGTTGCACTTCTGTACTCTTAGTAGATATTAGAGCAAGGAGAAATAAATTATTATTGCTTGAAGCTTATGAGTAGGACCAATCATAAATGGTACTTTTATCTCTTGACCATTTCTTCTTATATGTTAAAGTGATATACAATTTTTAGTTGTTTATATGTTATTGCATGAATGCTTGAGTTACCATTTGGCACTTTTGTATGGTGGTAGCTATTTATTTATGTTTAATGTATGAATAGCTTATTATGCGATATGCTGCTCATAACTATTTTGCCTAACTTTTTATGCGAAATAGTTCATCTTAATTTATTTCCTTTCTTATAATTACTGAATGATCTTTATTACCAGTTGTTATATGAAATCTCTTTAGATCGCATAATAGAAGAGTTACATTCCAGGTTAGCATAGATTAGATGTGCTGTTTTTATTAGATTACCATAGCATAGAATTAGATTAAAGTTTGAATTAGAATAGCTTAGATAGTTACTGTTAGATCAACAACATCCAATTCTACACACACACACACCCATAGATTGGGAAATTGGTCCCATTATCCCCAGTCAGACCCGCTATACCAAACAGATAAGGAGCTGCCAACCAAGGTCCGGACCGGGTGGGTATCCCCCTTGTTGTCGACCCGATTTTCGGGGCTTCAACACCACCTAATATAGGGTCCAATTTTTTTTCCCTAGGGCGCTGCCCCTTACCCTGTAGAGGGGGGCTAACTGCCCCCTGTGACCCCCCCATTGTGCAGTCGACACAATGAAGGGGGGCACCACCCCCCCTTTAACCCCCTGGTTAACTAGCTTAGCTAGTCGTAAAAAGAATATAACACAACCCAAAAAACTTGACATATCTGTCTGATACGATCTTCCTTGGTACACCATGCAACCTCACTACATCTCTGATGAAAACATATGCTACATCATTAGCTGAATATGTAGACTTCACTGGAATGAAGTGGTTACCTTAGTTAACCTGTCAACCACAACCATGATAGAACAATTTTGTCTAAATGTCCTCAACAAACCTATAATGAAATCCATGGAAATGACCTCCCATTTCTACTCTGGAATAAGAATCAGCTGTAGTAAATCACATGGGTGCTTACATTATACCTTTACATGTTGACAATCCAAGCATCTAGCCACAAACTCTGCCACTTCCTTCTTCAAATTTGGCCAATAATAGAACTTCTTCACCGTTGTCAATGTCTTATGATATCCTGGGTGACCTGAATATGTCTTAGCATGAAATTCCCTCACGATACACTTCTTGAGCTCATTGTTGTCTAGTACATATGTTATGTCCATAAATCTAACCAAACCATCTACTGTGAAATGATAGTCCAAATCCTGATCACTTGTACCATATTGTAACTTGTACATAAGATCCCTATACCTGTCATCCTACTATCCTTCCCGCAAGATCCGATCATGTAAATTTTTCCCATAGGAGATGATAGTTTCTATATGGTTTACATGTATCGTGGCCAACCATATTGCTTGCTTGGAATTTAGGTTTGGTTGGTCAAATAGATACCTCAATCCACTATGATCACTCATTAGTATAAACCTCCTACCAAGAAGATAGTGTTTCCACATATTCAAAGCCTGAATGATTGTTGTCAACTCAAGATGATGTGTTAGATAATTATGCTCAGGCTCATTCATTTTTCTTGATTCATAGGATACTACATGTCCTTCTTGCAGATGGACTCCAAGTCCTATCTTGCAAGCATCTGTACATACCGCAAACTCTTTGTCCGTACATGAAATATTTAAATTGGAGCAATTTCCAACAACTTTTGCAACTGCTCAAAATTGGTTGCACATTCCTCCATCCATTCAAATTTATTTCCTTTCCTTTGCAATGATGTAATAAGATAACCAATCCGCAAGAAGTTCTTGATGAACGTCCTATAATAACCTTATAATCCTATGAATGATCTTACCTCATCCAAATTCCTAGGAGCATGATAGTGCTTATATTTTATGGATACAATGTTATGCCTTCCTTGGAAACCACATGTCCCAAGCAATGTACCTATGTTTGAAATAAATTGCATTTACTAAGATTAGAAAACAGCTGATGCTTTCTCAACAATCTCAATTGTTGTTAAATGTTTGGCATGTTCTTCCTCATTCTTAGAATATAGAAATATATCATCGATGAATACAATAAAAAAGTTGTCCAAATAAGAACTTAATACACTATTCATCAAGCACATAAAAGTAGTTGGAGCATTAGTCAACCCAAATGGAACTACAACAAACTCATAATGCCCATACCTGGTCTAGAAAGCAGTCTTGTAGATGTCTTCTTCCTTAATGGGTACCTGATGGTAACATGATCTGAGATCAATCTTCAAGAACACTATTTCTCACTTCAATTGATCAAATAAGTCATCAATCCTTGACAATGGATACATGTCCTTGATGGTCACTTTTTTCAACTATTTGTAATAAATGCATAACCTGAGAGTACCATCCTTTTTCTTCACAAACAACAATATTTCACCTAAGGCGATACACTTGGCATAATGTATCTCTTGTCAAGGATTTCCTTCAACTGCAACTTCAATTCCACTATCTCCGATGTGCTCATCCTATATGGTGCCTTTGATACTAGTGCTGCCCCTAGTACCAACTCAATAGAAAATTCCACTTCCCTTGAGGCGTAAACTCTGAAATCTCTGTCGAGAACGCATCCTGAAATTGCTACAAAACCGGATACCTCTTCAAGATATCTGCATCATCAAATTCCTTACCTTTATCACTAGAAATATGCACTATGAATAAACACACACCCTTTCTTGTGACTGTGCTTCGCCTACAGAGTTGTCACCATTCTATCTGATGTAGCTTTCTTCTTACCCTGTAAGATTCATTGTTGCCCATTGTAATCCAAGCACTCAATGGCCTTGTCATAAAAATTCACTTTGTTCTTGTGAAGATACAACTATTCCATACCCAAAAGCATACTATATGATCCCAATGGTAGTACATTCAAAAGTGTTGAGTTACACATACCATTCAATTCAAATGCACAAGCTCTTACCCAATGATGAACTCTCTTCTTTGTACCTATAGAAAACTGCACTAACCAATATTCTTCACGCATTTCTTTATTCAAACCACATTTATCCATGAGGTTAGGATTAACATAACTATAATTAAATCCAGGTTTAATCAAAATAGAAACAAATTGATCACAAACCTTACCGTCCATCTTGACAATATACGCCTGGTGATCTACCTACCTTTTATCCATCGTTGCATAAATTGTAGGAATACTTTGTTCAACATCCCCCACTATCTGCACTTCCTGTACACTGTAGATCTATGGTCTACCAACTTGATGTTGTGGACAATATCTTATGCAATGCTATCCTCCACAAGTCCAACACTGCAAGGGCTTCCTATCATCACCCTTATTCTACTTCTCAGAATGAAATCCTTGTTCTCTATCATATGCATTGAACTTCTTAGGTTGTGTTGCATTCTCTTTGTTACCTGTGTCTGGAGGTTTTGTTTGCTTCTTATCCTATTTTCCTTTATTCTTCTCACTACCTTTCCAAACCTACTTAGTTTCAGATATGCACTTTGATTGCTCATAACAATGCTTTAGCTTTATGATGGATTCCTCCAATGATCTAGGTTCATTGAACTCAATCCTATCCTTGAATGCTACCAACAACCCATTGATGAATCTTTGAATCTTCGCTTTCTCCTCCTTAAGATAAGGCACATATCTAAATAACTACAAGAATATGCTAGTGTACTCCTTATCGGTCATAGATCCCATCTTCAACTCATAGAATTATTTTTCTGTATCATCATAGTATCTCTCTGATAGATACTTGTTTATGAAAAGTATCTTGAACTCACTCCAAGTCAACTCGTCTTCATGAATACCTCTGGCATTGTTTACATCTTCCCACCAGATATCAAATTTACCTTTAAGACTGAATGTAGTTATTTTGGCCTTCATGTTCCCTAAATAATCATGCAATGTGAATAACTTATTCACCCCAAGCAACAACGCTTCTTCATCCCGTGACTTCTTCATTTCCCCATCAAATTTAGGTGGCTTTTCTTTCTTGAACTCATATAGAAAATATCCCCTATCACTCCTCCTGTAAGGATGATGGCGATGATGACCATGATACATGTCTGAACCAGAACTGTAGTAAATTCCATGTCCACTACCTCATCTATTTAGTGTATCCAATAATAAGCCATCTCTAACTGTGTCATCTCTATCCAAACGATGCCCACTATGTGACCTGCTACCATATGCTCTATTAGTCCTATCCTCCTATCCATGACTAATTCTAAGTGGTCCTTGTCTCTGGAAGTCTCACAAGGTCTCAAGGATAGATGTATTGACCTTTTCTTGTTTCTCTTGTGCCCTATCAAGTCTCTCTTTTGATTGAATGATTCGATCAATATATTCCTTGCAACTCCTTATTTATGACTTCAAACTTATCAGAGTGTCTTCTATGTCAGGAGAATATCCCTCACCATGTTTCTCATTTGATCTATATGGAGAATCTTGTGAGTTGTAGTCTACCATCTTGCTAGTCATCTTTGATATTCTCTTCCTGCAAGATATATAATGTCATCTAGACCAAATTATAAACAAACCAACGTACCTCAGTGTAGTTCAGGGGAGGATCTCTCATCTGTAAGATCAACCAGGTTATCCCAATACATGTATAATCATAATCATCACAATATATAGACATCATCTTAATCATCATACAATTATCATGCATAGTGCCACAATTATAACACAACAAGGTGCTGTGCATACATAACCAAGGTATATATGACACACATGCATAAACAATACATATAAAAACTGACAGGCATTCATGATGAACACATCCCGACAACAACACCATTAACATCTGCATGACATCACAATGACAACAATTACCATCACCATGCATACACAACAAGCACATAGACCACGAGCATAAGGACACATATGCAACTAACACGTACACATGATAACACATTCATCCATGGAGAACGAAAACCAGACATCCCCCAAGTAGAACGGGACCATGCTCTAATACCATTTGGTAACACCCTCCTCCCACTTTTACCCAAGGTAACATGTCCACCGGGGTAAACATGTGATGAAGAGTTACTACGATATGATTCAACTCCACATGTATAGTTAAGGAAGTGGAATCGACATGACAAGTCCAATCTAACCTTCTTCAGAAGCTACAAAACCTTCAAGAGCCAACCAACCCATTTAGGTGTCCAATCCCTGTGAGAGAACTTTATTTTTCAATGACCTAGATCATTAGTTGCTCCCATGAAAATGCATGCATGCGGCTGGGACCCTCCAGTCACTCCCACAATAAGGCATCCATGTGACTGTGGCCTTTTTCAGGTAGTTCAGTGCTAGCAACCCCAGATTATCTGCCACCTTTTCAGGGCCAAGACTCAGGCCACTACCCAGAACTTCATGAAACTTCTAGAAATGATAAATAACATTGAAACAAGGTTACTAATGCAAACACTTAAACAAGGACTTGATCTAACCCCTGCTATCCATGACATGCATTTTGTCAAGCATATAATAAACATGAAATCTACAGGTCATAACAACATATCTAAACATAGGGATCTCATACTTATCTGAGAATTGTCAAGTAAGATTGATATCTCCTCACAATAGTTGCATTGTTATCTATTAGGTCATTCATTCATTAACATTTCATATACTAACCAAAACATGATGAGAGCATACATCATAATTGTCATAAAACATGCTTATAACCAACAAATAACCAGAGATATATCAATGAGGAAATAACCATTAAAGCCACATAATGGAAATCACATTTACTCATAAAATACCAAAGGAAAAACTATATTTTATTAACATATGCAAATCCAACCAAGTCAGGGACTTCCACATACCACCCAACCATAGATTGGGCTGAACCAAATCTCTCTTTCAACCAATCACCCTCACACCACATTCCAAGAATGAATGTGGGATCTCATGAAACAAGTTAGACAAACCAAACTAGGGCTTCCATAGGCCAAACCACCTTAACCCTCAACCAATGATTCCATCTCATGGTCAGACATCACTAACCATCACCATATTGGTTTCTAACCAAGTTGTCCAGGGCTCAGGAGTGTTTGTTCCAAACAAGGCTTCCAAGACTAATAACTCAACCCACAGCTACTGCCGGGCTCTAGAGAATTTGTCCAACTAGGGCTTCCAGGACTAGTACCTCAACCCACCAAGGCATCCAGAGCTTTTTTCCAACCAAGTCTTCCAGGACTAGTAACTCAACCCAAGTTGTTACAGGGCTTCCAAAGAATTTGTCAAGCCAAGGCTCCAAGAACTAGTAACTCAACTCACAACCAATGAGAACCAACCAGAAAACAAGAGGAAATAAACCCACAACACCATGGTTATCCAGGAAATGGAAAGTCTAGGTAAAACCACTACCAATCCTGGAAGTCCTCCATGCTAATGACAGATCATAACCATGAAATCACATGCATGTGCCATGCATACCAAAACTAGCAAGGAAATCATACATGAAACTCAGTACCTACAATCAAAATTTGTTTTAGTTTTTGTTCTCAATGTCCTCTTGCAATTTCCTTCTCTTCCTTTTCCTTCTTGCTCCAAATCCCAAGTATTACATGCTCCTTCAAGATTGCTCCAAGAAAACTCTAAGTGTCCAAGAGTATAAGAGAGAGAGAGAGAGTAGAAAATGAGAGCTCCAAAAATCAACTGAAAAAGGTTGTGAACTGATCCTCAAAATCCTTTTTATTAGTGAGGCCTCTATTTTCTTCATTTTCCATTATTTTTCCTTTATTTTCCTCCTCACATGCAACCTGCGACCTTTCACCTCCCTTTTCTCCTATTTTCCATTATTTTCATAAATAAAATGCCAATTAATGTCATTTTTCCTTTTCAAAGCCTTTGTCATTGCCTTTGCGAATTTCCATAGCCATTAATTAATCACAAGTGATCCCCATCACTATGTTTTTGCCCAAAATTTAGCGTAGAATACATGTCCCATGATCTTGGTTATTATTTTTCCTTTATTAACTTTATTACATGGATTTTTGACCAAATTTGTTACACGTACACTGTCCCAAAACCTTTAAAATAGTGACACAACATATTAGTCAATCCTATGAATAATAATAACACAGACATGGCTCATGCATTAGTAACACCATTTCCAAACCATAAATGTAACACACATTCATTATCATGGAAAAATACATGAGGAACACCTATAGTATAAGATTTTGAGCAAATGAGTCTAGGACAATGACACTCCACCCAACCATAGATAGTTGTATCCAGAACCCATTTGCAACTATCAACCTCAAGCCATATTCCAGAGACTGAGGGGTATTTTCTCAAGGATTTGAACACAAATTCTAGTTGAATCAAGGACTCTATATATTCTTCCACCTCCACCCACCAACTGAGTTTTAAACAACCAAGTGCAAAGGGAATATAGAGACTTGTCGTCTCCACCCTTTAGAATTCAACATTGTGGTTCCACCCAACTTGGGGAATTTAGAACCACACCACATCAAACATATAACAAGGAATCCTCTAGAAATATTCCAAGAATTTTTCAGGAGTAACTCCTCCACCTCTTCCCTAAGGGATTTATGAGAAACACCAGCTCCACCGTCTAGTCAATGGGTACTTGAGAGGAAATTTCTTACTCACAAGGAAGTGATTGTTTCTTGAATTATTGCCAACCAAAAATTATTATTCTACAACTCTTATTTTTTCTTCACTTCTTCTTTCTCAGCATTCTACTCTCTCTATCCTTTTTCTTGCTCAAAACCTCTCTCCACTGTTGTGCCTCTCCTTTACAACTCGAATTCTCCCTTCCCTTGTTTGTTGCACTATCCCTAAGAAATTTGAATTGTATTTTCCTTGTGTGACGTTCAAACAATTATCATGCCAATAAGATATTTTCAAATAATGACAAGTGTACCACATGCTTGTTTATTCCTAGTTTGTTAGATGTTGTTTTGTTGTTGCAGTGGGTAGCCAAAACACCATACCAGTTGGCTACTTGCCCACTATTCTTTTAATTTGTTTCGCTTTGGCCTTGTAAATTTTCCAAAACAATCATGGCCTATGTAATCCTCTTACTATTCAATAATTTCTTAAAATACCAGGCCATTAAATTTCAACACCCTTCTAAGAGCTGACATGACCAATTAGATTTTTTTTCATGCAACAAGAAAATCTCCAACATCCCAAGCAAGTGACCTCCCTAGCCTCTGGAATCTACGTCCCTCTATTCAACCCATACTTGTTTTGCACAACATTTAAATTGCATATATGAGTGTAATTTAAATTGGGTTGTCACAAACCCCTCCCCCTTGGGGGAACACCATCCTCGGTGTTCTTTGTCCATATGCAACACATAAAACATATTATTTCATGGAGCTTTATATACATAGATATGTATAGTATTTACAATGTATATAGATTTGCTTCAACTAGAAAACAAAAAGGGATAGGATGTCCTCTGTTGTCACTTACTACTAAATGTATTTTCAGTTGTGAAAAGGGTAAGAAAGAGCCGTGAAGTTTGAAGCCATTTCCCGAGCCATAGAATCTCTCAAAGCCAAATTAGACCCCCTCCATTGCACAGTTCTCGGAATGTGCTTTCCAATGGTATATGGAATTCCCAAAATGGACTTATGGATCAAAAGATATGGCCTGTTAAAGTTCAGAGGTTCTGTTGCCTTTAAAGGGAAGGAGAAAAGCATATCGGAGGCCTGGGAACTCATCGCAATCAGAAATCGACATTTTTCTCAAGTGGAAATAAGGAAGAACGACAAAACCTATGATTAGGCGATTGTAGATATCACAAATCCCCAATCTGCCGGGCCTCGGGCACAATAAATCAGCGATTGGTAGTGGGCAAGTCCTACATATCGGACATATCGCGGCCCCGCATCTCGCAGTCTCGCGATATTGGGAATCTTGCAGTCGAGCATCCCGTAGTCCCACGATATCGGGAATCCTGCAGTCGGGCATCCAGCCGTCTTGCATCCCACAATCTCGCATCTCGAAATCTCGCTATATCAGGCATCTCGCAGTCCCGCAGTCCCGCATCCCACAATCCCGTGATATCGGGCATCCACAGTCCCACATCTTGCAATCCCATGATATTGGGCATCCCATAGTCGGGTATCCCGAAATCCCGTGTTATCGGGCATCCCGCAGTCCCGCATTTCGCATTCCCGCGATATCGGTCATCCTATAGTCCAGCATATCGTAGTCCCACGATATCGGGCATCCCACAGTTTCATGATCCCACACATCAGACCTCGCAATATTGGAAAATTGGTGATTTGTGGGCCAAATGGGCCATTCTTATGGAATTGGGGGGGAAATACGCTGATAGTGTTAACAATAAGGGAGGGGCTGATTTCATTTTACAAAGGAAATCAGTTGCAAAACCAGAGGCAGGCAGGCCTTTTATCTCTCCTCCAGGGGGGTCGTGTGGGAGAGCACCATTGGCCCAGATGAATCGACATGGCAGTTGATGTCAGCATGATGTGGCAATACAGAGGACACGTGGTACGTAGATTCGGCATTTTTAGGGGTCCTATGGGGGTATGCCTGGGTGACACGTGTCACCACTCAGGAAGTGCCATGTGGAACTAATGACGTCACTAATCCCGCAGATCAACGATCGCACAGGTCAAAGTTTCTCCTCCACCAAAGTCCCTTCTGGCTTGTTATTGCGATATGCAGGAACTTCCTAGATGCAACATTTTGTGTTATATCTTATTAGGATTTTGTGTCCGGAAGGATTTAAGGTCCTCCTCTCCCATGTTGGTGGGCCCGATCTCGCAGATTGGTGATTGTAAGGGTCAAGGGGAATACCATAGACAAAGAACTACAAATTGCCAGTATGAGATATTCTCTGTAACAAAGGAAAAAGCCCCCTGGAAGGCAGTCCATAGGCCCTAACGCCTTAAGGCTAAGCACCTAGTCATAACCCTCGGTCATATGAAGAGAAAACCGAAAGGGGCTATACCGAAGGGGGCCAAGGGGCATCAGATCTCACTATTCTATGAAGTTTTAAAGAGGAAATGCCCCGATGTAGCGATGCCTGATAACATGGTACAGAGCTTTAAAGGCGGATGGGTCAGAAACTAAAGCAGTGAATGAATTATGGTGCAACAATAAATCAGTATGGGGGGACTCAGGAAGATTAATTGCTTAGCATGGAGCCCCGCTCAGTCATAAATACAAAATATTGCCTAGGAAAACTCTGTTGTTGCTCTGTAACAAGCAAACTCAGTTGCCCACTCCCAACTCCAAATCATCTTTCTGTTTTCCTCTTTATTTTCATTATTCTGTAATTTTTATGTATTTCCAAGAAGGGATCAAATCCCGATTGTAATCATTTTGGGCAGCAGAGCCTTGCATGCCAAGACAACTAGTCTAACAAACAGCTGGATACTTTGGCGAAGATATTTTATAACTGTAACTGAAGCTCCCCCTCTTCTTATAAATAGGGGGAAGAAACACTTATAAAAGGTTCCAGAATTATGCACCTATGGGTCAGGGTTTCTGCGATTCCACTTTTGTTCTACTTGCCTGGCCATGAGGGACTTGAGTGATATCTGACTGAATGTAAATGGACTAGTATTTTGGACTCGTATTGGATTAATGAAACTCCCTAGTGATTCCAAGCAGATCAACGTGCAATATGTTTTCCCTTCTATAATCCCATTTCATATATGTTTTTGCTTCTCTAAAATAGTGTGATGAATCTTCTGGTTTCACTCTGATTCATGGTTTTATCTAGGCTAATAAATAAGAAAAAAATACCTGTGCATAAGACAGATTTACTTGTGTTATTCAATAGCATACAGTACTTGTAGTAATTACATATTTACTTGTGTTATGAGATTAACCCACATTACCTGTATGAGCATAGATTTACTCACATTGTTTGGTGATAGAGGTACCCATGTTACACCTGGTATGAAACCTCAATAAGAACTCTGTTGTTTCTATTTTTCCACCCCCTATCTCTTCCATATTTATGTTGGAACAACGTGGCTTAGGATTCTATGTTGTTTACAACCCTGTGTATCGAATTCCACCCTTTGGTCAGAACATTACTGCTTAGGATTATGTCCTGTTTACAATCCTGTACATCGAATTCCCTCCTTCTTTTCTTCCTCTTCGCTTTACTACAACTTCAATATAAAGTTGCATGTTGTTGTGTGTTGGCCACTAGAACCAGACATCTCTCTTTGAGGTTGGCCCAATTTACCCCCTGACCGTTTGGATCTATATATTGGCTCGATTTTACCTGCATGATAGACTATTGAACCAAAACCCTTTTATTATATTTTACTTATGTGACAATTGAAGTGCAACAAAAACCCCACTCATAATCTTCCATGCACTCCTCTCTTTATGATGTCCTAGGCACTGGTCTACAATCAACCCAGAGGCTGTCTCTAGGAAGATTTCCATATCTCTCGCAACACTCGTGTTGTAGGTGTTGTTAAAAGCGAAAAAACCCTCATTGAATCAACCATTTCCCAAGTGGCTTCCTCGGGACCAAAGTGCCTCCACTGCACTTTGACTTGCTATTGCTTGATTATGGAGAATGATGCTCCCATAGCCTAGGATGCACAATGGTTTTTGTTGGAACTCTCCCTTTGGCTCCACATGTAGCACATATCAATCAATCAAATGATTAAAGTATTGTACGTATATTTGAATAGAAGAAACATGGAAAACATCATGAAATTTTATTGATGGAGGTAAGGCAACCAATAGGCCACTGGTCCGATCCTTTCAAGGATCTCAAAAAGTCCACAAAACCATGGTGTTAGCTTGGCACATGACCTAATAATTAAGGAAATTATCTATTGTTTAATTAAAAAATAAACATGTTCTCCAACTTGGAATTTTTTATGCACCCATTGATGGTGTTGGATACCACCAACATACTGGGGATCTCCTTGATATGAGGTCCCAATTAAACCTCACACCAATTTGTTTAGGAGTCCCATCTGGAATATGACCCAACTACCTCCTGTTTATAAATGGGCCCTTGAATCCTCAAGTTATATGGACCATTTTTCTTCTGGGGGGGGGAGCTCACTTTGAGGTGTTGCTTCAACAATTTTCTTGTCAACATTAGGTATAAAATCAAAATCAATCACTGCATTTCCAATATGAGTACTTTCTTTAGCCGTTACAGGATCTTTTGTTTCTTTTGTTTGTTTCGACTGCTCATCTACTAATAAGGAATCCACAATGTGTGCGACCAAATCATTCATGTTGTGGTTCTACTGTGGGGATGTCTTTTCTGAATGATATTCCTAGTGGAAAGAAAAATAGTTGTGCATACCCATACTTTCTATATTCAATACAACATTTGAACTATGGGCATATATAGTTAGTTTATTATTGTTTTCATTGTTATTCCTTCGGAATGGGAAAGACTTGGGAGAATTTATACTAGTAAAAGTCTTGCTTGACCTTCTCTTTAATTATGAAATTTCATTGTTAAGTTCCTTCATTGTCCTGGTCAAGCTGTCAATATCTGACGAATCCTTATCCTTAGCCTGACTTGAAGAAGGCTGAGAATTCATGCCAGTCTCCTTGGAGTATTTTGATTCATCATCATTAGTAATCACTCGAATAGCATGTAAGTCTTTCTCCATAGCGATTGCTTCTGCAAAGTTTAAGGCCAATGTTTCCTTTGTAGATGTTTTAACGAATGAGGAAATTTTGGTGGTAAAGGTAGCTGTATAATAATCAATAGTAATTGAATCATGAGGTTGCATTCTTGGGGGAAACTTGTTCAGTATGCAATTGAAATTTCTATTGAATTCTTTTAATTTCTCCTTTCCCCCATCTTACTTTTATCAAACTCTTGCAATAATATGGCGGGAGTCTTGTCATTGGAAAATTTCTCCAAAAATAAATTCTTAAAATCCATCCAACTGTGGACCAAATTGACAGGCATACTATGGTACCATGTTGTTTCTATGCCTTCTATTTTAAAAGTAAAAATCCTACAAGCAACATCTTCGTATTGTACCTCTAACATTTGTAGATGCATGTAAAAATTATTGATGTGGTCTTCTTCCTTTGTCTTCTTATCTGGATCAAACTTTGATAACAACGTTTCTCGATGTCTAGGTATTTTTTGGAGGTTACCTGGAAGAGAAGGAGGCCCTCAGGCCGTCCAATCCAGGTCCTGGTCATCCATGTCTTCGTCTCTACGTTCCTCCTCCTTTTCAAAATTTGACAAGACTTCTCCTTCACTGTCTAAACTGTCAAAAATCTCGTCAGGAAGAACAATGTCTTCCTCGTACCCTTCGTTAATGGGTGGAAGTGGATCTTGCTGAACTGTGTCTTCTGAGGACTTTTCTAACTCTTCAAGAGTGGCAAAAACTAAATCTTCCATTGTTTCAACTAATACACTAGTACGAGTTGTTTCTTTCTTCTTAGGGTGATGCGGGAGATTATGTGCAATAGGAAGTAGACTGATATATTTTTCAAACCGACAGGTTATAAGTTGAAGTGCCCAGAGTTGTTTGTAGGTAACCTCATATGCCAACTCTGGACCAGGCTGAGAAGACCCTCCTACTTCAGGAATAGGATTTGGAATGGTGCTCGAAATATTTCTACCTTGTCCAAAAGATGAATGGTTAGGGTGTGTGGAGTTATCAGCCATAAAAAATTGGCCTTCCTCCTTCTAGCACCAGAATGTTGATGGTGTTGGATACCACCACAAAACAGGGGATCTACATGATATGAAGTTCCAATTAGACCTCACACCATTTGGTGTAGGAGTCTCATCCAGTATATAGCCCAACTACCATTTACTTACAAATATTCCTTGGCTTTAGCTGTTAGCATGAGAGAGAAGCATGTATGTGCTTTTGAATGAGCAAGAGAATGTGCCTTGTGAATGTTCGATTGCATATGTATTAAGGTTCTTTCACTATAGAGGAAAGGGGGGGGGGGGAATGAGCCTCTAAGAGAGAAGTAATATTACTACCGTAATGGAGACACAAACACATGAGAAAGGCTCATCTAACATCAAGCGAAATAGTTCACATAGATGTGACAATGGTTACAAACATTACAACAAATTTTCAATAAGTTAAGAACCATAGTCACCGAAATAGTTCAATTACTTCAGTACATGTGGAAGTAAACATGAATCATAAACATTCAAAGAATAGTATTAGAAACATCCACAATCCATGTGTGAAAATGTGTTAGACAAAAGGCTTCAAGTATTAAGCAAAAGTTACAAGATACATAAGTACAATGAACATCACTAGCTTCAATAGTGGAGTGTTAGAGCCACTACTTGCTCCCTAAAATTACTAACTTTATCTCTTTAATGGCTTGTGGAAGAATCCAAGGTTAAAAGTCCTTTTCATGAGTAAAGAGGACCCTTTTATAACTGGAGGCATGACCTTTCACATCCCCATGGCTCTTGAATTTCCAACTCCTAATGACCTTTGGACTTACAAATGACTTTTGGAATTACATATGAATCTTGGTATTACATGTCTTTTGGTCTTCCATGACTCTTTTTTCCATACATGACTCTTGGACTTCCACTTATTTGTATCTTCAGTTATTACATCATTACATTGTAACTTCCACATCATCATATGTTGAAGACATGACATGTCACTATCCTTGATGATTGGGACTAATAGTGATTGATGACATGGACTTTCTTCAATGGTGAGCTGGTTGTTTCTCATGTTTTTTTTCTTCATGTATCTTCCAATCATTCATATATTCACCCTCCAAAGCATCTTCGATCTAATGGAATCTTCAAGGTGCTTTGATCATCGATATTTCAATGTGTTCCTTGTTCTTCGATGCTTCCTTTGCTTGCCTTCTTTTCCTGATCTTCATCATGCGTGCTTGCGATGTTGTTCTTGTAATACTTTTATTTTCCAATCACTCATGACAAGCAACCATCAACCTTAATGTTGGGATAGGGTCCTTGGGGTCATTTGGTCAAGTTTTGGGTCAATTTTGTAATATCGTTTTGTAATGAATGTAAAGTCTTCGCTAAATGTGGAAGCTCAGCGCGAAGATAGTATGGTTCAAAGGGACTTTAGTCCCTTGGGTGGGTAGGTGATAGAGTGGTTTTGAGACTGTCCATGGTCCACGGACCATGGTATTGTAAAGAAAATGCTATATATAGATGAGTCATAGCGATTCTATTGACAGTGCTAGACCCGCCAACATTCAGGGGATCACCCCAGTATGAACTCCCAACTAGACCTCACACATTTTGGTGTGGGAGTACCATCCAGTATGATGGCCTAGTTTCCATTGTCTTAAGGATTTGCCTCAACTCTTGCTTGTCAGCACAGGAGAGTGGTTTGCTTTGCCTTCGAGAAGTGAGGTTTGCGTCCCTGGTTAGTGCTAGTGTACTCGTGTCAATGGTTCTTTCACTATAAAGGGAGATAGGGTAAAAGTGAGTCTCAAGTTGGATGGGATGAAATCCCATCTTGACTAGGAACACACAACACAACATGACATGCCCAACTTCCGGAGGAGTAGTCCACACGGATGTGGCAGTCACAACATACAAGGTAAGATAACACATACAACACTCAATGGATTAGTTCGAACGAGTGCAACGATTGTTACAGAAAGCTTCATGTGAAAGGCCTATCTGATGTCCGGGAGAGTAGTCGACATGGGTGAGACAACATTAACAACATATACAACACATTTCCATTAATAGATTATGCATTACAACAAGTGAAATAGTTCAAATGTAAAACACAGGTTAAAGAAACATGTATTACAAGTGTTAAATATTAGTCTTACAACAGATACAATACATGTGTGAAAACGTGCTGGCCTGTTAGTAGGGTTTCGAATTAAGAGAAAGTTCAAAGACACATCGTTACACCATACACCACTAACCCTGAGTGCGGGGCATTGGAGCCACTACTTACTCCTCAAAGAAAATATTACAGACTCTCTTGGATACGTGGGAGGAGCTGAGGTGAAAAGTCCTTTGGATGTACAAATGAGGGTGTATTTATAGCCAAGGGTGAAACTGACCCTTATGGCTATTCGACTACCCTCATGACCGTTTGACTTCCATGACTTTTCGACTTACATGACTCTTTGTTCAACAAGTGGGTCTCTTGGACTTCCATGTTACATCACATTGATTGACAACATAGCCCATAGTAGAGATGTGGGCGACATGACTCAACATGACAATGCTGGTACATTCATGTTGTTGCTGAAGTGCATGTCAAGCTTCAGTGCTGTTGGGTGATGGGTGTCTTCATGGTGTATCACAACTTCACCTCCACATGGTGAAGTGCGCGGAGTCTTCAATGGTCCTTGGTTCGCTTGATGAAGCTTTAGCATGTTGTTCCTTGCTTGCATGTTGGAAGGCTTGACAGGCTCATCTGTTCGTGAAGGTGCATGTTCATCGCGTTCGTCCATTTTGCATGCATCGTTTGTTTGTTTGTTGGTGAACCTGTCCTTCTGCATGTGCTCCCTTCGTTCATCCCATTCATCGTCTTGCCATGTTTTTCAGTGTACCTGTACCTGCAGCCACTCATGATGAGACGACATCAAATCCAAAACCTCCTAGTCTACCATAACACATGATCATTTCATATGCAGGTGAATGGGAAAGGTAGCAAGGTTGTGAAGTGTGTTGATGGCTCCAGGCACTACTGATGAAGACTGCGCAAGAGTCAATGAGTGATGGAGATGGGAAAATTTGAGTCGACAGTGATTGTCTGCGAGGTCTAGCTCGGCCGGGAGGCAAAATTGCGGAAATTTTGGGAGGGATAGTCTGGGATGCAAGGAGGCAAGGTAGGTAGGATCTTCATAGTTTCTGAAATGAGCGGGCAGCAGGGGCTGGAAGGCCAACATTACACAATTTTCCAGAGGAACAGGTCAGGCTGTGAGGAGGGTCAACGGGCAAGGATTGCACAGTTTTTGGGAGGAACTGCCCGGGAGACTGGCAGCCAAAACTACACAATTCCTAGAAGGAACTAGCAGTTGGTTGCTAGGGTCACTGGTAGCCAAAAATACACAATTCCCAGAGGTAATGAGCAATTGGCTGCTTAGTCACTGGCAGTAGAAACTGTGCAATTCCTGGGGGGAACTAGTAGTATGTTGCTAGGAGCTACTGGCGGGGAAATTGCACTGAAGCTGGGAAGCCAACCTGCTAATCATCTCTGAGCAATTTCTGAGCTGAGCGGGCTACTGGATGGCAGAAGGCCAGCTCATTAAAAATGCGCAATTTCTTGGATGAGCAGCCGGTTGACTGTCTGGATGATTGAATGGGAAAACTGCGCAATTTTCTGAAGGAGACAGGGATGGGCACTTGGTGTATGTTCGGCCTGTCTACACAATTTCCTCAGTTAGTTGAGTGGCCTTTGCACAATTTTTGAAGGTAGTCAGTCTCAGGGTGACTTTCTAGGTGGTTAGCATGGAAGTTGATTTGATTGCTTGCGGGCAATGCAGCTTGAAAAGACTAGCTTGGTGCTTTTCAAATGTTCTGGTTGACAGTCGATTGAGCCAAAAGCGGGGTGATGGTCTGGCTATCAAATGGGAGTCTGTTTGTCAGGACTTCAACAAAATGACTAAGTGTGCAAATAATCAAAAGATGCATAGGTGATCATATGAACACACACTCACATGACTCGACAACAAAACGACCCAAACCATCCAGACACACATGTTCAACATGATTGACTAACAGTGCGAGTGACGATCGCGACCCTCGTGATTAATCGTTCATTCATCGAGACGACGCTTATGCGATAGTGAATGTGACTCCGTCTGTGAGTGTGATAGATGCTTTCATAGCGAACACAACAAGCACATACGAATTAAAGACTTTAAGCATAACCAGAACATGGTCACAAGCATAACTTAGACACCAACATGTAGAAACTTGAATGAAATGAACAAGCAAGGTGGATGAAAATCCTCACATAAGTTCATGGAGTGAATCGAGTGTGTAAAGTCATCAAGTGAAACTCTCAAGGGAGGCTCCGAAGTTGGTGCAGGCCAAAATTTTGGACCATGGTTGTAGCTGCTACAATACTTGGCAACACACAGGTAGAACTCCAGCTTCTCTGTTTCGATTCATTGCTAGCACATGGCCTTGGTATTTCGGGGAGTATTGAATTGTTGTGTAGGTCACTTCAACTTTCCCACTTACCTTATGGACGTACATGATTCACCCTTTTCCAACTCAGTCAAACACAATCAAAAGTTCAGCTTAGATCTTAGTGTTTTGAATTCGGGAAGGGTAGTTTAGCTCGTGAGTTGAATATTTTTAGAGTATAAGTTTTCATCTCCGGTGTTGCTCTGCTACCAGCAGGCCTGGATAGTACCCTGGTGGAGTCGCACAGGAACACACACATTGCTCCACTACCATACCCCGGTGGAGTTGCATGCTTAACCTCTCTGCGCAGGAAACCTTTCTCTTCTTTCGCCTTTGTATTTTTCAAGAGGACTGTGCATAGGCACTTATTTGTTTTTGGGGTAGAAGAGGGATCTTGAATCATTAAGAGCATAAGAGGTTGTTCCTTCAGAGAAGCATGTAAGACCTCTGAGATAGGTTTCCTCGTTTAGATTTTCCCCTTCTCTGTTTCTACTAGTTGGATGAGCTTAAACACACAGATCAGAAGGCTGAGTATAGGGATGGGGCTTCCCAGTGTGGACACAGGTTCATGGTTGGAACAAAACTTCCCTTGCAGACATTTCATATTTTCCGTCAAGACTTCATCGACAGAAGGTTACAATCCAGCATAGAGAAGGTGGACACAAGACTGGCGAAGTGCTGCAGTGTCACGAGTTTCCTCAAATTTCAGCCACACATTCTATTCAGAAGCCATCACGTAGTAGTTGGCAACACTTATTTCCGAAAACAAAAATAGTAATATATCAAACAAACATAACGAATGTGAAAAAAAATAGTAAGCAAAATTAAATAAAGAAAAAACAAAGATAATAAGCAAAGCAAACCAAATGAAAACAACAAGTAGTGAGCAGACTATGTACATGGCACGGGCGTAGCCGTCCTACTGAAAATAATGCTTAAGATCTTGGCTGTTGATAGGAAGGTTTTCAATCCTCCCGTCAAGTGATTACAAATGATACATGTGTGGGCCAAGCTTCTCGTAGACCAATGCAAGTCCACCGGGCTCTGCTACCGGAACTTGGCGGTATTCCAGAAGACCTTCAAGTGAAGACAACACCACTGTTTCAGGTACTGCGTGCAACATGGGCTCAGATGATGGCACGGGGTAGTTGTTTTTATTTCGGGAAGGGTTCAAGTTTATGAATTCAATGCATAAGTGGATTTTCCCAGATTTCTTACGTGCGGGATTTGAACTAGAAAACGAAGTATGATGACGAACTTTGCAAGTAATCCAATCACCCAAAATGTTAGTCAATTATTATTATTATTATTATTATTATTTTTTTTTTTTTTTTTTTTTTTTTTTTTTTTTCTGTAAAAGGAGTGCAAACAACATGTATGTGTTACCTAGTCTTCGCTGCAATGGCTTGTCTCCTCCTTTACCTGGGATCTCGTGTTGGATTTCTCGCGTGTAGTGTGTACTCAGGTCATCATCTACCCATGTAGACCCATCCCGGTACTGTTTGGTCAAGCGGTCAAAGATTTGTCACTGCTGTGGTGTGTAGCTTGCACCAAGATTGGCCATCTTTGGATCATGATAGGTTCCCAGGATGCTTTGTTCATTCATAGCAGTGGTCCTTCATGTGTTCAACACGATAGCTTCATACTTAGCATCGTTGTTTGTGCATTTGAACTTCAAACAACTCAAAATCATGCATTTTCTATTGTTTCGAATGACTGAGATACACTCGGTCCTTGGGCCATCATGTGTTTTAGATTCGTCAAGACTCATGGCCCATAGCTCGTTTGTACATGGACCATTTGGCGTGCTAGTACTACTGCTACTACTACTACTATCGGAAAAATAAACTGTACAAGTTCCATTACCATTAGTTGGGCAAGGAAGGAGTCCCAACTGTGTGTTTGATGAGGTTGGAGCTGGCCGTGCAGGATAACACTCCAATATTGTTTCTAGGAGGCAGTTTCCAAACACGAGTTCTGCGAAGTCCAACGGTTCATTCTCACCGTTAAGGAGAGGGACATTGTGTTTCATATACCTCTCCGATAACACCTAGATTTGGTTGCATTTTCCATTGTACGAAAGCCACATGTGAGACGAGTCTAAAGCAAAATATCCATCTAGCTTTCTGAACCAGTCTCTGCTGAGTAGTAGGCCATATGCTTCCAGTATGCCCACAACAACTATGTTGATGCATTGGTGGACTTGATTGTCATGAGATAGTCGAATGATCATGTCTCACAGTTCACCAATGGCTGGTACTGATGTTCTATCAAGTTGGATGATTCTCGTGGATGTTTCGCTCCATTGTGCATTGATCTTCTTAGCAATGGAGAGTGGCATGATGTTGGTTGCCGCGCCAGAATCAACCAAGCAGTTGTGAACATTGTAGTTGAAAACTTCAAATGAAAGCAGGAATGGGGGGCAACCTGAGTTTGCTTCTTCCATCTGGAGTGTATTGAGCACAGTGGAAAGTGACTCGGGAGGTGTGCCTACTCCCTTGCTGGTAGAGGCTGTGCTGTCTATTTCCGTTTGTCCCAATGCGCGCAACAGGATATCTCGCTGACTCTAGACTTTGGCTAACTTGAACAAACTGATGTTCGCTCGAGTTTTCTTCATGTCATCAACTATGTTGTAGTCCAGAGGTGGTAGACTCACCGAGGTGTCCGGGGTGGAACAGATGTTCGTGTTGTCTAGCGGAGTGTTTCACAACTTGCTGCTCATGGATGTACTCTTATCTGCCATTGTCTTCCCGGACTTGCTTTGTGTTTGTTTCTTTGAGGTGGCTGGTGGATTGGCCTTCTTTATCAGCTTCCTCACCTTCTCTTGCATTTCCCCAAGTGTAGGGGGAGCCCCTTTACTCCTAATATTGTAACGATCATTTTGCTTTTGGGGTTGCTTCTCGGTGTTCGTCTTCGAGATTACTTGCAAGCACTGATATGCGTTGACCACATGCCCAGAACTTGGTGTTTCATCAGGTGCAACCTCTTCGTCATCATTAGTGTCTTCCGGCTGCTCCTGCATATTGCCTTCCACATCGAGTGTATGACTGTAGACAAAGCTAACGACTCACTTCCAATCTGAACAAGAGTTCTCGGGGTGAAACTCTTCGTGGAAGGAACAAAACTTAGGATCAGTGCACTGATCGAGTTGGAACACAGGCTTCTGCGCAATTTTGGAAGTGAACCAGTTGTTGCTTGATGAGTCAGTTGATGAACAATTTTCCTATCTCTGCCTGGGTGGATGACTGCTTGTGATGTGTCCATTTTCCGTTGCTTGGGTTCAGACATTCCGGTAGTCAAGTTCTTGACAAGGCGAGTGAGCATCTCAATATCAATTGCTTCCTTGTCTCTACCCTTTCTTATCATTTCTTGGGGCTTTCTGCTTGCATCTTTGGAGTCTTTTCTTTATTCGTCATTCTTGATGACTCCAATTGTGTGCAAGTCCTTTTCAACAACAATAGCCTCTTCGCAACTTTCTAAAAGTGTTGGCTTCACAGCTCGCTTGACGAACTGCGCAATGGTGGTTAGCAATGCAGACGTGTAATAGTCAACAGTGATGGAGTCATGAGGTTTAGTGTCTGCTGCAAACTTGTTCAAAATACACATAAACCTCTGATTCAATTTTTTCACTTTTTCTTTTCCCTCCATCTTGAGGCTTCCCAATTCTTTGAGTAGCATGGCTGGGGTCTTGTCATCAGCAAAATTTTCAAGGAACATACGTTTGAAAGCACCCCAGTTTTGTATGGAGTTGGGTGGAAGGCTATGATACCAAGTAGCTGCACAACCGTCCAAGGTACATGGGAACAATCTACATGCTATGTTGTCATAGCGTACCTAAAGGGTCTGCAGTTGTAGGTAGAAGTTGTCTAAGTGGTCTTCTTCCTTCACCGTGCTGTCAGGCTTGAACTTGATGTTCATTCTCTTCACTCGTTGCGGCATCTTGTGCAGAACAGCTGGGAGAGCCAATGGTATCTGAGCCATCCATTCAAGATTCAGGTCAGCCATCTCTTCATCTTCTTCGTCCTCTTCCTCTCCTTCGGAGTCTGATGGTTCCAGATCTGAGTCTGTTGGTTCATCTCCACCTCCACCTCCTCTACTGCCTTCCCCTCCACCTCCTATACTGGATTTCAATCCCAAGATCACAAGAGTGCCTTGTTCATCTTGCAGGAAGATTGGAGGTTCCTCTCCATCTTCAATAGCTTCTTCTAGACCTTCAAGTGTGGCAAGGACTGCTTCTTCCATCGATGATACAATAACTCCAGTGGGAGTGGATTTTGGCTTCCTAGATGTGTGGGAGTGGATTTTGGCTTCGCGAATTGGCGAGTGATGGGACGGACGAAGCGAAGGTGTTGATATGAAATCTCGTGTTCAATTCTGGGAGGTGAGGAGTAACCAACTGCAGAGTCACGTGTAGGTGAGAGGGAGTGCAAGTTACTACCTTGACCAGATGGTTGATGAATGAGTGTGAGGGGAATTTCATCCATGTACAACTGGCTTCCCTCCTTCTAGCGCCAAAAATGTTGACGTTGCTGGACCCGCCAACATTGAGGGGATCACTCCGGTATGAATTCCCACCTAGACCTCACATTGTTTGGTGTGGGAGTCCCATCTGGTATGATGGACCGATTTCCATTATCTTAAGGATTTGCCTCAACTCTTGCTTGTCAGCACAAGAGAGTGGTTTGCTTTGCCTTCGAGAAGTGAGGTTCATGTGCCTAGTGAGTGCTAGTGTACTCGTGTCAATGGTTCTTTCACTGTAAAGGGGGAGAGGGTGAAAGTGAGTCCCAAGTTGGATGGGATGTAGTCCCAACTCAGCTAGGAACACACAACACAATAGGACATGCACAACTTCCGGAGGAGCAGTCCACACGGATGCGATAGTCACAACATACAAGGTAAGATAACACATACAACACTCAATGGATTAGTCTGAACGAGTGCAACGATTGTTACAACAAGCTTCATGTGAAAGGTCTGTCTGATGTCCGGGAGAGTAGTCTACACGGGCGAGACAACATTAATATCATATACAACACATTTCCATTAATAGATTATGCATTACAACAAGTGAAATAGTTTAGATGTAGAACACAGGTTAAAGAAACATGCATTACAAGTGTTAAAGATTAGTCTTACAACAAATACAATACATGTGTGAAAACATGTTGGCCTGTTAGCAGGCTTCTGAATTAAGTGAAAGTTCCAAGACACATCGTTACACCATACATCACTAACCTTGAGTGTGGGGCATTGGAGCCACTACTTACTCCTCAAAGAAAAGATTACAGACTCTCTTGGCTATGTGGGAGGAGTTGAGGTGAAAATTCCTTTGCATGTACAAATGAGGGGGTATTTATAGCCAAGGGTGAAACTGACCCTTATGGCTATTCGACTACCCTCATGACCATTTGACTTCCATGACTTTTCGACTTACATGACTCTTTGTTCAACAAGTGGGTCTCTTGGACTTCCACATTACATCACATTGATTGACAACATAGCCCATAGTAGAGATGTGGGCGACATGACTCATGACATGACTCGACATGATAGTGCTGGTACATTCGTGTTGTTGTTGAAGTGCATGTCGAGCTTCAGTGCCACTAGGTGATGGGTGTCTTCATGTGTATCATAGCTTCACCTCCGCATTGCGAAGCGTGCAGAGTCTTTGATGGTCCTTGGTTCGCTTGATGAATCTTTAGCATGTTGTTCCTTGCTTGCATGTTGGAAGGCTTGACAGGCTTATCTGTTCGCGAAGGTGCATGTTTGTCATGTTCATCCATTTCGCATGCATCATTTGTTCATCCGTTGGTGAACCTATCCTTCTGCATGTGCTCCCTTCATTCATCCCATTCATCGTCTTGCCATGTTTGTCTGTGTACCTGTACCTGTAGTCACTCATGACAAGACGACAACAAATACAAAACCTCCTAATCTACCATAACACATGATCATTTCAGATGCAGGTGACTAGGAGAGGCAGTAAGGTTGTGAAGCGGGATGATGGCTCCGGGAACTGATGATGAGAACTATGCAAGAGTCACTGAGTGATGGATACGGGAAATTTGAGTCGACAGTCACTGTCTGTGAGGTTTGGCTCAATTGGGAGGAAAAATTGCGCAAATTTTGGGAGGGACATTCCAGGCTGCAAGAAGGCAAGGTAGGCAGGATCTACGTAGTTTATAGAACGAGTGGGCAATAGGGGTTGGAAGGATAAAATTGCGCAATTTTCTAGAGGAACATGTCGGGCCGTGAGGAGGGTCAGTAGGTAGGGATTGTGTAGTTTTTAGGAGGAAATTCCTGTGAGATTGGTAGCCAAAACTGAGCAATTCCCAAAGGGAACTGGAAGTTGGCTGCTTGGGTCGCTGGCAGCCAAAATTGTGCAATTCATAAAGGAAACTGGCAGTTTGTTGCTCAGTTACTGGCAGCAGAAACTGTGCAATTCCTGGAGGGAACTAGCAGTTTGCTGCTAGGACCTGCTGGCGGGGAAATTGCACCAAAGCTGTGAAGTCAGCTTGCTGATCATCTCTGCGTAATTTCTGAGCTGAGCGAACTGCTGGACAGCAAAAGGCTTGCTCATCAAAACTATGCAATTTCTTGGATGAGTAACCAGTCGACTGTCAGGATGACTGACTGGGAAAACTACGCAATTTTCTGAAGGAGACAGGGACGGGAACTTGGTGTCTGTCCAGCCTATCTGTGCAATTTCCTCATTCAGTTGAGAAAGTGAGGTTAGTGGCCTCTGCACAGTTTTTTAAGGGATTCAGTCCTAGGGTGACTACTGGGTCTGACTATCTGGGTGGTCAGCATGGAAGTTGATTTGATTGCTTGAGAGCAGCGCAACTTGAAAATACTAGCTTGGTGCTTCTACATTTTTCTTGTTGACAGTTGATCGAGTCGAAAGAGGGGTGATGGTCCAGCTGTTAGAGGGAAGTCTGGTCATCAGGACTTCAACAAAAATGACTAAGTGTGTGAACGATCGAAAGATGCATAGGTGATCATACGAACACATGCTCACATGACTCGACGATGAAACGACCCAAACCACCCAGACACACATGTTCAAAATGACTAATCGACGGTGCGAGTGACAAGCGCGACACTCGTGATTAATCATTCATTGGTTGAGACGATGCTTGCGCGACAGTGAATGTGACCCTGTGTGTAAGTGCGATATATGCTTTCATGGCGAACACAACAAGCACATACGAAATGAAGACTTTGAGCATAACCAGAACATGGTTGCAAGCATAACTTAGACACCAGCATGCATAAACTTGAATGAAATGAACGAGCAAGGTGGATGCAAATCCTCACACGAGTTCACGGAATGAACCCAAGTGTGTGCAGTCATCAAGTGAAACTCTCAAGGGAGGCTCCAAAATTGGTGCAGGTCAAAACTTTGGAGGGTGGTTGTAGCTGCTACAACAGAGTCTTAAAAAGTATCTAATAGTGAAGAATCATTGTAAGGGCAAGGTGCTAAGGTAGGAAAGGTTTGTTTCCTGTACTTAGGAAAAGGGGAAGGCTCCTACAACTGAGTGCACGAAGACCTTGGTAAGTCTATAGGCTTAGTGTGTGGGCCCCTGTAGCTGAGTGCACAAAGAAAAGAAATTTGTATCTGAAAGTTTATACTTAATAAAGACTATTTTGATCCAATTCTGATGCATCTGTGTTTTAATTATTACTTCTGTAAAGTTTATGTATCTTCGCTATATGTTATGATTTGTATGAATTAATGCTTATTTACTGTACAAAACTAGTAGATATTTACTCTCTATACATGTTAAGGATAATTAAGGACCTTCGATAAGATATGGAAGTCATTTAGATAGATTTATAGTAGTTGTCTGTTCAGAAGAGTTAAAGGTGCGTGAAGGTAGATTTAAGCCTTAATAACTTCGAGAATCCATCACACAAGCCTCTGGATGCAGAAACTTGGTTCTGTCATCCCCCAATACTGCTTCAGGTGATGCTGCAACCTGAGCTACATGGGTTGTTTCTGAAAGGGTCAGAAATTAGGGTTTTGTTGGTTGGCACAGATAATGATGAACCTGGGTTATGCCCCATCAAACCAACAAATGGTTATGTTGCCGAGACCGGGATCTATTTGAGGAATGTGTGATGTCGAATAAGTGGTTTCCTACTAAAAAGGAAATTTAGAAGTGGATCGATTACAATTTTCATGCGTTTTCAGCTCAGGAGAACAGAAACCTAAAGATATCCAAGGAACAGTGGCTAAATAGATACCTGTACATAGATGAGATAGAAACCTTCTTCTATTTCTTCCCTTGCGAACTACACGAGTGGCTGTCCAGGCTAGCAGATAGTCAGGGTACGTGGAGACTTGACGACCCTATTGCATGGACTCCAGAGCTGGTGCAACGCTTGGAAGCTTCAGAAAATAACATTGCGTAGGTTGTTGGTCACTGGAATGATCGTATCTTAGGATGATTCATCACTGAGCTTGTGATTGATATGAGCATCAACTATAGTGAAGAAGAGAGCATATTATTCAAAGGTCCAAGAGGTAAGTACTTAAAGTCTTTGAAAACCTGGATTAAGATGTTTTTTTGTGAGAAATGGGTTATGCCATTACATTGATGTTTGGGACTATGCGAAGTGGAAAACCATTCAGAAGGAACAAACAATCAGGTTCTGAATACAGTTTGCTGTTAGGATCATCTGATAGCGATGACAAAGGGACTATTCTGAGAACACTGTGAAGCACGATGCAGATAGTCAGCCAAGGTATCTCGGGGATACCCCATCCATCCACTCCACTGCCACCTCCACCTCTGCCACATACACCTACACCTCCACCTTCGCATCAACCATTCAACTTGGTGAATGCAATGTAGATGTCGATCTTCAAAGGGGTGGGGAGCGAAGACCCCCAACGGTTCTGGTTTGTCATGAATGATGTATGGAAAACACAACAGATAACAAATGATAATATGAAGAAAGCGCAGCTAGTCATAGAGCTGCAGGACAGAGCATTAACTTGGTACATCAAGTTCTGTACAGATATACTTGGAGCGATGATGACAGAGACTTAACAGGTGTTGAATAGTGAGTTTAAGAAGCCTAAGTCTCAGGTGCAGTCTGTAACTATGTTTAAGGAAATACAATAGAGGTTAAATGAGTCCTTGTGGGATTTCGATCAGAGGCTAAAATGCCTGATCTAGCAGGCTGATATGAAGATCACAAATGATCAACACAGAGATTGGTACATTGCTTCATTGTTGCCACATTTGAGATTACGATTATCATATTAGAAGATAGGAACACAAGTAGAGGCTGTGGAGATCTTGATGAGGTTGGAAGCCTCAGTCGTGCAGGATACGAACGTTGGAGTACAACAGATTCAGTCACAGTTGGCAAGCATGCACATGGATTTTCATAGCTTGAGGAGGTCATGTTCCTTTGAAGCTTGAAAACATTGCGGAACTGATCACAGGAGTACCCTTATGGTGTGTTATTTTCCAAATAGCTAGGAAACATGTGACTAACCATTGTCACCTTTTGCAAAAGTTTGTTCAGACTCCACAACAATTGTTTTGTACCTTCTGTAAATCAGTTGGACATGATGAGAGAAACTGCCGAAGCTACAAATTAATGATGGAGCGAACCCCTATGTATTGAATGCAGGAAGAAAATCAGCCTCAGGATCAGGGTGCAAGTGCGGCGCGTGGAGGATTCCAAGGTTGTGGAAGAGGAAGAGGAGGAGGGGCTGGTAGAGGTCATGGACAAATCATTTTTTATAATTGTGGTGAAGCAGGACATTTTGCACGCGACTGTCAGAACCCAACACATCCATCTTGTCAGTATTGCAGACAATTTGATCATGTGATAGAAGATTGCCCAGTGCTGATAGCCAAGATGTAGGAGAAAAAGACACAACAACCTACACAAAACATATAGATGATGAGGGCAGAGCCTCGCAAGGAAGATCACAACATTAATATAGTGATGTGAAGTGGTATGGCCACAGGAGAAGATAAAGGAAAGTAGCCAGAGACTGAAGGATGGGTGCGCAAGGCTGCCGAAAAGGAAGTCAGATTTGATCTCAACCGGGCTAGAGAAACTTTTATGGAGGCCAAGAAGAATTTTTCTGAAGCTTCTACGTCAGGGAGCTAAGAGAAATCAACTGAAAACAATGAAGTGCAGGATGTGGATCCCTCACTATTAGCCACTTTTTTGAAAACTTGTATGAAACTGTTGAGAGATAAGAAGGCAGTGGAAGGGCTCCAGGAGCTAATTGATAATTGTTCGGGAAAAATTAATATTTTTTCAAAACAACACATTGTGAGAAAGCTGGGTCAACATAAGAAGCGGATAGGGCACGAGATGAGGCTGACCACACAGCTTGGAGAGTATGAAATGGATCAATTTATCTTGGATTTGGGTTCTGATGCAAACATACTGCCTAAGCAAACATGGGAAAGGATGGGGAGATCTATGCTACAGTGGTATCCTATACAGCTACGCATGGCCAATCAACATAAGATCATTCCTATGGGCCACTTGTATGGGTTAAAAGTAGATATTGAGGGAGCGAGCGCTCTGGCTGATTTTGAAGTAATTGAAATTGTGGATGACAACAATCCTTACCCTGTGCTATTAGGAATTGATTGGGTTTTCGACATGGATGAAGTAATTAATATGAAGAAGCGAAGAATGACATTTGAGAAGAAGGCACTTAGGGTTATTGTGCCACTGGATCCTGTTGAAGGAGCATGCTACACTAAACCAGTCCGTGACTATGAGGAGGATGATGATTTGGATCAGATATACAAGATTATTGTGCGTGACGAATATTGGATCAATCCCACCACAGATAGGCGAATCGCGTGGGATAGAGATAGTTCTTGTACCTCAGATTCAGATGAAGAACTCGAGCATTGGCAGAATAGATTGCACGAAGTTTCTACGCTATGATGTAATATGATGACAAAGTCGCTTCACTGCGTATCCATGGAGGTAAGAAATCTTCCGCATTATGATGGCTTAAATGATGTTAATTTATTTTTGGATGAGTTTGAAAGAGAGGTGCCAGAAGAGCATTGATTCCAAGCACTTGATCTGGCACTGCGCGCTACACCTGCCCGTTGGTGGGGTACACATAAGGATAGCTTTGCTAATTGGAAGGAATACAGGCGAATGATGAAGCTAAGGTTTGGATACACTAATACCCGTATGACTAAAAAATACAGTGGAAAGGATGATCCACGCGAGCATTTGGCGTGATGGACTAAAGCTTGGGGAGAAGAACCTCAACCGGAATGGGTACATATCTTTTGTCATACGCTAGATATTATTTCGATTAAATGGTACTTGGAAATGGAGCTATGCCATGGGATGATCGAATGGGATATCCTGAGGGAAATTTTCTTGTTAACTTTCAGCTTTGAGGATGGATTTTAGTGTATTGATGAAGCGCTCCAAGAAATCAAGGATACACTCTTCAGAATGCCTGAGGAGCACGTAGAATGGGTTCAACCGGACTAGAACACATAGTTGTGCCATGTATTGGAATGCTACAATGTGACTACATAAGTAAAAGAAGAGGACCCATGGAATATCAACATTTTAGAGACCGAAGGACATTATGAGGTTGAAGGACCCAAAGTAGTGAACCCTCATGTAACGTAACCTCTGAAGATCAGGCAAGTAAACATTGGATCCGACGCACAGCCTAAGTTTGCAAAGATAGGTGATTATTGGGATGAAGATATTGTTGATAAAGTTGCGGAGTTGCTGCATGCATATCAGTACTTGTTTCCCACCAAGTTCTCCAACCTAAAGGGCATTATAGGATATTTGGGTGTAATGAAGATCACTATAAAGCCTGATGCGAATTCCGTGAAACAAAGACCCTACCCTTTAAATCCTAAGTATAAGGAGAAGGTGCGTAAAGAGCTGGAGAAAATTTTAGAGGCCGGAATCATTAAGCCAGTAGAAGAGTCTGAGTGGGTAAGCCCTATGGTTGTTCAGGAAAAGAAGAAACAATGTGAAATCAGGATATGTGTAGATCTGAGAAAGCTTAATGATGCGTGCGTTCATGACCCATTTCCAACACCATTTACAGATGAAGTTTTGGAGAATGTCGGAGGGCTATAAGCTTATTCGTTCAATGATGGGTTCTTCAGGTACCATCAGATTAAGATCGCACCAAAGGATCGTAGCAAGACGACCTTCATGATGGAGTGGGGATGCTTTCGGTACATAGTAATTCCATTCGGGTTGAAGAATGCGCCCGCTATCTTCTCGAGTGTTTTAATTGCAACGTTTAAAGAGTCCATCCATAAATTATTAGAAGTATATTTTGATGACTGGACTATGTTTGGATTGGTGAAGCACCACATTGCAAGTCTGCGCCTTCTGTTGGATACTTGTCGCAGATACCAGATTTCCTTGAACTTGAAGAAATGTATATTTTGTGTGCCTTATGGGATCTTGCTAGGCCATGTGGTATGTAAGAAAGGATTGATGGTAGACCTTGTGAAGATAGTTGTGATTGTTAATTTAGAGGCTCAAAAGAATGTAAAACATGTGCACGCAACATTGGGCCACACCGGCTACTATAGAAAGTTTACCAAAGCTTATAACTGTGCTGATGGAGAAATTACCAAAGAAGGCTGTGACTTTTTGCTAGGATGAGGAGTGTCAACATAGTCTGGATGTGTTAAAGGACAAAATGGTGACTACGCCCATTTTGGTGTTCCCAAATTGGAAAAAAGAGTTTCATGTTCATGTGGATGCCTCTTGTATTGCGTTGGGTGCGGTATTAACCCAGCTAGGAGAAGGCGAGATTGATCATCCTATAGCCTTCGCAAGTAGGAAATTGTCAAAGGCCGAGAAGAACTATTCAACTACAGAGCACGAAGGATTGGCGATGGTATACGCATTACAGAAATTATGACATTACCTGTTAGGTGCGAATTTCAAAATGTACACATATCACTCTGCTCTCAAATACCTGGTCAACAAGCCTGTGTTGGGGGGAAATATCTATAGGTGGTTATTGTTATTCCAAGAATATGATTTCGAGGTAATTATGAAGCCCTGATGATTGAATTCGGGACTGGATCATCTATCCATAATTTAGACAGGCGAAGAACCAACAAATTTGGAAGAAGCATTTCCGGATGCGCAACTCTTCGCTGTACATGTCACTGATGATCATTTTGCTGATATAATCCAGTTTTTAACTACTAGCATGACCCCAGAAGGATACTCTACAAAACAGAATAAGGAGTTAGTGGCCCATGCAGCTATTGTTTTGGTGATCGCAGGAACTTGTATAATATGGGCACTAATGAAATACTGTGCCGATATGTTCCGGAGTTTGAATGATCTAGAATCCTCACCAAAGCACATGGAGGAGTAGCAGGAGGACACTATGCAGGAAGAGAAACTGCGCAGAAGATTCTGCACACAGGATTGTGGTGGCCAACGGTGCATAAGGATTCTAAGGCATATTGTAGGGCATGTGATGCTTGTCAGAGGATGGGGAAGCCATCACGGAGGGATGAACTGCCCTTGAACTCGTAGACCTTGTTGCAAGTATTTGACAAAAGGGCGATTGATTTTGTGGGTCTGATACAACCACCAGGGAATAAGATAGGAGTGTGGTACATTATTACTATGACGGAGTATTTAACATGACGGGCAGAAGCACAACTAGTCAAAGACTGTAGTGCTGCTATACTGTGAAGTCCCTGTTTGAATTTGTCTTGACTTGGTTTTGATGTCCTAAGATACTGATGAGTGATAGGGATACATATTTCTTAAATGAAACAACCGCCATGATGCTTGAAGAATTTTAGGTTTATGATTAGAAGAGTACACCCTATCATCTTCAAGATAACGATACAGTGGAAGCATTCAATAAACTCCTGGAGAACGCGTTGACAAAGGTCTACAATGCAGAGAGGAACGATTGGGATGTACACATCTCAACGGTCCTATGGGCATATAGGACGACATTTAAAAAGTTGACAGGCCAAACTCTGTTTCGATTGGTATATGGGATAGAGGATGTGATTCCCATGAAGTATATTGTGTCGAGTCTGTGGATTGCAACATTGAATGATATGGCAGATCACGAGACTATGGACAAATGCCTCGCACAAATGTTGGAATTAGAAGAAGACTACTTTCTAGTCGTATTTCACCAACAAGTGCAAAAAGAGCACGAGAAGGCCTGTCACTATTGACATATCAAGTTGGGAACCTTCAAGGTAAATGATTTAGTCGTACTTTATGATAGCAAATTCACGAAGTTCCTTGGGAAGTCTCAAATGCATTGGTCGGGACCCTATGTGGTCAAGGAAATTACAGATGGTGGCGCGTTCAGCTCGCGAAGCTGAATGGGTAATTATTTTCGGGTAAAGTTAATGGAAGTCGCTTAAAGTTGCTCAAAGGGGATCCCGCCTTTGCGCAATGAATACATGATGGTGGGATAGTCTTAGTACTCTAGGTAGCTCCAAGGAAGTACATGAATATAAACTACATTGCCTAAGAAGTGGAAAAACGAAGTAAGGGGGCTATGCGATGGAAGCAAGAAGCGCACCAGGAGGAGTTGCACCAAGAGGGTTGCACCATGTAGGTTGGTGCCATGTAGTAGGGTTGCAAAATAGTTGTTGGGTACATTGTAGCTGATTGGATGGAGAAAATCCCGTTAGGAAGAGCGCGTAGGTTGCATTTATGGCGCAAATATTGGAAATCTATCGCTAAAGATGCATTTACGATCAGAATTTGGAGGGAACGGTTGGATTTGAATTTGAAATCACCAATAAATCTGACATGCTGCCTTGCATTAGAACACTTTGCTTTCAGAGAATTTTCTGCCAAAAAGATTGTTGTATGTCTGAGAAAATTTGGGAGGATATTTTAGCCCGACCAGAGTTCACCTGCTTACCTGAGTGGTGCCACAAGATCATCTTCAAGAGAATTATGGCCACCAATCCCGCTGAAGCTGCAAGTTCTGAAGTCACTGCCTTTGAAGCTGCAACCCCTGAAACTGTGTCAATGATGGAAGCCACACCGTCTATGCCTACGACACTAAGGTCGCCTAGGCCTAAATCATCTGCCGCTAGGGAAAAACAGAAGAAACCACAGTCTGTTCCGGTGAGGCAGTCACCAAGGAAGAATCCCACTGAGATTTAGGAGAAAGGGAAGATGGATAAGTCGAAACTGCCACATGAACCCTAGATGTTGATGAAGAAGAGCTTCACGAAGGTGTTTAAGAGTTGGACGTTGAGGAGGGAGAGCCTATCACTAGGATCTCAAAGCATATCCCTCTGCGGAAAGGCAAAGCGAAGGTACCAAAAGATCTAGATACTGACAAGTTTATGGTTTCTACACCACTACTACCGGAGAAGGTAGTATTTGAAGGCATGCTCTTAGGGTGCATTCCTGCACTTAAAATGGAAGATTGGGATCTGGAAGATCATGAGAAATTCCTGCAGTTGGCGTTGAACAAGTATTTGGCCAATTTATACTATGAGGAGACTGGAGTCACGTGATTGGAGCCTATGAAGTGGGTCGTGGGGATTGAGAACGCTGGATTGTTGAATATGCTATGGCTACCACACTTTAGTAGAACGATTATCAATATGGTTTGTGTGTGAAAATTTCCCATGTTGGTTCATGATGAGTGTCTCTGGTTGGGAGAACCCATCCCCATTACAGATATGCTAATCCACCGCATCAAAAGGTTTCCATACCAAGGGGTGGATCTAGCCAAGGAGTTTGGAGGTAAGACCAAGGAAAAGCAACTCGTGGAAAAAATGAAGAGCGAGTTTGGCTTAGTAAAGAAGTCACACAAATACTCCATTCGCTCAATCATAGATAAGGCGATATAGTTTTCCGTGCAAATTTTGGCCTGCAAGGTCATGAGAAAGTGTCGCGCGGATGAGGTTCCGGTGCCAGTAATTTCACTTGCTACCCAATGAACGAAGGGGGTGCAGTACAACTTGGCGCAATACCTCTGCAAAGAATTTTTGATCACTTTCTGTGAAGCACAGGATGACGACAAGGAATTCCACTATGCTTGGATGCTATTATTGATTTCCTTAGTTATGTGGAGACTGCCAGAAGACAGTCAATTCCCTCCATAGGATTCCGCCTTATCAGAGGCCGCGAAGTTTGCTTCGCTATGGGAGACAAAATATCCTGATAGGGTCATGGTGACAAAGAGGTTCTGGGTGTTGGTAGAGATGGAGCTCCGCACCATGATCAGCCAGAGGCCGAGGCTGTCACAAGCCCTATTTGAACAGCTAGAGGCCTATGCAGAGTTCAAGGTGGATTTTCACAATGTGTCTATCCTCGCAAGTAAGGATCTGAAGGAAACATGGTACAAGTTGTCGTACCTGGGGAATGAGGTAGATGCATAGGAGATTGTGGGGAAATGGCTAGGAGAGTGGTTGCAACCATCCGATCTTGGTGCAGGTACAAGTAAGGTAGGGAAAAGTTCCTCCGCGCAGGCCACAACAACGCATAAGTAGAAGGAGGCCGAGTAGACGACATCTCGAGAGAAATTTGCGCAATAGAAGAAGGAAGATTCTGTCAAAGAAGCTGTTGCTAAGGCAACCACTTAGAAACACCGGGTGGCTAAGGAGACCACCATCAATGTTGAAGAGTCTGCCTCCAAGCACATTGAGTTAAAAGGGGATTCTAATGTCGAAGGAGGTGGGGGTGAGGAGCAGAGAACTCCCTTTAAACTACAGAAGCAGACCAAGGAGACAACTTCCAGACCTCGAAAGAAGCATAAATACGACAAGCACTCACACATTGATCCAATGGTCCTCAAGGAGGGGGACTTGGATGAAATCGGGATAAGGTCTGCGACACCATGATGGAACTGTGGCAACAATTTGAATAAAAGTACATATAGACGCTGGGGAATGTGTAGAAGGATCTACGTGAGTTGCAGATTCAAACGAGACGACTTCAAGCGAGCGTGGGACAGGCGAGCGGGATTCAAGCGAGCCTGCAGCAAGTGAGCGCGACTGTGCTGGAGATAGATAGGACTCTGGATCTCAGATTCATACCATTACCAGAAGGATCACTATGTGCACAGATAGATGAAGCAAACACCCAGCTCACACAGATCAAGGATGTGGGTGTCAACCTAGCCATGTTGCCTATTCATACCCTCCATGAACTACATTAGGGGGTATCAGACGAGCTCAGGGTCAGGGAGAAATGCGTGCTTTTAGTCAACAACGAATTAAAGATGAACAACAAGAAAATATTTAGCAGAGAAGGCACAGCCATTGAAGGAAAAGGAATAACTAGCCACGCGCAACTAGAACTTGGAGGCAACCATTACACAAGCATGTAATGCACTGCCAGAACTTAATATTCCTGAAGATGCAGTATCAATAATGAAGATTTGAAAATTGGCTGCCGGAATTAGAAAATCAAAGAAGGAAGTCGATTGGGTCCGATTTGAGTTATAGATTCAGATCTCAGAGCTGCAGTTGGAGTTACAACAAACCACTCCACTAGAAGTCTCCGCCAGAAGTATGGGAGCAGTGCGGAGCAGCCATAAAAGAGGGAATGGCCACGTTAGATCCAACGGTCAAGGGCTACACAGAGATCTTTGAGCAAGAAATGGAATTATGTTTGACTCTATAGGAAAACCACACTTTGCAAAAAATTGGCATAGATATCCAGGAGAAGTAGCAACAATTTGATGAACTTAGGGCGACTGTGTGCACTTTGGCGCCAGTCTAGCACTTCGCTCGCTTGACAGAAGGGAAACAATTGCAGACACAAATTGAGGAGCTGTAGAGGAAAGAGGTCATCTTGAAGGCCATGACACAACCATGGACAGAAGAAGCTAGCCAACTCACTCTGTCAGTTCAAGAAAAATTGGAGACCATCTAGTAGACACAAAGTACGATGGGCCTCACGGTGGAAGGCCCTACTACAGAGAAGCTGGTCGAAGAAGTATAACAAGCCGCGGTGTAGGGTACGACTAATTTGCAGGTACTAAGGTGGAGTTTCGCGAACTCTAGGCGAAGATTGTTGCGCCAATCGAGTGACTCGAGGGAGAGTCACCCAATTTGTGTTGGGGTCCTATTGGGATAGGGTCCCTAGGGTCATTTTGGTCAAGTTTTGGGTCAATTTTGTAATACTTTTTTGTAACGAATGTAAAGTCTCCGAGAAATGTGGAAGCGGAGCACGAAGCTAGTACAAGTTAGAGGGACTTTAAAACCTTGGGTGGGTAGGTGATGGAGTGGTTTTGAGACTCGTCCATGGTCTGCGGACCATGGTATTGTAAAGAAAATGATATATATAGATAAGTCATAGGAGTATTAAAATGTATCTAATAGTGAAGAATCATTGTAAGGCAAGGTGTTAAGGTAGGAAAGGTCTGTTTCCTGTACTTAGGCAAAAGGGGAAGGCTCTTGCAGCTGAGTGTGCAGAGACCTTAGTAAGTCTACAGGCTGAGTGCATGGGCCCCTGCAGCTGAGTGCACAGGGAAAAGAAGTTTGTATCTGAATGATTATACTTAATAAAGACTATTTTGAGCCAATTCTGATGCATCTGTGTCTTAATTATTACTTCTGCAAAGTTTATGTATCTTCGCTATATGTTATGATTTGTATGAATTAATGCTTATTTACTGTGTGAAACTAGTAGATCTATACTCTTTATGCATGTTAAGGATAATTAAGGACCTTCACGAAGATCTGGAAGTCATTTAGATAGATTTACAGTAGTTGTCTGTTCGGAAGAGTTAAAGGTGCATGAAGGTAGATCTAAGCCTTAAGAACTTTGGGAATCCATCACACAAACCTCTGGATGCAGAAACCTGGTTCTGTCATCCCCCAATACTACTTTAGGTGAGACTGCAACCTACGCTACATGGGTTGTTGCCGAAAGGGCCAACAGTTAGGGTTTTGTTTGTTGGCGCAGACAACATTGAACTTGGGTCAGGCCCCATCAAGCCAACACTTAAAATATCCTATTCTAACATGTTTCATGCAGATTTTATGTTCATGCCTTAAAAGTGTGCCTGAAAGGAACAAGGAGAGCTTCTAGGCACAGGGACATGTTAGGTTCTTATACCAATAGGTGTCATCTTTCATGATTGACTGTGGAAATGCCAAATATGATCATCCTTTCCATTCTGCAAAGGTTCCATATTTCGAGAAAACCAAAAAATTTAAAAGATGTAAAGAGGGTATGCCCTAAAAGAAAAATCAAAGGGCAAAAAGAATGAATTGGTAAAAAAAAAAAACAAAGAAAATGAACCCCAAAGAAAGACCAGGAAAGTGGCTAGTAAAATGCCACTACTGTCCTATTTTTTGCAAAACAAGTTCAAAATGTGTAATCACTGACTTCTGTCACACTTGATGGATGGCCCAACAGCTCAATCTTGGCCAATCCATGTTTAAATTTCTTGTTGTAGAATTAGAGAAATAAAGTTTGTCCAAACAGTTTTAGCTTGGTAGATCAATAGTTAGGTAGAGAAGCAAGGGGAGCTCAACAGCTGAATCTGAGCCCCTGGAAGAATTAAGAGCAGACTTAGATAGGAGGGTAGCTAAAAGAAAATAAGAGAGAGGGTTTGCTAGTTCAAATGCACCCAATCAAAAGGAAGAAAAAATGTTAGGTGTATTAGGCTGGGTAGGCAGTTGGATGTTGCAGAAGCAAGTTCATGAACAATTTTGTTCTTTTTATGATCTATCTCATGACTATCACAGGTACCATGGCAAGATGATTATAGTTCAGGTGGAGCATGACTAATTTCCCCTCTCATTTCCCCAAGAACATTTACTAACTTCCCTCAAGGTCATTGAGATTTTCTCAGTGGTCCTAGTTCACTTCATTTCATGAAAAATACTAAGTAGAACTCTGTGTTTGCTTAGCCAAAACAAGCCACATTTCTTGTGTAAAAAGATCCTTTCATTTCCCCCAAAAAAACCTAGCTTTTTACCTTATAAACCTAGTGTTCTCCACTTATAAAACCATATTAACATCCTAACTCTATTTATATAGTTCCTATGTATTTTCCTCGCCCCTATTATACATAAAATAACATAAAAATCCCTAAAAAACTAAATATCCCAACCCCCGGCTTAATATAGCCATATACTAAGGTTTTCAGGAATTAGGGGTTCATTTGGAGCCTTATATAACCCCTCCGCACATATAAAGTAGGTGATTTGTTTAACATTTGGTTAAACAAATACCCATAACCGCCCACATAAACCATACAAAAAACTCCGAACAACCAAGGTTCGACACCCCGAAACGTTATAAAATGTTGAATTAAATGGGCGGGACCCACGCCCTATCTCCCTGTCAACTTCGCGTCCCGTCCACTGTCGGATCCGATCCCACAGATCAGACGCCTCTCGTCAATAACGGAGGCGCCCTGATGTCCGAAAAATAGCGCGTGATAAAAAGCGGTTTTCCCGCCGTACTGTGGGACGCGTGTCGCTCCCACGGTTTATCGCGTCTGTTTGGCCCAAAACCGTCAGGGTACATAAAGCGGTGCGATAAAAACCACAAACCGCTCCCGCTTTCCGCTGCTGACATTGTCAACCACGTTAGCACCCATGTCAGCTGCCACCCCGTCACTGTCTCGTCCGCCGTGTCCACCACGTCATCCGACATGTCACCTTCCGTACCCCGCTACGTGACAAAATTTACGTCATGATGATGTCATCACAAAAAGCGCCAAAAAGCCTGAAAAAGTCCAAATTTTGTTAAAAACCCATGAAAGTGATTGTTTTTCTTTCATTTCTATTCGTTGGTTTCCGGAACCTGTGCATGCAAATTACGACGAATTTGATATGATTGGAGAGAAGCCTCATCTTCAGGCCTTTTGTGAAATTAGGATAGCTACAGAAGCAATACTGATGTCTTTGGAATTTGGGAGTCCAATATGCCTTTCTACTACCTTCCTTCAGTAAATGTGCTGCCTGATTTTATCCATTTATGCTGTGCAAATTATGACCCCACACAAAGAGCAGTTATGGCTCCATCTGGGACTATCCTCTTCCATATTACTCCTCAATCCATAAATGAGATGCTGAACTTTAAGCCAACTCAGCCTCTAGCTCCTATCACCATGGGATTCTTGCTTGAACAAGGTGCCAAACTGCCCAGTTCAGAGATAGCCAGAATAGCTCAATTATTCATGAAACCATACTGCCAACCCAGGAAGCCACCTCCTTTTAACCAAGTCTGGTTCAATGAATCTGGTGTATTCATTACTGATATGATTTCATATATCTTGGGTTTCAAAACTAGTGAGCATATTGATGAAACTGTCTTAGTGTTGATATCCATATTTACTCCCGGACAACCCCCTGCTGTCAAGTATGATTATGCTTCCTTCATAGCTAATAAAATCCATGAGCAATTCATGAACTTGGACAGAGAAAGAGTGTTCAAATACAGATCCTACATATATCATTTGCTACTGTACTATCAACCTGATAGTTTCCAAATTTCTCTTAGAAGATTTGACCTCAAAGGAGAAAGGGGATCTATAATTTTCTGGACCTCAGTATTTCATGAAGTCCATAACTCCCCTTATACATATTGTGAGTTTGTTGACCTATTCATATATCCAGCTACTTCTCTATTATTGATAACTCCTCCTGCCAGACTTTCTACTGAAATGCAGAAAATTCTACATCTTTCATAGGACTACAGTATTGGTGACTAGTATTTTCACCAAAATCACACAGTGATTAGGATTTATGGCTGTGAATTATCCCCCAGCAAGCTGCCAAAGTATGTCCCTATGAGACTCTTTGCCCTGGAATACTTCCGGCAATTTGGTAATTCAGATTTGACTCATTTCTATGGTGCTAGGAAAAAGGCACAACTCAAGATAAGAAATCAATTGGGCCCTTTTATTTTCAATAAAAGGGAAGAAGCCTGGGAGGAAGCAGATAAGATTTTGAGGGATCAACTTATGCTGAAACAAAGTTTTCATTGGTCACCATATGACCCTGAACATTTCATAAGTTTTAGAAGAGTAAAAAACAAGCTTACAGGATATGTTCACCACAAAATCCCTGAAATTGAACAATATGCTAATCAACAAGAATGGGTAGAAGGCACATTAGTTGAAGAAATTACTGAAGAAGAGAAATTAGAAAAAGCAATGAAAGCGCTTGAAAAAACGCTTGACCTAGACTCTTTTGGGCAGGTATCCTTCAAGCTGCCCCAGCACATAGGAGGTGACACATCTTTTGTCGGGACTTCTCAGCAACCATTACAAAAGGCCAGCACAACATCAGCTAAAGGCAAGGAGGTCATAGGTGGGGAACAGGAAACAATGGAAGATTAGCTAGATACATCAAAGGAACAAGGCCAAGGGCAAGGTCCTTCAACACAGACAAAGGTACCTGAAATCTCGGTATTACAAACCCCTCTCAATGAAGAAAGAGCAAAGAAAAGAGAGAGACAGGAAGACACACCCATAAGTGGATCAGCACAACAGCAAGGGGAAAGAGGCAAAGGTTAAATCCTTACTCTGAAGAGGAATTCTTGGGAGAGACAACAAGCAACCTAGGAGGTGAGCAAAGAACTGAACAACAGATCCCTCCAATTTTGGTAACATCAGCTAGCTCATATCAACAAGAGCTAGTGGGGCAACATGGTGAAGAGGTCACATCCACCAGGCCACAGAGCAAACAACAGAGCAAGCAAGGCTCGGATATCAAGAAAGCCTGCACTGAAATAAAGGCAAGAAATGACACAATAAGGATCCCACATTATAATCAGTTGCTGAGAACAACCCCCACAAATCAACAAAGGCTAATGGCAGCCTATGATATTCAAGAAGGGAAAATGACCCTTAGTCACTTCAGGCCCACAATGCAGCAGCCTCAGTCAGCTGCTGATTATATCAGGACCAATCTGGAAGTTCTCTCTAAAGACATCCACCCAATGGACCAGATTGAATTACATAAACAAACCGGAGAAATGGTGTACTCCACCCTGGCAGACAAAGCATTATTAGCCCACAAATTGCAGAATTCATTGCACAATACCTCTGCCCAATTAGAGTTGGAGAAGGCCTCCTCATTAGCCAAGGATAACAGGATCAAATCTTTGGAGGAAATTATTATTGAGCTGGGACATGATCCCAAGGATCCCAAGGGTATCCAGGCATTAATAAAGAAGAAAGAAGAAGATATTGCAGCTCTCAGAAAGCAATTGAAACTGCCCATTACAGTGCACCCTCAAACCATAGAGGTTGCACAACAGAAAGAAGAGGAGGATGTGATGGGTTTACTAATGAGGATGAATGAGAGATTAGAAGAAACAGAGAAATAATTGGAGGAAGCACTACAAGGAAAGTAGGGAGTGTCGACCTCCCAGCCACCAGAAACAGCTCGAATAAGCAAAATAGCTCTTCCTACAACTACAGCAGCAATCCCTCCCTCTGTCCCAGCATCAATAACAGGTACCTCAGCTTCAGCAACAACTACAACAGTACCAGATACCAGCCTGAGCATGGAAGAGATGATGAAGGAAATAAAGGCCTTAGAACTCCAAATGGCAGACCTAAAGGAAGCTAAAGAAAAACTAGCTAAGTTAGAGGTGAATTATGATAAATCAAAAATGACTGTGGTTGAGAAAACAAGAGAAGTAAAGGCCTTGGAAAGTAAGGTAAAATCCCTGGAGAAAGACCTTACTCTTCATAAAACTCTGACCGAAATCGAAACAATTTTGTGGACCAAAATTGGCCAGTACATCACTGATCAATGGAGATCAATACAGACTATCTATGAACAAATTGAATTGATAGAAATAGCTCAAACTGAGATTCAAAAGGCCAGAACATTATTAGCAAACAAACCCGAAAAGGCCAATAGACTAATTCATTTTTTGAACAATCATACCAGGGAACAATTAGCAGCTCTGAATATCAAGGGCAAAACAGGCACCATTTTGACAGTGAAAAAGGTGTTGACCATGAGGAATTTTGTACAAAATCTGGAAAGAAAGTGCCAAGAAATGCAGGTAGAAATAAATGCCTTCATAGAGAAGTTCACAGTCCTGCAGAGCAAAGGGTTACCCAGTTTATTGACCAGCAATCAAAGACTGTTGACACATGAACAATATGCTCACAGGGTAAATACCTATGTTACCAATCAAATTACAGCATCCTCAAGAATTTTAGAAGACACAGTACCTCCCTCTGGACAGAGCTTATATTACAAATTGGAAAATTTGTTCTACATTGAACATGAGATGACTCATCTTTTTGAAGTCCATCCCAATTACTACAGGTATACTGAAGCTGATGAAACATTAATAAAACTACAAAGGCACCAGTTGCCAACAGATCAGTGGTGGCAGAGCATGTTGGAGGTTTTACCAAGGTAGTGTTGACGCTAATTCTTTTTTGATTGTCTGCATTTGATCAAATTTAATGCGCCTGCCACATATCAAAAAAATGAAAACAACAAGGAAAGGGTTCATGCCAAAATGCATTAAAGGGGAATCGGGCACAGATGGAAGGGCCGGGATAGCAACGCAAGAACGCGGAATAAAGATACAACTACCAACCGACTGGTTGAGTCAAAAAGTCAAATATATCAGACCACCTAAGGCAGCCAGTACAACACAAGTTACTCCTGTTTTCATTGTGCTTTGTTTTCAATGTCATTTACTTCCTTTAAAGAAGTAGATGGATGAAGTTAATGCTTGATATTTTCTCTATGAGATATTTTGTAACTCTTTTTATAAATACCTCCTCAAGATATTTTTTTTTTTTGGTTGGTGAATATCATTCTGGACCTGCACTGTAAGTTTTGAGAAATCTTCTGAATAAAGATTGCTGGAATGCTTTGCTGATGAACCTACTGGTTGTGGAATTAATGGTTGAAGAATATGTTACAGAATTTTCGTGTTACCTCATGGATCAATAAGTCTTTTTAACTCTTGTTTTACTGTTCCTATGTTTTATATATCATCTATATATCGTGTTCTGAATTGCAGGAAAAAAGAATAGCTCAAAATTTGCTTTGCTGTACTCTGTGTTCAATTCCTGTCAATTTTTATGTTTTCTTCAGGACTAGCATAGGCAGGAATTCTTGACTGCTCCTGTCTCCCTGGTTCTCACACTCTAAATATAATTAAGGAATTCTTAACTGCTCCTTAGTAATATTTATTCTTTTTCCCTCTGTTAGCATAATGAAAGATTCTTAGTTGCCTTTCATTTCCATGACTTCATTTCATCTTATTCCAGCTTGAAAATTGTTCTGTGTTTAACTATCTTTCTCTGTAGTTTCTCCTTTTGCCAAAGAAACCATACCCAGAAAGTTTATTTTCATTAGACTCCATTAACCCAATGGTCTGAACTTCTCTTATTTTGCAAACATATTCTACTGAATGTCACCTTCCAAACACCAAACAAATACTTGTGCCTCATAACTAGCCTAACATATAGCGAAACAAAGCTAAATCATAAAGAGAGAGCCCTCTCTGGTTGCAGATTGGCTAGAATCTGCAGCTAAAAGACTGGTTAGTGGTTACCTCGGCCGTATTCCCTCCTTAGAATTTTCCTGGGGAACAACCTGAGTGATAACATCATTGGCGACTCCGCTGGGGACTGAATGACTGTGTTTGTTACTGCTGTCTATTTCCTAAAGTTACAGATGGACCCTGAAGTTAGCCAGGTAGCCTTTGAAACTGTTTTTGCTATGCATTTACAAGAGTAAATAAAAGCTGCTTCAGTCAATCTCCAGCCTAGCATTAGGATTTATACAGCTGTCTCAAAAATTCGATCAGTTTCCTGCTGTTTTCAAAAAATCTTTAGGAAAATTCAAAACCTTCATAATTCATACTTTCCTAGAGAAATATTGTCAAAAGCATCATCCTTTAAATATCTTTATAAAATACCAAAAACACACTTAGAAGCTGGCTCCAAAGAAGAAAACTCGGTACACTAGATCAAACCCAGATCCCAATCCTCCAGCTATTTTGGAAAACCCTAATTTGATCTCTAAAAGCCTTAAAAGACAAGAAAGTTTAGAAAATTCTGCTGATTTAAACCTTGATATACTTCAGCAAAACCTTACACAATCTCCTCCTGGAAAGGCAGCAGCCCTTCCCACTGTTGCTGCAGCTGCTTCTAGTTCACCATCATCACTTCAAAGCACCCTTTCCACTCCTCCATCCACTCCATTTATCTCAGCTGTTATCCCTGTGCTTCCAGCTGTCCCATTTATACCTGTAAATATGGCAAACCGATATGCTCCTCTGCAGCTGCCTGCAAATCCAGGGGCTATGCCTCAGGATTATCAGAGTAAAATCACATACTTTGATGGTACTGGCTCCTACACAGCCCAACAACACACTAAGAAAATGATGGACTACTTTGAGAACTATGAAATTGATGACAACGATGTCAGGATGAAAATTTTTGTTCAAAGTTTAACCGGTGATGTAAGGACCTAGTTTAGGGCACTTTCTGCAAACACAATTGCTGATCCAGACGCCCTGTACCAAACCTTTTTGAATAGATGGGAAAAGAAGAAGGACCCATTGCATATCCTATCAGAATATGAGAGTTTAAAAAGAGGCCCACAAGAAACTGTCCAAGACTATTGTGCTAGATTCAATAACGTGTACAATGCTATTCCTCAAAACCTTAGACCTCCACCAGACTTGGCCTTGATCAAATTCCCTAATGGATTTGACTCTGACATGGAATATCAGCTAAGGGAAAGAGCTCCTGCCAGCTTAGAAGATATGCAGAGCATAGTTGTTAGTGTAGAGGCAAATCTGATCTCTAAAAGAGCTTGAGCTAGAGCTAAGAGAAGGACTCCCTTCAAAGAAGAGCCTTTTGCATTTGAGCAAAAACTTGATGCAATCATCAAGGGAATGGATAGATTAGGTGATAGAGTGGAGACCATTGAAAGGAAATGTTCTTGGGAAGGTCAACCAAGCAACACCACTAGAAACCCAAACTTTAGAAAAAATCAAAATCCTAATACCGGGAAAGCTGGCCCTAATCAGAATATCAGACCTCCATTTCAAGAGAACTATGCTGAAGCCTCAACCTCTTGTGAGTCAACAGAGGATACTGAAATCAACCTAATGGGTTTGAACAGTGAACAACAAATCTTTTTAACACAAGATGATCAGGAAGCTCATAATTTCAACCAATTTCAAACCAAATCCGGAGAATCATTTGATTTCAGAGAGGGATATGACGCAGCTGTCTATGAGGTTCATAAACAGTACAAATTAAGAAGCAGAACGGTAGATGTGCCTGAATCTAGCAATATGAAAGATACCAAGTAGCCTAAGAAAGCAAAGGATAAGATTACCCTGGTGGAACTCCCTGCTAAAACAAACCCCAATCCAAAAGAGTCCACAGGTTGAGGACATTTCAGACTTACAACCATCAAATAATCAACCATCCACCTCCTTTCCTCCAAAAGAAAATGTAAACAGCCCTCCTGAAAATAATTTTAAAACAGATCCAGTTTCAAACAACAATTCTGGTAGACAGGAGATCACTGAAAACACAGCAGAAAAGGAAAACCTTGCTGCCCGGAATACAAAAATTCAAGTGGAAAAACCCTTCAACCTAGAAACAGAAATAGGTAAACTGAAAATAGCCATTCCACTGTCCGAATTGGCTAAACATGAGGTTTACAGAGAACAAATCAGCAAGTCACTTAAGATATCAAAGTTTAGAGATGCATTCAATGTTTTAGATGACCAACCAGAATTGATTTTTGGTCCTGAGGTAAATGGTAAAACAGTAGATGGAGGAGTCCCTCCATTCTATGTAAGCTTGAACATTCATGACAAAGTGCTACATAATGCAATGTTTGATTCGGGAGCTTCCCATAATCTGATGCCTAAATCTGTGATGGAAATATTGGACCTAGATATCACAAGGCCATACAAGGATTTGTTCTCATTCGATTCTAGCCAGGTCAGGTGTCTAGGCCTAATCAAAGATTTGTGTGTATCTTTAGTGCAATACCCTGCCAAGACAATTTTGATGGATGTAGTGGTAGCTGATATCCCACCAAAGTATGGAATGCTTTTGTCCAGATCTTGGGATGCAAAACTCAAAGGATCTTTGCAGCTAGACATGTCCTATGCCACCATTTCAGTCTTTGGCCAGCCAAAAAGATTGTACCGAGAAACATTGATGAAATATGTGGTCATCAGTCAAGAGAAACCCCAAAACTTCCCCATTTACTCAATGCATTCGGATATGGATTCGTTTATCTTATACAATGCTGAGATGTGCCCCAAAATTGATGGCAAGTTGCTAGAATTAGCACAAGCAAGAGGCATAAATGAAGAATCCACTGCTCAAGATCTGAAAATTATTGAAGTAACTGATGCAACAAACAAACAAGACATACCATATCAGTTACATAATCCAAATCTGCCCATTAAGACAGTTTCCAAAACTCCTAAGGCTAGTTACAATCAAGAAATCTTGTGGTACTTAGAGTTTGATGGCTCAGTGAATAAACTAGGAGCAGGGGCAGGGATTTGGATACACAACATGCAAAATGACCATGCTCAAGGACATGCATATAGGCTGAATTTTAGATGTACAAACAATATGGCTGAATATGAGGCCCTTTTGCTAGGACTCAAATTGATTAGAAGTCTAGGGGCAACTAAAGTTGCAATTCTAGGGGACTCAGATTTGATTATCCAACAGATAAAGGGAAGCTTTGTTACAAATGATCTTAGGCTAAGAGCTTACAGAGGGGCAGCAATGGAAATACTCAATAGCTTTCTAGAATCTCAGCTCACCAAAATTCCAAGAAGCCATAATTTACACGCGCATAGTTTGGCAACTTTTGCCAGCACTTGCAAGCTGCCATTCGAGCCCAACCATCACTTTACTGCTGAGATTAAGCATAGGCCTGCTGTCCCAGATAATGTTATGAACTGGCAAGTGTTTGAAAATGATACACAAATCAATAATTTTTTGACTTTGAAAGAGGAATTCTCAAGCACAAACATAGACACAATCACCATTTGTGATCAACAACAAATAGACAAAATTGAGAAAAATATATCAGTTGAAATAGCAAATCAGATTTTGCATCCAACAATTTTTTCCAACAAAAATTTACAAGAACTGAAGCAAATGGACCTTGATGAAATTGCTGAGGAAGAATCTGAAGTAATTGAGCTGAAGGATAATTTTCTGCCCACAGGCCTAACTCCTTTGGAGGATATTTTTGATTCAAATGATATACCAAGAAAGCCAAAAATGCAGCCTCTAAATGCAGAAATTGAGGATTGTAATATAGGAACTGCAGATGACCCTAAAATGATAAAATTGTCCAAAGCCTTACCTCCAAATCAAAAACTGAAATACATTGAGTTGTTTAAAGAGTTTCAAGATGTCTTTGCATGGAGCTATGAGGACCTCAAGTCCTATGATACTTCGGTCATCCAACACACAATACCTTTAAAAGAAAATCAAAAGCCTTTTAAACAAAAACTTAGAAGGGTTAATCCAGTCCTCCTTCCTCTCATTGAGAAAGAGGTCAAAAGAATGTATCAAGCTGGAATAATTGCACCCATCAGATTCTCAGAATGGATTTCAAATCTAGTACCCACTAGAAAGAAGACGGGAGAGATAAGGCTGTGTGTTGACTTAAGGAATCTGAATAAAATCTCTCTCAAAGACCACTACCCCTTACCTAAGATGGATCACATTTTACAAAGGGTAGTGGGAGCGTCTAGGATCTCACTGTTAGATGGATTTTCAGGATTTAATCAGATCTTAGTTCACCCGGATGATCAAGATAAAACTGCCTTTACAACACCATGGGGGACCTTCAAATATGTAAAAATGCCTTTTGGACTTAAAAATGCAGGGGCCACATTTCAACGAGCAATGGACATAACCTTTGCAAAAGAAATCCATGATTTCCTAGTCATATATCTTTATGATCTCACTGCTTTTTCCAAATTAGATCAAGAACATTTAGAACATTAAAGACAAGTGTTCCTAATTTGCAGAAAATATGGCATATCATTGAATCCAAAGAAATCATTGTTTGGCCTCGAAGAAGGCAAACTCCTAGGTCACATAATATCAAAAGATGGTATCAGAATTGATCCGGACAGAATACAAGCTATTCTCCAAGTGCCTCACCCAAGAAACATCAAAGAATTGCAAGCTTTCCTAGGAAAGATCAATTTCCTACGAAGATTCATACCCAACTTGGCTGAACTAATAAGATTGTTGAATAATATGCTGAAGAAAGATTCCAAAGTCAAATGGACAATATAAGCTAAACAAGGCTTTGAGGAAATCAAAATAGCTTTAACTAAAACGCCGGTCCTCACAAGCCCAAAGTTTGATAGAGACTTCATAATCTTTTCCTTTGCATCTGAACATACTATTGCTGTTGTCCTATTGCAAAAAGATGACCAAGGATGCGAGAAGCTGATCCAAGTGGATATTGGTGGCCACCTGCCAAGTCCACCTGGACCCCCACCATTGTTTCTCTCAGCATTTTCAGTTTCCTTAATTGTAGCACAACTTACTATTTTTAGCAGTTTTTCGGGTCCTGAACTTCCGGAGCCGTTTTGAGGCCCTAAAAGACGTTTTTTGGGAAATCTGGGGCAACATGGGTCCATGGACCCATGTTGCCTCCCAAAGTGGCAGTGCTTGGATAGATTTTTCTAACGAGCTATTGTACGTGTCAAATGGAGATCGTATGCCAAAGTTACGACCCTGGGAAGTTGGTGTACCAATTTACCCAAACGGGGCCCACAATTTGGCGTTTCATCTTCTAGGGTTAGGTTTTGGAATGTTAAGGGTTTTCCATTGTTTCTCAACAATAAATAGGCCTTCGAGCCTCATTGTAACACAGTTCAGAGGCATGTAGCCACCACATCTCTTCTCAGAGATAAGCTACCATTGCCCTAGCTGGTTTATTTCCATTTCTGGTTGTAAGCATATTTCAGTATTTTCCATTAATGAAATGAATTATTATTTCTGCTGCATCTTTGTGTATATGGTTATCTCTGTAATTTGTTGCGTTCCTGTTTAAATCCGGATTAGTGGTATCATAGCGGTCTGCTTTTTCTCTGTTTTTCTTTGCATGTCCCAACAAGGTCGGGATATAAGGAGTTAGGGCTTGAACTGGTCGAACCTTTGCAAGACCAGCCTCGGAAATCCCGACGGCCTCCCATGGCGGATGAGAAGAAAGACGAGGGGGTAGGAGATCCCATCAAAATCTTGCTCGAAGAAGCCCTCGAGCGACAACGGAACGCGATGATGGACAATTTTGCCCAGATCCTTCAGCGGCTACCCAGAAGTGACGCATCGGCTTCCAGTAGCTGCTCTGGAAATGCCACACCCTTTAAGGTACAAGTTAATTTTGAAATCCCCATATTCGAGGGTCAGATAGACGCAGATGCCTTAGATAAATGGTTAAATCTGCTAGAGGGTTATTTTTCTGTTCATGAATTTTCGAGTCGGGAAAATATTGTTTTCACTCTTCTCAAAGCAGCCCCCCACGTCAAGGACTGGTGGGAAACCTACTGCGAGCAGAAGGATGAAAGTACTGGCTCACTATTTTTAGCCGCACCCACCTGGAATTCATTCCGGGATGCCATCAAGGAGCAGTACTACCCTGTTGGAATCTATGAGGATGAATACATAAAGTGGACCACACTGCGGCAGGGAAGGGACCAAGACATGCCGGAGTTCACCAATCTTTTCCATACCCTTCGCACAAAGTTTGGTATCAAGGATTCGGAGCAACATTTGATACTCAAATACCGTGGCTTCTTGCACAAGTACATCCAGGAAGAAATACAATTCCTGAACATCTCCTCGTTCAGCGCAGCATACCGATACGCTGTCAAGGTCGAGCAGAAGTTTAAACAAAAGAAGCGAGACTTTGGATCTATGAATCCAAAGCAGGGGAAAGGTGCCCCTAAACCACAGAACAAAGGACAAAGCCAAGGCGGGATAGCCCAAGACAACCCGCCAAAGCTGCAAGCAAAGAACAGTGCCGCGAAGCCGAGAAAGGACACGGGAAAATGGTGTGAGTTCCATAAGAGCTCCACCCACAACACAAGTGAGTGTCGGAACAAGTAGTCACTAGTGGCTGAGCTAAAGGTTTCAGAATTAGATGCATGTTCCGACTCTGAGTCAAAACCCGATAAGGGGAATGACAAAGGGAAGCAGATCATTGATGCGGATCCCAACGCCACTGTTGCTACCGCCAAGATCCAGAAAAATGAACCCGAAGATCCAGAGGAGGAGGAGCGTCTCTTCCACTCCCAGATGTGGGTAAAGGGCTCCCCGATACAGTTCATTGTTGATAGCGGGAGTCAAAAGAACCTCGTTTCGGCAGAGGTCGTGAAGCGGTTGGGCTTACCGAACACAGCACATCCACAACCATACACCATTGGGTGGCTTCACCAAGGACGAGATCTTCGCGTGAGCCAACAGTGTCGCCTTGCATACAACATCAAGCCCTTCACGGATGAGGTATTGTGTGACATTGCTCCCCTTGAAGTTTGTGATGTATTATTAGGACAGCCATACTTGTGGAAACGACATGCTGTGTATGAATCAAGGCCCCATGCTGTTATTATTACATTGGGAAATAAGTTGTATAGGATACCAGAGGTAGCACCACCTACCGCCATCTCTTTGATTACTGCAAAACAATGTAGTAAGATCATTTCCAAAACCAGGAAATTTGTTTTCCTGATGATACGCCCTTAAGGAAAGAAGAAGATGGTGGCCGCGGCCTCCAGACGGGGTCCCTCTGCACGACAACTACAGATGGACAAGGTTGTGGAGGAGTACGAGGACATCTTCACCTCCCCTGCAAGGGTTCCTCTGCACTGTCAGGTCAAGCACTCCATTGATCTGACCCCAGGTGCGCCGCTACCCAATGGACCAATTTATCGGCGCTCCGTTCTAGAGAACAATGAAATCAAGAGGCAGATTTAGGAGCTCCTGCAGAAAGGTCACATCCATCCGAGTTCATTGCCTTGTGGTAGCCCGATCGTGTTGGTATAGAAGAAGGATGGGACGTGGAGACTCTGTATTGACTATCGGGTGCTGAACAAGATCATTGTCCGTAATAGGTACCCGATCCCGCGGATTGATGACCTCCTGGACCAACTAAAGGGGGAGAAATATTTCAACAAGATCGATCTGAAGTCAGGATATCACCAGGTACCAATCGAACCCTCTGATGTGTGGAAGACTACCTTCAAATCCAAGGAGGGCCTTTTCGAATGGTTGGTTATGCCTTTCAGATTGACGAATGCTCCTGCAACCTTCATGAGGCTAATGGATGACATCTTGCGGCCATTCACCAACTCCTTTGTAGTAGTATACTTGGATGACATTCCGATCTTCAGCCAAAGTTGGGAAGAGCACCTCCACCACATCCGACAGGTTCTCCAAACACTGCAGCAACACAAGCTATGTGCCAATTTGGAGAAATGCACTTTTGGCATGACCCAGGTTCAGTATCTGGGATACATCATTGATGAACCAGGGGTGCATGTCGATCCAGCCAAGATCCAAGTCATTCGGGATTGGCCATCTCCAACCACTCTAACAGAGCTCCGCAACTTTCTAGGTCTTGCCAACTTCTACTGCAGGTTCGTGTTGGGGTTTTCTCATATTACTTGGCCCTTGAGTCAAGTCACCAAGGGAGGGGCAAAAGCAAAATTCTTTTGGTTTGAATCTCAACAGAAGGCATTCATGGAGTTGAAGGATCGCCTCTGCACGGCACCAGTTCTCGCGTTACCAGATTTACAACAACCATTTGAGGTAGAGATAGATGCCTCTGACTATGCTATTGGGGCAGTCCTTACTCAACATGGACATCCAGTGGCATATCACAGTGAAACACTTTCAGACACAGTCCGGAAGTACCCCACTTATGATAAAGAGATGTATTCCATTGTACAGGCCTGCCGACAATGGAAGCATTACATTTTGGGGAAGGAACGGTCATCCACACAGACCACCGACCCTTGCAGTTCATACAAACCCAAGGGAAATTGCAGAATGATCGCCATCAGAAGTGGTCTACATACCTGCAACAGTTCCACTTGAATATCAAGTATAAGAAGGGCAGCACCAATAATGTTGCAGATTGCCTCAGTCGACCACCAATCATGGCGTTAACCACCGTGCTCAACTCTTGTGGGCACGAGACTTCTGATTGGCCACTTCTCTACAAAAGCGACCGAGAATTCGACCACACATACCATACACTCTTGGAGGGTAGGCATGTTCCAGATTTTCACCTCCAGGATGCCTTGTTATGCCACCTGGGTCACTTTTTTTTTCCTGCAAGCGAGCGTGCCAAGATGATTTGGGAAGCACACTACAGTCGGGCTGCTGGGCATTTCGGGGTCGAGAAAACAGTGGCAGTACTGCAAAATTATTTGTATTGGCCGAATCTTCGATAGGATGTTGGGAAGTACATCAGATCATGTACTGCATGTGCCATTGCCAAACCAACCATCAAGAAGCACTGCCTTTATACCCCGTTGCCTACCCCTAGTCGACCTTGGGAATCCATCTCCATGGATTACATGTCAGGCCTTCCTTCCACTAAGCATGGAAATGACTGTGTTTTTTTGGTTGTCGACAGGTTCTCGAAGATGGCCATTATGGCGGCCTGCAAGAAGAATATCACAGCAGAAGCCACTGCTAAACTCTTCTTTGAACGAGTGTGGGTGCACTTTGGGATCCCACAGTCTATCATCTCAGATCGGGACAATTGGTTTCTCAGCACATTTTGGTCCAGTCTCTGGTCAATGATGGACACCAAACTCACGAAGTCCACAGCCTTCCATCCTCAAACTGATGGCCAGACAGAGGTTGTCAATAGGATGATTGTGCACATTTTGCGCATGTATAACTCAAAGCATCCACGCACATGGGACGAGAGCCTCCCCTATGTTCAGCACAGCTACAACTGAGCTCTTCACAGCTCCACTGGCCATAGCCCTTTTCAGGTGGGTTTGGGATTCTAGCCACTATGCCCCATTGATGTGGCCATGCCACTTGCAGCTACTCACATAAATTCAGCTCATGTCCAGTCCGAAACCGATAAGGCCACCAACTTCATTGAACACATCCAACATATTCGCCAGTAGGTCCATGACATTCTGGAGAAATCAAATGCCAAGTACAAGCAGCGACATGATCAACATCAGGTGCCACACAAGTTTCAGGTGGGCGACAAAGTCTGGTTGCATTTGCAAAAGGAACGCCTTACTGGAGCCTATTAGAAACTGAGACCACTCTGATATGGTCCTTACACCATTACTAAGGCTATGGGAGACAATGCATTTGAGCTCAACATTCCCCCATTCCTTGGTCTTCACCCAGTGTTCAATGTGGACCGCCTTCGGCCATACTTTCCACCATTGCTAGACACATCCGACATTGCAAAACAACTCACACCCACAAAATTAAATCCAGATTGCATGGAACAAGCTGCAACTGATCGGATCATGGACACATAGATCAAGAACACTCGCCAACAGAATATCCAACTGTATCGAGTTGTCAAAGCAGGCCAACTCCTTCAGCAGGGCAAGTGGCTCAGCAGGGAACAAGTTCAACAAAAGTTTCCTCATCTCATGGAGGAACTCAACGCAATGGGGACCATTGCTTCCTAAGGGGGGAGGAATGATCCAGGTGGATATTGGTGGCCACCTGCCAAGTCGACCTGGACCCCCACCATTTTTTCTCTCAGCATTTTCAGTTTCCTTAATTGTAGCACAACTTACTATTTTTAGCAGTTTTTCGGGTCCTGAACTTCCGGAGCCGTTTTGAGGCCCTAAACAACGTTTTTTGAGAAATCTAGGGTAAAAAGGGTCCATGGACCCATGTTGCCTCCCAAAGTGGCAGTGCTCGGATAGATCTTTCTAACGAGCTATTGTACGCGTCAAACGGAGATCGTATGCCAAAGTTACGACCCTGGGAAGTTGGTGTACCAATTTACCCAAACGGGGCCCACAGTTTGGCGTTTCATCTTCTAGGGTTAGGTTTTGGAATGTTAAGGGTTTTCCATTGTTTCTCAACAATAAATAGGCTTTCAAGCCTCATTGTAACACAATTCAGAGGCATGTAGCCACCACATCTCTTCTCAGAGCTAAGCTACCATCGCCCTAGCTGGTTTATTTCCATTTCTGGTTGTAAGCATATTTCAGTATTTTCCATTAATGAAATGAAGTATTATTTCCACTGCATCTTTGTGTATATGGTTATCTCTGTAATTTTTTGCGTTCCTGTTTAAATCTGGATCAGAAGCCCATTGCTTTCTTCAACAAAGCACTTAGAGATCCACCACTCAAATATCAGATCATGGAAAAACAAGCTTATGCCCTTGTAAAGGCCATCAAGGATTTTAGAGTTTATATCTTGTACTCTCATGTGATAGCTTATGTCCCAAATGCCGTGGTCAAAGACATTCTGACTCAAGAAGGAATTGAAGGAAAAAGAGGCAAGTGGATAGCTAACATTTTGGAGTATGACATTGAAATCAAGCCAACAAAACTAATAAAAGGACAAGGATTAGCCAAATTGATGACTGAAACCAATTTTCAAGCTCTTGACATCAATGAGCTGGATAACGAACAGGAGATGGTGACCCCACAGATCAATCAAGCCTTCTTACAATCACCTTGGTACACTGATATAATTTATGTATTGTTAAATCTGCAAGCTCCTCCAGGGTTATCCAGAACTAAAAAGAGATTCTTGAAAATGAAAGCCTCAAAGTTTTGTATTCTAGACAATGTTTTATTTTGGAAAAATCATGAAGGTATCTTGCTCAATTGCCTAACACAGGATGAAACTGACAAAGTACTCAAGGAATTTCATGCAAGGGACTATGGTGGACATTTGTATTGGAAATCAACAGCTGATAAAATCCTAAGAGCTGGTTTTTATTGGCCCTCTCTGTTTGTTGATGTAAAGAAATTTTTAATTTCTTGCCACAAATGTCAAGTCTTTGAAGGCAAGAGAAAACTGTTACCTTTGCCCCTAAAACCCATTTCCACTGAGAGACCATTCCAACAATGGGGTTTAGATTTCATTGGAGAAATTCACCCTTCCTCCTCTGGTCAGCATAAATGGATTTTAACTGCCACAGACTACTTCACCAAGTGGATAGAGGCCATCCCTTGTAGGCAAGCCAATGACTCAATCATCATGCAATTCTTAGAAACCAATATCCTATCTAGATTTGGCTGTCCGGAAAAAATAATAACTGACAATGCTGCTGCCTTCAAATCCAAAAGAATGATCAATTTTTGTCACAAGTACCACATTACCTTAGGCCATTCCACAGCCTATTACCCTCAAGGTAATGGTCTAGCTGAGTCATCCAATAAAAGCTTGATCAACATCATAAAGAAAGTATTGGAGGAAAACAAAAAGAATTGGCACAAAAAACTTATTAATGCACTGTGGGCAGACAGGCTAACTACCAAGAGATCTATTGGAACAAGCCCCTATGAATTGGTTTATGGCATGGAGGCAATATTCCCTTCATCTTTGGGAATCCCTATGACAAAATTGCTGCAAGAAATACAGGCAGAACCCAATGATATTCAGAGGAGAATCAATCAAACAATTCACTTACAACAAACTAGAGAAGAAGTGTATCAAAGAACTCAGGTTCTACAGGAAAAACTGAAAAAGATTTTTGACAAAAGGACAAAAGCAGAGGATTTTTTCATAGGTGACAAAGTGCTGAAGTGGGATTCTAGGAGGGAGGACAAAGGAAAACATGGCAAATTTGATTTCCTATGGAAAAGACCTTTTGCTATTCAAGCTGTACAAGGAAATAACACTTACTTTTTGCGAAGTTTAGATGGTACAGAAGCAGAGGATGGGCCAGTTAATGGGCGAATGCTCAAGCATTATTTTGATCCTCTTTATTAACATGTTAGGACTGTATTTTGTACATAATAGTGTCTATTTTCAGCAGTTTATTACAGTAATAAGATAAGGAATAAGATGCAGCAAATTTTGAGGAAAAAGGAAGGAATTGTGCCACCTTTTTGTGTTATATTTTGAGTTTATCAGAAGAAATCAAGAAGAAGACTTGGGAGCTATAAAAATGATGACAAATACTCAGACAAACTAGCAAAGACAGTGCTGTAATTCTGTTCAGATCAGCTCATGAGAAGTGTATACATGCTACAAAGATTCAGTTTGTTTGTCTTCAACAAAGGAAATTTCAGATTACAGCAAGAGTTGAATATAAGGCCATCTGACCTGCTGTTCTTGGCTTTTCACCTGGAAAAGCCATCCCCAAGTGGAGCCACTGTTAGGTTCCTATACCAATAGGTGTCATCTTTCATGATTGACTGTGGAAATGCCAAATATGATCATCCTTTCCATGCTACAAAGGTTCCATATTTCGAGAAAACCAAAAAATTTAAAAAATGTAAAGAGGGTATGCCCTAAAAGAAAAATCAAAGGGCAAAAAGAATGAATTGGTCAAGAAAAAACAAAGAAAATGAACCCCAAAGAAAGACCAGGAAAGTGGCTAGTCAAAATGCCACTACTGTCCTATTTTTTGCAAAACAAGTTCAGAATGTGCAATCACTGACTTCTGTCACACTTGATGGATGGCCCAACAGCTCAATCTTGGCCAATCCATGTTTAAATTTCTTGTTGTAGAATTATAGAAATAAAGTCTGTCCAAACAGTTTAAGCTTGGCAGATCAATAGTTAGGTAGAGAAGCAAGGGGAGCTCAACAACTGAATCTGAGCCCCTGGAAGAAATAAGGGTAGACTTAGATAGGAGGGCAGCTAAAAGAAAATAAGAGAGAGGGTTTGCTAGTTCAAATGCACCCAATCAAAAGGAAGAAAAATGTTAGGTGTATTAGGCTGGGTAGGCAGTTGGATGTTGCAGAAGCAAGTACATGAACAATTTTGTTCTTTTTATGATCTATCTCATGACTATCACAGGTACCATGGCAAGATGATTATAGTTCAGGTGGAGCATGACTAATTTCTCCTCTCATTTCCCCAAGAACATTTACTAACTTCCCTCAAAGTCATTGAGATTTGCTTAGTAGTCCTAGTTCACTTCATTTCATGAAAAATACTAAGTAGAACTCTGTGTTTGCTTAGCCAAAACAAGCCACATTTCTTGTGTATAAATATCCTTTTATTTCCCTTTCATTTCCCCAAAAAAACCTAGGTTTTTACCTTATAAACCTAGTGTTCTCCATTTATAAAACCATATTAACATCCTAACTCTATTTATATAATTCCTATGTATTTTTCTCTGCCCTTATTATACATAAAATAACATAAAAATCCCTAAAAAACTAAATATCCCAACCCTCGGCTTAATATAGCCATATACTAAGGTTTTCAGGAATTAGGGGTTCATTTGGAACCTCATAATAACCCCTCCGCGCATATAAAGTAGGGGATTTGTTTAACATTTGGTTAAACAAATAACCATAACCGCCCACATAAACCATACAAAAAACTCCGAAAAACCAAGGTTTGACACCCCGAAACGTTATAAAATGTTGAATTAAATGGGCGGGACCCGCGCCCTATCTCCCTGTCAACTTCGTGTCCCGTCCACCGTCGGATCCGATCCCACAGATCGGACGGCTCTCGTCAATATCGGAGGCGCCCCGATGTCCGACAAATAGCATGCGATAAAAAGCGGTTTTCCTGCCGTACTGTGGGACGCGTGTCGCTCCCACAGTTTATCGCGTCCGTTTGGCCCAAAACCGCCAGGGTACATAAAGCGGTGCGATAAAAACCACAAACCGCTCCCGCTTTCCGCTGCTGACGTCGTCAACCACGTCAGCACCCACGTCAGCTGCCACCCCGTCACTGTTTCGTCCGCCGTGTCTGCCACGTCATCCGACACGTCACCTTCCATACCCCGCTACATGACAAAATTTACGTCATGATGACGTCATCACAAAAAGCGCCAAAAAGCCTGAAAAATTCCAAATTTTGTTGAAAACCCGTGAAAGTTATTGTTTTTCTTTCATTTCTATTCGTTGGTTTCTAGAACCTGTGCATGCAAATTATGATGAATTTGCCACCAAAGCTCCAGTCCGCCACCCAGGGGAATTCACTCTGCAAGCTCGGCCCCTCAGCTCAGTCTTGTACCTCCATTTCGCACCAGGCGTCCATAGAACAGGTATTTACCCATAATTCACTCATAAACCCTGTTTTTCCAAGTTTTTCTGTAAAAATCCTCCGGATAACCAGCATTCGAGTTAAAATCACAGTGCTGCCACTGCACCTCTGCACTATAGTCACCATTTTACCCATTTTTCCAAAGAAATCCTGTGAACTGTCTTTCCCTCTGCAAATTCGCCCGTCGAGCTGAATTTAAGCTTATTTCCTCTGCATTCCGCTCGAAGAACCAATAAATCCAACAAATTCAGTCTATAACCCCAGCTAGAAACACAGTGAGCTGATAAAAACAGGAATTTACTAAAGTCTTCTTTCCAAGCCACCTGTTTTTAACTTCCCTCTGCAAAAATCTCCCAAAAATGCCCAAATATTGAGTCAAATTTGTTAAAACACCTGCAAAAGGAGCACCATTACCACTGTTTTATCCAGCTGTTCTACTAAACTCTGCAAACTTTGTTTTTCTATGAGTTTTACCCAGTGAGGCGATTTCTAATTAAAACTCAGGCTGCAATTTCCTAAGAAAAACCTCAGAGCCAGTATTTTGTTTTCTATTGCTGCATAGACCCACATTCCAACTAAAAACACAGACAGTTGAAGCATGGAGGCTCCAATGGCCCTGAATGTTGCCCCCCTGAATGCACCACATAAAGAGTTGGAGTGGATGCCCCTTGCTGACAGAGATTTCCAAATTACTGATATGATTGGAGAGAAGCCTCATCTTCAAGCCTTTTGTGAAATTAGGAATAGCTACAGAAGCAATACTGATGTCTTTGGAATTTGGGAGTCCAACATGCCTATCTACTACCTTCCTTCAGTAAATGTGCTGCCTGATTTTATCCATTTATGCTGTGAAAATTATGACCCCACACAAAGAGCAGTTATGGCTCCATCTGGGACTGTCCTCTTCCATATTACTCCTCAATCCATAAATGAGATGCTGAACTTTAAGCCAACTCAGCCTCTGGCTCCTCTCACCATGGGATTCTTGCTTGAACAAGGTGCCAAACTGCCCAGTTCAGAGATAGCCAGAATAGCTCAATTATTCATGAAACCAGACCGCCAGCTTAGGAAGCCACCTCCTTTTAAGCAAGTCTGGTTCAATGAATCTGGTGTATTCATTACTGATATGATTTCATATATCTTGGGTTTCAAAACTAGTGAGCATATTGATGAAACTGTCTTAGTGTTGATGTCCATATTTACTCCTGGACAGCCCCCTGCTGTCAAGTATGATTATGCTTCCTTCATAGCTAATAAAATCCATGAGCAATTCATGAACTTGGATAGAGAAAGAGTGTTCAAATACACATCCTACATATATCATTTGCTGCTGTACTATCAACCTGAGAGTTTCCAAATTTCTCTTAGAAGATTTGACCTCAAAGGAGAAAGGGGATCTGTAATTTTCTGGACCTCAGTATTTCATGAAGTCCATAACACCCCTTATACATATTGTGAGTTTGTTGACCTGTTCATATATCCAACTACTTCTCTATTATTGATAAATCCTCTTGCCAGACTCTCTGCTGAAATGCAAAAAATTCTACATCTCTCAAAGGACTACAGTATTGGTGACTATATTTTTACCAAAATCACACAGTGATCAGGATTTATGGCTGTGAATTATCCCCCAGCAAGCTGCCAAAGTATGTCCCTATGAGACTCTTTGCCCTGGAATACTTCCGGCAATTTGGTAATTCAGATTTGACTCATTTCTATGGTGCTAGGAAAAAGGCACAGCTCAAGATAAGAAATCAATTGGGCCCTTTTATTTTCAATAAAAGGGAAGAAGCCTGGGAGGAAGCAGATAAGATTTTGAGGGATCAACTTATGCTGAAACAAATTTTTCATTGGTCACCATATGACCTTGAACATTTCATAAGTTTTAGAAGAGTAAAAAACAAGCTTACAAGATATGTTCACCACAAAATCCCTGAAATTGAACAATATGATAATCAACAAGAATGGGTAGAAGGCACATTAGTTGAATAAATCACTGAAGAAGAGAAATTAGAAAAAGCAATGAAAGCGATTGAAAAAACGCTTGACTTGGACTCTTTTGGGCAGGTATCCTTCAAGATGCCCCAGCACATAGGAGGTGACACATCTTTTGTTGGGACTTCTCAACAACCATTACAAAAGGCCAGCACAACATTAGCTAAAGGCAAGGAGGTCATAGGTGGGGAACAAGAAACAATGGCAGATCAGCTAGATACATCAAAGGAACAAGGCCAAGGGCAAGGTCCTTCAACACAGACAAAGGTACCTGAAATCCCGGTATTACAAACCCCTCTCAATGAAGAAAGAGCCAAGAAAAGAGAGAGACAGGAAGACACACCTGGATCAGCACAACAGCAAGGGGAAAAGAGGCAAAGGTTAAATCCTTACTCTGAAGAGGAATTCTTGGGAGATACAACAGGCAACCTGGGAGGTGAGCAAAGAACTGAACAGCAGATCCCTCCAATTTTGGAAACATCAGCTAGCTCATATCAGCAAGAGCTAGTGGGGCAGCATGGTGAAGAGGTCACATCCACCAGGCCACAGAGCAAGCAAGGCTCGGATATCAAGAAAGCCTGCAATGAAATAAAGGCTAGAAATGACCCAATAAGGATCCAACTTTATAATCAGTTGCTGAGAACAGCCCCCACAATTCAACAAAGGCTAATGGTAGCCTATGATATTCAAGAAGGGAAAATGACCCTTAGTCACTTCAGGTCCACAATGCAGCAGCCTCAATCAGCTGCTGATTATATCAGGACCAATCTGGAAGTTCTCTCTAAAGACATCCACATAATGGACCAGATTGAATTACATAAACAAACTGGAGAAATGGTGTACTCCACCCTGGCAGACAAAGCATTATTAGCCCACAAATTGCAAAATTCATTGCACAATACCTCTGCCCAATTAGATTTGGAGAAGGCCTCCTCATTAGCCAAGGATAACAGGATCAAATCTTTGGAGGAAATTATTATTGAGCTGGGACATGATCCCAAGGATCCCAAGGGTATCCAGGCATTAATAAAGAAGAAAGAAGAAGACATTGCAACCCTTAGAAAGCAATTGAAGCTGCCCATTACAATGCACCCTCAAACCACAGAGGTAGCACAGCAGAAAGAAGAGGAGGACGTGATGGGTTTACTAATGAGGATGAATGAGAGATTAGAAGAAACAGAGAAATCATTGGAGGAAGCACCACAAGGAAAGCAGGGAGTGTCGGCCTCCCAGCCACTAGAAACAGCTCCAATAAGCACAACAACTCCTCCTACAACTACTGCAGCAGTCCCTCCCTCTGTCCCAACATCAATAGCAGGTACCTCAGCTTCAGCAACAACTACAGCAGCAACAACAACAGTACCAGATACCAGCCTGAGCATGGAAGAGATGATGAAGGAAATAAAGGCCTTAGAACTCCAAATGGCAGAGCTAAAGGAAGCTAAAGAAAAACTAGCCAAGTTAGAGGTGAATTATGATAAATAAAAAATGACTGTGGCTGAGAAAACAAGAGAAGTAAAGGCCTTGGAAAGTAAGGTAAAATCCTTGGAGAAAGACCTTACTCTTCATAAAACTCTGACCGAAATCAAAACAATTTTGTGGACCAAAATTGGCCAGTCCATCACTGATCAATGGAGATCAATACAGACTATCTATGAACAAATTGAATTGATAGAAATAGCTCAAACTGAGATTCAAAAGGCCAGAGCATTATTAGCAAACAAGCCCGAACAGGCCAATAGACTAATTCATTTTTTGAACACTCATACCAGGGAACAATTAGCAGCTCTGAATATCAAGGACAGAATAGGCACCATTTTGACAGTGAAAAAGGTGCTGACCATGAGGAATTTTGTACAAAATCTGGAAAGAAAGTGCCAAGAAATGCAGACAGAAATAAATGCCTTCACAGAGAAGTTCACAGTCCTGCAGAGCAAAGGGTTACCCAGCTTATTGACCAGCAATCAAAGACTGTTGACACATGAACAATATGCTCATAGGGTAAATACCTATGTTACCAATCAAATTACAGCATCCTCAAGCATTTTAGAAGACACAGTTCCTCCCTCTAGACAAAGCTTATATGACAAATTGGAAAATTTGTTCTACATTGAACATGAGATGACTCATCTTTTTGAAGTCCAGCCCAATTACTACAGGTATACTAAAGCTGATGAAACATTAATAAAACTACAAAGGCACCAGTTGCCAACAGATCAGTGGTGGCAGAGCATGTTGGAGGTTTTACCAAGGTAGTGTTGACGCTAATTCTTTTTTGATTGTCTGCATTTGATCAAATTTAATGCGCCTGCCACATAACAAAAAATGAAAATAGCAAGGAAAGGGTTCACGCCAAAACGCATTAAAGGGGAACTGGGCACAGATGGAAGGGCCAGGACAACAACGCTGGAACGCGGAATAAAGAGACAGCTACCAGCTGACTGGTTGAGTCAAAAAGTCAAATATATTAGACCACCTAAGGCAGCCAGCACAACGCAAGCTACTCTTGTATTCATTGCGCTCTGCTTTCAATGTCATTTACTGCCTTTAAAGAAGTAGATGGATGAAGTCAATGCTTGATATTTTCTCTATGAGATTTTTTGTAACTCTTTTTATAAATACCTCCTCAAGATATGTATTGTTGTTGGTTGGTGAATATCATTCTGGACCTGCGCTGTAAGTTTTGAGAACTCTTCTGAATAAAGATTGTTGGAATGTTTTGCTGATGAACCTGCTGGTTGTGGAATTAATGGTTGAAGAATATGTTACAGAATTCTCGTGTTACCTCATGGATCAATAAGTCTTTTTAACTCTTTTTTTACTGTTCCTATGTTTTATATATCATCTATATATCATGTTCTGAATTGCAGGAAAAAAGAATAGCCCAGAATTTGCTTTGCTGTACTCTGTGTTCAATTCCTGTCAATTTTTATGTTTTCTTCAGGACTAGCATAGGCAGGAATTCTTGACTGCTCCTGTCTCCCTAGTTCTCACACTCTAAATATAATTAAGGAATTCTTAACTGCTCCTTGGTAATATTTATTCATTTTCCCTCTGTTAGCATAATGAAAGATTCTTAGTTGCCTTTCATTTCCCTGACTTCATTTCATCTTATTCCAGCTTGAAAATTGTTCTGTGTTTAACTATCTTGCTCTGTAGTTTCTCCTTTTTCCAAAGAAACCATACCCAGAAAGTTTATTTTCATTAGACTCCATTAACCCAATGGTCTGAACTTCTCTTATTTTGCAGACATATTCTACTGAATGTCACCTTCCAAACACCAAAAAAATACTCGTGCCTCATAACTAGCCTAACATATAGCGAAACAAAGCTAAATCATAAAGAGAGAGCCCTCTCTGGTTGCAGATTGGCTAGAATCTACAGCTAAAAGACTGGTTACTGGTTACCTCGGCCGTATTCCCTCCTTAGAATTTTCCTGGGGAGCAACTTGAGTGATAATTGGACACACATCCAAATGATGAAGGGCTGAAGGGAAGAGGCTTCAAGGCTTTAGGATGCACTCATGCACTCAAGGGAAATAGTAACTCAAGGGAGGGCACAGGTCACATGTTCGAAGGGTGAAAGAGGAGGCTTCGGGCTTCCCAAGTGCGTTGTGCACTCAAGGGAGAGAAGGAGGGCTCAGGGTGCACTCTTGAAGGCTGAAGGATGGAGATTCATGCCTTCAGGGTGTGCTCATATGCTCAATTGACCAAGGAGGGTGCATGGCACACTCTTGAAGGTTGAAGGATGGCACTTCATGCCTTCGGGGTGAGATCATGTGCTCAAGAGACTAAGGCAGGTGCATGGCGCACATTCGAAGGTTGAAGGATGAAGCTTTGTGCCTTCGAAGTGCACTCATGTGCTCAAAGGGTAAAGAGGCTGCATGGCACATTATGGAAGGCTGAAGGGTGTAGCTTAAGGCCTTCAAGGTGTGCTCATGCACTCAAGCAAGGCTCACTTTTTCGAGTCAAAGGAATGCGCTCAAAGGACGACTTGGTTTCACAAGGGCACAATTCAAAACAACGAAGGGGAAATGGCTTAAGGAGTGCACTATGCACTCTTGGAGGGTATAGGATGCACTTTTTAACAATCAAGGGTTCCCTATCAAGGCTTAAGAGTGCGCTCATGCACTTTTTGCCTCAATGGGTTCATTTTGCAACCAAAATTTGTCTAAGTATAAAGGATCAAACCAGGGGAAAACACAATAAGTTTAGATATAAAATCACATGTGACACTTACCAAATCATCAAGAAAACTTAGAAAAGTTTTAACAGTGAGAAATAGACATCAAAATGCCACTTTACAAACATTCCCTAAGTGCAATGGACAAAGTGTGTCCGATGACGACCAAAAAGTGTCGTTTTACAAGAACAAAGGTGTTATGGCCATGAAACACACTATAGATGTTCTAATGAATGTGATGACACCTAGGCATGTTACACATAGATTAACTTGAAATGACACTTGACAACCAAGGTGACACCAGATACGATGGTGAAGTAGGTTCCAAAATTTGAATGTAGCAAAAATTTGGAGGGTTTTGTAGCAGCGACAACAACACCCTATGTTGATTTTCATAGATTTTCCTAACTATCCTATGCCATCTTCAAATTATGCCTTATATTTTTCATTTTTGCTCTATCTCTTTCAGCATATCAGGTCCAATAAGAACCTTTTTCACTGGATCATTCCAACTTATAGGAGTATTGGAACTCCTTTCATAAAGTGCCTTGAATGAGCTCATTTTTATGGATTCTTGGTATCTATTGTTGTATGAAAACTCTACAAGAGGAAGATATTCTTTCCACTTCTTAGGTTGATGAATAATTGTTTCACAAACAAATATTATCCTGCATACAAGATAGATCTCCCTAGGCTCAGAAACCAATCCTAGAAACAAATAAGAAAACACATGAAAATTGTTCCCTAATTTATGACTAAATCACATATGTAAATAAGATGCAAAGCTCATCCCTTTTTAAAAAATTCCTAATGATGATCCTTACTATTTTTCTTTGTAGCTTTCAAACTTTCTCTCTTGATGCTCCAAGAAGATACCTGCAAAGATGGAAAGAAACAAGTGATAAAATCATATAATACATCAATGATTCAATCATAAATTATGTAAGTCATCAAGGAATCTTACAATAGACATTATAACAAATGTATATGGAAAAGAAACAAATATTTTTATTAATAATGAAGAGTAGGATAATTACAACAAGGCCTTGATGTTGGAAGCGTCCTTGTAATGATCCTCAATCCAAGCCCTTGCAATCAAAATAACTTCAATGGAAAATTGAGCATCATGTAAGTAAGTTTAGCAAGTATAAAATAGCAACCCATCTCTCTATGAATGCATTTCATTTATAGGAAGGAATGGAAGTTGAGAGATCCATGAAGGGAGGAGATAGATCCATAATGAGTGGGATGGATCTACAATAGTAGGGAGGAGGTCTAGGATAAATGGAGCTCGAGCTCAATTTCAACCACTTCGGATTAGATACCAACTATGAGGCTTCTAGAAGAGGAAGCTTCATTTAATTTTTATTTTTTACCTTTATAATAATATCATCGTGACCTTAAGGCAGGTAGACTGCAATGACATCACTTTGTGTTTACTATGCAACATGTCAATTAGGGGAATTTTGAGGTCTAAAATGGGCCTCCCAAGAAAAATGTACAACCAAAATAAAGTTTATAAGAACCAATATGATTCAAGATGATGATGTCAACCATGGGGGATGATTCACCATTTTTGGAGTAAAAAAGTAAAAAGATTAAAAAATAATAAAATAATAAAATAATAAAACTACTTTTTCAACTCATATTTTCAACCTATCTCCCTAAGGTTTTACTCAAATTTTGAGTGGGAGTACTCATTGGATTCAAAATTTAATTCCTCATCCAAGGAGTACCCATGTTGCATACTTTTGATGGACCCCACTACACGAAAAATGAGAAATACATGAAAAAACGTGATTGCAATCACGTTTTTAATGTATTTCTAATTTTTTTGTGTAGTAGAATCCATCAAAAGTATGCAACATGGGTACTCCTTGGATGAGTAACCAAATTCTGCATCCAACGAGTGTTTCCACTCAAGATTTGAGTAAACCTATAGGGAGATAAGTTGAAAATACGAGTTGAAAAAATAGTTTTTTCTTTTTTACCTCTAAAATTTGATGATGTAATCTAATTTTATTTTATTATTTCCACTATTATTTAATAATTTCCTTAGGAGGCCCATTTTAGACCTCAAAATTCCCCTAATGGTCATCGTAGGTTGTAAACTAAATACCCGTGATGTCCTCCAAAATTACGGTTTTTTAGGTATTTAATCAAGGATTCTTTTACACCATAACATTTCTTCCATGTTTTAGGGGGAGAAGCATTCAACAAAGTGCTGGAGACTGCGCTAACCAAGGTATAGAACACACAACGAAGTGATTGGGATCTACGCATACCTGTAGTGTTATGGGCTTATCGGATGATATGTAAGAAATTGACCGGACAAACACCTTTTAGGCTTTTCTATGGAATGGAAGCTGTAATGCCAATGGAATACATCGTGCCTAGTCTACGCATAGTAGTGCTCACAGGTATGATGGATCGTAGAGCCCTAGAGGAGAGGCTCGTGCAGTTGGAGGAGTTAGAAGAAGAATGATTTTTTGCTACATTTCACCAACAGGTCCAAAAGCAGTGCGAAAAGGCATGGCACGATCGACATATTAAGTTGCGCACATTCAAGGTGAATGATTTGGTGCTGTTGTATGATAGTAAGTTTGATAAATTTATAGGGAAGCTCAGAATGCATTGGCTGGGACCGTATGTTATTAAGGAGATCACAAATGGAGGCGCGGTGTAGTTGGTAAAGTTAAATGGAGAACCTTTCTTAGGAAAAGTGAATGGTAGTCTTTTGAAGCCATAAACAGGTGGCCCGACCATCTGACTAGATGATAGAAGCATAGTCTTAGCGCTCTAAGTAGCTGAAAGGAGGCGTGGGACTATAAACTACTCTGCCCAAGGACTGCGCGATGTCAAGACTGCGTGCAGTAGCGAAGTGTCATAGGGTCCGCGACAACGCGAGGGTAATTGCACTGTCGCACGGGTTGGTTGGAAAGTGACCATTACAGTCACTATTCACGATGTGATGCTTGGTTTGAGACCAAATGGAGCAGGCGACAGAAATTTAAGTTGAACTTTATGGGCTAGATTCTTGAAAATCTACCACCAATCGAGCATTAATGGACCGAATGTGGGGGGAACAGTCGAATTCAAATCCAAAAGGTGCTATAAATTACAAAGGGATGTCCAGAAAAGAACACTTGGCAATTTGAGAACTGAGTTGTTGCACGCTCAGATATTCATGAACCGAGATTTGTTCGATCTTCTGAAAGCGAATTCGTTGCTTGAGCAATGGCCAGAAAGCTTGAGAGAATTGTGGAATCACTCTACGGCATCACCTGAAGAATTGATGGATACCAGAGCAATGAATGCCGAGGAAGACGCACATGAAATTACAGAAGTGGAAGCCCCAGAAAGCATCGAGATAGTCGCTAAAATCCCTAAATCAACAAGCACGCCGTGACCCAAGAAAGACAAGCAGATCATGGTCTCGGTGCGTGTATCACCTAGAAATCCGTTGAGGACTAGGCTCACCATGGAAGAAAAGGGGAAGGCTATCAATTTGGAGGCCGATGAGGAAGAAGAGTTCAAAGAAATCCTAGTTGAACAGGAGGATGTAGAGATGGAGGTCGAAACCCAATGTGCGAACCCTCTCACCAGGTTGTCTGCATATGTTCCTCCACGGAAGGGTAAAGCAAAGGTGCCCAAGGATATAGATGAGAGCAAGAGCTCTCTACAAACTCCGCTGCTCCCTAACAACATTATTTTTGAAGGAGTGCACTTGGGATGGGTGCCTGTACTGAGTTTTGAAGATCGGGACCTCGCGGACCACGAGAAGTTCCTGCATCTCGTGACCGCACAGCTAATGCACTAGAAGAAAGATGCGTCGGCTGGAATAATAGAGTTGGAGCCATGCAGATGGCTGAGAGGTGTTGAGAAAGTAAGGTTGCTAAACCTGCTTTGGGTGCCGCATTACCCTCACGCCCCAGTGACCATTTTTATCATGAGGTAGCTGCTCTGCTTAGTGCATGATGGGTGCTTGTGGTTGGAGGAGCCCATCCCCATCATAGACCATTTGATTCATAGGATTACATGGCTCCCTTGCGCAGGGGAGGACCTGACAAACATTTCAGAAGGAAAGAGTGATGATTTGGCCATCGCGAAGGCCATGAAAAATAAATTTAAACTAGAAAAGAAGAAGCGAGGGTATTCCATTTCCAACATCAACAACCCTGTGGTTAAGTTCGCGACTCAGATATTGGTAGGGAAGGTGATGCAGAAGTGCCACGCAGATGAGGTGCCCACGCCGGTGGTTGCATTAGCAGCGCAATGCGTAGAAGGGGTCCAGTTCAACTGGGAAAACTATCTATGCGGTGAGTTCCTTGAGAACTACTGTGAGGCACAGGAGGAGGGAAAAACCTTTCACTATGCATGGCTTTTGTTGTCAATAGTACTGGTGGCATGGGAATTTCCCGAAGATATCCAGTTCCTGACGATCGCGTAGGACCTTCCAGAGGTAGCGAAGTATGCTTCACTGTGGGTAACCAGGGACGCACAAAGGATAAGTGAAAGCAAAATATTATGGGTGCTCATGGAAATGAACATCAAAATGGGGATTAATCGCAAACTGCGGTTATCACCCATAGTCTACAACAGTTTGCAAAGCTTCGCGAAGTTCAAAGCAGAGTTCTACCATGTATTCATAAGGGCGTTGATGGACCCCATGAAGACGTGGCGCGAGTTACCCTATTTTGCGACCGACGATGTCATATTCGCTGTCCTCGAGTCTTGGACGCCAGAGTGACGCGCCCTAGCTGGCTCCACGGTGGAAGCAGAGAAGTCCATTGCGCAATGAAAGAAGGAAGAGGTGAAACTATGGATGGCACAGTTGGCGGAAAAATGCAGAAAGGAAGAAGTAGCGGCTAAGGCCCAGGCGGCGCACAACACTATAATTAACACAAGAGAAACAAAAGACAGCAGAAGAAGAGTGCAAAGGACAGAAGTCGCCTTCACCCGAGCTAGAGACAAACACAGAACAAGGTGGCACAAACCCACAGAGAATGTCTATTCAGCTGAAACGTCCGCGCCCAAGAGAGCAGGTAGGGCTGCGAAAGAAGACGAAGGCCTCAAAGAATTCGTTCGACCCAATCACCCTCACTGAGGGGGATCTCCATGATATTTGTGAGAGGGTGAGGGATGTCACTGCGGAGGCCCTCCAACAGTTTGAGGAGAAAAACCAGATGGTGTTGGGGGCTCTTCGGATGCATATACATGAGTTGCAGGTGTGCACTCTGCAGGCTGGCACAGTGTCAACCAGCCTCGCAGTAGGTACTTTCGCGGCCGAGGAAATGTTGCGTGCCCGGACAACCAACAGAATAGTGCTTCCAGGTGGAGCACTCATTATAGAAAATGAGGTCGACAGGCCTATGGTCAGTGGGTTGAAAGGAATCAGGTTAAACATGGTTGCGCTCCCTCGAGAGACGCTCTATATTTTGCAGGATGGAGTCACTGCAGAACTACAAGCTAGGGAGGGTCACGCGCTACAGGTAATGAGCGAGCAGCGCATCAACATTGAGCAGTTGAGCCTGCAGCGCGACGAGGTAGTGGCGTAGAACAGACAGATAGTGCAGGTGGTGGAGGAAGCCTACCAGATGGTCCTAGAGTTGGCCATCCAAGCAGAGGAACTGGTGGAGGTGCGCGTACGAAAGTTAGTAGCAGGGGTGCGCGATACAAGAGAAGAAATGGCTAGGGTTTAGCTGGAGCTGAACCTTTAGATAGCAGAATTACAGTTGAAGGTGCAGCCTTCAACTCCGCTGGAGGTTAAGGAACAATGCGCCACCGTGATCACAAAAACAATGGCAGCGGTTAACAGTGCAGTGACAGACTGCACAAAGTTGTTCGAGCAGTCGTTCGAGGTCCTCACCACCCTGCAGGAGGACCCAAACATAGAGCGCGTTGAGATAGAGGTGCATGAGCTGCAGTAGAAGTATGAAGAGGTCAAGGGGACTGCGTAGATGATTTCCCTTACGTAGAGGCTCTCTAAAATGTAATAGGAAAAGGAGCTCAAGGAGCAGGTGGATGCTTCTCGGCACAAGGAAGCAGTTTTGAAGGCGCGCCTATAGTCATGGATTGATGAGGCGTATACCATTACAACCTCCATTGAAACAAAGCTCGCGTAGCTGCAAGCAACATAGGAGAGGATTCAGGGTAGTATTTCAGCCACTGCAGTCACTAAACATCGCGTAGAGGAAGGCCAACGGGCAGCTACTCAGTGCATTGCTGAACTTGCAGCGATCTAGTCAGAGTTGGGAGGTCTTTGCGTAAAGATCTCCACACCGACAGACTGACTCGAGGGCGAGTCATGATGTTTGCGTTGGGGGCATGTTGGGCGCGGGATCCCCCAAGGGAATTTTTGGGGCTTAGAGCCCAGATTTTGGTCAATTTTGTAATTCCGATGTAAAGACTCCGCATTTTATGGGCACAGAGTGCGTAATTTGTAAAAGAGTCATAGGTTTGTTCGCCCTTAATTTTGATAATGTAATTTCAGCTGTAGAGATCTACCCATGGTCCACGGACCATGGGATTATATAAATAGAGTGAAGCTCTAAGTAGTTTGAGGCCATGAGAAGAAGCAATGATGAAGGATTGAGTCATATCTGTGGAGTAAAAGTCTAGTTCTGGGTCGTAGAGTAGGAGAAGACTCTGCAGCTGAGTGTGTAGAGGCCTAGTAGTCCGTAGCTAAGTGCACGGACCCCTGTAGCTGAGCGCGCAGGGCAAGTTGAGTCTGTAATAGTTGGAAGTATTAATAAAGAGAAGTTTCCTACCATTTTTGCATATTTATTTCCTGTTTTATGCATCTGTTACATTGGGTATGAATTTCACTTTTAATGCTTATATGATGCGCGAATGTGTATAACTATATTGATTAAGTGAACGCAAGGAAGAATATCTGTTTTCACGAAGATAACTAAGATCTGTCACTAAGATAAGTAAGATATTTAGTCTAGGTTGGGAAATAGCGCAGATCGTTGCCCTAGCAGCGCGAAAGCATCTCAGCCCTTGGTTAGGGCTGTGCGAAAGACGATTGTGACACTTTGCGAGGGTACTGAAGGTTAGAACAGTGCGCAAAGCGACCTGCGCGAAGGTAGGTCTAGTTGGACTAAATCGACATCATAGACATCTCAAGGGTGCGGAAACTTGGTTCCAGCATCCCCCCATACTACTTCGGGTGAGACTTCAGTTCGCGCTCTGCAGGCTGATGCCGAAAGGGCCAATAGTGTAGGGATTTGTTTGGCTAAATAACTCCGAACCTGGGTCAGGTCCCCATAAGCCAACATCCTCTATAGCTTTTCATTTTACTTCATGTCTTCTTTTTTCTCAACGTTATGCTCTCTTTTTCCCTTTTCATGCTCGAATCTTTTCTCCATTGTTGTGTTTCTCCTTCGCAACACAAATTCTTCCTCCCCTTGGTTGTTGCACTTTCCCTCAACAATTTGAATTGTCTTTTCCTTATGTGACCTTAAGACAATGAACTTGAAAACAAAATCTTGATGGCCAATGACAAGTGTGCCACTTTCCTGTCTATTCCCAATTTGATAAATGTTATTTTTTTTGTTTTAGTGGGTAGCCCACATACCATACTAGTTTGAAACATTCCCACTATTCTTTTAATTTCTTGTCCTTTGGCCTTGGTAAAATTTACAAAACAAGTATGGCCTATGTACTCCTCTTGTTGTTCCATAATTTCTGAAAATTCCATGCCATTAAATTTCACCATCCAAGTTCTAAGAGTTGACATGAAAAATTCATATTTTCTTTCATGCAGTAAGAAAATCTCTAACATCCCAAGCAAGTGACCTCCCCAACCTCTAGAATTTGTGTCCCATTACTCAGTTCATATTTTTTTTGAACAATATTTACATTGCATATGTGAGTGTAATTTAATTGGGGCTATCACAAGATCATCAGGCCTAAATCATTGAGATGGAAGGTAAGATCATTAACCAATCAATTTCAATTTCAATTGATCTCGGATATAACTTTAGTTATATTAGCCCCAAAATTGTAAAATATTGCACGATTCAAAAGAAAGGCCATACCAAGTTGTGGTTGGTCCAATTAGCTACAGTATTTAGGAAGAAATTAAAATTATTAGTGGAGTTTTTCCACTTATAATTAGATGGCATGTCTACATCAACAAACCTCAACTTTTTGAAGAATTCTTCGGCGAAAATCACATGGAGAAATTTTTGTCGACGCGTTTCGAACCAACCAGTGTGGTTCATCGTCAGGACAAGTTGAATGAGCAGATCTGTCTATGCACTTTAAATAGACAGGGCAGAATATCCAATGACTCAGATTTTTGCTCATTCAACTTGTCCTGACGATGAACCACACTGGTTGGTTTGAAACGCGTCGACAAAAATTTCTCCATGTGATTTTCGCCGAAGAATTCTTCAAAAATTTGATATGGATCACATAAGTCTCAATTCAATAAACCTCAACTTACTTTCGTTCAGTTTGTATGATGCATTAATTGGTATGGACTAGTTGGCAACCCACAGGACCAAGGTGGATTGTTACAATAAATCATTGGAATGCCTTGACGATGAAGGTGAGGGAAGGATATTGTAAGGAAAGAAAAATCCAATTTTTTAAGACAAATTTCAACATTGCAAGAAAAGAAAAGAAATGCAATCGAAAAGGGTGTACTCTATTCATGATTTAGGTAAACAATGTAGCAAAGGATAGTAAAATCGAACTTGAGGATTTTAACACCCTCCTCCCACACCTACCCAAGTAACTTGCCAGCTGGGGTGAACATGTGATGATAAGTTACTATGATATGATTTGACTCCCTATGTGTAGAACACATCACACAGACCTTCCACATCAACAACAGAACTCCCAGGATCCATCCTAACCACTTAGGTAACCAACTCTTGAGACCAACTAAATTTTTAATGCATCAAACCCCTGGAAGCTCCCTTGATATGGACCAAGGTGAGTCTAGGAGGCTCCAACCGCTCCCATAGCAAGGGCAAGAGAGAAACTAGGGAATTTTTCCCCAGTGTTGTGCTTGCGACACCTATATTTGTGCCACTTTTTTAGGGCCATAGCCCAGGTTACTACCAAGAAGTGAATGACACCTTCATAAATGAATTTAGAAAATGTAACAATGATACATTTTCAAAAGCATTGACAAGGAGTAGACTAAACCCCTACTAGCCATGACAGGAATTTTGTCAAACATGTCACCAACATGAAAGCTACATGTATTAATAGTAGAACTGAGCATAGGGGTCTCATGTTTAGCTGAGAAACGTTAAGAAGCATTGATGCCTCAAGACATTAGCTGCAATTTCATCTATTAGGACATAGATACATTGTTCATTCATTTATAAGTAAAAACATGATGAGGTCCATACATATCCACTGTCATAATACATGTTCATAACTAGCATAATAACAACAGAAATACCAAGGAAACAACATACATATAATGCACATATAAACCAATATAATACTCATAAAAATACCAAGGATAAAGAGCACTCTTATTGATGATTTCATAGGTCGACCAGGTATGGGACATCCATGAACCACTTGGCCGTAGGCTAGGCTGAACCAAATCTTTCTTTAAGCCTGTCACCCCATGCCATATTCCAAGCATGAATGTGGGATATCATGAAAAAAATCCATCAAAATCAAACCATGGATTCCAGAGGCTAAACCACCTCAACCCTCAACCAGTGATTCCACCTCACGGTCATACATCACTAACCATCACCAGATCGGTCTCTACCCAATTTTTACAGGGCTCTAGAGCGTTTTTTCCAACCTAGCTTCCAGGACCAGTAACTCAACCCATAGCCATCGTTGGTTTTCCAGAGCATTTGTCCAACCAAGGCTTCCAGTACTAGTAACTGAACCCACAACTGTCATCAGGCTTCCAAAGTGTTTGTCCAACCAAGGATTCTAGGACTAGAAACTCAACCCACAACTGTCGTCAGGCTTCCAGAGTGTTGTTTCAACCAAGGCTTCTAGGACTAGTAACTCAACCGACTAAGAGATTGCAAAGCGTTTTTCCAACCAAGGATTCCATGACAAGTAACTCAAACCAAGATGTTATAGGGATTCCAGAGCATTTTTCCAACCAAGGCTTCGAATTCTATTAATTGAACCCAAGTTGTTACAGGGCTTCCAAAGTGTTTTTCCAACCAAGGCTTCTAGGAACTAGTAACTCAACCCAAGATCAAGGAAACATGAGAACCAACCAGAAAAACAAAGAAAGGGACCCACAACGCCATAGTTATCCCAGAAATGGAAAGGCTCGGCAAATCCATTGTCAATCTAGGAAATCCTCCATGACAATGACAAATCATGATCAATAAACCACATTCATATGCCATGCATGCCAAAACTAGTGATGAAAACATACATGCAACTCGGTACCTGCAAGAAAAACCCGTTGTAGTTGATAATCCCGATGTCCTCTTGTGCCTTCCCGCTCTTCCTTTTCCTTCTTGCTCCAAGAATCCAAGTATACCACACTCTCCAACAGTTCTCGAAGAAAACTCCACGTCTAAGATTATGAGAGAGAGAATAGAATGAGAGCTCCAAAACTAAACTGGCAAAAAGTTACACGAACCAATCTTGAGCAAAATATTTCCAACTGGTCCTCAGAAACCCTTTTATCAACGAGGCCTCTATTTTCTTAAATTTTACAATATTTTCCTTCAACTTCCTCCTCACATGCAACCTGTGACATTTCACCTTCCCTTTCTCCTAATTTCCATTACTTTCACAAATAAAATGCCAATTAATCTCATTTTTCCTTTCCAAATCCTTTTCAAAATTCCTTAGTCGTAATAACCAAAATGAACACCCACTAGGATTTTTTTCCCACCATTCAACTTGGAATATATGTCCCATGACCATGGTATTATTTTTCCTTTATTAAATTTTACATGAAATTTTGACCAGGGTTGTTAGAGAACCCTCCCCCTTGGGGGAACATCATCCTTAGTGTTTAACGACACCTATAAACTAGAAAACCGCTAAAAACAAAACATATTACATATGGATATTTATAACACAACTCGTTGCAGTATTTAAAATGACATCCTACTGAAACATGACAATAATACCGTTTACTGGAGCTTTACAACACAACTCGTTATAGTATTTACAATAACCACATATCCACATATGCACATTTTCTAAACCAGCAAATAAAAGGATACGATGTCTGCATCTACAACAAGGGAATCTAGAGGCTTACACCTCCACCCTCAAAATTAATTCCAAGATTCACTTCCTTCCCAAGAAGTCCAGAATCCACTGCCAAAGTAAAAGTTTCATCCAATGTCCAACGCTACAATCCTATGGCACTTTTCCTCTCAGTGAACAGTTACCAGCTCATTGTTCCAGAGCACACTCCCAATGTGCATTTGATTCCATCTTGCAATGCTAATGACCAAAACAAATCCATCCTCGACCTTCCCTTCTCTGCTACATAGTCCCTCAAGAAATCTGGTCACCCCTTTCGTGCAGTCACTCACCTTCCAAGTTCCCCGACATCCCCTATTATGGGCGATCCATCCCTTCGCAAGGCTTCCTCACATCAGAAGGTGAAACAGCCAAGGCATATACCTGCATCAAAACCATCATACTAGTGATAGCATGCTCATGGAAATTAATGGACACTATTGGCTACCAGTTTCCCACAATGGCCTTGCTCCTAAAGTGTTTTACCAACATACTACTGCTTCTTCCAATTTCTTTCATTGTTGCTACTAATTCTTGCAATCGATTTCAATCACCCAACTTGAGCATTTCCCATGCTTTCCTATTTCAAGAACATAACTTCCATTAGATTTAAAATAAATTGAAATAAATTCACATCATACCTCATTGGTAGTTCGTCAATAAGGTACACTTGCAATCTTGTTTACTTCTTGTCACAACAAGTCAAACTAGCATCTTTGATCAAATCATTATGTATAAACATATCACATCAAGTTAGCTCAAAACACAACCATCATAAATCAAAATCATGAATCACATGCAATCATCATAAACCAAAATCATAGATCACATATAACCATCATAAATTAGAATCATAGGTCATATGTATAATAAAATTGAAATAAAATACTAATACTTATCCTTCATCGGTCCTTACTTTTTCCTTTGTTCTTTCTGTACACACATCGGATCAGTTTTCACATCCAGCAAGCACCCAGTTCCTTTAATTCAATCACATACACATACAAAATGTATATCACAACACATACATCCACACACATCATACGACATCACACAATGCTTACACCTAAACCTGATATACATCATGACACATACACCTAGTGTACAACACAACACAATACATATGCCTACATCCAGTGTACACCACAACACAATACATATGCCTACATCCAGTGTATACCACAACATCGCATTTCCAACATGTACATAGCACCATCTATACCCAACACTGCATATTAAATATACACACAACACCATATATACAACAAGCATACAACATCATATCTACACAATACTACATATACAACATTACACGTCACCATAGGTACAATCACTGAATATAAAACATGCACCACATATACACAATAATAGCACTACACATCCAACACCATACTACCCCTACTAATAAACCTTGCTTCTAGTGTCTCTTTTCCATCCGTGCTTATCCTAGCATGTCGCGGATCATGTTGTTTTCATTCCGTTGATATGTCTCTCAACATTAGCTTGTCCATAACATAAACATAGACCTAGTATAATCACATATTATCAATTCATATCCACATGATATTGACCTCAAAGATCTGTCTGCCTACTCTTCCCACTTGATTCCTCATGAACTAGTAATATCTTCATGCCATTTACTAGCATAAGCAATCATTCCTCCATAAGAACGATTCATGATGACTCTCTTAGAAAATGTTATATATATATATATATATATATATATATATATATATATATATATAGAAACATCAACTTATCTATATATATATATATATATATATATATATATATATATATATATATATAGATATATATATATACATCAACTTAAAACGATCATGATCCTCTCAAACAACGATATACATATATACATATATACATGCATATATATAAACATTAGCATAAACATGATCACAACATAATTACCAAATATCATCAGGTCAAGTTTAAGAGAACTCCCTTTATCCATGCATAACATTGAGAATAATTGTTCCCAACATAGCCAAAGAATCAGATGCCTCACATCCATTCACTTTACCTTTCCTGTTATACTTCTCATGATTGTCTTGCCACTATCGATTTACACTAATGGACCCAACCAACTTACCTGGTTGTCATACTCTTACCTTTACCTTCCCTTACACATGCACCAGCTTCATCTGAGTCTTTCATTACCTGTTGGGTTCCACACAACTCTCCTAGAGCTCCATTAACTTTCCTCTTTCCCAACCAATTCCCAAGACTCAAAACTTAAAAGGCAAGCACAAGAAACAAACAAGAAGAATACCATGAAAACCAATAACAACATGAAACCACAAAAAAGTGGAAAGGCCTTGCACCGATGCAATCAAAAACCATAAATCAAGCTCAAACAAATCACAAAATGTCGAAGGTACAAAATTCCCAACAGACACCATGACTCAATCCCCCCTAGTTCCCAATGCTCCCAAGGGAAATCTCAACATGAGCCTTCTTCTAGATTTCATGGCAGTCTCTTTTCCATGCAATCCCTTGCATCATACTGCCATAAATACATAACTGTCAGTGCATAAATAAAAATAACAATACATTGGTTACCTTACCTTTTTGTTCCAAGCACGTTGCCTTGCAACTGAACACATCCATGACATATATCAAGGGACTCCAATTCCCTTGACAGATCTAGCTATAACTAGACACCAGTTTTTATACCTTTCAAATACATGTCCATGAATATAATACATATCCACGTAATTTCAGACAAATTAGGGTTAAGAAGACTTATTGTATACAAATCATTCATTCGTTTGGAATTTCGGTTTCCAAACATAGCCAAAGGAATTCTCACCCAATTACCTTCTTTTACCTTTACCTTGCTGCAGCTAAATCTTGCTATGTATTGTCACATGATCCTGCAACTATTCACACATGTCGATCACATGTTCCAAATATTAATACGACAAACCTATTAATTTGAAATCACTTTACCTTTCCTGTTATACTTCTCATGATTGTCTTGCCACTATCGATTTACACTAATGGACCCAACCAACTTACCTGGTTGTCATACTCTTACCTTTACCTTCCCTTACACATGCACCAGCTTCATCTGAGTCTTTCATTACCTGTTGGGTTCCACACTACTCTCCTAGAGCTCCATTAACTTTCCTCTTTCCCAACCAATTCCCAAGACTCAAAACTTAAAAGGCAAGCACAAGAAACAAACAAGAAGAATACCATGAAAACCAATAACAACATGAAACCACAAAAAAGTGGAAAGGCCTTGCACCGATGCAATCAAAAACCATAAATCAAGCTCAAACAAATCACAAAATGTCGAAGGTACAAAATTCCCAACAGACACCATGACTCAATCCCCCCTAGTTCCCAATGCTCCCAAGGGAAATCTCAACATGAGCCTTCTTCTAGATTTCATGGCAGTCTCTTTTCCATGCAATCCCTTGCATCATACTGCCATAAATACATAACTGTCAGTGCATAAATAAAAATAACAATACATTGGTTACCTTACCTTTTTGTTCCAAGCACGTTGCCTTGCAACTGAACACATCCATGACATATATCAAGGGACTCCAATTCCCTTGACAGATCTAGCTATAACTAGACACCAGTTTTTATACCTTTCAAATACATGTCCATGAATATAATACATATCCACGTAATTTCAGACAAATTAGGGTTAAGAAGACTTATTGTATACAAATCATTCATTCGTTTGGAATTTCGGTTTCCAAACATAGCCAAAGGAATTCTCACCCAATTACCTTCTTTTACCTTTACCTTGCTGCAGCTAAATCTTGCTATGTATTGTCACATGATCCTGCAACTATTCACACATGTCGATCACATGTTCCAAATATTAATACGACAAACCTATTAATTTGAAATCAATCTTTACCAAGACTAAAATCATGTCATAATCCATAGTCAACTCATAGTCATTAGACATAATGCTACAACTATCACCTACTTAAACTCAAGTATATATTAGCTATCTCAACACATATGTGTGAGTAAAACCATCTTAAAACAAGATAATTTCTTGATACAATCTTATAGACACATAGTCATATTATGCAATTCATAAAAAATTCAACCAATTTGAAAACATACCATGTTAAATAAATCAACTAGATGACATAATCAAACACACAAACATAAAATATATGACATAGTCAAACTCATACCTTAATGTCATAACCTTAATCATTTGCATAGTCCAATCCAATTTAGGATGATACATATAACATCAAGATCTTAATGTAATAACCTTAATCATCAAGTTACTAGCATATAACAACAACGAGTTATATATCATTCTCATCAACAAAATATAACCTAATCATCAAGCTACCTATCATAAAACAACAATAGCAATTCATACAACCACATGTTACTATCATTCATGATTATCTGACACATGTGCATATGAATACACTAATCAACTAGCATTTATCATACATGTAACCATAATAATAATGGAATGACAATCTTATCAGTAACCCTAATGCTTATAACAAACATTAACTAACATACTTGCATTCCCACCATACAAACCTGTATGATGATCTTCTTACCCTGAAGTCCATCGTTGCAACTTCACTTTAATGATTTGCATCTCCTACTCTATCTCAACCAACACATTAGCATAATAACATACCAATATCATCATGATGATATAATTGCATACAATGATTCACAATGCATGTCTAACCTACCATACATGCATAACCATAACCATGACAATGCATGCATAACAACATATAGAGAATGAGATTCATAACAAATGCATATACAATGACATGCATTCATGAAAAACACATCCCAACAAGAAAATCATCAACTCCTACATGGAAACACAACTATAACAATGACCACTACCATGCATACACAACAAGCACATAGTCCACAAACAGAAATAACACATTCGCAACTGACATGCATGCATGAAAAACACATTATGCCCATCCAGTCCAAGGGTTGAACCATGCTTTGATACCACTTTGCGGTATCAAATATCACCCAAAAGAATAGAAACCAGACACCACCCAAAAAGAACAAAACCACGCTCTGATACCACTCTTTGGTATCATATATTCTATAGCACCCTCCTCCCACATCGACCAAAGTAACTAACCAACTAGGGTAAACATGTGACGAGAAGTTACTATGATATGATTCAACTCCCTATGTGTCAGATAAGGACGTGGAACTGGTAGAACACATCTCATAGACCTTCCACATCAACAACAAAACTCCCAGGAGCCATCCCAACCACTCAGGTACCCAACCCCTAAGACCAACAAAAGTTTTAGTGCATCAAACCCCTGGACACTCCCTTGATATGGACCAAGGTGCATCTAGGAGGCTCTAGGCGCTCCTATAGTAAGGGCAAAGGAGTGTCTAGGGACTTTTTCCCTAGTGTTGTGCCTGCAACTCCAGTATTTGTGCCACTATTTCAGGCCTAGAGCCTAGGTTGCTGCCCAGAAATCAATGGCACCTTCATAAATGAATTTACACAATAGAACAATGATACATCTGCAAAAACATTGACAAGGACTAGAATGGACCCCTACTAGCCACGACAAGCATTTCGTCAAACATTTCACCAACATGAAAGCTACAGGTCTTAACAACAGAACTGAGCATAGGGGTCTCATACTTAACTAAGAATCTCTAAGAAGCATTGACGCCTCAACACATTAGCTACAATTTCATCTATTAATCCATAGATACATTGTTCATTCATTTACAAGTAAAAATATGATGAGGGCCTTACATAGCCACTGTCATAATACATATTCATAACTAGCATAATAACAACATAAATAACAAGGAAACAACAACCATATAATCCACATATAAACCTGTATAATACTCATAACATACCAAGGAGAAAGATAGCTCTTATTGATGATTGCATAGGCTAACCAGACATGGGACTTCCACGAACCACCCAACCATAGACTAGGTTGAAACAAATATTTATTTAATCTAGTCACCCCTGTGCCATATTCCAAGTATGATTGTGGGATATCATGAAACAAATCCATAAAAATCAAATCAGGGCTTCCAAAGGCCAAACTACCTCAACTCTCAACCAGTGATTCCACCTCATTGTCTGACATCACTAACCATCACCAGATAAGTCTCTACCCAAGTTGTCTAGGGCTCCAGAATGTTTGTGTCAACCCGACTTCCAGGACTAGTAACTCAACCCACAACTGTTATCGAGCTTCCAGAGTGTTTGTCCAACCAAGGTTTCCAGGACTAGTAACTCAACCAAAATTTGTCATCAGGCTTCCAGAGCGTTTTTCCAAGCAAGGATTCTAGGACTAGTAACTCAACCAACCAAGGGCTTCCAGAGCATTTGTCCAACCAAGGTTTCCAGGACTAGTAACTCAACCCACCAAGGGCTTCCAAAGGGTTTTTCCAACTAAGGCTTCCAGGACTAGTAACTCAACCTAAGTTTTTACAGGGCTTCCAGAGCGTTTGTCCAACCAAGGCTTCCAGGAACTAGTAACTCAACCCAAGATAAAGGAAACATGAGAACTAAATAGAAAAATAAAGAAATGAACCCACAAGACCATGGCTATCTTGAAAATGGCAAGGATAGGAAAATCCACTATTAATCCAGGAAATCTTCCATGCAATTGATAGATCATGACCAATAAACCAAATGCATATGCCATGCATGCAAAAACTAGTGAGGAAAACATACATGCAACTCAATACCTAAAAGCAAAACCCATTATAGCTGTTGATCCAGATATCCTCTTACGCTTTCCCGCTCTTCCTTTTCCTTCTTGCTCCAATAATCCAAGTATACTACACTCGACAAGAGTGCTCCAAGAAAAATCTAAGTGTCCAAGAGTATGCGAGAGAGAGAATAGAAGGAGAGCTCCAAAACTAAATTGACAAAAAGCTACATTAACAAAGCCTAAGGAAAATCTTGCAAATTGATCCTCAGAAGCCCTTTCATCAATAAGGCCTCTAATTTCTTCAATTTTCCGTTATTTTCCTTCAATTACTCCTCACATGCAACATGTGACCTTTCACCTTCCTTTTCTCCTAATTTCCATTATTTCCATAAATAAAATGCCAATCATATGTCATTTTTGCCTTTCCAAATCCTTTTCCATTGCCTTTTCTAAATTCCTTAGCCATAATAACTGAAATGAACACCCACTATGATGTTTTTCCAACCATTCGACTTGGAATGTGTGTCCCATGACCATGGCCTTATTTTTCCTTTATTAACTTTTACATGGAATTTTGACTAGTGTTGTTAAAAGGATCACCCCATTTTACAACAGTACAATGATGTATTCCCAGATGAGATACTAGGGTTCCCAACTAAGAGAGACATCAATTTCTCTATCAAGCTAATTCTTGATTCAATGCTAGTCTCTAAGACACCATATCGCATGAGAACCCACAAATTGGTTGAATTGAAACTACAGTTAAATGAGTTGTTGCATAAGGGCTACATCAGACCTAGTGTGTTAGGCTGGGAAGAATCAGTTTTGTTTGTGAAGAAGAAATATGGAACATTTGTTGGAAATACTGAGAGGGTGGTGAATCAACATTCGACTTCAATCATTTAATTTTAAACATATAGAGCATTAAATATCATTAGCATCAAATCAAACATAAATCAACATCACATCACATGAATGATACACAATAAATTTTTAGGTGGAAACCATTATAGGAGAAAAACCACCAAACGCTTTCTAATATAATTGATGAGTACAATAATTTATTAGCTCCAATTGAAGGGAAGCTCCAACTTCCTAGTACTACTCTATTAGAAAAACATTATGTTTTATCAAGAAGCTCCAACTCTTGAAAGGATGCTCCAACACCTTGGTTTTACCAACTCCAACTGGAAGGATGCTCCAACACCCTAGTTTTATCAGCTCCAACTAAAAGGATGCTCCAACACCCTATAAGCTCCAACTTTCCATAGCATCACCTTGCCATATTGAAGTATTTTTAGGCTCCAACCTAAGGGAGACTTCACTCTCTACCTTGCACCACCCAACCACCCTGAAAATAATGGATAAAAAAATAAGATGTGGGCTCTCATACTAAGGACAATGACCCACTTACAATGATATTCAAATAAACCCTTTATGTTGATGTATGCCCATTTATGCGATGGTGTGCCAAGATTTATCAAACTTCAGAACTACTTCTTATATATTGTTGTAGGTCATCTATCCAACTCTTTCCTCAACAAATGACTTAAGCATTTCAAGTATAAATTGAATTATTTACATACCTTGAATTGTCTATTGTTGGTTGCTTCAAGATTTTCCAAGTGTTCTAACCTTGGAGATGCCCCTTATCAACCCTTATGATTCTGCCTTCTAATTTCAACCATTGTATTAGGTTTGGATCTTTGGCATAAAGTATGGATTCTAAACTTCCCAAACATTGTTTCAACATGCCTTAAATTCAATCTTAAACAAGTCTTGACAAACCCTTGTTTTGTGGCCTTGATCAAATTTCCTAGGTTGGCCTAAAAAAATAGTCTTTTCTTGATCTACATAGACATCAAATTGCTAATGAATAAGCCCTAATTTAGGCCATAACAATTCCTTAGATTTGAACTTGAAACAACCTTATATTTTCCCTTAAATTATGCCTCAAACAATCATAAATTCTTCATAAAGATAGCTCCATAGCTCAAAAAATGAACTAAGATATGCCTCCAAAATATGCTTGTATCAATGCAACCTCCATAGTAGACATGGATCCAATTCATCCTCATATTTTCTACTTTTACACGGATTGAACATACTTCGAAGACTAGTTGCTCGATATTCACATTCCATGGTACATGTACCCTGATTCTTGCCTCAAAAGGCTATGAAAGTTGGCCTCAAAAAGGTCGAAACAAACCTAAGAAATAGTGCTAGTATGAGCCTCAGCAAGGCCAAAAAGGGCCTTAGGAACAAGTCTTATCTTCCTCAGTATTAAACCTTAGGGTTGGGTCAAAATTCAACCTATAAGGCAGTGAAAAAATGCCATATATAGAATCTGAAATAGCCCTTAAAACAACCAAAAAATACTTAGAAAACTTGGCATGGATAAGCTTTACTAACAGTGTGAAATCAACCTTTGATTAACCTTAGATCATATGAATGATTTCCTCAGAAAGTCCAAATGAATACCACTGATCAGATGTCAAATAGGCATTATACCAACCTCATAAAAGGTATCTATTCCAAAAAAAATCCATCAACCACAATATAAAAATAAATAAGCCCATATCACCCTTGAACAAGCTCAGCCTCCTCCTTATATTACGTTCTTCCCTGGCCTTGAAAGTAGAGTGGAATATTTCATATTTGAGTAAATGCACCTTTGGATAGAAATGAGTTCTCTATTTATACTAGAATGAGGGGTTAGAAGAGAGGCTAACTAGCCTTGGAGCCAACCTAATTCAAGCTCAATAATTTTAATTTTATTTGTAGTCTGACTTGATCTCCATGTAAAAAATAGATTCAAATAAATGTTAATTTTTCATAGGGCTACTTGTTCTTTTCTTTGATAATTTCATTTCTTCATTAATACATTAATTTCACCCCATATCATCATTACATTATTCATATCTACACCATTATTCATTAGCATATGCAATTATATAGAAAGAACAACATCATCATCATCATCAATGCAACGAAACATAAAGGAACAATAGAAGAAAAGCATTCACACATAGAGACACCAAGATTGGTCCAACACCAGGAAAAAACCAATTAAGGGGAAAACCCTGCAAATATTCTTCTTCTTAGATCTTCAACAAATGATTCAAAAAAAGAGAGTACAATTATCCATAACTTTATCTTTGCAACAAAGTAACTATGATATCCATGAAACAGATCTAATCATGCTTATAATCACAACCCTGATTCTGAGGATTGTTGTTGGATATTGTTGTCACTGTGTTGAGTACTGTTGAACACAGTTATCACTGAGCAGAATCTTCAAAATAATGAAATCTCATCTTTGATTCCCAGACACAGGGAGGAGGAGTTGTGTGAGTGTCTATAACAGTCCTAGATGCTCTCTGCAGAACTGGAAGACTGCGTTTGGAACAAATATGGATGCTCCCAGGTAAACTAGATGAGGGAGTTCGAGGTCAAACATACCCTGATTTGCCTCAAACCCTGGATGCTCTCATAAGGCTTTTGTGCGAGCGTCTATGGTAACCTTCATGCTCTCAAGACCACTCTGTGCGAGCGTCCAAGGACCAATACAGCCCAATCTGTCTCTGAAACCCTAGACGCTCCCATAGGATTTTGTGCCAACATATAGGGCTCTCTCGATGCTTTCTTGACCACTATATGTCAGTGTCTAGGGACTAAAATGCCCATTTCTGTGCTAACATCCAAGAATCTGAAAACCGTAGATTAGTGCGAGCTACACCCCTGAGATTTCAGACCCTTGCGCAAACATTCCTCTGACATACCTGCACGAACCAAGACAATAAGAGAAGAGAAGATGGCTTGATAAATGTGTACAATTGAGCTTGAGGTCTCTTCTATTTGTAGGATTTCATGATGGTCCACTTGGGGTTGAGGCCGACCTATCCTATTTAAAATGTGCTTAGGGCTAACCTAACCCAATATACATGAGTGAATAAATAAATTCAAAAACCAACTTTCGCTTGTCTAAATAAGGTGATATTTAGGTCGATTTTGGTCCTTTCAAAAAGAGGAATCTAATGCAATCATCATCTCGATCATATGAGTTTTCCAAGGTGGAATTTGACCGCATTTTAAAAAATTAACACTCCCTCTCAACTAGGAGGAATTCCACCTTCCAATATTTGTCCATCGATCAATATACCATTCTTGTGTCTTCATGTGCCATCATGTATCATCCCTGATCATCTTGGTCATGTAGTCATCATGCCATGACCACCTCAAGTGGTTTTCTAGTAGATTTCCAGCCTATGCATGATGGATTGTTTCACTCCCCTCACAGGTTGTTTCTTCGGACTTGGTCCAGCTGCAGGCCAGCTCCCTCAAGAAATTGTGCAATTCTAGAGGGGAACCAGTCTTTCCTCCATAAATTACACAATCCTGACTGGCAGCCTGCTAGCCTCAGAAACTGTGCAATCCTGTCAGTGAACCTTCCCAGAGAAAACTATGCAGTCTGACCCAACATAACTGCTCAACCCAGAAATTGTGCAATCCTAGGCAACAGTCAGTTGCTCAGCCCAGAAATTGCGCAATCCCTTTAGGAAGCCAACCCAGCTTCCTCGCAGAAACTGAGAAAAATTTACCCTCAGTTAAGAAGGTTGTTGCATGTGCCATCGGGTTGACCGGTTCCACCCGGGACCAAGAAAACTTGACTTGCATGCATGGGTTTCTTTTTCCCGAAATAGAAAAAAGCAACATGCAAAAAGCATCCCTAAATTTTAGGGATATATTTTTAGCTACTGGAGGTTACATGGAGAGATAATTTTAGAATCTTTCCTCTAATTGTCGCTTTTTCCTAGATTTATGGCATGCGCATCATGAGCATAAAACTTATTTATTTGACGCTTCAGATCTCACTTATTCACATCAATCTTGGAGCTCTAACATCCTACAACAGATCCAGGAGTCTTCGACACATCCAGCTCATCTATTTCTAGGTAAGTCCTCTTAACTTGTTTTTTACAACATTTTTGTCACTTTTTGTGTTTTAGTTTGTGTGACTGTTGTTTGCTTGATTTCTGTGAACGCTTGTTGTCGTTCTCATGCATATTAGCTTGCACTAGAACCATTTCAGTTGTCATTAGCGTCTCACTGTTGTCGCATGCATGACATTGTTTTACATGAAAGGTCGTTGATTCGGTGACTTGCTTCACCCACATGCATGTTTTTTTGTTTTCTGAATCTTGCATTCATTATTTACATGCATGATCATTCACTCCTGCTTACACTCAGTATCGCCATGCATTCACATCCCCATTTGATTTCAATTGCTCGTCGGTGGGTCTGGGCAACCTTGGCCCGGACTCTGCCTCACCAAGACAACATTGTGTAATCCTGAAAGGGATGGCTCTATCTTCCTCCCAGAAAATGCACATTTTTGCCCAGTGATTGTCCTCTAGTATTGCATTGCGTAATTTTGAGAGGCAGTGAGTGTTGGCCCAAAAAATTGAGCAATGCAGTCACTGGGCCTACAATCCTTGCCAGTTGAAATTGTGCATTGTGCAATTCCAGTAGCCAATAGGCAAGTCTGGATTGTGCATTGCGCAATTCTAGCAGCCAGCTAGCCTCTAGACATTTCAGACTTCCTTTTGTGTAGTTCCGGTAGCCAGTCTCCCAGCCTCCCAGGAAAAGTTCTGAAATCCTTGCTAGTCAATCCCCAGGTATGTAGCATGTCATCCCTCAAGTTTTTTTTTTTTTTAGCTGACGGATTTCTTGCCATGTATGTCGCCATGTCTCTAGATCTAGTAGGTGTTCGTCCACCTCTCAGCAGTTCAGGATCAAGGGCCTCCAAGAGAGAAGGATCAAAGGACACTGACAAAAGTGCAACTGGAGTAGCAATTGAGCGAGTGTCTACAAGTTTGCCAGTCTATGAAGACACCAAGCTGATTGTAGACAAGGACATCAAGCTGAAATATCAAGAGGTCAATGATGCATTCACAGACAAATTTGGGGAAGACCTCGAAGACTACCAAGTCTATGTGAACATTCACAAGTCCATCTTGTACCGGATTGCATGTAGGTATCTCGTGTTCCCATGCGCGGACATGATACATTGGATCGTCTCGCACACTGATCTTGAGATGATGACATTGAGCAGTGTCAGCAGGACAAAGATTGCTACCTTAAGGACATAGGATTATGAACAAATGTACCATATGTCGAAGCCAGTGATCACCATGGAGACACCCTTCAACATACCCAGCAGCAATGCCAACTCTAGGGATATCTTGAAGAACTAGGTAAAGGAGTCGGCCAAATTCAGGATGACACCCAACCAGGTTTACAAGACGAAGATACTGCAGAAGGCGTATCAATACTTGGTCATATTTGCATGTCACCTGTATGGCCAAGATAGCATAGAGACCTTCCCATATAGTTGGGTGATCGCGTTGGACCAACTGGCCAGTGAAGGCAAAGCATGCAACTGGTCTGACATGTTGGCTCACAGGCTGAAGGAACAGGTAACAAGAGCTCGACAACCGCCCAAAGGTCAGAAAGAAGAAATCTACATGCTCGCTTACATATTGGATGCAATATGTGCTCGCCAGGAGTTCCCAGGCTTGAAGTGGGCATGGACATTGACGGAAACCTTTGTGAACACTTATTATAAAATGTTGTGTGCATGCAGCTTCAGAGAAGTTATCACACAACTATCAGATCATATTTGCATGTCACCTGTATGGCCAAGATAGCATAGAGAACTTCCCATATAGTTGGGTGATCGCGTTGGACCAACTGGCCAGTGAAGGCAAAGCATGCAACTGGTCTGACATGTTGGCTCACAGGCTGAAGGAACAGGTAACAAGAGCTCGACAACCGCCCAAAGGTTAGAAAGAAGAAATCTACATGTCCGCTTACATCTTGGATGCAATATGTGCTCGTCAGGAGTTCCCAGGCTTGAAGTGGGCATGGACATTGACGGAAACCTCTGTGAACACTTATTATAAAATGTTGTCTGAATGCAGCTTCAGAGGAGTTATCACACAACTATCAGATCATTTTTTCACCCCAGTGTACAAGATGATATTTGAACAGGATCCACCTTGCATGTCGAAGGCAGCAATGGAGACATTGATCGATATAGAAGATTGGTATGCCTCACCGTCTCGCACCTTCATACAGATGTACATCATGGAGAAGCCTCTGCATGTTTTACCGAAGTCTTCCTTAGACAAGCTTGTCATGCAGGAAGTATCATACCACATCTCTGCACGACTGCTAGCTAAGATGCACAAGAAGAAGAAGGCACCTTGGCTCACTCTTCCATTGTGGATCGGGTTATACGAGATACAGAATTTCAAGCACGTGGATGTCGAAGTATTGGAAATCAAGAAATATCCTTTAGACACCCGAAGCTACAATCCGTATGACCCACATTATTTTGTAAAATATCACTGCGCAAGAGTATATTTTCAGTGGATCCATGGGGCATGTCATTGGGTGGTGGAGGACCCATGGAGATATTGTCACAGCTTCTCTAGGTCCAATGAACCAATTGGAATCGTTGTGGAATGGTTAGAAAAGCAGCGTGAAGCAACATTTAGGAGAGCACCAACAACAGTAGTAGTAGAGGTAAATTTATCGGTGCGCGACAAAGGCAAGAGGAAGATTGTCGACAGCGTGGAGGCAGTGAAAAGTTGCAAGTTTTGAGCATACCCTCTTGTGCAGAAAGCATCTTTGGTGATAGAGGTGAAGATGAAACAACACGATAGGATGAACGCGCAAAGGCAGAGAGAAAAACGGAGAATGGAGGAAACAAAGAAGGATTTGTGTGAGTTGAAGAAGCAACTCCAGAAGGAATAGGAGATTCACAAGCAGGAGATGGAAGCACATCCGTAACGGGTTTAGTAGGGGGCAGAACATGTAAAGACAGATGAAACTATGCCCATACAGGTAGTCAACTCATCTAAACAGCTCACACCAAGCAGACAAGGTGAGCAGTTGTAGGAGAAATACTTTTCTCAAGAGATTTAACAAGCACTTGAGCAGATGGATATGGATATGGAGCAGGAGGAGTTAGAGAAAGACATTGACCTCATGCCTCACCACCAAGAGGTCAACCCACCAGCTTCACTGGATCCATAGGCGGAGCAAGTCCCAAGCGACCAAGGAGACATTGAAATCCTTGGAGACAATCCGGAAGGAGAGATGCACAACATTTCATTCGATGAGTCACAACATAGAGTTGTGCAGTCTCACAGAGTGTCTACTCCGGATGATCAGACATCTCCTGTGTAGTTTGGGGAACGAGTGATTGTGTCTGACGTGCGCAAACATCCAGCAGCATTGGCTGATGCTACCAGACCATATCCCGAAGCCACTAGCTCGACTATTCGCTTCTTGATAGTTGAGAACGAGTGAATTGCTAAGGAGTTACAGACGACCAAGCAGGGAGGAGAACTAGTTACAACATCTGCCTGAGCAGAGTTAAAGAAGGCAATACTTGATGAGTTATTGTCCCTTGACACAATCATGTGGGCGTTGTATTCCAAGTTTGGTACCATGCATAAGGTAGTTGTCCATCTCAACGGCTGGCAACAACGATGTGCTAGGATATCATATATCTTGTCGAATGTGCATGTTGTTGTTGATTACATGCAAACATGGACAATGAGATACAAGGGAACCCCATGACACTTGCCCAAGATGATGAAGCCTAGAGCGGTCGATCCGAAGGCATGCATCCAGAGTCAGATCTGGAACTATGAAGATCCCCCGTAGCTCATCATTAGTTTGCAGGCTTCCCATGCATGGGTATTCAGGTGAATGGTTGTTGTTGTGTGCACACATGCGATCCCATCTATTGGGATACTCACCTAGGCAAAGACAAAGGCACAGGTCCGACTGAAGCTTGAATCATACTTTGACGAGTTGATGCGCATAGCTGCTAGCTCAAACTTGGTGATCAGTGCAGACACCATGCATCAGTATGTCGTTGGTCCAGCTGCACTCAAGACAGTGATGCGCATGTTATCAGACGAGTTAGACAAAGGAGCTCGAGTAGTGTACCTAGATGTTATGGAGGCAAGAGTTCATTTCCAGAAAGATATCACCACAGAGTACATGAACACCATCGTATACTACCAAACTTGGCATCAGTTCGCTACTGTTGACTACCGTGAGGATGTTGAAGAGTTGGTCTTCCCACAGTTGTCTGAGTCAGAGTGATGTCTTGCATGGATTGCTCAAGCCTATCTTGTCTCACATGGGTACATGTGCAGATTGTATTTAATGTCTTGTCAAGTGGAAGTTCAAGTGCCGATAGTTGGATGTAATAGTCATATAGTAGATGAAGAGTCATGAGGATAGATGAACTGTCGCAAAGGGGAATGTCAAGGGCCACCCCACCCTTTTGCTATAAATAGTCCCTCATAACTCATTGTAAAGGCTTTTGGTCAGCCAAGCTTCCAATCAGAGTATCTTAGAGAAAGCTTGGAGAGTATTGTAATTAGGCTTGGCTTCTCCACTGTGTAGAGCTAGTATATCTCTTTGGAGGAGCAGGTGGCAGTGACTGTAATGTTCTACTGTCAGAACTAGTGGTTGGTCATGGTTGTATGGTATGACTGGAACTTACACTTCTTAATATAAAAGATCCAACATGTTTCATGCATATGCCATATTGTATTCCATCTATCTTGTTTACTCTAAATGATATATGTATCTGTTTTCTTACGCATGCATGTGTAGTTGTTTTCTGTATATGTATCTATGGAACTTACTGAAATTTGTTGTTGGTTTAACCATCACTTTGGATTGCTAGCTTACTTGCCTTCCATGTTGTGATGCATATTTGCTCATGTGTTCCTTCTTAACTATGTGCTTTCACAGGTTTCCAAGGGGAGCACTCACCTCAACCTCCATGTGTTAGAACCACTCATGCACCTTCCTTGAATCACTGTATATGTCACACCGTTGCTACCAACAGGGACATCTTACTTTCCTCTGTGCGAAACTGCAGTCAAGGCAATACTGTACGACCCACTGTTGGGACTCCTACACCAAATGGTATGAGGTCTAGTTGGGACTTCTTACCAGGGAGATCCCCTGACATGTTGGCGGGTCCAACACAGTCAACACATCCAATGCTTTAGTTCTCATCATTCCACATAGATCAATGTATACTAATTCCAATGGCCTTCAAGTGGAGTTTTCCTTGGTTCTGAATTCAACCCTTCCTTGCTTTCCATGTTGACAGTGCTTACATATGGTGCTTGTTGGTTTCGAGATTTCTGGCATATCCCTTACTAGTTTCTTTTGATGATTTTGATTAGATTGATAAAGTGCATGTGACCCATTCTTTTGTTCCAAAGCCAACTTTCATCTTCCTTTTCCAAACAACAACTTTCCTTTCCAATTTCATCCAAGATGTATATATTATTTGGATTCCTTGATGTTGTTCCCACTAATATACCTGATTTATTCTTTCTTATTTCACATTTCTTTGAGTCAAATAGAAGCATGTTCCCTTAGTCACATATTTGAATCACACTTAGTAAGTTATGGTTCATATTTTCAATGAGAAAAACATTTTCTGCCATGGCATCCTTGCTTTCGTTCTTGATTGTACCCTTTCCTAAAATCTTGTTTGAGCCATCATTTCCAAACAAAATTGTTCCATCCCTTTCTTTTTGCAAGGTTACAAATTTTTCTTTATTCCCCATCATGTGTGTTGAACAACTGTTGTCTACCATCCACCTTTTATGATTTGGGATCATAAAGCAATTGCACAATTTTCAACCTTCTTCTTCCAGATTCTTGAAGGTTCTTTTGGAGGGTTGTTGAACCCTTGCTTTGGCTCCTTTGGAGCAATGATCAACCAACAATCATTTGCTACATTTCCAAAATTGTTGCACTTGTAACATTCTACTTCATTACTTAAAAATCCATAGTTTTTTATAGATTCGATTATAATCCTCATGATGCCTTATAAGGTAATCACACTTAAAATAACTTCCATAGTTGCTTCTATTTCTAGCATAAGCATTACAAT